>OX941080.1:14822500-16072500 GCA_954870635.1 Arctium minus
CATAAATCATGGCATATCACCCATATTTACATTTCCAACTATTTTCATAAAGAAATCCCCAAAACACTTGAACATATAGAGATAAAGTAACAAATAGGAGATTATGATGTGTATCTAGTTTTAACAAAGGTTTAGTAAACTCACAATCTAGGTTTTGAACCAAAACCTAGAAAATATAGAAACCCTAGAAGTTGCCCCAAGAAGACTTGATGTAGGAGAGGAGTAGCTTGATAAGGATCTTTAATAAATGCACTTGGTTGGGGTTTGAAGAACAAGAAATCACCCCAACAACCCAAAACCCTAGCAATAAATGTGTAGGTGTTTGAAACCCCCAAAAATCGCCCAAAAGAGAGTTCTCCCATTTTTTGTAAAGTGCTAAGTGAGAAATGAGGCTGCCAAAGTGTTTTAAATTGACCAGACCCCGCGGGCGATAGTGCCCGACGATAGTGCCATGGGCACTATCGCATGTCACAATCGCGAAGGCTCCCCCCCTCACGGTACAAACTCGGCGACAGTGCCCTCCGCGATAGTGCCATGGCACAATCGCGTGGCACAATCGCGAGCAACCCCGAACCTTCGGTTACACTTTCGGCAATAGTGCCCTCGCGATAGTGCCAAGGGCACAATCGCGTGGCACCCGAAACAGCCCGAAAATTCAACCAAAAATGATAACGAGCACAAGGTTTGTACGATTAGAGATGGTAAATCAATATAAGACATTTTAACATAATTCATGATCATAAAATGCACACAAAGACACATATTCACACATAAGCGAAATTGATGCATTAAGGGAAACAAAATACTTACCTTAAGAATTTACGAGTGTTACAATCCTCCCCACCTAAATGGGATTTCGTCCCCGAAATCTTACCCTAATCAAACAAGTGAGGATAACGCTTCTTCATATCATCTTTCGATTCCCAAGTAATGTTAGCACCCCGATGGTGCTTCCATTGGACCATAACCATAATTACTTCTTTGTGCCGCAACTTCTTCACCTTTGACTCCAAGATTGCCTCCGGATCCTCAACGCAACGATTTCCATTGTCCACCCGAATTTCTGTCAAAGGAATAACGCTTTCCTCCTCGGCTAGGCACTTCCGAAGGTAGCATACATGAAATGTAGGATGTATCCCATCCATTTCCGGTGGTAAATCCAACCGGTAGGCTTGTAAACCAATTTTCTCCAAGATGACGAAAGGTCCAAGGAAACGAGGACTAAGCTTCCCACACTTTCCAAACCGAATAATTCCCTTCCATGGTGACACCTTCAACATGACCCGGTCACCCACTTGAAACTCAACCGGTCTTCTCTTTTTGTCCGCGTAGATCTTTTGTCGGTCTTGCGCCGCCTTTAGCCTTTCTCGTATTTCTTTCACTTTGTCCGCCGTCTCTTGAACTATTTCCGGCCCGACAAATTGCTTCTCACCCGCTTCTAGCCAACAAACTGGGGTTCTGCACTTCCGCCCATACAAAGCCTCGAACGGTGTCATTCCAATACTAGAATGATAACTGTTGTTGTATGCGAACTCTACTAGAGGTAGATGTGAATCCCAACTTCCCCCGGAGTCTATTACACATGACCTCAACATATCTTTTAATGTCTGGATCGTCCTCTCGCTTTGACCATCTTTTTGAGGATGATATGTCGTGCTCAAATTTAGTCGAGTACCCAACTCCTTTTGCAAACTAGCCCAAAAGTTTGAAGTGAATCGGCTGTCCCGATCCGATACAATAGATTGCGGAACTCCGTGCCTCGACACCACCTCATCAATATAAAGCTTGGCCAATTTCTCCATTGGCAAGGTCTCCCGCATTGCAAGGAAATGCGCACTTTTTGTCAACCGGTCAACGATTACCCAAATGGTGTTGTACCCATGCAAGGTCTTTGGTAACTTCGTCACAAAATCCATAGTGATGTTGTCCCATTTCCACTCGGGAATGGACAACGGTTGTAAACTTCCATACGGTCTTTGATGTTCCGCCTTGACTTGAAGGCACGTGACACACTTCTCCACATAGCTAGCCACATCTAGCTTCATCACTGGCAACCAATAAATTAACTTTAAATCTCTATATATCTTGGTGCTACCGGGATGTATAGAATACTTCGACTTATGGGCTTCTTCAAGAAGTAACTTCCTATTTTCTCCCAACTTCGGCACCCAAATCCGTCCTTGAAAGAGTTTGAGACCACGACCGTCTTCCATTAACAGTTCCTTTTGTTTCACCATGACTTCGGTGTAACACCCCGATTTTCGAAAGGTATCAGTTCAAGTTTATGCGGAAACATATTTTATTTTGGAATTGAATCCTAGATTTTATAGTCTTGATGGATAAAGGATTCAATTACGAGTCCAACGGTTCTTTCCGAAGCGAAATCGGAGCTATAACGAAGAAGTTATGACCAAATCGGTATTTAACCAAATAAGAAGAAGAAGCAAGTTGTTGGGCTGGGTGGGCTTTTTAGAGAGTTTTTCCCAAATCTCATTCATTTCTCATCTTATTCATTTCAAGCATTCTCTCCCAACCCTCCCTCTTCACCTACTTCTTCTAAGGTTCTTTCAGCCACTAAATCATCACCATTCATTGCTAGAGTTAAGAACATCATCCAAGGTTTCGGTTTGGAAGATTCATCACCATCTCCATCTTCATCTTCTTCAAGTATCCAAAAGCTTGATTTTGGGGTTTTCGTCTCCTACCTTATATTTTCTAGATTTGGGGTTGATAAGAGTATTAAATCATCATAGAAGGTTCTTCCAAGTGATTTCATTGAAGCATCCTTCAAGATCTTCATCTTCCCCAAGTGTTCAAGTCTAAGTTTTTTGGTTTTCTTCTAAAAACCTACTTTGTGAGTTCCTACTATCATTTTACAAACTTTATACATATCAAAGGTTACATTTTGAACTCCTATATATCTCCATGGTTTTGGATCTAAGTTTATGGCATTTTGACCTAACTTGAGTTTTTGGGATATTTTAGGATTCATAATCATTTTCTTGAAATGTAAAGGGTTTGATCTTATTGAAAATAAAATGGAGATTTACTTGCACATTTATGTGATTTACCGGAATGAATGTATATAAATCTCATTTTGTGGTTTCATTCTTATCAGCAGTTAAACTTGAAAAAGACATTTTGGTTATAAATGTTTTTGGAAGCTATACGTTTAGCTTTGGTTAGTCACACATGTTATTGTGACAAGTTTAGACTATTACTAGTGGATCCCTAGGTTTTGAGTCGACTTATATTATTGGGATGTCTTTTCCCCATTTTGTAGCTATGGATGCATTTGATCCTCGGGGGCCTTTATGGTACGGTTATGTGAGACCGGTTACTAGTCATGGACCAAATGTAGTCCTAGTGAACGAGTATGACTTGGTTTCCTCGGGGGCCCTCCCTCACATCTTAGTACGTTCCGAAGTGTTCGTGGTCATGGATTCCAAGTATTTAGCTCACAACTCGGGTCGTGGCCTACTTTTGTGTTCCGTCACCACCCTTGGTAAATCGGGTATCCCCCGTCATCACGAGATGAACTTTTGGACTGATTGTCCTTTCTTGATAAAGATCTTCTTTTGTGAACTAAAATTCTTGAAAAGATTTACTTATGTTACAATTGTTTATATCTCTTGAAATCTATAAACTGTATGTTCTCACTAAGCTTTAAGCCTAACACTTTTTCTCAAATGATATGTATAACAGGTTCCCTTAGCGGTGGGGGGTCATGGTCGTGAGTGACGAGTATGTCTTAGAGGCATTTTTTAGATGACTTGTAGTCGTTGTTGGGCATTGTTTAAGTCCCATCTTTTGGTGATTTTGGATCGACAACCGATGTAATCTAGATAGATGTATTTAGATTAGTTTGTTGTTGATTTCCATACCCGTTCTCAGGTTTTGTAAAGGTTTAGTACTATACCCCTTTTTGGGGGTTTTATACCAAGTGCGAAGTCATATTGCCTATATTTCCGAAGTTTTATTTCACTCTGAATTTTAGGGTGTTACATTCGACTTTGAGGTTCTCTTCCTTGAGTGCTTCCACTTGACTTGCTTTAACGCTTTCCAACAAACTTGACACCACATCAATCCTTGTAAGGGACATTTTGACACCACCACCATGACTCCTTCGGCTCAATGCATCCGCCACCACATTGGCCTTACCGGGATGATAGAGTAGGTCACAATCGTAATCCTTCAAAAGCTCTAGCCATCTCATTTGTCGCATGTTGAGTTCCTTTTGATCGAAGATGTACTTGACACTCTTGTGATCCGTGAAAAGAGTACACTTGGTCCCATACAAGTAGTGTCGCCACAACTTTAACGCGAAAACTACCGCTGCCAACTCCAAATCATGAGTCAGATAGTTCTTCTCATGATTCTTTAATTGTCGCGACGCGTAGGCGATTACTTTCCCCCTTTGCATTAGGACACACCCAAGTCCCATCTTGGAAGCGTCACTAAACACAACAAAGTCTTCCGATCCCTCGGGTAAGGACAAGATCGGAGCTTCGCACAACTTCCTCTTGAGCGTTTGAAACGCTTGCTCTTGTGCATCGGTCCAAAGAAACTTGACGTTCTTCCTTGTAAGAGAAGTGAGCGATGTAGCTGTCCTTGAGAAATCTTGAATGAAACGTCGGTAGTAACCCGCTAAACCCAAGAAGCTTCGGATCTCCGTCGGACTTGTTGGAGGTTCCCAACTCATCATTGCCTCGATCTTTACCGGATCCACTTTTACCCCGTCCTTTGATACCACATGCCCCAAGAATTGCACCTCTTGAAGCCAGAATTCGCACTTCGAGAATTTCGCGAATAGTTTCTCCCTCCTTAGAACTTATAATACTTCCCGTAAGTGTTTTCCATGCTCGGACTCATCCTTTGAATATATTAAAATATCGTTGATGAAGACGATCACGGATTTATCCAAGAATGGGCGACACACACGGTTCATCAGATCGATGAATACGGCTGGAGCGTTGGTTAAGCCGAAAGGCATTACCAAAAACTCATAATGACCGTATCTCGTCCGGAAAGCCGTCTTCGGAATATCTTCGTTCTTCACTCTCACTTGATAATAACCAAACCGAATATCAATCTTCGAGAAACATCCCGCGCCTTGTAGTTGATCAAAAAGGTCGTCGATGCGAGGTAAAGGATACTTGTTCTTCATCGTGACTTTGTTTAACTCCCGATAATCTATGCACATCCGCATGGATCCATCCTTCTTCTTCACGAACAGTACCGATGCTCCCCAAGGTGACGAACTCGGTCGAATGAAGCCCTTCTCCAGCAACTCTTGAAGTTTCGTCATCACCTCTTTCATTTCTGTCGGTGCCAAACGATAAGGAGCACGAGCTATCGGGGCCGCTCCCGGAGTGAGGTCGATCTGAAACTCTACTTGTCGTGTCGGTGGCAACCCGGGTAGGTCTTCCGGAAAGACATCCGGAAAATCTCGCACCACTTCTACGTCTTCTACCGACTTCTTCTCTTTCTTTGCGTCTACCACATAGGCCAAATACGAAGGATAACCCTTCGCTAGAAACTTGCGAGCTTTGAGAGATGAAATAATAGGATTATTCCTCTTTCCTTTCTCCCCATAAATGATAATCACACCATTTTCCGACGATGGCACTTGGATCATCTTTTTAGAGCAAAAGATGTCCGCCTTATGTCTTACTAACCAGTCCATACCTATGACTACATCAAACCCTCCTATAGCCATAGGTAACAAGTCCACTCCAAAAGGATTCCTATCGATCTCTAGAGTGCAATTACAAAAACGGTCTCGAATGATTACTTGATCCCCATTAGCTATTTCTACTACTAACGCATCGTGAAGGACACTAATAGGAGTGGTGAATTGCTTACAGAAGGAATCCGACACAAAAGAACAAGTAGCACCCGAATCAAACAAAACACGAGCTGGCAAGGAGTTTACTAGGAACATACCCGAAACGACATCAGCTGTCTCATTTGCCTCCTCGGTAGTCATCCGGAAAGCTCGACTCGGTGCCCTTGATGGTTGCTCGACCCTAGCCGTCAAACCCACAGAATTTCCACCACCTCCTCTAACTATCCTTGGGCACTCTCGCTTCATATGCCCCGGTTCTCCGTATTCATAACATACCGACACACGGAGGGAACACTCTCGAGTTGTGTGGTTTTTCTTACCACACTTGGTACATCCGGCTGGACCGAAGTGAGTCTTTGTAGTGCACGGCCCCGAGTGCTTTGACCTGCACTTGTGGCATCACCGATCTTCACGGCGTTGATCACCCGTTCTCCCGCTTACAAAGAGTCTTGATTGACGAACGGGCCCAGATGGCCCCTCCCACTTCCGTTTCTCACCAACATGCTTCTTCTCATCCCTTTCGGCATTGATGTCGTCCTCAACGAGTAAGGACTCCTCGATAACCTCTTGCATAGTCGAACGCTTAGCATTTCTTACCGCTGTTCGCATCTCGGCCGGTAACCCTTGATGATAGGCCTTAATCTTTGACCTTTCATCGGGGACCAGATGTCCCACCAAGTTTAGTTTCTCCAAAAAGAGTTTGGAGTACCAACAATAGACAGATTCCCTTTCTTCAGATCTCGGAACTCCCGCTCCAATTTGTCCATCGAGCGCTCGCTACAATACTTGTCCATAATCTTCTCTTTGAACGTCGACCAAGTTAACTTAGCCAGAACTTCAGGAGTGAGGACTGATCGAGTGAGATTCCACCAAATCAAAGCCTCTCCCCGAAGTAGTTGAGAAGCAAACTTGACCCGTTGAGAGGGATCACACTCACTTGACTCAAAGGTCATCTCTACCTCCTTGAGCCAGTACATACAAGCCACCGGGTTATCGGAACCTGCAATGTAACACCCTAAAAATTAGCGGAATAAAATTCGAAATTTCTGTAATATGACGGCTATAAATAGATAAAAACCTGGTTATAAAACCTGCTAAAATCCATCCCAAAGTATCATCCCGATAGGACGGGGAAACAATACTATAATCATTACAATGAAACAAATGAAGGATAGACTAACAACCTAATAATCTAACTTAAATAAGAAAGATTAATACTGGGTGTTGCTATTCTTCCAAAAGGTATATTCACTATTTCAAAATGCCGGTCTATACATCTCCCAAAAAGACCTCTCTTGGCCCCAAAGCTATCCGCTCAGTCCCGACGAACCCCACCGGAACCCTGACCTGTTATACATGTCATTTTAAGAAAAAGTGTTAGGCTAAAGCTTAGTGAGATCAAACATTTGCAATTTGAGAAATTAAATATAAAAATAGGTAAAAAGGTTTCTTTTTATACAACAACAATAATGGTAATAATGACAATAATGCTCTTTGAAATATAACCAATACCTCTTGGGTTAACGGGGGAGACCCGCCTACTAACCCGAATGACGGAACACAAAAATAAGTCATTCAATGGGTCAGTAAAGCCAATAAACACATAAAGTACACGCAAGGGATGTCAGGCTCAGTGGCTTTAAACGTACACCCACGGAAACTCGAGTTCAACCCCATCGGGTTCCTATGTCGAGCTCCTCATCCAATATCGTAATACTTGAGCACGTAGGACTTATACCTCACCTGGTACCTAACGTGCAGCACGAAAGACTTATACCTCACCCGGTACCTAACGTGCCTCGACGTGGAAAACTAGTCGTCCCAACGCCGGAACAATAATAAACCAAATACGGGGTCATGACTCTCAATGCATCAATAAAGCCAAATAATGCACATAAGGCCCAACAAATAATCCCAACAATGGTTAATATGCAATAATTGATATGGAGGGTGTTTTCCACCAAAACCACTCCCATTGTTTATCAAAAGACGGTTAATAAAAATATAGACAATTCCTCTTTATTTCAAATCCCCAAAATATGAATCGAGTTTAATATGCAAACTTATCAGCAGTTAACCACAATACCAATATTTCCAAGACCATAAGTTTTGCATAGCAATGCCATTCACTTAAAAGTATAACCCAAGTAAAAACTAGTTAAAGAACATTAATAGAGTTCATAACACATCTTTTTCCCAAAATCATCAAAACACTAACATCCCCAAAAGTTAGGTTTAACACAATGTTTCTACAAAACCAAGTATATGAAAAGGGAGATATTAGGTATTCAAAATCCACCTTTTGACATGTATAAAGTTTGATAAAATGTGTAAGAACTCACCTTGGTAGTTCCCTTAAGAAGAGAACCAAACCCTAGAAATGGAGGAGATGAAAATCACTTGAGAGCTCACCAACAACACTTCCTAAATGTATTAAGGATCACCATAAATGACTATAAATCACCATAAATGAGGAGAGAAGTCTATGGGAAGAATGCTTACCGAAATCAGTTGCTAAGGTCGCTCCCAAAACCCTAGAAATCAGATAAAATGCTCTAAAATCGCGACTTGAACAATTTATACCCAAACAGCCCGCTGGCGACTATGACACGACGACTATGCCAATGTCATAGTCGCGGGACAATGTCGCCCGCATGAGGACCCTCGCGGTACCTCCCTCGTGATTGTGACCATGCGATAGTGACCACGGCAAGGTCGCCGGGCACTATCGTTGAACCTGTACCGAGAGCCCGACCTTCTCCTCGACTTTGCCCAGCGACATTAACAGATATCATAGTCGCCGGACACTGTCGCTTGGTGCATGACACGCTCGAAACTTTACTTTTTCCATCCCATACTGATCAGATAACGATGATTAAGCTGTCCACTAGAATCAAACTTGATTACATACACGTGCACTACAAGTCAAAGTTAAATCTTACATCGATACAAAAAGGAGATAATCCACACAGAAATTGGGGTGTTACAATCCTCCCCAACTTGGAAACGATTTCGTCCCCGAAATCCTACTAACTAAACATATGAGGGTATCTACTCCTCATGTCCTCTTCCGCCTCCCAAGTTACATTGGTGTCGCGGTGGTGTTTCCATTGAACCTTTACCATCGCTACCTCTTTATGTCGGAGCTTCTTAATTACCCTTTCCAAAATGGACTCGGGTTCTTCGATGCAACGGTTATCCTCCACTCGAATTTCGGACAATGGAATAACGCTTTCTTCTTCCGCTAGGGACTTCCGTAAATAGCACACGTGGAATGTGGTATGTATCCCATCCATCTCCGGCGGTAAGTCCAACTTGTAAGCTTGGAGTCCGATACGCTCAAGAATAGTAAACGGTCCAAGGAAACGGGGACTTAGCTTCCCGCGCTTCCCAAACCGAATCAATCCTTTCCATGGGGATACCTTTAACATCACCCGATCCCCTACTTGAAACTCTACCGGTCTCCTCTTTTTGTCGGCGTAACTTTTCTAACGATCTTGTGCCGTTTTCAACCGTTCCCGAATCGATTTGACTTTGTCGGCCGTCTCTTGCACAATCTCCGGGCCGACAAATTGTTTCTCTCCCGCCTCCAGCCAACACACGGGAGTTCTACACTTTCGTCCATACAAAGCTTCAAATGGTGCCATTCCAAGACTTGAGTGGTAACTGTTGTTATACGCGAACTCCACCAAAGGTAGATGGGTATCCCAACTACCGCCAAAATCGATCACACATGATCTAAGCATGTCTTGAAGCATTTGAATCATCCTTTCACTTTGTCCGTCCGTTTGTGGGTGGTAAGTCGTGCTCAAATTTACCCGTGTGCCCAACTCTTGATGCAAGGCTCCCCAAAATCTCGACGTGAACCGACTGTCACGATCAGAAACTATCGACAAGGGTATACCGTGCCTAGAGACTACCTCGTCTATATAAAGCTTTGCCAACTTATCCATCGGCAAAGTTTCCCGCATCGCTAGGAAGTGAGCACTCTTAGTCAAACGGTCGACGATAACCCAAATAGTGTCGTTCCCTGTCACGGTCTTCGGTAACTTGGTCACGAAATCCATGGTGATCTTATCCCATTTCCACTCGGGGATCTCTAGAGACTGAAGGCTCCCATAGGGACGTTGATGCTCGGCCTTTACTTGTGAACAAGTCACACATCACTCTACGTAATATGCCACGTCCAATTTCATAACTGGCCACCAAAAGTGTAGTTTCAGATCTCGGTACATCTTGGTGCTTCTCGGGTGAATAGAATACTTGGACTTATGCGCGTCCTCCAAAAGTAGCTATCGGCAACCACTAAACTTTGGTACCCAAACTCGCCCATTGAAGCGCCTTATCCCTCGACTATCTTCGGTCAACAATAACTGTTGCTTTGTCATCACTTCCTCCTTGAGGTTTTATTCCTTTAATGCTTCGGTCTGCGCCTTTTTAATCTTTTCCATGAGACTTGACACCAACTCGATTCTTGTAAGCTTAGCTTGAAGTCTCCCGCTATATTCTTTTCGACTCAAGGCGTCAGCCACCACATTTGCTTTACCCGGGCGGTAGAGTAGTTCACAATCATAGTCCTTAAGTAGTTCTAACCACCTTCGTTGCCTCATGTTGAGTTCTTTCTGCTCAAAAACATACTTCAGGATCTTGTGATCCGTGTACAAGGTGCACTTTGTGCCGTATAGGTAGTGTCACCATAGCTTTAACGCGAACACTACCGCTGCCAACTCCAAGTCATGAGGGGGTAGTTCTTTTCGTGTACCTTCAATTGTCTAGACGCGTACGCGGTCACTTTTCCCCTCTGCATAAGCACACATCCAAGTCCCATTTTGGATGCATCGCTAAAGACCACAAAATCCTCCGACCCCTCCGGCAAGGATAAGATCGGAGCTTCACATAGCTTCCTTTGCAAGGTCCTAAATGCCTTCTCTTGCTCCTCGGTCCATACAAACTTTACATTCTTCTTGGTCAACATCGTCAACGAAGAAGCAATCTTGGAGAAGTCTTGTATGAACATTCGGTAATACCCCTCCAAGCCTAGAAATCTTCGAATCTCGGATGGGCTTTTGGGAGGTTACCAATTCATCATAGCTTCGATCTTGTCCGGATCCACCTTCACTCCGTCCTTTGAAACTATGTGCCCCAAAAACTGCACTTCCTTCAACCAAAACTCGCACTTGGAAAACTTTGCATAAAGTTTCTCTTTCCTCAAGATCTCTAAGACGTCCCGGAGGTGTCGAGCATGATCGACTTCATCCTTTGAGTAGATGAGAATGTCATCAATGAACACGATGACAGATTTATCTAAGAAGGGTCGACACACGCGATTCATTAAATCCATAAACACCGCTGGAGCGTTCTTCAAACCGAATGGCATCACTAGAAACTCGTAGTGGCCATAACGCGTCCTAAAAGCAGTTTTAGGAATGTCTTCCTCTTTAACTTTCACTTGGTGATAACCCGAACGGAGGTCGATCTTCGAAAAACAACCCGCTCCTTGAAGTTGGTCGAATAAATCATCGATCCTAGGGAGTGGGTATTTGTTCTTCACGGTCGCCTTATTCAACTCCCTATAGTCGATGCACATTCGCATAGTACCATCTTTCTTCTTCACGAATAAGACTGGGGCTCCCCAAGGCGAGGAACTCGGCCTTATGAATCCCTTTTCCAGAAGGTCTTGCAATTGGCTCATCATCTCCTTCATCTCTGATGGAGCCAAACGGTATGGAGCTCGGGCTATAGGAGCCGCTCCTGGCGTCAGATCAATTTTGAACTCCACTTGACGGTCGGGTGGTAAACCAGGCAAGTCGTCCGGAAAAACG
This sequence comes from Arctium minus, assembly GCA_954870635.1. Classification (NCBI taxonomy): domain Eukaryota; kingdom Viridiplantae; phylum Streptophyta; class Magnoliopsida; order Asterales; family Asteraceae; genus Arctium; species Arctium minus. Next base: position 14,834,171 of record OX941080.1, read on the forward strand.
TCGGAAAACTCCCTCACCACAGCAACATCTTCTAGCTTCTTCTTCTCAAGTTTGGCATCTACCACATATGCCAAAAAGGATGAGCATCCTTTCGCCAAACACTTTCGTGCCTTCACCATGCTAATAATAGCAACTTCACCCTTTCGCCTCTCACCATACACGGTCACTGCATGACCATCCGAACCCGGAATTCGGATCAACTTTTTTGCACAAAGAATTTCAGCATGATTAGTCGACAACCAATCCATACCGACTACAACATCGAATCCCCCGATGACCATAGGCATAAGATCGATCGGAAATTCTCTTCCTTCGATCTCAAGCTTACAATTCCTTAGAATATCCCGAACCACTACTTGATCACCATCCGCTAGCTCTACCACTAACGCATCTTCTAAGCTAGTAGTGGGCATGGATAGTTTTGGGCAAAACAAACTTGATACAAACGAAAAACTAGCTCCCGAATCAAATAGTACACGCGTAGGTACGGAGTTTAGGAGAAACGTACCCGACACTACATCCGTTGACCCCTTTGCCTCTTCGGTGGTCATCTGAAAAGCTCTCCCTGTTGCCTTGGGAGTGTCCACCTTTTTGCCTCCACTAAAGTTCGCCATTGCCTTCGGGCATTCACTTCTAACATGGCCCGACTCTTTACACCCGAAACAGATACGCTCTCTAATTGGACAGTTATTGAAACGGTGGCCGAGCTTACCACATTTGAAGCACGGTTCGGGCCTCGAGTTGCAAGGGTCGGTGTGCTTATTTCGGCATCTTGAACACCACGGGGAATCCCGCCTCGGACCACCTCCCCATTGATTGTTGTTGAAGTGATTTGGCCTTTTTGAAAATGTGGGACCCCTTCCCACTTTCTTTTCTCCACTACTCCACCTCTCTCCACTTTACTCGGACCGTAAGAGTCTTCCACAAGTTGCGCTTCTTCTATAGCCTCTCGGAGAGTAGAGGCCTTAGACACTCGGATCATATTCATCATTTCTGTAGGCAAACCCTTGATGTATGCCTTGATCTTCTCTCTCTCGGTGGGGACCAGATGTCCCACCAAGCCCAACTTGTCCATGAATAGCTTGTTGCAATCCTTCACTTATAAATTTCCCTTTTTCAAATTCCGGAACTCATCAACGATTCGGTCCATAGCTCGTTCGTTGCAAAATTCTTCCATAACCTTTTTCTTGAAGGTTCCCCAGCCTAGTTGGGCCAACACGGTATCCTCGACAGAAGCGGAATACACGTTCCACCATGTGAGGGCTGCCCCTCTAAGCATCTGAGACCCGAAAACTGCTTTCTGGCTTTCCCCGCACTCGCTTGATCGGAAGGCCTGCTCCATCTCTCTAATCCAGTTCATGCATGCCACCGGATCGTCAGTGCCCTTGAACTCCGACGGTCGGCATCCGAGGAATGCCTTGAAGGTGCAAGTCTTAGGCGGACCGGGAGGAGGAGTTTCGTTAGAAGGGACAACGGGCTCCGAGCCCTTGGATGCCGCCAAAATTACGTTTTCTGCTACCACCTCAGGCCTACGGTGGTTGACATCTCGGTCATCCAAAAGCTTTAAGAATGCCTCTTGTTGTTGAGCCATGGCTGCATTCATTGCTTACATCATCCGATCCATCATTCTAGTTTCCGGAGTTACCTCTTCCATGATTGGATGAGTTGCAGCTAGGTTGCGTCGCGGTATAAATTCCGGTCCTCCACCCAACGCGTTTATAAGAGGCGGGGGCAAATCGTTATTCGTTATTCTCGGTTGATCGGCCATCGATGTTGTCGTATCCTGCCCCTCTGTCCAATTACGCGTATTTACCATAGTCTGCCACACACGTGAGAATATAGGTGAGATAAGACTGTACAGCTAAAACAAGGAAACGTACTACCACATTCATTAATCATCATAACAACGGAAAACAAGCATAATCACGTAAAACATCTTCATAATGACGTTAGCTAAGCGAAATTATGAACATGCGATACATAAAAAATTTCATTCCCATTACCATAATTCTTAACTTGTGTAGCTTCTGCCGACTCTAAGACTATCCTATCTTAAGAGTTCTACCAATTCTCACAAAATCATTGCCTAAATCCACAACTTAAGTCTAGGTACTTGTAACACCCGTAAAATTATAAGGTAAGTATTTTGTCTCCTTTAATGCATTAATTTTGTTATGTGTGCATAGGTGTCTCTATGTGCATTTTATGATCATAGGTTATGATAAAATGTCATATATTGATTTACCACCTTTAATCATTCAAACCTTGTGCTCATTATCGTTTTCGGTTAAGTTTTCGGGCCGAATTGGGAGGCCGACGATTGTGCCCCGCGATTGTGCCTTGGCACCATCGCGGAGGGCACTATCGCCCACATGGTACCGCGGGCTGGGGTTTCCAGCGATTGTGCCACGCGATAGTGCCCTGGCACTATCGCCAGGGGCACTATCGCCCAAAGTGTACCGTGAGTGGGTGTGTGGTCGTGATTGTGACCCGCGATAGTGCCCTTGGCACTATCGCCCGCGTGGTCTGGTCATTTTTAAAACACCTTGGGCAGTCTTATTTCACACTGGAACACTTTACAAAAACGGGAGAGCTTTTCTTAGAGGCGATTTTTAGGGTTTCTTCATCTACCACATTTACTTCTAAGCTTTTGGGTGGTTGGGAGCATTAAGTGGTCATCAAGCTTCATCCAAGTGTTCTCATTGAAGTATTCTTCAAGAATCTCACTCCTCATCTTCTCCAACTTCTAGGGTTTCCATATTTTCTAGGTTTTGGGTTCGAAACCTAGATTGTGAGTTTACTAAACCTTTGTTAAAACTAGATACACATCATAATCTTCTACTTGTTACTTTATCTCTATATGTTCAAATGTTTGGGGCTTTCTTCATGAAAATAGTGGAAGATGTATATTTATGGGTGATTTGCCATGATTATTGTTATATGTATCATTATTTGGGATTTGACTCATGGATACATAATGTGGGTACCTTGAAATGTCAAATGTATGCATATATGGGTATTATGATGAGTCTAGTTGGAACATCATTTTGGTGATATATTTATATGCATGATGAGCATGATTTACATTGGGTCTTTTGTTAGACATCATGAGGATAAGGTGGTAATATTATACCCGTAGCTGGTATTGAATTATGCGGATTGAAATATACCTAAAGGACCCCTTATAAATGTTATGTCGACGAACCAAGTCAGTACACTAGGAGGATATAGTCTTGGGTGCCACTGTGATGGTATGTGCCTAGACCTCCGCCACTCGGGGAATTTTCGTAGCGATAGTCTTCGGGTGGGCCGGGCCTTTGGGGTGTTCCTTGTTAAGGGCATCAAGGTATATCGACTCTTGGGTGGGACTTGATTGGTGCTATGGGTCTCCCCTATTGACTCCACATTTGTTGAACTATGATTAACTGCTGATAAGAATCCTGACTGTTCATGCATGCTTGTTATTGTTCATGTAACACCCTAAAAATAGGGATAACAAAAATCCGAAAAACGGACATGAGGTATACCAAAAATTGCCATAGCAAGAGCCTCCCAAAAGTGGGGAATATATTCGAATAACCTGTTTAATCACAATTTGTAATTTAACGGACGATAAACAACAACCAACTAATCTAATTTCTACAACTAGAAAAAAGATTACAAAAATGGTTGTCATCTATAAACCCAAGAAGTCTATATCCCAAAAGAATAACGCGTCCATGTGCACTTCCCCAAGCTCTTACCCCAAAGCGACTAAACTTGCTTAAGACCGCCGCCGCTAGAACCTGAGATACACATCGACACCAAACAAGTGTTAGGCCAAAAAGCCTAGTGAGTCGAACAATAATAAGCATGCAGGAACAAATACCATTCTTATCAGTAGTTAACCAGTGTTCAACAATTGTGGAGTCATTAGGGGAGACCCAAAGCACCAATCAAGTCCCACCCAAGAGTCGATATACCTTGATGACCTTAACAAGGAACACCCCAAAGGCCCGACCCATCCGAAGACTATCGCTAAGAAAATTCCCCGGATGGCGGAGGTCTAGGCACATACCATCACAGTGGCGCCCAAGACTACATCCTCCTAGTGTACTGACTTGGTTCGTCCACATAACATTTATAAGGGGTCCTTTAGGTATACTTCAACCCATATAATTCAATACCAACTACGGGTATAATTTTTACCACCTTATCCTCATGATGTCTAACAAAAGACCCAATGTAAATCATACATCATCATGCATATAAACATGTCATCCAAATGGTACTCCAAATAGATTCATCATAATACTCTTTTATGCATACCCTTGACATATCAAAATGCTCACATCATATATCCATGAGACAAGTCCTAAACAATGATACATAACAATATCCATGGCATATCACCTATATACATATATACATTTTTCACTATTATCGTGAAGGAATCCCCAAACATTAAGCATATAGAGATAAAGTAACAAATAGAAGATTATGATGTGTATCTAGTTTTAACAAAGGTTTAGTAAACTCACAATCTAGGTTTTGAACCCAAAACCTAGAAAATATGGAAACCCTAGAAGTTTGGAGAAGATGAGCCTTGGAAGTGAGGAGTGAGAATCTTGAATAACACTTCAATACGGACACTTGAATGAAGCTTGATGACCACTTAATGCTCCCAACAACCCAACACCTTGGAGATTAATGAGGTAGGTGAAGAAACCCTAAAAATCGCCTCTAGGAAGAACTCTCCCGTTTTTTGTAAAGTGATAATGTGAGAAATGAGACTGCCAAGGAAATTTAAACCCCTCAGATGCCGCGAGCGATAGTGCCCGGAGATAGTGCCAAAGGGCACTATCGCGAGTCACAATCGCGAACACACACGCACCCGCGGTACGCCTTCCGCGAGTATGCCCGGCGATAGTGACTATGGTCACTATCGCGTGTCACTATCGCGTGACATACCCCCCTCTCGGTACAACTTGGGCGATAGTGCCCTCCACGATAGTGCCAGGGCACAATCGCGGGGCACAATCGCGAGTCACCCAAAAATGGCCCAAAACTCAACCAAAACTATAACGAGCACAAAGTTTGAACGATTAACGAAGGTAACTTAATTATATGTCGTTTAGATCTGAACATGATAATAAGACATACACGAGGACACATATTCTCACAAAAGCGAATTAAATGCATTTAAGACCACAAATACTTACCTTAAGAATTTACGGGTGTTACAATCCTCCCCACCTAACGGAGATTTCGTCCCCGAAATCTTGCCCTAAGCAAACAAGTGAGGATAACGCTTCTTCATATTATCTTCCGATTCCCAAGTAATGTTGGCACCCCGATGGTGCTTCCATTGGACTTTAACCATGACCACGTCCTTATGCCTCAACTTCTTCACTTTCGATTCTAAAATCGACTCCGGTTCTTCCACACAACGATTCCCATTGTCCACTCGAATTTCCGACAAAGGGATCACACTTTCCTCTTCGGCTAGACATTTCCGAAGATAACAAACGTGAAATGTAGGATGTATCCCATCCATTTCCGGTGGTAATTCCAAACGATAGGCCTGCAAGCCAATCTTTTCCAAAATGACAAACGGTCCAAGGAAACGAGGACTAAGCTTCCCACGCTTCCCGAAACGTATGATCCCCTTCCACGGAGACACCTTCAACATAACCCGATCACCCACTTGAAACTCCACCGGTCTTCTCTTCTTGTCCGCATAACTCTTTTGTCGATCTTGTGCCGCCTTCAGCCTTTCCCGGATTTCTTTCACCTTGTCGGCCGTCTCTTGAACTATTTCCGGTCCGGAGAATTGCTTTTCGCCCGCTTCTAACCAACAAACCGGGGTTCGGCACTTCCGTCCATACAAAGCCTCAAACGGTGCCATTCCGATACTAGAATGGTAACTGTTGTTGTACGCGAACTCCACTAACGGTAGATGTGAATCCCAACTTCCCCCGAAGTCTATCACACACGACCTTAACATATCTTCTAATGTCTGGATTGTCCTCTCGCTTTGGCCATCCGTTTGAGGATGGTAAGCCGTGCTCAAGTTTAGTCGAGTACCCAACTCCTTTTGCAGACAAGCCCAAAAGTTCGAAGTAAATCGACTGTCCCGATCCGACACAATAGATTGCGGAACTCCGTGCCTCGATACCACCTCATCAATATAAAGCTTGGCCAATTTCTCCATTGGCAAGGTCTCCCGCATTGTAAGGAAATGCGCGCTCTTGGTCAACCGGTCAACGATTACCCAAATGGTGTCGTGGCCACGCAAGGTCTTTGGCAACTTGGTCACGAAATCCATAGTGATATTGTCCCATTTCCACTCGGGAATGGACAACGGTTGTAAACTTTCATACGGTCTTTGATGTTCCACCTTTACTTGAAGGCACGTGACACATTTCTCCACATAGCTAGCTACATCTAGCTTCATCACCGGCCACCAATACATTAACTTTAAATCTCTATACATCTTGGTGCTACCGGGATGTATAGAGTATTTCGACTTATGCGCTTCTTCGAGTAACAACTTCCGGTTTCCTCCCAACTTCGGTACCCAAATCCGTCCTTGAAAGAGCTTGAGTCCACGACCGTCTTCCGATAAGAGTTCCTTTTGCTTCACCATGACCTCGTCTTTGAGGTTCTCTTCCTTAAGTGCTTCCTCTTGGCTTGCTTTAATATTCTCCAACAAACTTGACACCACATCGATCCTTGCAAGGGACATTTTGACACCATCACCATGACTCCTCCGGCTCAATGCATCCGCCACCACATTGGCCTTACCGGGGTGATAGAGTAAGTCACAATCGTAATCCTTCAAAAGCTCTAGCCATCTCCTTTGCCGCATGTTGAGTTCCTTTTGGTCGAAGATGTACTTGAGACTTTTGTGATCCGTGAAAAGAGTACACTTGGTCCCATACAAGTAGTGTCGCCATAACTTTAGCGCGAAAACCACCGCCGCCAACTCCAAATCATGAGTCGGATAGTTCTTCTCATGATCCTTTAATTGTCGCGACGCGTAGGCTATTACTTTCCCTCTTTGCATTAGCACGCACCCAAGTCCCATCTTGGAAGCGTCGCTATACACCACAAAGTCTTCCGATCCTTCGGGTAAGGACAAGATCGGAGCTTCACACAACTTCCTCTTGAGCGTCTGAAACGCTTGCTCTTGTGCATCGGTCCAAAGAAACTTGACGTTCTTCCTCGTAAGAGAAGTGAGCGGTGTAGCCGTCTTTGAGAAATCTTGAATGAAACGCCGGTAGTAACCCGCTAAACCCAAGAAGCTTCGGATCTCCGTCGGACTTGTTGGGGGTTCCCAACTCAACATTGCCTCGATCTTTGTTGGGTCCACCTTTACCCCTTCCTTTGATACCACGTGCCCCAAGAATTGCACCTCTTGGAGCCAAAATTCGCACTTTGAGAACTTCGCGAACAGTTTCTCCTTCCTTAGAACTTCCAATACTTCCCGTAAGTGTCTTCCATGCTCAGACTCATCCTTTGAATATATTAAAATATCGTCGATGAAGACGATCACGGATTTATCCAAGAATAGGCGACACACATGGTTCATTAGATCCATGAATACGGCCGGAGCATTGGTTAAGCCGAAAGGCATCACCAAAAACTCGTAGTGACCGTATCTCGTCCGGAAAGCCGTCTTCGGAATATCTTCGTTCTTCACTCTCACTTGGTGATAACCGGACCGAAGATCAATCTTCGAGAAGCATCCCGCTCCTTGGAGTTGATCAAAAAGATCGTCGATACGAGGTAGAGGATACTTATTCTTCACCGTGACTTTATTTAGCTCCCGATAATCTATGCACATCCGCATAGATCCATCCTTCTTCTTTACGAACAGTACTGGTGCTCCCCAAGGTGACAAACTCGGTCGAATGAAGCCCTTCTCCAACAACTCTTGAAGTTGCGCCATCATCTCCTTCATTTCTGTCGGTGCCAAACGATATGGAGCACGTGCTATTGGAGCCGCTCCCGGTGTGAGATCAATCTGAAACTCCACTTGCCGCTCCGGCGGTAATCCGGGTAAGTCTTCCGGAAAGACGTCCGGATAATCTTGTACCACTTCCACATTTTCTACCGACTTCTTTTCTTTCTTTGCGTCCACAATGTAGGCCAAGTACGAAGGGTAACCCTTCGCTAAGAATTTGCGAGCTTTAAGAGAGGAGATGATAGGATTATTCCTCCTTCCTTTCTCTCCATAAATGATAGCCATCCCATTTTCCGGCAATGGGACTTGGATCATCTTTTTGGAGCAAAAGATGTCCGCTTTATGTCTTACTAACCAATCCATGCCTATGACTACATCGAACCCTCCTATAGTCATAGGTAACAAATCTAATCCAAAAGAATTTCCATCGATCTCTAGAGTGCAATCACAAAAACGGTCACGAATGATCACTTGATCTCCATTAGCTATTTCTACTACTAACGCATCGGGAAGAACACTAACAGGAGTGGAGAATTGTTTACAGAAGGTATCAGACACAAAGGAACAGGTAGCACCCGAATCAAACAAGACGCGAGCAAGCATGGAGTTTACTAGAAACGTACCCGAAATGACATCTGCGGTCTCCTTCGCCTCTCGGTAGTCATCCGGAAAGCTCGACTCGGTGCTCTTGGTGGTTGCTCGACTCTAGCCGTCGAACCCACAGAATTTCCACCATTTCCTCTAACTAGTCTCGGGCACTCCCGCTTCATGTGCCCCGGCTCTCCGCATTCATAACATACTGACCCACGGAGGGAACATTCTCGGGTCGTGTGGTTTTTCTTACCACACTTGACACACCCGGCTGGACCGAAGTGAGTTCTTGTAGCGCACGGTCCCGAGTGCTTTGACCTGCACCTGTGGCACCACCGATCTTCACGGCGTTGATCACCCGACCTCCCGCTCACAAAGGGTCTTGATTGATGAACGGGCCCAGATGGCCCCTCCCACTTCCGTTTCTCCCCAACGTACCTCTTCTCATCCCTTTCCGAATTGATGTCGTCCTCCACGAGTAAGGACTCCTCGATAACTTCTTGTAAAGTCGAACACTTTGCATTTCTCACCGCCGTTCGCATCTCGGCCGGTAATCCCTGATGATAAGCTTTAATCTTTGACCTTTCGTCGTGAACTAGATGTCCCACCAAGTTTAATTTCTCCAAAAAGAGTTTGGAGTAGGCAACAATCGACGTATTCCCTTTCTTCAGATTCCGGAACTCTCGCTCCAACTTGTCCAACGAACGCTCACTGCAGTACTTGTCCATCATCTTTTCCTTGAACACCGGCCAAGTTAACTTAGCCAGAACTTCCGAGGTGAGGGCGGATCGAGTGAGATTCCACCAAATCAGAGCCTCTCCCCGAAGTAATTGAGAAGCAAATTTGACCCGCTGAGAGGGATCACACTCACTTGCCTCGAAAGCCATTTCCATCTCCTTGAGCCAGTACATACAAGCCACTGGACTATCAAAACCTGCAAACTCCTTAGGATGACACCCCAGAAACGTCTTGTAGGTGCACCCTTTTGTCTTTGTTCTGACTCCCTCGGCAGATGGCTCTTCGACCGTCACCACATTCGGTCCTCCCGACCCCACAATAACGTTTTCAGCCATAGTCTCGGGCTGACGGTTACTGACGTCACGATCTTCTAGAGGCTTCATGAAAAACTCTTGTTGTTGGGTCATAGCCGAAGTCATAGCCAACTGTTGTTGAGCCAAAGCCGCATTCATAGCCAACATCATGCTGTCCCGAAGCCGGGTCTCCATGGTAACTTCCTCCAAGATGGCGTTACCTGTGTTGAGGTTCCGGCGCGGAATAGGCTCAGGCCCTCCTCCCAACATTCTGGGTATGGGAATGTCATCAGAGGTTGCTCCCACCGGAGGTCGTGCCGCTGCAGATTCCACTTCGGGTTGCCCTTCTGGCATGTCCGGTAATCTACTACGAGTGTTCACCATTAAAATCTGTCGTGAACGTACGAGAAATAGATTGAGAAAAGACTACACGAGTTGAACTCATTGTACGTACTAATACCGTCATCAATTATCATAATAATAGTAAACCAAGTATGCTCACGTAACAATGCATTCATAATAGCAGTAGCTAAGTGAAATTATGAACGAACCATACACAAGAATTCTTGTCACCATCATCACAACTTTTAATTAAAGTAATTCCGAAATCCTATCGCTCTCCCCACCTAGGACTTCTACCCCAATTGGACAGTGAGGTCAAAAGTCTAAAGCTTAAGTCTAGATATGCTAAACAATACCTAGTTCACTTAAACTAAAGCTCTGATACCAACTTGTAACACCCTAAAAATAGGGATAACAAAAATCCGAAAAACGGACATGAGGTATACCAAAAATTGCCATAGCAAGAGCCTCCCAAAAGTGGGGAATATATTCGAATAACCTGTTTAATCACAATTTGTAATTTAACGGACGATAAACAACAACCAACTAATCTAATTTCTACAACTAGAAAAAAGATTACAAAAAGGGTTGTCATCTATAAACCCAAGAAGTCTATATCCCAAAAGAATAACGCGTCCATGTGCACTTCCCCAAGCTCTTACCCCAAAGCGACTAAACTTGCTTAAGACCGCCGCCGCTAGAACCTGAGATACACATCGACACCAAACAAGTGTTAGGCCAAAAAGCCTAGTGAGTCGAACAATAATAAGCATGCAGGAACAAATACCATTCTTATCAGTAGTTAACCAGTGTTCAACAATTGTGGAGTCATTAGGGGAGACCCAAAGCACCAATCAAGTCCCACCCAAGAGTCGATATACCTTGATGACCTTAACAAGGAACACCCCAAAGGCCCGACCCATCCGAAGACTATCGCTAAGAAAATTCCCCGGATGGCGGAGGTCTAGGCACATACCATCACAGTGGCGCCCAAGACTACATCCTCCTAGTGTACTGACTTGGTTCGTCCACATAACATTTATAAGGGGTCCTTTAGGTATACTTCAACCCATATAATTCAATACCAACTACGGGTATAATTTTTACCACCTTATCCTCATGATGTCTAACAAAAGACCCAATGTAAATCATACATCATCATGCATATAAACATGTCATCCAAATGGTACTCCAAATAGATTCATCATAATACTCTTTTATGCATACCCTTGACATATCAAAATGCTCACATCATATATCCATGAGACAAGTCCTAAACAATGATACATAACAATATCCATGGCATATCACCTATATACATATATACATTTTTCACTATTATCGTGAAGGAATCCCCAAACATTAAGCATATAGAGATAAAGTAACAAATAGAAGATTATGATGTGTATCTAGTTTTAACAAAGGTTTAGTAAACTCACAATCTAGGTTTTGAACCCAAAACCTAGAAAATATGGAAACCCTAGAAGTTTGGAGAAGATGAGCCTTGGAAGTGAGGAGTGAGAATCTTGAATAACACTTCAATACGGACACTTGAATGAAGCTTGATGACCACTTAATGCTCCCAACAACCCAACACCTTGGAGATTAATGAGGTAGGTGAAGAAACCCTAAAAATCGCCTCTAGGAAGAACTCTCCCGTTTTTTGTAAAGTGATAATGTGAGAAATGAGACTGCCAAGGAAATTTAAACCCCTCAGATGCCGCGAGCGATAGTGCCCGGAGATAGTGCCAAAGGGCACTATCGCGAGTCACAATCGCGAACACACACGCACCCGCGGTACGCCTTCCGCGAGTATGCCCGGCGATAGTGACTATGGTCACTATCGCGTGTCACTATCGCGTGACATACCCCCCTCTCGGTACAACTTGGGCGATAGTGCCCTCCACGATAGTGCCAGGGCACAATCGCGGGGCACAATCGCGAGTCACCCAAAAATGGCCCAAAACTCAACCAAAACTATAACGAGCACAAAGTTTGAACGATTAACGAAGGTAACTTAATTATATGTCGTTTAGATCTGAACATGATAATAAGACATACACGAGGACACATATTCTCACAAAAGCGAATTAAATGCATTTAAGACCACAAATACTTACCTTAAGAATTTACGGGTGTTACAATCCTCCCCACCTAACGGAGATTTCGTCCCCGAAATCTTGCCCTAAGCAAACAAGTGAGGATAACGCTTCTTCATATTATCTTCCGATTCCCAAGTAATGTTGGCACCCCGATGGTGCTTCCATTGGACTTTAACCATGACCACGTCCTTATGCCTCAACTTCTTCACTTTCGATTCTAAAATCGACTCCGGTTCTTCCACACAACGATTCCCATTGTCCACTCGAATTTCCGACAAAGGGATCACACTTTCCTCTTCGGCTAGACATTTCCGAAGATAACAAACGTGAAATGTAGGATGTATCCCATCCATTTCCGGTGGTAATTCCAAACGATAGGCCTGCAAGCCAATCTTTTCCAAAATGACAAACGGTCCAAGGAAACGAGGACTAAGCTTCCCACGCTTCCCGAAACGTATGATCCCCTTCCACGGAGACACCTTCAACATAACCCGATCACCCACTTGAAACTCCACCGGTCTTCTCTTCTTGTCCGCATAACTCTTTTGTCGATCTTGTGCCGCCTTCAGCCTTTCCCGGATTTCTTTCACCTTGTCGGCCGTCTCTTGAACTATTTCCGGTCCGGAGAATTGCTTTTCGCCCGCTTCTAACCAACAAACCGGGGTTCGGCACTTCCGTCCATACAAAGCCTCAAACGGTGCCATTCCGATACTAGAATGGTAACTGTTGTTGTACGCGAACTCCACTAACGGTAGATGTGAATCCCAACTTCCCCCGAAGTCTATCACACACGACCTTAACATATCTTCTAATGTCTGGATTGTCCTCTCGCTTTGGCCATCCGTTTGAGGATGGTAAGCCGTGCTCAAGTTTAGTCGAGTACCCAACTCCTTTTGCAGACAAGCCCAAAAGTTCGAAGTAAATCGACTGTCCCGATCCGACACAATAGATTGCGGAACTCCGTGCCTCGATACCACCTCATCAATATAAAGCTTGGCCAATTTCTCCATTGGCAAGGTCTCCCGCATTGTAAGGAAATGCGCGCTCTTGGTCAACCGGTCAACGATTACCCAAATGGTGTCGTGGCCACGCAAGGTCTTTGGCAACTTGGTCACGAAATCCATAGTGATATTGTCCCATTTCCACTCGGGAATGGACAACGGTTGTAAACTTTCATACGGTCTTTGATGTTCCACCTTTACTTGAAGGCACGTGACACATTTCTCCACATAGCTAGCTACATCTAGCTTCATCACCGGCCACCAATACATTAACTTTAAATCTCTATACATCTTGGTGCTACCGGGATGTATAGAGTATTTCGACTTATGCGCTTCTTCGAGTAACAACTTCCGGTTTCCTCCCAACTTCGGTACCCAAATCCGTCCTTGAAAGAGCTTGAGTCCACGACCGTCTTCCGATAAGAGTTCCTTTTGCTTCACCATGACCTCGTCTTTGAGGTTCTCTTCCTTAAGTGCTTCCTCTTGGCTTGCTTTAATATTCTCCAACAAACTTGACACCACATCGATCCTTGCAAGGGACATTTTGACACCATCACCATGACTCCTCCGGCTCAATGCATCCGCCACCACATTGGCCTTACCGGGGTGATAGAGTAAGTCACAATCGTAATCCTTCAAAAGCTCTAGCCATCTCCTTTGCCGCATGTTGAGTTCCTTTTGGTCGAAGATGTACTTGAGACTTTTGTGATCCGTGAAAAGAGTACACTTGGTCCCATACAAGTAGTGTCGCCATAACTTTAGCGCGAAAACCACCGCCGCCAACTCCAAATCATGAGTCGGATAGTTCTTCTCATGATCCTTTAATTGTCGCGACGCGTAGGCTATTACTTTCCCTCTTTGCATTAGCACGCACCCAAGTCCCATCTTGGAAGCGTCGCTATACACCACAAAGTCTTCCGATCCTTCGGGTAAGGACAAGATCGGAGCTTCACACAACTTCCTCTTGAGCGTCTGAAACGCTTGCTCTTGTGCATCGGTCCAAAGAAACTTGACGTTCTTCCTCGTAAGAGAAGTGAGCGGTGTAGCCGTCTTTGAGAAATCTTGAATGAAACGCCGGTAGTAACCCGCTAAACCCAAGAAGCTTCGGATCTCCGTCGGACTTGTTGGGGGTTCCCAACTCAACATTGCCTCGATCTTTGTTGGGTCCACCTTTACCCCTTCCTTTGATACCACGTGCCCCAAGAATTGCACCTCTTGGAGCCAAAATTCGCACTTTGAGAACTTCGCGAACAGTTTCTCCTTCCTTAGAACTTCCAATACTTCCCGTAAGTGTCTTCCATGCTCAGACTCATCCTTTGAATATATTAAAATATCGTCGATGAAGACGATCACGGATTTATCCAAGAATAGGCGACACACATGGTTCATTAGATCCATGAATACGGCCGGAGCATTGGTTAAGCCGAAAGGCATCACCAAAAACTCGTAGTGACCGTATCTCGTCCGGAAAGCCGTCTTCGGAATATCTTCGTTCTTCACTCTCACTTGGTGATAACCGGACCGAAGATCAATCTTCGAGAAGCATCCCGCTCCTTGGAGTTGATCAAAAAGATCGTCGATACGAGGTAGAGGATACTTATTCTTCACCGTGACTTTATTTAGCTCCCGATAATCTATGCACATCCGCATAGATCCATCCTTCTTCTTTACGAACAGTACTGGTGCTCCCCAAGGTGACAAACTCGGTCGAATGAAGCCCTTCTCCAACAACTCTTGAAGTTGCGCCATCATCTCCTTCATTTCTGTCGGTGCCAAACGATATGGAGCACGTGCTATTGGAGCCGCTCCCGGTGTGAGATCAATCTGAAACTCCACTTGCCGCTCCGGCGGTAATCCGGGTAAGTCTTCCGGAAAGACGTCCGGATAATCTTGTACCACTTCCACATTTTCTACCGACTTCTTTTCTTTCTTTGCGTCCACAATGTAGGCCAAGTACGAAGGGTAACCCTTCGCTAAGAATTTGCGAGCTTTAAGAGAGGAGATGATAGGATTATTCCTCCTTCCTTTCTCTCCATAAATGATAGCCATCCCATTTTCCGGCAATGGGACTTGGATCATCTTTTTGGAGCAAAAGATGTCCGCTTTATGTCTTACTAACCAATCCATGCCTATGACTACATCGAACCCTCCTATAGTCATAGGTAACAAATCTAATCCAAAAGAATTTCCATCGATCTCTAGAGTGCAATCACAAAAACGGTCACGAATGATCACTTGATCTCCATTAGCTATTTCTACTACTAACGCATCGGGAAGAACACTAACAGGAGTGGAGAATTGTTTACAGAAGGTATCAGACACAAAGGAACAGGTAGCACCCGAATCAAACAAGACGCGAGCAAGCATGGAGTTTACTAGAAACGTACCCGAAATGACATCTGCGGTCTCCTTCGCCTCTCGGTAGTCATCCGGAAAGCTCGACTCGGTGCTCTTGGTGGTTGCTCGACTCTAGCCGTCGAACCCACAGAATTTCCACCATTTCCTCTAACTAGTCTCGGGCACTCCCGCTTCATGTGCCCCGGCTCTCCGCATTCATAACATACTGACCCACGGAGGGAACATTCTCGGGTCGTGTGGTTTTTCTTACCACACTTGACACACCCGGCTGGACCGAAGTGAGTTCTTGTAGCGCACGGTCCCGAGTGCTTTGACCTGCACCTGTGGCACCACCGATCTTCACGGCGTTGATCACCCGACCTCCCGCTCACAAAGGGTCTTGATTGATGAACGGGCCCAGATGGCCCCTCCCACTTCCGTTTCTCCCCAACGTACCTCTTCTCATCCCTTTCCGAATTGATGTCGTCCTCCACGAGTAAGGACTCCTCGATAACTTCTTGTAAAGTCGAACACTTTGCATTTCTCACCGCCGTTCGCATCTCGGCCGGTAATCCCTGATGATAAGCTTTAATCTTTGACCTTTCGTCGTGAACTAGATGTCCCACCAAGTTTAATTTCTCCAAAAAGAGTTTGGAGTAGGCAACAATCGACGTATTCCCTTTCTTCAGATTCCGGAACTCTCGCTCCAACTTGTCCAACGAACGCTCACTGCAGTACTTGTCCATCATCTTTTCCTTGAACACCGGCCAAGTTAACTTAGCCAGAACTTCCGAGGTGAGGGCGGATCGAGTGAGATTCCACCAAATCAGAGCCTCTCCCCGAAGTAATTGAGAAGCAAATTTGACCCGCTGAGAGGGATCACACTCACTTGCCTCGAAAGCCATTTCCATCTCCTTGAGCCAGTACATACAAGCCACTGGACTATCAAAACCTGCAAACTCCTTAGGATGACACCCCAGAAACGTCTTGTAGGTGCACCCTTTTGTCTTTGTTCTGACTCCCTCGGCAGATGGCTCTTCGACCGTCACCACATTCGGTCCTCCCGACCCCACAATAACGTTTTCAGCCATAGTCTCGGGCTGACGGTTACTGACGTCACGATCTTCTAGAGGCTTCATGAAAAACTCTTGTTGTTGGGTCATAGCCGAAGTCATAGCCAACTGTTGTTGAGCCAAAGCCGCATTCATAGCCAACATCATGCTGTCCCGAAGCCGGGTCTCCATGGTAACTTCCTCCAAGATGGCGTTACCTGTGTTGAGGTTCCGGCGCGGAATAGGCTCAGGCCCTCCTCCCAACATTCTGGGTATGGGAATGTCATCAGAGGTTGCTCCCACCGGAGGTCGTGCCGCTGCAGATTCCACTTCGGGTTGCCCTTCTGGCATGTCCGGTAATCTACTACGAGTGTTCACCATTAAAATCTGTCGTGAACGTACGAGAAATAGATTGAGAAAAGACTACACGAGTTGAACTCATTGTACGTACTAATACCGTCATCAATTATCATAATAATAGTAAACCAAGTATGCTCACGTAACAATGCATTCATAATAGCAGTAGCTAAGTGAAATTATGAACGAACCATACACAAGAATTCTTGTCACCATCATCACAACTTTTAATTAAAGTAATTCCGAAATCCTATCGCTCTCCCCACCTAGGACTTCTACCCCAATTGGACAGTGAGGTCAAAAGTCTAAAGCTTAAGTCTAGATATGCTAAACAATACCTAGTTCACTTAAACTAAAGCTCTGATACCAACTTGTAACACCCTAAAAATAGGGATAACAAAAATCCGAAAAACGGACATGAGGTATACCAAAAATTGCCATAGCAAGAGCCTCCCAAAAGTGGGGAATATATTCGAATAACCTGTTTAATCACAATTTGTAATTTAACGGACGATAAACAACAACCAACTAATCTAATTTCTACAACTAGAAAAAAGATTACAAAAAGGGTTGTCATCTATAAACCCAAGAAGTCTATATCCCAAAAGAATAACGCGTCCATGTGCACTTCCCCAAGCTCTTACCCCAAAGCGACTAAACTTGCTTAAGACCGCCGCCGCTAGAACCTGAGATACACATCGACACCAAACAAGTGTTAGGCCAAAAAGCCTAGTGAGTCGAACAATAATAAGCATGCAGGAACAAATACCATTCTTATCAGTAGTTAACCAGTGTTCAACAATTGTGGAGTCATTAGGGGAGACCCAAAGCACCAATCAAGTCCCACCCAAGAGTCGATATACCTTGATGACCTTAACAAGGAACACCCCAAAGGCCCGACCCATCCGAAGACTATCGCTAAGAAAATTCCCCGGATGGCGGAGGTCTAGGCACATACCATCACAGTGGCGCCCAAGACTACATCCTCCTAGTGTACTGACTTGGTTCGTCCACATAACATTTATAAGGGGTCCTTTAGGTATACTTCAACCCATATAATTCAATACCAACTACGGGTATAATTTTTACCACCTTATCCTCATGATGTCTAACAAAAGACCCAATGTAAATCATACATCATCATGCATATAAACATGTCATCCAAATGGTACTCCAAATAGATTCATCATAATACTCTTTTATGCATACCCTTGACATATCAAAATGCTCACATCATATATCCATGAGACAAGTCCTAAACAATTATACATAACAATATCCATGGCATATCACCCATATACATATATACATTTTTCACTATTATCGTGAAGGAATCCCCAAACATTAAGCATAGAGAGATAAAGTAACAAATAGAAGATTATGATGTGTATCTAGTTTTAACAAAGGTTTAGTAAACTCACAATCTAGGTTTTGAACCCAAAACCTAGAAAATATGGAAACCCTAGAAGTTTGGAGAAGATGAGCCTTGGAAGTGAGGAGTGAGAATCTTGAATAACACTTCAATACGGACACTTGAATGAAGCTTGATGACCACTTAATGCTCCCAACAACCCAACACCTTGGAGATTAATGAGGTAGGTGAAGAAACCCTAAAAATCGCCTCTAGGAAGAACTCTCCCGTTTTTTGTAAAGTGATAATGTGAGAAATGAGACTGCCAAGGAAATTTAAACCCCTCAGATGCCGCGGGCGATAGTGCCCGGCGATAGTGCCAAAGGGCACTATCGCGAGTCACAATCGCGAACACACACGCACTCGCGGTACGCCTTCCGCGAGTATGCCCGGCGATAGTGACTATGGTCACTATCGCGTGACATACCCCCCTCTCGGTACAACTTGGGCGATAGTGCCCTCCGCGATAGTGCCAGGGCACAATCGCGGGGCACAAT
This sequence comes from Arctium minus, assembly GCA_954870635.1. Lineage (NCBI taxonomy): Eukaryota > Viridiplantae > Streptophyta > Magnoliopsida > Asterales > Asteraceae > Arctium > Arctium minus. The sequence goes on from OX941080.1 coordinate 14,852,840, forward strand.
CGCGAGTCACCCAAAAATGGCCCAAAACTCAACCAAAACTATAACGAGCACAAAGTTTGAACGATTAACGAAGGTAACTTAATTATATGTCGTTTAGATCTGAACATGATAATAAGACGTACACAAGGACACATATTCTCACAAAAGAGAATTAAATGCATTTAAGACCACAAATACTTACCTTAAGAATTTACGGGTGTTACAGTTCAACTCACTAGGCTTTTTGGCCTAACACTTGTTTGGTGTCGATGTGTATCTCAGGTTCTAGCAGCGGCGGTCCTAAGCAGGGTTAGTTGCTTTGGGGTGAGAGCTTGGGGAAGTGCACATGGACGCCTTATACTTTTGGATATAGACCGTTTGGGTTTATAGGCGACAACCCTTTTTGTAATCTCTTTTCTAGTTGTAGAAATTAGATTAGTTGGTTGTTGTTTTGTCCGTTAAATTGCAATTGTGATTAAACAGGTTGTTAATTTATATTCCCCATTTTTGGGAGGCTCTTGCTATGGCAATTTTAGTATACCTCATGTCCGTTTTTTTTCGGATTTTGTTATTCCTATTTTTAGGGGGTTACAGTACTCTACTTCTATACCTAGCTCACTTAAACTAAAGCTCTGATACCAACTTGTAACACCCTAAAAATTAGCGGAATAAAATTCGAAATTTCTGCAATATGACGGCTATAAATAGATAAAAATCTGGTTATAAAACTTGCTAAAATCCATCCCAAAGTATCATCCCGATAGGACGAGGAAACAATACTATAATCATTACAATGAAACAAATGAATGATAGACTAACAACCTAATAATCTAACTTAAATAAGAAAGATTAATATTGGGTGTTGCTATTCTTCCAAAAGGTATATTCACTATTTCAAAATGTCGGTCTATACATCTCCCAAAAAGACCGTTCTTGGCCCCAAAGCTATCCGTTCAATCCCGACGAACCCTACCGGAACCCTAACCTGTTATACATGTCATTTTAAGAAAAAGTGTTAGGATAAAGCTTAGTGAGATCAAACATTTGCAATTTGAGAAATTAAATATAAAAATAGGTAAAAAGGTTTCTTTTTATACAACATCAATAATGGTAATAATGACAATAATGCTCTTTGAAATATAACCAATACCTCTTGGGTTAACGGGGGAGACCCGCCTACTAACCCGGATGACGGAACACAAAAGTAAGCCATTCGATGGTTCAGTAAAGCCAATAAACACATAAAGTACATGCAAGGGATGTCAGGCTCAGTGGCTTTAAACGTACACCCACGGAAACTCGAGTTCAACCCCGTCGGGTTCCTATGTCGAGCTCCTCATCCAATATCGTAATACTTGAGCACGTAGGACTTATACCTCACCTGGTACCTAACGTGCAGCACGAAGGACTTATACCTCACCCGGTACCTAACGTGCCTCGACGTGGAAAACTAGTCGTCCCAACGCCGGAACAATAATAAACCAAATACGGGGTCATGACTCCCAATGCATCAATAAAGCCAAATAATGCACATAAGGCCCAACAAATAATCCCAACAATGGTTAATATGCAATAATTGATATGGAGGGTGTTTTCCACAAAAACCACTCCCATTGTTTATCAAAAGACCTTTAATAAAAATATAGACAATTCCTCTTTATTTCAAATCCCCCAAAATATGAATCGAGTTTAATATGCAAACTTATCAGCAGTTAACCACAATACCAATATTTCCAAGACCATAAGTTTTGCATAGCAATGCCATTCACTTAAAAGTATAACCCAAGTAAAAACTAGTTAAAGAACATTAATAGAGTTCATAACACATCTTTTTCCCAAAATCATCAAAACACTAACATCCCCAAAAGTTAGGTTTAACACAATGTTTCTACAAAACCAAGTATATGAAAGGGGAGATATTAGGTATTCAAAATCCACCTTTTGACATGTATAAAGTTTGATAAAATGTGTAAGAACTCACCTTGGTAGTTCCCTTAAGAAGAGAACCAAACCCTAGAAATGGAGGAGATGAAAATCACTTGAGAGCTCACCAACAACACTTCCTAAATGTATTAAGGATCACCATAAATGACTATAAATCACCATAAATGAGGAGAGAAGTCTATGGGAAGAATGCTTACCGAAATCAGTTTCCAAGGTCGCTCCCAAAACCCTAGAAATCAGATAAAATGCTCTAAAATCGCGACTTGAACAATTTATACCCAAACAGCCCGCTGGCGACTATGACACGGCGACTATGCCAATGTCATAGTCGCGGGGCAATGTCGCCCGCGTGAGGACCCTCGCGGTACCTCCCTCGCGATTGTGACCATGCGATAGTGACCATGGCAAGGTCGCCGGGCACTATCGTTGAACCTGTACCGAGAGCCCAACCTTCTCCGCGACTTTGCCCAGCGACATTGACAGATGTCATAGTCGCTGGGCACTGTCGCTTGGTGCATGACACGCTCGAAACTTTACTTTTTCCATCCCATACTGATCAGATAACGACGATTAAACTGTCCACTAGAATCAAACTTGATTACATACACGTGCACTACGAGTCAAAGTTAAATCTTACAGCGATACAAAAAGGAGATAATCCACACAGAAATTGGGGTGTTAAACGCAAACTCCTTAGGGTGGCACCCCAGAAACGCCTTGTAGGTGCACCCCTTAGCCTTTGTCTTGTTCCCGTCATCAGATGGGTCTTCAACAGATACCACATTTGGTCCACCCGACCCCACAACAATGTTTTCCGCCATTATTTCAGGTTGTCGGTTGCTGGCGTCTCGATCCTCTAAGAGTTTCATGAAGAACTCTTGTTGTTGGGCCATGTCGGAGTTCATGGCCAACATCATGTTGTCCCGCAACCGGGTCTCCATAGTAACTTCCTCCATAATGGCATTATCCACATTGAGGTTCCGATGCGGAATATGCTCAGGTCCACCTCCTAATATTCTGGGTACTAGAATTTTCTCAGAGGTTGCCCCCACAGGAGGTCGTACAGCTGCAGATTCCACTTCTGGTTGACCCTCTGGCATGTCCGGTAATCTACTTCGAGTGTTTACCATCACGATCTGCCATACACGCACGAGAAATAGGTTGAGAAAAGACTAAGCGAGTTGAACACATTGTACATACTAATACCTTCATCAATTATCATAATAATAGTAAACCAAGTATGCTCACGTAACAATGCGTTCATAATAGCAGTAGCTAAGTGAAATTATGAACGAACCTTACACAAGAATTCTTGTCACCATCATCACAACTTTTAATTAAAGTAATTCCGTAATCCTAACACTCTCCCCACCTAGGATTGCTACCCAAGTGGACAGTGAAGTCATAAAGTCTAAAGCTTAAGTCTAGATATGTTAAACAATACCTAGTTCACTTAAACTAAAGCTCTGATACCAACTTGTAACACCCTAAAAATAGGGATAACAAAAATCCGAAAAACGGACATGAGGTATACAAAAATTGCCATAACAAGAGCCTCCCAAAAATGGGGAATGTATAAATAACCTGTTTAATCACAATTGTAATTTAAACGGACTATAAAATAACAACCAACTAATTTAATTTCTACATCTAGAAAAGAGATTACAAAAAGGGTTGTCATCTATAAACCCAACGGTTCATTCTCAAAAGAAGTAAGCGTCCAAGTGCAAAATCCCCAAGCTCTCACCCAAAGCATCTAAACCTGCTTAGGACCGGCGCCGCTAGAACCTGAGATACACATCGACACCAAACAAGTGTTAGGCCAAAAATCCTAGTGAGTTGAACAATAATAAGCATGCATGGTCAGTTACAATTCTTATCAGCAGTTAATCATAGTTAAACAAATGTGGAGTCAATAGGGGAGACCCATAGCACCAATCAAGTCCACCCAAGAGTCGATATACCTTGATGCCCTTAACAAGGAACACCCGAAAGGCCCGACACACCCGAAGACTACCGCAAAGGAAATTCCCCGGATGGCGGAGGTCTAGGCACATACCATCACAGTGGCGCCCAAGACTACATCCTCCTAGTGTACTGACTTGGTTCGTCCAACATGACATTTATAGGAGGTCCTTTACGTATATTTCAACCCAACATATTTCAATACCAACTACGGGTGTAATATTACCACTTTATCCTCATGATGTCTAACAAAAGACCCAAATGAAAATCATGCCCATCATGCATATGAATATGTCACAAAAATGGTGTTCCAACTAGAATCATCATAATACCCATATATGCATACATTTGACATATCAAGGTACCCACATTATGTATGTATGAGAAATACCCCAAATAATGATACATATAACATAAATCATGGCATATCACCCATATTTACATTTCCAACTATTTTCATAAAGAAATCCCCAAAACACTTGAACATATAGATATAAAGTAACAAATAGGAGATTATGATGTGTATCTAGTTTTAACAAAGGTTTAGTAAACTCACAATCTAGGTTTTGAACCAAAACCTAGAAAATATAGAAACCCTAGAAGTTGCCCCAAGAAGACTTGATGTAGGAGAGGAGTAGCTTGATAAGGATCTTTAATAAATGCACTTGGTTGGGGTTTGAAGAACAAGAAATCACCCCAACAACCCAAAACCCTAGCAATAAATGTGTAGGTGTTTGAAACCCCCAAAAATCGCCCAAAAGAGAGTTCTCCCGTTTTTTGTAAAGTGCTAAGTGAGAAATGAGGCTGCCAAAGTGTTTTAAATTGACTAGACCCCGCGGGCGATAGTGCCCGACGATAGTGCCATGGGCACTATCGCATGTCACAATCGCGAAGGCTCCCCCCTCACGGTACAAACTCGGCGACAGTGCCCTCCGCGATAGTGCCATGGCACAATCGCGAGCAACCCCGAACCTTCGGTACACTTTCGGCGATAGTGCCCTCGCGATAGTGCCAAGGGCACAATCGCGTGGCACCCGAAACAGCCCGAAAATTCAACCAAAAATGATAACGAGCACAAGGTTTGTACGATTAGAGATGGTAAATCAATATAGGACATTTTAACATAATTCATGATCATAAAATGCACACAAAGACACATACTTACACATAAGCGAAATTGATGCATTAAGGGAGACAAAATACTTACCTTAAGAATTTACGGGTGTTACATTGTACGTCATCATCCCCCTCGTCCCAGTCAGCGGTAGGACGGACAGTAAAGAAAGAGCTTTCATCGACACTGTTAAGTCTAAATATTGTATCCAAGATTTAATAGGGAAGTAAAAGATGTAAAAGTCAACATAGTCTTTGTAATAGAATTGTCAAAGCATGTTTTGCATTCCTTAGTGGTTAAGTTTTGTATTAGTTAGTGGGTATAAATAGGTTTGCTTTGTAAAAGAATCGTTATGAAGGAGTAACGATCTAGAGTTGTATGCACGACATTGTAATTCAGACTTGTGGTTAATGGAATCAAGATCTACTTTCTCTCTCTAGATTCTCTCTCTAGTTCTTGAGTAATTGCTTGATTGTTTGGGATTTTATTGATTAACAATTGGTATCAGAGCTGAACCAAACTTTTCAGAAATGATTTGATCAGAGTTTGAATTGAAATCTGGAGTTTTTAGATCGAAAATTGAGATTTTCTGAAATTTTTTCAAGAACTCATGTTTTTCACTGTTCATATGAACTTTGTTGAAAAATCGGTTTTAGTGCAAGAAAATGGAATCATTGGATTCGAATTGTGTTTAGGATTGTTTCTTGTTTTGATTTCATCTCATAATTCGAACTTAATCGATGTCAATTTTTGATTTTTGAATTTTTCTTGAAGTGTTGAGTTCGAACATTGTTCTTGATTGATTTTGTGTGAATTGTTGGTTTTAATCGAAATTTGTTAGTAAATTTGTGTTTTGTTGTGTTTTTCGATGATTCTGATAAATTTTTGAGATCAAATTTGCAGATTTTGATCGATTTGAGAAAGAAAGAGCCAAGATCCACGGTTTGCGCAAGTTCATTCGATTTGCGCGAGTTCATCTTCGTGTTCATAGACATTTGCGCAATATTTTCCGGACTTTGAAAGTTTCATTTGCGTTACAAGGATATCACGCAAAGCATAGTTTGCGCATCCTGTAACTCACGCAAAGCTACTTTGCGTCTTGCTCTTATTACGCAAAGTCTCATTTGCGCATCCTTTGGCTCACGCAAAGTTCACTTTGCGCATCCTTCGGCTCACGCAAAGTTCACTTTGCGCATCCTTCGGTTCACGCAAAGCTACCTTGCGCCACACATGGATCACGAACACTTCACTTTGCGCTTTAAGGCTCTCACGCAAAGTCACATTTGCGCATCACTTGGCTCACGCAAACCTCATCTTGCGTTTCACTTGGCTTGCGCAAAGCTCTCTTTACGTCACTTGCTGCTCACGAGAAGCTTGGTTTGCGCAACACTCAGTTCACGCAAAACTAGACTTTGCGCTTCAAGTGTTAAAGTTTTAAATTTTGTGCTAGATTTCAATTTGATCTGATTTTTGATTTTCTGATATATAGTTTGGAACGATCATTCATATCAGGCTGATTACTCATTAATCATGGGATTTTTTATAGATCTTGAAGAGAAGATTAGAAAGCTAGAATTAGAGAAAATTAATCTAGGTCATGTTGTTGACTTCCATTCACAAAAATCAAGAGAGTATTTTGCAGAAATTATCAGACTGAAAGAAGAAATCAGTGCTTTAAAGAATATCAATGAAGATCTTCTGAAAAGATCTTCTGGGCAGAATGATGAGAAGATAAAGGGATTGGAATCTGAGAATGCAGAGCTTAGAAAGAATATATCTGATTTAGAACAAAAGCTTGCTGCAAATAAAGCTGATTTTGATATTGAAAAGAAAGGTTTTTCAACCAAGTTCTCATATTTCTCAAGGAAGTGTTATGAAGAGAAAAAGTCAGTGGATCTTAAATGCATAAAACTTTCTCAACAAATTTCTGATTTTGAGAAAGTACTTATTTTAGAAAGAGAGAAGTTTGCTCAAGAAAAGAAGGCCATTGAACAGAAGAATGTGGGATTATTTAAGGAATTATCAGGCCAGAGAAATAATTCAGAGAAAGGATTTGAAGAAGAACTTCACGCCATATTCAATACAATTACATCTTACGCTACTTTGCTCTCTCTCTCTCTACTTTCTCTCTCTAGAGATTCAGTGATCTTGGACTCACAATTGGTATCAGAGCTGAAATCAAAAAGCTGACTTCAAAGCTATCTGAACTATCTGCTACTGCGCTGAAAGAGCAGAAGACGAAGTCTGAGTTCTCGAAGAAGATTGACCAGCTTGTGAAAGAAAGAGACAATTTTGCTTCAAAGATCAAAGAGCTTGAGAAGTCTGCCTCAAGATCAACTCAGAAATCTGTCTCATCACAAAGGTCAACTAAATCTTTTGATCAGATTCATCGAACTAACATCTTCTATGATGGATATTTAGATGGTTCAGGTACATATTCAAGAGGAAAAAGCTTCAAGAAAGAGAAACTGGTGTGGCAGAAGAAACCAGTTAAAGATGAGATGTCAGATGAGCTGAAAAGAAAAACATCATGTGTACATATACACAAAGCAAAGAAGAACAAAGAGCATAAAGGTAAACCTGACCTTAAATACTCAAAAGACCAATTACTCAGGTTTTCAGGAAATAAATTTTATTGTTCTTACTGCTGTACACATGATCATATCCACAAGACCAGTGATCATTTCTGGTATGGTTCTTACTCTATAACCCCCACACGAACTGCAACTAACATTTCTGGACCCAAATACCAGTGGGTACCAAAGAAGAAAACTGATTCTTTGTTGCAGGCACCTCAAGTCAAGGGGGAGTAAGAGAACAAAGGCTTTTGAACAAATCAGTTCAAAACCCATACTTCAAAGTTGAAAGACTATGGCTCTTGAATAACACAGTTCAAGACCCACACCTCAATGTCAAGAATATGGCTTCTAAGTACACAGCTTAGGACCCATTCTTCAACGGAGTTTGACTTCTAAACACAACAGTTTAGGACTCGGACCTCAGCGATCAAAAGACCTTACTCCTGTTTTTGCATCCGATGGATATGATGGTCTACATCCCAAGAAAATTGATCTGATCTCTATCATGTACTTTTTCACTGATAGGTTTTTCTGATATGATGGTCTACAATTCAAAAGGGAGTGCCTGATCTCTATCCTGTTTTAACTGACATATTTCAGATGCCTAATTTATAGGGGGAGTAAAGGTGATGGCTTCTGATCAAATGACAGATCAGGTTCCGTTTTTCAATGATCAAAGAAGGATAATATGCTAATATCCAGGGGGAGCTCAAAAGACATAAATCTTTATATCATGTTTTGAGGGGGAGCTGAAAAGGTAAATATCTTCTGATCCTAGATCTCTGATTGTTTGAAAGAAGAACAACTTTCAAGCATGAAAAACAATTTCTTAAATGTTCAAACCACTTCTCTATTCTCATAAGATTTCATGAATTCAGAAGTGAGCTTTTAAATGTTTTTCAAATTTTGAGCTTAATGTTTAACTGACCGTGTGTTTCCAAAGATCAATACTTGTGTATTATCTTGTCCTTATACTGTCAAGTATTCACACACATTGGTTCAATATTTCATTTGATTTGTTATTACCATGTCTCATATCGAACATATTTTTTCGATGGTAATACCCCCGTTTGTAACTCATTATTGTTGAGCATCAATCATCTTTTTCTAATCTTGCGCTTTCATTGCAAAATTGTTTATATTTGTTCATATAAACAAATATCCAGTTATTTGATACCCTAACCATTTGATTTGATCTGATTGATACATTGTTAGATTCTCAAAATAATTCTCTTGATTTCATTTCATTCATTCAATATTTTTGTTTTGAGAAATCTTCAAAGTTCAATTGCTCAAATCTCATGAGCATACATTCTGACACTGTTATTACTTTGTGCCTAACTGTTCAGTTAAACTGTTGAGCAACGATTCTTCTTAGGAACTACATGGGATTCGTGTGTGAGCTTAAACAGAACTTCCATGGATTCACGTCAACCAGTGTTTCCTACCCAGGAAGTTATTCTTGAGTGATTGAGGGGTGAGGGGTCAAAATCAAAGAGTGGGGGAGATAACTCATCCGGTTGAGTTTTTCTCATTGCGTGGAGCGAAAAAATGGAAAAGAGAGTTTGGTTAGAAGTGAGCATAATGTTAAAAAGAAAGAGGGTGTGAGATCAGAGTTAAAAGAATATCAGAACTCTGCACCTACCACTTTCTGAGCCGGGCAACCACATCTACTGATTGGTTCACATTCTTTGGTGACCATCATTGAAAAAGGCAGTGAGCCCATGCCAACTCTTGCTATTAACCCCACCAACCACTCGTTTCTTTCTTAACAAAGAAATGTTTCATTTTCTTTGGGGACGCAACATATATGCTATCTAATCTTCACTCGGAAGATTTAGATATTGAAAAAGAAGGAAAGTTGCCCTACCTTCGCACCTCTTTCATGCACATTGAGTCCGTGTAATATCTGTTGTTGTCTCAACAGTTTACACAATTTGAGCCTTTATGAAACACAATCATTGTGCTAAATTCTTTCATACACAATCACGAGCACACAGAAAATTTGTTTTTCTGTCAGAACATTCATAGATAAACCTTGTGTTTTTCAATGATTGAATGGAAGACCTGGGGAGTCATCATCAAGTCAGCTCCTTAAATTGTACATTCGTTGTACACAGTGACTTTGTGTTACTGACAGGCATTCCTAACTGTTTCATTTGTTGATTCAGGGTTACCACGTTCATTATGTATGAATTTGAAAAGATTCGGATATATACATTTCATGAATTGACGACTCTCAGATCAAAGCGCGCCATCTGTCAAAGGGGAGATTGTTTTTTGATTACAAAAGGGGTGATCAAAGTCTGTGCTGAAATTGATGAAATTTTGATGATCATGTTGCTCTCAATCATCAAAAAGGGGGAGAATTTTGCAAAGATCAATTTTAAAGATTTGAAGAATGGTCAAAGTTCAACATGCTTCCACTATTTCAAAGTCAAAAGATTCTGAAGAAAGATTGTCAAAAGTTAAATCAAGATGATCTGTTAAAGTTTGTTTTTCTGAAGACAGCCCAGAGATCAAAGAGATGAAGATACAAAATCAAAGTTGTTTCAAAGTTTAATGTCAAAGTTTCAAAGATTTTTTCAAAAAGATTCAAGAATTCTGTTTCGCGTTTAAGGCTTTCAAAACCTCAATGTGTAAAAGACTTTTCCAGATTCTTCAAGAGCTGAAAGAGTAAAGATTGTGAAAGCTTCAAAGTTCAAAGATAAAGAGATATATGCCGAAGAATCAAGAGCTGAAGATCTGTATCAATTTTTTATTAAATCTTGAATACAAAGGGGGAGATTGTTAAGTCTAAATATTGTATCCAAGATTTAATAGGGAAGTAAAAGATGTATAAGTCAACATAGTCTTTGTAATAGAATTGTCAAAGCATGTTTTGCATTCCTTAGTGGTTAAGTTTTGTATTAGTTAGTGGGTATAAATAGGTTTGCTTTGTAAGAGAATCGTTATGAAGGAGTAACGATCTAGAGTTGTATGCACGACATTGTAATTCAGACTTGTGGTTAATGGAATCAAGATCTACTTTCTCTCTCTAGATTCTCTCTCTAGTTCTTGAGTAATTGCTTGATTGTTTGAGATTTTATTGATTAACAGACACTAAACTCGAGGAACCTCGCAACTTTGGCAGATGAATCGACAGAGAGTGCGACTACCATGAAATCGATCACTAACAAGGAAATAACAAAATAATGTTAGTAAAAATTCTCGATGAATAAACTAACGACAAAAAGACTTTACATCTTACCTTCGGTATTCCACCCCGTGGTGAGCCATTGGACGTCGTCGCCAAGCGACGCCAAGCGACCAAAGACATATCTCATCTTCCACTTGCGGTCGTTGACCGTGGTCGCCTGAACCAAGGTACGAATCCCTCTATATTTCGAAAAGAGACTGTATCGGTGGTTCGCCTCCGCCTTGACTGTATAAGCCAAAAGGAGATCATAAATGATAAATGGGGACTCCCATTTATCCGTCAATCGTTCAATTACGTGAACGATCCTCCAAAATTAGGGCATCATCTGTCCCCGCGACAAGTCAAAGATCGTAAGGAACGATCTCGACAGAGGAGAATAAGGCCATGTAAACCCTATATTGAACGGATACTCGTATATCACGATGTATCCGTCCGGGAATTGCTCTGGACGGAGCAACACCAGAGGACTAAGAGTTACGTCCGCTAGGATCCCGGCCACTAGCCTGAGAGACTTAACGTCTTCCTCTTCACTGAGGGTGCTAATGGGGTCCAATGACATTGCAAAATCAGGGTCATGAATGGTCGCTACGTAAAAGCCGAAAGCATCCCAGTTCTTCCTAGGATTTCGGGCCTGAGTCTTAAAACGCATAAACTAAGATTAGAAGATTGTACCTTAGAAGGGGCACTATACCTCAATCGTCAATGGCAAGGATTCCGTTTTCTATCTTTGGCAGGTTTGGCAAGGATTTGCCAGAAAAATCTCTCTATAAGAAAACTTGATTGCTTAGAAAGGAAAGGACTCGACCAAGGTCGATATTTATACTTGATTCTATGTCAGGTCGAGTCGACAGATGGACGACACCTGTCCCTATGCCTGACACCACGTTAAGGGGTTGCACGCTTTCCCTCAAAATCACTTCAGTTTTCGAGGAACCAATTCAATTACAAATTTTCGACATGTGTCCAGTCTGGTTACAAAATCCGAAAAGTCGACTTGTCGCCCAATTTTCGAATTTTGGGGGCAAACTCTTTGGGTAAAATTTCACAAGTCACGACCGACACAAGAAAACCAAAACGTCTCCAATCTAAGGACCATTCTTGTATTAAGATAAGGTTCTGACGATCATACACATCGAAAGTCACTGTCGTCCCTGATGACGACCGTCGAGAGTTTCTCACGTCCACGACCATAAGGAACTCTTTGATAGATTTATATATCACGATCTAAGTAACGTAACTAATGATTATTGATCATTTATTATATGCAACCGTTTTTCCTCTGTGAGTCTTTTATTGCATTATCGAGACCGTTGGACATTTAATGCTCATTTATGGCGACCAAAACTATATATACAAGCCCGAAAAAAGTTAGGCTCAAAGTAACCCGATAACCCAATAAACGGTTTAACGACTTCACTAAAATTATTTATATTTCCCTTTAATATGTACAAGTTAACAAAAACAACTTGGCAATAACGAGAAAATGAACTCATAAGAGGATATTATTGGAAGTTTATATATAATACCTAAATATTTGATGAACTCGTATATTCTTTTGAATGATGAACGTATTTCAAAGAAAATTTTCTTTATTTTTATGTTTTCAATATTGTTTTACTTTGTTTAAACACAATACGACCAACCCGAACATGTTAGGTTGCATTTTTGTTTGGTTTGAGTTGGATTAAAAATTCTCAACATGGTTTTGTTGAAATGCCTTTGAACCTATCAACCCAATAGGTCACCAAAACCCAAGCTGGTATGGTTGGTTCCAGATTTATACGACTGTGCATGTTCTGAACGGAGGGACACCACCTTTCCTTAGATTTTCGTGCAGAAACACCGACCATGGCGATTTCCGGCGACACAGACGCCGTCGTATCGTACAATCTCGACTACCGGTCCAAGAAAGATGATGCATGGTACACATCGGCGGTAGTTCTGGAAGACGGAAAGCAGCTTCGCGTGAAGTTCAGGGACTTTATGGATAGCTACTACGACGAGATTTTCTCCATCGCTGATTTCTCGACTAAGGGGCTGTTTACTAACTGCTGACCGGGCTGACTCGATCAGCAGTCAGTACATTTACCAAATCTTGAATCTGACCGAGATCTGACCGAGCTCTTACCGAGCCAGATCAAAAATATTGCTTACCCGGGTCAGTTTTGAAATTTCCAACGCTCTCCCTTCACGACGACTAGGGTTTCTCTCCTCCGCCTTCTCCCTTGCGCTCCTCCGCCTTCTCCCTCGTCGCTCTCAGCCCCTCTTCACGACGCTCCCACCGCGTTCAGCCCCTCCAACGCTCTCAGCCCCGCCAACGACCACAGGTGGTGCATAGCAGTTGCAGGTGGCAAGGAAAACTCAAATGAACACCAGAAAATGGACTTGTTTTGGGATTCTTTTGTTGTTGATTATCATCGCCATCATCGTTCTTTCTATTAGGCCATGGAAGTAGTTGTCTCCTGTGCTTCAATATGTTGTACGTCATGCCTCTGGACTTGTACCTTTGGTTGGATGGGATTCTGTTTGACCAATGTGGCAAGTAATTTGTTTTTACTGTTTGTTGTATTAAGCATATAACTATAAAAAAAAGGTTAAAATGGTCATTTTGTTGTCGGTAAGTGCTTACTACAAAACACTTGGTAAACACTTGCTTACAACAAAACACTTGGTAAACACACTTGTCCGGACGGCACTTACCAGCCCCTTACCCGGGTATAACTTACCCGGGTAAGCACTTTTACCCGACATCTTACGGGTAAGAGTTGGTAATCAGCCCCTAAGTCTGACCTACAAGAATTTATTCGTAGATTTCGTCGTGTGTCCGTGCCGATAGAGGACAATGAGTGCTCCAGAGTGGTAGCAGACATGGTGGTCTGTGCTACTTATAAAGGCGATGGATCAGTTCGATTCTTTGATGCCATTGTTGACGCTGTATGTATATATCTTAAATTTAGGGCAAAATACACTTCCATTTCACAAAATTTCCCATTGTCTTCTCCAAAAAATAGACACTCGCATGGTATATCCTCTAATCATATCGATTGCTTCATTCTCCAATTTTAATCTTATCGATTACTTCATTATTCTCCAATTTTAATCGAATTGTGACATAAACCGTGCTGTTATTTTTGTCAATTGTTCATCTGTAGTTCTTTTCTCCCAATTGAGGTTAGTCAATTTGATTAAGATTGGAGTAAAATGGTGAAATTGTCATGGTTGTAAAAGGATAAGCATGCTATTGTTAAACCTTTTGTTGGAGTACCTAACTGCAAAAAGTGTGAAAGTAAAGCGAAAGTATCTATCTTGTCTAGATTTAAGTGTTTTTTTAATTGTAAACCTGATTAACATTATAGTGTGGCAGATTATGAATGATGATTTCAGTTTAACCGAATAAAACTTAAAGCGCAGAGCCCTATGCTCACCTCATCACCATGCCAAATTATGAAGAAAATAGAACAATGAAATATGCTACTTGCTTTGAGAATCTTGTAGAAAGTGGTGTGGCAAAACATTTCATACGCTTCATTTCAAAAGAACAGGTAGTCCTTTTCCTTGTATTGGTTATATGGAGCTACCCAAATTTGGAGGAGGATCTAGGTGTACCTCTTATAAGGAATGGAGATATTTGAATTTCCTTTCGCTAATGAATATCTTGACTGAGATGGAACTGCTTATATGATGTATAATGAATAACAGATATAAGCAGATAGTATTGTAGAACAAGAATACAGGATTCTTGAGCGGGTATTCTACTTAAAGATGCATTTGGATCTTTGATCGTAAATTTGATTAGAGGGCCATGAGGAAGGCACATTAGCATGCTTGAAATACCTTCACTTCTACTGCCACGTGTTCCATAGGATGGAAGAAGATTGTGGTTTCTCCTACTGTTATAGCCTAATACGATCTCTGCACCGATGGAGCCTTCTTGGTCTTGCTTCAGTCCATATCTAGAAGAATAAGATTTTAGAATTTAATAGTTCAAAAGTCTTGAATATAAGAGGGTATTGTTTTAATCTTGATCACATTAACTATGAGAACATTTAAGTTGTAATGTTAAACTTCATCACTCACCGGTCATCACAACTTCTGTGTTCATATTAGTAAATGAATGGATGTGTAAATGTGTATTATTAATTTTACTATATGTTATTATGCAATCATGTCTTTCCACTTATGTACATAATCTTCTGTTCCGTATTGGATAGGTGCATTACAAAGAGCATACGCCTGAGAAGTGTCTATGCACCTATTTACTGGTCTGGCAGCATGGTCCTGAAGAGGGCAATATAACAGCAACAAGTATTGAGGATATATGCCTTATTATACCTGGTGCTGTTGATCCCCAAGTGACTGGCTTTGCAAAACTTGTGAAGGAAAAACTTGGTTTAGTTTACAAGAGACCATTTCTGTCTAGAAAAACAAGTCCAAACGAAACTCTCGACGAGTTACAGGTTTTCCAATGCATGGCATTTTATCTACAGATTTTGTTTTTTTTTTCTAGTTTGTCATTTATGATAGTTATCAAATGGTTGGTTCCTTGATTTTGTAGGATCTCGAGAGTGCTGGATACAGTTCTTATGGTGGACCATCTGAAGGTTTTGTGCTTTGTAAACTTTATTTCTTAGATCCTAGTGATTGTAAAACTTATTTTGATTTGTTTGGCAATGATAGGGAGGGGAAGATTCTACCCTCAACTAAGTGATCATGACAGAGATCTGGGAGGTGTCAAAGAAACTGGCTGTCATCATTACATAATATTGGAGAATTTGGAGAAAGATCTATCTCCAATATCAATGATGGAGTTCATGCACGTGCAAACTGCAATTACACCACAGGCATATCTTTTTCCAAGGTTGTCAGCAAAAACATATGCAAGAGGAGCAGTTGTGGTGGATAGCAGACCAAAGGTTAAGAGGATATATGAATTTTAAGCAATCCAAATCACTTTATTGTATCTTCCTCTGGAAGGTAAGTAAGCATTATTGTTGTATTCGGTAGCTTATGAGTCAAATTCTTCAACCGGAGATTGTCTTCTTGAAAACTGGCATAAACTGTGTTGAAAATTCCCAAAGCAAGTAATGATGATTTTTTAGGATCCCATAATATCAGAAGGATTGCTATCTTTCCCTATTATATGTTGTATCTCCTTGTATATAAAGGGTGTAATACCTTTATGTTGAATATACATAAAATAAGAAACCTCTTTCTCCTAAAAATATGCAAGCATGAAAGTTCTTTGGTTGCTAGCAAAGTGTCACCCACAAGTCCAATTTCCCCAAAACCAAGTGTCCAAGTTTCTCCTAGGTCTGTTTTTAATTCTAGTATTAATGATGTGATGATTTAGCACTATTGATTGGGTCATCCCAGTTTTCAGTATCTCGAAAAGTTGTTTCCAAGTTTATTCATTAATAGAAGTCCAAACCTCTTTAATTGTGAAATATGTCAACTTGCCAAACACACTCGTGCTTCTTATCCAAATATGGCTTACACTCTACCGGGACACATCACACGACACTACATGATTTTGAATCGAGCCCGATGACTGTTGAACCTAGCACATGAAGAGAAAATGAGTCAAAGGATGGTGACAAGTCAAGAAATGAGGATCTTGAAATACCCATTGCCTTACGAAAAGGTACTCCAACTTGCACTCAACACCCAATTAAAGATTTTATTTCGTATGGAAATCCTTCGCAGGCGTATCAACTTTTTGTCTCGAAGTTAGACAATGTTCATGTGCCAAACAATATTCAAGAGGCCCTAAGTCATTCGGGATGGAGACAAGCAGTTCAGGAGGAGATCATGGCCTTAGAAAAGAACAATACTTGGGTGACTGAGGATCTTCCACCATGAAAGAACAAGAGACTTTTGCTCCGGTGGCTAAGCTTAATACCATCCGCATACTCCTATCACTTGCAACAAATTTGGATTGGCCCATGCACCAACTCGACATAAAGAACGCATTCCTCAATGGAACTCTAGAAGAGGAAGTGTACATGGAGATCCCCTCGGGTCTACATATAGATCATGGAAGGCGGAAGGTGTGCAAGTTGTTAAAGTCACTGTATGGACTCAAACAGTCTCCAAGAGCGTGGTTTGGTAGATTTTCTCAATCCGTAAAAGAAAAAGGTTTTGTTCAATGCTAAGCCGATCACACACTTTTTGTGAAACGGTCAACTGAAAATAATGTAGATATTCTGATTGTCTATGTTGATGATATCATCCTAACTGGGGATTATGAAGAAGAATTGCTACGAGTAAAAGAAGGCCCAACCAAAGAATTCAAGGTAAAAGAGATCGGTCCGTTACGGTACTTTCTCGGTATGGAGGTGGCAAGATCGAAAAGGGGGATATTTGTTTCTCAACGCAAGTATACCATGTATCTACTTAAAGAGGCTGTCATGCTCGGTTGCAAACCTGCTAGTACTCCTATGGAACCAAATAAAAAGTTGGGACACGAAGAAGCGGGAATTCGGTTGACAAAGGTAGGTATCAACGCCTCGTTGGAAAACTTATTTATCTTGCTCACACTAGATCTGATATAGGTTTTGCAGTGAGCAGGGTCAGCCAATTCATGAACAATCCTATGGAAGAGCATATGAATGCAGTATATCGAATTCTAAGATACTTAAAGATGACTTCGGGAAAAAGGTTATTGTTCAAAAAGGGTGAAAGTCAAGATATCACCTTATATTAGGATGCAGATTGGGCAGGAAACAAAATGGACAACAGGTCAACCAAGGGTATTGCTCTTTTGTATGGGGTAATCTTGTAACTTGGCGGAGCAAGAAGCAATCTGTTGTGTCTAGAAGCAGTGCTGAATCTGAATTGAGAGCTCTATCAGCAACCATATGTGAAGGAATATGGATCAGAAGAGTTTTAACCGAGTTAGGAATGGAATTTGAGAAGACTGTCAAACTAAAGTGTGACAACAAAGCTGCAATTAACATTGCAAAAGATCCGGTTCATCATGACCGGACCAAGCATGTGGAGATTGATCGCCATTTCGTTGTTGAGAAGATTGAGAACTCAGAAATTAAGATCACCTTCACTCCATCACAAGATCAATTAGCTGATGTCCTAACCAAGTCTTTGCAAGCAAGAAGCTTTGAGGAATTAGTTAGCAAGTTGAGCGTGTACAACATATACAACCCAACTTGAGGGGGAGTGTTGAAAATTCCTAAAGCAAGTAATGATTCTAGAAGATTTTTTAGGATCCCGGATTGCTATCTTTCCCTTTTATATGTTGTATCTCCTTGTATATAAAGGGTGTATACCTTTATGTTGAATATGCAGAAAATAAGAAACCTCTTTCTCCAAAACTTCAAACTGTTTTCTTGAACCTTCGATATCTTTAAGCTTACAGTACATTCTTGGTGCAATATTGGCCTTCATGTATTGGTCCGACTCTTTTAGATATTTTGCTGGTCGTAACGGTGGTGTCATAAATGGATGCCCTTTGCCTTGGCTCCTGCCTTTAGTTTCTGAATAGGTTTATATCATTGGCATGCTGGGTATAGTCTTTTGTGATATTGATGTGGATGTTCATATCAGGCCTCACACCGAGTAGAAAGAGCTTTGTTCCATGGAAGAAATAAATCTAATAAGAACTTAGGAAATCTCAAAAGATTTTCGTTTATTAACATTCCCGAGTAATATAAGATTTTATTTCTTAAAACAGTGGTAGACCTCATCCAAGTGTGTTCATTCTATAAGACGGCCGGGTTGAATGTGTAGTCTTATCTGTTTCTTATTTGAGTTGCAACCATCTCAGAAGCATTAGGTATATGTTAATTTGTAAGTAAGTATCATTCTTTCCACTGCAATTATGTTAGTTTCAATGTTATCATGTTGAGCCACATTAGATGGTAGAAAGTGGTTTAAATGGCCCACGTGTAAATGATGGTTCCAGTTTCTAGTAGAAGTTATGGAGATGCACGATATATTACCATTATCAACTGCAAAAATAACATGGATCTAAATTGCAACTTAATACTTATGTTTAATTTGTTTTTCCTGTATGTTAAATTGCAAATATCGTGGTGCTGTAGGCTTAATAGTTACTAGCAGTTTATTCAAGCCATTTTTATTTCCTGTAGGCCATGCGTAATAGCTGAAGCGGTGCTTAGGACTGGAACTTTTGACACAAACCTGCAGAGCTGTCAGCCATTGTCTGAGGTAAAGATTTCTATTTGCCTTCTGCTGTTATAATTATAAGGAGGCGTTTGGTTCATAGAAATGTTTTTGGAAGGAATGGAATCCATCAAAGGAATTGGAATGGAAGTTAATTAGGTTTGACCACGCGTTTGGTTGGTAAAAATTGGAATGGATAATGTCAAATGAATTGGAATCTGTCTCTTTGGTTCACCAATGCCTATAGTCCAAAAAAGGAATTTGTATTTCTGTGATAAGTCCGTCCCATTTCCTCGAAGACTTCTTCTGTCTTCATCACAGTTTTTCCCAACCATATAAACCGTATTTTGTCATTTTATTTCTTTCAAACACAACATTTCCCGTCTTTCCTGTTTATTCTTTATTTATTTTTGACCCCTGGCACTCCCAATCCCAGAACAAAAATACAGGGAGCGGGTTAATGGTCGTGCAAATAGGAACAGGAGAATATAAGAGAGCTAAACAACGAAAAGATCTATATATGGAATTCCGCAAGCATCTAAATGGACTTCTGCAGAGGTTAGATACGGAGGAGAAGAAGTGTCTTCCGTCCGGTGCAAATTTGTTTCTGCAATGTATAGATATGCAATTTCTAATGCAGGTAAATAAGAAAGCTAACTTTTTTTTTTCTGAGTTATATCCATGGTTCTAAATAACTTGTTATTGTGCGTTATGGCGTCAAGGTTTGGGTTCACTGCCACGTTAACCCTTGTGGCTCCACTCTAAGGCTTGGCTTGCATTGTAACGCGTTATGGCACATTATTTTACAAGGAAACTCAAACACTAAAACTAAAAAGTTTTGCATTGTATCGAGTCGTAAAACTTAAATAAGCATAAAAAAGGAAACTCAAAAACTAAAACCTTAAATAGGTAAATAATCACTCCCATTCCCATACATGAAAAGTCGAACGCAAATTCTCTGAAAATTTAAGAAAGTAGTGAGTAGAGATTCAAAAGATTTAATCCCGATTTTGCACTCTTGATATCATTTTTTATAGGCTCTACATATTTTGTATCAGTGGTTCTTCTTTCTTTTTTAGTTTTTATTACTTTATATAAATTTAGTTTGTTCTACGGTATTATTCAAAACACTCACACATACAAATTTGGGGTGTGTGTTTGTATATATATATATATGCCGCCTTAGGGCACGTCTTGAAAAACGCCGTGGCCTCGCTATAACTCATAAGGCTTGAGGCTTGACCTCGCCGCCATGCCACGCCTCACATCATTTAGAACCTTGGTATATCATATCATAAGTTTTTTATGAGGTATATCATAATAGAAGTTTGAGGTTTTGATGCAGCTTATAACAATACAACTTTGAATGCATTTTTTTGCTGTATCCTAGATAAAAAGTTGAAAATGGAAGATAATATTAATTATTTGTTGCAGGTGTTTTTTAGAGGTGCAGAAGCTGTGTTGTATTTTTTTGAGATAGATAGCAATAAGCAAAACTTCCAGTTTAAATGGGGTGTAACTGTGCCTTAATGAAAATGTTTGCTTATATTGGCTTCATTTTCTTAAGAAACCCATAACCACTTTAGTTTTGGCGTTTCCAGCCTTCTTAAGCAATGTGTGAGCTGTTTTTGTGGTCGATGCGTGTCTTCTTTGTTTTAACATACTAGTACTAGTGTTAAAAGAGACTCAAGTTACCACCAAAGGGCCTTTGGCCTAGCGGTATCGGAGCCTCTGGCCTGCTAGGAGGTCCAGGGGTTCAAACCTCATCAGAGGTGAGGAGGGTGTGTGAGTTTATTTGTTGCATTTGCCGTATATAAATATTATATACTTAAAAAAAAAGAGACTCAAATTTGATTTATGTATGTGTTTTTTTGGTCTTTGGGGGGGGGGGGTAGTTTTTGTGAACGAGCCACACCCATCCTCTAAATGTGAAGAGAGCATTTTTTGCATGACCTATGTCAAGAATATGGCCCAACGGTTCCTGGGATACTAGTTGATCTATAAAGGTGAGGAAGTGAGAGTGCGTGCCAGTTTTGCTGTATATAAAATTTTATATATATACTTAAAAAAATATTTGTTAGGTTAATATGAATTATGAAGAGAGTGTTTTGCATGATTTTTTTTTTGGTCAAAAAGGGATCGTTTGGTTTGCAAAATGCTTTTGGATTGAAATTGAATATTTTTTGAGTTGTGTTTGGTTGGTAGAGAATGAAATCAATTTCAATTCCATTCCTTTGAACTTCTTAGTGATAGTTGTACCCTATTCTAACCTCATTCTCATTACGGAAACGTAAAACAGAATGAGGGACTGTGTGGATGTGTGATTTGAAAGTGATTTTATGATATTGGATAATCAGTAATCGATTGTAATGAAAATATATTTTATGAGATAAAAGTTTTAATCTGCTTCTTCTATGTGGCGTTTGATATATCACTGTTGGTGTCGAGCGTTTGACAAATCTAATTAATCAAGGAAGTAATACATAAAGTAAATGTATATAAGTAATTTTACTATACTTGATTTGACAATTAATTTTGTTGTAGTTCGTATTACATGATTATTCGATTCATGATTGAATAATCATAAACAAAAATAAGTTCACTGATCATTAGAAAGTGATTATTGTGATTTAAAGTCATAATAATCATTTTCAAATGAACCCCCACATAGGGGTCATTTACCCAAACGCTTACATACTTACCTTGCCGAGTAAGATTCTAGTCCATCAAAACGGCATCATATGCAGCAATTTATCCGGCCAGCGCTATTTGGGTAAAAATCGTCACTCTCACTTACCGGATTAGAGGGGGTTATTTTTCAGCTCGGGTAGACGGTACACATGGGTCATCAAGTATATTGAGTTGTTGGCTTGAAACCTTACATTTTCGCTTCTCATGACCACCATTTGTGCATTGTTTCATAGCTTGACCGTGTGTCTACATTTGTCGTCTAGTCGTCTAGATCACAAAACCAAGCCTTGTCCTTACTCATGTGGTTACTGCATCGATAGTCTATGAACCATACTTTTTTTGGTTTATTGGCGGGGACCTCAGGCCCCGTGGCCCACTTTTGTGGACCCTACAGTCCCTACCTCTATAAGCCTGCACCGGAAAAGACATCCTGTCTTCCCCCGGATTCGAACCCGGGAACCCCAGGTAGAAGCGTTTACGGAAGAGAGGTGGCCACTAGGCCAAAGACCTAGACTTGATTTCAAGTTGCATTGTTTTCTTCTATGTGAGCCATTAGTACCATCTTATCACCATCATCCATCTATGCATAGTTTGCTGTTTTACCTAGATATGGACATCATTCTTATAATGTCCAAGTCTGTGATACCTGTAACATTTGACTAGAGATATTTTGAGTGGTTCCCTTCCTTACGTTCTCCCTCTTCCTCTGAAACTTCCTTGATAGTCTCCTCTAACTCTTCCTCTCATTGACGGGTTCTCCTATCTTTTGAAATCTTCAGGACTTGTTCTTCTTTTTGTTAGCCAAGCATTATCTATTCTTGTACAACTAGGCTACTGTGAAGTTCATCGACAATCATATGACTTCTAGATAATAGATTTCTCAATGGAGCGCAACATGTAGTTGAATTCTGGTGTGAGGGATCTAAGAATCTTTGAGAAACACAATTTGTTGTCCGTGTCACTGTTTTTTTCCGGATAAAGTTTACCTTCATCTTATTGACAATGGTGAGGGCCCTCAACAATCTTTGAAATAAAAGGAGTATTGCATGATGTACGCCAAGAAGAACGAACAGTCTGACTGCTTCAACTTGTTGACACTACTGGCAACAGTTGCATGTGTTGGATGATGTAACATGGAGTTATGCCCATGTTGGGAATCAATACAAAGGAATACGAGAAAAAAAGAAAGGATCTACAAAATTTTTACTTGGTTTAAACCAAAATCTCGATGAAGCTGTAAGCTGCTACCCAAAGGCAGCCCTCGGGTGCATATTGAGAAGAAACCAAAAGGAAAATATGCTATGGTCATTAGACACTCAACCAAAAACTGAAGGCTCTACATTAGTAGCCAAGAGGCAGCCCTTGGGTGCATATTGAGGGAAACAAGGCAATTATTTCGCACAACATCAACCAAACAATGGTCAAAGGTCAGGCAACCTTCCTTCTTGTGACCACTACAAGATTCCAGGTCATACAAGGGAGATATGGTGGAAGACTACATGGGAAACCTCCAACTCATGTGGCAAAAGCTGAGAATAACGCATTTAATCAGAAGCAAATTGAAGCATTGCAAAGGATGTTACAAGATACAATCCAATCAGCCTTAGAGGGAATAGCATTGTTGTTGTGGTCAAAGTGATCACATGCCTACTGCGTTAAATGCGAAGTTAAATACCTGGAGTGTCGACTCTGGGCCACTGATCATATGACTAGAAACATCAATGTCTTTAATGAACTCAACCTAACATGAGCATAGCCACAGTTTGACGAGCTGACAGGATGCTGTCAGATGTGAGCGGTATAGGTCCAGTTATTATTTCAATTGACATTACCCTTAACTCAGTTCTATATGTTCCTAACCTTAACTATAACCTTGTTTCTGTCATCAAACTTATGAACAATCTTAATTGCATCACTAAATTTTCTTCTACTTTGTGTGAATTTAAGGACCCGAACTCGGGGAGGACGATTGGCAATGCTAAAGTGTGTGAAAATCTTTTCTTCCTGAAGATCAGATCCATAGTAAAATCACCAATAAACTCCATTAGTGCAATATTCAAATCCAGTCAAACCAAAGAGAAGTCTTTGTTTTGGCAGCTTAGATTAGGCCATCCAAATTTCATGTACTTGAAACAATGTTCCATATCAATATGGAATATGTTAGTCGTCAAAGCACACTCACAATTCCTACCCTACTCAACCATACAAAGCATCTCATTCTTTCCGCCTACTTCACAATTATGTGTGGGGACCTTCCATAATAGAACATACTTCAGGATCCAAATGGTTCATCACCTTCACGCTCGTTTCACTTGGGTCTTCCTTATGAAAGAAAAGTCCAAAGTGCGACATATATTCCAAAATTTTCACAAAATCATTGAAACTCAATTTCGCACTAAAATCCAAGTCTCAAAAACTAACAATGGAGCCAAATTTTTTGAGTCAATCCTAGGATCCTATCTCTATGACAATAGAATTATCCACATATGTTCCATGTTTTGGTACCCCATAGCAAAACGAGGTTGGCGAAATGAAGAACAAACATATTTCGAGGCTGCACACTCCCTTCTTTTCACAACCAATGTCCCATCTGTAATTTTGGGGAGATGGCATTTTATCGCCCACTTATCTCATCAATCATATGCCATCTAGGGTCTTTAAGTTCCAAAAACCTCAATAAACTCTCATGATCACATACCCTCATATTAGGTTTCTATCCAGTGTCCCTATCAAAGTCTTTGGATGCACCGCCTTCATACAATTCCATCACAGAATCATAACAAATTTGACCCCATGTCTCTCAAGTGTATCTTTCTAGGTTACTCTAGCAACCGGAGTGGATACAAATGCTACTCTCGTGTCACTAAAAAGGTCTTCTATGCCATGGAGGTTACATTCTTTGAAGACCAACCTTTTTACCCCATATTAGATATTCTGGAGGGAGAACCTTTCACATGAATACCATATTTGGGGTCGAAAAAAAGTATCAAACCCAACAAACCTAACCAAGTCTATTTTGAACTCAATCACACCTCGCATTAGTCTGGTGGCCATTGCCCTCCTATAGATTCCGTTGAACTTGATCACAATCCATATTGGTTCACCGTCCATTGCCCTCCTAGAGCTTCCTTTGAACCGAATCACACCCCACGTCATTCCGCTGCCATTTTCTACCAAACACTCAACATGCTACTGTCCAAAAACAAAATCCCAACCAATAAACTTTGAAAGAGACGTTGGTGTATTCTAGACGACAAAGGTCAGAGTTGAAGAGGAGGCGAACACGTGTACCACTACAATGAGGGCAATCCGAGTCGAGTCAAACCAGGAGTCACATAAAGGTATGGGTTCTAATCCACGTGAATGTAGCCCTTCATAAATTGATAAGGTTGCTGAAGTTGAGTATCTGGAGTGGATGTTCCTAAAGCACCGAGGAAAAGAAAACTATATTGCACATCACACCCAATCATAAACTTTATGACACACAAAGGGTTATCTTCCGGTCATAGGGCCTTTGCATGTTCCCTAGACTCTATACAAAGTGTGTACACGAGGCTCTTCAACATCCTGAATGGAAGGCAACCTCAAGAAAAAAAGAACGCTTGGGAATATTCGAGTCTACCGGTTAAAGCAAACTTGGCTGTAAGCGGGTTTTTTTAAAGTAAAATACAGATATGATGAAACCATTAATAGGTTCAAAGCTAGGCTGGTAGCAAAAGGGTTCACACAATCATATGGAGTTGACTATGAGGAAACTTTTGCACCTGTTGCAAAGTTGAACTCTATAAGAGTATTACTCTCACTTGCAGCAAACTTAGATTGGCCACTGCATCAACTCGATATATAGAATGCCTTCCTTAGTGGGGAATTAGAGGAAGATGTTTACATGGATATGCCACCATGAAACGATACAAGAGAATCCTTTGGAAAAGTGTAGGCTAAAGAAGTTACTCTACGGATCCAAACAGTCATCAAGAGCATGGTTCCAAAGACCAAAAACAAGTTGTTATAGACCGAATAAGCGATGAGGCTGAGTTCAAAGCAATGTGTCATGGAATTTGTGAAGGCCGAAGGGATATGAAAAAGACTACTGACAGAGCTGAAAGTAACAACTGATGGTCCAAAAACTCTACTCGGCGACAGTAAAACTGCTATTGATATTGCAATTTGCAAGGAACCCGATACACCCTAAGCGAACTAAACATGTAGAACTCGACCGAAACTTCATAAAAGAGAAGCTAGAAGGAGGAGAAGTTCAGCCGGAATACGTGCCATCAAACACGACGGGGGTTTGAAGAACTAAGGTCCAAGTTGGGTATGATCAATATTCATAGCCCAGCTCAAGGGGAAGTGTGGAAATCCAGGATAACTACTGATCTACCAAAGAGATCTCGCTGCTAGAATGTTCGTCTTTTCTAGATTAAAGGTCAGTTAGTTATGCTCAATGGCTATACGTGATGGGATTCCTTGTTATCATTTTCTATGCAATTAATAATGGAGAAACCACTTTTCTCTAGTTATAAATTCTATATCCTTCCCTAAAGCTTGCAGTTGTGCCCTCTTCACTTTGGTCGTTCCTCGACACTTTTGCTTCACTGAGTTCCAGATCGCCTTCTATGAGCTTTTGTCAAGAATTGTCTCTAGGATTTCTCTGCCTATAGCCTGAAAGAGGAAGTTCCTTACCTTGATATCTTTAAGTTTTGCTTCATCTGCAGTTTGTTTTTGTGTCTCACCTGCAGCAGCTTGGTCCAAGAAGGAAAGACCTGGACTAGTTCAAATACAACCCATGTTCCTGAACTCAAGGAACTTTATTCTAACAGAACTAACTCAGGAAGTTGACCAACGAGTCTGGTCAAATAAACCAATAACACCAACACAAATACCTTTACTTCCACTGCCAAGTGCTCCACAGGATCAGGGGCGGATACATGTTGTTGGGGTGTTTTTTTTTCTTTTCTAAATCGAAGGTTTAGTGGTTTGTTCCTCTAGCCATCGGGTCCATTATGAATTAGTCGAATTTTGTATTAATGTGTAATGGGTTCACTTGATTTAACCAAAATAGTAAATAATAACTGAAAACCAAACCAAATAAGTTACCTTTATTTGGTTAACCGAACTATTTTAAGCCGAAAACTGAATAACCCGAAACCGTTTTGGTTCCAAAAGTTTATTTGGTTTCCGAATTTTTGACACCCCTAAATGTAAATCATAGAAGTTTCTAGATCTGCCACTGCACAAGATGGTTGTTTCAGTCTATATCTAGAAGAATAAGATTGCAGAATTCAATAGTCTAAAAGTTTTGAATATAAGAGGGGTTTTCTTTTCTTTTTTATCTTGGTTACATTAACTAGGAGAACATCCAAGTTGTAACGTTTAACTTCTGCTTAAGCTATCTCTCACTGGTCACCTTAGTTTTCGTGTTCATACTAGTAAATGGATGGATGTGTAAATGTATTACTAATTTTAATTTATGCAAGCATATGTCCTTCCACCTATATACATAATTGTGTGGATAGTTGCATTACAAAAAGCATACGCCTGAGAAGTGTCTATGCACCTACTTTCTGGTCTGGCAGCATGGTCCTGAAGAGGGCTTTATAACTGCAACATGTATTGACAACACATGCCTTATCATGCCTGATGCTGTTGCTACATCAGTGACTGACTTTCCAAAGCTTGTGATGGAAAAACTTAGGTGGATTTCCATGCGCCCATTTGTGTCTGATCTCGGCGACTTACAGGCAAGTTTTTTATTGCATGGCATTTTGCCTTAAGTTTTCCGAGTTTGGGATTTATAATGGTTATCTATAAATGGTTGGCTCCTTGATTTGTAGGAGTTGGACAGTGCTGGACACAGTTGGATTCTCTGAAGGTTTTCTCCCAAATTGAGGTAAGTTAATTTGATTAACGTTAGAAGAAGAATAATGAAATTGACATTGTAATAGGACAATCTTGTCCATGTTAAACCTTTTGAAGGACCTAATCGGAGAAAGTGTGAAATTATCTGTCTTGTCTAAGTTTAATAATACAATTTTTATAGTTCAATGGAAAAACCATTATTATTTATAAATGATAAAGTGTATCTTATTGTAATCCTGACAATGACTTGTTATGCCTAGCAAATTATTTAAAATTGTAGTTGTCAGATTATGAATAATGATTTCAGTTTAAACAAATGAAAGCTTAAGCATAGAGCTCTATGCTCACCTCATCACCATGCTAAATTATGAAGAAAATAGAATAATGAAAACCATGCTACTTGCTCTAAGAATCTTGTAGGAAGTGGGGTCACAAATAGTTTCATATGCTTCATTTCAAATGAACGTGTAGTCCCTTTCCTTGTATTGGTTATACAGAGCTACCCAAATGAGAAGGAGGATCTAGGTGTACCTCTGATGAGGAATGAGATGTTTGAATTTCTTTTTGCTAATGAATATCTTGACTGAGATGACACTCCTTTAATGAGGTTAAAATGCAGAACAGATATAAGCAGCTGATAGTATTGTAGAACAAGAATACAGATTTCTTGAGAGAGGGTATTCTACTTAAATGTGCATTTGGATTTTTGGATGGATATTTGATTAGAGGGCCATGAGGAAGGCACATCAGCATGCTTGAAATGTGTTAGTCGCTATGGTCAGGCTGGGGTTGGAGATTTGATCATAGTTTGTCAATTCATTTGAATATGTAAAAAATAACGATGCCATATGTAATTGACAAGTTTTATAATTATAATTTGTTCAACGTAGATTTTATTGAGGGTATCCTATTATTTTTTAGGTTTTAGTAGCTTTAAGATATCAAATACTGTATTTGTTTTTGCATTACTTTATTTCATTCAATTTTTTATGTTTTGGTTGACTAGGGATTTTATGATTGGCTTTTAGTGTTATAACTTATCTTGTTCGATGATATGAACAAAAAAGTTGCGGTTTGAGATTTTTTTGGTCCTCTAATATGCCTTGTAACATCCTATACAAACGTTTTGATTGATACTTCAAAGGAAATTTGTAACCACACGTAGGGATACTGCACGTGTGTTGTTGTGGCATCCATTGGCGGATCCCTCATAATTAAAAAAATGCAAATGTGATATATATATATATATATATATATATATATATATATATATTACCCATTAGAATTATAGAAATAGAAACCCTCCTTTTCCCTCAACCCGGCTCCCTTGCATCAAAGAGACGTATACATCATTACCTGATTATAAATAATTCTGCCCCCGTCTTGTCAGCTACGGTCACATCCTCGAACCCTAGTTTCTCTGCGATTGTACAACGTTTCTCCGTCTCTCTCTCTCTCTCTTTCTGTCTCTCTCTGTCTCTGTCTCTTCTGTCTCTGTCTCTATCTGTCTTTCTGTCTCTCTCTCCTTTTCATAATTTGATCCTTATAATGTTTGAGCAACCTCTCCCTGTCTCTTCCTCTATTCTGGAACTGCAGAAAGAAAGGGAGGCTAAATTGAATGACAGAACTAGTGCTTCTTGCTATTCCATTCATTCTCTGTCTCTTAGGCAGTCCTTACAAATCCCTAGGTCTACATCTAAATCCTGGAGGCCAATTTTTGCTCCGTTGAGAGTATCAGTTGGTCGCAGAGCCACATTTACTTGTATTTCTGCCGAACAGGTAAATCGTGTAAAAGTGTTTGTTCTACTTACATTTTGGAATTTTATGAGCAGTTCATAACATAATCTTTTCATCTATCTGGGATTATGCAATTAGATTCTTGACCTACCAAGTAATTTGTTTGTTTAATAATTTATAAATGTTGAGCTGATCATGGAGGCTTATATTTTGGACAATCGGTGATGCCTTTTCTTAACATAATTTGTTTGTTTAATAATTTATAAATGTTGAGTTGATCATAAAGGCTTATACTTTTGACCAATTTTGTAGCTTGGGATGAAGGATGAAGACGATACTCCTCGTAACAAACTTGAGGAAATTGTAGGGAAACAATATTTAGAGGTTATCCAGGTCTGTTCTTCTCAATTCAACAGGAACAGTTGGGTCAAAGGCCATTGGTCATTCTTTTTTATTATTGAACACTGACTTGTAGTAGTAATCATCTTCTCTCCTGCTAATAAGGACCCTTTTTCAGATGGACGAGAAAAATGCTTTATTTTCACTAAAGAAAGCTCTTGACGATGCTCCTCCTCCCAGAGACTTTATAGGAGCTCTTAATGTCTCAAATATACGAACAGGATTACCTGGTTTAATTGCTGAAGTGAAAAAGGCTTCACCTAGTAGAGGAGTTCCAAGAGAAGATTTTGATCCTGTAAGTTTTTTTGAAGTACATAATATTTATATATGGCAAATGCAACAAATAAACTCACACACCTTCCTCACCTTTGGTGAGGCTTGAACCCTGACCTCCTAGGAGGCCAAAGGCTGTGATACCACTAGGCCAAAACCATATCGTGTAGTATATTTTTAAGTTTCCTCTTCAGTTTGATTCTTTAAGATCTTTATAAATCTTCATGATATGATGGTGGTAATATATTTTGACCCATAAAACCATATCGTGTAGTATATTTTTAAGCCTCAGACTTTGATTTATTAGTGTTGTTGCTAAGTGAAGCATACATGTGCACATCATACACACAATAGATTGCCATGTACTTTGAACTACTAGCACAGGTTCGAAATTACCTTTAGTGAGTTTAAATTCTTCCTTGAACTTGCTGGATTACTGCTTAATCTCTTGTATTTCTTCAGATTATTAGCTGAATGCCTGAATCAAACTTGAATTTGCCTCTCCTTGGAATATTTCACAAATTTCTCACTTTTTCTCACTCTTGCTCTCTGTTTCTCTCTCTCTACTCTAGACTCTCTTCACAGTGGAAGCAAGAATGAGAGTTCCATCCAGGCTCTCATCTGCCTTTATAGGCCTAATCTAGCTAGTGCCTAGTCCAACTCTTTTTAATTTTTCTATTGGGTTTAAATATGGGCCTCAATTTAAAATCTTCATCCAGAATTAAATTAATTTAATAATTTAACGTGGCCAAAAATATCATTATTTTATATTACATCCTATACAATATGTACCCAAACATGAATACAAACAGTTGTTAAAACACACACACACACACACTATGATTTGATTTCTTAAGGAAGAGAAAAGCCTTGAAGACACATGCACATCCATGTGAAGAAGTCAAAGGTTAAAGGAAGCACATGCAAATTAACCATTTGGTAGTCATAAACAAGTGCCAAAGTCAGATGAAGATTTGTGGAAATTATAGTTGCGAACTTCATTATTTTAAATTAATATTTCAAATGAATGACTTGAATATGAATGTTTTTTCTAAGATTGGAGATCCATGGGAAAAGAGAACTATATTAGAAAAAATATCGCAAACTGTAAACCAACCAGAAATAGATTTACTAGAAAGAAAACAACTTTAAGGGAAGTATTGAAACAGATTTGCAGAATTAATAGAAAAAATATCCACAATCGAAGAACTAAAACAATAAGTAAATCAATTGAAAGAAGAAAAAATTATTTGAGAGATGCACATGTGAAGTCTCATGCACATCCATGTGAAGATGAAAAAGTCAAAGGAAATACAGGCAAAACCAATCAGTGCCACTGAAGCTAGGCACTGATGCCAGATGAAGCCAGACACAGAAGCCCTCCGGCATACTGTTTAGGTTTCCGGGTGCTACCCTGAACCCTACAAGGGCGCTGCCTCCTTAACCCCACCAAACAGCAACATCTGGCGATCACGGTTCAAGTCAGCTTATACAAGTGTGCACTCTGCACCTTCTAACATGTATTATAGCTTAACCGAATCCCCTTCGGTCTCTTGTAAATCTTAATTACACCAAATGGCCAGATGACACTAAAATAACCAGTGTGTGTGTATAATCACATGTGTCTATGGTTGAATCTTTACTAGTAAAGGTGGGATTTTGTACTAAACTTATAATTGTTAAACATCCATTGTTGACGGCTCTTCGCACTTGTTAGTTATTAAGATTGCTCTCATGATAGGTCGAAGTTGCAAAAGCTTATGAGAGAGGTGGAGCAGCATGCCTCAGCGTTCAGACCGATGCAAAATATTTTCAGGTAGACATTGAGCATATCATGCTTGATTTAACTAATATTCATGGAGGTTTTTATGGTTGTCATAATTCTTTGTTTATCACCAAAGGGAAGCTTCGAGAATCTAGAGGCTGTACGGAATTCCGGAGTCAAGGTACAGTGCTTTTTATCTTTTTGCCACATCTTGTGAACTTAAGCAGGTTTTGACACTAGTTAAAATGCAGTGCCCTCTCCTGTGCAAAGATTTCATTGTGGATATATGGCAACTCTACTGTGCTCGAACAAAGGGCGCCGATGCTGTTCTGTTGATTGCAGCTGTTTTACCCGATATTGACATCAAATATATGTTGGGGATTTGCAAAAAGATTGGACTGGCGGCACTCGTTGAGGTTTCATGAAATAACTTCTCTTCACAAGATAGACTTCACCTTTTACTTGCTTATGGTTCTCATTTCAATCTACCTTGCATGCTTTGGTAGATTGAAGCTAAGTTGAGTTCTTTGTTTCGAGCAAATGAGAATTTTTTAAACTAGCGTTCATGGCCTTAGGTAACGTTTAAACCTTGCTTGCTGGACAAACCATTTGATCCTCCGCCTGGTTAGAAAACCAGTTTGACGTCAAATCCCAATAACCCAATTTGAAAAAACCTGTTTAAAAACAGTGACCCGACGTTCAACCAATCAACCCTGAAAACCCCTTTAAAAGCAATGATATCCTTAACGCTCTTGTACCTTATGTTTGGTATATCTTTTGTTTTGTTGTTTACTTGGTGGTTTATCCAAAAACAGACTTTTGCAAGTGAATTGCTTTTCTTGACTCTTTGTGTTTCATATATTATAATTTGAATGGTCTGCTTTTGTTTTTAATGTCAAGTTTGGTAAAAAGAGATTGTGCAACTTTTTGTAGAAAATTTCCAAATCTTTTTTAACAAATTATTTATGTCAATATTATGTAAATTATTTTTTTAATCTAGAGGTCATGTCAATATTGTCCGATCATAGTTGACTTGTCCAGCCATCCACTCTGAGTTATAAAACTTTGGATCTGAGTTTTAAGCATTAGATCTAAATTTACTTGGTTGTTTAATAAAAAAACTTGACTTATGTAAATGAGTTGTTTTTTCTTGACTCTTTGCTTTTCATATATTATAAATGATTCCTTATGTTTTTCTAATGTTAAATTTCAAATTTTTGGTTCAAGTTTGGTTTCATTTTGTAGGAAGTTTCTAAATCTTTGTATTGCTCCAGTATTAAATAATTATTTCATGTAATATATAATATATATTTTTTAATTTCAACAGTCCAACCGTAGTTGATTAGTTTCCAGGTCCATGAACAAT
This sequence comes from Arctium minus, assembly GCA_954870635.1. Classification (NCBI taxonomy): domain Eukaryota; kingdom Viridiplantae; phylum Streptophyta; class Magnoliopsida; order Asterales; family Asteraceae; genus Arctium; species Arctium minus. The sequence goes on from OX941080.1 coordinate 14,885,849, forward strand.
CTTGAAATATGAATGAATCAGCTGACCTTTCTCCTGGGGGATATCTGCTTAGGTACATGATGAGAACGAATTGGATCGCATGCTGGGAATTGATGGAATCGAACTCCTTGGCATCAACAATCATAACCTTGGTATCCCCTGAGCTTAGGATTGATGATTGTTTCTTTTTACCATCTCTTGCTGGTTTTGATCATACTGTAATATAGTTCATGAATACATGTAGTTTTGAACAATTTTATGCCACGCCTGCAGAAACATTTGAAATCGATATCTGTAACACAAGGAAGTTGCTTGAAGGTGAGCGTGGGGAGAAGATCCGGCAGAAAGACATAATAGTAAGTGTGGTGAGATCAAGAGTAGGGATGTTCTTCTGATGGAATGACGGTTTCTGATGATTCCATTTCATGTGTCAGGTGGTTGGGGAGTTTGGACTGTTCACTCCTGCTGACGTTGCCTATGTACACGAAGCTGGCGTGAAAGCTGTAAGTGGCTCGACACTCTTATTTTTTATACCCCAGAAGTAATATCAATATACAACCATCTTTTGTGATCAATTCTTGTCAATCTGAGTCTTGAACATTAACTTTAACTATTTTGTATGAACATTTAAATGTTTGTAAAAAAATCCTTAAACATCACATGTGATTTCTGAAAACTCAAAATTTGAACAAAATAGCAAGTTTTTATATGTGTAACTTGAAGTTGGTACAAAACCAGAACCAACGTGTAATAACCCAAAAAAGTTGGTAACGTTGCATTTCATTTATAATTGGTTGGTACACGTATTTGGGAAAAAGAAACTTGATACTGTACCAAGTTCATCCCTAGTGTTCGTACTTGCAATGTTGGGTTTATGTTGCTTTACTTATGCAGGTATTGGTCGAGGATACAATTGAGAAGCAGAAAGATCCAGCAAAAGGAATTAGAGAACTTTTTGGGAAAGATATATCGGTTTAGGAGAAATAGATCTGCAGCAGGTTTAGTGGAAGGCCCCATAAATTTTTTCACACGGTGGCATGATATAACATAGATAGAAAATAATTACAAAAATCGCGGTTTTTTATCGACGCCCTTTGTGTTTTTAACCTGATTCCACCGTTTTGAGGGATTTTTAAAGCTTTTTTGCTTGATTTCAAGGTATTTTTAAGTTTTTTTGGTTGATTTCAAGATCAAGGGATTTTTTCGGTTTTTTTGTTTGATTTCAAGAGTTTTTTTTCCCGGTTTTTTGGTTGATTTAAAGAGGGTTTTTTTTTGTTGATTACGAGGTAAGTTGCACATTCTTGAATTTTCTAAAATAATATGGTGACATCTTCCAAAACGATATGGTTGTACCTTTCACGAGCCTAAAAAAATTTACTCTTTCGTCAGAGAAATAATACGGTAGCACGTGCTACCATGGCAACCATATCAGGTCCGTCCCTTGTTAGATCAAAGAACTTGTTATCCAGCACCGAAAATGTAACGGAATTTTATTTTCTAGTTGCTAAGAGCATCTGAGCTGCGGCGGTAAGGAACTATTTCCTCAATTCCTCTCCCTATATTGTGGGCCCATTACCTTTTTTTTTAATTATTTTAAAATAATTAATAAATGAAATATATTTTTTAATAACTACAAAAACAATATACTTACTGTTGTTGATATTATTTTCTTGAGTAAATTATGTTTTAAGTCCCTGTGGTTTGTTGAACTTTTCTATTTTTATCCTTATGATTTTGAAATTACAATTTTCATCCTTATATTTTTTTATTCATTAAATTTTTCATTCTTGTGATATAAATATTATTGTCTTTTTCATCCCTATGGTTTACAATTTATTTCTATTTTAGTTCTTCATACTTAAAAGGCCTCAGGGACGAAAATAGAAATGAATTGCAAACCATAGGAACGAAAACCGAAGTTTTAAAACTATAGGAACGAAATCTGCAATTTTCAACAAACCATAGGAACGAAAAAGGTTATTTACTCTATTTTCTTTTACGGTATACTTTAATTATTATTTAATAATGTATATTTTAAAAATGATAACTTTTACTTGAAAATAAATTATTATAATATTATAATTATAAAACATTTTTAGTTTAATTTTATCAATATAGCCTTTATTGTTATAATTTTTAATTATTATGAATTTTTATTATTGTTTTTAATTATAATAAGTAATTTTTAATTATTATAATGTTTACTGTTAGAGGTTTTTAGTATATAAACAGTAACTTACGTTTGTGGTTTGTTAAATGATTCTATTTCGTCCTCATGGTTTGGAAATTATGATTATGGTTTATAATTCATTACCTTTTTCATTTTGTTGCTTTTTCATCTCTATGGTTTACAATTCATTTTTATTTTAGTCCTTCATACATAAAAGTAGTGTTTTGGCCTCAGGGACGAAAATAGAAATAAATTACAAACTATAGAGATGAAAACCTAAATTTTGAAACAAATGGGACAAAATCCGTAATTTTTAACAAACCACGGGAACGAAAATCTTAATTTACTCTTATATAAATTATAGACCAATTCACGATTGAAAGCGAAAGGTTTATGAAATATAAAGAGAAAGATAAAATTAACGTAATTCGATGTGGCAAAATCATGAACCTATAAAGAAGTTTATGGTTGTGAATTAATATAACACATTGCGTATTATGAGTGTTTATAGACTACGTCGGTTAGGTGCTAAAAGACCCCTCAACTAGCATTGGTTATAAAGCTAAAACCTTAAATAATTTACTGTATCTACCTTGGATTTGTGGTAGGCGGTGATTTCAATATAGAAGTGACTACAAGTTCCATTCCTTTGAGGCATTATTTGGTAAATAAGCTAGGTAAATAATGGAATTTGATTGAATTGGAATCCATCGAAGGAATTTGAATGAAATTTGATCACGTGTTTGGTTGTTAGGATTCAATTCCTTCACTTAAGCCAGATAATGATAATTTCTTACATTGTAGAATTCAATAGAGTTGGAAGGATTTCATTGTTTTCATTCCGACATGAGCTTGAAATTTGGTCAATGAAATTGGTCCTTCCAATTCCATGAGCCAAACGGTCCTTATAGTTGCAAACTTGATTATTTTATATTAATATTGTAGATGAATAGTTTGAATAGTAATGTTTTTTCTACGATTCGAGATCCACGGAAAAAGAGAACTATATTAGGAAAAAGAAAAAAAAGTCCTAGCTAATGGGTTGTTTGTTTTTTAAGTCTAAATCGTTCAGACCTTTTTACACACCACCTCTTATTAATTATAACTAAAATAAGACTTTAGACTTTAGACCTCTTAAAAAACAAACGACACCTAACTGTGGAAACCGACCAGAAATAGATTTACTAGAAAGAAAACAAGTAAATTACTCCGTAGAAATGTTGAAACAAATTTACATGAAAATAAACCACCATCCACGAACTAAAGCAATTAAAAGAGGAAACAAATAATTTGAGAGAGAGAGAATAAATGATTCTGAAGAAAAATCCTTTTAGTGGCTTAGAGCAACTCCAGCTATTTGCAGTAGAGTGAAATCTAATCATACTTTAAACACCAAATTTTTTTGCAGTTTCATTTTATTTTCAAGAAAAAAACACCAAATTTGGTGTCAGTATTCACCCTTAAAAAGGGAATGGCCCACCATTAATCTTTTTTTTAATTTTTTTTAATAATATCATTATTATCATTTGTAATAATATCATTAATAATAATGAAAAATGTTTAAAAATAATAAAAAAATGTTTTTTATATGGTTTTAGAAGATTTGGTGTTTTTTCTTGAAGTATGGTTGAAGTTGAATTTTTTTTAGTGTCAAGGGTCCCACCAGTTTTAGTGTTTTTTGTGTTATTTTTTGTGTTATGGGCAAGGTTCTAAATGGCGTGAGGCGTGGCGTGGCGGCGAGGCCAAGCCTCAAGCCCTAGGAGCCACGGCGAAGACATGGCGTTTTCAAGGCGTGACTTATGGCGTCAAATTTCTATTTCATATATAATATTATATATAAAAACGTATGTTTTGTAGTGTTACTCAGTGAGTCAATATTAATAGGGAAGTTAAATTAGGTTGTATATATAAAAAGCTTGCAAATAAGACATTAAAAACGTAAAGAAAATCAAATATCTCTTTACAATAACCGCGCATTAGGCCATGGCGTGCCATGGGCTTAACGTGGCGTGACTCACAAGCCTTGGTGCCATGGCGCGCCATGGCGGCTGTGCGGCGAGTTTTTTAGAACATTGGTTATGGGTTGGAGTTGGTCTTAGTAGAAACAATGCACTCGATTAATATATATGCATAGGGAGGATCATACGAGAATGATAACTGTTTAAAAGAATAAAAGAATAGATCTCAACTAATCATTGTTAAAAATAATTTCAAAAAAAAGGTAAAAAGGGCAAATATGTCAAAATATGTTATTGATTATTTTTAAAATCTTACCAAATTCCCAATAATTCTCATTCAATCTCAATCAAATAAATTAGAGAATCCCCATTTTTTTAAACCCACTCCTGATTTTTTTGAAACTCTAATACATATTTTGGTGTTAATTCATAAATTCACATATGATTTTGGCGTTAAGTATAATAGATAAGCATTTTGTTTAATTCATTTTTACTCTAATCACATATGATTTAGGGTTGCACACTAATAACATCATTTTATCCAAACTATTTATCATAAAATCACATATGATTTTGTGAAATATATCAAATATAAAAATATGTCTAATTAGGGGGTGTTTGGGATTGCTTATTTAAAACAACTTATGCTTATTTTGATAAGTGTTTATCAACTTATGCGGTGTCAAACCGGAGTTTTTAAAAAAGTGTTTGAATTAGCTTATTGTGGTACCAAAACGTAATAAGCTAATAAGTTGTTGTTTAAAGGTGTTTGGGATTGCTTATACATATAAAATAACCTAAAAAGTGATAAGCACTTTTCAAATAAGCTAATAAGTTAAAGCAAAATGACTTATGAAAAAGTGTTTATCTGCTGTTTGACACCGCTATAAGCACTTTCATTTTATCTCCATCCAAACACTAGAAAGTGCTTATCTGCAGTGCCAAACCGCAATAAGCTAAAAAAACATCTTAAATAAGCAATCCCAAACACCCCCTTAGTATAAAGTATAATCACATGCGATTTAGTGATGCATATTACACTTAAACAACCTGTCCAATTTCTTTACAATATAATCATATGTGATTTTGGGTTGTATATTATATCTAAACAAGTTGTCCAACGTATTTATCATATAATCATATGTGATTTTGGGTTGCATATTCGGGATTTGCTTAAAGAAAAAACAAAATCAGATGGATTAACCGATTTGCTTGAATAAAGAAAAATGATAAATACTATTTTGATTTAAATTATTTATTGTTATGCCTTATTTTTTAGGAAGTCAATATTATCCTGAATTAATCCATATCATATATAATATGACCTTAATACCCTTTTAATCTAAATTTTGGAAAAATATTATTTTCAAAATTATTATAAAAAATGATTAACTGGGAGTTATTCCTTTATTCTTTTAAAATAGTCTCAATTCTCGTTTGAACCCACCTCTATATATGCATGTATATATGTGTTGAGTCGGATTCAAACGAGAACAGTATCTATTTAAGAGAATAAGAAAACGGTCGAATCACATGTAATTTTACACTAACATTACGCACAAAATCACATGTAATTCACGCGACTTTACCCCATGACCTGAAGACGCAACTAAAGTCGCCAGCAACCCTTTTTTATTGTTAATGTAAAATCACATGTAAGGAATAAAAAGTCAAAGGGAACGAAACACATGCACCCCTTCCCCCCCCCCCCCCCCCCTTGACTTTTTCTTCTTCACTGGACATGAAGTTGAACATGAACCACTAGTAACTAGATGAAGGAATGAGGAGGGGAAGGAGAAGGGGTCGGGAGTTAGTCAGAGGGATGAAAACGACAATGTTTGTTAATCGATAAGGTAAGTAAGGATGGTGAGTCAGCTCAAATATGGATCTTTTTTTGCTCGAATGATGGTTCCTGACACTCCATTTCATGTCTTAGATGGTAAACAACAATTTTTTCGTTAGTGCTTACCCATACCAAATCTCTTACCCGGACCATACTCTTATCTTACGGACGATGTAACACCCGGTTTTTCGTAAAGCAAGTTTCATCCTTCGTTGGTTATCTCTCCGCCTTCCCGCCTATCTTTTGAGTGGTAAATGTTGTGCTATCGAACCTTGAGTCGACCCATGCGAGAATCTTGAGTTTCGACCTTTTTCGAGGCTCGGTACGTGTGGCGTGATTGTGACTCGCGATAGTGACATGTGTCACTATCGCGTGGCACAATCGCCGGGGGTGTACCACCCGCGGTACATTCCCCGCGAGAGTGCCCTCGCGATAGTGACAATGTCACTATCGCGTGGCAAGGTCGCCCGCGGCCCCTGTCTCATAAAATGTCCGAATTCTCACCCTTTCTCCTCATTTCTCACTTCCATCTTCTTCTCTTTTCTCTCCCAAACACTAAAACCGAACCCTAACCCATTTTGATGGTTTTTCCCCCTTGAACCACATGATTCTTCATCATCTAACTAGTTGGAACCTTAAACCACAAAACCCCCATCTTCATCTTCCTCATCAAGTTCATCGGTTGGGAGGTCGGGTTGAAGTGTTGGATTGGGTGTTCTCGGAAGCCTCTTTGTCTTCAAGGGTAAGTTTTCTTGTATTAAGGTTATAAATGCTCCATTGGTGGTTTCTTAAGGTTCGATATCTCAAATCTCGGATTTAGTGGTTTTGAAGAAATTAGGGTTTTGATCTTGTTTGGGATTTTGGTATTTTTTATGTTTGGAGAACATTTCCTTATGGTTGAAAATGGTTATTTATGGGTTGGAACTTTGGATCTAGGTTTTGGAAGTTTTCGGCTTGAGGATTCAACTGATCTTCAAAAGAGCTCGTTGGGTAAATTCTAGATTTAGCCTAAACCTAGCAAGGTGAGTTCAAGTTGATTTGTGAAAACGTTGTACATGCCAAAATGTCTATTTTAAAGTGTTTATGTGTTCTACATGAAATTGTCAAATGTTGGGTTATTTGCTAATCTTTGATTTTTGGAAGTATTTAACTTTACAAAGTTTGTATAATACCCACATTTGGGCTTTTTGGGCATTTTGATAAATGTGTTACAAATAAATGTGTTTTGCGGTCTTATTGCATAAATAGATCTTTGATCAAAGAAATACGCTTTTAAATGTTTGTCGGGTTTTATGCATCATTCACGAAATGGAATGTTTTGTAAAGTATTAATTGCACATTTATGCGAGGTACTGGAAAGAATGTTTATAGTCTCATTTTAGGATTTTCATTCTTATCAGCAGTTAAAGTTGGAAAATGCATATTTTGTGTTATGAGACATTTGGAAAATTATAAGGGTATAAGTTCATTTGGAAAACGGGTTGTCTCAATTAATGTTGAGTTTCGAACTAATCTTACTTTTGGTCGTGGCGTTGACATATCCGTTGGTCGAGTGCGTTTTATCGTATTGTTATTTTCATTTATCAATGAGTCAATTGGGTTGCTAAGCCTGCGGCTTGGCATTGTTATTTTGATGGGGTTTTGGACAATTGTCCAGTTTTGGTAACTCGACTTCGAGCCTTGTTGGCAATTTTGGATGAAGCTCGTTAGGTATCGGGTGCGATGTAAGTCCTACGAGCTGCATGTTAGGTATCGGGTGCGATGTAAGTCCTTCGTGCTGCACGTTAAGGTACCGGGGTGCGGTATAAGTCCTTCGTGCTCAAGTATTACGATATTAGATGAGGGGCTCGACATAGGAACCCGACGGGGTTGAACTCGAGTTTCCGTGGGTGTACGTTTAAAGCTACTGAGCCTGACATCTCTTGCGTGTACTTTTGTTTATATGACTAGTCATAACAACATAAAATGGGTTTACTTTGTGGACCGCCACATTTTATGGAATCGGGAATCCCCCGTCACCGAAAGGTGTTGTTTTTGGGTATTGAGTTATATTATCCAAGTTTTCGGTGACGTTTTGTATTATTGGGTTTTACCCTTGATTTTATGGGATGAGTATTATGCCTCACCCGTGTTTTGGGGTGTCTTGGGATATAAGGTTTAACGTATCTTCATAAATGGAGAGTTCAAGTTATATTTACGCTTTGAGTGAATTTTGGGTTAAAGCTAACTTATAATGGGAGGCTACATTGGTATTATTATCTTTGTAGTGGTTGGGTTTGGAAAACGTCCAAATTTGTGTTCTTCGTTTAAAATGCATATTATTGGAAAATGAGTCGTTTTCACATGTAAGACGTATCATATTGAAGGACTACGATTTTAACCGCATCCTTTCTTTTAAACGATTATTTTATATATGTTGAAAACTCTTGAGCTCACTAGGCGTTAAGCCTAACCTTCTTATTTGTCGGCATGTGCATCAGGTTTCAAGGTTGGGAGTTGGTCCTAGCAATCCAATGAAGAGTCGAGCCTTAGCTTTATGCAAATGTAAGTAGTTGGTGAAGTCTTCCGCAACGTTGGAGATAGTAAATATTATGGGGTTTTAGTAGCACCCGTCCTTATCAAAGACTTTTGTATAGAATGAATGGTTGTATTGCGGTTAAGTCATAATTTGTGGTTGAAGATGACTTATTTATTGATGTAATTAGTAAATTTTTAATAAGTTGCTATTTCCATAATTGAGGGTGTTACAAGTTGGTATCAGAGCTTAAGTTTGAGAGAATTAGGTATTGATTGTAGGATGCCTAGACTCAAACTAGCGTTTTTATAAGCGATTGTAAGTGAAGTTGCACATTAGGAACCTTAAGATAAGATATGATGGAGTTGATCGAGTCACTAGAAACGGGAAACTTGTCGAGGGTTGCAAGGATGAGCATGTGCGGTACGTTCATAATGGCACCTGGCCAGTGTTATGGTGAACCTACATATTACATGTGTATACTTGAACTACCTTGGTACGATTACCGTTGGGGTAGTGAGAAGGTTTCTAAGTGAGTAATCTAAGTAAACGTTGATGTCTATAGCAATGTCACGTTTAAGTGATAGTTAAGTGCGTTGAATGTATTAAGTTGATCGTCTTGAGTAAGAATAATTGGTTGGAGTAGAACCTTGAGCTTATGAAATTGACGTCATACGAGGAGAGATTGTAAGGTGAACCGATGAAATATCCGAGTGTCGCTTTAAGATGTGGAGTATCCGAATGACAATAGTAGAAAATTGAGATTGTTGTCCTAAGATGTTTGATACACCCGGATGGTATTAGTATGTCGGGTTGTTGAGAAGCGTAATCTAGAGGGGTGAATGCCGACCAAATTCATGCACTAAATTTTATTTCTGAAATAAACTTGCATAAATTGTTTCTTGTGTTCGTAAAACAGAAAGTGGTTTATATTATAAAGTTTTGGTAAAGCATTTAACACGCATCAGATTTTAAACTGTGAGCTTAAACATGCATTAATTGTTTTGTTGCACGTAACTGCAAATTGTTATCAAAAATCTCTTTATTCACGTTTCTTGTTTAACGATATTTGTGGATATCGTAATATCCATGTTTTAATGTCATTTGAGTATTGGGCAAGTAGCTATGAGATTTTAACCTAGGCATTGGATCTCCTCCACATATGTCAATGGTTTTAAAGGAAAAGTTATTCCCACGCGTTGAGTCAGAATTTCTTGAGAATTTTAGTTTGTGTGAGTTTTGTTGAAATTTCATGGAGTATTGTTTTATACGATGTCTTTTTATGCGTGAGTTTAAATTTTGCTTCTTTTAAGCTTACGAGTTATTTAGCGTCGGGTCCCATGTAAATTTTGTAAAGCGCTATTTCACTTTTCATTTCAGTAAAAGGAGGAAACTCCTAAAAGTTTAATATTTTAAAAGTATTGTCTTTTTACACTTTTGTCGAGTAATGAAAGTTTGACGCCAATTGGTTTTCACGTTAGTAAGTCTTACGAAAATTCAGTTGGGTTAGGGTGTCTCGTCTTACGTCATTTTGCGTTGCGTAAAATAATTTTGAGAACATGTGCATATGCATCATTGTGTGCGTTAATTTACGAGTTGTGTCCGATACTTTGTTTCATGCGAGTCCTGCATCGACACTTTTGCAACCGTAAGAGGCACCTTGAAAAATCTAAATGTCGCATGATTGCATCTTGAGTTTCACACGAGCATATGTGAATACTTTTAGGTTGAATCCGACTTTCACTCGCGTGAGTAAATATGTGAAATATTTATATTGTCTTAAATTAAATTTTAATTAAGCGTTCTTCGCTTGTTGACCTTACTGTTATAAATTTTCAGCAATACATGAAATGGATTTTTGAATTGCATATCGTTGTAATTACCATCTTGGTCAAGTGTATCTTATCGAGGCGGCTTAAAGTTTTAAACTCGATTTGAGAATTATTTGCATTCTTATCATTTCATCGAACTTTGGAGAATAAACTGTTGCATATGGAGTGGTTAATAATTTTATGTCGCAACGACTTTTGGGTTGGGAAGTCAGAACCTTAAAATTAATTTGTGAATGTCCCTTTTGGGAATTGTACAAACTTTTATTGCACATGTTATAGTATGGAAGGTTATCTGTCATATGCATAGTATAAATTGATGCATTACTAGAACCATGGTAGTCCATTTGAAAATTTTGTTGCGCATCTCTTGCTACCGTTTTATTAACGTAATTACTGATCAAAAGAGTTTTAGAAATGGTTTTATATGCGTTGTGTTGGTAACAGTTTTGAAACCTATCGGATGGGCGATAGTGTGTTGTCACTGTACGGTTAATCGTTATAAAACTTTGTATTTGAAAGTTTTATAAAAGTTTAAATTGGCATATTATTTGAAAAACCTTGAACTCATTAGGCCTATAGGTTTAACCCCTGTCGTGGAAAGGAGTTGCAATTAAGGGGCTAAGGGAGTCCTTAGGAGTTGAAGCGTCGAATGATCTGGCTTGCGGTCAGTCTTGGATTTTGGACTTGGGTTTTCGAATCTGCACGCGTTTGTATTAATGAAATTAGTAGACTTAAGTCTTCCCGGGTATTTAAGGGGAGATTTTATGCTCCGGTGATCATGCGAGTTAAAGTGTTAGGTAACTATTGGCAATTGTAACACCCGCTATTTTGGGGTTGGGTGAAAAGTTGACTTTTACCCAAAGTTCAAGGGGGTAAAATGTAACTTGGGTTATATAAATATAAATCAGATTTTAGATATTTTGAAAATATCACAAATCAGATCTTTGTGAAATCAGAGAGAGAGAGAAGATGAAGCAGGAGAAAGAGGTCGTTCGATTTTTCTCCAAATCAAGGTACGAATCTAGCTTAATGCTTTGATCTGAATGCTTTTAGCCGTGTAGAATCTCGTTGTGAAGGTTTTAAACCGTTCCATTGTGAGATCTGAGTATTTTCTCATTTTGGATCTGGGTTTTGCATTCGATCTGTTCTTGATGTTCTTGATGAACAAGACGATGGTCCTTCGACCGAGTAGTCGTTCGACCGAATGGTCGTTTGACCGATGGTCCTTCGACCGGAGTCGGGTTCGACCGGAGTCGGGTTCGACCGGTGTCGGGTTCGACCGGATTTGGTACTCGACCGGTACTGTGTTTTGGCAGTGGGTTATGTTCGTATTGCAGAGTTGTAGGTCAATAAGTTGTCTTTATTATTGGCTTACCGATTTAACGGTGTTGTCGTAGGTAGCAATCGTAAGAAGCAGTCTTTAATCAGGAAGAAATCTGAGGTGAGTCCTTTAAGCTAAATCGGTCTGTATTACGAATGCTATGTGATAAATGTATTATTTGAAATGTGGAAAACCTGGTTTCAAAGTGACTTATTGTCGTTGGGAAATACCTTCTAAAAATCCCATATTTTCAAGAAACAAAATTTATAGAATTGAACCGTTGTTCATATGAATTGCCTGCATATCTGATTTAATATGAGTATGCTCTGAAATGACATGCTTTGGCTTTGAGTCTTAGTGTAATGGATCCATAGGCACGGTGTTCCTGTGTCCCCTATTTTGAGCATTTGGTTCACGTTTAGCACGGGATAGGCATCGGGTTGCCATGATAAGTAAGGTGTGGGCCTATACGGTCGGGCAGCGTCTCATGGTGCAGTAAGGTGTAATCCCATTATGTGCTTGGGTTCCCCCTATTTTGGGAACTCTCAAGGATAGATCCAGAGGGGTTGACTTGAATGTTTTGAGCAACAGATCTAGAGGGGTTGAGCTCGTTATGTGATTTTGGGTATTACTTATACCATGTTTAATCACTAATGGTTTATTTGATTTCTTGACTTAGCTCATGGCCATACTCACCGCATGACACCATTTGGGTTTAGTACTCTCTTTTTATTTGGCTTGTTCTCACTAGGATTTAGCCTAACGCTTGCTCTTGGTTGTCATGTTGGCAGGTTATCTTAGCGGTGGGGCTCGTCGGGGCTGAGGGAGCGACCTTGGGGTCGTAAGAGATTCTTTTGAAGATTTATTTTGGAAGTATAGCGACACCCGTCCCTAATCTAGATATAATTGTAGATTAATAGGTTGTCGTTTTATGCTTCATTTATATACCACATTAATGTCTACTCTGTACCCCGTTGGATTGTTATGTATTTTGAAATTGTTACACCTTATTCTGCAAGTTAGTCTGTAGCCGAATTTTTTCTTCAAAATTTTATTTCCGTAGTTTCTAGGGTGTTACAAGAATGGTATCAGAGCCTTGGTTTAAGTGAACTAGGTATGACTGTAAGATGCCTAGACTTAAGCTGAGACTATTAAGTTACGACTCGTGAGATGGGGTAGATCTTGTAAGATAGGATGGTCTTAGGGTCAACGGAAACTTGCACAAATTGAAAGTTGTAACGATGGTGATAAGCACTCTTGCGTATTATACGTTCATAATTTCACTTAGCTAACGTTATTATGAAAATGTCTTACGTGAGCATACTTAAATTACTGTTGTTATAATGATTAATAAGTGTAGTAGTACGTTCTCTGTGTTTTCCGTAATCCTTATCCTGTTCTTTTGTATAATTGCGTTCAGCAGAACCATGGTTAATACCAGGAATCGTCCGGAAGGCCAAGAGGCCAACATACCTACGACCGACCATCCGCTGGCGACCGTAGTGGGGGAAGCAGTGCGTGTGAGTAATGTGCTGGGAGGAGGACCCGAGCATATTCCTCGGCGTAATTTGGAGGCTGATGAGCCTATTATCGAAGAAGTGACGGCCGAAACGAGAATGATGGATCGTATGATGTTGGCCATGAATAGGGCCATGGCTCAACAACAGGAAGTATTCTTGAAACTTCTTGAGGACCGAGACGCTAACAACCGTAGGCACGAAACGGTTGGCGAAAATGTGATTGTGGCAGGATCCGGGGGTACTGGACCTGTAATTTCCCCTGTGGTGACTGCAACCCTGGGCGTCAGTCGAACTGCGCGGACTTGCATGTTCAAGGCTTTTCTGGGTTGCCGACCCCCAGAATTTAAAGGCTCAGACAATCCGCTAGATTGTATGGCCTGGGTTCGCGAGATGGAGCAAGCTTTTCGCTCAAGTGAATGTGGGGAGGAACAGAGGGTTATTTTTGGTTCCCGATTGTTGCGGGGAATAGCTCTTACTTGGTGGGATGTGTACTCCGCTTCACTGGAGCCGACGGTTCTGGACCAACTGTCTTGGTCTACTTTCAAAGAAAAACTGCTAGAGGAGTACTATAATGAGAGGTCGTTGGACCGAATCAAGGATGAATTTCAGAACTTGAAGAAGGGAGGTATGTCTGTGAGGGAGTACAACCGTCTCTTCATGGACAAACTGGGTTTCGTGGGACTTCTGGTTCCGACGGAGAAAGATAAGATCAAGGCTTACATCAAGGGTCTCCCATCGGATATGATGTCGATGGTTCGTGTGACAAAGACCTCCACTCTTCGGGAGACAATGGAAGAAGCTCAACTCATGGAAGATGCTTACAGTCTCGGCCGGGAGCAAGGTGTTCGCCAAGTCGAGAAGCGGAAATGGGAGGGAAGTTCAATGCCCTCGAAGAAACCCTTTTATGCCAACAGCAGCACTCAGCGAGGAGCTGATCCTAGACGTGATGCCAGGTGGTGCTCCAAGTGCAGAAGCAAGCATTTCGGTCCTTGCAACTTTGTCCCCGGAACGTGCTACAAATGCGGGAAGACGGGTCACACGTTCCGAGATTGCCCTCAAAAGGGGAAATTATGTTTCGAGTGTAAGGAACCGGGGCACGTCAGGGCGGAGTGCCCGAAACTCAAGGCCGGGGGTTTAGGCGGGAAGAAGGTGGAACCTCCGCGGGCGACCGGAAGGGCTTTCCAGATGTCGTCAGAGGAAGCTAAAGCATCGACCGATGTGGTGTCGGGTATGTTTCTTCTAAATTCCGTACTTACGCGTGTGTTATTTGATTCTGGTGCGAGCTACTCGTTCATATCTGATTTGTTCTGTCAAAGGCTTGCTATGTCTAAGAGTATGCTAGAGATTGCTGTTGTGGTAGAAATAGCGAATGGAGGCCAAGTTCTAATTCATAGTATCCTTAAGGATTGCATCTTAGAGCTTAAGGGGAAGAAATTTCCCATTAACTTGTTACCTATGCAAATTGGCGGTTTCGACGTGGTGGTGGGTATGGACTGGTTATCTAAGAACCAGGCCAAAATTGTATGTTCCAAGAAAATGATCCGTTTACCTGTGGCAAACGGATAAGCGACTATAATCTACGGCGAAGGAAGGAAAGGCGATGTGGCGATTATTTCAGTGATCAAAGCTAGGAAGTGTTTGGCGAAAGGATGCGTATCTTTCTTGGCTTATGCCATCGATACCAAACTCGACCAACGGAAGTTGGAAGAGGTTAGGGTGGTACGCGAGTTTCCCGATGTGTTCCCAGAAGACTTGCCCGGGTTGCCGCCCGATCGTGTTGTGGACTTTCGTATTAACCTCATTCAAGGAGCGGCTCCGATCGCTCGAGCTCCTTATCGTTTGGCTCCTACCGAAATGCAAGAGATGGTGGTCCAACTTCAAGACCTTCTCGAGAAAGGTTTCATCCGACCGAGCTCGTCACCGTGGGGAGCTCCGGTACTATTTGTCAAGAAAAAGGACGGTGCAATGAGAATGTGTATCGACTACAGGGAACTGAACAAAGTGACGGTGAAGAACAGGTATCCACTTCCAAGAATCGACGACATGTTCGATCAACTTCAAGGAGCGGGTTGTTTCTTAAAGATTGACCTTCGGTCGGGGTATCACTAAGTGAAGGTAGCAAAGAATGACATCCCAAAGACGGCATTTAGAACTCGCTATGGGCACTACGAGTTTTTGGTGATGCCATTCGGCCTAACCAACGCACCGGCGATATTTATGGACTTGATGAACCGAGTGTGTCGACCGTTCCTCGAAAAATCAGTAATAGTGTTCATCGATGACATCCTAGTTTACTCCAAGAATGAAGAAGGGCACGAGCAACATCTCCGTGAAGTTTTGGATGTGTTAAGACGAGAAAGACTCTACGCAAAGTTTTCAAAGTGCGACTTTTGGCTTCCAGAAGTTCAATTTTTGGGGCATATAGTTTCAAAGGAAGGAGTAAAAGTGGATCCCGCAAAGATTGAGGCAATGACGAATTGGGAACCTCCCAAGAATCCGTCTGAAATCCGAAGTTTCCTAGGTTTGGCAGGGTACTACCGGAGATTCATTCAAGATTTCTCGAAGATAGCCTCGTCGTTGACAATCTTGACCCGGAAGAACGTAAAATTTGTGTGGACCGAGAGGCAAGAAGAGACGTTCCGCACCTTACAGAAGAAGCTTTGTGAAGCTCATATCCTATCCTTACCAGACGGGACGGAAGATTTTGTGGTGTACAGCGATGCGTCGAAGATGGGTTTGGGGTGTGTCCTAATGCAAAGAGGGAAGGTGATCGCTTACGCATCAAGGCAACTTAAAGTGCACGAAGTCAACTACCCTACTCATGACTTGGAATTGGCAGCAGTGGTGTTTGCACTGAAGTTGTGGCGGCACTACCTCTACGGTACGAAGTGCACTCTTTATACTGATCACAAGAGTCTGAAGCATATCTTTGATCAGAAAGAGTTGAACATGAGGCAGCGGAGATGGTTGGAGTTGTTGAAGGATTATGACTGCGAATTGCTCTACCATCCGGGTAAGGCAAACGTTGTGGCCGACGCTTTGAGTCGGAAAGTTTGCGGGGGAAATTCTCGTGCTACCTTTGCACGGATTGAAATAACTTCAACACTCATCGACAGAATCAAGGAATCGCAAGTCGAAGCCTTGCTAAAGAAAAACCTCAAAGGAGAAGTCATGGCGAAACAACATCTTTGGTTGACTGAAGATAGTCGAGGGGTGAAGCTTTTCAATGGGTGAGTCTGGGTGCCTAAGATTGGGGGTAATAGAGAACTTCTTCTCGAAGATGCCCACAATTCAAAATACTCCATTCACCCGGGAAGCACGGAAATGTATAGAGATTTGAAATTGCATTATTGGTGGCCAGTCATGAAGCTCAATGTGGCGCGCTATGTGGAACAGTATGTGACTTGTTTGCAAGTGAAGGCTGAGCACCAAAGACCCTACGGAAGTTTGCAATCCTTGGAAATTCCGGAGTGGAAATGGGAACACATCACGATGGATTTCGTGACAAAACTAACAAAGACCTTGAAAGGTCACGATGCCATTTGGGTTATAGTTGACCGCTTGACCAAAAGCGCTCATTTCTTGGCCATGCGGGAGACCTTGCCAATGGATAAATTGGCGAAGTTGTACATCGATGAAGTAATTTCCCGGCACGGCGTGCCGCTATCTATAGTCTCTGATCGGGATAGTCAATTCACGTCGCATTTTTGGGATGGCTTACAAAAGGAATTGGGTACACGTGTGAAGTTGAGCACGGCCTACCATCCTCAAACCGATGGACAAAGCGAGAGGACAATCCAGACACTAGAAGACATGTTAAGATCATGCGTAATCGACTTTGGGGGTAGTTGGGATATGCACCTGCCTTTGGTAGAGTTCGCGTACAATAATAGCTACCACTCAAGTATAGGGATGGCACCGTTTGAAGCGTTATACGGTCGCAAGTGTCGAACTCCCGTATGTTGGCTCGAGGCGGGGGAAAAGCAGTTCGCCGGACCAGAAGTTGTGCAAGAAACGGCAGACAAGGTCAAGGGCATCCGCGAGCGTTTGAAGGCGGCTCAAGATCGACAAAAAAGTTACGCCGATAAGAAAAGACGGCCAATGGAATTCCAAGTGGGAGATCGGGTTATGTTAAAGGTGTCCCCTTGGAAGGGAATTATTAGATTTGGGAAGCGTGGGAAGTTGAGCCCCCGTTTCCTTGGACCGTTCACTGTGACTAAGCGTGTAGGACTTCAAGCTTATCAGCTGGAACTTCCTCCGGAGATGAAGGGAATTCATAACACGTTTCACGTGTGCTATCTACGGAAGTGTCTAGCAAAGGAGTAGAGTGTTATTCCACTCTCCGAGATCAGAGTGGATGAGGGAAATCGTTGCGTTGAAGAACCTGAGGCGATTTTGGAAAGGAAGACGAAGAAGCTTCGTCACCGGGAAGTCACAATGGTCAAGGTTCAGTGGAAGCACCATCGAGGTGCCAATGTGACTTGGGAAGCGGAAGAGGACTTGAGGCGGAGGTACCCTCACCTCTTCCCATAGCCGAGATTTCGAGGACGAAATCTCCTCCAAGTTGGGGAGGATTGTAACACCCGCTATTTTGGGGTTGGATGAAAAGTTGACTTTTACCCAAAGTTCAAGGGGGTAAACTGTAACTTGGGTTATATAAATATAAATCAGATTTTAGATATTTTGAAAATATCACAAATCAGATCTTTGTAAAATCAGAGAGAGAGAGAAGAGGAAGCAGGGAAAGAGGTCGTTCGGTTTTTCTCCAAATCAATGTACGAATCTAGCTTAATGCTTTGATCTGAATGCTTTTAGCCGTGTAGAATCTCGTTGTAAAGGTTTTAAACCGTTCCATTGTGAGATCTGAGTATTTTCTCATTTTGGATCTAGGTTCTGCATTCGATCTGTTCTTGATGTTCTTGATGAACAAGACGATGGTCCTTCGACCGAGTAGTCGTTCGACCGGAGTCGGGTTCGACCGGATTTGGTACTCGACCGGTACTGTGTTTTGGCATTGGGTTATGTTCGTATTCCAGAGTTGTAGGTCAATAAGTTGTCTTTATTATTGGCTTACCGATTTAACGGTGTTGTCGTAGGTAGCAATCGTAAGAAGCAGTCTTTAATCAGGAAGAAATCTGAGGTGAGTCCTTTAAGCTAAATCGGTCTGTATTACGAATGCTATGTGATAAATGTATTATTTGAAATGTAGAATACCTGGTTTCAAAGTGACTTATTGTCGTTGGGAAATACCTTCTAAAAATCCCATATTTTCAAGAAACAAAATTTATAGAATTGAACCGTTGTTCATATGAATTGCCTGCATATCTGATTTAATATGAGTATGCTCTGAAATGACATGCTTTGGCTTTGAGTCTTAGTGCAATGGATCCATAGGCACGGTGTTCCTGTGTCCCCTATTTTGGGCATTTGGTTCACGTTTAGCACGGGATAGGCATCGGGTTGCCATGATAAGTAAGGTGTGGGCCTATACGGTCGGGCAGCGTCTCATGGTGCAGTAAGGTGTAATCCCATTATGTGCTTGGGTTCCCCCTGTTTTGGGAACTCTCAAGGATAAATCAAGAGGGGTTGACTTGAATGTTTTGAGCAACAGATCTAGAGGGGTTGAGCTCGTTATGTGATTTTGGGTATTACTTATACCATGTTTAATCACTAATGGTTTATTTGATTTCTTGACTTAGCTCATGGCCATACTCACCGCGTGAGACCATTTGGGTTTAGTACTCTCTTTTTATTTGGCTTGTTCTCACTAGGCTTTAGCCTAACGCTTGCTCTTGGTTGTCATGTTGGCAGGTTATCTTAGCGGTGGGGCTCGTCGGGGCTGAGGGAGCGACCTTGGGGTCGTAAGAGATTCTTTTGAAGATTTATTTTGGAAGTATAGCGACACCCGTCCCTAATCTAGATATAATTGTAGATTAATAGGTTGTCGTTTTATGCTTCATTTATATACCACATTAATGTCTACTCTGTACCCCGTTGGATTGTTATGTATTTTGAAATTGTTACACCTTATTCTGCAAGTTAGTCTTTTGTCGAATTTTTTCTTCAAAATTTTATTTCCGCAGTTTCTAGGGTGTTACAGCAATCAGATTGGGTTTCGTTTTGGTGGTTTGCTAGTCGGTGTCACATCATGGGCTGTGTGGTCAGTATACCGTCTTAGCGGGTTCCGCGATTAAAGGATATTTTGGTGATCTGTCTACTAGAATTGTGAGATTTGAAATTTTAACTCTCTGATTTGGTGTCAACCTTAGTGCGACTATCTGTCTAGAATGGGAATTTGGACGGAATGTCCATGTTTTCGAGGTCACCGTTTAGCCCTAGGTGTCGATTTGTTTTCTTGGAGTCAGTGGAGCTGGGAATGTTTGGATGTATCCCGGTCGAACCATGAGAAATATTGACCTTTCAGTGATGGAATTTGGAAGGAGTTTGGGTGTTGAGAATTAAGTATCGATGTGTTTAAGCATTCCCGTGGTGATAAAGATTTTGTTAAAGGAATGTTGTGTGGTTGGGGTTGGAACGGAGTTGAGTGATAGCCGAATTTGGGTTAACCAGTTACCTAAAGGACGCATTGGTGCGCCTTGGAAGGACATCTTCATCAATATTAGGAGTGGATCTGTAGGAATCTGAGGATTCATGGGATTTGGGATAATCGACTATCTGTAGAGCGTAATGATATGTTTCTGGTGGAAAAACAATGCTTGGGTCTATAGAAGTGTGGGAGCACTTGCAAACATTGTGTCCGGGTCCGATTTGAGTAACGGATTTAAAGGTTGCGATGGTTCAGATCAAACTAGTCGTTAGGAAATTTCGTCAAAGGACAATAACTCCTTAGTGATGATGATTTTGGAGACATTTGGTGGGAATGTCGAGGTGGACTTTAAGTACAAATGAACTTTGAGGAGACTTTGATACGTCGTAATCAGAAGTATCTAAGGGAATAGTTCGGATTGGGGTATTCATGATGGAAATGGCTAGATAAGGTCGTAAGTTGCTTTCGGGGTATTATGAGAAATCTAAGGTTGGGAGGCAACCGAGAGTGAACGATTTAGAAAATGATTAATCAAGGACTCAACTTTCATCCTGGCGTCGGTGAAATATTTTGAACGTTGAGATTTAGCTTGTAACGACAAGTTATGAGAAACTCAGCGAAAACCTCAACCGGAATGTAATCGGGGCTGTATATGAGGTGAAGTTTTATGAAGGCATCCCTTTGGGATAGGGAATCAATCGATCTTTCAAATGTGAATGTTGGGTACTTGGTGATTCCAGATTTCGAGGACGAAATCTCTTTTAAGGTTGGGAGGATTGTAACACCCGGTTTTTCGTAAAGCAATTTCCATCCTTTGTTGGTTATCTCTCCGCCTTCCCGCCTATCTTTTGAGTGGTAAATGTTGTGCTTTCGAACCTTGAGTCGACCCATGCGAGAATCTTGAGTTTCGACCTTTTTCGAGGCTCGGTACGTGTGGCGCGATTGTGACTCGCGATAGTGACATGTGTCACTATCGCGTGGCACAATCTCCGGGGGTGTGCCACCCGCGGTACATTCCCCGCGAGAGTGCCCTCGCGATAGTGACAATGTCACTATCGCGTGGCAAGGTCGCCCGCGGCCCCTGTCTCATAAAATGTCCGAATTCTCACCCTTTCTCCTCATTTCTCACTTCCATCTTCTTCTCTTTTCTCTCCCAAACACTAAAACCGAACCCTAACCCTAACCCATTTTGATGTTTTCCCCCTTGAACCACATGATTCTTCATCATCTAACTAGTTGGAACCTTAAACCACAAAACCCCCATCTTCATCTTCCTCATCAAGCTCATCGGTTGGGAGGTCGGGTTGAAGTGTTGTATTGGGTGTTCTCGGAAGCCTCTTTGTCTTCAAGGGTAAGTTTTCTTGTATTAAGGTTATAAATGCTCCATTGGTGGTTTCTTAAGGTTCGATATCTCAAATCTCGGATTTGGTGGTTTTGAAGAAATTAGGGTTTTGATCTTGTTTGGGATTTTGGTATTTTTTATGTTTGGAGAACGTTTCCTTATGGTTGAAAATGGTTATTTATGGGTTGGAACTTTGGATCTAGGTTTTGGAAGTTTTCGGATTGAGGATTCAACTGATCTTCAAAAGAGCTTGTTGGGTAAAATCTAGATTTAGCCTAAACCTAGCAAGGTGAGTTCAAGTTGATTTGTGAAAACGTTGTACATGCCAAAATGTCTATTTTAAAGTGTTTATGTGTTCTACATGAAATTGTAAAATGTTGGGTTATTTGCTAATCTTTGATTTTTGGAAGTATTTAACTTTATAAAGTTTGTATAATACCCACATTTGGGCTTTTTGGGCATTTTGATAAATGTGTTACAAATAAATGTGTTTTGCGGTCTTATTGCATAAATAGATCTTTGATCAAAGAAATACGCTTTTAAATGTTTGTCGGGTTTTATGCATCATTCACGAAATGGAATGTTTTGTAAAGTATTAATTGCACATTTATGCGAGGTACTGGAAAGAATGTTTATAGTCTCATTTTAGGATTTTCATTCTTATCAGTAGTTAAAGTTGGAAAATGCATATTTTGTGTTATGAGACATTTGGAAAATTATTAGGGTATAAGTTCATTTAGAAAACGGGTTGTCTCAATTAATGTTGAGTTTCGAACTAATCTTACTTTTGGTCGTGGCGTTGACATATCCGTTGGTCGAGTGCGTTTTATCGTATTGTTATTTTCATTTATCAATGAGTCAATTGGGTTGCTAAGCCTGCGGCTTGGCATTGTTATTTTGATGGGGTTTTGGACAATTGTCCAGTTTTGGTAACTCGACTTCGAGCCTTGTTGGCAATTTTGGATGAAGCTCGTTAGGTATCGGGTGCGATGTAAGTCCTACGAGCTTCACGTTAGGTATCGGGTGCGATGTAAGTCCTTCGTGCTGCACGTTAAGGTACCGGGGTGCAGTATAAGTCCTTCGTGCTCAAGTATTACGATATTAGATGAGGGGCTCGACATAGGAACCCGACGGGGTTGAACTCGAGTTTCCGTGGGTGTAAGTTTAAAGCTACTGAGCCTGACATCTCTTGCGTGTACTTTTGTTTATATGACTAGTCATAACAACATAAAATGGGCTTACTTTGTGGACCGCCACATTTTATGGAATCGGGAATCCCCTGTCACTGAAAGGTGTTGTTTTTGGCTATTGAGTTTTATTATCCAAGTTTTCGGTGATGTTTTGTATTATTGGGTTTTACCCTTGATTTTATGGGATGAGTATTATGCCCCACCCATGTTTTGGGGTGTCTTGGGATATAAGGTTTAACGTATCTTCATAAATGGAGAGTTCAAGTTATATTTACGCTTTGAGTGAATTTTGGGTTAAAGCTAACTTATAATGGGCGGCTACATTGGTATTATTATCTTTGTAGTGGTTGGGTTTGGAAAACGTCCAAATTTGTGTTCTTCGTTTAAAATGCATATTATTGGAAAATGAGTCGTTTTCACATGTAAGACGTATCATATTGAAGGACTACGATTTTAACCGCATTCTTTCTTTTAAACGATTATTTTATATATGTTGAAAACTCTTGAGCTCACTAGGCGTTAAGCCTAACCTTTTTATTTGTCGGCATGTGCATCAGGTTTCAAGGTTGGGAGTTGGTCCTAGCAATCCTATGAAGAGTCGAGCCTTAGCTTTATGCAAATGTAAGTAGTTGGTGAAGTCTTCCGCAACGTTGGAGATAGTAACTATTATGGGGTTTTAGTAGCACCCGTCCTTATCATAGACTTTTGTATAGAATGAATGGTTGTATTGCGGTTAAGTCATAATTTGTGGTTGAAGATGACTTATTTATTGATGTAATTAGTAAATTTTTAATAAGTTGCTATTTCCAGAATTGAGGGTGTTACAGACGAACATGACAAGAAACGAGAATCTTACCCGGTAAGATCGATAGCAAGGATAAGGAGTCTTACGCGGTAAGTGAGATGATGATTCTTACCCAGTTAACACTTACCGAGTAAATTGTTACGATACCATTTAATAGACTAGAATCTTACATCGGTCATGTGTTGAGCATGTAACTAAGTAACTAACGTTCCTTTTGAACCATGATCATTTCCCTTTCTACACTTTATAGTTGACCAACTCAAACCATGAATGAGAAATCCTTGTATCATCTCTCGATTTCATATAGCTAATGTTCATGTGTAAAGTCACCCCCTCACTTACTTTGTCGAGTAACATTCTTGGGCATCAAAATGGATTTGGTCGGAAGCGTATTTTACCTGGTAAATGCTTTCACAATTACTCACTGGGTAAGATTCTTGGTTATTGTAACACCCCGATTTTCGAAAGGTATCAATCCAAGTTAATACAGAAACCGATATATTAAAGAAAAATAAGATATTTGATTTTGGACTTAAATCCTAGATTTTATAGTCTTGATGGATAAATGATTCAATTACGAGTCCAACGGTCCTTTCTGGAGCGAAAACGGAGCTATAACGAAGAAGTTACGGCCGAAACAGTGTTAATGAGTTTTGGTACATCTCGCGCGACAGTGCCTCGTGACAGTGACAATGTCACTGTCGCATGTCAGGGTCGCGCCAACCCTCCAGTGCGTAAATACGGGTTTCTTCTTCATTTGGTCATAACTTTCTCATTTCAACTCCGATTTGGGTGATTCAAGTTGCTACGGTTTCGTTTTTGGGAGCTTTTCAAGTATATAGCAAGAGATTGGAGGTCTATTGGAGTATACTAGAGCATTTTGTGGTGGTAAACTTCTCATTTCTCACTATTCATCTTCTTCACCAAAGTTTTCTAGGGTTTCATCCACCCTTTGTTCTCCCTTTCATAGATTGGAAGTTTGTAATCATTTTGGTGATCTAGAGGTGTTTTGGTTGGTGGATTCAAGCTTGGGTCAAGGTAATCTTTTATTCTCTTCATTTATGGAAGTTAGGGTTTCGGTTTCGGTATCGGTTGAGGTATTCATGTATAAGGTTGGGGATCGATTATTTGTGGTTGATTATGTATATTGTTGGTTGGAAGCTTGTGGATCTAGGTTTTGGAAGATTTGGTTTGAAGAATCAAGTTCTTCAAGGAAAGCTCTAAGTGGGTAAAATCTAGATTTAGCCTAAATCTAGCAAGGTGAGTTCAAGTTGATTTGTTAAAACGGTGTACATACCAAAATGTGTATTTTGAAGTAAAAAGGTGTTTTACTTTGTATTTGTCAAAGTGTGAGTATTTTGATAAGTTTTCATATTGGATAAACTTGGGTTGTGTTAACCTCATAAAATGCTCATATTTGGGTTCCTAGCAATTTTGCACAAATAGAGTCCGTTTCATGGGTTATGCATCTTTGATGATTTTTGTACCAATAAAGTCTATTTCACGTTATATGTATTTTGGGTATATTTACATTCATAAAACAGTTGGAAAATCTTTGGTCCCAATACGTGTTGAGTTTTGGGTTAACCACATCTTTGGGGTATGTGTCTTCATAAACGTTGTTTAAAGGCATTTCAGTATTCGGAGGACGTTAATTGTTGGTCAAAAGGATTTTGAGCATTTTAGCTCGGTACTGGCGTAAATGAGTATTGAGGACACTTGTCCGGTTTTAATGGCTCGATTTAGAGTCCAAAAATATGGTTTACATCTCAATGCATTTTATTGTAAATTCATTATAAGTACAGGCTCGAGTGTTGTAGTCATTCATGAGTAGTCATGTATTTTTAGACTGTGTTGCATTGGATCCATAGGCACGTCAGTCAGTCTTATTTGATGGTCAATTGGGTGGTACGGGGTTGGACTCCGGGACTCATGTTTTATGACCGAAACTTGACAAGGAGGGACTAGGAGGGTTGAGTCTGGATAGTGCTGCCTGGGCGGTGAGTACTGTGACCCCCCGTCATTTCATTATTGGGGAATTTCCTTTGTTGTAGTCCCCGGGGCCTTTTGGGGTGGAGTTCTTTGTAACGGCCACCAAGGTCAATGTCCTCTCATGGTGAACTTGTCAAGAGGTCGTAGGGGCACTTGGGCCGCGGGTTGTGAAGTGTCATGCGATCAACGTTGTTGAGTGGCATACTTTTGTGTTCCTCCGCTCTCAACGGATACGGGTACCCCCCGTTGTCGGCCCGTTGCATTTTGGATATTTAATTGTCCACACTTTAATAATTGGATTTCATTCTATTTTATGGTCGTGTGAGTATTAATTCGGGTTACAGGTTTTCAATGACGTACCATATCTTTACGAATTGTTTTCCTTTATTCAAGGGTTGAGTATCACGTCACGCCCGTGTGTTGGGTGTTTTGGGATATGAATTATTATTCACCTTTTCACAAACTGAGCGTCAAACTATGATCCCGTTTGGGTGAGTTATGCGTTGCATCATTTTATAAAGAAGGGTTGTCTGGGTGTATTGTCTTTAAAATGCATATTGTTGGTAAATGAGTTGTTCTCTTATTTCAAAGTAAATCATTTTAAATGATCATGATTATAAGTTACAATGTTTCCATTTTACGCTTTCCTCTATAATCATGATATAAAACTCTTGAACTCACTAGGCGTTAGCCTAACCTTTTTATTTGTCGGCATGTGCATCAGGTTTCATCTCAGGATTAGTTCTAGCGACACCGTGAAGTGATGAGTGCTAGTTGTGTGCTCGATGAAGTGATTTAGCTTGATGAAGTCTTCCGCATTATTATTGGAGATAGCGATTTGGTATTGGGTTATAATAACGCTCGAGTTTAGTTAGTCTTTATGTAAGATTTTAATTATCTATTGATGGTTCAACCTAGAAATGTATTTAAATTATGGACTGGTAGTAATAGATTTATTATCCTTTAAGGTATTGTTGAAAGTTTTTAATTAGTCGCTCTTTCCAAATTTGAGGGTGTTACAAGTTGGTATCAGAGCTTAAGTTTGAGAGATTTAGGTGTTGATTTTGAATACCTAGACTCAAACTAGCGTGATTTTAAGCGATTGAATGTGAGATTGCACGATTAGGCACTTTAAGATATGAGGATTCGAGGTGGTTGGAGTCACTAGGAACGGGAGTCACGTCGAAAATGGCAAGGATGATCATGTACAGTAGGTTCATAATAGCACTTGGCCAGTGTTATGGTGAATCTACGAGTTACATGGGTGTGCTTGAACTGTCTTGGTATGATGACCGTTGGGGTAAGTTTCTAATTGGGAAGTGTAACACCCCGATTTTCGAAAGGATTAATCACCTTTTTGGGTCGTGGTGTTTGCATAATTGTTGGTCAAACGTATTTCGATGTCTCTACTGGCTTTCATTGGGTCGTTGGCTCGGTTTTAACTAAATAAAGTTTTGAAGAAAATTGTCCGATTTAAAAACAATTGTATTGTTTCCCTTTGAGTTTAGTGGGAGCAGTTCAGTTGCACATATCATGTATGCATATTTTATTGGAAATTTATGTCATAGTGTTTTAGCCAATGTTTTAGAACGATGAGACAATGTTTATATTTGGCTTTGAACTCGAAACCGACATAAATTATTTTATGTTTTAACCGGGTGCATACACATGTCAATCTACTAGCTTTGTGAAATAAACGGTCGCATGCAAGTTTTATAGTGAAATCTTATTTCGTGTCGCATTGTGACTAAAGGAGAGAAAACTTTAAGACTTCGATATTATAAGCATGTGGTCTTGGATTTTGCGAACATTTTATTTATACAGTTTGAAATTAAACTAAATGCTCTTGCAATTGCTCAAATCGCATGCATATGTCTTTACTAAATCTTGGGGAATAAACCGATGTATGCGAGTCACTATGGGAAGTTTTATTTCATGACATTTCATGGTTAATTGCAGAAATTTTGGGGTTCAATTTTGTGAATTTCCCTTCTGTAGTTTTGTATGAAAGATTTATGGTATTTCGGATAGAACTTTTGCCCAGAACATATTTCAGTTATTGATTTTACTGATAGGAGTTTTTCCGCAATGCATGAAATGAATTTTCGGTTTACATGTCGTAGTAATTACAATTTTGGGCAAGTACGTTTTATCGGTGATGCCTAAATTTGAAACGCGAATAAAAATATATATACATATATATATATATATTTACGTTTCTATTGTGTTGCTACATTTGGGAAATGATCGGACGCATATAGGTCTTGTTGGAAATTTTATCTTCCGACTTTTTGTGTTAAATTAAAAGATTTTAAAGTTGAAATTGTGAAATCCTCTTTTGTGAGTTGTACAAACTTTTATTGCTCATGTTATATGATGGAAAGTTATTTTCATATGCATGGCATAAATTGATGCATACTAAGACCCTGGTAGTTCATTTGAAAATTTTGTTACGCATCTTTCGTTATCGTTTTACTAGCGTAAGTACTGCTCAAATGAGTTTTGAAAATGGTTTTATATGTGTGGCATTGGTGATCAACTTTGAAATCTATCGAATGCACGATAGTGTATTTTCACCGCACGTTTAATTGTTATAAAACTTATGTATTTGAGAGTTTTATAAATTTCAAATTGGCATAGTAGTGTGAAAAACCTTGAACTCATTGGGCTATAAGTGTGAGCCCCCTCGTGTTAGAAGTCGATATTAAGAATTAAAAGAGTCCTCGGAGTTGGGGGCGTTTGACATGAGCTTTCTCCCAGTTAGTTAAGTAACGATCTTTATGCTTCGTTAAACCTACGGATTAAAATCGTGTTCGGTTGTTTGGGTATGGTTGGTTTTGGAATTGTGGGATTTTGATACGATGGCGTGTTACGTGTCGGTGGTGTACTATATGGTTGGGTATTCGTGAATAATGATGATGTTATGGTTGACTGGTAAGGATGTTGGATTTGGGTGACTATTTCCAAGAGTAGGTGTCAACTTTGAATCGACATTACTAATCGGGAAGGAAATATTTGGTAGTATACCCACGGTTGCAGAATGGTCATTCTGAGGATATGTGTCGACACTCTATTTTGAAGACAATAACTGTTGGTGTGCTTCAATGTATTTCCGTTAGATCTGGTGCGTCTGCAGGACGAGCGATAAACTTAAGAAAATTAGATGTTGATCATTAAGAAATCAATCATTGGTATTTTGATAATTGTCAGGACTTTCGCTGGTTTGGAAATCGATGCTTGAGTGCATGGTGGGAATTTGGTGGTAATGTTTATTGGATACATTTGGTGAGAATGTCGAGGTGGACTTTAAGTACAAATCGATTATCGAGGAGACTTTGACGCATTGCGTTTAGAGGTATCTAAGGGAAAGGTTTGTTTTGGGGGTATTCTTGGTGGAAATGACTGAATAAGGTCGTAAGTTGTTCTTGAGGTAATATGAACAACATAAGGTTGGGAGGCAACCGAGATTTAATGTTAAGAATGTGATTAAGCCAAAACTTAACGTTTATCCCGCTTTGGGTGAGTTATATGGAAAGTTGAGGTTGAGTTGACAATGGTTCGTTACGAGGAACGCAACGACAACCTCAACCGGGATGTAATTGGGATCATATATCAGCTAAGGTTTAGTGAAGGTATTTCTTTTGGATAGGGAATCATTTGACCTCGCCAAGGCGATATTTGGTGATTGTTTAGTGCTAGATTTCGAGGACGAAATCTCTTTTAAGGTTGGGAGGATTGTAACACCCCAATTTTCGAAAGGTATCAATCCAAGTTAATACAGAAACCGATATATTAAGGAAAAATAAGATATTTGATTTTGGGCTTGAATCCTTGATTTTATAGTCTTGATGGATAAATGATTCAATTACGAGTCCAACGGTTCTTTCCGGAGCAAAAACGGAGCTATAACGAATAAGTTATGACCAAAACAGTGTTTAGGAATATTGTTGGTCGAAAGTTGCACAGCTCACGTCCGTGCAGCAAAATGCTCACGGCCATTCCCATCGCTCGCGCCCGCGCAACTTATTGAGCGCTCCCGCGAGCATCTGCGCTGTGAATCTCACTTAAATCGCGATTTTCAGCCCCAAACTTCATTTCTTCATAACTTTCTCATCTTAGCTCCGCTTTGGGTGATTCAAGTTGTTATGGTTTCGTTTTTGAGAGATCTTCAAGGATCTATCAAGATATTGGAAGTCTATTGAAGTATACTAGAGTATTTTGTGGTGGTAAGCTTCTGATCTCTCCCTATTCATCTTCTTCACCAAAGTTTTCTAGGGTTTCATCCACCCTTTGTTCTTCCTTTCATAGATTGAAGGTTTGTAATCATTTTGGTGAACTAGAGGTATTTTGATTGGTGGATTCAAGTTTAGATTAAGGTAGTCTTCTATTCTCTTCATTTATGGAAGTTAGGATTTCAGTATCAATGGAGGTATTCATGTATAAGGTTGGGAAACGATTCTTTGTGGTTGTTTATGTATATTTATGGTTGGAACCTTGTGGATCTAGGTTTTTGGAAGATTTGGTTTGAAGAATCAAGTTCCTCAAGTTCTAAGTGGGTAAAATCTAGATTTAGTTTAAATCTAGCAAGGTGAGTTTACTAAACTTTTGTTAAAACTGGATACACATCATATTTGCTTAATGGTTGTTATTATCACATATTTGCTCAAAATGGTCATCTTTACGGGTTTAAGTATTTGATGGTATTTCCATGAGATTATGTGAGATATATGTATATGAAGTATCATCCCATGATTTACTCTATGTTGTGTAATTATTTGGGGATTTACATTATGTGTGCCCACAATGGGTATTTGACATGATTAAGGAATATATGTTTGGTATAACATGATGATTTCCATTCGGAATACACTCTTGGTGTTATTGTATCTACAACATGGCTATGTGGATATTCATGTCATATGATGGATTTACATGCTTAGGATGGTAATATTGTGTTCTTGGTTGATACCCGAATGACTAACGGGTTGAAACACATCTTTGAGACCTCCTATATGCATTATGTGGACGAACCAAGTCTGTGATTCACTATAGGAATGTAGGTGGGTGACATTTGGAGAATTTCCTAAGGCGGTAGTCTCCCATGTACCTAGACCTCCGCCGTCGGGGAATTTCCTAAGCGGTAGTCCCCGGTGCGTGTCGGGCCTTTGGGTTGTCAGTGAAAGTGACTTCAAGGTGCATTGCCTCTTTGGGTGAACCGGATTGGAGATATGGGTCGCTCCTGTTGACTCCACATCTACGTGATTATTTGGTTAACTGCGAATAAGGGTTAAATATGTTATACCATGCTATTTTATTGTTCAACTCACTAGGCTTTCTGGCCTAACACTTGTTTGGTGTCGATGTGTATCTCAGGTTTTAGCGGCATTGGTCCTAAGCTGGCGTAGTGCTTGGGTGAGAGATTTGGGAATATCGCTTTTGGACTTACTATTGGTAGATAATCCTTTGGGTCTATAAATGGCACCCTTGATTGTAATCTCTTTTCTGGTTATAGAAATTAGATTAGTTGGTTGTTATTTATTATCCGTTTAATTACGATTGTATTTAAACAGGTTTGTGTATTTTCCCCGTTTTTGGGAGGCTCTTGCTTTGGCAATTTTAAATACCGCATGTCCGTTTTTTTTTGTTATCCCTATTTTTAGGGTATTACAGGAAGCCATTAGAAGAAGTCGATGATTTTAGTATTCGTCACTTGGAGTGACGGTAAACACGGTGATTGCATTAAGTGAATCGTTTTGGAGCAGATTGATTGGTTGGATTAGAACCATATACATTGGGAACCAATGTATTTCGAGGAGAAATTTGTGAGGTGAACCTATGAAGTCTGTGATCTTTTCCTTAAGATGTTGAGCATCCGGTTGACGATAGTGTAACTAAGAAAATTGAGGATCGTGGTTTGAGGTGTTAAGTGCCGATCAAATTCATGCACGAGATTTATTTCTAAAATAAATTGCATCGATCATTTCTAATGTTTCCAAAATCATCGTGTGGATCATACCACGAAATCTTGAAATGTTTAGCACGCACAAGTTTTAGACCATGATCTTAAACATGCATAAAATTATTTTATTGCATGTGGTTGCATGCCTTGTCGAGACTTTGTTTATCCTCATTGTTGCCTAACACTATTTTCGAAGATGGTAATGTTCATATTTTAACGTGGCTTAGAGTCTTGGGCAAGTAACTACGACTTATGACCTTAATATTGGATCTCCTCTATGTATGTTAAGGTTTTGGACGAAGAGTTACCTTTCATTATTTTGATGTTGGAGTTTTATTGAGAATTTTAATCCATGCGATTTTGTGGAGTTAATGGGGTGACTTTAATGGCGTCAAGTGGTACCGTTTTCCTTGAGCTTTGTGTGAGTTGCATATAGTATGCATACATGTCTATTTGGAACTCCCGTCAATGAGTTTTAACAAACATTTTAGGACGATGAGAGCATATTATTATTTGTCTTTGAACGTGTAACCGACATAAATTATTTCATGTTTTTTTAACCAAGTGCATACGCATATCATCCTACTAGTTTTGTGAAATAAACGGTCGCATACAAGTTTTGTTATGAAATCTTATTCCGTATTTCATTGGGTCTAAAAGAGAGAAAACTTTGAGAGTTCGATATCATGAACATGTGGTGTTGGGTTTTGCAAACATTTTATTTGTACAGCTTAAGGTTTGGAACCAAACTAAATTACTCTTACAATTGCTCGAATCGTATGCTTATATCTTTACTAAATTTTGGGGAATAAACCGATGTATGCGATTCACGTCGGGAAGTTTTATTTCATAACATTTCATGGTTAAATGCAAGATTTTGGGATTCGATTTCATGAATATTTTTCCCTTCTGAAGTTTTGTATAAACGTTTCGTTATGCACTGTTTTAGTACGTAAAACTACTTCTCTTTTGTGTCACCAATTTTTACGCGTTGATAACATAGCAGTTCTTTTGAAAATGATTGTTGAAATATCTTTCGTTGGTGTCAGTATTACCTTGATTCTTGATCAGTTATTTTCTGAAATGGTTTTATAAGTGTGGCGGTTGTGACCACTCTATACACCAACCGAGCTAAGGTAGTAGATTTTATTCGTACGATTAATCTTTATAAATCCTTTACGTTTTGAGATTTTATAAAAGTTCGAATTAGCATAGTAGTGTGAAAAACCTTGAACTCATTAGAGCTATAGGTATAAGCCCCTCGTGCTAGAGGTAGAGATTAATGACTAAAAGAATCCTCGGAGTTTGAGGCGTTAGACCTTGGCTTTCTCCCAGTTAGTTAAGTAATGATCTTTATGTTTCGTTAAACCTGCGAGTTAAAACCTGTACGGTTGTTTGGGTATGGTTGGTTTTGAATTCGTGGATTAATGGTACGACGGCATGCTATGTATCTATGGTGTATCACCTTAATGGGTATCTGTGAATATTGTTGATGTTAGGTTGACTTGTAAGGATGTTCGATTTGGGTGATCATTTCCAAGAATAGGTGTCAACCTCGAATCGACATTGCAACTCGGGAACGAAATGTTTGGTGGTATACCCACGTTTGCAAATAGCCATTCCAAGGATAAGTGTCGACACTATATTTTGAGGATAATAACTGTGGGTGTGCTTCAGTGTACTTCTGTTAGATCTGGTGTGTCTACAGGACAAGCGGTAACCTTAAGGAAGTTAGACGTTGACAATTAAGAATCAATCATTGGTATTTTGAGAATTGTCAGGATTTTCGCTAATTTGGAAATCGATGTTTGAGTGCATGGTGGGAGTTTGGTGGTAATGGTTATTGGATACATTTGGTGAGAATGTCGAGTGGACTTTAAGTACAAATCGATTATCGAGGAGACTTTGACTCATTGCGTTTAGACGTATCTAAAGGAAAGGTTTGTTTTGGGGTATTCTTGGTGGAAATGACGGAATAAGGTCGTAAGTTGTTCTTGAGGTAATATGAACAACATAAGGTTGGGAGGCAACCGAGGTTTAATGTTAAGAATGTGATTAAGCCAAAACTTAACGTTCATCCCGCTTTGGGTGAGTTATATGGAAAGTTGAGGTTGAGCTGGCAATGGTTCATTATGAGGAATGCAGCGACAACCTCAACCGGGATGTAATCGGGATCGTATATGAGCTAAGGTTTAGTGAAGGTATTCCTTTTGGATAGGGAATCATTTGACCTCGCCAAGGGCGATATTGGGTGATTGGTTGGTGCTAGATTTCGAGGACGAAATCTCTTTTAAGGTTGGGAGGATTGCAACACCCCGATTTTCGAAAGGTATCAATCCAAGTTAATACAGAAACCGATATATTAAAGAAAAATAAGATATTTGATTTTGGACTTAAATCCTAGATTTTATAGTCTTGATGGATAAATGATTCAATTACGAGTCCAACGGTCCTTTTCGGAGCGAAAACGGAGCTATAACAAAGAATTTACGGCCGAAACAGTGTTAATGAGTTTCGATACATCTCGCGCGACAGTGCCTCGCGACAGTGACAGTGTCACTGTCGCATGTCAGGGTCGCGCCAACCCTCCAGTTCGTAAATACGGGTTTCTTCTTCATTTGGTCATAACTTTCTCATTTCAACTCCGATTTGGGTGATTCAAGTTGTTACGGTTTCGTTTTTGGGAGATTTTCAAGTATCTAGCAAGATATTGGAGGTTTATTGGAGTATACTAGAGCATTTTGTGGTGGTAAACTTCTCATCTCTCACTATTCATCTTCTTCACCAAAGTTTTCTAGGGTTTCATCCACCATTTGTTCTCCCTTTCATAGATTGGAAATTTGTAATCATTTTGGTGATCTAGAGGTGTTTTGGTTGGTGGATTCAAGCTTGGGTCAAGGCTTTTATTCTCTTCATTTATGGAAGTTAGGGTTTCGGTTTCGGTATCGGTTGAGGTATTCATGTATAAGGTTGGGGATCGATTATTTGTGGTTGATTATGTATATTGTTGGTTGGAACCTTGCGGATCTAGGTTTTGGAAGATTTGGTTTGAAGAATCAAGTTCTTCAAGGAAAGCTCTAAGTGGGTAAAATCTAGATTTAGCCTAAATCTAGCAAGGTGAGTTCAAGTTGATTTGTTAAAACGGTGTACATACCAAAATGTGTATTTTAAAGTAAAAAGGTGTTTTTCTTTGTATTTGTCAAAGTGTGAGTATTTTGATAAGTTTTCATATTGGATAAACTTGTGTTGTGTTAACCTCATAAAATGCTCATATTTGGGTTCCTAGCAATTTTGCACAAATAGAGTCCGTTTCATGGGTTATGCATCTTTGATGATTTTTGTACCAATAAAGTCTATTTCACGTTATATGTATTTTGGGTATATTACATTCATAAAACAGTTGGAAAATCTTTGGTCCCAATACGTGTTGAGTTTTGGGTTAACCACATCTTTGGGGTATGTGTCTTCATAAACGTTGTTTAAAGGCATTTCAGTATTCGGAGGACGTTAATTGTTGGTCAAAAGGATTTTGAGCATTTTAGCTCGGTACTGGCATAAATGAGTATTGAGGACACTTGTCCGGTTTTAATGGCTCGATTTAGAGTCCAAAAATATGGTTTACATCTCAATGCATTTTATTGTAAATTCATTATAAGTACAGGCTCGAGTGTTGTAGTCATTCATGAGTAGTCATGTATTTTTAGACTGTGTTGCATTGGATCCATAAGCACGTCAGTCAGTCTTATTTGATGGTCAATTGGGTGGTACGGGGTTGGACTCCGGGACTCATGTTTTATGACCGAAACTTGACAAGGAGGGACTAGGAGGGTTGAGTCTGGATAGTGCTGCCTGGGCGGTGAGTACTGTGACCCCCCGTCATTTCATTATTGGGGAATTTCCTTTGTTGTAGTCCCCGGGGCCTTTTGGGGTGGAGTTCTTTGTAACGGCCACCAAGGTCAATGTCCTCTCATGGTGAACTTGTCAAGAGGTCGTAGGGGCACTTGGGCCGCGGGTTGTGAAGTGTCATGCGATCAACGTTGTTGAGTGGCATACTTTTGTGTTCCTCCGCTCTCAACGGATACGGGTACCCCCCGTTGTCGGCCCGTTGCATTTTGGATATTTAATTGTCCACACTTTAATAATTGGATTTCATTCTATTTTATGGTCGTGTGAGTATTAATTCGGGTTACAGGTTTTCAATGACGTACCATATCTTTACGAATTGTTTTCCTTTATTCAAGGGTTGAGTATCACGTCACGCCCGTGTGTTGGGTGTTTTGGGATATGAATTATTATTCACCTTTTCACAAACTGAGCGTCAAACTATGATCCCGTTTGGGTGAGTTATGCGTTGCATCATTTTATAAAGAAGGGGTGTCTGGGAGTATTGTCTTTAAAATGCATATTGTTGGTAAATGAGTTGTTCTCTTATTTCAAAGTAAATCATTTTAAATGATCATGATTATAAGTTACAATGTTTCCATTTTACGCTTTCCTCTATAATCATGATATAAAACTCTTGAACTCACTAGGCGTTAGCCTAACCTTTTTATTTGTCGGCATGTGCATCAGGTTTCATCTCGGGATTAGTTCTAGCGACACCTTGAAGTGATGAATGCTAGTTGTGTGCTCGGTGAAGTGATTTAGCTTGATGAAGTCTTCCGCATTATTATTGGAGATAGCGATTTGGTATTGGGTTATAGTAACACTCGACTTTAGTTAGTCTTTATGTAAGATTTTAATTATCTGTTGCTGGTTCAACCTACAAAATGTATTTAAATTATGAATTGGTAGTAATAGATTTATTATCCTTTAAGGTATTGTTGAAAGTTTTTAATTAGTCGCTCTTTCCAAATTTGAGGGTGTTACAGTTATTGTTATATCACTTACCAGGTAAGATTAGGGTCCCTATCATGTTTACCCCATAAGGTAAGTGGAACCCACTAAATGCTTGCCCGATAAGCATTTGGTAAATGATCTATACATCATCCAATTGTTGTCTTTTGTTGTCCGACTCATTTTGTTCAATATTACTCGTCACCTCTTGTTCGTAAATGGTTTTTTGGATTCCGTCACGTCTTTCGAGTTTTTCACAAAAATAAAAGATATAATCAACTTTTGGAGTCAGGAAGAAGGCAAAAGAAAGTGACATGTTTTAAATTTGGGAAATTAATTATTCTTGCCACTAGCCAATGTCTTACATTTTTATGTAAACTACGATTTTCGTCTTTGTGGTTTGTTGTTTATAACCATTTCCGTCCCTGACTTTAAAAGTTGCTTTTTTGGTCCTTGTGATTTGCAATTTTTTTTTCCATTATCGTCCCTAAAACTAATATTCTTAGGGACTAAAAGTAAAAGGAGTTTTTTTTATGGAAAGATTCCGGCAATATATTAAGACGAATAAAATAGAACAAACAAGGTCAAGGCGAAAGCCTTACCGAAACAGAAACAACCTAGCCCAAGGCAAATTACTCAAGGCAAAATTCCAAAAGAAAAACTAAAATCAAGAAGAGTTAAAACCCCATACAAAAGAAAAGGTCCCAACGGGACCAACGTGCCCAACACAAAAAACCCCATCTAAGTAACGAACTTGTATTTGGCTTTCTCTTTCCACACTAGCCTGTTAAGCACCACTCCCTGAATGATCTTCACAATGGCATCTGCCGATCTTTTCTTTTTTCCAAAAAGCCGGACGTTTCTTTCCTGCCAAATGTAGTAAATAGTAGCCGATATAGATAACTTATGCATGGCCCGATTAGGGAAGCAAGACCCATTCATTAATTCTTGCAGAATTGTATCCCACGTATTGGCAAACTTAGACATGCCAACATTCGTTTTGACCGCGTTCCAAACGTCATTCGAAAAAGAGCATTCGAAGAAAAGATGGTTGTGTGAGTCGATACCATTCTCGCACAAGAACCAAAAAAACAATTTTTAAAGATTAGGAACGAAAATAGTTATAAACAACAAACCATAGGGACAAAAATAGTAGTTTACTCTACATTTTTTATTTATATAAATAGCCGATGGGTTCGTAAAATCACATCGCAAAAACGACCACCTTCTTAAAAATTTAAAAAAATTACTTTTTTGGTGTAGGATCGCAAAAAAGGTGTAACGTCCTAAAAATTCAGAGTAAAATAAAATTTCTCAAAATAGGCCACATGACATCTGTATTGATATAAACTCCTCAAAAAGTGTATCAGTCCTTTAGACTTTACAAAAACCTGTACGGATTTAGAATTCATCAACAAACTAATCTAAACATAACTATCTAGATTACATCAGTTGACAATCCAAAATTCATCAAAAGAATGGGACTTAACAATGCCCAACTATCAACACACTTTAGTCATCTAAAAAATGTCTCGAAACCAAACTCGTCTCTCAAAACCCTGTGCATCCCACCGCTAAGGGAAACCTGTTATACATATCATTGAGAAAAAGTGTCAGGCTTAAAGCCTGGTGAGAACATACATTTTATAAAGCTCAAAATATATAAACATTTGAATCATGAGATAATATTTCCAAAAAGGTTAAATCTTACAAATGAAACCTTTGCCACAATCGGGCTTTTCCGTTATAGAACTCGTCATCAAATGACCAACGATAAAATATTTTACCAAGTATAGTGGCGTAACACAAAGTAGGTCACAATACGAGTTATGAGCTAAACACTTGGAATCCAAGGATACGAACACATAGGTCCGTGCTATGATGTGAGATCGCGCCCCCAAGCAAAACCAATGTATACTCCTTCACTAGGATCACTATGAACCATGGCTAGTATCCGGTCTCACATAATCGTACCAAGTTTCCCCCGATGATCATATGCATCCATAGCTACAAAATGGGGAATATGACATCCCAATAATACAGTCGACTCAAAAACCTAGGGATCCGCTAGTAATGGTACAGACTCGTCACAACAACATATGTGACCAACCATAGATAATCATATGGTATAAAAACATTTTCATAAACAAAATGTTATATCCAGTTCAACTTCTGGTAAGATTGAAAATCATTAAAATGAGTTCATAAACTTTCTTTCACATATCCAACATAATGTGTAAGTAAAACATATTTTTACTTCAAATAAGATGGAATCCATCATAAAATGATCGGAACCCTAAAATCTCCCAAAATTCAACTTATATCAAATATGTAGAAATCTTAAATCTGTAACCATGGAGATATATAGGAGTTCAAACTGTAACCATTTTGACATGTATAAAGTTTTAGAAAGGTAGTAGGAACTCACCCAATAGGTTTATACGAAAACCCGAAGAACCAGATATCGACCCTCTTGACAAGACGAAGCTTTATACACATGAACCTCGGATCGAAAACTAGATAATAATCACCAAACTCTAGAGAGAGAGAGAAATATACTTAGAGAGAAAGAGATATCTAGAGAGAGGATGGGAGAGTTTGAGATATGGGATGAAAACCAAAATGAGATATTTGTTTGGAAAACCCTTAAGTCGGTCCAGGGGGTGTCGCGGGTTATGCCACGACTCCAGGGCCCAATGTTGATATGTCCCGTCCCTGGGGGAGGGCGGGCCGGGCGTACGCCCAGGGCCCAAACGAAATAGGGGCCCAATTTTTTTTAATATATACTATATATTAGTAGTTAAAAAAATTGTAAATAAAAAAGACAAAAAAATTAGTATATAATAGAACCCAAAAAGAATTTAACATTATATTAAGGGCTCAAACATGTATTAATTAACAACATTGGACAAGAAAATTTGTAAAAAGTTATTTAGCCTTTCATTTTATAGTATTGCTTATTGTTTCTCTAAGTTTTTTTTTATTTAATACTAATATCTATAAACTATTTTTGCATATAATCTTTTATATATACTCCATTACTCATCTTCTATATACTATTTTCATTATTTCATCCGCATGAATTTTATTTTTGTGTTATAATATAGTAGATTTCTTGTTATTAACTAAGAAAACTCCTACATTTTAAAAACAATTACCAAACTATATGAGACGACACAATATATCTATATTTAGTATTTCTAAGATACTTATTTTTCATACATTATTGACTATTTATTATCTAATATTGAGTCCATGAATCTTACGTACTCTTTTATCTCTAAAATAAGAATACGATTTCAAACTATAATTAACATGAACTTTTGATTCTAAGATTTATGGTCCTTAAAAAGTTTGTTTCATCCCTAAAAGTTTAAAATGATGATTAACATCAAGTAACATGTGAAATATTTACTGATTTATGATGATTTACTTAAACTGTTACTCTGAATGGTCAACATAGTGACGTCAAATGATTTCAATCTATATATTAAAGGTATATCATAAGATGTCTTTGATGGTGGAACTGATTGATGATGTTATGTAAAAATGATATGGTAGATAATATTAATTTAGAAATGATTATTGATTGATCTTGCGCTAGGAATACCGGGGAAATCGATTTTATATGAATTATTAGTATTATTTGAATTCAATGTTATTTTTGATGATATAAATAATATATTGAAAATAATTTCGTAGCTATCGAGGGCCCATTTTTACATCTCGCCCAGAACCTAAAAAATGTCAGGATCGGGCCTGCACTCAACTCGAATAGGCTCGACTCGAACTCGACTCGATATACTCGAGTTCGAGTCGAGTATAATGATACTCCAACTCGACTCGCGTTATATACACCCCTACCCCAGACTACAAAAGCCCGACTTGATTAATCGGTTGGGTCTAGATTTATACGACTGTGCATGTTCTGCGCGGAGGGACACCACCTTCGTAGATTTTCGTGCAGAAACACCGACCATGGCGATCTCCGGCGACACAGACGCCGACGTATCGTACAATCTCGATTACCGGTCCAAGAAAGATGATGCATGGTACACATCGGCGGTAGTTCTGGAAGACGGAAAGCAGCTTCGCGTGAAGTTCAGGGACTTTATGGATAGCTACTACGACGAGATTTTCTCCATCGCTGATTTCTCGACTAAGTCTGACCTACAAGAATTTATTCGTAGATTTCGTCGTGTGTCCGTGCCGATAGAGGACAATGAGTGCTCCAGAGTGATAGCAGACATGGTGGTCTGTGCTACTTATAAAGGCGATGGATCAGTTCGATTCTTTGATGCCATTGTTGACGCTGTATGTATATATCTTAAATTTAGGGCAAAATACACTTCCATTTCACAAAATTTCCCATTGTCTTCTCCAAAAAATAGACACTCGCATGGTATATCCTCTAATCATATCGATTGCTTCATTCTCCAATTTTAATCTTATCGATTACTTCATTATTCTCCAATTTTAATCGAATTGTGACATAAACCGTGCTGAGATGTTAATTTTGTCAATTGTTCATCTGTAGTTCTTTTCTCCCTATTGAGGTTAGTCAATTTGATTAAGATTGGAGTAAAATGGTGAAATTGTCATGGTTGTAAAAGGATAAGCATGCTATTGTTAAACCTTTTGTTGGAGTACCTAACTGCAAAAAGTGTGAAAGTAAAGCGAAAGTATCTATCTTGTCTAGATTTAAGTGTTTTTTTAATTGTAAACCTGATTAACATTATAGTGTGGCAGATTATGAATGATGATTTCAGTTTAACCGAATAAAACTTAAAGCGCAGAGCCCTATGCTCACCTCATCACCATGCCAAATTATGAAGAAAATAGAACAATGAAATATGCTACTTGCTTTGAGAATCTTGTAGAAAGTGGTGTGGCAAAACATTTCATACGCTTCATTTCAAAAGAACAGGTAGTCCTTTTCCTTGTATTGGTTATATGGAGCTACCCAAATTTGGAGGAGGATCTAGGTGTACCTCTTATAAGGAATGGAGATATTTGAATTTCCTTTCGCTAATGAATATCTTGACTGAGATGGAACTGCTTATATGATGTATAATGAATAACAGATATAAGCAGATAGTATTGTAGAACAAGAATACAGGATTCTTGAGCGGGTATTCTACTTAAAGATGCATTTGGATCTTTGATCGTAAATTTGATTAGAGGGCCATGAGGAAGGCACATTAGCATGCTTGAAATACCTTCACTTCTACTGCCACGTGTTCCATAGGATGGAAGAAGATTGTGGTTTCTCCTACTGTAATAGCCTAATACGATCTCTGCACCGATGGAGCCTTCTTGGTTTTGCTTCAGTCCATATCTAGAAGAATAAGATTTTAGAATTTAATAGTTCAAAAGTCTTGAATATAAGAGGGTATTGTTTTAATCTTGATCACATTAACTATGAGAACATTTAAGTTGTAATGTTAAACTTCATCACTCACCGGTCATCACAACTTCTGTGTTCATATTAGTAAATGGATGGATGTGTAAATGTGTATTATTAATTTTACTATATGTTATTATGCAATCATGTCTTTCCACTTATGTACATAATCTTCTGTTCCGTATTGGATAGGTGCATTACAAAGAGCATACGCCTGAGAAGTGTCTATGCACCTATTTACTGGTCTGGCAGCATGGTCCTGAAGAGGGCAATATAACAGCAACAAGTATCGAGGATACCTTATTATACCTGGTGCTGTTGATCCCCAGGTGACCGGCTTTGCAAAACTTGTGAAGGAAAAACTTGGTTTAGTTTACAAGAGACCATTTCTGTCTAGAAAAACAAGTCCAAACGAAACTCTCGACGAGTTACAGGTTTTCCAATGCACGGCATTTTATCTACAGTTTTTGATTTTTTTTTTCTAGTTTGTCATTTATGATAGTTATCAAATGGTTGGTTCCTTGATTTTGTAGGATCTCGAGAGTGCTGGATACAGTTCTTATGGTGGACCATCTGAAGGTTTTGTGCTTTGTAAACTTTATTTCTTAGATCCTAGTGATTGTAAAACTTATTTTGATTTGTTTGGCAATGATAGGGAGGGGAAAATTCTACCCTCAACTAAGTGATCATGACAGAGATCTGGGAGGTGTCAAAGAAACTGGCTGTCATCATTACATAATATTAAAGAATTTGGAGAAAGATCTATCTCCAATATCAATGATGGAGTTCATGCACGTGCAAACTGCAATTACACCACACCACAGGCATATCTTTTTCCAACGTTGTCAGCAAAAACATATGCAAGAGGAGCAGTTGTGGTGGATAGCAGATCAAAGTTTAAGAGGATATATGAATTTTAAGCAATCCAAATCACTTTATTGTATCTTCCTCTGGAAGGTAAGTAAGCATTATTGTTGTATTCGGTAGCTTATGAGTCAAATTCTTCAACCGGAGATTGTCATCTTGAAAACTGGCATAAACTGTGTTGAAAATTCCCAAAGCAAGTAATGATTCTGGAAGATTTTTAGGATCCCATAATATCAGAAGGATTGCTATCTTTCCCTTTTATATGTTGTATCTCCTTGTATATAAAGGGTGTAATACCTTTATGTTGAATATACATAAAATAAGAAACCTCTTTCTCCTAAAAATATGCAAGCATGAAAGTTCTTTGGTTGCTAGCAAAGTGTCACCCACAAGTCCAGTTTCCCCAAAACCAAGTGTCCAAGTTTCTCCTAGGTCTGTTTTTAATTCTAGTATTAATGATGTGATGATTTAGCACTATTGATTGGGTCATCCCGGTTTTCAGTATCTCGAAAAGTTGTTTCCAAGTTTATTCATTAATAAAAGTCCAAACCTCTTTAATTGTGAAATATGTCAACTTGCCAAACACACTCGTGCTTCTTATCCAAATATGGCTTGCACTTCACCGAGACACATCACACGACACTACATGATTTTGAATCGAGCCCGATGACTGTTGAACCTAGCACATGAAGAGAATGAGTCAAAGGATGGTCAAAGGATGGTGACAAGTCAAGAAATGAGGATCTTGAAATATCCATTGCCTTACGAAAAGGTACTCCAACTTGCACTCAACACCCAATTAAAGATTTTATTTCGTATGGAAATCTTTCGCAGGCATATCAACTTTTTGTCTCGAAGTTAGACAATGTTCATGTGCCAAACAATATTCAAGAGGCCCTAAGTCATTCGGGATGGAGACAAGCAGTTCAGGAGGAGATCATGGCCTTAGAAAAGAACAATACTTGGATGATTGAGGATCTTCCACCAGGAAAGAACAAGAGACTTTTGCTCCGGTGGCTAAGCTTAATACCATCCGCATACTCCTATCACTTGCAACAAATTTGGATTGGCCCATGCACCAACTCGACATAAAGAACGCATTCCTCAATGGAACTCTAGAAGAGGAAGTGTACATGGAGATCCCCTCAGGTCTACATATAGATCATGGAAGGCGGAAGGTGTGCAAGTTGTTAAAGTCACTGTATGGACTCAAACAGTCTCCAAGAGCGTGGTTTGGTAGATTTTCTCAATCCGTAAAAGAAAAAGGTTTTGTTCAATGCCAAGCTGATCACACACTTTTTGTGAAACGGTCAACTGAGAATAAAGTAGATATTCTGATTGTCTATGTTGATGATATCATCCTAACTGGGGATTATGAAGAAGATTTGCTACGAGTAAAAGAAGGCCCAACCAAAGAATTCAAGGTAAAAGAGATCGGTCCGTTACGGTACTTTTTCGGTATGGAGGTGGCAAGATCGAAAAGGGGGATATTTGTTTCTCAACGCAAGTATACCATGTATCTAC
This sequence comes from Arctium minus, assembly GCA_954870635.1. NCBI lineage: Eukaryota > Viridiplantae > Streptophyta > Magnoliopsida > Asterales > Asteraceae > Arctium > Arctium minus. The sequence goes on from OX941080.1 coordinate 14,929,453, forward strand.
TTAAAGAGACTGTCATGCTCGGTTGCAAACCTGCTAGTACTCCTATTGAACCAAATAAAAAGTTGGACACGAAGAAGCGGGAATTCCGGTTGACAAAGGTAGGTATCAACGCCTCGTTGGAAAACTTATTTATCTCGCTCACACTAGATCTGATATAGGTTTTGCAGTGAGCAGGGTCAACCAATTCATGAACAATCCTATGGAAGAGCATATGAATGCAGTATATCGAATTCTAAGATACTTAAAGATGACTTCGGGAAAAGGGTTATTGTTTAAAAAGGGTGAAAGTCAAGATATCACCTTATATTAGGATGCAGATTGGGCAGGAAACAAAATGGACAACAGGTCAACCAAGGGTATTGCTTATTTGTATGGGGTAATCTTGTAACTTGGCGGAGCAAGAAGCAATCTGTTGTATCTAGAAGCAGTGCTGAATCTGAATTGAGAGCTCTATCAGCAACCATATGTGAGGAATATGGATCAGAAGAGTTTTAACCGAGCTAGGAATGGAATTTGAGAAGACTGTCAAACTAAAGTGTGACAACAAAGCTGCAATTAACATTGCAAAAGATCCGGTTCATCATGACCGGACCAAGCATGTGGAGATTGATCGCCATTTCGTTGTTGAGAAGATTGAGAACTCAGAAATTAAGATCACCTTCACTCCATCACAAGATCAATTAGCTGATGTCCTAACCAAGTCTTTGCAAGCAAGAAGCTTTGAGGAATTAGTTAGCAAGTTGGGCGTGTACAACATATACAACCCAACTTGAGGGGGAGTGTTGAAAATTCCTAAAGCAAGTAATGATTCTAGAAGATTTTTTAGGATCCCGGATTGCTATCTTTCCCTTTTATATGTTGTATCTCCTTGTATATAAAGGGTGTAATACCTTTATGTTGAATATGCAGAAAATAAGAAACCTCTTTCTCCAAAACTTCAAACTGCTTTCTTGAACCTTCGATATCTTTAAGCTTACAGTACATTCTTGGTGCAATATTGGCCTTCATGTATTGGTCCGACTCTTTTAGATATTTTGCTGGTCGTAACGGTGGTGTCATAAATGGATGCCCTTTGCCTTGGCTCCTGCCTTTAGTTTCTGAATAGGTTTATATCATTGGCATGCTGGGTATAGTCTTTGTGATATTGATGTGGATGTTCATATCAGGCCTCACACCGAGTAGAAAGAGCTTTGTTCCATAGAAGAAATAAATCTAATAAGAACTTAGGAAATCTCAAAAGATTTTTGTTTATTAACATTCCCGAGTAATATAAGATTTTATTTCTTAAAACAGTGGTAGACCTCATCCAAGTGTGTTCATTCTATAAGATGGCCGGGTTGAATGTGTAGTCTTATCTGTTTCTTATTTGAGTTGCAACCATCTCAGAAGCATTAGGTGTATGTTAATTTGTAAGTAAGTATCATTCTTTCCACTGCAATTATGTTAGTTTCAATGTTATCATGTTGAGCCACATTAGATGGTAGAAAGTGGTTTAAATGGCCCACATGTAAATGATGGTTCCAGTTTCTAGTAGAAGTTATGGAGATGCACGATATATTACCATTATCAACTGCAAAAATAACATGGATCTAAATTGAATTAAACATCGAGTTGAATGAGTTTTTATTATCTTGATAAAAAAGCAGAATACAAGCCCTATATATAGGAAAAATAATTACACTTTAATACCCTAAATAATTACACTTTAATACCCTTAATAATTACACTTTAATACCCTTAATAATAACTTAGTCTAACATTCCCCCGCAAGTTGAGGGCGGGGAACGACCTGCAACTTGGACCGTAGAAACTCAAATCTTTGTGAAGACAAGGGCTTCGTAAAAACATCAGCAATTTGGTCATCAGTGGAGATAAACTTGACATTCAGTTTTCCTTGAGTAACTTGTTCACGAACAAAGTGGTAATCAACTTCAACGTGCTTTGTGCGGGCATGAAAGATTGGATTTGCAGAAAGATAGGTTGCGCCAAGATTATCACACCAAAGTGTTGGTGCCTTGCTATTCAAACCGAGTTCATGAAGAAGGGACTGCAACCAAATCAGTTCTGCTACAGTGTCAGCTATAGCCTTATATTCAGACTCGGTTGAAGATCGAGAGACAGTTCGTTGTTTGCGAGCGGACCATGAAATAAGATTTGAACCCAAATAGATAGCATATCCCCCAGTAGATCGACGATCGATAGGGCAGCCAGCCCAGTCTGAATCTGAGAATGCTCTAAGATTAGTAGCCAAGTGAGAGTCAGAAAAAGGTTGAAGCCGAGACCCCGTGTTGTGACGAAACAATAAGCCGAGGTTGATCGTGCCCTTCAGATAACGTAGGATTCGTTTGACACCAGCCCAATGATTCTCAGTAGGAGCATGCATGAACTGACACACCTTATTAACCGCAAAGGCAATATCAGGACGAGATAAAGTGGCATACTGAAGGGCACCGACTGTCTGCCAATACCGAGAGGGATCATCAAGTAAGGGGCTGTCATCAGGTAAGAACACTTGAGAAGTACTCATAGGAGATGAAACAGGTTTGCAATCCGCAAGACCAGCCCGTTGAAGAATATCAAGAACATATTTCCGTTGAGACAAAACTAAATCAGAACCATGATGCACCACTTCAATGCCCAAAAAATAATGTAGTTGACCCAGATCCTTAAGGGCAAACAGAGAGTTGAGACGATCAATGATGGTACTTACAGCGCCTGGGTTATTACCGGTGATGATAGTCATCGACATACACAAGGAGATAGACAAGCGTGCCAGATGAGTTGAGAATGAATAGTGATGGGTCAGTTTTGGACCCATAAAAACCCAGTTGATGAAGAGCGGTAGACAATTTTGTAAACCAGGCACAAGGAGGAGCTTGTTTGAGCCCATATAAAGACTTGTTCAGTAAGCACACATAATCCGGCCTTGCAGGATCAATAAAACCAGGAGGTTGTCGCATGTAAACCGTCTCCTGAAGATCACCATGTAAAAAGGCAGTCTGGATATCTAACTGGCGCAAAGACCATTTATTTGTGACGGCCAGTGATAAAACAGTTCTGATAGTAGCAGGTTTGATTACTGGGCTGAAAGTCTCATGATAGTCAACCCCATGTTGTTGATGGAAGCCCTTGGCAACAAGTCGGGCCTTGTACCTGCTAATCTTTCCATACTGATCCGTTTTCAACCTGTAAACCCATTTGCAATCAACCACGTTAGTATTAGGAACAGGAGGAACTAATGTCCACGTTCCATTCATATGAAGCGCAGTTAACTCGTCAGCCATTGCTTGGCGCCATTCTAGGGACTTGTTAGCAACGGTAAAAGAGGTAGGTTCAACAGATAAGGTGGGGTTAGTGGTGGCAGTGTAGGCAGTGGGATCATATCGGGTGGTTTGTTTAGGATTGGGGCGAAGATTAGGAGGCCGAGGCCGAGGGGCTGGAGGTGTTTGGGTGGGGGTGGAATTTGGGTCTGGTGAGGGCCCGGGAGTAGGGGTTTGGGACTCGGGAGTAGGTGAGGTGGTTGAGGTAGCAGTGGAGGGAGAAAAGGATGGGGTAGAGGGTGAGGGTGGTGGTGATGTTGGTTCGGGTTGTGGAGGTGGTACGGAATGTGGTGGTGGTGGTGAGTTGGGTTCGGTTGGAAAACCGGGTGGTGGGTTAGGGAAAATAGATATGTATGGAGAGTCGGACCGTGATGGGGATTGGGTAGGGGTAGGTGGATATAGGGAAAAACATGCTCATTGAAACGAACATGTCTGGCTATGTATATCCGTTCGGTGGAAGGATCAAAGCACCGGTAACCATGGTGGACAGGACTGTAGCCAAGGAAGACACACGGAGTGGACCGAAAGTCAATCTTGTGACGGTTATACGGACGAAGATAGGGAAAACATTGACATCCAAATACTCGAAGAAAAGAGTAATCAGGTTTGCGTTTAAAAACATGTTCATAGGGAGATTTGTTGGAGGAGACACGAGAGGGGAGTCGATTGATTAAGTACACGGCTGTTTCAAAAGCAAATTGCCAGAAGCGTTGAGGAAGACTGGATTGGGCCAGGAGGGTAAGTCCAGTTTCCACAACATGACGATGACGACGTTCTACAATGTCATTTTGTTCGCTTGTATGAGGGCAAGAACGTCGATGAACTATGCCAAGGTTGCGACAGAAGGTAGTGAGAGGACGAAACTCTCCCCCCCAATCAGACTGAATGCACTTTAACTTGGTGTTAAATTGGCGTTCAACCATTGTAATAAAGTTTGTTAAGACTGTGTAAACATCAGATTTTTGAACTAAAGGATAAAACCACATGTATTTAGAGTGGTGATCAACACACAACAAAAAGAAACGATAACCATCGAAGGATGTTAGTATGCGAATGGCCCCAAACATCACAATAAACAAGATCCAAAAAATTATTGCTACGAAAATTGGAATCGGATAAAGATAATTTTGAAGACTTTCCTAGTTGACAAGAAGAACACAAGTTATTTGATAATTTGTCCGAAACAGGTAAAGAACAATGAGAAATAATTGAACGAAAAACTTGAGCATGAGGATGTCCCAAGCGTTGATGCCAAATGTTCGAGGAAGCTTTGACAGCAGTAAATGCAACCTTGGGTAAAGACTTGAGCTTAGGAAGACGGATGGAGTACAACCCTTGTTCACTGGGGCCCGTTAGGAGGATAGTGCGTGTAGACTCGTCCTTCACAACAAAATAAGATGAGTGAAATTCAAAGAAAACATCATTGTCTACACAAAATTTTTGAACGGATAAAAGGTTTTGTTTTAGTTCAGGGACATGAAGTATATTGGATAATTGAAAGGTTTTGTTAGGGGAGTAAAGTTTTGAGGAACCAATATGAAAAATGGGTATAGAGTTACCGTCACCAACAAGTAAAGAATCGTTACCGAAGTAGGCCTCGGAGTTGTCAATGCTAGATAGATCTGGAGTGGCATGATGATTTGCGCCAGTGTCGGGCTTCCAAGCGGATCCTGATTGCGAAGCATCTGAGTAAGTAGCATAGTTGGCCTGTGGCGCTGCACGAGATTGGTTAGGCTGGTTAGGACACTGAGAAGGTAGGTGACCAATCCCACAGCGGTTACAATGACCATACACCAGGTTTTGAGTAGAAGCCCAAGAGAATTGACGTGTGCCATTACTATCACGATTGCGAGAGTTGAAAGCAGCCCGTGAGTTGCCACGTGAAGATCCACGAGAACTGCGACCACCACGGTTGTTATTGACAGACCGGGATCCAAAATAAGCCCGTGGTCGTGGTGAAGGTGCAGGGTTTAGTTGATATCCCAATTGAGAGGCCATGAGTTGAAGATTATGAAGCTGTTGCTGAATGGAGTCGAGATTGGGCTGTTGTAGGGGTGTAGAGGCGGTTGTAAGGGGCTGCTGAGCAGGAGAGGCAGTCGCCAAAAAAGCCTGGGGAACTTGCGGATTGGTTGCCAAGATCCTTGTGATCATATAATCATGGTCACTTAATAAGCCATGCAATTCATTGAAGTTAACAGGAGGGGAACGAGCCAAGAGATTTGTCTTGAGACCATTGTATTCTTCACGAAGCCCTGCAAGAGTTAGCATAACCAGATCTTTGTCTTTCATTGGTTCGCCTATATTGGCTAGGGCAATTGCATATTCTTGTGCTCTGCTGAGGTATTCAGCAGGTTTTTCATCACCCTTCATGGTGATTCGAAGTAATTGATTTTTAAGAGTAAATTCATGGGATGAAGTAACCGGAGCATACGCTCGTTCTAAAGACAGCCATACTTCTCGGGAGGTTTTACCTTAAATGTGTTGAAAAGACTCTTCTGACACGGTAGAGATGATGAGCATACGGATGTGGGCATCGTTGGAGACCCATGGTTGGTAGCTTGGATTGTCTGTAGTAGCAGATCCATTTGTAATCTTCGGTTCTGGACACGGAATAGTGCCATCAACATAGCCAAAAAGATTGTGAGAAGTAAGAAAAGACTCGACCATTGATCGTCAATAACCATAATTCGTAGGTTTTAGGGTAAAAGCAAACTTGTGAGAATTATGGGTCGTCTTCTCTTGATTGGTGAGAGTTAAGATTGCAGCCATGGTAGTAAAGGAGTAAAGGAGTGAGGTTTTGGCCGGAGGTTGCTTCGACAGGCTGGAATATGATCAACCAAAGAATTGAAGCCGAAAAAGTAGAGATTTAATCAGCTCTGATACCAAATTAAACATTGAGTTGAATGAGTTTTTATTATCTTGATAAAAAAGCAGAATACAAGCCCTATATATAGAAAATAATTACACTTTAATACCCTAAATAATTGCACTTTAATACCCTAAATAATTACACTTGAATACCCTAAATAATAACTTAGTCTAACAAATTGCAACTTAATACTTCTTATGTTTAATTTGTTTTTCCTGTATGTTAAATTGCAAATATCGTGGTGCTGTAGGTTTAATAGTTACTAGCAGTTTATTCAAGCCATTTTTATTTCCTGTAGGCCATGGGTAATAGTTGAAGCGGTGCTTAGAACTGGAACTTTTGACACAAACCTGCAGAGCTGTCAGCCATTGTCTGAGGTAAAGATTTCTATTTGCCTGTTATAATTATAAGGAGGCGTTTGGTTCATAGAAATGTTTTTGGAAGGAATGGAATCCATCAAAGGAATTGGAATGGAAGTTAATTAGGTTTGACCACGCGTTTGGTTGGTAAAAATTGGAATGGATAATGTCAAATGAATTGGAATCTGTCTCTTTGGTTCACCAATGCTGTAACAGCCTATTTTAACTAACGAAAAAAAATTGCTGAAATTTTAATAAATAAAAAAAAGGCAACTGCTGGATTTTATAAAATAAAATAAATAAAAGGAATTATTTAGTATTAATAAATAATTAAAGGGGATTGTAAATAAAGTTGTTATATGTACTAAAGACAAAAGAAAAGGGGCTGGAAAAAGGGGCTGTTAGTGGCAGCTTGAGGTGTTATTTGGTGGCATATGGTGCATGGGAGGATGCCACATCAACTAGTGACTAACCTAGTTACAAGCACCTTAACCTCTAGTATAAATATAAGCCTCTTTTGTCTCTTTTAAGTTCTTTTTCCAGCAGAAAACAATCAAACACACACATACAATTCCATATTTTGTGAATAGAAAGAGGAGATTAGCAAGCAAGGGTAGAGGGCTGCAGAATTTAAGTGTCATTTAGCCAAAAACCAAGGTGATTACTTATCTTTTCTTTTGGTTTGATCTCCAAACCTGAGATACATATTTGTGTTCATGTTTTCATGAAGTTTTGTTCATATTTGGTTATTATAAAGAATATGGACAACCTTAAATGATATAGCTATGTAGAACATGTTATATGTATTTTTAAAACGTATGATAAAAGGAACAAATTTGATCACCGGTGGAATAAGAATCACCGAGACGGTATAACCGCGGTAAGGGGTCGTAGAAACGGTCCCGGATCCTTAACGAAGGGTTCCGAATAAAAGCTGGAAGGGGCGACACCCACCGGGAGAGATTAAATCTGGAAAGTATAAATGTTTAAATGTTTTATATGCATATACATGATACAATAGCTTATTTGAGGCTATGAATTGATTTTCTAAATATTTTATGCATTGAAATGAGATTTGTAATCACAAGTCATTCAATGGCTTAAAAATTATAAATATGTATCTCAGTTGTGGACAAGATTACTTGAGAAGGTGAAAAGGAAGTCTCGAAGGGATTATCGAAAGCTTCATTTTGTGGTTTAATCGGGTGTTGTTTTGGTTTGTATAATTTGGTTTTTATAACTTAGCTTAGTATGTGTTTATTAGAAGATAAATATGTACTTTGTAACTATGATCCATCGTGGAATGTTTTATATAAAATAAACTATGTTTTTGCTTCCGCATTTTTGTAATATGTTTTATTTCAATTATATATAAATGGTTGAGACTCGGTTCGTAACACCCTTCGTTGGGTCTCGGTTTAGAGGCGGAAACGAGGGCTGTTACAAATGCCTATAGTCCAAAAAAGGAATTTGTATTTCTGTGATAAGTCCGTCCCATTTCCTCGAAGACTTCTTCTGTCTTCATCACAGTTTTTCCCAACCATATAAACCGTATTTTGTCATTTTATTTCTTTCAAACACAACATTTCCCGTCTTTCCTGTTTATTCTTTATTTATTTTTGACCCCCTGGCACTCCCAATCCCAGAACAAAAATACAGGGTGCGGGTTAATGGTCGTGCAAATAGGAACAGGAGAATATAAGAGAGCTAAACAACGAAAAGATCTATATATGGAATTCCGCAAGCATCTAAATGGACTTCTGCAGAGGTTAGATACGGAGGAGAAGAAGTGTCTTCCGTCCGGTGCAAATTAGTTTCTGCAATGTATAGATATGCAATTTCTAATGCAGGTAAATAAGAAAGCTAACTTTTTTTTCTGAGTTATATCCATGGTTCTAAATAACTTGTTATTGTGCGTTATGGCGTCAAGGTTTGGGTTCACTGCCACGTTAACCCTTGTGGCTCCACTCTAAGGCTTGGCTTGCATTGTAATGCGTTATGACACATTATTTTATAAGGAAACTCAAACACTAAAACTAAAAAGTTTTGCATTGTATCGAGTCGTAAAACTTAAATAAGCATAAAAAAGGAAACTCAAAAACTAAAACCTTAAATAGGTAAATAATCACTCCCATTCCCATACATGAAGAGTCGAACGCAAATTCTCTGAAAATTTAAGAAAGTAGTGAGTAGAGATTCAAAAGATTTAATCCCGATTTTGCACTCTTGATATCATTTTCTATAAGCTCTACATATTTTGTATCAATGGTTTTTCTTTCTTTTTTAGTTTGTTCTACGGTATTATTCAAAACACTCACACATACAAATTTGGGGTGTGTGTTTGTATATATATATATATGCCGCCTTAGGGCACGTCTTGAAAAACGCCGTGGCCTCGCTATAACTCATAAGGCTTGAGGCTTGACCTCGCCGCCACGCCACGCCTCACATCATTTAGAACCTTGGTATATCATATCATAAGTTTTTTATGAGGTATATCATAATAGAAGTTTGAGGTTTTGATGCAGCTTATAACAATACAGCTTTGAATGCATTTTTTTGCTGTATCCTAGATAAAAAGTTGAAAATGGAAGATAATATTAATTATTTGTTGCAGGTGTTTTTTAGAGGTGCAGAAGCTGTGTTGTATTTTTTTGGGATAGATAGCAATAAGCAGAACTTCCAGTTTAAATGGGGTGTAATGCAATTGCAGGTATATTTGTTGTGCCTTAATGAAAATGTTTGCTTATGTTGGCTTCATTTTCTTAAGAAACCCATAACCACTTTAGTTTTGGCGTTTCCAGCCTTCTTAAGCAATGTGTGAGGTGTTTTTGTGGTCGATGCGTGTCTTCTTTGTTTTAACATACTAGTACTAGTGTTAAAAGAGACTCAAGTTACCACCAAAGGGCCTTTGGCCTAGCGGTATCGGAGCCTCTGGCCTGCTAGGAGGCCAGGGGTTCAAACCTCATCAAAGGTGAGGAGGGTGTGTGAGTTTATTTGTTGCATTTGCCGTATATAAATATTATATACTTCAAAAAAAAAAGACTCAAGTTTGATTTATGTATGTTTTTTTTTGGTCTTTGGGGGGGGGGGGGTAGTTTTTGTGAACGAGCCACACCCATCCTCTAAATGAAGAGAACATTTTTTGCATGACCTATGTCAAGAATTTGGCCCAACGGTTCCTGGGATACTAGTTGATCTATAAAGGTGAGGAAGTGAGAGTGCGTGCCAGTTTTGCTGTATATAAAATTTTATATATATACTTAAAAAAATATTTGTTAGGTTAATATGAATTATGAAGAGAGTGTTTTGCATGATTTTTTTTTTGGTCAAAAAGGGATCGTTTGGTTTGCAAAATGCTTTTGGATTGAAATTGAATATTTTTTGAGTTGTGTTTGGTTGGTAGAGAATGAAATCAATTTCAATTCCATTCCTTTGAACTTCTTAGTGATAGTTGTACCCTATTCTAACCTCATTCTCATTACGGAAACGTAAAACAGAATGAGGGACTGTGTGGATGTGTGATTTGAAAGTGATTTTATGATATTGGATAATCAGTAATCGATTGTAATGAAAATATATTTTATGAGATAAAAGTTTTAATCTGCTTCTTCTATGTGGCGTTTGATATATCACTGTTGGTGTCGAGCGTTTGACAAATCTAATTAATCAAGGAAGTAATACATAAAGTAAATGTATATAAGTAATTTTACTATACTTGATTTGACAATTAATTTTGTTGTAGTTCGTATTACATGATTATTCGATTCATGATTGAATAATCATAAACAAAAATAAGTTCACTGATCATTAGAAAGTGATTATTGTGATTTAAAGTCATAATAATCATTTTCAAATGAACCCCCACATAGGGGTCATTTACCCAAACGCTTACATACTTACCTTGCCGAGTAAGATTCTAGTCCATCAAAACGGCATCATATGCAGCAATTTATCCGGCCAGCGCTATTTGGGTAAAAATCGTCACTCTCACTTACCGGATTAGAGGGGGTTATTTTTCAGCTCGGGTAGACGGTACACATGGGTCATCAAGTATATTGAGTTGTTGGCTTGAAACCTTACATTTTCGCTTCTCATGACCACCATTTGTGCATTGTTTCATAGCTTGACCGTGTGTCTACATTTGTCGTCTAGTCGTCTAGATCACAAAACCAAGCCTTGTCCTTACTCATGTGGTTACTGCATCGATAGTCTATGAACCATACTTTTTTTGGTTTATTGGCGGGGACCTCAGGCCCCGTGGCCCACTTTTGTGGACCCTACAGTCCCTACCTCTATAAGCCTGCACCGGAAAAGACATCCTGTCTTCCCCCGGATTCGAACCCGGGAACCCCAGGTAGAAGCGTTTACGGAAGAGAGGTGGCCACTAGGCCAAAGACCTAGACTTGATTTCAAGTTGCATTGTTTTCTTCTATGTGAGCCATTAGTACCATCTTATCACCATCATCCATCTATGCATAGTTTGCTGTTTTACCTAGATATGGACATCATTCTTATAATGTCCAAGTCTGTGATACCTGTAACATTTGACTAGAGATATTTTGAGTGGTTCCCTTCCTTACGTTCTCCCTCTTCCTCTGAAACTTCCTTGATAGTCTCCTCTAACTCTTCCTCTCATTGACGGGTTCTCCTATCTTTTGAAATCTTCAGGACTTGTTCTTCTTTTTGTTAGCCAAGCATTATCTATTCTTGTACAACTAGGCTACTGTGAAGTTCATCGACAATCATATGACTTCTAGATAATAGATTTCTCAATGGAGCGCAACATGTAGTTGAATTCTGGTGTGAGGGATCTAAGAATCTTTGAGAAACACAATTTGTTGTCCGTGTCACTGTTTTTTTCCGGATAAAGTTTACCTTCATCTTATTGACAATGGTGAGGGCCCTCAACAATCTTTGAAATAAAAGGAGTATTGCATGATGTACGCCAAGAAGAACGAACAGTCTGACTGCTTCAACTTGTTGACACTACTGGCAACAGTTGCATGTGCTGGATGATGTAACATGGAGTTATGCCCATGTTGGGAATCAATACAAAGGAATACGAGAAAAAAGAAAGGATCTACAAAATTTTTACTTGGTTTAAACCAAAATCTCGATGAAGCTGTAAGCTGCTACCCAAAGGCAGCCCTCGGGTGCATATTGAGAAGAAACCAAAAGGAAAATATGCTATGGTCATTAGACACTCAACCAAAAACTGAAGGCTCTACATTAGTAGCCAAGAGGCAGCCCTTGGGTGCATATTGAGGGAAACAAGGCAATTATTTCCCACAACATCAACCAAACAATGGTCAAAGGTCAGGCAACCTTCCTTCTTGTGACCACTACAAGATTCCAGGTCATACAAGGGAGATATGGTGGAAGGCTACATGGGAAACCTCCAACTCATGTGGCAAAAGCTGAGAATAACCCATTTAATCAGAAGCAAATTGAAGCATTGCAAAGGATGTTACAATCCAATCAGCCTTAGAGGGATACAATCCAATCAGCCTTAGAGGGAATAGCATTGTTGTTGTGGCAAAGTGATCACATGCCTACTGCGTTAAATGCGAAGTTAAATACCTGGAGTGTTGACTCTGGGCCACTGATCATATGACTAGAAACATCAATGTCTTTAATGAACTCAACCTAACATGAGCATAGCCACAGTTTGACGAGCTGACAGGATGCTGTCAGATGTGAGCGGTATAGGTCCAGTTATTATTTCAATTGACATTACCCTTAACTCAGTTCTATATGTTCCTAACCTTAACTATAACCTTGTTTCTATCATCAAACTTGTGAACAATCTTAATTGCATCACTAAATTTTCTTCTACTTTGTGTGAATTTCAGGACCCGAACTCGGGGAGGACGATTGGCAATGCTAAAGTGTGTGAAAATCTTTTCTTCCTGAAGATCAGATCCATGGTAAAATCACCAATAAACTCCATTAGTGCAATATTCAAATCCAGTCAAACCAAAGAGAAGTCTTTGTTTTGGCAGCTTAGATTAGGCCATCCAAATTTCATGTACTTGAAACAATGTTCCATATCAATATGGAATATGTTAGTCGTCAAAGCACACTCACAATTCCTACCCTACTCAACCATACAAAGCATCTCATTCTTTCCGCCTACTTCACAATTATGTGTGGGGACCTTCCATAATAGAACATACTTCAGGATCCAAATGGTTCATCACCTTCACGCTCGTTTCACTTGGGTCTTCCTTATGAAAGAAAAGTCCAAAGTGCGACATATATTCCAAAATTTTCACAAAATCATTGAAACTCAATTTCGCACTAAAATCCAAGTCTCAAAAACTAACAATGGAGCCAAATTTTTTGAGTCAATCCTAGGATCCTATCTCTATGACAATAGAATTATCCACATATGTTCCATGGTTTGGTACCCCATAGCAAAACGAGGTTGGCGAAATGAAGAACAAACATATTTCGAGGTTGCACACTCCCTTCTTTTCACAACCAATGTCCCATCTGTAATTTTGGGGAGATGGCATTTTATCGCCCACTTATCTCATCAATCATATGCCATCTAGGGTCTTTAAGTTCCAAAAACCTCAATAAACTCTCATGATCACATACCCTCATATTAGGTTTCTATCCAGTGTCCCTATCAAAGTCTTTGGATGCACCGCCTTCATACAATTCCATCACAGAATCATAACAAATTTGACCCCAAGTCTCTCAAGTGTATCTTTCTAGGTTACTCTAGCAACCGGAGTGGATACAAATGCTACTCTCGTGTCACTAAAAAGGTCTTCTATGCCATGGAGGTTACATTCTTTGAAGACCAACCTTTTTACCCCATATTAGATATTCTGGAGGGAGAACCTTTCACATGAATACCATATTTGGGGTCAAAAAAAAGTGTCAAACCCAACAAACCTAACCAAGTCTATTTTGAACTCAATCACACCTCGCATTAGTCTGTTGGCCATTGCCCTCCTATAGATTCCGTTGAACTTGATCACAATCTGGTTCACCGTCCATTGCCCTCCTAGAGCTTCCTTTGAACCGAATCACACCCCACGTCATTCCGCTGCCATTTTCTACCAAACACTCAACATGCTACTGTCCAAAAACAAAATCCCAACCAATAAACATTGAAACAGACGTTGGTGTATTCTAGACGACAAAGGTCAGAGTTGAAGAGGAGGCGAACACGTGTACCACTACAATGAGGGCAATCCGAGTCGAGTCAAACCGGGAGTCACATAAAGGTATGGGTTCTAATCCACGTGAATGTAGCCCTTCATAAATTGATAAGGTTGCTGAAGTTGAGGATCTGGAGTGGATGTTCCTAAAGCACTGAGGAAAAGAAAACTATATTGCACATCACACCCAATCATAAACTTTATGACACACAAAGGGTTATCTTCCGGTCATAGGGCCTTTGCATGTTCCCTAGACTCTATACAAAGTGTGTACACGAGGCTCTTCAACATCCTGAATGGAAGGCAACCTCAAGAAAAAAAGAACGCTTGGGAATATTCGAGTCTACCGGTTAAAGCAAACTTGGCTGTAAGCGGGTTTTTTTAAAGTAAAATACAGATATGATGAAACCATTAATAGGTTCAAAGCTAGGCTGGTAGCAAAAGGGTTCACACAATCATATGGAGTTGACTATGAGGAAACTTTTGCACCTGTTGCAAAGTTGAACTCTATAAGAGTATTACTCTCACTTGCAGCAAACTTAGATTGGCCACTGCATCAACTCGATATATAGAATGCCTTCCTTAGTGGGGAATTAGAGGAAGATGTTTACATGGATATGCCACCAGGAAACGATACAAGAGAATCCTTTGGAAAAGTGTAGGCTAAAGAAGTTACTCTACGGACCCAAACAGTCATCAAGAGCATGGTTCCAAAGACCAAAAACAAGTTGTTATAGACCGAATAAGCGATGAGGCTGAGTTCAAAGCAATGTGTCATGGAATTTGTGAAGGCCGAAGGGATATGAAAAAGACTACTGACAGAGCTGAAAGTAACAACTGATGGTCCAAAAACTCTACTCGGCGACAGTAAAACTGCTATTGATATTGCAATTTGCAAGGAACCCGATACACCCTAAGCGAACTAAACATGTAGAACTCGACCGAAACTTCATAAAAGAGAAGCTAGAAGGAGGAGAAGTTCAGCCGGAATACGTGCCATCAAACACGATGGGGGTTTGAAGAACTAAGGTCCAAGTTGGGTATGATCAATATTCATAGCCCAGCTCAAGGGGAAGTGTGGAAATCCAGGATAACTACTGATCTACCAAAGAGATCTCGCAGCTAGAATGTTCGTCTTTTCTAGATTAAAGGTCAGTTAGTTATGCTCAATGGCTATACGTGATGGAATTCCTTGTTATCATTTTCTATGCAATTAATAATGGAGAAACCACTTTTCTCTAGTTATAAATTCTATATCCTTCCCTAAAGCTTGCAGTTGTGCCCTCTTCACTTTGGTCGTTCCTCGACACTTTTGCTTCACTGAGTTCCAGATCGCCTTCTATGAGCTTTTGTCAAGAATTGTCTCTAGGATTTCTCTGCCTATAGCCTGAAAGAGGAAGTTCCTTACCTTGATATCTTTAAGTTTTGCTTCATCTGCAGTTTGTTTTTGTGTCTCACCTGCAGCAGCTTGGTCCAAGAAGGAAAGACCTGGACTAGTTCAAATACAACCCATGTTCCTGAACTCATGGAACTTTATTCTAACAGAACTAACTCAAGAAGTTGACTAACGAGTCTGGTCAAATAAATCAATAACACTAACACAAATACCTTTACTTCCACTGCCAAGTGCTCCACAGGATCAGGGGCGGGTACATGCTGTTGGGGTGTTTTTTTTTTCTAAATCGAAGGTTTAGTGGTTTGTTCCTCTAGCCATCAGGTCCATTATGAATTAGTCGAATTTTGTATTAATGTGTAATGGGTTCACTTGATTTAACCAAAATAGTAAATAATAACTGAAAACCAAACCAAATAAGTTACCTTTATTTGGTTAACCAAACTACTTTAAGCCGAAAACTGAATGACCTGGAAACCATTTTGGTTCCGAAAGTTTATTTGGTTTCGGAATTTTTGACACCCCTAAATGTACCCCCAATCATAGAAGTTTCTGGATCCGCCACTGCACAAGATGGTTGTTTCAGTCTATATCTAGAAGAATAAGATTGCAGAATTCAATAGTCTAAAAGTTTTGAATATAAGAGGGGTTTTCTTTTCTTTTTTTTTATCTTGGTTACATTAACTAGGAGAAGAACATCCAAGTTGTAACGTTTAACTTCTGCTTAAGCTATCTCTCACTGGTCACCTTAGTTTTCGTGTTCATACTAGTAAATGGATGGATGTGTAAATGTATTACTAATTTTAATTTATGCAAGCATACATCCTTCCACCTATATACATAATTGTGTGGATAGTTGCATTACAAAAAGCATACGCCTGAGAAGTGTCTATGCACCTACTTTCTGGTCTGGCAGCATGGTCCTGAAGAGGGCTTTATAACTGCAACATGTATTGACAACATATGCCTTATCATGCCTGATGCTGTTGCTACCTCAGTGACCGACTTTCCAAAGCTTGTGATGGAAAAACTTAGGTGGATTTCCATGCGCCGATTTGTGTCTGATCTCGGCGACTTACAGGCAAGTTTTTTATTGCATGGCATTTTGCCTTAAGTTTTCCGAGTTTGGGATTTATAGTGGTTATCTATAAATGGTTGGCTCCTTGATTTGTAGGAGTTGGACAGTGCTGGACACAGTTGGATTCTCTGAAGGTTTTCTCCCAAATTGAGGTAAGTTAATTTGATTAAAGTTAGAAGAATAATAATGAAATTGACATTGTAATAGGACAATCTTGTCAATGTTAAACCTTTTGAAGGACCTAATCGGAGAAAGTGTGAAATTAGCTGTCTTGTCTAAGTTTAATAATACTATTTTTATAGTTCAATGGAAAAATCATTATTATTTATAAATGATAAGTGTATCTTATTGTAAACCTGACAATGACTTGTTATGCCTAGCAAATTATTTAAAATTGTAGTGTGTCAGATTATGAGTAATGATTTCAGTTTAAACAAATGAAAGCTTAAGCATAGAGCTCTATGCTCACCTCATCACCATGCTAAATTATGAAGAAAATAGAATAATGAAAACCATGCTACTTGCTCTAAGAATCTTGTAGGAAGTGGTGTCACAAATAATTTCATATGCTTCATTTCAAATGAACGGGTAGTCCCTTTCCTTGTATTGGTTATACGGAGCTACCCAAATGAGAAGGAGGATCTAGGTGTACCTCTGATGAGGAATGAGATGTTTGAATTTCTTTTTGCTAATGAATATCTTGACTGAGATGACGCTCCTTTAATGAGGTTAAAATGCAGAACAGATATAAGCAGCTGATAGTATTGTAGAACAAGAATACAGATTTCTTGAGAGAGGGTATTCTACTTAAATGTGCATTTGGATTTTTGGATGGAGATTTGATTAGAGGGCCATGAGGAAGGCACATCAGCATGCTTGAAATGTGTTAGTCGCTATGGTTAGGCTGGGGTTGGAGATTTGATTATAGTTTGTCAATTCATTTGAATATGTAAAAAATAACGATGCCATATGTAATTGACAAGTTTTATAATTATAATTTGTTCAACGTAGATTTTATTGAGGGTATCCTATTATTTTTTTGGTTTTAGTAGCTTTAAGATATCAAATACTGTATTTGTTTTTGCATTACTTTATTTCATTCAATTTTTTATGTTTTGGTTGACTAGGGATTTTATGATTGGATTTTAGTGTTATAACTTATCTTGTTCGATGATATGAACAAAAAAGTTGCGGTTTGAGATTTTTTTGGTCCTCTAATGTGCCTTGTAACATCCTATACAAACGTTTTGATTGATACTTCAAAGGAAATTTGTAACCACACGTAGGGATACTGCACGTGTGTTGTTGTGGCATCCATTGGCGGATCCCTCATAATTAAAAAATGCAAATGTGATATATATATATATATATATTACCCATTAGAATTATAGAAATAGAAACCCTCCTTTTCCCTCAACCCGGCTCCCTTGCATCAAAGAGACGTATACATCATTACCTGATTATAAATAATTCTGCCCCTGTCTTGTTAGCTACGATAGCATCCTCGAACCCTAGTTTCTTTGCGATTGTACAACGTTTCTCCGTCTCTTTCTCTCTGTCTCTCTCTTTCTGTCTCTGTCTCTTCTGTCTGTCTGTCTCTCTCTCTCTCTCTCTCTCTCTCTCCTTTTCATAATTTGATTCTTATAATGTTTGAGCAACCTCTCCCTGTCTCTTCCTCTATTCTGGAACTGCAGAAAGAAAGGGAGGCTAAATTGAATGACAAAACTAGTGCTTCTTGCTATTCCATTCATTCTCTGTCTCTTAGGCAGTCCTTACAAATCCCGAGGTCTACATCTAAATCCCGGAGGCCTATTTTTGTTCCGTTGAGAGTATCAGTTGGTCACAGAGCCACATTTACTTGTATTTCAGCCGAACAGGTAAATCGTGTAAAAGTGTTTGTTCTACTTACATTTTGGAATTTTATGAGCAGTTCATAACATAATTTTTTCATCTATCTGGGATTATGCAATTAGATTCTTGACCTACCAAGTAATTTGTTTGTTTAACAATTTATAAATGTTGAGCTGGTCATGGAGGCTTATATTTTGGACAATCGGCGTTGCCTTTTCTTAACATA
This sequence comes from Arctium minus, assembly GCA_954870635.1. NCBI lineage: Eukaryota > Viridiplantae > Streptophyta > Magnoliopsida > Asterales > Asteraceae > Arctium > Arctium minus. The sequence continues at coordinate 14,947,727 of OX941080.1, forward strand.
ATTTGTTTGTTTAATAATTTGTAAATGTTGAGTTGATCATAAAGGCTTATACTTTCGACCAATTTTGTAGCTTGGGATGAAGGATGAAGACGATACTCCTCGTAACAAACTAGAGGAAATTGTTGGGAAACAATATTTAGAGGTTATACAGGTCTGTTCTTCTCAATTCAACAGGAACAGTTGGGCCAAAGGCCATTGGTCATTCTTTTTTATTATTGAACACTGACTTGTAGTGGTAATCTTCTTCTCTCCTGCTAATAAGGACCCTTTTTCAGATGAACGAGAAAAATGCTTTATTTTCACTAAAGAAAGCTCTTGACGATGCTCCTCCTCCCAGAGACTTTATAGGAGCTCTTAATGTCTCAAATATACGAACAGGATTACCTGGTTTAATTGCTGAAGTGAAAAAGGCTTCACCTAGTAGAGGAGTTCCAAGAGAAGATTTTCATCCTGTAAGTTTTTTTTGAAGTACATAATATTTATATGTGGCAAATGCAACAAATAAACTCACACACCTTCCTCACCTTTGGTGAGGCTTGAACCCTGACCTCCTAGGAGGCCAAAGGCTGTGATACCACTAGGCCAAAACCATATCGTGTAGTATATTTTTAAGTTTCCTCTTCAGTTTGATTCTTTAAGATCTTTATAAATCAATACATGATATGATGGTGGTAATATATTTTGACCCATAAAACCATATCGTGTAGTATATTTTTAAGCCTCAGACTTTGATTTATTAGTGTTGTTGCTAAGTGAAGCATACATGTGCACATCATACACACAATAGATTGCCACGTACTTTGAACTACTAGCACAGGTTCGAAATTACCTTTAGTGAGTTTAAATTCTTCCTTGAACTTGCTGGATTACTGCTTAATCTCTTGTATTTCTTCAGATTATTAGCTGAATGCCTGAATCAAACTTGAATTTGCCTCTCCTTGGAATATTTCACAAATTTCTCACTTTTTCTCACTCTCTCTCTCTGTTTCTCTCTCTCTACTCTAGACTCTCTTCACAGTGGAAGCAAGAATGAGAGTTCCATCCAGGCTCTCATCTGCCTTTATAGGCCTAATCTAGCTAGTGCCTAGTCCAACTCTTTTTAATTTTTCTATTGGGTTTAAATATGGGCCTCAATTTAAAATCTTCATCCAGAATTAAATTAATTTAATAATTTAACGTGGCCAAAAATATCATTATTTTATATTACATTCTATACAATATGTACCCAAACATGAATACAAACAGTTGTTAAAACACACACACACACACACACTATGATTTGATTTCTTAAGGAAGAGAAAAGCCTTGAAGACACATGCACATCCATGTGAAGAAGTCAAAGGTTAAAGGAAGCACATGCAAATTAACCATTTGGTAGTCATAAACAAGTGCCAAAGTCAGATGAAGATTTGTGGAAATTATAGTTGTGAACTTCATTATTTTAAATTAATATTTCAAATGAATGACTTGAATATAATGTTTTTTCTAAGATTGGAGATCCATGGGAAAAGAGAACTATATTAGAAAAAATATCGCAAACTGTAAACCAACCAGAAATAGATTTACTAGAAAGAAAACAACTTTAAGAGAAGTATTGAAACAGATTTGCAGAATTAATAGAAAAAATATCCACAATCGAAGAACTAAAACAATAAGTAAATCAATTGAAAGAAGAAAAAATTATTTGAGAGAAGCACATGTGAAGTCTCATGCACATCCATGTGATGAAGAAAAAGTCAAAGGAAAAACAGGCAAAACCAATCAGTGCCACTGAAGCTAGGCACTGATGCCAGATGAAGCCAGACACAGAAGCCCTCCGGCATACTGTTTAGGTTTCCGGGTGCTACCCTGAACCCTACAAGGGCGCTGCCTCCTTGACCCCACCAAACAGCAACATCTGGCGATCACGGTTCAAGTCAGCTTATACAAGTGTGCACTCCGCACCTTGTAACATGTATTATAGCTTAACTGAATCCCCTTCGGTCTCTTGTAAATCTTAATTACACCAAATGGCCAGATGACACTAAAATAACCAGTGTGTGTGTGTGTATAATCACATGTGTCTATGGTTGAATCTTTACTAGTAAAGGTGGGATTTTGTACTAAACTTATAATTGTTAAACATCCATTGTTGACGGCTCTTCGCACTTGTTAGTAATTAAGATTGCTCTCATGATAGGTCGAAGTTGCAAAAGCTTATGAGAAAGGTGGAGCAGCATGCCTCAGCGTTCTGACCGATGCAAAATATTTTCAGGTAGACATTGAGCATATCATGCTTGATTTAACTAACATTCATGGAGGTTTTTATGTTTATGTCATAATTCTTTGTTTATCACCAAAGGGAAGCTTCGAGAATCTAGAGGCTGTACGGAATTCCGGAGTCAAGGTACAGTGCTTTTTATCTTTTTGCCACATCTTGTGAACTTAAGCAGGTTTTGACACTAGTTAAAATGCAGTGCCCTCTCCTGTGCAAAGATTTCATTGTGGATATATGGCAACTCTACTGTGCTCGAACAAAGGGTGCCGATGCTGTTCTGTTGATTGCAGCTGTTTTACCCGATATTGACATCAAATATATGTTGGGGATTTGCAAAAAGATTGGACTGGCGGCACTCGTTGAGGTTTCATGAAATAACTTCTCTTCACAAGATAGACTTTACCTTTTACTTTCTTATGGTTCTCATTTCAATCTACCTTGCATGCTTTGGTAGATTGAAGCTAAGTTGAGTTCTTTGTTTCGAGCAAATGATAATTTTTTAAACTAGCGTTCATGGCCTTAGGTAACGTGTAAACCTTGCTTGCTGGACAAACCATTTGATCCTCCGCCTGGTTAGAAAACCAGTTTGGGTCAAATCCCAATACCCCAATTTGAAAAAACCTGTTTAAAAACAGTAACCCGACGGTTCAACCAATCAACCCTGAAAACCCCCTTTAAAAACAATGATATCCTTAACGCTTTTGTACCTTATGTTTGGTATATCTTTTTTTTTTTTTTTTTTGAACGGCAGATAACACACAGACTTTTGTTTTGTACCTTATCCAAAAACAGACTTTTGCAAGTGAATTGCTTTTCTTGACTCTTTGTGTTTCATATATTATAATTTGAATGGTCTCCTTTTGTTTTTAATGTCAAGTTTGGTAAAAAGAGATCCTGCAACTTTTTGTAGAAAATTTCCAAATCTTTATATAGTTCGAGTCTTTAACAAATTATTTATGTCAATATTATGTAAATTATTTTTTTAATCTTGAGGTCATGTCAATATAGTCCGATCATAGTTGACTTGTCCAGCCATCCACTCTGAGTTATAAAACTTTGGATCTGAGTTTTAAACATTAGATCTAAATTTACTTGGTTGTTTAATAAAAAAACTTGACTTATGTAAATGAGTTGTTTTTTCTTGACTCTTTGCTTTTCATATATTATAAATGATTCCTTATGTTTTTCTAATGTTAAATTTGAATTTTTTGGTTCAAGTTTGGTTTCATTTTGTAGAAAGTTTCTAAATCTTTGTATTGCTCCAGTATTAAATAATTATTTCATGTAATATATAATATATATTTTTTAATTTCAACAGTCCAACCGTAGTTGATTAGTTTCCAGGTCCATGAACAGTCTTGAAATATGAATGAATCCGCTGACCTTTCTCCTGGGGGATATCTGCTTAGGTACATGACGAGAACGAATTGGATCGCATGCTGGGAATTGATGGAATCGAACTCCTTGGCATCAACAATCATAACCTCGGTATCCCCTGAGCTTAGGATTGATGATTGTTTCTTTTTACCATCTCTTGCTGGTTTTGATCATACCGTAATATAGTTCATGAATACATGTAGTTTTGAACAATTTTATGCCACACCTGCAGAAACATTCGAAATCGATATCAGTAACACAAGGAAGTTGCTTGAAGGTGAGCGTGGGGAGAAGATCCGGCAGAAAGACATAATAGTAAGTGTGGTGAGATCAAGAGTAGGGATGTTCTTCTGATCGAATGACGGTTTCTGATGATTCCATTTCATGTGTCAGGTGGTTGGGGAGTTTGGACTGTTCACTCCTGCTGACGTTGCCTATGTACAAGAAGCTGGCGTGAAAGCTGTAAGTGGCTCGACACACTATTTTTTACACCCCTGAAATAATATCAATATACAACCATTTTTTGTGATCAATTCTTGTTGAGTATTGAACGTTAAACATTATAACTTTAACTATTTTGTATGAATATTTAAATGTTTGCAAGGTTTATTCCTTAAAAAATCCTTATACATCACACGTGTTTTCTGAAAACTCAAAATTTGAACAAAATGACAAGTTTTTATGTGTAACTTGAAGTTGGTACAAAATCAGAACCAACATGTATCAACCCAAAAAAGTTGGTACCAAGTAAAGTTGGTTAATACATGGTATAGGATTTTGCATTCCAATTATAATTGGTTGGTACACGTATTTGGAGAAAAAAAAAAAGAAACTTGATACTGTACCAAGTTCATCCCTGGTGTTTTGTACTTGCAATGTTGGGTTTATGTTGCTTTACTTATGCAGGTATTGGTCGAGGATACAATTGAGAAGCAGAAAGATCCAGCAAAAGGAATTAGAGAACTTTTTGGGAAAGATATATCGGTTGCAGCAGGTTTAGTCACAGGGACGGGCCCATAAATTTTTTTCATGCGGTGGCATGATATAACATAGATAAAAAATAATTACAAAAATCGCGGTTTTTTATTGACACCCGATGTGTTTTTAACCTAGTTCCACCGTTTTGAGGGATTAAGTTTTTTGCTTGATTTCGTGGTATTTTTAAGTTTTTTTTGTTTTTAATCAATTTCAAGGGATTTTTTCGGTTTTTTTGGTTGATTTCAAAAGTTTTTTTCCCGGGTTTTTGGTTGATTTAGGGTTGATTACGAGGTAAGTTACACATTCTTGAATTTTCCGAAATAATACGTTTCAAAACGATACGATTGCACATTTCACGAACCTTTTTCTAGCTGCTAAGAGGCGTTGCGGCGGTGAAGGGGAAGAGATTCACGGACCGTTTTATTGAAAATAAAACGATTGTGGAGAACCGGTAACAGCCACACGAGGTGGAACCATTTCCTCTCCCTATATTGTGGGTCCATTACGTCCAACTCTGTACCTCTCTTTCCACTCCTCATTTATCTTTTGTTTTTTAATTATTTTAAAATAATTAACAAATGAAATATATTTTATAATAACTAGAAAAACAATATAAAGTAAACTACTATTTTCGTCCTCGTGGTTTCTTGTTTATAACTATTTTCGTCTTTGATCTTTAAAAATTGCTTTTTTGGTTCTTGTGGTTTGCAACTCTTTTTGATTTTAGTCCCTGAGAATATTAGTTTTAAGGACGAAAATAGAAAAGAATTGCTAACCACAATGAACAAAAAAACAACAGTAAATTACACCGTAGGTCCTGTGGTTTACTTAAAATCTGGATACGGTCCCTATTTTGAAATAATTACACCAGGGATCCCTATGGTTTAAATTTCGTTGCACTCTGGGTCCTGTGGTTTGAATTTTGTTGCACTCTGGGTCCCTGTGGTTTGTTGAAAATTGCATTATGGGTCTCTGCATTTCGTTGCACTCTAGGTCCCCAGGGACTCGAGGTGAAACGAAATGCAAACCACAAGGATCCCTGATGTAATTATTTCAAAATATGGACCATATCCAGATTCTGAGTAAACCACAGGGACCCCTAGTGTAATTTACTCAAAAAACAACTTTGAAAGTCAGAGACGAAAATGCTTATAAACAACAAACCACAAGGGCGAAAATCGTAATTTACTCAACAATATACTTAGTGTTGTTGATATTATTTTCTTTTACGGTATACTTTAATTATTATTTAATAAAGTATATTTTAAAAATGATAACTTTTACTTGTAAATAAATTATTATAATTATAAAACATTTTTAGTTAATTTTATCAATTTAATTTTTAGTTTTTATGATTTTATTAATATAGCCTTTATTGTTATAATTTTTAATTATTATGATTTTTTATTATTGTAATTATTATTGTTTTTAATTATAATAAGTAATTTTTAATTTCTAGTGAATGAGTGAAATCTTGGGTCATCGGGGGTCTTATGCCATGAACCTTGCAAGGTTGAATTGGATGACTATTGATCCGTATTGGGGCTCAATAGCATAGATAAATGGCTTACTTTTGTATTCCGTCACTATCAAAGGTAAATCGGATCTTTCCCGTTATCGCAAGATGTTTTTGTTACAATGATTCTTTAAAGGAGAAAATTGGATTATTGGTTTTTGACTTCAGGTATATAACTCCGTATTTATATTTCATATTTATTGAATATAAAATTGTTTGATCTCACTAGGTTTTAGTCTAACACATTCTCTTAAAATGACATATATATCAGGTTCCCAAGGTAGTGGAGCTGCTAATGCTTGAGTAGAGAGATGATTGCCAATAGAGACAACTTTTCGAGTCTCAATTCTTTTGGATGATGATTGGAGTTACTCATGACAGATTATTTTTGGAGACTGTAGCGACACCCATTCATAATTAGATTTGATTTATATTAGTAGATTATTATCTACCATCCACTTTTGTAAAGTAAACTTTATACACTTTCCCCATTGTTGGGTGATTATATTTCAAGTTAAGATTTATCTACGTTTTAATGTATGATTTAAATTAGCACCTATTTTAGAGGTGTTACATTATTAGTCATTAATTAACTTATCAACTAGTTTGTAAAACATAGCCTTGGTATATTATTTCATGAGTAATTTTATCAAAAAGAAAAAATTATTCTCTTATACTCTTATTCCTTATTCCTTTTATCTTTGATATATTTTAGTAAACTACAAATTAGGTCCATGTGGTTTGTTGTTTGTAACACTTTTGGTCCCTACGTTTTCGAAATTACAATTTCGCCATTGTGGTATACAAAAACGACCGTATTTGGTCCCTATCTCTAACGGCCATTAGAAGAAATCGTTAACTTAGGGGTATTTGTGTCCCTATGATAAGAAATTGGCAATCGTTGTTAGTTTGGGAAATAATAATCTGTCGGTCGGGTGTCATTCGTGAGTGCTGGGTGAAGTGACAGAGCTTGGTATTAGGGGTGAGCATCGGGCGGGTCGGATGGAAAAATCAATAACCCGATCGGATTTCGGATATAAAAACCAAGCCCCAAACTTTAGGTTTCGGATTTCGGATTACTATGGGTTCGGGTTCGTCGGGTCTTGGGTTGGGTCCGGTCGGATTACGAGTATAATTATATTCAAAAAGTTTATAATAATTGATCGTTTTTTACAATAAACTCAATTGCTTGAGAGGATTAATAAATTAATAGTAGATTTAGTCTCTAGAAAAGACAACGAGCGACTAGAATTTAGGATTTTTGAAAGATAATAATATAAATAAATATATTTATATAATATATATATACATGTCGGGTTTTTAGACGGGTCGGATGGCGAGAAATCAAACCCAAGCCGAACCCAAATATCCCCCAAAAATTCGGGTTTCAGATTTTCGGATTTCGGGGCATTCGGGTTTTACACAAACACCTCATTTTCGGTTCGGGTTCGGTTTAGGTTTTCGGGTCATTCGGGTTTTGCACACCCCTACTTGGTATTCTTAAACTCTCTGTCAATTGAGGTGACTAGAACGGTATCATTGAATATGCATGGGGACAAGCTCTCGGGAAGATTACCTGCTTCTTTGATGAGCTACAAACTTAAGAGTTCCTTTAACTTGGTAGAAATGAACTTATTGGATGCATTCCAACATGGCTTGTGAGAGAATTGTCTGATCTGAGAAGTCACAATCTTAGATCGAAATTTTTTGATGGATATATTCCTCAAGAGCTCTGTTATCTTACAACTCTTCACATCTTAAACCTTGCTCACAACAATCTCTGGGGAAATATTCCAAGATGCTTCAACAACTTTAGTATCCTTTCTGGGAAAGAAACTGGTTTAATTGATGCATATATGTTCCATTCAGTAGACACTAAGGACTTTCTCGTTAGTGACTCATTTGTGATTAAGGGACGAGACTAATAAAGATTGACCAGAATCATAGTCAATCATCTTGATGATTCTCCCTAATTTACTCATTCCCTGTTTATAGCAATCTTCTCCAATCATTTCCTTTTGTATATTCTTTTACCTTGTATTGTTTGAATTGTAAGTCTATAAATTGTTGTACTCTTTATCAATAAAATACAATCAATTATTCTCCTCCTCTATATGGTATCAGAACAATAGATCCAAAACCTCATCATTTCTTATCATCCATTTCTTCCTCATATCACCTATCGTAGAACCCTCCAGCCCTTCCTATCAAATCCCTGATAGCAATGACTCAACCAAACCATTTACATTCACAACACCATCAAACTCACTCCTACCAACTATCTATCATGGAAAAAGCAAGTGGAAATCATTCTTGTGGGTCATGACCTCTTTAAATATGTTGATTGATCCCTTCCATGGCCTCCACCCACCATCACTACCGACAAAGACAAAAAACCTAATCTCGAACATTCCTTTTGGATTAGGCAGGACAAACTTCTGTTTGGTGCCTTAATTGGTACCTTCTCTCAATTTCTCATTCCATTTGTATATCAAGCAACAACCACCAAAGACATATAGGATATCCTTGCAACAACTTATGCAAAACCAACCCAGGGACATCTCAGGCAACTAAAGGATCAATTCAACCGCATCACCAAAGGTAAAAAAATCATCACTTACTATATGCAGGCTATTAAGGCATGTGCTGATCAATTAGAAACCTTTGGAAAACAGGTTGCACATGAGGATCTCATTGATCGTGCCCTTTTTGGCCTTGATACGCCCTACAACTCCATTATTGATGTTGTCAATAGTAGGGATACACCAATCTTGTAACACCCTCAAATTTGGTAAGAGCAACTAATGAAAATTTTCGCTCTATTCTTGAATGCGACACTCGATCACAAGTTTCATCTCAACCAAAAAAGGTTTGATCCAATCATATTTGGCCTTATTCATGAATGTTTAAGTTCAATTGCTTAAGCAGGTTATCGCAAGATTAATCCTAGTTGACATGTTTATAATTTGCGCCCGTCGCAAGTTCCTTATGAATTATCCTTACTTGCCTACATGCAAATTTATTTACTTATGATTGATTACACTTTTCAATCATATGATGTTTGGAACAGCTTCCATTGATCTCTTGATGCTTGTCGTGAGTTACTTAGAGAAATTTCTATTATCTCTTGATGGTTGTCGTGAATTACTTATGGACTGATTGTTACGACAAATCAAGCGTGCAATAATTCAGTTTGTTAAAAAAGCTTTGTATTGGTAAGTCAGAGGGATTACAGAGCAAGGCACGTCCACCAACGATCGTCCAATCGAAAAAAAAAACAAAAAAGCTAAACTAAGGAGCCGGTTGCTCCTGCTCCTACTGCTGCTGTTGAGGGTCGGTCGAAGCATCTCTACCCCTAGGGGCGTCTCTCCCCGCTTCCACTTCCTGTTTGTCCTCCGAATCGAGATCTTTCTCGACCCCGATGGATCCCAGGAAAAAGGCAAGTTCGCGTTCAACTTACGTCAAGGGATTCTGACCCCACAAGTGGCGTCTCATCAAGGCCGCTCGGACTTTGAGTGAAATCATCGATGGACTTCACCTCTTCTTCGAGATCGACAACCTGATTTTTCGCCGTCCCCAGTTCCTCCCTAAGGGCCTCGACCTCTTTTTCATTCACGGTCGAGACTTCCTTAGTCGGCTTCAGCTCCGCCTCTGCCGCAGACGCTCGACTCAAGGCCTCCTTCAGTCGTCCTCGGAGCTCCTCCTTCTCGTGGCCGTCGACCTCAGACTGATTGAGAGCATCATCGAGACTAGCAGAGTACTCTTCCTTTTTGGCCTCTGCCTCCTTCGCTTTGGCTTCCCCCTCCAGGGCCCTAGCAAACGCTGCTTGCTCCTTGGCTAAAGTGGTCGAAACTAGACTCCTCACCTGATCCATGCGGGTGTTAAGAACTAATCCCACTTCCAGAGCCTGCACAATCAAACGATCACATATTAATTCATAAACGTGAAAAGCAGTTTTTCAAAAATAACTTATGACTAAAGGTAAGAGAAACAACTTACCATAAAAGATAGCCCCGAGACATGGGTTTCCAAGTCGTCGACCGACACACTCTTGTAATGATCGAAAAATGATGGCAAAAGGAATTTCCCCAAGTGGGGAAACAGTGACCTCCTGCCCAACTGACCGAACGACATAAAATCTTCCGGGAGGGTAAAGCTGTAAGATCCCACATTGGTTGGGGAGGGGAACGAAAGTTGCCTTATAAGGGACTGGATACCTCCTCTACCAGACGCATTTTAAAAACTGTGAGTCCAGGTGTGTGGACAAAGCAGACAATATCTGGTACGGTTAGCCTGGGATGTTACAGATGGTATCAGAGCTGGGAGCCGGACTAGTGTGCCAGCGAGGACGCTGGGCTCCCAAGGGGGTGGATTGTAAGATCCCACATTGGTTGGGGAGGGGAACGAAAGTTTCCTTATAGGGGACTGGATACCTCCTCTACCAGACGCGTTTTAAAAATTGTGAGTCCAGGTGTGTGGACAAAGCGGAGAGTATCTGATACGGTTAGCCTGGGATGTTACAAAAGCTCACGTCGATCGGAGCTGGGATGTAACATCTGTAAATTCAGGTAAGTTGTGGCCTTGTTAGTCTTATGTTTATGTGCTTACCAAAGTAGAAATTATATGCTTAATTGTTTTTTTTTTGTCTATGTTAGTTGCTTGGTGTCGGATTGGAAGTTTTAGGCTAGCAATTGTTGAACAGGGAGTTTCGCGACTTAGGCGCGAGTTCAAGTCGCGGCATAAGCCGCGTAGGCCACTGGAGTGATTTGGGTTTGAGGAACCTCGCGACTTACGCCGCGAGTGGAAGTCGCGGCACAAGCCGCGTAACCCACTGGATCCCTCACTTTCGAGCACACGGGCGACTTATGCCTCGGGTGCAAGTCACGACACAAGTCGCGATCGTCCTGCAGCTCCCTAAAACCCTTCATTCTCGGTTCAAAATCACACACACACACACACACACACACACACACTGATTTGGGGGAGCGATTTCTAGGGTTTTGGGAGCCATTTCTTCCTCTTGCTAGATAGAGCATTTATTGCAAGCTTTGGGGAGGTAAAGCTTCATTTATTGAGCCTCCTTCTACTTCAAGATAAAGATCTCAAGATTCCAAGTCTCCATCTTCTCCATCCAACTTCTAGGGTTTTTCATTTTCTAGGTTTTGGTATAAAACCTAGATTGTGAGTTTACTAAACCTTTGTTAAAACTAGATACACATCATAATATCCTATTTGCTACTTTATTTCTACATGTTCAAATGTTTGGGGATTCCTTCATGAAAATAGTTGGAAGAGGTATATATATATATATATATATATGGATGGTTTGCCATGATTGTTGTTATATGTATCATTATTTGGGATTCATCTCATAGATACATAATGTGGGTACTTTGATGTGTTAAAATGTATGCATATATGGGCATGATGATAATTTTAGTTGGAACACTATTTTGGTGATATGTTTATATGCATAATGAGCATGATTTACATTGGGTCTTTTGTTAGACATTATGAGGATAAGGTGTTAATATTATACCCGTAGTTGGTATTGAAATATGCGGATTGAAATATATCTAAAGGACCCCTTATAAATGTTATGTGGACGAACCAAGTCAGTACACTAGGAGGATATAGTCTTGGGCGCCACCGTGATGGTATGTGCCTAGACCTCCGCCACTCGGGGAATTTTCGGAGCGATAGTCTTCGGGTGGGCCGGGCCTTTGGGGTGTTCCTTGTTAAGAGCATCAAGGTATATCGACTCTTGGGTGGGACTTGATTGGTGCTATGGGTCTCCCCTATTGACTCCACATTAGTTGAACTCTGGTTAACTGCTGATAAGAGTTGTAACTGATCATGCATGCTTATTATTGTTCAACTCACTAGGATTTTTGGCCTAACACTTGTTTGGTGTAGATGTGTATCTCAGGTTCTAGCGGCGGCGGTCTTAAGCAGGTTTAGTTGCTTTGGGGAGAGAGCTTGGGGAATTGCACATGGATGCGTTATACTTTTGGCTATAGACCGTTTGGATCTATAGATGACAACCCTTTTTGTAATCTCTTTTCTAGACGTAGAAATTAGATTAGTTGGTTGTTGTTATTTGTCCGTTAAATTACAATAGTGATTAAACAGGTTATATATTTATATATTCCCCATTTTTGGGAGGCTCTTGCTATGGCAATTTTAGTATACCTCATGTCCGTTTTCCGAATTTTTGTTATCCCTATTTTTAGGGTGTTACAAGTTGGTATCAGAGCTTTAGTTTAAGTGAACTAGGTATGGTTTAGCGTATCTAGACTTAAGCTTTAGACTTTATGACTTCACTGTCCACTTGGGGTAGAAATCCTAGGTGGGGAGAGCGTTAGGATTACGGAATTACTGTAATTGAAAGTTGTGATGATGGTGACCAGAATTCTTGTGTATGGTTCGTTCATAATTTCACTTAGCTACTGCTATTATGAATGCATTGTTACGTAAGCATGTTTGGTTTACTGTTGTTACGATAATTGATGAAGGTAGTAGTACGTACAATGATTTCAACTCGCTTAGTCTTTTCTCAATCTATTTCTCGTACGTGCTTGGCAGATTATTATGGTAAACACTCGAAGTAGATTACCGGACGTGCCAGAGGGGCAACCAGAAGTGGAATCTACAGTGGTACGACCCCCGGTGGGGGCAACCTCCGATGATATTCCTATACCCAGAATCTTGGCAGGAGGGCCTGAGCACATTCCGCGCCGGAACCTCAACACGGGTGACGCCATCTTGGAGGAAGTTACCATGGAGACCCGGCTTCGGGATAACATGATGTTGGCCATGAATGCGGCTTTGGCTCAACAACAGTTGGCCATGACTTCGGCCATGACCCAACAACAGGAGTTTTTCATGAAACTTCTAGAGGATCGTGACCTCAGTAACCGTCAACCCAAGACTATGGCTGAAAACGTTATAGTGGGGTCGGGTGGACCGAACATGGTGACGGTCGAAGAACCATCTGCTGAGGGAATCAGATCGAAGACTAAAGGGTGCAGCTACAAGACATTTCTGGGGTGTCACCCTAAGGAGTTTGCGGGTTCCGATAGCCCAGTTGCTTGTATGTATTGGCTCAAAGAGATGGAGATGGCCTTCGAGGAAAGTGAGTGTGATCCCTCTCAACGGGTCAAGTTTGCTTCCCAACTACTTCGGGGAGAGGCTCTGATTTGGTGGAATCTCACTCGATCCGCCCTCACTCCGGAAGTTCTGGCTAAGTTAACTTGGCCGGTGTTCAAAGAGAAAATTATGGACAAGTACTGTAGTGAGCGTTCGTTAGACAAGTTGGAGCGAGAGTTCCGAAATCTAAAGAAGGGGAATATGTCGATTGTTGGCTACTCCAAACTCTTTTTGGAGAAACTAAACTTGGTGGGACATCTGGTCCCTGATGAAAGGTCAAAGATTAAGGCTTATCATCAAGGGTTATCGGCCGAGATGTGAACGGCGGTAAGAAATGCAAAGTGTTTGACTTTACAAGAGGTTATCGAGGAGTCCTTACTCGTGGAGGATGACATCAATTCAGAAAGGGATGAGAAGAGGCATATTGGTGAGAAACGAAAGTGGGAGGGGCCATCTGGGCCCGTTCGTCAATCTAGACCCTTTGTAAGCGGGATATCGGGTGATCAACGCCGTGAAGATCGGTGGTGCCACAAGTGCAGGTCAAAGCACTCGGGGCCGTGCGCTACAAGGACTCCCTCCGGTCCAGCTGGGTGTAGCAAGTGTGGTAAGAAAAACCACACGACTCGAGAGTGTTCCCTCCGTGGGGCGGTTTGCTATGAATGCGGAGAGCCGGGGCATATGAAGCGAGAGTGTCCAAGGCTGGTTAGAGGAGGTGGTGGAAATTCTGTGGGTTCGACGGCTAGGGTCGAGCAACCATCACGGGCACCGAGTCGAGCCTTCCAGATGACTACCGAGGAGGCAAAGGAGACCGCGGATGTCGTTTCGGGTACGTTTCTAGTAAACTCCATGCCTACTCGTGTCTTGTTTGATTCGGGTGCTACATGTTCTTTTGTGTCGGATGCTTTCTGTAAGCAATTCACCACTCCTATCAGTTTTCTTTCCGATGCATTAGTAGTAGAAATAGCGAATGGGGATCAAGTAATCATTCGTGACTGTTTTTGTGATTGCACTCTAGAGGTCGATGGAAATTCTTTCGGTGTAGATTTACTACCTATGGCTATAGGAGGGTTTGATGTAGTCATAGGCATGGATTGGTTAGTGAGGCATAAGGAGGACATCTTTTGCTCCAAAAAGATGATCCAAGTGCCATTACCGGAAAATGGGGTGGCTACCATTTATGGAGAGAAAGGAAAGAGGAATAATCCTATTATCTCATCTCTTAAGGCTCGCAAGTTTTTAGCAAAGGGCTACCCTTCGTACTTGGCTTACGTTGTGGACGCAAAGAAAGAAAAGAAGTCGATAGAAGATGTGGAGGTGGTACGAGATTATCCGGACGTCTTTCCGGAAGACTTACCCGGATTACCGCCGGAGAGACAAGTGGAGTTTCAGATTGACCTCACACCGGGAGCGACTCCGATAGCTCGTGCTCCGTATCGCTTGGCACCGACAGAAATGAAAGAGATGATGACACAACTTCAAGAGTTGCTGGAGAAGGGCTTCATTCGACCAAGTTCGTCACCTTGGGGAGCACCGGTTCTGTTCGTGAAGAAGAAGGATGGATCCATGCGGATGTGCATAGATTATCGAGAGCTAAACAAAGTCACGGTGAAGAATAAGTATCCTCTACCTCGTATCGATGATCTTTTTGATCAACTCCAAGGAGCGGGATGCTTCTCAAAGATTGATCTTCGGTCCGGTTATCATCAAGTGAGAGTGAAGAACGAAGATATTCTGAAGACGGCGTTTCGGCTTAACCAACGCTCCGGCCGTATTCATGGATCTGATGAACCGTGTGTGTCGCCCATTCTTGGATAAATCCGTGATCATCTTCATCGACGATATTTTAATATATTCAAAGGATGAGTCCGAGCATGGAAGACATTTACGGGAGGTATTAGAGGTTCTAAGGAGGGAGAAACTGTTTGCGAAATTCTCGAAGTGCGAATTTTGTCTTCAAGAAGTGCAATTCTTGGGGCATGTGGTATCCAAGGACGGGGTAAAGGTGGACCCGGCAAAGATCGAGGCAATGATGAGTTGGGAACCCCCAACAAGTCCGACGGAGATCCGAAGCTTCTTGGGTTTAGCGGGTTACTACCGGCGTTTCATTCAAGATTTCTCAAAGACAGCTACACCGCTCACTTCTCTTACAAGGAAGAACGTCAAGTTTCTTTGGACCGAAGCACAAGAGCAAACGTTTCAGACGCTTAAGAGGAAGTTGTGTGAAGCTTCGATCTTGTCCCTACCCGAGGGATCGGAAGACTTTGTGGTGTATAGTGACACTTCCAAGATGGGGCTTGGGTGCGTACTAATGCAAAGGGGGAAAGTAATAGCCTACGCGTCGCGGCAATTAAAGGAGCATGGGAAGAACTATCCGACCCATGATTTGGAGTTGGCGGCGGTAGTTTTCACGTTAAAGTTGTGGCGACATTACTTGTATGGGACGAAGTGTACTCTTTTTACCGATCACAAGAGTCTCAAGTACATCTTCGATCAAAAGGAACTCAACATGCGCCAAAGGAGATGGCTAGAGCTTTTGAAGGATTACGATTGCGACCTACTCTATCATCCCGGTAAGGCTAATGTGGTGGCGGATGCATTGAGCCGAAGGAATCATGGCGATGGTGTTAAAATGTGTTGGTCCCGAAGGTGCTTAACAAGTTTGTAGAAGGGGGGGGGGTTGAATACAAACACAGAAATTAAAGTTTAATAAATTGTTTATTGATAAATCAAAATACAATTTACAAGTTTGTTGCGGAATAAGATTAAGACAGACTCAATCTAAACAAACTTAAGAAACACTAAGATGGTTGCACAAGAAATTTAGAGAATGGGGGATTTTTAGAGAGATAGAAAACAAGGGTTTCTATTATGGAGTTCAAGGATTGAGCACACCTTCAGATGAAGGGGTGAGCTTCCTATTTATACCCTATGCATTAAATGCATGGCAGGGTACTTTACACGTGACATTCATAGATTGGCTTTGGGAGTCTTACTTTTGGAGACATGCTTTTGGCCGCTTTATGAACAGTGTAGTTGACAGAGTTGTTGTACGATTTGTGGCAGAGACGTGTCCGTTCTGACACATTGTACTGGTTGTGCAAGGTAAGACAAAAGAAAACTTGAGGCATAAGCTTTGTGATCGTTGATCGCTGAGTATCTCTTCTTCCAGAGATAAAGAAGTTCAGCTATCGCTGAAGCTTTTCCTCAGGCTTCTTCGCGTAAGTAGATTCGTCTGGTCTTCGCTGATATCCGCATCAGGTCACTAGTAGACTTATCTATTGTTCAGTGGCTTCGTCTTCGATTCAGCTATGAACTATGTTGACGCGAGACTTGTCTTCAGGGATTACGTTAACTGTGTTACATGGGAAACGATCAGTGATGACTGAACAGACTCAGTTTGATCGCTGAAAGTGAAACACATACATATTAAATGTTTACAGAAAGGTCATCAGCGATAACAAAACAGACTCAGTCTTATCGCTGATGATGAAACACTAATACATATAATAACGTAATTTTCACTAAGTATAAAAGAGGGTCGTTATCAAATCACTGAGAGAGTTTGGATCAACAATCTCCCCCTATTTGATAATGACAAAGTAACAAAAGAAAATTACTTTATGATTCAAAATATAGGAATAAAAAGGACTCATAGAATGCATGTCCCAATTACTATTTTGAGGGATCTTTTACAGTACTAATAGGGTTAAGTACATCACTGCGATTTTCATTTAATTCAGGGATGGAATTACAAGATATGAAAAACATAAGTACAAGTGAGTAACTAACTACTGTAAGTGTAACTAACAGATTACAGAGAAGGAAACTAATCTATCAGCTATAAGAAGATTTAGGAGGATTGATCATATACTCAGGTATTTCTTCTCCTTTCTGTCTTCGTTCCAAAGATTCTTGACTGATAATTTCTTTAATTTCTTCAGCAGCAGGGAAGAAGTCACACCATAAGCATAAGAGATCCTTGAGATGATTCAGAGGACAGATAGGAATCTCAGAGATTCTTTGAAATCTGAGTTCCTCATCATCATCTCTGAAGAATATTCCATAAGGATTGTTGATTACTTGACCAGCTTGAAAAGGACCACCAGGAGGCAGAGATAAGTCCAATACTGAAAGATCGGGAGGAGGACCAAACAGTGCATCTCTTGAAAATTTGATAAAAGTTTCATTCCTGATGATGGCGACATCTTCAGAGGAGGAGGACCCAATTTTTCTCTTGAGTTTCAAAGATTTGGGAGGAAGAAGAGATGGCAGCTTTAGTACAGAAACGACTCTATTTATGAGGGCTTCAAGAAGTCCTTCAACGTAGCCTCTGTATGTAGATTTGGATTTCTTCAGCGCATCCCAGAACTCTAACCATTCCGTAAATCCGAAGCTCTCAAGTTTTGATACGTACATTGCTTTTTGGGTTCCATCCTCTCTGGTAATCTCCATGGTCACTGAGAGTTGATCTTTCTTCTTGCGACCAGAGATAGTCACGGCTGATATTGGAAGAAGATCAGAACGATAATCCATCTTTTGTTTGCACCATTCGATAGACTTATCGTTGATCTCTTGTTCTTTGGAGCGTTCCTCTTCAATTTCTTTCAGTAGTGCTGCTTGAACTTCCATAGGTTTGCTTTTCAGCTTTTTGTCCTTGACTTGAGAGGATTGAATCTTTAAAGCGAGTTGGGCATCTCGTTTGCATTCAGCGATCAGCTTCTCAGCTTTTGCAGATTCTTCTCTTTCAGCTTCAGTGAGGAAGTCGAGCTCTGTGGATGTTTGAAGAGGGATTTTCAGCCGTTGACTTTCTAGTTGAGCGATCATTTCAACTCTTTTCTTCACCACTTCCTCTGACCAATGAGATGGTCGAGAGGGCCTTCCTGGATGGACCAGGGAATCTTCTTCTTCTTCTTCATCAATCTCAGCGATAGAGATTGGGATTATTTCTTCAGCGATAGTAGCTGGAATTATTTGTAGTTCAGAACCCTTCTGGATAGAAAAAGAAGGAAAGAAGGGATAAGTGTATTTTTAGAACGAGAGAGATAAAGGCTAGAAAGAAATAGGGGTTTGGAAAGAGTAGGAGAGTGGTACAATTGAAAGACATACCTGAGAAGGATGCTCCCCCTCAGATTGTGATCCAGTCCTCAAGCATTCTTCAGCGATCGGTTGCTTGTCTTTGCTTTGTGAAGGAACACTTGAAGATGTATCACCTCTCACCCCTGCTTTGACAACCTCTTGCGAAGTTGTCCCTGATACGACGTTCGGCTTAGAGAACCACATAGATTGATCTTCATCGTCGTCGTCGTCATCGGAGGGCTGATCCTTTTCTTGATCATCAAGATCTAGATCATCTTCCTCTTCATCGTCTTCTTCCTCATCCTCTTCAAAGAGAATAGAGTGAATTGATGAGGATTCCTTTGGAGTCTTAGCTTCCCCAGCAGCAGCAATAGAAGTTTTTTCAGTTTTCTCCCCCACTTTGTCATTATCAGCGGTAGGGGATTGTTCAGCTGCTGGAGTAGCTGTTGAAGCTTTTAGCACTTGAACGTCAGCCTCCAGACGCTTAATCCGGTCTTCAACCGCAGGGATGTCGCATGTGGCATCATGAATGAATTCCACAGCGATGTTGAGGTTGGTACGATCATCTTCAGTGAAAGAGGGAGGCAGCGCTGGAGCTGGTGCATTCACTTTCTGTAGAATTTGCTGAAGAAGGGACGTGCAGAGGTCAACCTTTGAAGAGAGACCCTGAACTTCAGCGGTAAGAGACTCAAATCGCCCTTGAAAGAGTCGAGAGGACTCTCTGAGTTGGACGACTTGTTCTTCAACAGCTGAAAGTTGGGAGTTCTCAGCTTTAGATGAGCAAGTGGCGGTCAACTTCTTCAGCTCCTCACCAGCCTGATTGACAGCGCTGGTGGTTTCATTGATGGTGTTGGTGAGTGCGTCCACCTTTTCTCCTAGACTGTTGACATGCGTGTCAACAGACGCCAAGCTAGGACCTGAAAATAATGTTAGTTCAGATATGGGCATATTTGGAGAGGGGGGGGAGAGAAGTGTTTAGGATTATAGGTGTACCTGACGTATCAAACATTTTGTAGAACTGCATAGATTCCTCAAAAGAAGAGGTAGCGGGTTCAGAGACCAAGTGAGGAGAGAAGGGAAGAGTTTTGGGGATAGAAGTAGGGATGGGGTTAATCTCAGTGAATGAGATGGTAGGTGGGGTTACTGATGATGTGACAGCGAGTGAGATCGCTGACACGGCAGTATGAGTGACTGCTGAAGTTGTGGAGGAAAGACCCACAAATGCATCTAAGGTAGCTTGTTGAGAAGCTCCCTCAGGTATAGTACTAGAGGGTGTACTTTCCTTAGTCTTTTTGGCCTTTTTGGAAGGACCAATCGGACTAGCTGATGGTCGTTTAGAAGTAGTGGTAGCGACAGGGATAGCAGACGAAGGAACCGTCTGCGTGGTCGCTGAAGATGAAGAAGAATGGAGAGAGAGACGAGAGCGAAGGAGAGAGATACTTAACTCGTCGGCGAGTGGCTTGACCTCCAGTGATCGTTGACCTACCCTGGCAAAGGTGCCATCATCTTTGGTGGGATAGGTGTTGGGATAGAGGAACTTGATATACGTACATATGAAACGTACGTATGAGATCTTGGGATCTCGTTCAGGCTTCTCTAATCTCGACCTCAGATCTTCAAAGATTGCTGTGGCGTAGTCAAAGTTTTGACCAGCGATAACGGAGTAGGCCATCTGCAGTTGTGTTTTGCTGGCTTGATCCAGCGAACCACTCTTCCCACTCATACACTGAATTATGTGCGAGAAGATAAAGTTCAGTTGTGATGGCATCTGAGCTTTTAGGATCTTGGTGAGCTTCTTGTTGGGAATTGAAGATCTTGGTTTGTTTTCCCAACAATAGCCCATTGCGTCTAGGAATGATATCAGCTCATCATCAGTGGGGAGTGCATCGAACCCACTCTTTGGCTTGTCAGGGAATCTTAAAGATTTTCTGAGGCTAAGAGCGGTCATGCTCCCTGGCCCCAATTCCGTGCTGAACGAGATAGCAGGGACTCGTTCACCTTTCCTGTTTGTAAGTTCAGTTGCATCAGCAGTGAACCAGAACTGCTGGAGTAGAGTCTTGGAGGGCTTAGGATCCACAGTGATCGCGTAAGCTATGCATGACTGCTTGAGGAATTCAGCAGCTTCCACCAGATGTGGGTATTTGTCAGCTTTGAACTCGAGTCTGGCCAAATGATTACATTTAGTAATCTCAACTTCAGTGAGAGCGAATTGTACATGCTTGGAAGCAACGATTGAAGACTGTGTCATTTCTGTTATGGAAAGAGACATAATAGAAGAAATGATTTAGATTAAAAATAATATGATTACCAGTTTCCATAGAAGAAGGGAAACTGGAAAACTATCAAGTTATTTTTAGGAGAAAAATAGTGTTTTGGGTAGAAAGAATGAAGAACACTTTAAAACCAAAAGGTTTTTATTGAAAAACATAAAATCAGAAAGAATAATCTTTAGTTTTAAAAAAAACGTTTTATAAAATCCATAGAAAACGAGTAGGATTTTAAAAAGAATAAAAAGCATACGAACAAAGCATATAAACATGAAATAAACCTGTGTATCTTGAAGAAAAAGAGTTGCAGATTCAATATTCTGGGTTTACTTGCTTGAGTGTTCTTGAGAGAATGTTTCTTGCTTTGAAATTTTTGAAAGCGTAAACCGTATAAAGGAGAGAAGAATTCCTTTTATACGAAGAGAGAGAAGAGAGAGAATGAAGCGGGAAAAGAAAAAGAATCATCATGATATTGACACGTTCCACGAAGTTGATTGGATAGAATGGCAACGGACGAACGTGTCAGAAAAGGCATGTCGTGGATTGTCGGTTCAAATGACGTCATAGAAGAGAGAGACTGTACATTTGTCCGTTTTGAAATGATCACTGAAGAAAAGTCAGCGATAGATTTTCCTTTTTTTTAAAAGTATCCCTTATAGTAAAGATAGGGATAGATTTTCCTTTTAAAGGATCACTGACTAGAAATATCAATGATTAATGTATTTAAAAAAAAACTTTTAATCATTTGAAGAAAGTTCAGTGATTAAAGTTTATATTTTGAAAAAAAAACATCTGAGGGAAAGGAGAAAACATACCTGAGAGTCAGAATGTTTATCAGGGAGAATGATGAGGGGAACTTTTGATTACTGACACAATACATGAACACTGGAGAATTATTCTTCGAGGTTCAGCATTCCAAGCTCACTGATGAGAAAGTTGAACCTTGTCTCATCAAGAGGTTTGGTGAATATATCAGCAAGTTGAAAGTCAGTAGGGATAAAGTGAAGTTCAATATCACCATTCATCACATGATCTCTGATAAAGTGATATCTGATCTCTATGTATTTTGTCTCTGAATGTAGCACTGGATTATTTGCTATAGCGATAGCACTAGTGCTGTCGCAATAGATAGGAATCTTTGACAGCTGAAGGTCATAATCTAATAGTTGATTTCTCATCCATAAGATTTGAGAACAACAGCTTCCAGCGGCTACGTATTCAGCTTCAGCTGTGGAAGTGGACACAGAATTTTGCTTCTTGCTTGTCCAGCTTACCAGCTTTCCTCCCAAGAGTTGACATCCACCAGTGGTACTCTTTCTGTCAAGTTTACAGCCTGCAAAATCACTATCAGAATAACCAGTTAGATCGAACCCTGAGTCTTTGGGATACCAAAGACCGAGGTTAGGAGTTCCTTTCAGATATCTGAAAATTCGCTTTACAGCGATCAGATGGGATTCCTTGGGTTCAGATTGATAGCGTGCACATAAACAAGTAGAGTACATGATGTCAGGTCGGCTTGCTGTAAGATACAGCAATGAGCCTATCATTCCTCTATAGGCAGTGACATTAACAGGTTTTCCAGATGGATCCTTGTTAAGTGTCAGCGGTGGTGCCATAGGAGTTTTCATCGCTGAAGTTTGTGTGAGATCAAACTTCTTTAGCATATCTTTAACATACTTACCTTGGCAGATAAAAGTACCTTTGTCAGATTGTTTAATCTGAAGACCAAGAAAATATGTCAGCTCACCCATCATACTCATTTTATATTCTTTCTTCATTCTTTCAGCGAAGCGAGTACATAGAGATGGGTTAGTAGAACCAAATATTATGTCATCGACATATATTTGTACAAGAATTATATGACCTTTTATCTTCCTGAAAAATAACGTATTATCAATCTTGCCACGTTCAAAATTTTCAGAGATAAGAAAAGATGAGAGAGTGTCATACCAAGCACGAGGGGCTTGTTTTAGACCATAGAGAGCCTTATCCAATTTATAAACATAATTTGGATGCTTAGGGTCATAGAACCCTGGTGGTTGTTCTACATAAACTTCTTCATTCAGCTTTCCATTCAGAAAAGCTGATTTTACGTCCATTTGATAAACGATGAAGTCTTTATAGACTGCATAAGCTAAGAATAGTCGAATTGCTTCGAGACTGGCCACAGGGGCAAAGGTTTCATCATAGTCTATGCCTTCCTCTTGTCTGTATCCCTGAGCAACAAGTTGAGCCTTGTTGCGGGTTACAGTTCCATGTTCATCTAACTTGTTTCTAAACACCCATTTGGTGCCTATTACAGTTTTATCAGATGGTCTAGGAACAAGATTCCAAACTTTGTTTCGAGAAAATTCAGTCAGCTCTTCTTGCATAGCGCTGACCCAGTTTGGATCTCTGAGGGCATCATCAGTCTTCTTTGGTTCTATTAAAGAGAGAAAGTTTACAAAGAGACAGATATTACCTGAGCTTCGTCGTGTCTGAATACCTGCATCTGGATCACCGAGAATTTGATCTATTGGGTGATCTCTTGTCCATCGCTGAGCAGGAGCATGATCGCTTAACTCAGAGGTTGGATCAACAATTGGGATGTTTACTGATGAGGACGTTTGAGGTTCATCAGCAATTAACTGTTGAGTAGGTTCACTAGAGAGGTTTCCAGATGAAGGCAGATTTGATGGTGGTAATGTGTTTAGAGGTTCAGCTGAAACCCATGAGGTGGATTCAGCGGTGGGAGGTATGATACTTGGTTCGTCATCAGCAGCTGGAGTTTCAGTGTGCTGATGGTTTGAGAAAGGTTCAGTTTCTCTATAGTGAGAGATCATCCAAGTATTCAGTTCTTCATTGTCAGCGATTGGTTTAGAGTTCGCTGAGCGCGTTTCATCAAACGTGACATGAATGGTTTCTTCTACGGTTTGTCTTCTCTTGTTGAAAACTCTGTAGGCTTTGGAGATGGAGGAATATCCTAAAAATATTCCATCATCGGCTTTTGGGTCGAACTTTCCAAGTTGATCTTTGTTGTTTAAGATAAAGCACTGACAACCAAAGATATGAAGAAAGCTGATAGAAGGCTTCCTTCCAAGAAAGAGTTCATAAGCTGTCTTCCCAAATCGCTTTATTATCAGCGATCTGTTTTGAGTAAAACATGCAGTGTTTACAACTTCTGCCCAAAATTGAGTAGGGAGGTGAGAATCGCTGAGCATTGATCTAGCAGCTTCTATGATCGTTCTGTTTCTTCTTTCAGCGACTCCATTTTGCTGAGGTGTTCTTACTGAGGAGAAGTTGTGAGAGATTCCCTTGTTCTCAAAGAAATTGTCCAGGGAACTATTTTTGAATTCAGTTCCATGATCACTTCTTATTGATCGAACAGTAAGATTATTCAGCACTTCCATCTTTTTGACAAAAGATATTAGTTCTTCTAGAGTATCATTCTTACAGCGAAGAAAAATAACCCAGGTGTAGCGAGAATATTCATCTACAATGACAAGCGTATATTTCTTTCCAGCTATTGATTGGATGTTGACAGGGCCAAATAGATCCATATGCAAGAGCTGAAGAGGACTTGTTACTGAGGAAACTTGTTTCGACTTGAAACTAGCTTTTGTTTGTTTTCCTTTTTCACATGCTGAGCAGAGAGATTCTTTAGCATATGAGTGCTGAGAAAGACCAGAAACCAGTTCTTTACATGAGAGAGAATTCAGGGTTTTGAAGTTTAGATGAGAGAGCCTTTTATGCCATAGCCAGTTGACATCAGAAGAGGCCTTAGAGAGAAAACATAAGTTATCAGTGATAGTAGAGTCCATATCTATTACATAGAGATTTTCTCTTCTATAACCACTGAGAGCAAGTTTTCCTTTTTCATCTACCACTGAACATGCTTTTTTAGAAAAGCGAACTTCGTAGTCTTTGTCACATAGCTGACTGATGCTTAGAAGATTGTGCTTCAGTCCATCTACATAAGCGACTCTTCGAAAGGTAGTTGTCCCATTGCTGAGGACACGAAACCCTCGGGTAAATCCTTTTCCATTTCCACCAAAGGTAACAGAGGGGCCTTTCTCTTCCTTGTATTCAATGAGCAGGTCTCTTTGTCCAGTCATATGACGAGAACATCCACTATCGAGATACCAGATGCCCTTTGATCCCTGCATACATAAGGAAGATTAAGCGTTGTTTGGTACCCACTTTTCAATGGGTCCTTCAGAGTTAGTGGATAAGGAAGATTCAGCAGTCTTCACCGCTGATGAAGATTCAGCTTCAGTGGTAATCTTCACTTTGGTTAATTTCTTAACCTTAGTGGTATTTTTCACTTTGGTTGATTTTTCAACTTTGGTGACTTTATTTGCCTTAGAGGCATTTTTCTTCACTTTGGCTGTTTTATCAGCTTCGGTGGTATTTGGACACTTGCTCGCAATATGGTCAGTAAATCCACAGTGATAACATTTTCTATATCTGATGGTGGTTTTATAACCAAAAGGTTTTGAAAACTTAAGATGAGCAGGTCCAGCTCCAAGAATGCCTTTAGCACGAGATCTGGGAGGAATTTTTATTTCTTCAGGTCTCACGGGCTTTAGATCAACCTTCAGCTTTGGAGGACAGATATCAAAGATTTCTGTCACTGAGCTAGAAGGTTTATCCACTGAAGGTTTGGAGGGAACTTTCAGTTTGGTTTTCTTGGAAGCCTTCTGAGGAGGGAGAATAGACTTTCCTTTATCTGCAGGCTTAGATCTTGCAGATATCTCCTCAGGGATGGGATTAGAAGAAGAACAGGGATAGAATTGATTATAAGAAGTGTCAAAGAAAGATGTGACAAAAGTTCCAAACTTAAGCGAGGAACTTTCTTCTTTAGGATCATCCTGTGGTGTCCAAAAACCAAGACCAATTTTATCACTTTCAGGAGTTTGAGCATTTATTATCTCAGAGATCTTTGTTGATGATTTGCACCATTTTTCAACATGAGCCTTTTCTGCTTTTAGAGCAGCGATGGCTTGTTCGAGTTCAATGCTGATGATTTCATTTATAATGACTTGATCTTTCAGCTTTTCTTCTAAAAGATTTAGTTTACTGATCTTTTCATGACATTTCTCTAGCTCTTGTGTTAAATAAACATTTTTATTTTCAGCTTGAGTTTTGTCGTTTAGAGCATTATAAAGGTCAATCGTCAGTACATCAACAGCGCGACTTCTCTCAGCTTCAGGCAGAGAGGGATTTGTTGAGATAGATACCTGAGATGATATGTAGCTCATAGAAGGTTCAGATGGTTCTTCTACTTCTTCTTTAATCTCAGCCATGAGGCAAAGATTAGCGACTTCTTCATCAGAAGATGATTCTTCTGATTCAGCCCAGTCATGTTCTTCAGCGATGAGACCTTTACCTTTTCGCTGATAGCTTTTCAGCTTTTGATATTTGTTCTTCAGCTTATGGTATTTGTCATCACTGGATCTTGAGATAGAAGGTTTGAAGACCTTTTTAGACCTGCACTCACTAGCAAAATGTCCAATTTTTTCGCAGTTATAGCAAGTGGCTGTAGCCTTATCTACCGGAGTTGATTTTGGCTTTTCAGTAAGAGAGAGAGGTTTACTTCTTCGGAAGTTACTCTTTCTTGCAAATCTCTTAAAAGAGTTTGTCAAGAGTGCTAAGGACTCATTAAACTCTGAAAAATCAGGGTCTGATAAATTCTCAGATTCAGAATCTAACTCAGTGATGGTGAGAGTAGATCGCTGGGATGGAATTATCTCTGACGAGACTAAAGCGACAGCAGTGCTTTTGGAGTCTTTAGAATCTTTTACAAGATTCTTTTTCAGGAGATTAGATTGCTCATAGTTGAGCAATATTCCATACAGAGTGCTTAGAGAGAGAGTATGTAAGTCTTTTGTCAGCTTAAGACATATTGAATAACTATCCCAGCTTTCAGGAAGACTTTCCAAGAATTTTGTTAGGACCTCAGAATTAGAATAGGTCCTTCCAACAGTTCTTAGGTCAATGATCAGGCAGTTAAACCGCTGATGAATGTCAGAAAGAGATTCATTCTTACCAGCGATAAAACTTTCATACTGTCTTACCAAGTTAATCTTTCGGGTCTCTTGGATTTCAGTGGTGCCCTCTTATTGAACACATATGGTTTCCCACATTTCTTTAGAAGTTTTTAGATGCATGATGGAATGGAAAACTTCATCAGGCAGAGCCATTGATATAATGGTCTTTGCTCTTGCATCTATGCCTACCTTCTTTTTATCTTCATCACTCCACTGTCTTATTTCCTTAACGACATATCGTTCAGGGACAGCTTCAGTGGTGGCAGTAGCGGGAACCGCAGCTATAATTCTAACAGGTTCATAGGGTCCGTTTTCTATATATTCAGGTATAGTAGGATCCGCACCTTAAAGAAATTGCATCATTCGATTTTTCCATAGAGAGAAGTTATCTCTGCTAAATCGAGGAGGTTTAGAAAGTGAACCATTATCATAGTAGTTTGTGTTTGTGTTTAGTGCCATTTTAGAATAGCAAGGAAGAGTATACAGCAAGATCTTGTTTATTAGATTAAACAAACCGCTCTGATACCACTTGTTGGTCCCGATGGTGCTTAACAAGTTTGTAGAAGGGGGGGGGGTTGAATACAAACACAGAAATTAAAGTTTAATAAATTGTTTATTGATAAATCAAAATACAATTTACAAGTTTGTTGCGGAATAAGATTAAGACAGACTCAATCTAAACAAACTTAAGAAACACTAAGATGGTTGCACAAGAAATTTAGAGAATGGGGGATTTTTAGAGAGATAGAAAACAAGGGTTTCTATTATGGAGTTCAAGGATTGAGCACACCTTCAGATGAAGGGGTGAGCTTCCTATTTATACCCTATGCATTAAATGCATGGCAGGGTACTTTACACGTGGCATTCATAGATTGACTTTGGGAGTCTTACTTTTGGAGACATGCTTTTGGCCGCTTTATGAACAGTGTAGTTGACAGAGTTGTTGTACGATTTGTGGCAGAGACGTGTCCGTTCTGACACATTGTACTGGTTGTGCAAGGTAAGACAAAAGAAAACTTGAGGCATAAGCTTTGTGATCGTTGATCGCTGAGTATCTCTTCTTCCAGAGATAAAGAAGTTCAGCTATCGCTGAAGCTTTTCCTCAGGCTTCTTCGCGTAAGTAGATTCGTCTGGTCTTCGCTGATATCCGCATCAGGTCACTAGTAGACTTATCTATTGTTCAGTGGCTTCGTCTTCGATTCAGCTATGAACTATGTTGACGCGAGACTTGTCTTCAGGGATTACGTTAACTGTGTTACATGGGAAACGATCAGCGATGACTGAACAGACTCAGTTTGATCGCTGAAAGTGAAACACATACATATTAAATGTTTACAGAAAGGTCATCAGCGATAACAAAACAGACTCAGTCTTATCGCTGATGATGAAACACTAATACATATAATAACGTAATTTTCACTAAGTATAAAAGAGGGTCGTTATCAAATCACTGAGAGAGTTTGGATCAACAAAATGGCCCTTACCAGAATCGATGTGGTGTCGAGTTTGTTGGAAAGTATAAGAACGAGCCAAGCGGAAGCACTTAAAGAAGAGAACCTCAAGGCCGAGGTTATGACCAAGCAAAAGGAATTCTTAACAGAAGATAGTCGTGGACTCAAACTCTTCCAAGGGCGAATTTGGGTGCCAAAGATTGGGGGAAATCGTGGCTTGCTTCTAGAAGACGCGCAAAAGTCGAAGTATTCTATACATCCCGGTAGTACCAAGATGTATAGAGACTTAAAGTTAAATTATTGGTGGCCGGTGATGAAGTTAGATGTGGCAAGTTATGTGGAGAAGTGTGTCACGTGCCTTCAAGTCAAGGCGGAGCATCGAAGACCCTATGGAAGTTTGCAACCGTTGTCCATTCCCGAGTGGAAATGGGACAACATCACTATGGATTTCGTGAAAAAGTTACCGAAGACCTTGCGTGGCCACGACACCATTTGGGTAATTGTTGACCGATTGACCAAGAGCGCGCATTTCCTTGCAATGCGGGAGACCTTGCCAATAGATAAATTGGCTAAACTGTACATCGATGAGGTGGTGTCAAGGCACGGAGTTCCACAATATGTAGTATCGGATCGGGATAGCCGGTTCACTTCGAACTTCTGGGCTAGTTTGCAAAAGGAGTTGGGTAGTCGACTAAATTTGAGCACGACGTATCATCCTCAAACGGATGGCCAAAGCGAGAGGACGATCCAGACATTAGAAGATATGTTGAGGTCGTGTGTAATAGACTTCGGGGAAAGTTGGGATTCACGTCTACCCTTGGTAGAGTTCGTGTACAACAACAGTTACCATTCTAGTATCGGAATGGCACCGTTCGAGGCCTTGTATGGGCAGAAGTGTAGAACCCCAGTTTGTTGGTTAGAAGTGGGCGAAAAGCAGTTCGCTGGGCCGAAAATAGTTCAAGAGACAGCGGACAAGGTGAAAGAAATCCGGGAAAGGCTAAAGGCGGCGCAGGACCGACAGAAAAGCTATGCAGACAAGAAAAGAAGACCGGTCGAGTTTCAGGTGGGCGATCGGGTCATGCTGAAAGTATCTCCATGGAAGGGAATCATCCGGTTTGGGAAGCATGGGAAGCTCAGCCCTCGTTTCCTTGGGCCTTTTGTTATTTTAGAAAAGGTTGGACTTCAACCATACCGGTTGGACTTACCACCGGAAATGGATGGGATACATCCCACCTTTCACGTTTGTTACTTACGAAAGTGTCTAGCCAAAGAAGAAAGAGTTATTCCTTTGTCGGAAATTCGGGTGGACAATGGGAATCGTTGTGTGGAAGAACCAGAGTCGATTTTGGAATCGAAGGTGAAGAAGTTAAGACATAAAGACGTAATCATGGTAAAAGTTCAATGGAAGCATCATCGGGGTGCTAACATTACTTGGGAGTCTGAAGATGATATGAAGAAGAGTTATCCTCATTTATTTGCGTAGAGGTGATTTCGGGGACGAAATCCAAATTAGGTGGGGAGGATTGTAACATCTGTAAATTCAGGTAAGTTGTGGCCTTGTCAGTCTTATGTTTATGTGCTTACCAAAGTAGAAATTATAAGCTTAATTGCTTTTTTTTCGTCTATGTTAGTTGCTTGGTGTCGGATTGGAAGTTTTAGGCTAGCAATTGTTGAACAGGGAGTTTCGCGACTTAGGCGCGAGTTCAAGTTGCGGCATAAGTCGCGTAGGCCACTGGAGTGATTTGGGTTTGAGGAACCTCGCGACTTACGCCGCGAGTGGAAGTCGCGGCACAAGCCGCGTAACCCACTGGATCCCTCACTTTCGAGCACACGGGCGACTTATGCCTCGGGTGCAAGTCGCGGCACAAGTCGCGATCGTCCTGCAGCTCCCTAAAACCCTTCATTCTCGGTTCAAAATCACACACACACACACACACTGATTTGGGGGAGCGATTTCTAGGGTTTTGGGAGCCATTTCTTCCTCTTTCTAGCTAGAGCATTTATTGCAAGCTTTGGGGAGGTAAAACTTCATTTATTGAGCCTCCTTCTACTTCAAGATCAAGATCTCAAGAGTCCAAGTCTCCATCTTCTCCATCCAACTTCTAGGGTTTTCCATTTTCTAGGTTTTGGTATAATACCTAGATTGTGAGTTTACTAAACCTTTGTTAAAACTAGATACACATCATGATATCCTATTTGCTACTTTATTTCTACATGTTCAAATGTTTGGGGATTCCTTCATGAAAATAGTTGGAAGAGGTAAATATATATATGGATGGTTTGCCATGATTGTTGTTATATGTATCATTATTTGGGATTTGTCTCATAGATACATAATGTGGGTACTTTGATGTGTTAAAATGTATGCATATATGGGCATGATGATAATTTTAGTTGGAACACTATTTTGGTGATATGTTTATATGCATAATGAGCATGATTTATATTGGGTCTTTTGTTAGACATTATTAGGATAAGGTGGTAATATTATACCCGTAGTTGGTATTGAAATATGCGGATTGAAATATATCTAAAGGACCCCTTATAAATGTTATGTGGACGAACCAAGTCAGTACACTAGGAGGATATAGTCTTGGGAGCCACTGTGATGGTATGTGCCTAGACCTCCGCCACTCGGGGAATTTTCGGAGCGATAGTCTTCGGGTGGGCCGGGCCTTTGGGGTGTTCCTTGTTAAGGGCATCAAGGTATATTGACTCTTGGGTGGGACTTGATTGGTGCTATGTGTCTCCCCTATTGACTCCACATTAGTTGAACTCTGGTTAACTGCTGATAAGAATTGTAACTGATCATGCATGCTTATTATTGTTCAACTCACTAGGCTTTTTGGCCTAACACTTGTTCGGTGTTGATGTGTATCTCAGGTTCTAGCGGCGGCGGTCTTAAGCAGGTTTAGTTGCTTTGGGGAGAGAGCTTGGGGAATTGCACATGGACGCGTTATACTTTTGGCTATAGACCGTTTGGATCTATAGATGACAACCCTTTTTGTAATATCTTTTCTAGACGTAGAAATTAGATTAGTTGGTTGTTGTTATTTGTCCGTTAAATTACAATAGTGATTAAACAGGTTATATATTTATATATTCCCCATTTTTTGGAGGCTCTTGCTATGGCAATTTTAGTATACCTCATGTCCGTTTTCCGGATTTTTGTTATCCCTATTTTTAGGGTGTTACATGGGACCTCGCTGGTCACAGGACCCTTTCCGTTGTCTGTCAAAGAAGGGGATTGCCCTTCTGCCCCGGATGGTGGGGCCTGCGATATCGGCTCCGCGTCTATGACCGAAGGCGTCTTCACCTTCTTCGAAATAGTGGCCTCAGGGCCACTGTCCTTTGAAGACGGTTCCCTCGGGACCGTCCTTGACTTTTTGACCCCCGACCCAGATGTCGGAGGAGCCTTTCTTTTGATTTCTCGCCCTTTACGGGCGAGCTGTGCGAGGGCCTCTTTCTTCAAAAACCTAATCGTCGGTTTCACGGGGGTCGATCCTCCTGAGAAAATAAAAACAAACAATGTTATTACAAGTAAGTGACGTCTTTCGCAAGACTAGACCTTACGAGATCTCACGATTTAAAGGTGATGTATTACGACTAACCATAAGTGACCTTACGACCAGTGGTGACGTCTAAACGACTAGACACACTAACTATGCGACTAATGGGTGACGTTTTTTCAACTAGA
Source organism: Arctium minus (assembly GCA_954870635.1). Taxonomy (NCBI): domain Eukaryota; kingdom Viridiplantae; phylum Streptophyta; class Magnoliopsida; order Asterales; family Asteraceae; genus Arctium; species Arctium minus. The sequence continues at coordinate 14,979,524 of OX941080.1, forward strand.
CCACATAAAATCTTACGACCAGTGGTGACGTCTAAACAACGAGACCCACTAGTCGTACGACTAATGGGTGACGTTTTTAACTAGACCCCACAAGCTTTATGACCGATAGGTGACGTCTAAAGACTAGACCCTATAAACTAAAGCTAAATATGAAGAGGACTTAACCGTCATCTCCTCCTTTGAAGTCTCCTCGTCCGACTCCTCCTTTCTCGTCTCTCCTCCTTCTTTGCGGGAGAAGCAATTGACGTCACAGCATATTGTATGTCGTCGTCCCCCTCGTCCCAGTCAGTGGTAGGACAGACAGTAAATAAAGAACGTTCATCGACACTGAACTCAAGGAACCTCTCAACTTTGGTAGATGAATCGGCAGATGGAGCGACTACCGTGAAATCGATCACTAACAAGGAAAGAACAAAATAATGTTAGTAAAAATTCTCGACGAATAAACTAACGACAAAAAGACTTTACATCTTACCTTTTGTATTCCACCCCGTGGTGAGCTGTTGAACGTCGTCTCCAACCAACACCAAGCGACCGAAGACGTATCTCGTCTTCCACTTGTGGTCGTTGACCGCGGTCGCCTGAACCAAGGTATGAGCCCCTCTATATTTCGAAAAGAGACTGTACCGGTGGTTCGCCTCCGCCTTAACTGTATAATCCAAAAGGAAATCATAAACGGTAAATGAGGACTCCCATTTATCCATCAATAGTTCAATCACGTGAACGATCCTCCAAAATTGGGGCATCATCTGTCCCGACGACAAGTCAAAGATTGTAAGGAACGATCTCGACAGAGGAGAATAAGGCTATGTAAACCCTATCTTGAATGGATACTCGTATATCACGAAGTATCCGTCCGGGAATTGCTCTGGACAGAGCAAAACCGGAGGACTAAGAGTCACGTCCGCTAGGATCCCGGCCAACAGCCTGAGAGACTCAACGTCTTCCTTTTCACTGAGGGTGCTAATGGGGTCCAACGACATTACAAAATCAGGGTCGTAAATGGTCGCTACGTAAAAGCCGAAAGCATCCCAGTTCTTCCTAGGCTTTCGGGCCTGAGTCTTAAAACGCATAAACTCAGATTAGAATATCGTCCCTTATAAGGGATACTAAACCTCAATCGCCAATGTCAAGGATCCGACTTTCTATCTTTGGCAGGTTTGGCAAGGATTCGCAAAAAAATCTCTCTAAGAAAACTTGATCGCGTAGAAAGGAAGGACTCGATCAAGGTCGATATTTATACGTGATTCTATGTTAGGTCGACTCGACAGATGATTGACACCTGTCATCGACCTTTCATGCGCCAGCCGTCGGATGGACGACACCTATCTCTATGCCTGACACCACGTGCCCCATGTTGCCATGACGTCACAGCCGTTAAGCGGCTGCACGCTTTCCCTCAAAATCGCTTCAATTTTTGAAGAAACCAATTCAGTTACAAATTTTCGATATGTGTCCAGTCTGGTTACAAAATCCGAAAAGTCGACTTGTCGCCCAATTTTCGAATTTTGCGGGTAAACTATTTGGGTAAAATTTCACAAGTCACGGTCGACGCAAGAAAATCAAAACGTCTCCAATCTAAGGACCATTCTTGTATTAAGATAAGGTCCTGACGATCATACACATCGAAAGTCATTGTCGTCCCTGATGACGACCGTCGAGAGTTACTCACGTCCACGACTAGAAGGAACTCTTTGATAGATTTATATCTCACGATCTGAGTAACGTAACTAACAATTATTGATCATTTATTATATGCAACCGTTTTTCCTCTGTGAGTCTTTTATTACAGGTTTAAGACACATAATGACCAACGGATATAATGAACGAGCGCCATCAAGATCAATCATTATCAAGACCGTTGGACATTTAATGCTCATTTATGGCGACCAAAGCTATATATACAAGACCGAAGAACTATTCGAAGCATCTGATTGACATTGGAACTCATAAAAGCGCTCAAGAACACACAACTAAGTTTCTCTCAAGCAAGAACTTTCGACACAGTGTTCCATCACACGACATACATCACAGTCACACGATTAATTTACTTTCTATTGTAATTTCGTTAACTGTAATTGTGATTACTCCTTCTAAATGACGACATCCTTGTTTGACGTCCATTGTGCACTCCACGATCTCTGCTATCGTCTGCGGTTTTTACCCTCGACGGGTTTTCCGCGTCATCAAATTCTCTGTCTTTTATTTGTTTTTATTCCTTGTCGTACGATTTATCGATAGATCGCTTACTTTAGTTGTTAAAAAATTAAATAATTTGAAACTTACACCTCATAACAAAGTTTTTTTTTGTGATAATTGAATCAACGATTCAATTTTGTTTAGTTTCAATATATTGGTTTTGCTTCGTTTCTAATAGAGTACTCAAATGTTCGTACAATTTTCAACAATTCATCAAATTTTCAAAAATCATTAATCATTGTAAGCTTGTACATACCATCTTGATTCACCGATGAATTTCTTCTGTTCATATATCTTCACTTTATTTGCTTCGAATTTAATTTTGTAATTGTAGTCTGAGCACAATTGGTTGACTAATATCATATATGAAACAATGCATGGAGCTAATAAAGCATTTTTTTAAGACGAGATATTCATTGAAAGCTAATAAATGCATGATTTATCACATTTTGATCACTGCTTTTTCTATATTTACCTTTATTTCATTTTTCTCAATAACAAATTGAGTCTTTTATTCTTATTTTATTGAGTTTGGAGCTAAGTTGGAGAAATTGATCTTGTTTTATGCTTAAACTCGAAAAGTTGCTAATATTTTGGTGATGTAGCAGGAGTCGCAGCATGGGACAGCTGTCAAGACTAAACACTGTTAGAAAATTTCGATATGTATTTTAATAATACATATAATATTACAACATATGTAATAAAGTACAAAATTAATAAATTATTAGTAATAACACGAATACATAAAAGGAACTTGAAAAATCAACTGAAAATAGATATAAACGACTAAACCGTAGATAATTTAAACGAAGTTGAGGCTCGTATGTAACACGATTCCCTTAAACAGATTCGCCGTCTGTTCCCAGGGTACAACAGCCAAAGCAGTTGAACTGTCGGAGATGATCACTTGCCTTAAAAATCGCCGGAGATCTGTGTATGCAGTAGTTTTTCAGAGAGTTTGTGTGATATTCGATATTCGGTGTGTAGAAAGAAACCAGACTACACCTTTTATACTCGAAGTTGCAACCGACGAATTAATATGTAATTAATCAGTAATAATCTGATCATTAAACATATTAATTTATATAATTAATGAGTATCAAAAGGAGTTACAAACTGAATCAACCATAGTGAACGTCGCGGGTAGCCACGCGGGTAAACTCGCGGCACAACCTGCCCGGTGCACTGTTTCTCGTCTACATTTCAGTGCATGACACGAGGTTACCGTGCGAGTTAACCTGCGGCCTAACCCGCCCGATGCACTGTTTTTCCGTTTATGTTCCAGTGCATGGCGCGGGTAACTGTGCGGTTTAGCCCGCGACATAACCCGCCCTGTGCACTGGATCAAAACAAAAATTTCGCAAAAACCAAGCTGCGCGTGCACAAGATTTCGGAGCTGCATTCGTGTCCACAGGTCGCACCCACGCACAAGTTCGTCGATTTTAGCCTACGAAAGTCCTAATCGGCACCCCCCTACGCGCGGGTAGGTGTAGGAGTAAAACCAAACAAAGAGCTTGTAAGCTCCTCCCACATTTATGATTATAAACCACAACATGTTTGTTCCTCCTTCCTATGTGGGACACAATCCCATATCCACTTGGTTTCCACTAAATTCCTTCCAAACACCCAACTTTGACCATCGATATCTCATTCACACATATTCCGTTTTAGACACATAATATATCATTTCGAAGCTCTCATATAGGAGAACACAAACCCACGAAGAGTTAGATATATACAACACATATACATGTATTTAAATGTGTCCAAAGTTAGTAGAAACCCATGTTTTACTAAATTTTTCCAACAAAGATATATACAATACATATACATGGATTTAAATGAAGATCGATCTTTGCATACGAAAATTTCCATACAAAATTTCAATGGTCGAATCCTGCATAGAATAGGTAGGTGTTACCCTTTGAACCTTCCATTGTGAAACACACTTAGTCTCCTAGCTGTCAGTAGACTCGATGTCTTTGAACTGAACTACCATTTATGTAGAAGACAATATATTTCACACAAAACTCTTCCTAACAAGGTCATATCCTCATAGTCGTGTTCGTTATGGTCATGAACGCTAGCCTGGTTCAGCGAGAGTTGTTAGGAATTGAGCCCCCACAATTCCCTACGAAGTGACCCCGCTTCTCTCTCACGTAGGTGATTTTCAATAATCATTAAAAGCCATACGCTTAACCTTACGGTCACTAATTTCATAAATGGACTAGGAAGTTTATTAACTCCCCCACAGTGACCTCCCTTATTCATACAATTAGGTTGTCCTTTTGAACCCAGATCTTGGGATCTCCAGTTTTCTGGGTAAGGTTTCCTTTGCATGAATTACTCATTCAAAGGCTTTAGTCCCATTCCTCTCGACGACTTATAAACCAAATCTCTACTTAGGCCTTTCGTAAGCGTATCCGCAATGTTATCCTTTGACTTCACATAGTCAATTGTGATAACTCCAGTAGAGAGTAATTGTCGAATCGTATTATGTCTACGTCTAATATGTCTAGATTTCCCATTATACATTGTACTTTGAGCTCTACCAATTGCCGATTGTTATCACAATGTATACAAATGGCCGTTACCGACTTAGGCCATTTGGGAATATCTTACATGCACTGATGTAGCCATTCTGCCTCTTCACCACATTTATCCAAGGCAATAAATTCAGATTCCATCGTGGATCTAACTATAACAGTTTGTTTGGACGATTTCCAAGATATATCCGCACCTCCAAGTGTAAACACATATCCACTTGTAGATCTGGAATCCTTTATATCAGATATCCAATTTGCATCGCTGTAACCTTCGATCACCATTGGATATTTTTCATAATGAAGTCCATAGTCACGTGTGTATCTTAAATATCTTAACAATCTAGTAATGCTTTTCCAGTGTTCTAAACTGGGATTACTAGTATACCTACTTAGCCTGCTCACTGCATATGCTAAGTCAGGTCTAGTACAACTCATAAGATACATCAGACTACCAATTATTCTTGAGTATTCCACTTGTGCAACACCTTCCCCTCTATTCTTAGATAGATGTTGACTAGTGTCAATCGGAGTTCTAGCTATACTAGTATCTCCTTCATTAAATTTCTCAAGAATCTTGTCCACATAGTGTGTTTGATTTAACACCAAACCATTTTGGGTTCTTGTGATCTTGACCCCAAGAATCACATCCGCTAAACCCAAATCTTTCATGTCAAACTTAGATTTTAACATATCCTTCGTGGACCTTATCATTTTGTCATCACTACCGATGATAAGTATATCATCAACATATAAGCACAAGATGATATATCCATGAGTGGTGTCTTTCATATAAACACACTTATCACACTCATATATCTTAAAACCGCTTTCTAACATGGCTTGATCAAACTTTTGATGCCATTGCTTTGGAGCTTGCTTTAGACCATACAAGGATTTAATAAGTAAACAAACCTTGTTCTCTTGTCCTGGGGAAACGAATCCCTCAGGATGCTCCATATAGATTTTTTCTTCTAAATCTCCATTTAGAAAAGCAGTTTTCACATCTATTTGGTGAAATTTGCAGATTTTTTATGGCTGCAATAGCTAACACCAATCTAATGGATGCTATTCTTGTCACCAGCGAATAAGTATCAAAATAATCTAGACCTTCCTTTTGTCTATATCCTTTGATCACTAATCTTGCCTTGTATTTGTCAATACTGCCATCAGCTTTTATCTTTCTTTTAAAGATCCAACGGTAACCTCGTGGCTTACTACCCGGAGGTAGATCCACTAGTTCCCATGTATGGTTTTGTGAGATAAATTCTATCTCACTTTTGATGGATTCTTTCCATCGAGGTCCTTTCGAAGACGTAACTGCCTCATGATAGGTTTTGGGTTCACTTTCCACCACGTAGGTGAGAAAATCGGGACCAAACAATTTTTCAACTCGAGCCCGTTTACTTCTTCTAGGTTCAACCACTTCTTCCTCAGATAGAACTTGTTCATCCTCTCGAACAATTTCTTTATCTTTAGAAGATGAGGTTTGATCTTCCTTGTTCAAACAAGGAAACACGTCTTCGAAGAATGAAGCATTTCTTGACTCAATAATTGTATTCTTGTGTATCTCGGGATTTTTAGATTTATACAAAAGAAACCGGTAAGCACTACTATTTTGTGCGTATCCAATGAATACACAATCCACTGTTTTAGGTCCTAACTTTTATACCTTAGGCAGAGGTACAACCACTTTAGCTAGGCACCCCACACTCGTAAGTACTTGTAAGATGGTTTTCTACCCATCCAAAGTTCATACGGTGTTTCATCTTGTTTCTTGCGGGGTAGCTTATTCAAAAGATAATTAGCCGACAAAATAACTTCCCCCCACATGTTCTGATTTAAGCCAGAACTAATCAACATGGCATTCACCATCTCTTTCAAGGTGCGATTCTTTCTCTCAACAATACTGTTTTGCTAAGGTGAGTAGGGTGTTGTGAATTCATGTCGAATTCCATTGTTAGAACAAAATTCAACAAACGGTGAAACATATTCACCTCCCCTATCGCTTCTAACGACCTTGATTTTCTTGTTAAGTTGATTTTCAACTTCATTTTTATACAAGATAAACTTGTCTATTACTTCATCGATACTCTTAAGTAAATATACATAACAATATTTCGTGCTATCATCGATAAACGTGATAAAATATTTGTTCCCACCTCTAGTAGGAACCGATTTTTAATCACACACATCAGTGTGAATTAAATCAATGGGTTTGGTTTTCCTTTCAATCGATTTGAAAGATGTTCTAGTAAGTTTGGATTCTACACATGTGGTACACTTGTGATTTGAGTCAATATCAAGTTTAAGTATGTAGTTTAGCTTAATTAAACGTTGAATGGAATTAAAGTTCACATGTCCTAAACGGCCATGCCAAACATATGAAAACTCAAGCATATAAGAAGAACTAGTACTAGCTTTATTCATTCCATTGACAAAAATTACATTCAACTTGAACATGCCATTCAAGGCATATCCCTTTCCCACATACATACCATTCTTGGACAAAACAAATTTATCCGACTCAAACACAAGCTTAAAACCAAACCACCCCGACACGAGGTTCTTTCGAAGCTCCGGGGCGTACAAAACGTCTCTAATCATGAGCTCTTTCCCAAAAGTCATCTTCAGAATCACATCTCCAATGCCCATGACATCGGTGGTGGCGGCATTTCCCATGTAGAGCTTTTGCCCATCTTCAACATCTTTGTAGGAGATGAAGTTGCTTTTTTCATGACACACATGACGGGTAGCTTCAGTATCAACCCACCACTCCATAGAATTTGAACTAACCACATTCGCCTCCGAAACCATGGTAGTAAGTCCCATGGCCGAAAAATCAGTGATCATTGCCACCAAGTAATCATTCATCATGTGGCCTTGACGCGAATTGTCCTTCTTAGGCAAATTGCAATCAACAGCTTTGTGACCCGGTTGGCCACAATTATAGCAATTGAACTTCTTTTTGAAAGTTCCTTTTCGAGGACCAAGATTCTTTGCTTTTGCTTTGCCTTTGTCAATATTTTTCGCCTTGGTTTTGGAAGATTGACTAACTTCCACCACATTAGCCTTTGAAGAGCCGACATTATAACCACCCTTCAAAGCTATTCGATTGTCTTATTCAATACGAAGACGTACCAACAATTACTCCACAGACATCTCCTTTCGCTTATGCTTAAAGTAGTTCTAGAAGTCTATCCAACCATGAGGAAGTTTTTCAATCATCGCTGCAACTTGGAAGGTTTCACTGATAACCATCCCTTCGGCAAGTATATCATGCACTATCACTTGAAGATCTTGAACTTGACTCATCACAGTTTTCGAGTCAATCATTTTGAAATTCAAGAATTAAGCAACAACATGCTTCTTGGTTCCGGCATCTTCAGTCTTATACTTCCGGTCCAAAGACTCCCAAAGTTCCTTAGCCGTAGTTACTTTACAATATATATTGTAAAGAGGATCGTCCAGCCCATTCAACACATAGTTGCGGCACAAGAATTCTGAGTGCTTCCAAGCATCAACCGCGCTCACAGATTGAGCGCCGGCCTCTCCTCCACTCAGTTGAGGAGCAGTTTCAGTGAGGAACCGAGCCAGATTCAGAGTGGTCAGATAAAAGAACATTTTCTGCTGCCACCTCTTGAAATTCAAACCATAAAATTTCTTCGGTTTCTCAGCGTGATTAGCCATAATGTTTGGTGCAGGTGTGGTAGTAGTCTCCATGGTTTGCACAGGTAAGGTAGCAATGCTAGACACCGGTATCACAAGAGTTGTGGTTCCGGTCGTGATCACCATTCTGAAAAATTATCAATTTCACGTGAACAACTATCAATTTCTCATCCACATTTCAGTGCACGGTGCGGGTTACCGTGCGAGTTAACCCGCGGCCTAACCCGCCCGATGCACTGTTTTTCCGTTTATGTTCCAGTTCATGGCGCGGGTAACTGCACGGTTTAGCCCGCGACATAACCCGCACTGTGCACTGGATCAAAACAAAATTTTCGCAAAAACCAAGCTGCGCGAGCACAAGATTTCGGAGCTGCATTCGTGTCCGTAGGTCACGCCCACGCACAAGGTCGCGCCCACGCACAAGTCCGGCTAGGTGTACGAGTAAAACCAAACAAAGAGCTTGTAAGCTCCTCCCACATTTATGATTATAAACCACAACATGTTTGTTCCTCCTTCCTATGTGGGACACAATCCCATATCCATTTGGTTTCCACTAAATTCCTTCCAAACACCCAACTTTGAGCATGGATATCTCATTCATACATAGTCCGTTTTGGACACATAATATATCGTTTCGAAGCTCTCATATAGGAGAACACAAACCCACGATGATTTATATATATATATATATATAATATATACATGTATTTAAATGTGTCCAAAGTTATTAGAAACCCATGTTTTACTAAATTTTTCCAACAAAGTCTTCGTAATCTTTTTGGTTGAAGTAATGATCCCTTGAATATGAACTATATTTGTAACACCCTCAAATTTGGTAAGAAAAGTTCCTCAATTTGACGTGTTTCATGATCCTAATTTTGGACAACCCCCTTTTAGAAATGTCACATTTTCCAACTTGTACGAGTCAGGGGCGTTCGGGTATGAAAATCTAGTTTTTAGGTTGCGGTATAGCTTGGGCGATAGTGACATGGTCATTATAGCTGTGTCAAGGTCGCCGGGATCAAAGGACCTTTGGTACATTTCATGCGACAGTGCCCCGCGATTGTGACACGGACACTCTCGTCGAGTCACTCTCGCGCGGGCTGGGACGGGCTCGGTACAATCCCCGTGATAGTGATTCGCGATTGTGACAATTGTCACTCTTGCTTGTCATAGTCGCCGTCGGGGTCCAGGACTCTTATAACCTTGTTCCTCCATTTCCACCCCATTTACTTCTTTCACCCACTTCTCCCCATTCTCATCCAAAATGAACCATTTGCAATAAATTCGACTTTTAAGCATTCAAAGTACCAAATCTTGAAGATTCCAAGGAAACATAGAGTTTAAAGTCAAGGCTAAGAATCCTTCTTCACAATATCATATTCAAGATCATCTCAACTATTTCTAGGGTTTTCATCAAAACCTTAAATTGTGAGTTCATTCTTACCTTTTAAACTTATACATGTCAAAACTACTCTTTTAAACATATAATCATCTCCTTGTTTACATTTCCATTATATGCAAGTTTTGACCTAAAGTGGGTTTTGGAGATTTTTAGGTTCTAACTAGGTTTTGGAAAATGTGGTTAGAAATCATGGTTTGAGATACAAAATACGTTCCATTTACATTTTTATTATTAAATGTTTGGATGAAATCATATTGATGCCATTTATTAGGGTTTTTCTTTAAATATGAAGATTTCACTTAGTACTAGATGGTATTTAGTTGTATGGCAAATACTAATCTAAATGGTTATAAAATATTAGAAAACCTCATTTTAAAGGCATTTTGTGTTGAAAGTGGAAGTGACCATTTATTGCACACTATTTGGTTTAAGTGCATGAAAAAGGGTTTATGTATGGAAATCATTTTATGGGAATTCTATTGTGAGAACTATATGTGTGATTATAGTTTTATCACAATGTAATTGTGACAAGCTTTGGATTATTAATATTGGATCCATATGTATAGAGTTGGCTTAATTGTATGATAATTCTCGTTTGTAACTAGTTGAGACATTGGGTCCTCGGAAGACAACTTGGTATGGTTATGTGGGACCAGATACTATCCATGGACCATAAATGTAATCCTATTGAATGAGTATAATTAGGGTCATTGGGTGCCATCCTCCACATCTGAGTACGAGTCGATGAGCTTGTGGCCTTGATCCTAGTATTGATCTTGTAACTTGGAAAGTAGCCTACTTTTGTGTTCCACTACAATCCTTGGAAATCGAGTCTCCCCCGTCAACGTAAGATGCTTTTGGACCTCATGGTTCATATGTGGTATATTTACAAGGCAAAACTACTTCACTCATTTAATAGTCATTTATTGTTGATTTCACGTATGATTGAATTATATAAAATGTTTGTTCTCACTGGGCGTAAAGCCTAACACTTGTTTTCTTAAATGACATGTATAACAGGTTCCTTTAGTGGTGGGGCTCTAAGGTCTTGAGTGGAGTGTTGGTTGCTGATAGAGGCTCTTTTATGATAGTCGACTTTGGTTAGCTTGGCGTACATGTTATTTTGGAAGATTCTTTTGGAAGTTGATAGTGACACCCATCTATAATATAGGCTTAGCATAGCCTATATTAGTAGGTTGTCATGTATCGTATTCATTTGTTGTTGTAAACGCTCTTACTATTTCCCCTTCTTGGGTGATTCCATTTATATAGTCGTCATTTACCCATTATTTTCAGGTTTAAATTTACCTCTATTTTAGGGGTGTTACAATATCTTCAGTTGAAAATGGAGCAAGGAGCAGAGAATATAAACGATGAAGATGTCTTTTGTCTCCTTAAAGGAATCTTAGTACTATGTAGTTTGATATAAGATACTTTGTGTAACACCCTCAAATTTGGAAAGAGTAACTAATTTAAAATTTCATTATTACATCAAATAAAGGATAAAATCCCTCCCTCAAGATAAATCCTAAATTAACCTCAACAATTACTAACTTTAAGTCTTATACAAAGACCAAATAAATAGGTCAGGTGTTACTAAACCAAATACCAGTTTCTATTCCCAAAGTGCGGAAGGCTTCATCTAATAACTAATCTCTTCCCGTGCATATAACTCGCACTCATATCTTCACAGTGCCGCTTGTACCAAACCCCAACTGAAACCTGATGTACATGTCGACAAATAAAAAAAATTAGGCTAACGCCTAGTGATTTCAAGAGTTTTCATCATGATTATATAAATTGTTAAAATGAACAAGTGTAACTTAAATCATGATTTCCAAAATAATTTACTTTAAATATGAGAATGACCCGTTTCCCAATAATGTGCATTTTAGGTGATGGAAACACCAGTATAAAGGTTTTCCAACACATACACAATTTTAAAGACGAAAACCCCAATATAAAACAATTCATTCGTAAAGTAAACTCAGCCCAAAACTCACCAAAACGTGAATAGTAATGAATTCCCAATTTATGAAACGTGGACAAAACTTTATCCTGAAACATCCATACACGGATGGGGCACAGTACTCAACCCATAAATTATAGATAAAAATCTATATATAAATCGTCACCGAAAACATGGATAATAAAAATTAAATACCCAACTCCTTTCGTTGACGGGGGAGACCCGCTTCCATTGTACGTGGCGGAACACAAAGTTAAGCCACATATCAATGTTGTCGAACTACACCTCATATCGTGAATTTATTGCCTGCTTTAATAAGTTACACCTCAACTCGAACTTTATTGTTTGCTTTAATAAGGTACACCTCAAGTCCCCAAAACACCGTATCCTTTATTGCCTACTTTGCCAAGCTACACCTCAAGGATACACGATCTTATTGTCTGTTCGTTTTCTAGTAAGTTACAACCTCAAGGTTACCAATAGACCTTTAGTACATACTTACTAGCATTCAATATAGGAGTCTCAAAATCCTTACTTGATGGACCCAAGATGTTTAACCCTCGTGCACAAGAGTTAGAGCATCTAAACCACAAAATCCATGGTCCCGAAGTACAACCCATAAATGTTCATCTCCACAAAATTGGGACAACAACTATGCCAACATGACATATTTCCCAAAGTGAGAATATAAAGACACCTCACTATTAAACACGACTGACTTACATGCCTATGGATCCAATGCAGCATAGTCTAAAATACATGACTCCAAATGAATGGCACATGCACTCAAAACATGTATTCTCCAAATAAAGTGCAATAAATGCAACTCACGCCCAAAGCTCTATATTAAGCTATTAAAATCGGATAAATGCCCCCAAAATCCTATGAAGACAAAAAAATTGAGCCTTAAGCTCAACTAAATCAAACGACCATGTGTTAAAAGCCATAGTATGTGATAAAACGTAAACAACCTAGATTTGTGTAACACCCGTAAAAAAATCCCTCAAGTAATCGCGTTTCCCATCTTGAACTCTTAATTTTTTAATGCTTATCTTCCGTTTATGTTTATCGATATTGAAATGCCTAAGTTCGAGCCTCACCGTTTTATTTTAAATGTTTTAGAAGTTCGGTACCGTGGGAGCGAGAGTGCCCGCGAGAGTGCCATGAGGCACAATCGCGAAGGCACTATCGTGGGGTTTGGATGAACTCTCGGTACTTCCCCAGCTAAAGTGACGGCGAAAGTGACATGTGGTCTGTAACACCCGGAAAATTGAAGGTAAGTATTTACTCTTGTATTTCAATATTGTATTATATGGGTGACTGTGAAAATCTTTGGTTTATAAAATGCATGTTTGATGGTAGTTTATGTTATACCTTTTAGAATGCCTAAATGTACTTGAGCGTCGTGTTGAAAATCAAGTTTTTTTTGGGTTTCAACAGTTTGGCGCGATAGTGCCACGCGACAGTTCCCTAGGCACAGTCATAGGTCACTATCGCCGAATGTGTACCGAAGGTGGTGTGTGTTGAGCGATTTTTACACCGCGATAGTGACATGGGCACTATCGCCGGTCACTATCGATGGGGTTGTACCGAGAGGCCCTGAGGCTCGCGATTGTGACATCGCGATAGTGCCCATGGCACTATCGTCGGGCACTATTGCCGTCGGGGCTGTTTGTTTAAATATCACCCTTTGACCGATTTTGACTTCACTTTCTCACCTCTCTCGTTTTGTTGGGCGATTTTAGAGACCTCAAGAACGATTTTCTCTTCTCAAAACCCTAAACCCTTCATTATTATAAACCTACTTCTTGTTGGGGTTTTGGGATTGCATCTATTTCTCTCAAAGGAGCATCCATTAGAGTTATCAAGTCAACCAACCACCTCATTCAAGTTCAACCTCTTCTATCTAGGGTTTTCTATTTTCTAGGTTTTAATCAAAAACCTAGATTGTGATTTTACTAAACCTTTGTTAAAACTAGATACACATCATAATCTACTTTCAATTATTATGCATCTTTATTTGAGTTATTCATTCCTAATATTTTATTTCTAGGGAGATTTCTTTATGAATATATCCAAGTCCTATTCACCTATGTGGAAGAACTTCCTAAAGGTTTTAATGGGACTTCTTGGCCCATAAGAGGTGGGAGATAAATTTGGTTGGGTTACCTTGGACACTATATCATTTGAGTGGTTGACCTAACTTTTGGACGGGGGAGTATTTGATGAATACATGTTTATATGTGACTTGCTATGATTTGATGGATTACATATCTTGATATTGAGATGACTTACTACTTGAGACACCCCTTTGGTGAAATTACAAATAAATGATTAAAATTGTGGTCATACTAGCCTCATTATAGACATTGTAATAATTTGGGATAGTATGGTTTATTATTGTACCCATGGTTGGTATTGAGAACGTTCTTGGGCACAATGAGCCTTGAGACCCACTAATAATAATGTTGGACGAACCAAGTCGGTAGACACTAGGAGGATGTAGTCTTGGGTACCACCGTAATGGTATGTACCTAGACCTCCGCCATCCGGGGTAATGCCATGGTTGTAGTTCTCGGATGTGTCGGGCCTTTTGGATGTCACTCATGGTAGTTGGCATCAAGGTATATCGACTCTTTGGGTGGAACTTGTTTGGTGCTATGGGTCTCCCCCGTTGACTCCACATTTAATGAATTTTGGTTAACTGCTGATAAGAAATGTGCTTAGATTGTTATGTTGTTTCTTGTACATCTCACTAGGCTCTTTTGGCCTAACACTTGTTTGGTGTCGATATGTATCTCAGGTTCTAGTGGCTTCGCTTCTAAGCTGGCTTAATCGGTCCTTGGTGTGAGCTTGGGGAAGGTGCATTGGGGAACACTTTTTGTGAAGGCTTTGATTGGATTTATAGACGACACCCTTTTTGTAATCTTTTTTCTATTATAGGAATCAAATTAGCTAGTTGTTGTCTGTTTCCGTTAAATTACAACTGTAATTAAACAGGTTTAAATATTTCCCTTTTTTGGGAGGCTCTTGCTACGGCAATGTTCGTATACCACATGTCCGTTTTTCGGATTTTTGTTATCCCTATTTTTAGGGTGTTACATGGTCACAATGCCGAGTTACTCTCACCGAGCCACACCCCTCACACGCGGTACACTTTCGGCGAGAGTGCCGATGAGAGTTCCCTTGGCACAATCGCCCGGGGGCCCACCTGACGGGTATTAATGTTATTTTTTCATCCTTTCTCCTCATTAACTCCAAAATCAAATATCCTTAGAGAGAGAGAGGACCCTAGTAGGCGATTTTTGGCTCAATTTTCACCCTTCTTCCTCTTACCTTCTTACAAAACATTAATTGTTGGTGGTTGGGAAAGGATTCAAGATTCTTGGGCATTTATTGAAGGTTCTTAATAATAATTTCAAGTCTTCAACCCCAAGTCTTCTTCACCACACCTCTTCTAGAGTTCTCCTATTTTCTAGGGTGTCATCTAAAACCCTAGTTGGTGAGTTTCTTCTAAACTTTACAAATGAGATACATATCTTGAACGCTAATTATTATTATTCTATACTTATGCATATATCTGATCATCTGATAAGTTTGACCTAATTGCTACTTTTGTTACTTGTTGGGGTTATTGGTTAATATTTTTCATGTGGATTTTGATGAGTTTATTAATAACAATGTTGTGGTCATGATTGGGTATTATCATGGGGTTGATGGTGATTATTGGTAAACTTGCATATTTTAGAGTAGTGGGTCTATATGGGATTGGAAGTACGTAAGGTCTTATACATGTATCTTGTTGATATGAAATATGTATAGAGATGATTATAGTATGAATATTGGATGAACCATGAGTAAGCACTAGGAGGATGTAGTCTTAGGGTGCCACCATGATGGTATGCACCTAGACCTCCGCCATTGGGAGTAATGCCTGAGAGGTAGTTTTCGAATGTGTCGGGCCTTCGGGATGTTGCTCATGTGAGTGAACATCAAGGTACATTGACTTGAGGTGAAATTTGTTGGTGTGATGCGTCTCCCCCATTGATTCCTTTATGTCTCTTGTTGTCCATAACTGATATAAATGATTATGCCATGCTTTTGTTTAACTCACTAGGCTCGTTTGGCCTAACACTTGATTGGTTTGATGTGTATCTTAGGTTCTAGCGGTGCGACCGCCAAGAAGGTCTAGTAGACTTTAGTTGTGAGCTTGGGAGAATTTTTGGGACTCCAAGATTAGAAGGATTTATATTATTGGAGATTTGGTTGACAACTTTATATAATCTCTTTCCTAGATAAGATTTAGATTAAAGGGTTGTTTTCCCTCATTGCTTATTTGTTACAAACATGTAATTAATAGACGTTTATTGTTTCCCTTTTTGGGATGAGCTCGTGCTATGGCACTAATTTAAATATCATATTTCCTTTTTCGGAATTTTTTGTTATCCCTATTTTTGGGGGTGTTACAAGTTGGTATCAGAGCTCTAGTTTAAGTGAACTAGGTGTCGACTTAGTATACCTAGACTTAAATTGGTTATGCTTGTAGGATCATTGTCCATACGGGTAGAGTATTCCTAGGTTGGGTGAGTATAAGGATTAGGGAATTGCATTGATTGAAACTTATGATGATGACAACGAGGGTTCTTATGTAAAATACGTTCACAATCTCACTTGGCCAGTGTTGTTCTGAATTTATGATTACGTGAGCATGCTTGAATTTGTTATTGTGATGATTGATCTTTGTAGTAGTACGTATTGAACCGTTTATCTTTTAAAGAATTAATCGTTGTGGTCTTTATCATGTGTGACAGTTCACAATGGTAACCACGAGGAATCGAACGGTGATACCCGGTCATTCAGGAAGCGGGCCCCCAGTCAGTCTTGTTGGCAAGCATCATGCAAATGATGAACTCCGCTATGGACAAGCGAGATGAAAGGTTCATGAAGATGTTAGAAGATCGTGACACAAGCAACCAGAGACATGAGACGGTGGGGGACAATGCACTGATTGGATCGGGTGGTGCTGATAATGCAAATGGGACAAAGGAGCATGTGATTAGAGCCGAAAAGAAGAAAGAAGGGGGTTGCTCCTTTAAATCCTTTTTATGTAGTCGACCTCCAGAATTCTCCGGAACGGCCAATCCAGTTGCGTGTATGAACTGGATACAAGATGTAGAAATGGCTTTCGAATCAAGCGAATGCGGCGACTCTCAAAGGGTCAAATTTGCGTCCCAGCTACTCAGAGGGGATGCGTTGAGTTGGTGGAACGTTACCCGGAAGGCGATCACTCCGGAAGTTCTGGCCAAGCTCACTTGGCCAACCTTCAAGAAGAAAATTATGGAGAAATTTTGCAACAAGAGGGCGCTTGACAAGATAGAGGAGAAGTTCCACAATCTGAAAAGGGGTAACCTATCTATTACCGACTACTCGAAACAATTCATGGACAAGCTCAACCTGGTGGAGCACTTGGCTACTAATGAGAAGTCGAAGATAAAGGCTTATTTGAGGGGTTTGCCGGCAGAGATGAAGATGGGCATGAGGAATGCCCGAGTGAACACATTGTAGGAGGTCATAGAGGAATCCCAACTTGTGGAGGACGATATCCTCCAAGAGAGAGAAAATAAGAGACAAGGAGAGAAGCGAAAATGGGAAGGGACAACCATCCGAACCCTTCAACGGGGGGAGGAACATAGAACCACGACGCGAGGCGAGATAGTGCCTCAAGTGTAAAAGTAAGCATTGCAGGCCTTGTAATCTGAAACCCTTCTCTAATACTATAGAGTACTTTAAGTGTGGATGGAAGGACCACATGAGTCAAGATTTCCCCTCTCGAGGATTTTGTTGTGAGTGTCAAGAACAAGGGTATATCAAAAGAGATTGTCCCAAGTTATCGAGATGACAACAAGGGTCGTTAAGCGAGGTTGCATCAAAGAAGGAGATTCCACCGAAGGCGCCAAGTCGGGCCTTCCAAATGACGGCGGATGAAGCAAGAGAGACGACGGATGTCATGTCGGGTACATTTCTAGTGAACTCTCTACCTACCCTTGTTTTGTTTGATTCTGGTGCGAACCTATCATTTGTGTCTACCTCATTTTGCAAGAACTTCACCACTCCTATTAGTTTGTTGAATGATTCTCTAGTGGTAGAGGTAGCCAATTGGGAGCATATGTTAGTTCGGGAATGCTACGTTGGGTGCACCTTAAGTTTAAATGAGGAATCCTTTTTAATAGATTTGTTACCGACAGGTATAGGAGGGTTTGACGTGATTGTTGGAATGGATTGGTTATCCAAATACGATGTTGGTATATTTTGTTCCAAGAAGGTGATTCAAGTACCCTTGTCGAAGGGGGGAGAAGTGATAATCTACGGGGAGAAGAACCAAAAGGCCAACACGATAATCTCGTCAATTAAAGCACGAAAGAGCCTAGCCAAGGGGTGTGCGTCCTACTTGGCCTACATGATCGACCCGAAGCTCGAGAAGAAGAAAGTGGAGGATGTAGAAGTGGTGCGCGACTACCCGGACATCTTTCCGGAAGATCCACCTGGTCTACCACCAAACGCCAAGTGGAGTTCCATATCAACCTCACTTTGGCTGACGCTCCAATTGCTCGTGCTTCTTATCGCCTAGCCCCGACGGAGATGCAAGAGATGATGATGCAACTACAAGAACTCCTTGAGAAGGGATTTATACGACCAAGATCGTCGCCTTGGGGAGCTCCATTTCTGTTTGTGAAAAAGAAAGATGGGTCTATGCGGATGTGTATCGACTACCGTGAACTCAACAAGGTCACCGTGAAGAACAAGTATCCACTTCCTCGGATCAACGACCTCTTCAATCAACTACAAGGAGCGGGATGTTTCTCCAAGATAGATTTGCAGTCCGGTTACCATCAAGTGCGAGTGAAGGAGAGTGTTATTCCGAAGACGGTGTTTCGGACAAGATACGATCATTATGAGTTCCTAGTCATGCCATTCGGGTTGACTAATGCTTCGGACGTATTTATGGATTTGATGAATCGAGTATGTCGACATTTCTTGGACAAATCGGTTATAGTCTTCGTCGATGACATTCTGTTCTACTCGCGGGACGAGGTGGAGCATCAACGACCTTTGCGGGAGGTTTTAGATATTCTTTGGAAGGAGAGGTTATTAGCGAAATTTTCAAAATGTGAGTTTTGGCTACAAGAAGTCCAGTTCTTGGGCCATGTGGTATCGAAGGATGGGGTGAAAGTAGATCTGACGAAGATTGAGGCAATGATAAATTGGGAACCACCGACGAGTCCAACGGAGATAAGGAGTTTCTTGGGTTTGGCCGGCTACTACCGACGGTTTATTCAAGATTTTTCGAAGATCGCCTCTCCGCTCACATCATTGACAAGGAAGAACGTCAAGTTCTTATGGACCAAAGCTCAAGAGAAAGCTTTTCAGACTCTTCAAAAGAAGTTATGCGAAGCACCAATCCTATCCTTACCCGTAGGATCCGAAGACTTAGTGGTTTATAGCGACGCCTCTAAATCGGGTCTAGGGTGTGTTTTGATGCAAAGGGGGAAGGTGACAGTGTATGCGTCATGACAACTCAAAGACCACGAGAAAAATTACCCTACGCATGACTTGGAGTTGGCAGCGGTGGTATTTGCTTTGAAGCTATAGCGACACTACCTTTACGGGACGAAATCCATACTATTCACTGACCACAAAAGCTTGAAGTACATATTTGACCAAAAGGATCTCAACATGTGGCAAAGAAGGTGATTGGAGCTTTTGAAGGACTATGATTGTGAATTGCTTTACCACCCCGATAAGGCCAACGTAGTGGCGGATGCATTAAGTCGGAAAAGTTATGGGAGCGAAATCAAAGTGACTCTTTCAAGGATCGACGTGATATCAAGTTTAGTGGAGGGCATCAAGGTGACTCAAGCCGAGGCACTTCGTGAGGAGAACCTTAAAGCCGAGATCATGGTGAAGCAACAGGAGCTATTAACGGGGGAGAGTCGCTGCCTCAAATTATTTCAAGGGAGAATTTGGGTACCAAATATTGGAGGGATTCGTGAGTTGCTCTTAGCGGAAGCTCACAAGACCAAGTACTCTATACAACCTGGTAGCACCAAGATGTATAGAGATTTGAAGTTACACTATTGGTGGTCGGTGATGAAGCTCGATGTGGCCAATTACGTGGAAAGGTACGTCACTTGCCTTCAAGTAAAAGGTGTGTTTTTATGCAAAGAGGGAAGGTGACAACGTATGCGTCACGACAACTCAAAGACCACGAGAAGAATTACCCTACAAATGACTTGGAGTTGGCAACGGTGGTATTTGCTTTGAAGTTGTGGCGACACTACCTTTACAGGACGAAATTCACACTATTCACCAACCACAAAATCTTGAAGTACATATTTGGCCAAAAGGATCTCAACATGCGGCAACGAAGGTGGTTGGAGCTTTTGAAGGACTATGATTGTGAATTGCTTTACCACCCCGGTAAGTCAACGTAGTGGCGGATGCATTAAGACGGAAAAGTTATGGGAGCGAAATCAAAGTGACTCTTTCAAGGATCGACGTGATATCAAGTTTAGTGGAGGACATCAAGGTGAGTCAAGCCGAGGCACTTCGTGAGGAGAACTTTAAAGCCGAGATCATGGTGAAGCAACGGGAGCTATTAACGGGGGATAGTCGCGACCTCAAATTATTTCAAGGGAGAATTTGGGTACCAAAGATTGGAGGGATTCGTGAGTTGCTCTTAGCGGAAGCTCACAAGTTCAAGTACTCTATACATTCTGGTAGCACCAAGATGTATAGAGATTTGAAGTTACACTATTGGTGGCCGGTGATGAAGCTCGATGTGGCCAATTACGTGGAAAGGTACATCACTTGCCTTCAAGTCAAAGCGGAACATCAAAGACCTTATGGGAGTTTGCAACCACTAGCCATTCCGGAATAGAAGTGGGAGCATATCACGATGGACTTCATCACCAAGTTGCCAATAACCTTAAGGGGTCATGACACTATTTGGGTAATGGTGGATTGGCTCACGAAGAGCGCGCACTTTTTGGCAATGCGAGAGACATTGTCGATGGACAAACTAGCCAAGCTATACATTGATGAAGTGATATCGCGTCATGGTGTTCCACTATCCATAGTCTCGGACCAGGATAGTCAGTTCACTTCCAAGTTTTTGGCTGGACTACAAAAGGAGTTAGGCACGAGAGTCAAATTGAGTACGGTCTATCATCCCCAAACTGACGGCCAAAGTGAAAGGACAATCCAAACGCTCGAAGACATGCTCCAGTCTTGTGTGATAGACTTTGGAGGAAATTGGAATTCGCATATACCCTTACTGGAATTCACCTACAACAATAGCTACCATTCGAGCATCGGGATGGCACCATTTGAGGCACTTTATGGACGAAAATGTAGGACACCGGTGTGTTGGCTCGAGGAGGGAGAAAAACAATTTGAGGGAACGGATATCGTACAAGAAACGACGGACAAGGTAAAAAGTATCCGGGAGCGTTTGAAGGTGGCCCAAGATCGCTAAAAGAGTTATGGGACAAAAAGCGAAGATCGGTCGAGTTCCAAGTGGGTGAGCAGGCTACGTTGAAGGTGTCGTCGTGAAAGGGAATTATTCATTTTGGAAAGCGTGGGAAGCTCAGTCCCCGTTTCCTTGGACCCTTCACGATATTGGAGAAGGTTGGACTCCAAGCCTATAGGTTGGACTTGCCGCCGGAAATGGACCGGATTCACCCTACATTTCATGTTTGTTACCTTCGCAGGTGCCTAGCCGAGGAAGAGAAACTTCATTCCATTGACGGAGATATGAGTGGACAACGAAAACCATTGTGTAGAAGAACTGGAAGCCATATTGGAGTAGAAGACAAAGAAGTTAAGACACAAAGAAGTGACCATGGTTAAGGTCCAATGGAGGCACCATCGGGGTGCCAATGTGACGTGGGAATCAGAAGAAGACATGAAGAAAATATACCCCCATTTGTTTAGTGGGTCAGATTTTCGGGACGAAATCCTTATTAGGTGGGGATGATTGTAACACCCGTAAAAAAATCCTTCAAGTAATCGCGTTTTGTAACACCCTGGATTTTGGGATTTGGTGAGAAATTGACCTTTACCCAAAGTTCAAGGGGGTATAATGTAACTTGGGTTAAATAAATACAAATCAAATCTGAGATATTTTCTAAATATCTCATTTGATCTGTTTTGTGTTGGAGAAGCCAGGGAGAAGAGAGAAGGCAGGAGAAAAGCAGTGTAAAAGTGATCGACTGATTCGGACAAATCGAGGTACGAATCTAGCTTAATGCTTTGATCTGAATGCTTTTAGCTGTGTAGAATCTCGTTGTGAAGGTTTTAAACCGTTCCATTTTGAGATCTGAGTATTTCTCATTTTGGATCTGGGTTCTGCGTCGATCTGTTCTTGATGAACAAGACGACCGGTGAACAAGTCGACCGATGAGCAAAGGACCGGATGGTCCTTCGGTCGGGGTGTTGTGTTCGACCGGAGGTTGTTCGACCGGGGGGTTGTGCCCGACCGGAGCCTGTTCGACCGGTGTTGTCGTTCGACCGGTGTAGTTGTTCGACCGGTGTTGTTGTTGGACCGGTGTTGTCCTTTGACCGGTTTAGGTTCTGTTAAGTTGTTAGCTTCTTTGTCTTTAAATTCTAGTCAAGTAGCGAGAGGTTTATCTGTATTTCGACTTACCGATTCTTTCGGTGTTGTCATAGGTAGCGCTTGTTAAGAAGAAGGAAACAGAGGTGAGTTCCTACTTTCATTTTAAACTGTATAATTATCAAAAGTTACCTTTTGGATCTTATATTGTTAAAGTAAAATGAGGTTTTACTTATGCGTTCATGCGAAAAGAATATTGAAAAGAACTCCTTTTAATGATTTTCATTCTTACCAGAAGTTGAACTGGGAATAGCATTTTGTTTATAAAATGTATTTATACCATATGTTTAATTATGGTTGGTCACATATGTTGTTGTGACGAGTCCTTACCATTACTAGTGGATCCCTAGGTTTTGAGTAGACTGCATTGCTGGGATGATACATTCCCCAAATTTGTAGCTATGGATCATATGTTCCTAGAGGGCAACTTGGTACGGTTATGTGAGGCCGGATACTAGCCATGGTTCATAGTGATCCTAGCGAAGGAGTATACCTTGGTTTTGCGCTTGGGGCTTGATCTCACGTTGAAGCACGAACTTTGTGATTCGTATCCGCGGATTCCAATTGGTTTAGCTCGTAACTCGGACTGTTGGCTTAACTTTGTGTTACGCCACAATCCTTGGTAAAATGTTTTGTTTTCGGTCCTTTTATGGCATGTTTATAACGAAAAGCCCGATTGTGGCAAGGACCTAAATTGTAAATTTAACCTCTTTGGAAATGTTATCTTGGAACTGATGTTTTATCTTTTGAGCTTATAAACTGTATGTTCTCACCAGGCTTTTTAGTCTGACACTTTTTCTCAAATGGTATGTGTAACAGGTTTCCATTAGCGGTGGGTTGCCTGGGTTTTTGGAGAGATGAGTTTTGAGTCTCGAGGTTTTGGAGATGTTTTAGTATTATTGTTGGGCATTGTTAAGTCCCATTCTTTTGATGAAATCCTTGTATAGGATTGTATGGTCTTAAGGACTGGTCCCATTTATGGGAAGTTAATGGATTTACTTTCGTCATGTTGTCAGGTTTCCAAGTTTTAATTTACTCTGATTTTTTAGGCGTTTACAAGTTGGTATCAGAGCTCTAGTTTAAGCGAACTAGGCATGAATGTAAGATGTCTAGACTTAGACTGAGTATACTAAGAATTGATCCATGAGATTTGGGTAGAGCTCCTAAGATGGGTTAGTCTTAGAGTCGACGGAAAGTACATTTATCAGGCGTTGTAGTAGTGGTGACAAGAACCGTTATATGTTATATGTTCATAATTTCACTTAGCTAATGTTATTATGAGGATATTGTACGTAAGAGTGCTTGATTTGCTGTTATTATGACAATTGGTAATGTGGTAGTACGTTTTCCTTTCGTGTTTTCTTCTCTCTCTTATCTCTTCCTCTGCTCTGTGTAGCAGTTCAGAATGGTAGGTACGCGCGGGAGACCGCGTACTCGTGTTGATGGTCTGGAAGCGACAACCTCTACAGCGGGTCAGCCGGAAGGAGTTGAGGTTGTTTTACGGCCACCTGTTCAGCAAATACTAGGTGGGGGGCCAGAGGTCATTCCACGAGTAGACCTGGCTTCGTCCCACCCAGTCATCGGGGATGCTAATCCCCAGTCAGAGTTGTTGGCCAGCGTGATGTTGGCAATGAGGGGAGAGATGGCGAAGCAGCAAGAGTTTCTGCTGAAGGCAATGGAGGACCGCGACGTAAACAATCGGAGAAGTGAGACGGTTGTGGAGAACGTCGTAGCAGGTTCTGGAGGCGATGGTATAAAGGTCACGGCGGTAGAGCGCGGGATTTCTGGTGCTCCGGGGAATAGGAAGAGTTGTTCCTATAAGTCCTTTCTGGGTTGCGGACCGCCAGAATTCTTCGGTTCTGATGACCCGGTGGTGTGCGTAAAGTGGATCCGAGCGGTTGAGCAAGCTTTTGGCTCTTCCGAATGTGGTGATGATCAGAGGGTGCGGTTCGGTACCCAACTGCTGAGGGACACTGCACTCATCTGGTGGAATATCATCCAATCCACTCTATCTCATGAAGTGTTGGCTCAGTTGTCTTGGGCCGAGTTCAAGAAGAAGTTGCTAGAGGAATTCTGCAACGAGAGGACCATGGACCGAATTGAGAAAGAATTCCGGTCTTTGGTGAAGGGAAGCCTGACGGTGAGGGAGTACACCCGTCAGTTTATGGAGAAGCTTGGTCTAGTGGGGCAGGCTGCCCCAACAGAGAAAGACAAGATGAAAGTATATCTCAACGGCTTGCCAGCGGACATGCAATCTATGGTCCATAATTTCAAAGCTTCTAACCTCCGAGAGATGGTGGAGGAAGCTCAGTTCATGGAGGAAATGTTCGTGAAGGGCAAATCTGAGAAGGCAGTGGTGGTGCCTGAAAAGAGAAAGTGGGAGAGCAGTTCAGTACCTCCCAAGCGGGCCCGACCTTTTGTTGGAAACCGCAACTTCAGCA
This sequence comes from Arctium minus, assembly GCA_954870635.1. Lineage (NCBI taxonomy): Eukaryota > Viridiplantae > Streptophyta > Magnoliopsida > Asterales > Asteraceae > Arctium > Arctium minus. The sequence continues at coordinate 15,004,422 of OX941080.1, forward strand.
GTTATCAAGAGGCAAAGTGGTGCCCGAAGTGTCGAACCAAGCATCACGGTAACTGTTACAGCAATTCTCAAACTTGCTATAAGTGTGGGAAGCCTGGTCACAATGTCAGAGATTGCCCAGTCAAAGGACCCATCTGTTATGAGTGCAAGGCACCGGGGCACGTGAGGAAAGATTGCCCGAAGCTTGTGTCGGGTAGCACGACAGCAAGGAAGGAGAACCCTCCTAAGGTTCAGGGTCGAGCTTTTCTGATGACGGCTGAAGAGGCTAGGGCATCCGCTGATGTGGTATCGGGTACTTTTCTTATAAACTCTATACCTGCTCGTATTTTATTCGATACGGGTGCTAGTTTCTCTTTGGTATCTGAATTGTTCCGTCAGAAAATTGCTATGCCCACTACTAGTCTTGAGGATGCATTAGTGGTAGAAATAGCAGATGGTAGATAAGTTCTGATCCGCGAGGTTCTGAAGCAGTGTACTCTTGGTATCGAAGGGAGAGAATTCCCGATCGATCTGCTACCGATGTCAATCGGGGGTTTTGATGTTGTAATCGGTATGGATTGGTTGTCAAACAATCAGGCCGAGTTCGTGTGTTCCAAGAAGATGATTCGACTTCCCAACCCCTCTGGAGAGGTCGTTGTCATCTATGGTGAAAAGAGAAAGGGTGAAGTAGCATTAATCACAATGGCAAGAGCACACAAGTGTTTAGTAAAAGGATGTTCGTCTTTCCTAGCCTATGTGATCGATGCCAGGTTAGAGAAGTCAAGGCTGGAAGATGTGAAGATCGTGCGGGAGTATCCAGATGTCTTTCTGGACGACTTGCCCGGGTTGCTGCCCGATCGTCAGGTAGAGTTTCGGATTGATCTTATGCCTGGCGCTGCACCGATCGCTAAAGCACCTTATCGCTTAGCGCCGTCGGAGATGCAGGAAATGGTAGCACAAGTCCAAGAGCTGTTGGAGAAGGGATTTATAAGACCGAGTTCGTCACCTTGGGGAGATCCGGTCTTATTTGTCAAGAAGAAGGATGGCACAATGAGAATGTGCATTGACTATCGTGAGTTGAACAAAGCTACAGTGAAGAACAGGTATCCACTTCCGAGAATAGACGACTTGTTCGATCAACTTCAAGGAGCGGGTTGTTTTTCCAAGATCGACTTACGTTCGGGTTATCACCAAGTGAATGTGAGAGAAGAAGATGTTCCGAAGACAGCTTTCAGAACGCGTTACGGCCATTACGAGTTCCTTGTAATGCCTTTTGGCCTGACTAACGCACCAGCAGTGTTTATGAACTTGATGAATAGAGTGTGCCGACCATTCCTCGACAAGTCGGTCATTGTATTCATTGATGACATACTCGTGTACTCCAGGAGTGAGACAGAGCACGAGCAGCATCTACGTGAAGTTCTGGAAGTGTTGAGAAAAGAGAGGTTGTACGCCAAGTTTTCCAAGTGCGACTTTTGGCTTAAAGAAGTACAATTTCTGGGGCACGTAGTCACTCGGGAAGGAGTGAAAGTGGACCCCTCCAAGATTGAAGCAATGATGAATTGGGAGCCTCCTAAGAGTCCGTCTGAGATCCGAAGTTTCTTGGGTCTGGCGGGATACTACAGGAGATTCATTCAAGACTTTTCGAAGATCGCTTCTTCCTTGACAGTTCTGACTCGGAAGAATGTGAAGTTTGAATGGGCAGAAGCCCAAGAGAAGGCGTTCAGGATTCTTCAAAAGAAGTTGTGTGAAGCTCCAATCTTGACTTTGCCTGAAGGGTCGGAAGATTTTGTGGTTTACAGCGACGCTTCAAAAATGGGGCTGGGTTGTGTGTTGATGCAACGAGGCAAGGTAATCGCTTATGCCTCGAGGCATCTTAAAATACACGAACAGAATTATCCAACTCATGATTTGGAGTTAGCGGCAGTGGTGTTCGCTCTGAAGCTTTGGCGACACTACCTCTACGGCACGAAGTGTATTCTTTACATGGATCACAAGAGCCTGAAGTATGTCTTTGATTAGAAAGAGCTGAATATGAGGCAAAGGCGGTGGCTCGAGTTGCTGAAAGATTACGACTATGAATTGCTTTACCATCCAGGTAAGGCGAACGTGGTGGCCGATGCGCTAAGTCGGAAGGACTATAGCGGGAGTATTCGGGCTACCCATTCAAGAATCGAGCTAGTGTCTAGTCTTGTTGAGAAGATCAAGACATCTCAGATGGAAGCATTGTTGGAAGAAAATCTCAAAGAGGAAGTCATGACAAAGCAACGTTTACTCTTGACGGAGGATAGCCGTGGAGTGAAACTGTTCAGCGGTCGTGTGTGGGTGCCCAAGGTTGGGGGAAACCGTGAGCTGTTGCTAGAAGATGCACACAAGTCCAAGTATTCCATTCACCTGGGAAGTACGAAGATGTACAGGGACTTGAAGTTGCACTATTGGTGGCCGGTAATGAAGCTTGATGTGGCGCGTTACGTTGAGCGTTGTGTGACGTGTTCGCAAGTCAAAGCCGAACATCAGCGACCGTATGGGAGTCTTCAGTCCTTAGAGATTCCCGAGTGGAAGTGGGAGCATATCACCATGGACTTCGTGACGAAGTTGCCTAAAACTCTTTGGGGACACGATGCCATCTGGGTGATAGTGGATAGATTGACAAAGAGCGCTCACTTTTTGCCTATGCGCGAGACTTTACCGATGGATAAGTTGGCGAAGCTTTATATCGATGAGGTGGTCTCGAGGCATGGAATACCTTTGTCGATCGTGTCGGATCGCGACAGTCGGTTCACTTCGAACTTCTGGGATGGGTTTCAGAAAGAGCTTGGTACGCGAGTTAAGTTGAGTACGGCTTACCATCCACAGACCGACGGGCAGAGCGAGCGAACGATCCAAACCTTGGAAGACATGTTGAGGTCTTGCGTCATCGATTTCGGGGGAAGTTGGGACTCTCACCTGCCTTTGGTGGAGTTTGCTTACAACAATAGCTACCACTCGAGTATTGGGATGGCACCCTTTGAAGCACTGTATGGGCGAAAGTGTCGGACTCCTATGTGTTGGCTAGAAGCGGGAGAGAAGCAGTTCACCGGGCCTGAAATCGTGCAAGAGACTGCCGATAAGGTCAAGTGCATCCGAGAGAGGATGAAAGCGGCTCAGGATCGTCAGAAGAGCTATGCCGATAAGAAGAGGCGACCGATGGAATTCCAAGTAGGCGACCGCGTTATGCTTAAGGTATCGCCATGGAAGGGCATTATTCGGTTCGGAAAACGTGGGAAGCTGAGTCCTCATTTCCTCGGACCTTTCAAGGTACTTAAGCGAGTAGGGTTGCAGGCCTACCAGTTGGAATTGCCACCGGAGTTGAGCAGAATACATAACACGTTTCATGTTTGCTACCTCCGGAAATGTTTGGCGGTAGAAGACAGCGTCATTCCCTTTTCAGAGTTAAGGGTAGACGAAGGTAACCGTTGTGTGGAAGAACCCGACGCCATCTTAGAGAGAAAGTCTAGGAAGTTGCGTCACAAAGAAGTCACTTTGGTCAAGGTGCAGTGGAAGCATCACCGGGGAGCAAATGTGACTTGGGAAGCTGAAGAGGATATGAAGCGTAGATATCCTCATCTCTTTGTATAGTTGGATTTCGGGGACGAAATCATTCCTAAGTTGGGGAGGATTGTAACACCCTGGATTTTGGGATTTGGTGAGAAGTTGACCTTTACCCAAAGTTCAAGGGGGTATAATGTAACTTGGGTTAAATAAATACAAATCAAATCTGAGATATTTTCTAAATATCTCATTTGATCTGTTTTGTGTTGGAGAAGCCAGGGAGAAGAGAGAAGGCAGGAGAAAAGCAGTGTAAAAGTGATCGACTGATTCGGACAAATCGAGGTACGAATCTAGCTTAATGCTTTGATCTGAATGCTTTTAGCCGTGTAGAATCTCGTTGTGAAGGTTTTAAACCGTTCCATTTTGAGATCTGAGTATTTCTCATTTTGGATCTGGGTTCTGCGTCGATCTGTTCTTGATGAACAAGACGACCGGTGAACAAGTCGACCGGTGAGCAAAGGACCGGATGGTCCTTCGGTCGGGGTGTTGTGTTCGACCGGAGGTTGTTCGACCGGGGGGTTGTGCCCGACCGGAGCCTGTTCGACCGGTGTTGTCGTTCGACCGGTGTAGTTGTTGGACCGGTGTTGTTGTTGGACCGGTGTTGTCCTTTGACCGGTTTAGGTTATGTTAAGTTGTTAGCTTCTTTGTCTTTAAATTCTAGTCAAGTAGCGAGAGGTTTATCTGTATTTTGACTTACCGATTCTTTCGGTGTTGTCATAGGTAGCGCTCCTTAAGAAGAAGGAAACAAAGGTGAGTTCCTACTTTCATTTTAAACTGTATACATATCAAAAGTTACCTTTTGGATCTTATATTGTTAAAGTAAAATGAGGTTTTACTTATGCGTTCATGCGAAAAGAATATTGAAAAGAACTCCTTTTAATGATTTTCATTCTTACCAGAAGTTGAACTGGGAATAGCATTTTGTTTATAAAATGTATTTATACCATATGTTTAATTATGGTTGGTCACATATGTTGTTGTGACGAGTCCTTACCATTACTAGTGGATCCCTAGGTTTTGAGTAGACTGTATTGCTGGGATGATACATTCCCCAAATTTGTAGCTATGGATCATATGTTTCTAGAGGGCAACTTGGTACGGTTATGTGAGGCCGGATACTAGCCATGGTTCATAGTGATCCTAGCGAAGGAGTATACCTTGGTTTTGCGCTTGGGGCTTGATCTCACGTTGAAGCACGGACTTTGTGATTCGTATCCGCGGATTCCAATTGGTTTAGCTCGTAACTCAGACTGTTGGCTTAACTTTGTGTTACGCCACAATCCTTGGTAAAATGTTTTGTTTTCGGTCCTTTTATGGCATGTTTATAACGAAAAGCCCGATTGTGGCAAGGACCTAAATTGTAAATTTAACCTCTTTGGAAATGTTATCTTGGAACTGATGTTTTATCTTTTGAGCTTATAAACTGTATGTTCTCACCAGTCTTTTAAGTCTGACACTTTTTCTCAAATGGTATGTGTAACAGGTTTCCATTAGCGGTGGGTTGCCTGGGTTTTTGGAGATACGAGTTTTGAGTCTCGAGGTTTTGGAGATGTTTTAGTATTGTTGTTGGGCATTGTTAAGTCTCATTCTTTTGATGAAATCCTTGTATAGGATTGTATAGTCTTAAGGACTGGTCCCATTTATGGGAAGTTAATGGATTTACTTTCGTCATGTTGTCAGGTTTCCAAGTTTTAATTTACTCTGATTTTTTAGGCGTTTACAAGTTTCCCATCTTGAACGCTTAATTGTTTAATGCTTATCTTCCGTTTATGTTTATCGATATTGAAATTCCTAAGCTCGAGCCTCATCGGTTTAATTTAAATGTTTTAGAAGTTCGGTACCATGGGAGTGAGAGTGCCATGAGGCACAATCGCGAAGGCACTATTGCGGGGTTTGGATGAACTCTCGGTACCTCCCCGGCTAAAGTGACGACGAAAGTGACATGTGTCACAATCGCCGAGTCACTCTCGCCGAGCCATACCCCTCATACGCGGTACACTTTTGGCGAAAGTGCTGGAGAGAGTGCCCTTGGCACAATCGCCCAGGTCCCACCAGACGGGTTTTAATACTATTTTTTCATCCTTTATCCTCATTAACTCCAAAATCAGATATCCTTAGAGAGAGAGAGAGAGAGAGAGCCCTAATATGCGATTTTTGGCTCAATATTCACCTCTCTTCCTCTTACCTTCTTAAAAAACATTAATTGTTGGGTGTTGAGAAAGGATTCAAGATTCTTACGCATTTATTGAAGGTTCTCAACAATAATTTCAAGTCTTCAACCCCAAGTCTTCTTCACCACACCTCTTCTAGAGTTTTCTTATTTTCTAAGGTTTCATCTAAAACCCTAGTTGGTGAGTTTCTTCTAAACTTTACAAATGAGATACATATCTTGAACGCTAATTATTATTATTCTATACTTATGCATATATCTGATCACCTGATAAGTTTGACCTAATTGCTACTTTTGTTACTTGTTGGGGTTATTGGTTAATATTTTTCATGTGGATTTTGATGAGTTTATTAATAACAATGTTGTGGTCATGATTGGGTATTATCATGGGGTTGATGGTGATTATTGGTAAACTTGTATATTTTAGAGTTGTGGGTCTATATGGGATTGGAAGTACGTAAGGTCTTATACATGTATCTTGTTGATATGAAATATGTATAGAGATGATTATAGTATGAGTATTGGATGAACCATGAGTAAGCACTAGGAGGATGTAGTCTTAGGGTGCCACCATGATGGTATGCACCTAGACCTCCGCCATTAGGAGTAATGTCTGAGAGGTAGTTTTCGAAAGTGTCGGACCTTCGGGATGTTGCTCATGTGAGTGAACATCAAGGTACGTTGATTTGAGGTGAAATTTGTTGATGTGATGGGTCTCCCCCATTGATTCCTTTATGGCTCTTGTTGTCCATAACTGATATAAATGATTATGTCATGCTTTTGTTCAACTCACTAGGCTCGTTTGGCCTAACACTTGATTGGTTTGATGTGTATCTCAGGTTCTAGCGGTGCGACCGCCAAGAAGGTCTAGTAGACTTTAGTTGTAAGATTGGGAGCATTTTTGGGAAGCCAAGATTAGAAGGCTTTATATTATTGGAGATTTGGTTGACAACTTTATATAATCTCTTTCCTAGATAGGATTTAGATTAAAGGGTTGTTTTCCCTCATTGCTTATTTGTTACAAACATGTAATTAACAGGCGTTTATTGTTTCCCTTTTTGGGATGAGCTCGTGCTATGGCACTAATTTAAATATCATATTTCCTTTTTTAGAAATTTTTGTTATCCCTATTTTTGGGGTGTTACAGTTTGTGCAAGCACGTAATTTAAACTCATGAATAACCCAAAACACAACATTAGGTTGGGACAAACCTTTTTTCCAAAGGAATTCACACCATTTACACTTTCAAAATGTCCCATGACACAAGCTATGCATATTTCCAACAAACACTAAAATGCATTTTTACCAAATAACCTCCATTTATACAATTAATCATCAAAACACTTTCATTTATGACACATATATCAAATCGCCCAAAAATCCCCAAATGTGGTTGTTTTACAAGGTTTATAAAGTTAAACACTTTCAAATAATCAAAACCCATCAAATAGCTTATCAATTGACAATTTCATGTGAAACACATAAACACTTTAATATAGACATTTTTGGCATGTACAATGTTTTTACAAATCAACTTGAACTCACCTTGCTAGATTTAGGCTAAATCTACAAGTTTTTTCCCCAACTTGAGCTCCCTTGAAGAAACTTGGATCCTCAATCTGAAACTTCCAAAAAACTAGATCCATAAGTTTTCAACCATAAATACACATATCCAAGCATTTAGAATCATTCCCCAAACATCTTATATCAAAATCTCCATTTTGGCCAAAAACCCTAATTTGACCTAATTTCCCCAAAATCATCCAAACCAAAATTTTAGAAATATAAACATTAGGGAGCCATCAATAGAGCATTTATAACCCATAAATAATAGGGGAAATGAACTTACCACTTAGGTTTTGGTGAAAACCTAGAAACCCCCAAAATACTTGAAGATGGAGGTGATGATGATGGGCTCTTGATCTTTGCTTCCAATCCACCACTAAATACTCTTATATATTCCCAAAACTAACAATCTACCCTTGAAAAGCTTTCAAAAACAAAACCATAGCAACTTGAATCGCCAATAACGGAGTAGAAATGAGAGTTATGAAGAAATGAATAATGGGGCTGAAAATCCAACTTTTAACAAGTCTGGCACACCCGTGCTACATTGCCATGTGACTTTGCCATGGCATTGTCACAAGGATTAGCCGCTCAAAGTGTACCGTGGGCTAAAATTGTCTGCGACTTTGCCAGTGCGACTATAACACTGTCATATTCGTCGGGCATTGTAGTCGGACTCGTACCAAGCCCCAAAACTCGACTTTTTTTATGCCAACACTCCCGAAACTCTTAGGGACTTAAATTAATGTTTTTCCAACATAAATTCCACCATATACAAGCTATAAAAATGTTCGGGTGATATTTACTTACCGAAATTATGGGTGTTACACTTTGCTTTTTGCTTTTTCACATGTGACTATGTACTTTAGATGATTTCTTAGTTCGTGAGGCAGTGAGCATCTCCGAGTATAAATAGGAGAGCTCCGTTCATTGTAATTCACCCCAGTTAGATCACTCACATGATTATTCTAATTTGCTATTTTCTAGTCTTTTATAATTCGGTACGCTCCTGTTCAGTGTTACAACATTATTCGTAGCATCTTTACATTTCTTGTCATTTATGATTCCGCTTTACATTTACGCATTCCAATTTCAGTCATTTACATGATGCACTTAATTTATGTCTCTCCAATAATGTCGTACATCATGTGTAAAAGTGATGATGGGGTAAGTCCCTATTTTGGGTGTAAGAGATGGTTGAGAGATAAAAGTCTATGTAATAGTGGATAATTGTTTTCACTACTAATTATCAACTTCACTATTCACTCATTGTTTCTGAGTTTCATTTATGAGATAAATTTATTTACCTTATTTACATCACATTTGTTATATTTTAGTGTCAAAATCTAAAAATAATTTGAGTCTTTTATTCATTTATTTATAATTTACATAGATTTTTAGGATTTTTAATAAGGAGTGAATGAATTGGAAATTTATGCTTATTATTGTGAAAGTTCTCTCATTTTTTATCGTGTTTGTGTAGGATGTTTGGGAGACATTTTTTGCACATATTCCCGTGAGATGATCGAGAAGACGAATGATGGAGAAGATAAAGCCTTCCTTTTGTGAAGATGGAGAATTGTTGTTATGATGATTTTTGATTAATTGGGCCTTAGGATTTTGATATGGTGAACATCCATTTGGATTGATATTTAGGGCGTATACTTTGAACTTTTGTGGTTATCTTTTGGGCCGATATTAGGGCCAAGCATTTAGGACATCTCTAGCAAATAAGTTGGTTGAGGCCATAGGCCGAAGTTCTAAAGGCCATGGGCCAATTTCTTGTTTAATCCATGGGCCAATTTTAGTAGGATAAAAACAATTTAATTATGTTTTGGTATTATTTGTAATTTCCTAACCCCTTAGGAGTATTTTGGTCATCTTGCCCATCCAATTTTAGTATAAAGAGATGGGTAAGGTTGGTGTTAAATAGAAGTTTTTCAAGCTTGGAAGGAAGTTTCCAAGGGGAGAAATCCATTAGTTAGTTAGCATCTCTCTCTTTTCTCTTATTTCTTCATTTTTACTATGAAGAAATATGTGTGAAGAATAGGATAAATATTACATTAGTTGTGCATGAGTGTTTGTTTACCAATCGAGTAGAAGTGTGTTTTACTTTAATTAAATTTAATTTCAAGTTTTTGAGTGATCCCAAGTTTTTTTCCTTTCATTTCGTTATTTGTTGAATTCATTTCGTCCGCAAGTCTTTTATAATTCGTTTTTGCAAGTCTCATGTTTTCACTCGTTTCTCTTACAAGGGTCGAACCTTACATCTGTGTGATCAAAGTCCCTTGCGACCATTGAGTGACTACAATTAAACGCTTTTTAAATTCTCTTTTTCAACTTGGAAATTTTATAATTCAGTTTTCACTCTTTAAGGAACGTTTGATAGTAGTTTTACGTTGGATTTTTATAAATTCTATCGTGACGCATCACTACTACTTGAGAGGTCGAATGATGCCTTTTCCAACAAGAATGAGCAAGCCTTAGATTTCCGAATCAAACCTTCAAGTGCAAGTTAATGATTTCTCTCCCGCATTTATTTTATAGTCTTTTAAATTATGCAATTTACTTTCTCACATTTTACATTCCGCAATTTAATTTCTCGTTATTTACTTTCCGTAATTTACTTTCTCGCACTTAATACACGTCATTTAGTTATTGCTCTTTATAATTCATACTTTTAACTTATTATCTATTCTTGAAATCATAACTTGCACAACAAGTTTCATTTCCTAAATTATAGTTCTCGCTCTTTATTGCATTTTCAATCTCCGCCATCTACATTTCAAGTCTTTACATTTTCCCAAATTATGTCGGACTAATCGTCTTAGCTTGGGGTATGAAATGAAATTAATATTAAGACCTATGAAAAGGTGAAAAGGTGAAAAGGTAAAAAGGTGTTTCGAATGTAGCATAATTGTCCGAGTTATTTAAATCAAGATCATATTTTATGTGAATATTACATTTAAACAATTGACAACTGTTTACGTGTATAAATTTTTTTAAGTGACATAAAATATCAATCTTGAGATAACGAAAGAATGCTACAATATATTTTTACCGGATCATTTGTATTGTTTTAATGGATCTTTGTACCCCTTGCTTCTTTCTAATTGATTTCTTTAGTGATAACCAATCAACCAACCAAAAGATTTTCTTTGAATTTTCCATCTGAAACTAGCTTTTACGAACTGGACTTTAAGAGAAATTTTCACACTGTGACACCCGTAAATTTCGGTCGGTAAAGATTAATCTTTTGGGATAATATCTATTTCATATTGTGAAATTTTACCTCTAACGTCTTACCTACCGAACCCTTTATTCATGACAAGAGAACTTCGGGTAAAGGTCGAGATTTCTTACCTTAGGCAGGTGGAGCGATTGTGCCCGGCGACTGTGACAATGTCACTATCGCCGAGGGCACTATCGCGGGGCCTTGGGTAGCCTCGGTACAAACCTTGCGATAGGTCCAGCAATTATGCCCTAGGCACTACCGCTATGGCACAATCGTCCGCGGCCATCAGGCCCTTAAGTGCCCGACTTTCCAGCCCCTATCTCATTTTCTCACTTCTTTCTCTTCACCTTTCTTCCCCAAATCGTTTTCTCACTTCCTATTACAAACCCTAACTCATTTTAAGACAATTTCCTTGAGTTTTAAGGTGTTTCTTCATAATCAAGGCTCGTGACTTCTACCTCAAGTGCTAGATCAAGTGTTCTTCCTCATTTCGTAGGATTTATATGTAACATCCTAAAAATTGGGGTCGATTTAAAATTTGGAGATTTGGCTATATAACGTCTGAAAATGGTATAAACCAATATACCCAAACCGAGAGATCCAATAACTTGTAAAAAAGTATACGACCCAACGGACTAATGTATGTCAACCCAACACGGGGACTATAATATAGTAATTATAACCCATATTCTCGACAACCTAATAATCTAACTTGAGTAAGCAAGATTAAGGTCGGGTGTTGCTATTCTTCCAAAAGTAATAATTTATACTTCCAAAAATGTCGGTCACTAAATCATCAAAAGACCGCTCTCGAACCCAAAGTCGTCCACTCAATCCCGACGCATCCCACCGCTAGAGTGACCTATCACACATGACAACCAATAACAAGTGTTAGGCTAAAGCCTAGTGAGAATAAATAAGCGAAATTTAATTTGATCAATAAACCCGTTTGGAGACATGTAGCCAATCTAGCCGTGAGATAAATCAAGATAAAGCCAATAAACCATTAGTATCCAATATATATTGCCAACAGTTCAGAAACCACATAGCGAGCTCAACTACTCTAAGTCTTTTGCTCGAAAACATCAAGTCAACCACTCCAGGTCTATTCTTGAGAGTTCCCAAAACAGGGCAACTCGAGCACAATGGGATTACACCATACTGTCCATAGGACGCTGCCCGACCGTATAGGCCCACACCCTACTTACCATGGAGCCCGATGCCTATCCCGTGCCAAGGGTAACCAAATGTTCGGACAAGACATTGGGATACCGTGCCTATGGATCCATTGCACTAAACCAAGAACCAAACTTACCATTATAACCATATATAAACATGCATATACTTCATGAGACCAAATCCCAAACATAGGAGCTACTAGCATTGCTCATCTCACATTTGTTAAGAACTTCATAAATGCACTCTCATCAATGATAATACCATAATCTCATTACAAAAGTCATTGTGTCCAATAATTAGTGTAATACACCAATTATTCCCAAAACCCTAGTTTTCTCTTCATGTGATACCAATACTCCAAATAACAAATATTGGTTAACAAATGATGGAGTAAGTATGAACACCATTACTTTCTTTAACATACCATCCCATAAAACTTTGTTTAGTCAAATAAACATGATACCTTCAAAACTCCTAGTTAGGTCAAAACCCAACAAAACCCAAATATGATTAGGAGGCAAGGAAAGTTTATAAATACAATAACTCTAACATTTATGAGGAAGAAGTGTCTAAGAAAACTCACCTTGTAAGGGTTATACACCAAACCCTAGATGTGATACTTGAGAGATGGAAGGAAAAGCACTTGAGCTTCTTAATCACAAGCAAGGACCTAATATTAAATCCACCAACCAACCATAAGAATCTTTACTAGGAGCATTCAATGAAGGAGGATGAAAACCCTACCTTTTAGCTCTCCAAAATCGCCCTTCAATGCTCCCCAAACTGACCAAATGACTTAAAAGTTCGAACACAAGCATTTAAGGCCCTGAAGCCTGTTCGCGAGAGTGCCACACGATAGTGACATTGTCACAATCGCCCGAAACAACGACCCCTCGGTACAAACTCAGCGATAGTGCCACGCGATAGTGACACTATCACAATCGCGTGTCATAATCGTGCCGAGCCTTAGACTTACGGTATAACTCCCGCGAGAGTGCCACGCGAGAGTGAATCCTGTCACAATCGCGGGCACTATCTCCCCAGACGTACCGAACCCGATTTTCGCCCGAATGCACGCGCGATCAAAACTATGGTTCAATAATTGGATTTATAACCAAAGTAAGTACTTACCGAAATCGAGGGTGTTACATTATAGGTTTTGGGGTTTTGCTCAAAATCCAAGAGGTGAGTCCGTCCTACTCTTTTCTAATTATTCTTTCGAGCTACAAATACTTAATTTATGACTTTATGGTGTTCTATTTCTCAAGTTTTTGGTTTAGATGACTTTGGGAAAGTTAAGGTAAAACTACGGTTTTGACCAAATCTGAGAGTTATGGTGGAAGGTGTTTGGGGAATGATCCTAAGTACTCGGGTTTGTGTGTTTATGGTTGCAATCTTATGGATCTAGGTTTTGGAAGATTTGGGGAATGATCCTACACGTTTAAGTACCGCAAAGGGCCCAAGGAAACGAGGACTTAACTTTCCGTGTTTTCCAAAACGTATAATCCCCTTCCAAGGAGACACCTTCAACATAACACGATCACCCACTTGGAATTCTATCGGCCGACGCTTCTTGTCATCATAACTTTTCTATCGATCTTGGGCCATTCTTAAGCGTTCCCGTATGTCCTTCACCTTATCCGCCGTCTCTTGTACAATTTCAGGTCCGGAAAACTGCTTCTCCCCCGTCTCTAGCCAACATACGGGAGTTCTGCTCTTGCGACCGTATAAAGCTTCAAACGGTGCCATTCCGATGCTTGAATGATAGCTATTGTTGTAAGCGAACTCCACCAAAGGCAGGTGTGAGTCCCAACTACCCCCAAAGTCAATTACACAAGATCTCAACATATCTTCTAGCGTCTGGATTGTCCTCTCGCTTTGATTGTCGGTTTGAGGATGGTAGGTCGTGTTCAACTTCACACGCATGCCAAATTCCTTCTGCAATCCATCCCAAAAATGCGATGTGAACCGACTATCACGATCAGAGACAATAGATAGCGATACACCATGACGAGATATCACCTCATCGATGTACAACTTTGCCAGCTTGTCCATGGGTAGACTCTCTTGCATGGCCAAGAAATGAGCGCTCTTGGTCAAACGGTCCACTACTACCCAAATGGTGTCATGACCACGCACGGTCTTTGGCAATTTTGTCACGAAATCCATCGTGATGTGCTCCCATTTCCATTCCGGAATTTCTAGAGATTGCAAGCTGCCGTAAGGTCGCTGGTGTTCGGCTTTCACTTGCAAGCACGTTACACATCGCTCCACATAGCGTGCAACATCGAGCTTCATAACTGGCCACCAATAGTGCAACTTTAAATCTCGTTACATCTTCGTGCTTCCCGAATGAATAGAATATTTCAATTTGTGGGCATCTTCGAGAAGAAGTTCTCGATTGCCCCCGATCTTAGGCACCCAAACCCGTCCATTGAAGAGCTTTACTCCTCGGCCATCCTCTGTCAAGAGTAAGTGTTGCCTTTCCATGACCTCCTCCTTGAGATTTTCTTCTAGCAAAGCTTCCATTTGCGACACTTTAATCCGGTCGATGAGTGTTGATGTCAACTCGATCCGTGTGAAAGTAGCTTTAGAATTTCCTCCATAATCCTTTCGACTAAGAGCATCAGCGACAACGTTTGCCTTACCCGGGTGGTAAAGCAACTCGCAGTCATAATCTTTTAATAATTCCAACCATCTCCGTTGCCTCATGTTTAATTCCTTTTGGTCGAAGATGTGCCTCAGACTCTTGTGATCCGTAGAAAGGGTACACTTTGTGCCATAGAGGTAGTGTCGCCACAACTTTAAAGCAAACACCACCACCGCTAATTCCAAGTCATGTGTTGGGTAGTTGACTTCATGGACCTTAAGTTGTTGTGATTCGTAAGCAATCACTTTACCCCTTTGCATTAGAACGCAACCAATCCCATCTTTGATGCATCGCTGTAAACCACAAAATCTTATGTTCCTTCGGGTAGAGATAGAATGGGAGTTTCGCAAAGCTTCTTCTGCAGTGTTCGGAACGCCTTCTCTTGACTCTCGGTCCAAACAAATTTCACATTCTTTCGAGTTAGGTCCGTCAATGTTGAAGCTATCTTAGAGAAGTCTTGGATGAATCTTCGGTAGTATCCCGCCAGTCCTAGGAAACTGGATTTCGGATGGACTCTTGGGCGGTTTACAATTCATCATGGACTCAATTTTAGCGGGATCCACCTTCACTCCTTCCCTTGAAACCACGTGCCCCAAAAACTGCACCTCTTGAAGCCATAATTCACACTTTGAAAACTTTGCATAAAGTTTTTCTCGTCTCAAAACTTCTAACACCTCCCGAAGGTGTTGCTCATGACTCTCCTCGTCTTTGGAATAAACCAAGATATCATCAATGAACACAGTTACCGATTTGTCGAGAAATGGTTGGCACACCCGGTTCATCAAATCCATGAATATAGCCGACGTGTTGGTTAGACCGAACGACATTACTAGGAATTCGTAGTGACCGTAACGTGTCCTAAATGTCGTCTTCGGAATGTCGCTCTTGGCCACCTTAACTTGATGATATCCCGACCGCAGGTCGATCTTTGAAAAGTAACCCGCAACTTGAAGTTGATCAAATAAGTCGTCGATTCTCGGAAGCGGATACTTGTTCTTTACCGTAACCTTGTTTAGTTCTCTGTAGTCGATACACATCCTCATTGAGCCGTCCTTCTTCTTGACGAATAAGATTGGTGCTCCCCAAGGTGACGAACTTGGTTAAATAAAACCCTTCTCAAGAAGGTATTGGAGTTAAGTCATCATTTCTTGCATCTCGGTAAGAGCCAACTGGTAGGGAGCTCGTGCAATCGGGGTTGCCCCTGGAACGAGATCAATTCTGAAATCCACAAGTCGATCGGGTGGCAACCAGGAAAGTCTTTCGGGAACACATCGGGAAAATCGCGTACCACCCTTACTTCTTCTAATTTCCTCTTCTCGAGTTTGGTGTCGATAGCATAAGCCAAGAAGGATGAGCATCCTTTCGCCAGAAATTTCCGCTCTTTGATCAATGAGATAATAGCTACCTCACCTTTCCTCCTTTCACCATAAATGATCGTTGACTCTCCATTTGCTACCGGTAAATGGACCATCTTCTTGGAACACACAATCTCGGTGTGATTCTCCGATAACCAATCCATCCCTATTACTACATCGAACCCGCCTAATTGCATAGGCATTAAACTAGCCGGAAATTTCTTACCATCAAACTCAAGAGTGCAATCTCTTACGACATCCCGAATTATCAATTGGCTCCCGTTAGCTATTTCTACTACAATGGCTTCATCTAAGCTACTCATAGGCATGGCAAACTTTTGACAAAAGGTATCGGATATAAATGAGAAGCTAGCACCCGAATCGAACAATACACGCGTAGGCACGGAGTTTAGAAGAAACGTACCCGATACCACATCAATAGAGGCTTTGGCTTCCTCGGAAGACATTTGAAAAGCTCTTCCGGTTGATCTTGGAGGTTCCGTCTTCTTTCTGCCGCTTCTGTCGGTCTTCAATTTCGGACATTCGTCCTGAATATGACCCGACTCTTTGCACTCGTAACACAAACGCCCCTTGACAGGACAATCCTTATACGCATGCCCAGGCTTTCCGCACTTAAAACAAGCCTCGGGTACAAAGTTGCATGGGCCGTAGTGTTTGTTTCGGCAGTTGGAACACCACTTAGCCTCGGGCCTAGAGTCTGCTTTCCGGTGGTAGTTGTTGTTGTTGAACGGTCTTGGTTTCTTGGAGGCTAAGGAATTTCCTTCCCATTTTCTCTTTTCGGCTAGGCGAGAACCTTCTTCCTTTTTCAAGGTAGAAGAGTCCTCCAATAACTGCGCTTCCTCAATCGCCTCCCTGAGTGTAGAAGTCTTCGATACTCTTACCATCGACATCATGTCGTACGGAAGCCCTTTAATGTAGGCTTTGATCTTTTCCTTCTCGGTAGGGACTAGGTGTCCCACCAACCCCATCTTGTCCATAAATATCCGGGTGTAGTCTTTCACTGACCGGCTACCCATCTTCAAATTTTGAAATTCCTCCTTTATTCGGTCCATCGACCTCTCGTTGCAGTACTCTTCAAGAAGTTTCTCCTTGAATGTTGCCCAAGACAATTGGGCCAATACCGTCGCCTCAAGGAAAGCGGAATACACATTTCACCAAGTGAGGGTCGTCCCTCTCAACATTTGCGAGCCAAAAATCTCTTTTTGTCCTTCTCCACACTCGCTTGATCGGAAAGCTTATTCCATTTCCCGAATCCAACTCACACAGACTGACGGATCATCCGAACCCTTAAACTCCGGTGGTCGACAACCCAGAAAGGCCTTGAACGTGCAAGTTTTCGCCGCTTGCCCGACCCTCAGGGTTATGGCAGCCTCAGTAGGGATTACGGGTCTGGTACCCCCGGATCCCACCACGATAATGTTCTCGTCCACCGTTTCATTCCTACGGATTTTGTGATTGTCCCGATCCTCTAAAAGTTTTATGAACAGTTCTTGTTGCTGCGCCATAGCTCAGTTCATGGCTACCATCATTCTGTCCATCATTCTTGTCTCCGCCGTCACTTCTTCCAAGATTGGATCTCTTGATTTCAAATTGCGCAGGGGAATGTGTTAGGGTCCCCGACCCAAAACATTAACCGGTCGTGTGGGCTCTTCCACCACGGTCACCCGTGGTTGATCGGCCGTGAATACCGTGGTGTCTTGCCCTTCCTGTCTATTCCTGGTGGTAACCATTACCTGTCACACAAGGTCGGATATAGAGTGAGAGGTGAACCGCACGAATAACATAGGGAACGTACTACTACATCAACCAATTATCATAACAACAGTAGATTAAGTATGCCCACGTAAAACATATTCATAATAACGTTAGCTAAGTGAAATTATTAATACTTGATACGTAAGAGTTCTCATCACTATCGTTACAACTCTCAATCCACGTAAGTTCCATCGACTTGAGACGTTCCTATCTTAGGAGTTCTACCCAAATCTCACAATTCGTAACTTAAAATTCTCAGTTTAAGTCTAGGCATCTTACATCCATACCTAGTTCCCTTAAACTAATGCTTTGATACCAACTTGTAACAACCTAAAAATTGGGGTCAATTTAAAAATTGGAGATTTGGCTATATAACGTCTGAAAATGGTAATAACCAATCTACCCAAAACGGGAGATCCAATAACCTGTAAAAAAGTATACGACCCAACGGACTAATGTATGTCAACCCAACACGGGGACTATAATACGGTAATTATAACCCATATTCTCGACAACCTAATAATCTAACTTGAGTGAGCAAGATTAAGGTCGGGTGTTGCTATTCTTCCAAAAGTAACAATTTATACTTCCAAAAATGTCGGTCACTAAATCATCAAAAGACCGCTCTCGAACCCAAAGCCGTCCACTCAATCCCGACGCATCCCACCGCTAGAGTGACCCGTCACACATGACAACCAATAACAAGTGTTAGGCTAAAGCCTAGTGAGAATAAATAAGTGAAATTTAATTTGAACAATAAACCCGTTTGGAGACATGTAGCCAATCTAGCCATGAGATAAATCAAGATAAATCCAATAAACCATTAGTATCCAATATATATTGCCAACAGTTCAAAAACCACATAGCGAGCTCAACTACTCTAAGTCTTTTGCTCGAAAACATCAAGTCAACCACTCCAGGTCTATTCTTGAGAGTTCCCAAAACAGGGCAACTCGAGCACAATGGGATTACACCATACTGTCCATAGGACGCTGCCCGACCGTATAGGCCCACACCCTACTTACCATGGAGCCCGATGCCTATCCCGTGCCAAGGGTAACCAAATGTTCGGACAAGACATTGGGATACCGTGCCTATGGATCCATTGCACTAAACCAAGAACCAAACTTACCATTATAACCATATATAAACATGCATATACTTCATGAGACCAAATCCCAAACATAGGAGCTACTAGCATTGCTCATCTCACATTTGTTAAGAACTTCATAAATGCACTCTCATCAATGATAATACCATAATCTCATTACAAAAGTCATTGTGTCCAATAATTAGTGTAATACACCAATTATTCCCAAAACCCTAGTTTTCTCTTCATGTGATACCAATACTCCAAATAACAAATATTGGTTAACAAATGATGGAGTAAGTATGAACACCATTACTTTCTTTAACATACCATCCCATAAAACTTTGTTTAGTCAAATAAACATGATACTTTCAAAACTCCTAGTTAGGTCAAAACCCAACAAAACCCAAATATGATTAGGAGGCAAGGAAAGTTTATAAATACAATAACTCTAACATTTATGAGGAAGAAGTGTCTAAGAAAACTCACCTTGTAAGGGTTATACACCAAACCCTAGATGTGATACTTGAGAGATGGAAGGAAAAGCACTTGAGCTTCTTAATCACAAGCAAGGACCTAATATTAAATCCACCAACCAACCATAAGAATCTTTACTAGGAGGATTCAATGAAGGAGGATGAAAACCCTACCTTTTAGCTCTCCAAAATCGCCCTTCAATGCTCCCAAAACTGACCAAATGACTTAAAAGTTCGAACACAAGCATTTAAGGCCCTGAAGCCTGTTCGCGAGAGTGCCACACGATAGTGACATTGTCACAATCGCCCGAAACAACGACCCCTCGGTACAAACTCAGCGATAGTGCCACGCGATAGTGACACTATCACAATCGCGTGTCATGATCGCGCTGAGCCTTAGACTTACGGTACAACTCCCGCGAGAGTGCCACGCGAGAGTGACTCCTATCACAATCGCGGGCACTATCTCCCCAGACGTACCGAACCCGATTTTCACCCGAATGCACGCGCGATCAAAACTATGGTTCAATAATTGGATTTATAACCAAAGTAAGTACTTACCGAAATCGAGGGTGTTACATTATAGGTTTTGGGGTTTTGCTCAAAATCCAAGAGGAGAGTCCGTCCTACTCTTTTCTAATTATTCTTTCGAGCTACAAATACTTCATTTATGACTTTATGGTGTTCTATTTCTCAAGTTTTTGGTTTAGATGATTTTGGGAAAGTTAAGGTAAAACTACGGTTTTGACCAAATCTGAGAGTTATGGTGGAAGGTGTTTGGGGAATGATCCTAAGTACTCGGGTTTGTGTGTTTATGTTTACAATCTTATAGATCTAGGTTTTGGAAGATTTGGCTTGTGGATTCAAGTTTCTTAAAGGAAGCTCAAGTTGGGGTAAAATCTAGATTTAGCCTAAATCTAGCAAGATGAGTTCAATTTGATTTGTGAAAACGGTGTACATTCCAAAATACTCATTTTTAAATGTTTATGTGTTTTACATGAAAATATCTATTGTTGAGTTGTTGATGAGTTTCGAGTATTTGAAATGTTTAACTATATAAATTTTATAAAACACCCACTTTGGGGATCTTTGAACATTTTGGTAAATAAATCATGTTGATATTTCTCTTTGATGATTTGACATATATAAATGGAGTTCATTTGACGTAAATGTCATTTTTGTGTGTTTGAGCTTATAAACCATTTTGAAAATGCATATTTTTGGGTTATGAGGCATTTTGGAAATATAAGGGTATGAGTTGATTTGGAAAATGGCCTGCCGCAACCAATGAAGAGTGTTGAGTTAATGATACTTTTGGTTGTTGGGTTTGCATAACCGTTGGTCAAGCGTGTTTTAATGATTACACTGGATTTCTTTGGAGATTTAAGTAAATTATTGAGCCTTTGGCTCGGTTTTAATTAAAATAAGCCTTGAGGACATTTGTCCGGTTTAATAGCGCATTGTGGGGTTTTGAGTATGATGGTGTGTTTTACGTGTCATTTAAGAGTTACTTGTTTTGGGTGCTTTGGTCATTCAATTGGAGTCATGTAGTGTTAGACTGTGTTGCATTTGATCCATAGGCATGTAAGTCTGTCCGTTTTGGAGGGAATGTAATGTTAGTTATAACTGTTGACCGCTGGGTCACTAGCGAGTAGGCAATAGAAGGTGCAAGCCTTTGAGGTGTAACTCGTCTAGATTGGATACGCACCTTTGTTTGTAAGACCTTGAGGTGTAACTCGACGGAGTAAGCACTAGAGGCATAAACGGTTTGAGGATTGTGATGTATGTTATGGCATGGGAACTAGAACCGGGATAGGTGGTGAAATCCAATAACATCACGGGTGGCCCCATTCACGTGTTCTCGTCATCCAAGATGGAAACGGGTCTCCCCCGTCGTTGACCATTAGTATTTTAAATGTTAATGTCGTATTTTACTATCGTTGGTTTTTGTGGTCGACGGTAAATGATGGCCTTAATATTGGTTCCCCCCCGGCGTAAATTAAGGTTTGAATGTAATACGTCATTTCCATGTTTTGATATTTGGTTTCCTTCCATTTTATGGTCGCGTGAGTATTGGGTCTAGTTTCCCTATTTTTTTTTTTGTGATGTATCGTATTGGTGAGCTATTAACTATGATTTATGGGTTGAGCACTATTCCCCACCCGTGTTTTGGGTGTTTGGGATATGAAATTTTATTCACGTTTTATTAAATTTGGGAGTTGATTAATATTCTCGTTTTGAGTGAGTTTTGGGTTGCATTATTTTATAAAGAATGTTTTGCATGAGGTATTCATCCTTGAGAACGCATGATATTGGAAAATGAGTCGTTTCTAGATTTAAAGGAGATCATTTTGAAGGCTACGATTTAAATTGTATTCATTTCTTTTAATGTTATATTTTATCATGTTGAAAACTCTTACTCTCACTAGGCGTTAGCCTAACCTTTTTCATTTGTTGGCATGTGCATCAAGTTCCAATTGAGGGAAAGGTTTTAGCAGCACTATGATGAGATGAGCCTTAGTTTTACA
Organism: Arctium minus; assembly: GCA_954870635.1. Classification (NCBI taxonomy): domain Eukaryota; kingdom Viridiplantae; phylum Streptophyta; class Magnoliopsida; order Asterales; family Asteraceae; genus Arctium; species Arctium minus. The sequence goes on from OX941080.1 coordinate 15,026,016, forward strand.
CGAGGGTGAGTAGTTTGGTGAAGTCTTCTGCCTTTATTGAGAATAGCAACTTGTACTTAGGTTTTAGTAACACCCGACCCTATCTAGTCTTTGTGTAAGACTTTATTTATTTTGTTGATGGTTAAACCCAGATTAATGATTTAAGGGTGATCATGTTGTAAGAGATTTTATCTCTATTTGAGGCATTATTGAAAATTTTAAATTAGTTGTTATTTCAAATTTCGAGGGTGTTACAAGTTGGTATCAGAGCATAAGTTTGAGAAAATTAGGTGTTGATTTTGGATGCCTAGACTCAAACTAGCGTTCTTTTAAGTGATCGAAAGTGAAGTTGCACCATTAGGTACCTTAAGATAAGATATTTTGGCCATGATTGAGTCGCTAGAAACGGGAAACTTGTCGAGGATAGCAAGGATGATCATGTACGGTGCGTTCATAGTGGCACCTGGCCAGTGTTATGGTGAACCTACATATTACATGTGTATACTTGAATTGCCTTGGTATGAGTACCGTTGGGGTAGTGAGAATGTTTCTAAGCGAGTAACCGATAGAATAAATGATGTTTATAGCATCGTCATATTGGAAGCGATGGTTAAGCACGTCGGATACACTAAGTTGACCCTTTGTGTCGGAATTATTGGGTAAAGTAGAATCATAGGCTTGTTAAATTGACTTTATTTCAAGGAGAAATTGTAAGTTAATCAAATTAGTGTGATTATTGGTTTGGGATGTTTGATGCATCCAGATGTCGATAATGTAGCTAGGAAATTTAAGAAGTGTGGTCCTAAGATGTCGAGTGCCGATCAAATCAATGCACGAAATTTATTTCTAAAATAAGTTTGCATCAATTAGTTCTCATGTTTTCAAAGTATAAGTGAGTTATCCACGAAGTCTTGGTGAAGCATTTAGCACGCATCAGATTTTAAACCGTGAGTTTAAGCACGCATGAAATTGTTTTGTTGCACGTAGTTGCAAATATATTTTTTTTATTTTTATTGAAAATCTCTTCATCCCCGTTTCGTGTCTAACGCTATTTTCGGATATTGTAATATTCGTGTTTTAATGTTGTTTGGGGTATTGGGTGAGTAACTATGAAATTTTAACCTTGACATTGGATCTCCTCCACGTATGTTAAGGTTTTAAAGGAAAAGTTATTCCCATGTTTTTGAGTCGGAGTTTTCTTGAGAATTTTAGTTGGTACGAGTTGTGTTGAATTTTATGGAGTATTGTTTTACGACGTTTTCTCGTCGCATGGGTGAACTTTGAAATGCGTAAGTTTTAATTTTGCCTCGTGTAATCGTGTCCTATGCAAGTTTTGTTGAAAAGTGTCACTATATTTTACATTGCGGTAAAAGGGAAACTCTTGGAAGTTTAACGTTTTTAGACATATTATCGTCTTATGTTTTTGTTTAATGTTGGGAAACGAAGATTTTGACATCGCTTGTTGTAGCATCATTGAGTCTTATGAAAAATTTAGTTAGGTCTTTTGGAGTTTTGTTTTACGACATTTTGCGTCGCATAAATTCATTTTCAAACACGTATATGGAACTATTGTGTGCATTAACTCTTGGGTTGTTGAGTTACATTATGTCTCATGCGGGTTTTGCACAGGTCATTTTGTAACCGTATGGGACGTCTTAAGAGTCTTAATGTCCATGATTGCACCTTGAGTTTTACACAAGCATATATGTATGCTATTTGATATTTAAATTGATTTACACTTGTGTCTGAGTAAGCATATGAAAGGTCTATGATAATTGGTGCTGAACTTTTGCTTTATACCTTCTTCGGTTGTTGATTTTACTATTATAGTTTCACACAATGCATTACATTGGTTTATCGGTATGCATGTCATTATAACCACTATCTTGGGACAAAGAGCATTTTATTTATGTGGCTTATAAATTGAAATCAATTTAAATTAGGATACGTTGACCCAATCGCATGCACCTATCGTTTTACTAAATTTGGGAAATAAACTGACGTATGTGGGTCTTGTTGGAAATTGTATCCCATACCGCTTTATGGTTAAAAGAGATAATTTTAGGACTTGATATTGTAAAGCTTCCTCTTTTGGAGTATGCACAAACATTTGTTGCACTCCGCCTTAGTGCGAAAAAGTATTTTATGTTTACGGCATAAATTGGTGCATGTTAGGACCATAACGGTCCATTTGAAAAGTTTGTTGTTGTAACACCCTTAAATCCGGAAATAGCAACTAATTTAAAATTTTCTAAATACACCGATAAAGGAATCATCTACAACCACAATTTAAGATTAACCTCAATACAAACATTCATTCTACACAAAAGTCTATGATAAGAACGGGTGCTACTATAACCCCATAATAGTCACTATCTCCAAATTGCGGAAGACTTCACCAACTACTTACATTCGCACAAAGCTAAGGCTCGACTCTTCATAACTGTTAGAACAAAACCCCAACTGGAACCTGATGCACATGCCGACAAATAAAAAGGTTAGGATAACGCCTAGTGAGTTCAAGAGTTTATATCATGATTATAAAGGAAAACATAAAAGGGAACAATTGTAACTTATAATCATGATCCTTTAAAATGCTTTATTTTAAAATAATGGAACAAATCATTTACCAATTATATGCAATTTATAGATGGGCCCCCCCACGCCAGAACATTCTTTCATGAAATAATGAAATCCGACACTTACTCAAAACGAGGGTAATGATAATGCTTAAATAATGAAATTCGAGTAAGTTTTATAAAATAAACGACCAAAATATGAGTAAACTCAAGTTTCTAAGAATATAGCATAAGAGAGATAACTCCAACTCAGAACGTGGGCATAATTTGACTCCCAATTTATAATAATGTAAATAATACTTCATATCCCAAATCACTCCAAAACACAGGTAGGGATTAATACTCAACCCATAAAACATGGAATGGACTCATGTATGCAAAATGTCACCGAAAACAATTATATAAAAGACTCAGCCCAAAACAACACCTCTCGGTGACGGGGGAAAACCCGATTCCGCATAATGTGATGTGCACAAAGTAAGCCACATATTACGTTAGACTGGTATTAAGTATCGGGCTCAACATCTTTCAGAATACACCCTTAGGTACCTACACGAGGGACTTACACAATACCGAAGATGCCTAACCGTGCCGCAATGGGGGTTTAACTAGCTTTCCACCATTGGATAAATAATAAAAGTATCGAGCTCAGCATCTTTCAGCATACACCCATAGATACTGCACGAAGGACTTATAGTCTCATTTTATGCCTAACATGTCGCACGAAGGACTTACAATCCCATCCTATGCCTAACGTGCCACGATGTAAGAGGCTAGTCGTCCCAACATCGCCCAAAATAACAAAAGTGCTAATGGATCCATAGCAGACGGGGCTGAAACATTCCATGACTCAAAACGAATGAACTAACACATTCAAAGCATGTAATTCCCAAATAAGATGCAATAAATGCAAATCATAACCAAACGCTCTACATTGAGCTATCAAAACCGGACAAGTGTCCCCAAGACCCAACAAAATTCTTAGCTGAGACATAAGCTCAACAAATCCAAAGACCCAACGTTGAAAATCATAAAATGAAATCAAATGTAAATGACCCAAGATAATGCAACCCATGCTTCACCCACACGAATATCTCCAACATGATTTAGATCGGGACAAGACATTTTCCAAAGTGGGTCTACACCTTTTATTCTTTCAAATCATCCCATGACACCCAATAAAATGCATTTATACACAAAATGTACTCCATGAAATAAATCAGTTAAATACCCAAAATATATGAGTTATTTATCAAGATGCCCAAAATTCCAAACATGGGTGTTTTATAAGTTTATAATATTGAATACTTCCAAATAACCAAAAATTATCAGATGATTAGCAGTTAAACAATTTTCATACAAAACGTATAACCACTTTAAATAGACATTTTGGCATGTACACCGTTTTCACAAATCGACTTGAAATCACCTTGCTAGATTTAGGCTAAATCTAGATTTCCCCCAACTTGAGCTCCTTTGAAGGGAACTTGAATCCTCAAGCTGAAAACTTCCAAAACCTAGATCCATACAAATCCAAACCATAAATACCCATACATAACCATTTAGAAACATTCCCCAAATTTTATTTACTAAAATCCCCAACAAGGTCAAAACCCTAGTTTCTCCAAAAACCATTAGATCCGAGATTGAGAACACCAAATACTAGGAAAACATCAATGGAACATTTATAACATTATTTCAAGAAAACTTACCATTATAGATGATGAGACTTTCCGAGGACACCCAATCCAACTTTTCAACCCGAGCTCCCAAGCGATGAACATGAGGAGGAAGATGAAGATGGAGGTTTTGTGGTTCAAGATCCCACTAGTTAGATGGTGAAGAATCATATGGTTCAAGGGAAAAACCCTCAAAAATGGGCTAGGGTTCGGTTCTTGGGAGGGAGAGATCGAGAGGGAGAGAACTTAGGTAAAATGGGTGAGTTAGAAATGAGAAAGGGCCAAAATCCGAACTTTTAACCCACAGACCTCAGCGGTGACCTTGCCACGCGATAGTGACATTGACACTATCGCGAGGGAACTCTCGCAGAGATTGTACCGCGGGTGGTACACCTCCGGCAATTGTGCCACGCGATAGTGACACATGTCACTCTCGCGAGTCACTCTCGCGCCACTTGTACTGAAGCCCGAAAATGTCCAAAACTCGAGATTTTCGCATTGGTCGATTTAAGGTTCGAAAGTACAACTTATTTCACTCCAAAAGATAGACGGAAGGTGAAGAGATGACTGGAGACGAACGAAAACTTACTAAGTGAAAATCCGGGTGTTACAGTTGTGCATCCTTGTTTGTTATCATTATCAACGTGAGTAACGATTAAATGCTTTTTGAAATGATTTTATAAGTGGCACTTGTTGCCACTTTGCAAAACTATCGAGTAAACGGTAGTGGGTTTGCACGTACGATTAATTGTTATAAAGCTTTTGTGTTTAAAAGTCTTACAAGATTTCAAATTGGCATATTAGCTTGAAAACCTTGAACTCATTAGAGTTATAGATTTAAACCCTCTTGAGAAAGAAGTTATGATTAGGAACTAGAGGAGTCCTTGAGGAGTGAAGCATAAGATGATCCGACTTGTGGTCAGTTTTGATTTTGGGTTTCAGTTTATAAATCGGTTCATGCTTGAATAATTGAGGCATCAAATTTATGCTTTCTCCCAGCTAATTAAGGGGTGATCTTTCTGCTTCGGTAAATCTGCAGAATAAGGTCTTGTAAGATTATTTGCGTACGGTTGGACTTGATTTAATGGGTTATCCGTCCTGTTGACATCGTGTTATGTTGGTTGTGTATCGTCTTAATGGGTTTTCGTGAGCAAAGGAAATATCGTGGTCCATTTGTTCGAAATGTAAGATTGAGAATTTTAGTACCATGTTAGGTATCAAACCCCAATACGACCATGCTTCGGGAATGAATTATTGGGCGAGATGTTCATGTTTTCGGTATGACCGTTTTGGTTTTTGGTGTCGACTTGTTCTGTTGAAGTCAATGAATCTTTAGAATGTTTGGAAATATCCCCGTTGGGTCATGAAAAATGTTAGTCTCACGATGGTGGAAATTAAAGGGAGATTAGAAGTTGGTGATTAGGTGTTGATGTATATGATTTTGTGGATAAGGTAAGGGTCTCATTGACGGAATGGTTGAGGTCTGAGAATAAGTTGGAGTTGTGCGATGGCCTAACTTGAATTAACAACTCCCCGGAAAGCGTATTGGTGCGTCCTTGGAAAGACGGCCTTACCAATATCAAGAGCAAATTATTAAGAAATTTGGTAATTCTTTGGATTAATGTCAGTTATTGGAATACGGATTTAGAATCAGGTTGAACTGGAATGATATTGCCAGTGGGAAGTTGAGGTCACAAGCTACCCTTGAGGTAGGACCTGTCGCCTAAGGTTGGGAGGAAACCGAGATTGTATGGTTGGAAATAGTAAGGTTTGATGTTCACTTTAGTATGGGTATGTTGTATCAAGGTGGATATGTGATGTGAGTGTCTTCCCAGGAATTAGTGTGACAATTTCGTCAGGAAGTTAACGAGTTCCAGCTCAAGAATAAATTGGGTTAGAGACACTCCTTTGGGAAAGAGGGACAATCGTTTTGTGAGAATATCACCATTGGGATCTATGATTAGTTTGTTACCATTTGAGGTCGGAAGAAACCCAATTGTTGCTGAGGGCGGTAATGAAATGCTCGGTGTGCGAGCTAGATTTCGAGGACGAAATCATTCTAAGGTTGGGAGGATTGTGACACCCGTAAATTTTGGTCGGTCAAGGTTAATCTTTTAGGATAATTCCTATTTCGTATTGTGGAATTTTACCTCTAACGTCTTACCTATCAAACCATTTATTCACGACAAGAGAACTTCGGGTAAAAGTCGAGATTTCGGACCTTGGGCAGGTGGAACGATTGTGCCCAGAGACTGTGACAATGTCACTATCACCGAGGGAACTATCGCGGGGCCTTGGGTAGCCTCGGTACAAACCACTATCGCTATGGTACAATCGCCCGCGGCCATCAGGGGCCTTAAGTACCCGACTTTCCAGCCCCTATCTCATTTTCTCACTTCTTTCTCTTCACCTTTCTTCCCCAAATCATTTTCTCACTTCCTATTACAAACCCTAACTCATTTTAAGACCATATCCTTGGGTTTTAAGGTGTTTCTTCATAATCAAGGCTCGTGACTTCTACCTCAAGTGCTAGGTCAAGTGTTCTTCCTCATTTCGTGGGAATTCTAGGTTTTGGGGTTTTTCTCAAAATCAAAGAGGTGAGTCCATCCCACTCTTTTCTAATTATTCTTTCGAGCTACAAATACTTCATTTTATGACTTTATGGTGTTCTATTTCTCAAGTTTTCGGTTTAGATGATTTTGGGAAAGTTAGGGTAAAACTAGGGTTTTGACCAAATTTGAGAGTTACGGTGGAAGGTGTTTGGGGAATGATCCTAAGTACTCGGGTTTGTGTGTTTATGTTTGCAATCTTATGGATCTAGGTTTTGGAAGATTTGGCTTGTGGATTCAAGTTACTTAAAGGAAGCTTAAGTTGGAATAAAATCTAGATTTAGCCTAAATCTAGCAAGGTGAGTTCAAGTTCATTTGTGAAAACGGTGTACATGCCAAAATACTCATTTTTAAATGTTTATGTGTTTTCCATGAAAATATCTGTTGTTGAGTTGTTGATGAGTTTCGAGTATTTGAAGTGTTTAACTATATAAATTTTGTAAAACACCTACTTTGGGGATCTTTGAACATTTTGGTAAATAAATCATGTTGATATGTCTCCTTGATGATTTGACACATATAAATGGAGTTCATTTGACGTAAATGTCATTTTTGTGTGTTTGAGCTTATAAACCATTTGGAAAATGCATATTTTTGGGTTATGAGGCATTTTGGAAATATAAGGGTATGAGTTGATTTGGAAAATGGCCTGCCTCATCCAATGACGAGTGTTGAGTTAATGATATTTTTGGTCGTTGGGTTTGCATAACCGTTGGTCAAGCGTGTTTTAATGATCACACTGGATTTCTTTGGAGATTTAAGTAAATTGTTGAGCCTTTGGCTCGGTTTTGATTAAGATAAGCCTTGAGGACATTTGTCCGGTTTAATAGCCCTGTTGTGGGGTTTTGAGTATGATGGCGTGTTTTACATGTCATTTGAGAGTTACATGTTTTGGGTGCTTTGGTCATTCAATTGGAGTCATGTAGTGTTAGACTATGTTGCATTAGATCCATAGGCACGTAAGTCTGTCCATTTTGGAGGGCATGTAATGTTAGTTATAACTGTTGACCGCTGGGTCACTAGCGAGTAGGCAATAGAAGGTACAAGCCTTTGAGGTGTAACTCTTCTAGATTGGATACGCACCTTTGTCTGTAAGACCTTGAGGTGTAACTCGACGGAGTAAGCACTAGAGGCATAAACGGTTTGAGGATTGTGATGTATGTTATGGCATGGGAACTAGAACCGGGATAGGTGGTGAAATCCAATAACATCACGGGTGGCCCCATTCACGTGTTCTCGTCATCCAAGATGGAAACGGGTCTCCCCGTCGTTGACCATTAGTATTTTAAATGTTAATGTCGTATTTTACTATCGTTGGTTTTTGTGGTCGATGGTAAATGATGGCCTTAATATTGGGTCTCCCCCCCCCCCCCCCCCCCGCGTAAATTAAGGTTTGAATGTAATACGTCATTTCCATGTTTTGGTATTTGGTTTCCTTCCATTTTATGGTCGCGTGAGTATTGGGTCTAGTTTCCCTTTTTTTTGTGACGTATCGTATTGGTGAGTTATTAACTATGATTTGTGGGTTGAGCACTGTGCCCCACCCGTGTTTTGGATGTTTGGGATATGAAATTTTATTCATGGTTTATTAAATTTGGGAGTTGATTTCTATTATCGTTTTGAGTGAGTTTTGGGTTGTATTATTTTATAAAGAATGTTTTGCATGAGGTATTCATCTTTGAGAATGCATGATATTGGAAAATGAGTCATTTCCAGATTTAAAGGAGATCATTTTGAAAGGCTATGATTTAAATTGTATTCCTTTCTTTTAATGTTATATTTTATCATGTTGAAAACTCTTACTCTCACTAGGTGTTAGCCTAACTTTTTTCATTTGTCGGCATGTGCATCAGGTTCCAGTTGGGGGAAAGGTTCTAGTAGCACTATGATGAGATGAGCCTTAGTTTTACACGAGGGTGAGTAGTTTGGTGAAGTCTTCCGCCTTTATGTTGAGAATAACAACTTGTACTTGGGTTTTAGTAACACCCGACCCTATCTAGTCTTTGTGTAAGACTTTATTTTATTTTGTTGATGGTTAAACCCAGATTAATGATTCAAGGGTGGTCATGTTGTAAGAAATTTTATCTCTATTTGAGGCATTATTGAAAATTTTAAATTAGTTACATACACGCATCCCTGTGGATCGATATCCGGTACATGTATCATTATTACTTGTTAAAAATGCGACAGTAGATCAAGATGTATACTTGCGTCGAGATCTATTTGCACGTATTTTGAGGTTGCGTAAAGCCAACGAACATTCATCCAAGTACTTCTTGATTGGGTGATGTACATTGTTTTACTTGGATGAGTTTGACTTGATTGCAAGACAACGTAAACTTCAGAACACTGAGATGCTACAGAAGGTTGTAACAAACCACCTCAATCTTAATTGGTTATAAACTATATGGGGAGAACGATAATATTTGTGTGGCATCAGTTGGGTTGCCTAATTAAGCGTTGATGGTAACCATTCCTAATATGAACCTTGTAAAACGGTTGTGCGAACCGATAGTGAGGTTGAGAACTAATGTAGCAACACTTGCTGTAGCAAGGTTCCCATTAAATAGTTGCTTACAACTCCAGCTGGAGCTTACACCCTTACTTTCTTTTAATCTGTTTTAAGCAATCTTAATTACTATTAACAACAATCAAAGATCAATCATTCGAATTCACCATCTGAAATCTTACTTTAACTTTGACTTGTTAAAAAACTTACTTTCCTGTCCCCGTAGATCGATATCCGGTACTTTTTACCGCTTTATTACTTATTTCAAACAATAGTGGTTTAGCATTTATACTTGCGTGTTATTCCATTTGTGATTTCCGGGTTACATAAACTATGAACCAAGTTTTTGGCGCCGTTGTCGGGGATAGCCAAAGTTAAGGATTTTTTAGTCATTTTTAAAGTTAAATTTTTCTACCACATGTTATTGTTATTTGAATGGAGAACATCATAAGCATTGTTGATTCTCGGGATAGGGGAATCTTGTACTACGTTATTCCTTATTTTAGTCAATTAAATTCAGGGATACCATTAAATTAAATTCACTTTGAGTTCAAGCCTGTTATATTTTAGATGTTGCAGATTAATGACCACTACAGTGGTTTGCCATCTGAAGACCCTCATTTTCATTTAAAATTCTTTCATGGAAATAACTGATTCTTTTATCATCCCCGAAGTTTCTAATGATGTCTTACGACTGAAGTTGTTTACATTTTCTCTAAGGGATCGAGCAAAGTCTTTGTTTAACTCTTTACAATCTGGTTCCATTGTATCTTGGAATGATCTTGTAGAGAGCTTTTTGAAAAAGTATTTTCCTCCCACCAGAAAAACTAAGTCCAGAAATGAGATAATTGTTTTAAACAAATGGACAATGAAGCACTCCCTGATGCTTGGGAAATGTATAAAGAGTTGTTGAGAAAATGCCCAAACTATGACATTCTTTATTGTTTTCAGCTAGAGACATTTTACAATGGTTTAACCACCGTTGCAAAGCAAATATTTGATGTTGCATCAAGAGGAGCTTTCACAACTTGTACCTATAATGAGGGATTTGACATACTTAAAAGGATTTCAAATAATTATCTTTATTGGGCTGATCCACAGACATTAATACAACAACAGACAATTGGGACACATGAAACAGATCGGGGTTTGGCATCGGGTTACCATCTGGTGCGGGGTTTTTTCCATCCCTAATAACAACAAAATTATTATCGACACATCTTAGTCTCTTCTTAACTAGAAACAATTATCAAGATATGAAAATGTACCTCTTATGGAAATACATTCTTCATTTTAATTTGGATCTTTTTTTAATTATTAATCGAAGAATACTTTTTATCTTAACTCGAACATATATTTCTTTAAAATATTTTTCGCTACTACACCACTCACGAGTGACGCACTAGTTTCATTAAAACCAAATACCCAATAGATTTTGATCCCATGGTGATCTGCCCCGCTCGTTAGAGAACCTGGTTCACCGGGGATTCCCCATAAAAACGGGTACCAGGTCCGGGGATCCTTGACATGTTGAAAACCAGGGCCGAATAATATATTCCCAAACCCGTTCCGTCACCATATATATATATATATATATATATATTAACATTATAGTTTTATAATATATGTTATATAATATTTTTCAACCATTTTTTAACCATTCATTGTTGAACCGAGGATTGACCAAAGATAAACTAGGGTGAACCAAGGGTAGCCCCAACAAGAACCGGAAGGGATTCAATTCCTCATACCCATCCAGGAACCGGAGAAGAGGAGGATATAGTAGAACCGAGGCCAGGAATTAGGGGTGAGCAAACCCGAACCGACCTGATAAACCCGCCCGAACCGTGACCCGCCCAACCCGAAAACCCCGAACCCGAACCACCCGATTCGAATGATTTTCCCAGATAAAACGGGTCGGGGTGGGTATCCAAATCCACACTCGACCCGACCCGAAAACATGAATTAAATATTAACAAAAAAACTAAATATATAATATAATACGGTATTATCCCAATGGGTGTGCTGCAAGTTCACCTTTCTTGACTTTATTATTAATAGCTAAACCTAAATAGCGTAAAGTCAAAATTCCCAAATCAGACTCACTTCCAATTTACAAATCGCGAGCGCCTTCATCGACTCGACCCACCGTCTGGCGCACCCTCCACCGTCCACCGTCCTGCACACCGTCCACCGTCCACCGTCTTCGATTCGACTCTTCCAGTCTCCACCACCAGCGCACACCACTGCTTCACCACTCCAGTCTCCAGTCTCTAACTTCTATCTATGTAAGATTGAAGTCTCTAGTCTCCAATTTCAATGGAGACCTATCTCTGTATCTCATATACAATCTCTGTGTTCACTCCTTTGGTAGAAGTTTAAGCTCCAAACCTTCTTTTTTCTAATAACAAAATATTTTGGTGGAAAGTGGAAACGTTTGATTTCTTAGAAGGTAAGGGGTTGAAATGGTGTCCTGTCTCTGTTTAAGCTCCAAACCTTCAATGGAGCCCTATCTCTATTTTATCACTTATAGACAAGTCAAAAAGGAAAAAGCCTATTGAGCCCAAACCCGAACCACCCGACCCGCCCCCACCCGAACCCGAACCATTGGAACAGTAATTAGTCAGATTTCGAGTGTTCCCCCTCTACCCGAATATCTGATCGGGTTTAGGGTTTGGATACCCGACCCAACCCGACCGATGCACATGCCTACGTTGTATAGAAATGTGTTGAAAAACTTAAATCATATAAGTTTTTTATTGTTGTTGTGCAACTCACCATGCACAATGTACAAGTGCTTGATGCATGGAGGTGTGGATTAACCCACACATTTGTTGGAAGACATTGCTTTGTCTTATTAGAAGACTTTCTTAGGAGCTTTGGAAATATACATGTTGCCATCCGTATTGCTTCTTTTTTTCTTCTTCCAACCTAAGGTCCTAATCTATTTTGAGAAATCAACCCCTAACCCCATTTTGTCTTTATTTGTTTCACATGCATATAAATATGCATGTATTCATCAATAAATAATTATCCCAAATACCACCTTTGAAGAAGACTTTTATTTGTCTTCTATTCTTCTCTTGCCTAGAATTATATATATATATATACACTCCAATAGTGGAAGGATATTTTGCAACCCTTAAAAAGGTTGCAACCCTTGCAACCCACATCTTAACCGTCGGATTCATGATCGGCGCTTATTTTATTTTTATTTTTCTGTTTTTTTTAATTAAAAATATTGGGCCCCATATCTATTGTAACCGTCGATCATGAATCTTACGGTTAAGATGTGGGTTGCAAATTAAACAATATATATATATATATATATATATATATATATATATATATATATTAGTGAGAAGGATTTGGGTAGCTGATTTGTTGATCCAAGGATCTCGTAAACTCGTTGTAATTTCTCCCGGTTGGTAAATAAAGATCTCTCCCCCCCCCCCTGTGGATGTACACTATCACACTGATAGTGGAACCACGTTAAATATTGTTGTCTCGATTTATTTACTGCTTCGTTAAATTTAATCGTATATTCGATAACTGCTATATTTATGTTTGTGGATCGGTATGAATAATTAGACCAAAATATACAATATTTAGATCTTGTTATTCCACATTTTTTGTAACAGGTCAGTTGCACGTGATTTATTGTTATCACTTTTGGGACCGTAAATCACTTGAAATACGATTTTGTAACTGCCACCGACCCTTACAATTGGTATCAGAGTTGGTAGATCTAAATTTGACTTAGATTGTATATTTTTGAGTCGCACGATAAGTGCTCGTTAAAAATGTCTGTTGATTTAGGAAATCCGTTCGCCGCTTCCGTTTCCAACTCGAACCCAAATGTTTATCAAAAATGTGCTTTTAATTTATCGGGGTGCAGGATTAGAATAGAAAAATGGAACGGGGAGGGTGATTTTGGTAAATGGTAGTTTACTACAGCAACAACACTTAGGAAAAACGATGTTCACCCCGTATGTTAGTTACATCTGGTTTCCCTAAAATGTTTTGGGCCGAAGCACTTCACACTGTTGTACACATTGTGAATCGGTTACCGTGTTCAGCCATTGGGGGAAAGATTCCGGAAGAAATTTGGAGGGGTAAGGGTAACATATGTTTGAAATACATACGTGTATTTGGTTGTCCTGTGTATATTCATGTGACAGGTCAGAACAAGTTGGAGCCCAGAGCCACCAAGGGATTCTTGCTCAACTATACAAATGGAATCAAGGGTTACCGAATCTAGAACCCGGTCACCCAAAAGGTGATTCATTCTCGACATGTGACCTTCGATGAGTCAATTATGTTCAAGTCTAATCATAATCGACAACCCACTCCATAACCGGAAATTATCTCTTATGTTTCTCCAACAGCCGATGGAGATGAGATAATTGCCAGTCCTATTGTACCCAGTTCATCTGCTCGTGGTTTCACTTTGGGGTCAGAATCTGAAGAAGAAGTAAGTCCACCAGATACATCTACTTCTGATCCAGTTAGTTCAGTTCAGGAAGAAGATCTAAATGATGGTGGAAGTCAAGGCGATACAATTCCACTATCAGTATCTACGAGGTAGAGCCAGAGAACTATCCGTCCTTCTAATAGGTATGGTGATTGGGATTTTGTGAATATGAGTTTTACTGACCAGCTTGAGTATGCTCTTCATGTTGTACAGGATGAGTCATTTTCCTATTCGAAGGCCCTAGCTTCGAGCCATTGTGATAAGTGGTTAGGAGTTATGCATGAGGAAATGGAAGCTCTATCTAAAACTAACATTTAGGAGCTTTGTCCATTACCGAAAGGCAGTTGTGCAATTGGTTGCAAATGGGTCTATAAAGTCAAAGACGATAAGCGTTATAAAGCTCGCCTGGTTGGGAAATGCTTTGCACAGCGGAAGGGTATCGAGTATGACGATATCTTCGCGCCTATGGTTCGACACACATCTATTCGGGTCTTTCTGGCCCTTGTGGCAATTCACGACCTGGAGCTCGAACAATTAGATGTGAAAACAGCTTTTCTGCATGGAGATCTTGAGGAAACCATCTATATGAAGCAACCGGAAGGTTTCATCTCCGACAACAAACCTGATTGGGTCTGTAAATTGAAAAAGTCCCTTTATGGACTTAAACAGTCGCCTCGGCAGTGGTACAAGAAGTTTGATTTATTTATGCTTTCGTTGGGTTTTGAGCATAGTGAGAAAGACGTCTGTGTCTATCATAGATCAGGTGGTGATATTTCTATTTATCTACCTCTTTATGTTGATGACATGTTGATAGCTTGCAGGGATCATTCTGAAATCAACCGTTTGAAAGATAGGTTGAAATCAGAATTTGAAATGAAGGATCTTGGTGAAGCTCGTGTTATTCTCGGGGTGGAAATTGTTCAGGACAAAAAGTCCTGTACTCTCAGGTTAACACAGAAAGGATATATTCAGAAGATTCTAAAGCGGTTTAATCTTAATGGAGCAAAGTCGATGTCTACGCCACTTCCGAGACACATCAAGATTACAAAAGACGATTGTCCGATATACGATATTGGGAAGGCTAAGATGGCAAAGATTTCGTATGCCAGTGCAGTCGGGAGGCTCATGTATGCAATGGTATGCACTCGTCCCGATCTTGCACATTCCGTTGGAGTGATTAGTCGGTTTCTATAGAACCCGGGTAAGTCACATTGGAATGCAGTGAAAACTGTATTTCGTTACTTGAAAGGTACGGAAACTCACAGTCTCATTTATGGTATGCAAAACAATTGTGATATTCTTAGTTACTGCGATTCAGATTACGTAGGTGATCATGTCAGTTGGAAATCCACTTCTGGTTATGTTTTTACATTAGGTGGAACATCTGTCAGTTAGAGATCTCGATTACAGTCTGTTGTTGCATTATCGACTACCCAAGTTGAACTTATTGCAGCGATCAAGTTTGCTAAAGAAAAAATTAATTTACAGGAACTCTTGTATGGTTTGGGATTGAAGCAGACTACTCTTTGTATTAATTGTGATAGCCAGAGTGCTATTCACTTGGCAACAAATTTGGCGTTCAGCTCCCGAACGAAGCACATTAATGTGCGTGATGCATTTTTGGTAGCTTTGCACGACGCAAATGTTGTGTATTTGAAGAAAATCTTATCTGAAGATAATGTTGCTGATATGTTCACCAAGTCGTTACCGCCAGCCGCATTCGAGCATTACTCGAATTTGATCCAGCTTAGATTGTGTTAGTGTCGTTTGGCACTTTGTGGGAGATATGAGAATATTGCTACAGATGACATATCGACATCTTTGGGGAGATATTACTTGGTACATGTTTTTCGGTTGCTTAACTCGTTCGTTTATTGAGATTGCTCACTTGAGGATTTTTTATTTTGACGGATGATGGCCGAGTCGAAGCTCGTCACGATCAAAATTCATTTTGTTACCTCATGTTAATTACTATCAACTATTTGTTCGTGTTCGGGGGATTGGTTCGTGGTTTGGTTTCGTCAGGTGATTTGCACATCATGGTGGAGTGTTGAAAAAACTTAAATTAGATAAGTTTTTTATTGTTGTTATGCAACTCACCAAGCACAATGTACAAGTGTTTGATGCATGGAGGTGTGGATTAATTTGAACCACACATTTGTTGGAAGACATTGCTTTGTCTTATTAGAAGACTTTGTTAGGAGCTTTGAAAATATACATGTTGTCATCCGTATTGCTTCTTTTCTTTTTTTTTTTCTTCCAACCTAAGATCCTAATCTATTTTGAGAAGTCAACCCTTAACCCCATTTTGTCTTTATTTGTTTCACATGCATATAAATATGCATGTATTCATCAGTAAATAATTATCCCAAATACCACCTTTGAAGAAGACTTTTATTTGTCTTCTATTCTTCTCTTGCCTAGAATTATATATATATATATATATATATATATATATATATATATATATACTCCAATAGGGGTTGTTTAATTTGCAACCCTTAAAAAGGTTGCAAACCTTGCAACCCACATCTTAACCGTCGGATTCATGATCGGCAGTTACAATAGATATGGGACCCAACATTTTTAATTAAAAAAAAAGAAAAAGAAAAATAAAATAACCGTCGATCATGAATCCAACGGTTAAGATGTGGGTTGCAAGAGTTGCAACTTTTTTAAGGGTTGCAAAATATCCTTACACTACTCCAATATATATATATATATATATATATATATATTAGTGAGAAGGATTTGGGTAGCTGATTTGTTGATTCAATGATCTCGTAAACACGTTGTAATTTCTCCCGGTTGGTAACATAAAGATCTCTCTCTCCCTATGGATTTACACTATCACACTGATAGTTGAACCACGTTAAATATTGTTGTCTCGATTTATTTACTGCTTCGCTAAATTTAATCATATATTTGATAACTGTTATATTTACGTTTGTGGATCGGTATGAATCATTAGACCAAAATATACAATATTTAAATCTTGTTATTCCGCATTTGTTATAACGGGTCAGTTGCACGTGATTTATTGTTATCACTTTTGGGACCGTAAATCACTTGAAATACGATTTTGTAACTGTCACCGACCCTTACAAAATGGTTATTGCACTCCCTTGTTTGACTCACACGAGTGGACTAGTTGATTAATCGAGGGTTAGGATACATCTATACTCTACTAATTTCCTATTCACACCCATCAACATCAAATGTATGATTTGACCTAAAGAGGTTAAGAGGGTGCATATAACAACCCCTTAGGGGGTGTTTGGGATTGCTTATTTGAAGGGCTTTTTAGCTTATTGCGATTTGGCACCGGAGATAAGCCATTTTGAGTGTTTGGATGGAACAAAAAAAACAGCTTATAGCGGTGCCAAACCGCTGAAAAGCCATTTTTGATAAGTCATTTTGGGGTAACTTATGACTTATTGACTTATCAGATGTTAAAGCCAAATTACAATTTTGCCCCTGTTATAACCTACTACGATTCCTTCTTCTCCATATCACATCGCCGCCTGCGCCTCTTCTCCCATCGCTTTTCTCCCATCGATTCATTCTTCTCCAGATCGCCATCGCAGAACAATAGATCGACAGCGCCACCTCCGTTCGTGTCCAGGTATGATTTTTCGCTTCGATTTCTCTTCGTTCCACCTTCGTTCGTGAACAAACAGATCGACAGTTCCTGTTCGTTTTTTTTTTGTAATAACTTTTTTCCTATCGATTTCTTCGATTGGTGGCCTGTTTGTTGTTATTTGTTCAATTTGTGAACTGATTGTTCGATTTGGCACTGATTGCTCGCTATTTCTCCCATCGGTCGTTCTTCTCACAGATCGCCATCGCAGGAACAACAGATCGATCAGCGTCCCCTCCGTTCGTGTTCAGGTATGATTCTTCTCTTTGATTTCTCTTCGTTCCACCTTCGTTCGTGAACAAACAGATGGACAGGTTCTTGTTCGATTTTTTATGTTCGGTTTTTTTCCTATCGATTTCTTCGATTGGTGGCCTGTTTGCTGTTATTTGTTCAATTTGTGAACTGATTGATTGATTTTTCTGCTCGATTTGTTCTCTGATTTTCTGTTGGTATTTTCGATTTGTTCACTGTGTATCGGATTCATAGTTGTGTATCTATCTATATCTATCTATGAAGATTGATCTCTGTCTCTTTATTTGTGGTCAAGTTTCTTGATTTTTAGGGATCCTATGTTGCATGTTAATTTTTTACTCGAGTGTTTGTTCTTCTTCTGGTTTTAGATCCATCGTTGTTCAAGCTATTGAATTTGGTTGCTGAGTGTTGAATCCTATTTGTCTTTTTAAGTGGTTCACTTGCTCTATGTGATTAAGCTACGTTCATGGCCACACCAGTAAGGTGTATTATTGATCACAACAGCCTTGGGTTCGATTAACCTGGATAGTAAAGAGCAGCAGGATTAAAAAAAACTATTAGTGGTTACAAAATCCATAATTAAAGAATTGACTAACAAAGAATAAAGCCTAAGTTGTTGTTCTCTATAATGTTAATACATCAATCCAGGTTGGCAGACTTGGGAATTTAAGCAACTAAAATCACAAGAAAACCAGAAAAAATAACTGTTGGAATATAAGAAATAATTTCAAATAATGACTTGTGGTTTGAAACACATCACATTCTCTTTTTATTTGTTTAATTCAGAAAGCACTGTGTGCAAAGCTACAATGTATTTGATTTTCTGAGGGAAGTTGTCAGCAAGGTCCCTGACTATGGTCATTCTAATGTTTTTGGTAATTTTGTAATATGTGGTCTGTCTAGTTTTCTGAGGGAAGTTGTCAGCAAGGTCCCTGACTGTGGTCTGTCTAGTTTAATTCTGCTTGTATATGCTTGATCACTGTTTAGTTTTTGACATTTACTTAGCTTTTCCAGTTTCCACACAACATGCATTGATATGGATACAATTTTATATCCAGGTAATGGATGCCAACAATGATAACTTTGGTCCTAGTGATGCATCTAAAAAGAGTAAGCCAAAAATTCTTTGGGATCATAGTACCTTTATGGTGTTTATTAATTTGTGCATGAATGAGGTAAAAAATGGGAATAGACCCGGTAGTCACTTCAATAAGGTTGGGTGGGGGAACATAGAGAAGAAGATTAAGGAACGGACAGGAAAGTGTTTTGATAGGAAGCAACTTAAAAACAAATGGGACACTATGAAAAAGGATTGGAAGTTGTATGACCGTTTAATGAGGATTGAATCAGGCATTGGATGGGATCCCGTGAGAAAGACACTTAACGCAACAGATGAGTGGTGGGACGAAAAAATAAAGGTAATACTTACTATTTTGTATTTATTAGTTTTTTTTTTAATGATTTCGTAGTGAAATATGCTAATAAAGAGCCATTAACACACAGGGAAATAAAGACATTGCCAAGTTTAGGGACTTAAATTTGGAGATATTTGAACTGTACTATGAACCTTTATTTCGGGATTCCGTTGCCGTTGGAGATAGGACTAAGGATCCCGTTGATTTTCAAAACAATAGTGGTCCAATTAATGTTCAAGATGAAGAAGGTAACGAGGGGAAAGGAGATAGTGACGAAGTACATTTAGATGAAGATGATGAACCTCTTTCCCCTTTCCCTTTCCCTCAAAGTAGTTCGAGTAAAAGGAAGAATCCGAATAATGTCGCTCCTACCCGTTCAACTAAGGAAAAATCTTCGGTATCTTCCACATATGAGGAAAAACTAGATACCGTATTGGAGGCACTATCAACAAGAAGCACACAATCTTTTCCACAACGTAATCTCGTTCCAACACCACAAGAATGCATGGATATTGTGAAATGTTTTCCAGGGTTTGAAGAAGGTTCAAGGATGTATTGCAAGGCACTAGGCATCTTCCTAAAAGAGCAAACCCGTGTGAATTTTATGGTTCCAACGAGCGACGTGGCAAAGATGGAGTTTCTCAAGTTTCTTATGGAGGGATGATTCATATCATCTTTTATCATCGTTTGACGCTATGTTTTATTATCGTTTGACGCTATGTTTTATTACCGTATGACGCTATGTTTTATTATCGTTTGACGCTATGTATGACGTTTGGAATTATCTACCATCTTTTTATTATTGTTTGAGAATGTGTTTTACGTTTGGGATTATCTACCATCTTATTATTATTGTTTGAGAATGTGTTATATTTTTGGGATTATCTACCATCTTTTTATTATTGTTTGAGAATGTGTTTTATTTTTGTATATATTGATAGGATGGATAGTGATGATTCTTATTCGAATGATGATAATCAAGTAAATTGGAAGAGGAGAACAACTGGCTAATGTTATGTGCGGTAGCTGTCAAAGGGATAATAATAGGTCATAGATTGAATAACGCACGTAAGCCTTTCCGTACATCTTCTCGTACGGGAAACATCTTTATTCATGAAGTACTTAATGGTCATCCGAGGCGTTGTTACGAAGATTTCAGAGTACATGTCCCAGTATTCAAAATGTTATGTTCAGATCTTGTTACATGTTACGGGTTACAACCAACGCGTAATATATGTGTTGAGGAGTCTGTTGGTATTTTCTTGATGATTTTAGCACATGGATGTGGGAATAGGTTAATTCAGGAAACTTTTAATCATTCTGGAGAAACTATTCATAGGCATTTCCACGCTGTTTTGCAAGTTGTGCTTCGGTTAAGTGCGGACATCATAAAGCCAAATGCAACTTACAATGAAGATGTACCCGTACATATTTTAACTAACCCTCGTTACTATCCCAATGTTCAAGGTACTTCTTATCTTTTGCTTCATATTTGATTGTAACATTAAGAATAATAAAGTATGTTATATGTGTAGGATTGTATCGGCGCTATCGATGGGACACACGTAAGGGCATCAGTTCGAGAGCACGAGCAAGCGAAATACATTGGTCGAAAAAGATATGCGACGCAAAATATCATGGCAGTTTGTGATTTTAATATGTGCTTTACATTTGCGTGGGCCGGATGGGAGGGAACTACACACGACACCTGAATATTCTATGAAGCCTTAAGTAGACCTGAGCTTAAATTTCCACATCCAACCGATGGTTAGTCTTTTTTTTAGTAATAGCAATTGTTACATTTCCACACCATTACAAACGAATAACATTATTTGTTTTATTTTTATGACAGATAAATATTATGTTGTTGATGCCGGATATCCAACTACTAGAGGTTATTTGGGTCCATACAAAGGCACATATATTCGCTATCACATACCTGATTTTCGTCGTGGACAAACTGTTGCAATACGTGCTCCCAAATGATCAAAAGAGACATTTAACTATCATCACTCGTCACTTAGAAATGTTAATGAACGAACTTTTGGAGTATGGAAAGCTAGATGGGCAATACTAAAGGATATGCATGTCAATTACTCCTACGAGACACAAGTAAATATAGTAATAGCGTCGATGGCAATTCACAATTATATTACATTGAACGGTAGTTTCGACGAAGCATTTGACATGACGCAACAAGAATCGTACAATCCTCGTACGGAAGGTACAAATGGTGATGATGAAGGATCTGGTAGCAACAATGAAATGCATGAAAACGCAAGTTCACGTCATAAGCTTGACGATCTATATATGAGTGCAGTAAGAGATATGATTGCCGGAGAACTAATGAATCGCTCAAGATGAAGATCTATTATGAATGGCAATTGATTTGTGTTACTGATATTTTGGTTATAAAAATATTATGAATGACAATCTAATATTTTTTTTTGTTCTAAAAATCTATTATTTTTATTATAAATTATTAATGTTATTGTTATACATTTTTGTTATTTAGATTTTTTAAATAAATTACTAATGTTATTGAATAATTTTTTTGTCAAAAATATTATTATAAATAATGAAAAGTCAATTGTTATATGTTAAAAGTACAAAAAAATCAATAAAATTGAAGTATGTCCTTTTTGGTCATTTTTAAGTTAAAATTGCCAAACACTTAAAAAGTGTTTATCAGCTTATTGCGGTGTGGTACTGCTATAAGCTAATCCAAACACTTTTTAAAAAACTCAGATTTAGCATCACATAAGCTGATAAACACCTTTCCAACTAAACACTTTTACAAATAAACAAGCAATCTAGACACCCCTTAATCCGTCAAACTCAGGCTTATGCCAAAACCCAACCTGGTTTGGTTGAGTCCAGATTTATACGACTGTGCATGTTCTGAACGGAGGGACACCACCTTTCCTTAGATTTTCGTGCAGAAACACCGACCATGGCGGTTTCCGGCGACACAGACGCCGTCGTATCGTACAATCTCGACTACCGGTCCAAGAAAGATGATGCATGGTACACATCGGCGGTAGTTCTGGAAAACGGAAAGCAGCTCCGCGTGAAGTTCAGGGACTTTGTGGATAGCTACTTCGACGAGATTTTCTCCATCGCTGATTTCTCGACTAAGTCTGACCTACAAGAATTTATTCATAGATTTCGTCGTGTGTCCGTGCCGATCGAGGACAATGAGTGCTCCAGAGTGATAGCAGACATGGTGGTCTGTGCTACTTATAAAGGCGATGGATCAGTTCGATTCTTTGATGCCATTGTTGACGCTGTATGTATATTATCTTAAATTTAGGTCAAAATACACTTCCATTTCACAAAATTTTCAATTGCCTAGCTTCTCCAATAAATAGACACTCGCATGGTATATCCTCTAATCATATCGATTGCTTCATTATTCTCCAATTTTAATCATATCGATTACTTCATTATTTTCTAATTTTAATCGAATTGTCTGACATAAACCGTGCTGAGATGTTAATTTTGTCAATTGTTCATCTGTAGTTCTTTTCTCCCAATTGAGGTTAGTTAATTTGATTAAGATTGGAGTAAAATGGTGAAATTGTCATTGTTGTAAAAGGATAAGCATGCTATTGTTAAACCTTTTGTTGGAGTACCTAACTGCAAAAAGTGTGAAAGTAAAGCGAAAGTATCTATCTTGTCTAGATTTAAGTGTTTTTTTTAATTGTAAACCTGATTAACATTATAGTGTGGCAGATTATGAATGATGATTTCGGTTTAACCGAATAAAAACTTAAAGCACAGAGCCCTATGCTCATCTCATCACCATGCCAAATTATGAAGAAAATAGAACAATGAAATGTGCTACTTGCTTTGAGAATCTTGTAGAAAGTGGTGTGGCAAAACATTTCATACGCTTCATTCCAAAAGAACAGGTAGTCCCTTTCCTTGTATTGGTTATATGGAGCTACCCAAATTTGGAGGAGGATCTAGGTGTACCTCTTATAAGAAATGGAGATATTTGAATTTCCTTTCGCTAATGAATGTCTTGACTGAGATGGAACTGCTTAAATGAGGTATAATGAATAACAGATATAAGCAGATAGTATTGTAGAACAAGAATACAGGATTCTTGAGAAGGTATTCTAGTTAAAGATGCATTTGGATCTTTGATCGTAAATTTGATTAGAGGGCCATGAGGAAGGCACATTAGCATGCTTGAAATACCGTCACTTCTACTGCTAAGTGTTCCACAGGATGGAAGAAGATTGGGGTTTCTTCTACTGTAATAGCCTAATAGGATCTCCGCACCGATGGAGCCTTCTTGGTCTTGCTTCAGTCCATATCTAGAAGAATAAGATTTTAGAATTTGATAGTCCAAAAGTCTTGAATATAAGAGGGTATTTTTTCAATATTGATCACATTAACTATGAGAACATTTAAGTTGTAATGTTAAACTTCATTACTCAAAAGTCATCACAACTTTTGTGTTCATGTTAGTAAATGGATGGATGTGTAAATGTGTATTATTAATTTTACTATATGTTATTATGCAATCATGTCTTTCCACTTATGTACATAATCTTCTGTTCGTATTGGATAGGTGCATTACAAAGAGCATACACCTGAGAAGTGTCTATGCACCTATTTACTGGTCTGGCAGCATGGTCCTGAAGAGGGCAATATAACAGCAACAAGTATTGAGGATATATGCCTTATTATACCTGGTGCTGTTGATCCCCAAGTGACCGGCTTTGCAAAGCTTGTGAAGGAAAAACTAGGTTTAGTTTACAAGAGACCATTTTTGTCTAGAAAAACAAGTCCAAACGAAACTCTCGACGAGTTACAGGTTTTCCATTGCATGGCATTTTGTCTACAGTTTTTGACCTTGTTCTAGTTATTGATTTATGATAGTTATCTATAAATGGTTGGTTTCTTGATTTTGTAGGATCTCGACAGTGCTGGATACAGTTCTTATGTTGGATCCTCTGAAGGTTTTGTGCCTTGTAAACTTTATTTCCTAAATCCTAGTGGTTTTAGAACTTATTTTGATTTGTTTGGCGAGGATAGGGAAGGGAAGATTCTACCCTCAACTAAGTGATCATGACAGAGATCTGGGAGGCGTCAAAGAAACTGGCTGTCATCATTACATAATATTAGAGAATTTGGAGAAGGATCTATCTCCAACGTCAATGATGGAGTTTGTGCACGTGCAAACTTCAATTACCCCACAGGCATATCTTTTTCCAAGCTTGTCAGCAGAAACATTTGCAAGAGGAGCTGTTGTGGTGGATAGCAGGCCAAAGCTTAAGAGGATATATGAATTTTTAAGCAATCCAAATCACTTTATTGTATCTTCCTCTGGAAGGTAAGTAAGCATTATTGTTGTATTTGATATCTTATGAGTCAAATTCTTCAACCGGAGATTGTTGTCTTGAAAATTGACATTAACTGTTTTCTTGAACCTTTGATTTCTTTAAGCTTACAGTACATTGTCAGTGCAATATTGGCCTTCACGTATTGGTCCGACTCTTTTAGATATTTTGCAGGCTGTAACGGTGGTGTCATAAATGGATGCCCTTTACCTTGTCTCCTGCCTTTTGTTTCTGAATAGATTTATATCATTGGCATGCTGGGTATAATCTTTTGTGATATTGATGTGGATGTTCATATCTGGCCTCATACCAAATAGAAAGATCTTTATTCCATAGAGGAAAGAAATCCAATAAGAAATTAGGAAATCTCAAACATTTTCATTTATTAACATTCCCAAGTACTATAAGAGTTATATTTCTTAAAACAGCGGTAGACCTCATCCAAGTGTGTTCATTCTATAAGATGGCCGGGTTGAATGTGTAGTCTTATCTGTTTCTTATTTTGAGTTGCAACCATCTCAGAGGCATTAGATATATGTTAATTGAAGTATCATCCTTTCCACTGCAATTATGTAAGTTCCAATGTAATCATGTTGAGCCACATTAGATGGTAGAAAGTGGTTTAAAAGGCCCAAGTGTAAATGATGGTTCCAGTTTCTAGTAGAAGTTATGGAGATGCACGATATATTACCATTTTCAACTGCAAAAATAGCATGTATCTAAATTTCAGCTTAATACTTCTTGTGTTTAATTTGTTTTTTCCTGTATGTTAAAATGGAAATATCGTGGTGCTGTAAGTTTAATAGTTACTAGCAGTTTATTCAAGTCATTTTATTTCCTGTAGGCCATGGGTAATAGCTGAAGCCGTGCTTAGGACTGGAACTTTTGACACAAACCTGCAGAGCTGTCAGCCATTGTCTGAGGTAAAGATTACCATTTCCCTTCTGTTGTTATACTTATAAGGGGGTTTGGAAGGAATGGAATCTGTCAAAGTAATTAGAATTGAAGGGGGCGTTTGGTTTGATGGAATGGTTTTGAGGGATTTGGATTTCATGAAAGGATTTGGAATTGGAAGGATATGGAATCTTTGGTGTGTTTTGTTTGGAGGAATTCCCAATGGAATTGAATTTCATTATTTATAAATAATTTTATAAAATAATTAAATTACCTTTTTATTAATTGATTATTAAAAAACAAATGTTTTAATATATTTTAAAGCATTATTACATACAAATCCTACGACATCTCATGAGATACCAACCACCCTGTGGGATTTCAAATTTTATGTTCGTGGGATTTCAATGAAATCCTGGGATTTCAAATCTAGGAAATCTTTCAAACCAAACATGGGATTGGAATGAATTTAATTCCAAGTCCCTCCAAATCCAATCCAATCCTGCAGATCATATGGGACCTAAAGGAATTGGAATGGAATTTAATTAGGTTTGACCACGTGTTTGGTTGGCAAAAATTGGAAT
Source organism: Arctium minus (assembly GCA_954870635.1). Lineage (NCBI taxonomy): Eukaryota > Viridiplantae > Streptophyta > Magnoliopsida > Asterales > Asteraceae > Arctium > Arctium minus. The sequence goes on from OX941080.1 coordinate 15,051,984, forward strand.
GGATGATGTCAAATGAGTTGTAATCTATCTCTTTGGTTCGCAGATGAATATAGTCCAAAAAGGAATTTGTGTTTCTGTGATAAGTCCGTCCCATTTCCTCTAAGACCTCTTCTGCCTTCATCACAGTTTTTCCCAACCATATAAACTGTAATTTATCATTTTCTTTCTTTCAAACACAACAATTCCGTCTTTCCTGTTTATTCTTTATTTATTTTTGACCCCCTGGCACTCCCAACCCAGAACAAAAATACAGGGAGCGGGTTAAGGGTCGTGCGATTAGGAACAGAAGAATATAAGAGAGCTAAACAACGAAAAGATCTATATATGGAATTCCGTAAGCATCTAAATGGACTTCTCCAGAGGTTAGATACGGAGGAGAAGAAGTGTCTTCCTTCCGGTGCAAAAAAGTAGTTTCTGCGAAGTGTAGATATGCAGTTTCTAATGCAGGTAAATAATAAATCTAACTTTATTTACCGAGTTATATCATATTATCATATCAGAAGTTTGAGGTTTTGATGAAGTTTATAACGATGCAGCTTTGAATGTTTTTTTTTTGCGGTATCCTAGATAAAAAATTGAAAATTGAAGATAATATTAATTATTTGTTGCAGGTGTTTTGTAAAGGTGCAAAAGCTGTGTTGTATTATTATGAGATAGATAACAGTAAGCAAAAGTTCCAGTTTAAATGGGGTGCAATGGAATTGCAGATATATTTGCTGTGCCTTTAATGAAAATGTTTGCTTGTATTGGCTTCATTTCCTTAAGAAACCCATAACCACTTTAGATTTGGCTTTTCCAGCCTTCTTAAGCAATGTGTGAGCTGTTTCTATGGTCGGTTGGTGTCTCGTTTGTTTTAACATATACTAGTACTAGCGTTAAATGTGACTCAAGTTTGTTTTATATGTGTGTGTGTGTTCTTTTGGAGAGAGAGGGGGGGGGGGGGGGGGGGGGGGGGGTTGTGAAGGAGTCACAGGGTCACACCCGTCCTCTAGAATGAAGAGAGTGTTTTCTGCATGACCTTTGTCAAAAGATTGGCCCAACAGTTCCTTGGTTACCTGTTGATCTCTAAAGGTGAGGAAAATGTGAGGATTGTGTGTGATTTTGCCGTATATAAATGTTATATATACTAAAAAAAATGTATTTGTAAATTGTCAGGTTAATATGAAAAGAGTGTTTTGGTCGGGCTTTAAGGCCCGTCCTGGATTCGGGCACTCCATTAATTCATGTGGCATTATGGTTGAAAATCTGAAAGGTGATTGACTAATTTCATTTTCAACCACAGGACCAAATATGTAATATAGTCAATCACCTTTTGGATTTTCAACCATGAGGGCACTTTTAACGTCTCATCTTTAACGGAGTTTGATGCAGGGACGAAAATAAAAGCAAAACATAAACCACAGGGAAGAAAAAAGTAGTTTCTATAGATCAAGGACGAGAATCGTTATAAATGTCAAACCACATGGATGAAAATCATTGTTTACTCTAAAATAAAAGTATATAAGTAATTTTACCATGCCATATTGCCATTTGATGATTAATTTTGTTGTTGTTCGTATTAGATTGATTGCTTATTCACGAATGAATAATTATAGACAAAAATAAGTTACCTGATCATTAAAAAGTGATTATTGTAATTTGAAATTATAGTAATCACTTTCAAATGAACATCCACATCCACTTTATCTTATTTTTTTAAAAGCAACATTTATTAATCAAAAAGTAGAAGGGAAGTTTAAGTTTTTGCAAGATGTAGAAACCCACAAGACAGAAAAGAACCTAAAAAACAACCAAGCAAAAACCATAACAATAGTCAAAACACAAAGAAAATTGACATCGAAAATACCAGCCCCACCAACAAGGCAACAAAGCTGACTAGACAAGAAGATGTCTATTTAACGCAACCACAGCCCAAGATAGAAACATCATGAACGGCCTTAAGGAAAAAGAAAATTCAAGCTCTTCTCTGAACTGAACCGGAGCAATCGAAAGTAAACCAGTCATGCCACCTGATAGCTTTCAAGAAGATAAAAGGATTGCTAGAAAAATGGCTAGGGTTTTGCTAATCTGGTAATGGAGGAGAACCTCTCTTCCAGTCAAGTTGTATTATTGAAAACAAGGGTTACCACAAAATATAAAAGAACCAAGAATATACAAAAGTACAAAACAACCCCTATCCTATCTAACATCCCCCCTCAAACTCATGATGATGGTGCAATAAGCATCGAGAGTTTGCTAACCAGGAAGCGGAAGCGAGAGATCGGGTGAGACTTCGTAAAGAAGTCTGCAAGTTGTAAAGTAGAACTGACAAACGGTAAGGAAAGAGTGTCGCGTTTTAGATGATGACGTGTAAAATGGCAATCAACCTCGATATGCTTCGTGCGTTCATGAAAAACGGAGTTATGAGCAATATGAATAGCGCTGCGATTGTCACAATACATAGGAGTGGGATGAGGAAGGAAGACACCCATATCAGCAAGTAGCCAACGCAACCAAATAATCTCCTTGGAAGTAGATGCCATAGCTCGGTATTCAGCTTCAGTTGAAGAAAGAGAAACCACAGATTATTTCTTACTTTTCCACGAAATAAGAGAGTCTCCCAAGAAAACACAGAAACCTATGATAGATCGACGGCCTGTAGGAATACGTGCATAAGCAGCATCAGAGTATGCTCTTAGTTAGAGAGAAGATGTGGATGATAGCAAGAGACTTCGAAACGTGGTACCTCGAAGATAACGTAAAATACGTACGACAGTTGTCCAATGAGTAGAGGTCAGAGCTGCAACAAATTGTCTAACAATATGAACATCATATGCAATGTTTGGTCGAGTAATAGTGAGATAAACCAGACTGCCAACTAAAGTACGGTACAAGGTAGGGTCTTTGAGAGGAGAACCATCAGTGGGAGAATACTCGACATTCAATTCAGAAGGAGAGTCCACAACACGAGTATCAGTAAGACGAGCTCGCTCAATAATTTCAGTTGTATATTTAGATTGAGAAAGCAAGTAACCTCTAGGAGATGAAGCAACTTCAATACCCAAGAAATATCGAAGAGGACCCAGATCCTTGATCTCAAATTGTGCAACTAAGTCCGACTTTAAGGCATGAATTCCCTGAAGGTCATCACCGGTGATGATCATATCATCAACATACAATGAAAGCAATATACGACCTGCAGAAGTATGCTTGAAAAAGAGAGCAGAATCATGTTCACTTGCAGAGAATCCAAGAGAAAAAATAACATCAGAATTTTTTTCAAACCAAGCTTGTGGGGCTTGTTTAAGCCCATATAATGTTTTTTTAAGCTTGCAAACCTCACCAGTTTTATGAGGAACACCGGGAGGAGGAACCATATATACCTCCTCATTTAAGTCACCATTCAAGAAGGCATTCTTAACATCCATTTGTGAAATATTTCACTTGCGAACAGCAACAACAGCTATAAGGGTGCGAATTGTAGTCATTTTGGCTACAGGAGCAAAAGTCTCCTCAAAATCCAAGCCATATTTCTGAGTAAAGCCCTTAGCTACAAGACGGGCTTTGTAACGTTCAACAGATCCATCAGATTTGGTCTTGATTTTATAGACCCACCGGGAACCAATAGCACGCTTACCGTTGGGAAGGGAAACCAAATCCCAAGTATGGGTCTTTTGCAAAGCAGAGAGTTCCTCACTCATAGCATGCTGCCAAAGAGGGTCAGTAGTTGCTTTTTTATAAGAGGAAGGTTCAGAAAGAGAGTGTATCGAAGCTAAGAACGAAATAAAAGAGGGAGAATAAGTAGAATAAACAAAGTCTGGTAAACGAGTAGACTTACGAGGGCGTTGGGATTGTCGAGGAGGATCCACAGGCTCAGGTGCATCTTGAGTGACAGTAGTAGGAGGAGGGGTAACTGTGTCAGGTATTGGAGTACCAGTAGCATTTTCTTCGATTGGAGAAATATCTGGAGTCTGAGTAGAGTTTACTTGCTTAGAGAATGGATCAATATTAATTACATCTGACTTTGTCAAGTTGTGTGCATCTATGGGTATGGAATAGAAAGGAATATGGTCAAGAAACACAACATGACGAGATACATATAATTTCTGAGAGGTAGGGTCAAAACAACGGTAACCTTTTTGACCGTCACCATAACCAAGAAAAACTCAGACAACAGATCTAGAAGATAATTTATCACGCTCTACATGTGGACGAAGAACAAAACAAGTGCAGCCAAAGACACGTAAAGAAGAATAATCAGGACAACAACCATAAAGTTTTTCAAAGGGAGATAAACCTGAAGTGATTGAGGATGGAATTTTGTTGATCAGATTGACAGCAGTAAGAACAGCTTCACCCCAGAATTGATTAGGAACCGAAGAAGACAACAAGAGAGAGCGGGCGGTTTCAAGGATATGTCTATGTTTTCTTTCAGCAACACCATTCTGCTCAAGAGTGTTTGTACAAAAGGTCTGGTAAATAGTTCCATCCAAAGCAAGTAATTCACATAATTTATTGGAAGTATATTTACCTCCCAAATCACATCGGAAACATTTAATCACAGAATTATGTTGGGTTTTAACATATGCTTGAAAACGGTAATAAATATCAAAGAATTCTGAACGATATTTCATGAGAAAAATCCAACCAAAACGAGTATAATTATCAATAAAAGAGACATAATATCGAGACCCTCCTTTTGTAGTAACAGGTGTAACACCCTAGAATTTAGCGGAATAAAAATTCGAAATTTCTGCAATATGACTGCTATAATTAGATAATAACCTGGATATAAAACCTGCTAAAATCAATCCCAAAGTATCATCCCGATAGGACGGGGAAACAATACTATAATCATTACAATGAATCAAATGAAGGATAGACTAACAACCTAATAATCTAACTTAAGTAAAAAAGATTAATATCGGGTGTTGCTATTCTTCCAAGAGGTATGATCACTATTTCAAAATGCCGGTCTATACATCTCCCAAAAGACCGCTCTTGGCCCAAAGCTATCCGCTCAGTCCCGACGAACCCCACCGGAGACCTGACATGTTATACATGTCATTTTAAGAAAAAGTGTTAGGCTAAAGCCTAGTGAGATCAAACGTTTGCAATTTAAGAGATTTAATATGAAAATAAGTAAAAGGTTTCCTTTTATACAACAACAATAATGATAATGATAACAATAATGCTCTTTGAAATAAAACCAATACCTCTTGGGTTAACGGGGGAGACCCGCCTACTAACCCGAAAGACGGAACACAAAAGTAAGCCATTCGATGTCAGGCTCAGTGGCTTTAAAGTACACGCAAGGGATGTCAGTAAAGCCAATAAACACATAAAGTACACGCAAGGGATGTCAGGCTCAGTGGCTTTAAACGTACACCCACGGAAACTCGAGTTCAACCCCATCGGGTTCCTATGTCGAGCTCCTCATCCAATATCGTAATACTTGAGCACGAAGGACTTATACCGCACCCGGTACCTAACGTGCAGCACGAAGGACTTATACCTCACCCGGTACCTAACGTGCCTCGACGTGGAAAACTAGTCGTCCCAACGCCGGAACAATAATAACCAAATACGGGGTCATGACTCCCAATGCATCAATTAAACCAAATAATGCACATAAGGCTCAACAATTAATTCCAACAATGGTTAATATGCATAAGTAATATGAAGGGTGATTTCCCCTAAAACCATTTCCATCGTTTACCAACAGATCTATAATCAAAATATATTTGGTCTATCTTTCATTTCCAAATCCCAAAACATGGTGCTAGTTGATTTACAAACTTATCAGCAGTTAACCACAATTTCCATATTCTTAAAATCGTAGATTCCACATAGTAATTACCATTCCCTTAAAAGTATAACCCAAGTAAAGACAAGATAAAGAACACTATTACAGTTCATAATTCGTCATTTCCCCAAAATCATCATAAACACTAATATCCCCAAAAGTTAGGTTTAACACAAATTTATACAAATCAAGTATATGAAAAAGGAGATATTAGGTATCCAAAATCGATCTTTTGACATGTATAAGGTTTAGTAAAAAGTGTAAGAACTCACCTTAGTAGTTTTCTTACAAGAAAACTAAGTACTTGGAAATGGAGGAGATGAGGAACCACTTGAGAGCTCACCAAACACACCTTCTAAATGTTAAGGACCACCATTAATGATCTAGAATCACCATAAATGATGAAAGAGGTTGTAAGGAAGACTTACCTACTGATTTTCGGCAGAGAAGATCGCACACCAAACCCTAGAATCAAATATAATGACTGAAAATCGCGACCTAGGCTTTTTATACCTAAACACTCGCCGGCAAATTCCACCAAAGGTAGATGGGTGTCCCAACTACCGCCAAAATCGATCACGCATGATCTAAGCATGTCTTCAAGCGTTTGAATCGTTCTTTCACTTTGTCCGTCTGTTTGCGGGTGGTAAGCCGTGCTCAAATTTACCCGTGTGCCCAACTCTTGATGCAAGGCTCCCCAAAATCTCGACGTGAACCGACTATCACGATCGAACACTATCGACAATGGTATGCCGTGTCTAGAGACTACCTCGTCTATGTAGAGTTTTGCCAACTTATCCATCAGCAAGGTTTCCCGCATTGCTAGAAAGTGAGCACTCTTAGTTAAACGGTCAACAATAACCCAAATAGTGTCGTTCACTCTCGTCGTGTCACTATCGCTGGCGAGTGTTTAGGTATAAAAAGCCTAGGTCGCGATTTTCAGTCATTATATCTGATTCTAGGGTTTGGTGTGCGATCTTCTCTGCCGAAAATCAGTAGGTAAGTGACACAGCGTAGGTTTACGGAAGGATTGACAAACGTCTAAACCCTTTTGATAACGAGAATTACGAAATGTAAAACTCAAAATTCAAGAGAAAACTCTCTAAAAGATGAACTTTTAATAATTGATAACTTGATAAACAATTAAACCTAATAGTCCTATTTATAATCTAAAATTAAAGATAACTATGGAAAAAAAATCTATCCTAATTTAGAAAAAGGAAATAAGGTAAAGGAAAATAAATAAATCTATCCTAATTTAGAAAAAGGAAATAATTAATAAAAGGAAACTAAATATTAATCCTAAACTAATTAAGAAACAAAATAATCAAATAAACAAATAAATGCAATCCGTTCGGGACCCGTTAGGACACGCCCTCGACCCGGCACGCGACCCATGTCGCGGGAGAAGTCGCGTAAGAGACTGGTTTTCCGTTTCCAATTCATAATTACGAGCTTCTTTTGAGCTCCTTTTATACTCTTCCAAATATAGAAAAAATATCTTGATAGCTCTCGAATCCTCCCTGTATCAGTCACCCTCACTTGGAAAGAACTCGCCCTCGAGTTCACTTGAAAAACGACTTCATTAGACTCCTTGGGGTTTCGATGTTTTACCAAATCACTTGCGTAGAAAATTCTCTTTGAACCCACAACTTGGCCTTTGGATTGCCTCCACACAAGAGATACTTTATCTAACTCGAAAGGGTAAGAAACGACAAAATTTTTAGTAGGAACTTTTTCGATTTGATTCGGTACCTTAGGTGTTGGAATGATGGAAGTATCATATTCGGGCTCAACCTTCTTGACTTCTTGTGACAAAAGTTTCGTTGGCTCGAGATTGTCCTTAACCGGTTCACTTTCGGTTTCTTTAGTGGACGGTCCGAGATTTGGTTCGAACACCTTGGTCTTGGTCAAGATTTCTTGTTGTGGCTCGATCACGACAGGGATGATTTTCTCTTCGAATTTTTCCGGCAAGACTTCGCCTTTTTTGGGTGACTCTTCCGGAATGGGTGGTTGTTTAACGAGAGTAGAAACTAATGGTATAATATGATCGTAGTTGTTGTCGCCCAAAACCATGATTGATTTCTCGTGCGTATCCTTTCTCCAAGAGTTGCCATTGTCGGGTTCGGGATGGAGTTTCTTAAGGATCTGTTCATAATTTTCCGGAAAGAATCGTTCCATCATAAGCTGCTTCATTCTCCTCCAAGATCGAACTGGTCTCTTTCGTTGTCGTTGTCTTTGCACGATCAATTTATCCCACCAAATAGCGGCGACACTCCTTAGACAGAAAGCAACCAACTTTACCTGTATGTCTTTGGGAACATCCATAATGTCAAAGAATCGATCGACTTCGATTTGCCAATCTAAGAATTCTTCTACACCTCTGGTTCCATAGAAAGACGGGATGTCCACTTTTATTCGGTTATTGTGGTCGTTTCTTTTCAAGTTCACCGGTTCTTCCTCCTTATCTTCTTTGGATTCAGAACTTGAAAAATTAACCCGGTTACGGTGGCCATTACACGGCGCCATAGCCGGTCCTTCAAACATGTCTCTTCTCCGACGATTGTCGTTGATGATATTGGGTTGAAGCCTGTTAACAACCGCTGTCAGATTAGTAAGTGATGTGGATAAGGCCACATTCATCTCTACTAGACCCGCTTTGGTAGTCGGCTATCGATCTGCAATTGTTAATGAAAAGACAGGCGAATCCTGCTCTGATACCAACTGACACAGCGTAGGTTTGCGGAAGGATCAACAAACGTCTAAACCCTTTTGATAACGAGAATTACGAAATGTAAAACTCGAAATTCAAGAGAAAACTCTCTAAAAGATGAACTTTTAATAATTGATAACTTGATAAACAATTAAACCTAATAGTCCTATTTATAATCTAAAATTAAAGATAACTATGGAAAAAAAATCTATCCTAATTTAGAAAAAGGAAATAAGGTAAAGGAAAATAAATAAATCTACCCTAATTTAGAAAAAGGAAATAATTAATAAAAGGAAACTAAATAATAATCCTAAACTAATTAAGAAACAAAATAATCAAATAAACAAATAAATGTAATTCGTTCAGAACCCGTTAGGACACGCCCTCGACCCGGCACGCGACCCATGCCGTGGGAGAAGTCGCGTAAGAGACTGGTTTTCTGTTTACAATTCATAATTACGAGCTTCTTTTGAGCTCCTTTTCTACTCTTCCAAATATAGAAAAAAATATCTTGATAGCTCTCGAATCCTCCCTGTATCAGTAAGTCTTCCTTACAACCTCTTTCATCATTTATGGTGATTCTAGGTCATTAATGGTGGTCCTTAACATTTAGGAGGTGTGTTTGGTGAGCTCTCAAGTGGTTCCCCATCTCCTCCATTTCCAAGTACTTAGTTTTCTTGTAAGAAAACTACTAAGGTGAGTTCTTACACTTTTTACTAAACCTTATACATGTCAAAAGATCGATTTTGGATACCTAATATCTCCTTTTTCATATACTTGATTTGTATAAATTTGTGCTAAACCTAACTTTTGGGGATATTAGTGTTTATGATGATTTTGGGGAAATGACGAATTATGAACTGTAATAATGTTCTTTATCTTGTCTTTACTTGGGTTATACTTTTAAGGGAATGGTAATTACTATGTGGAGTCTACGATTTTAAGAATATGGAAATTGTGGTTAACTGCTGATAAGTTTGTAAATCAACTAGCACCATGTTTTGGGATTTGGAAATGAAAGATAGACCAAATATATTTTGATTATAGATCTGTTGGTAAACGATGGAAATGGTTTTAGGGGAAATCACCCTTCATATTACTTATGCATATTAACCATTGTTGGAATTAATTGTTGAGCCTTATGTGCATTATTTGGTTTAATTGATGCATTGGGAGTCATGACCCCGTATTTGGTTATTATTGTTCCGGCGTTGGGACGACTAGTTTTCCACGTCGAGACACGTTAGGTACCGGGTGCGGTATAAGTCCTTCGTGTTGCACGTTAGGTACCGGGTGCGGTATAAGTCCTTCGTGCTCAAGTATTACGATATTGGATGAGGAGCTCGACATAGGAACCCGACGGGGTTGAACTCGAGTTTTTGTGGGTGTACGTTTAAAGCCACTGAACCTGACATCCCTTGCGTGTACTTTATGTCTTTATTGGCTTTACTGACCCATCGAATGGCTTACTTTTGTGTTCCGTCATTCGGGTTAGTAGGCGGGTCTCCCCCGTTAACCCAAGAGGTATTGGTTTTATTTCAAAGAGCATTATTGTTATCATTATCATTATTGTTGTTGTATAAAAGGAAACCTTTTACTTATTTTCATATTAAATCTCTTAAATTGCAAACGTTTGATCTCACTAGGCTTTAGCCTAACACTTTTTCTTAAAATGACATGTATAACATGTCAGGTCTCCGGTGGGGTTCGTCGGGACTGAGCGGATAGCTTTGGGCCAAGAGAGGTCTTTTGGGAGATGTATAGACCGGCATTTTGAAATAGTGATCATACCTTTTGGAAGAATAGCAACACCCGATATTAATCTTTCTTACTTAAGTTAGATTATTAGGTTGTTAGTCTATCCTTCATTTGATTCATTGTAATGATTATAGTATTGTTTCCCCGTCCTATCGGGATGATACTTTGGGATTGATTTTAGCAGGTTTTATATCCAAGTTATTATCTAATTATAGCAGTCATATTGCAGAAATTTCGAATTTTTATTCCGCTAATTTCTAGGGTGTTACAACAGGAGATGGTCCCCATACATCAGAATGAATCAAATCAAAAGGTGCAACAGAAAGAGATTTGATTAATTTAAAAGGTAAAGCTGAAACTTTTGCAAGTTTACAACCACTGCAATTAGAAATATCATGAACTTGCAAATTTCCCAAATTTCCAGAAGAAGCTAAGTATTTTAGACGAGAAGCTGAAACATGTCCAAGGCGTGAATGCCATAAATAAAAACTAGATGACTTAGACGACAAACGAAAAGAAGATAGATCTGCACTATGAGCAACTGCTACTGGTAATCGCAACTCGTCCAACACATATAAGCTCCCACGCCTACGGCCGGTCCCAATCAGCTTCTAAGTACGTGGATCCTGCACACAACAAGAATCAGGAGAAAATGATACCTTATAACCATAATCAAATAATTGACCAACAGAAACAAGATTCAATGAGAGTTTAGGAATATGATATACATTAGGAAGGGAAAAATTCGAACTCACAATAGAACTAATGCCTGCTAATGGCATTGGAGTACCATCAGTAGTCATGACAGGCACAGATGGCATAGGATTTAAAGAAGCAAATAATTTAGAATTCGAATACGTATGAAAAGAAGCACCAGAATCTAGAATCCATGTAGTTGGATGCATACCTGATTCGTTACTACTCGACTGACCTATGGGCGAGGAGACAGACATGGCATGAGACTGAACATTAAGGAGCTTCTGGAGTTGTTCAGTTATAGATGCAAGAGTAGGATTAGTAGTTGACCCAGAGGGAGGAATGGCAACAGTAGTGCTAAATTGAGGAGGAAAACGATGAAATTGTCTCGGATTACCAGACTGCTGTGATTGATTTCGACCCATAAGTTATGGACATTGAGACTTCCAGTGGCCTTTTTTCTTACAAAAACTGCATTCATCAAACCCAACTCTTGGACGGCTCTTATTCTGATTTGAAGTAAAAGGCTTATGAGGAACAGCCAAAACAGAAGGACTTGGAGTTGGAAGAATACCCTTTCCTGCTTGTGTATTTAGACGAGTTTCATCGGCTAATAATTCACTTACTACTGAATCAACTGAAGGGAGTGGGGTGCGATGCAAGATGTTACTACGAAGTCCTTCAAAGTCACTTCTCAAGGCCATAAGAAATTGAACCAATATTTGTTCTTCCCTACGAGCAATGTATGGTTCAAAGGCACGCAATTCAGCAGGTTCAGTAAGAGCTAACTGATCCCAAAAATCGGTCATTGTTGAGTAGAACTCCTGAATACTCATATCTCTCTGTTCGAGTGCTCGAATATCAACTTCTAGTTGATACTGTTTTGCAAAATTAGACTGTGTATACAGTCTCTCAAGATTATCCCATACTTCCTTGCCTGTTTCATATTTTGCCAATTGAACACCAATCGAATGTTCAACAGAATTGTTTATCCAAGTGATGATTTTCGAATTATTCACTTCCCAAGAATCCAAATCTTTTGCTTCTTTCGGTTTCACAATAGTGCCAGAAACATAACCCCATATCTTTTTGCCCTTCAGAAAAATTTTCAAGACATAACTCCAATAGGAGTAATTTTTTCCATCTAAACGAACACTAATGGCTTGGAGAGAATCATCTTTTCCAGCCATTGCAAACGAAAAACAAAAGGAAGGAAAATAGAATAGAGAGTTTAGAGATACCGTATGCCAAAAATCAACCGTCGAACAAAACCCTTGAACAAGGATCGAAGTTGCTAGATCCAGAAAGAAGCGTCGAACAAGAAGAAACCCTAGCGTCGTCGAACAGAAGAGGACACCGTCGAACAGATCCAGAAAGGAGCGTCGAATGGATCCGCGCACAACCGTGCTTGAGATTAACAGTACTTGAGAGAAGAAGAAGAGATTAACCTTGCTCTGATACCATGATAACTTTCAAGAAGATAAAAGGATTGCTAGAAAAATGGCTAGGGTTTTGCTAATCTGGTAATGGAGGAGAACCTCTCTTCCAGTCAAGTTGTATTATTGAAAACAAGGGTTACCACAAAATATAAAAGAACCAAGAATATACAAAAGTACAAAACAACCCCTATACTATCTAACACCACCATCCTTACCAACATAACCACAACCACAAATCCGAAAAGAACTAAATCCAGAAAAGCGACACTAAAGCCTTAAAAGGCTACACAACACCAATCGAACCATAAGTACCCACAATTTCTCAATTAATTAGAGATCTAGAAAAGTGAGAGTAGTTTAAATTAAGATTAAAATATTTTGTTAATACAAACCAAAGAGGACTAAAACAATACAAACCTTCGGTTAATATCGTTTATTAGGTTTATATAGTACGAGGGAATTAAGAGTTAAGTTTAAATTACATTTATGTATTTTTATTCTTTTATTCATTGTGCTATAAATATTTTGTAACAAAAAACAAAATAGATTAAATAACCACAAATTATAAATACTTACCTCAACTAGAAAGCAATTTGATAATAATAATGCGATTGATGAAATTATTGTTACACCTATTAGAGTATCTTCAACAGACTTTTTATAATCTTCAAAAATAAAGAACCAAAAGTTTATACATTCAACTTTAATAAATTCAACTTTTTATCTCTAAAAAAATTACATTCAACTTTAATAAACTCTTTATCTTAAAAAAATTTAACGTTAATTATATTATTAAAACATTCAATAATTTTATCATGTCTAATACATTTATAAAAAAAAACTTTATATAAAATAATAACTATTCAATCTTATTGGTAGTAGTGAATAAATTTTTTTCTATTCACATCAAGTTTTAGATGATTCTCCGAATTTGGAGTTTTCTTTATTTTAAAGAATAGTATGAAAAATTTGTTAGAGCAAAATAGAGAACATAATCTCTATCTTAAAGAATCCGTGGGAGATGCTTTTACAATATCATACGGATGATACTGAAAACATGCATGTAAAACATCTATCATATCGATGTAGCGTTTTCATAAAAACAAATTAGCATTTACGATCACGTACTTGTATATATGCGCACACATCTAAATCTATACTATATTATAAAGCACGGATAAAAAAACTCTTAAAAACAGTTATTAAAGCTTAACTAGAAACGTACTCGCGCAATGCAGCGAGATACATCACGATTTTAATGTTTTATTTTATTTTTTTGTCGATTTACAGTACGCTTTTGGATGATTTTGATTAAGTGATAATGTTTTTTTTTATAAATTTGTTTAATTTAGGCTTAATAATATAATATTTTTTATATAAAAAAATTAACTATTTTGTTAGAATTCAATGATTATCTTATATATTTTAATGGCATATAGAAAAAATAACCAATTACCTATTTAATAATATAATTAAAACAAAATTATAGTAATATAATATATTAATTAATAGTGATACATGGAAAGATCTGCATAAAAAGAAGATCCTACACAGACCAAATTGGTGGGTGTTAGAAGCATGCAGTAGTAATATGTATTTTGTGCTTTGATACTTGTAAATTAAGAGATTTTTAAAATCTTGCATAAAATGATGGTACCTTGTGCCTAATAATTTGTATTTAATAGTTTTTTTTATCCGTGCTTTATAATATAGTATAGATATATCGTTATTTAATATTAATTACTTAAAAAACAATCATTAAAGCTTTATGTATTACATTTAATGTTATTTATTAACTTTCAGTCCATATCCCTAACCTATTTAACTCCCCTATCAAAAGGAGTTGAACATGAGGCAAAGGCGGTGGCTCGAGTTGCTCAAGGATTACGATTGTGAATTGCTTTACCATCCAGGTAAGGCGAACGTGGTGGCCGATGCGTTAAGTCGAAAGGACTATAGCGGAAGTATTCGGGCTACCCATTCGAGAATCGAGTTGGTGTCTAGTCTTGTTGAAAAGATCAATACGTCTCAGGTTGAAGCTTTGTTGGAGGAAAATCTCAAGGAGGAAGTCATGACGAAGCAACGTTTGCTCTTAACGGAAGATAGCCGTGGGGTAAAACTGTTTAGCGGTCGTGTGTGGGTACCCAAAGTTGGGGGTAACCATGATCTTTTGCTCGAGGATGCTCACAAGTCCAAGTATTCCATTCATCCGGGAAGTACAAAGATGAACAGGGACTTGAAGTTGCATTATTGGTGGCCAGTGATGAAGCTTGATGTGGCGCGTTATGTGGAGCGTTGTGTGACGTGCTCGCAAGTTAAGGCCGAACATCAACGTCCGTATGGGAGTCTTCAGTCCTTAGAGATTCCCAAGTGGAAGTGGGAACACATTACCATGGACTTCGTGACGAAGTTGCCTAAGACTCTTCGAGGTCACGATACCATCTGGGTAATAGTCGATAGATTGACTAAGAGCGCTCACTTCTTGGATATGCGCGAGACTCTACCGATGGATAAGTTAGCAAAACTTTATATCGATGAAGTGGTCTCGAGGCATGGAATACCATTGTCGATCGTGTCGGATCGCGACAGTCGGTTCACTTCGAACTTTTGGGATGGGTTTCAGAAAGAGCTTGGTACGCGAGTAAAGTTGAGTACGGCTTACCATCCACAAACCGACGTTCAAAGCGAGAGAACGATCCAAACTTTGGAAGACATGTTGAGGTCTTGTGTCATCGATTTCGGGGGTAGTTGGGACTCTCACCTACCTTTGGTGGAGTTTTCTTACAACAATAGCTACCACTCGAGTGTTGGGATGGCACCTTTTGAGGCATTGTACGGGCGGAAATGCCAAACTCCCGTGTGTTGGCTTGAAGCGGGGGAGAAGCAATTCGCCGGACCTGAAATCGTGCAAGAGACGGCCGATAAGGTCAAATGCATTCGTGAAAGGTTGAAAGAGGCTCAGGATCGGCAAAAGAGCCATGCCGATAAGAAGAGGTGACCGATGGAGTTTCAAGTGGGAGACCGTGTGTTGCTCAAAGTATCTCCATGGAAGGGCATTATCAGGTTCGGAAAACGTGGGAAGCTGAGTCCCCGTTTCCTTGGACCTTTCAAAGTGCTTAAGCGGGTGGGTTTGCAAGCCTACCAATTGGAACTGCCCTCAGAGTTGAGCAGAATCCACAACACGTTCCATATTTGTTACCTTCGGAAGTGTTTGGCAGAGGAAGAAAGCGTTATTCCCCTCTCAGAGTTAAGAGTGGACGAGGGTAACCGTTGTGTAGCAGAACCTGACGCTATCTTAGAGAGAAAGACTAAGAAGTTGTGTCACAAAGAGGTCACTATGGTCAAGGTACAGTGGAAGCATCATCGGGGGGCCAACGTGACGTGGGAAGCTGAGGAGGATATGAAGCAAAGATATCCTAGCCTTTTCGAGTAGTTGGATTTCGGGGACGAAATCATTCCCAAGTTGGGGAGGATTGTAACACCCCGGATTTCCGTTGTGTAATCTTGTTATTCTTGTGTTAAGCTTTTGTCGTTAGCACCACGTTTGGTTTCGAGTTCGAGTTTGGTTTTGGAGGATTTTGGGCAAACAAACAGTGAATTTCGCGAGTTGCACCGTGACTAGAGGTCGCGGCACAACCCGCGTAACCCTCTGTTTTGTATGAGTTTCAGGGAACTACGCGAGTTTCACCGCGACTTGAGGTCGCGGCACAACCCGCGAAACCCACTAGATGTCTAGGGTTTTCTGGACACGGGCGAGTTATGCCGCGAGTTGAAGTCGCGGCATAACCCGCGTAGTTGCCTGGCCGACATATATTGAGTTTTCTCAAAATATCTCATTTGGTAGATATTTTCTCATTATCTCAAGATCTCTTTTCTCTCTCTCTTTCTTGGTTTCGAGTTTGGTTCTTCGGTTGCCGTTTGTTGCTATTATTAAGTGTTGTAGCAAGGGTTTGGTGTTTAAAGCTTCACCTCTTCGTCGTGGTCAATATCTGATTTTTCGGGTTTTATTCTAAAAACCTACTGGTGAGTTCCTACTACCTTTTACAAACTTTATACATGTCAAAACTTATATTTTTGAAATCCAAAGTATTTCTACGGTATGGATTTAGGTTCTCTACATTTTGACATAACTTGAGTTTTTGGTGATTTCGGGGTTCCCGATCAGTTTTGACTAAAATGATGGGTTCCGCCTTATTTGAAGTAAAAGGGGTGTTTTACTTGCACATTTATGTGGATTACTTGAAATAATGTTTAAAGTTCATTTTGATGATTTTCATTCTTACCAGAAGTTAAACTTGAAAATGCATTATGTTTATAAATGTATTTTATACCATAAGACTATTTATGGTTGGTCACATATGTTATTGTGACGATTCTGTACCATTACTAGTGGATCCCTGGGTATTGATTTTACTTACGCTTTTATGCGATTTACTGGAAAGAAGGTAAAGTAAGGACTACTTGCACATTAAGTTGTGAGGTTCGGGAAAGAAAGTAAAGTAAAGGACTATTTGCACATTAAGTTGTGAGGTTCTGGAAAGAAAGTGAAGTAAAGGACTACTTGCACATTAAGTTGTGAGGTTCTGGAAAGAAAATAAAGTTAAGGACTACTTGCACATTAAGTTGTGAGATTCTGGAAATACTGTATATAGTCTCGTTGTAATATTCCGTTCTTATCAATGATTTGACTTGGGATTGCTTATTGAAAATATTTCCTTTGGATACAAATGTTTATATCTCTTGAAATTTATAAACTGTATGTTCTCACTAGGCTTTAAGCCTAACACTTTTTCTCAAATGATGTGTATAACATGTTCCCATTAGCGGTGGGTTGCCAAGAGCTTGAATGAAGAGCTTGGTCTCGGGGATTTTGAGATGACTAGTGTTGATATTGGGCAATTGTTTAAGTCTCATTCTTTTGGCGATATTGGATTAACAACGTATGTAATCTAGATAGGTTATGTTTAGATTAGTTTGTTGTTGAATTCCATATCTGTATCCAGGTTTTGTAAATGGATTAGTACATTTCCCCTTTTTGGGAGGTTTATACCAAGTGTTGATGCTTATTTGTCCAGTTTCCGCGTTTTAAATTCACTCTGGATTTTAGTGTGTTACAAGTTGGTAATAGAGCTCTAGTTTAAGCGATCTAGGCATGAATGTAAGATATCTAGACTTAGACTGAGTATGTTAAGCATTGATTCGTGAGCTTGGGTAGAATTTTCTAAGATTGGTTGGTCTTAGAGTCGATGGAAATTATAGTCATCGAACGTTGTAGCGATGGTATTAATAACCTTTATGTATGGTATGTTCATAATTTCACTTAGCTAATGTTATTATGAGAATATTTATACGTGGTTGTGCTTAATGCACCGTTACTATGACAATTGGTAATGTGTCGTGTTTATTCTGTTGATCTGTCTCTTACTCTTCTCGTAATTGTGTGGCAACCATTTTTAGGATGGTGAATACACGCAGTCGACAGTTAGTCGATGGAGATTTGTGTGACGATAATTCGCCCGAGCGAGATCCAGTGGTTAGGGCGGCGACCGTCATTCCTTCGGGCATGCCACCGTTATTTACTGGGGAAGTGGAGCTAGGACCAAGAGTGGTTCTGACGTCCACCAGTCCCGTTGTTCAGTTAGCTAGCCCTCAAGTTGATATGATGGCCAGCGTCATGCAGATGGTGACGTCGGCCATGGAGAAACAGCAAGAGGTTTTTCAGAAAATGTTGGAAGACCGAGACGCGAGCCTCATAAGGCATGGGGCAGTGGAAGAGAATGTGCTGACGGGTTCTGGGAGCGGAGTCAGAACTGAAGAGCACAGGGTTGTTGGTGCTCCGAGAGGTGGGAAGAGTTGTTCCTACAAATCTTTTCTGGGTTACGGACCACCAGAGTTCTCTGGTTCCGAAGACCCAGTTGCATGTGTTAAATGGATTCGAGCGGTCGAGCAGGCTTTCGGTTCATCCGAGTGTGGGGATGACCAAAGGGTGAGATTTGGTACGCAACTGCTCAGGGATACGGCACTGATGTGGTGGAATGTTATCCAGTCCACTCTCTCTCCTACTGTTCTGGCCTAACTGACTTGGGGCGAGTTCAAGGTGAAATTATTGGAGGAATACTGTAATGAGAGAGCAATGGATCGGATCGAGACTGAGTTCCGAGCACTGGAGAAAGGGAATCTGACGGTGATAGATTATACCCGTCAATTCATGGAAAAGTTGGGTTTAGTGGGGCATGTGGCCTCAACTAAGAAGGAGAAGATTAAGGCCTATCTGAAGGGTCTACCATCGGACATGATGACTATGGTCCGAAACTCTAAGGCTTCTAACCTTCGGGAGACTATTGAGGAGGCGCAGTTTATGGAAGAGGTTTACGCGAGAGGTAAACCGGAGAAGGCTGTGGCAGTTGTTGAGAAGAGGAAATGGGAGAGCAGTTCAGTACCTCCCAAGAGAACCCGACCTTTTGTCGAAAATCGAAGCGTCAGCAGTTATCAGAAAGCTAGGTGGTGCCAGAAGTGCAGAACCAAGCACCACGGTAACTATAGCACCACTCCTCAACCTTGCAGCAAGTGTGGGAAGTCTGACCATGCCACCCGTGATTGCCCGATCAGAGGACTTATATGTTTCGAGTGCAAGGCACCGGGACACATGAGGAGGGATTGTCCGAAGCTCATGTCGGGTAGCGCGCCAGTGAAGAAATATAATCCATCTAGGGTTCCGGGTCGAGCATTTCAGATGACGGCCGAAGAGGCCAAGGCATCAGCTGATGTGGTATCGGGTACATTTCTTATAAACTCAGTACATGCTCGTGTTTTATTTGATACGGGTGTCAGTTTCTCTTTTATATCTGAGTTGTTTTGTCCAAAGATTGCTTTGCCCACTACTAGTCTTGAGGATGCGTTAGTGGTTGAGATAGAAGATGGTAGTCAAGTTGTGATCCGCGATGTTCTGAAGAAGTGTATCCTAGGAATCGAAGGGAGAGATTTCCCAATCGATTTGTTGCCGATGTTAATCGGGGGTTTTGATGTTGTGGTCGGCATGGATTGGTTAGCGAACAATCATGCCGAGTTTGTATGTTCCAAGAAATTAATTCGACTTCCCAATCCCAGTGGCGAAGTTGTTGTGATTTATCGTGAGAAGAGAAAGGGAGATGTGGCAATAATCACCATGACTAAAGCACGCAAGTGTTTGGTGAAAGGATGCTCGTCTTTCCTAGCCTACGTGATCGACATCAAGCTAGAGAAGTTAAAGCTTAAAGATGTGAAGATTGTGCGTGAGTTTCCTGACGTCTTTCCGGATGACTTGCCCGGGTTACCACCCGATCGTCAAGTGGAGTTTCAGATTGATCTTGTACCGGGATCGGCTCCTGTTGCTAGAGCCCCTTACCGGTTAGCGCCAGCAGAGATGCAGGAAATGATGGCTCAACTCCAGGAGCTTTTGGAGAAGGGTTTCGTAAGACCGAGCTCGTCGTCTTGGGGAGCCGGAGCTCTGGTCTTGTTTGTCAAAAAGAAGGATGACACAATGAGAATGTGCATCGATTATCGTGAGTTGAACAAAGCTACAGTGAAGAACAAGTATCCGCTTCCAAGGATTGACGACTTGTTCGATCAACTCCAAGGAGCGGGGTGTTTTTCCAAGATCGACTTACGTTCGGGTTATCATCAGGTGAAGGTAAGAGAAGAAGACGTTCCGAAGACAGCTTTCAGAACACGTTACGGCCATTATGAGTTTCTTGTAATGCCTTTTGGCCTAACGAACGCACCAGTGGTATTTATGGATTTGATGAATAGAGTATGTCGACCTTTCCTTGACAAGTCGGTCATCGTATTCATTGATGATATACTCGTGTACTCTAAGAGCAAGTTAGAGCACGAACAACACCTGCGCGAAGTTCTTGATGTGTTGAGAAAAGAAAGATTGTACGCCAAGTTTTCCAAGTGTGACTTTTGGCTTGGAGAATTGCAATTTTTGGGTCACGTTGTCACTCGAGACGGAGTGAAAGTGGATCCCTCCAAGATTGAAGCTATGATGAATTGGGAGCCTCCCAAGAGTCCGTCAGAGATCCGCAGTTTCTTGGGTCTGGCGGGGTACTACCGGAGATTTATTCAAGATTTTTCAAAGATTGCTTCTTCCTTGACAGTTTTAACTCGGAGGAATGTGAAGTTCGAATGGACCGAAACGCAAGAGAAGGCGTTCCGGATTCTACAAAAGAAGTTGTGCGAAGCTCCAATCTTGTCATTGCCTGAAGGGTCAGAAGACTTCATGGTCTATAGCAACGCTTCGAATATGGGATTAGGATGTGTGTTGATGCAGAGAGGCAAGGTAATCGTTTACGCCTCGAGGCAACTTAAGATACACGAGAAGAACTATCCAACCCATGATTTGGATTTAGCAGCGGTGGTGTTCGCTTTGAAGCTTTGGCGACATTACCTTTATGGAACGAAGTGTACTCTCTATACTGATCATAAGAGTTTGAAGTACGTCTTTGATCAAAAGGAGTTGAACATGAGGCAAAGGCGGTGGCTCGAGTTGCTCAAGGATTACTATTTTGAATTGCTTTACCATCCAGGTAAGGTGAACGTGGTGGCCGATGTGTTAAGTCGAAAGGACTATAGCGGAAGTATTCGGGCTACCCATTCGAGAATCGAGTTGGTGTCTAGTCTTGTTGAAAAGATCAAGACGTCGCAGGTTGAAGCTTTGTTGGAAGAAAATCTCAAGGAGGAAGTCATGACGAAACAACGTTTGCTCTTAACGGAAGATAGCCGTGGGGTAAAACTGTTTAGCGGTCGTGTGTGGGTACCCAAAGTTGGGGGTAACCGTGATCTTTTGCTCGAGGATGCTCACAAGTCCAAGTATTCCATTCATCCGGGAAGTACAAATATGAACAGGGACTTGAAGTTGCATTATTGGTGGCCAGTAATGAAACTTGATGTGGCGCGTTATGTGGAACATTGTGTGACGTGCTCGCAAGTTAAGGCCGAACATCAACGTCCGTATGGGAGTCTTCAGTCCTTAGAGATTCCCGAGTGGAAGTGGGAACACATTACCATGGACTTCGTGACGAAGTTGCCTAAGACTCTTCGAGGTCACGATACCATCTAGGTAATAGTCGATAGATTGACTAAGAGCGCTCACTTCTTGGATATGCGCGAGACTCTACCGATGGATAAGTTAGCAAAACTTTATATCGATGAAGTGGTCTCGAGGCATGGAATACCATTGTCGATCGTGTCGGATCGTGACAGTCGGTTCACTTCGAACTTTTGGGATGGGTTTCAGAAAGAGCTTGGTACGCGAGTAAAGTTGAGTACGGCTTACCATCCACAAACCGACGGCCAAAGCGAGAGAACGATCCAAACTTTGGAAGACATGTTGAGGTCTTGTGTCATTGATTTCGGGGGTAGTTGGGACTCTCACCTACCTTTGGTGGAATTTGCTTACAACAATAGCTACCACTCAAGTGTTGGGATGGCACATTTTGAGGCATTGTACGGGGGAAAATGCCGAACTCCCGTGTGTTGGCTTGAAGCGGGGGAGAAGCAATTCGCCGGACCTGAAAACGTGCAAGAGACGGCCGATAAGGTCAAATGCATTCGTGAAAGGTTGAAAGAGGCTTAGGATCGGCAAAAGAGCTATGCCGATAATAAGAGGTGACCGATGGAGTTTCAAGTGGGAGACCATGTGTTGCTCAAAGTATCTCCATGCAAGAGAATTATCAGGTTCGAAAAACGTGGGAAGTTGAGTCCCCGTTTCCTTAGACCTTTCAAAGTGCTTAAGCGGATGGGTTTGCAAGCCTACCAATTGGAACTGCCCTCAAAGTTGAGCAAAATCCACAACACGTTCCATATTTGTTACCCTCGGAAGTGTTTGGCGGAGGAAGAAAGCGTCATTCCCCTCTCAGAGTTAAGAGTGGACGAGGGTAACCGCTGTGTAGAAGAACCTGACGCTATCTTAGAGAGAAAGACTAAGAAGTTGCGTCACAAAGAGGTCACTATGGTCAAGGTACAGTGGAAGCATCATCGGGGGGCCAACGTGACGTGGGAAGCTGAGGAGGATATAAAGCGAAGATATCCTAGCCTTTTCGAGTAGTTGGATTTCGGGGACGAAATCATTCCCAAGTTGGGGAGGATTGTAACACCCCGAATTCTGATAACCCATGTATTATTTTCTCGCCTTGGAACTTATATAGGCTGGGATTTTTATTTACTTAATATCGAGAAAATTGGATTTAAGCATTGTGGGTTAAAAATCATCAAAGTTGGGAAATTTGGGGCTATTCGCGATTGTGCCCGCAAGAGTGACAGGGTGTCACAATCGCGGAGGGCACTATCTCCGAAGGCCTTAGGGCCTCGGTACGTTTCTCGCGCTTGTGCCCGCGAGAGTGACATGGTCACAATCGCTGGGGCACTATCGCCCAATCTGTATCGAGGGTGGTGAGGTGCTCGCGACCATGCCCGCGATAGTGACAGATGTCACTATCGCCGGGGCACTATCGCCGACGGGGGTTTCGGGTATAAAAAGACAAGTCGCGATTTTCAGTCATTTTATCCGAGTTCTAGGGTTTGGGAGCGATTTTGGCAGCTGACTTCGGTAAGCACTCTTCCTCTAGACTTCTCTCCTCATTTATGGTGATTCTAGGTCATTAATGGTGGCCCTTAATACATTTAGAAAGTGTTGGTGGTGAGCTCTCAAGTGGTTTTCGTCTCTCCCATTTCTAGGGTATGGTTTCCTTCCTAAGGAAACTACTAAGGTGAGTTCTTACACATTTTATAAAACTTTATACGTGTCAAAAGGTGGATTTTGAATACCTAGTATCCCCCTCTTTTCACATACTTGGTTTTGTAGAGTATTGTGTTAAACCTAACTTTTGGGGGTATTAGTGTTTTGGATGATCTTTGGGGAAATGATGATTTATGAACTTTATTAATGTTCTTTAATTAGTTTCTACTCGGGTTATACTTTCAAGTGAATGGCATTACCTTGTAAAACTTATGATCTTGGAAATATTGATATTGTGGTTAACTGTTGATAAGTTGCATATTAAACTCATTTCATATTTTGGGGATTTGAAATAAAGAGGAATTGTCTATATTTTTACTAGCGGTCTTTTGATAAGCAATGGGAGTGGTTTTGGTGGAAAACACCCTCCATATCAATTATTGCATATTAACCATTGTTGGAATTATTTGTTGAGCCTTATGTGCATTATTTGGTTAAATTGATGCATTGGGAGTCATGACCCCGTATTTGGTTATTATTGTTCCGGCGTTGGGACGACTAGTTTTCCACGTCAAGGCACGTTAGGTACCGGGTGCGGTATAAGTCCTTCGTGTTGCACGCTAGGTACCGGGTGCGGTATAAGTCCTTCGTGCTCAAGTATTACGATATTGGATGAGGAGCTCGACATAGGAACCCGACGGGGTTGAACTCGAGTTTCTGTGGGTGTACGTTTAAAGCCACTGAGCCTGACATCCCTTGCGTGTACTTTATGTGTTTATTGGCTTTACTGACCCATCGAATGACTTACTTTTGTGTTCCGTCATTCGGGTTAGTAGGCGGGTCTCCCCCGTTAACCCAAGAGGTATTGGTTTTATTTCAAAGAGCATTATTGTTATCATTATCATTATTATTGTTGTATAAAAGGAAACCTTTTACTTATTTTTTATATTAAATTTCTTAAATTGCAAATGTTTGATCTCACTAGGATTTAGCCTAACATTTTTTCTTAAAATGACATGTATAACAGGTCAGGTCTCCGGTGGGGTTCGTTGGGACTGAGCGGATAGCTTTGGGTCAAGAGCGGTCTTTTTGTGAGATGCATAGACCGGCCTTTTGATATAGTGATCATACCTTTTGGAAGAATAGCAACACCCGATATTAATCTTTCTTACTTAAGTTAGATTATTAGGTTGTTAGTCTATCCTTCATTTGATTCATTGTAATGATTATAGTACTATTTCCCCGTCCTATCGGGATGATACTTTGGGATTGATTTTAGCAGGTTTTATATCGAGGTTTTTATCTAATTATAGCAGTCATATTGCAGAAATTTCGAATTTTTATTCCGCTAATTCTTAGGGTGTTACAAGTTGGTATCAGAGCTTTAGTTTAAGTGAACTAGGTATGGATGTAGAGTACCTAGACTTAACCTGTGAAATTAAGCAATTGATTGTGTGAGATTGGGTAGAACTCTAAAGATAAGATAGTTTTAGAGTCGACGGAAACTACACAAGTTAAGAATTATGGTAATGGGAATGAAAATTTTTATGTATTGCATGTTCATAATTTCGCCTAACTAACGTTATTATGAGGATGTTTTACGTGATTATGATTATTTTCCATTGTTATGATAACTGATGAATGTAGTGACACGTGTCCTTGCTTACAGTTGTATTGTCTTATCTTGTCTATATTCTCGCGTGTGTGGCTGACTATGGTTAATACGCGTAACCGGCCGGAAGGGCAAGATACGACGGCATCGACGGCTGATCAACCGAGGGTAACGAATAATGACTTGCCCCCACCTTTGGTAAACGCGTTGGGTGGAGGACCGAAATTTATACCTCGACGGAACCTCGCTGCAACTCATCCGGTTATGGAAGAGGTAACTCCAGAATCTAGAATGATGGAACGGATGATGCAAGCGATGAACGCAGCTATGGCTCAACAACAAGAAGTATTCCTGAACCTTTTGGACGACCGTGATGTTAACCACCGTAGGCCTGAGGCGGTGGCGGAAAATGTAATTGGGGTGGGATCCGGAGGTTTGGGGCCCGTTGTCCCTCCTAATGAAACTCCACCTCCCGAAGTGAGGCAACTGCCTAAGGTTTGTACCTTCAAGGCATTTCTTGGATGCCGACCACCAGAATTCAAGGGCACAGACGATCCGGTAGCATGCATGAATTGGATTAGAGAGATGGAGCAGGCTTTCCGATCGAGCGAGTGCGGGGAAAGTCAAAAAGCTGTGTTTGGGTCTCAAATGCTTAGAGGGGCGACCCTCACATGGTGGAATGTATATTCTGTTTCTGTTGAGGCCACCGTGTTGGCCCAACTAAGCTGGGAAACCTTCAAGAAAAAGGTTATGGAATAATTTTGCAATGAACGAGCCATGGACCGGATCATCGATGAGTTCCGGAATTTGAAAAAGGGAAATTTATTGGTGAAGGACTACAACAAGTTATTCATGGACAAACTGGGTTTGGTGGGACATCTGGTCCCCACCGAGAGAGAAAAGATCAAGGCTTACATCAAGGGTTTGCCTACAGAAATGATGAATATGGTTCGAGTGTCCAAGGCCTATACTCTCCGAGAGGCTATAGAAGAAGCGCAACTGGTGGAGGACTCTTACAGTTTGGGTAAGGCGGAGAGAAGTGGAGCAATTGAGAAGAGGAAATGGGAAGGAGGCCCCACGTTTTCGAAGAGGTCGGGCCACTCCAACAACAATCAACGGGGAGGTGGTCCGAGACGGGATTCCCCGTGGTGTTCAAGATGCCGAAGTAAACACACCGGCCCTTGCAACTCGAAGTCCTAACCGTGCTACAAATGTTGTAAGCCCGACCACCGTTACAATGACTGTCCAATTAAAGAGCGTATCTGTTTCGGGTGTAAAGAGCCGGGCCATGTTAGAAGTGAATGTCCGAAGGCAATAGTGAACTATAGTGGAGGCAAGAAAGTGGACACTCCCAAGGAAACAGGGAGAGCTTTTCAGATGACCACTGAAGAGGCGAAGGCGTCAACGGATGTAGTGTCGGGTACGTTTCTCCTAAACTCCGTGCCTACGCGTGTACTATTTGATTCGGGAGCTAGTTACTCTTTTGTGTCAAGTTTGTTTTGCCCAAAACTATCCATGCCCACTACTAGCTTAGAAAATGTGTTAGTGGTAGAGCTAGCTGATGGTGATCAAGTAGTGGTTCGGGATATCCTAAGGAAGTGCAAGCTCGAAATCGAAGGAAGAGAATTTCCGATCGATCTTATGCCTATGGTCATCGGGGGATTCGATGTTGTAGTCGGTATGGATTGGTTGTCAACTAATCATGCTGAAATTCTTTGTGCAAAGAAGCTGATTCGAATCCCGGATTCAGATGGTCAGGCGGTGACCATGTGTGGTGAAAGACGAAAGGGTGAAGTCGCAATCATCAGTATGGTGAAGGCACGAAAATGTTTGGCGAAAGGATGCTCATCCTTTTTGGCATATGTGTTAGATGCCAAACTTGAGAAGAAGATGCTAGAAGATGTCGAAGTGGTAAGGGAGTTTTCCGACGTATTTCCGGACGACTTGCCTGGTTTACCTCCTGATCGTCAAGTGGAGTTTAAGATTGATCTGACACCGGGAGCGGCTCCGATATCCCGAGCCCCATACCGTTTGGCTCCGTCAGAGATGAAGGAAATGATGAGCCAATTGCAAGATCTTTTGGAAAAGGGATTTGTAAGATCGAGTTCCTCGCCTTGGGGAGCCCCGGTCTTATTCGTGAAGAAGAAGGATGGTACTATGCGAATGTGCATCGACTATAGGGAGTTGAATAAGGTGACCGTGAAGAACAAATACCCACTCCCTAGAATCGATGATTTATTTGACCAGCTGCAAGGAGCGGATTGCTTTTCGAAGATTGATCTCCGTTCGGGTTACCATCAAGTGAAGGTCAAAGAGGAAGATATTCCTAAAACTGCTTTTAGGACACGTTATGGCCACTATGAGTTTTTAGTGATGCCATTCGGCTTGACGAACGCTCCAGCGGTGTTTATGGATTTAATGAATCGCGTGTGTCGACCCTTCTTAGATAAGTTGGTTATCGTGTTCATTGATGACATCCTTATCTACTCAAAGGATGAGGTCGATCATGCTCGACACCTTCGGGACGTTTTAGAGATCTTGAGGAGAGAGAAACTTTATGCAAAGTTTTCCAAGTGTGAGTTTTGGTAGAAGGAAGTGCAGTTTTTGGGGCACATAGTTTAGAAGGACGGAGTAAAGGTGGACCCGACCAAGATTGAAGCTATGATGAGTTGGGAACCTCCCAAAAGTCCATCCGAGATTCGAAGTTTTCTAGGCTTGGCGGGATATTACCGAAGGTTCATACAAGACATCTCCAAGATTGCTTCTTCGTTGACAATGTTCACCAAGAAGAATGTAAAGTTTGTATGGACTGAAGAACAAGAGAAGGCATTTAGGACTTTGCAAAAGAAGTTATGCGAAGCTCCGATCTTATCTTTGCCGGAGGGATCGGAGGATTTTGTGGTCTTTAGCGATGCATCCAAAATGGGGCTTGGATGTGTACTAATGCAAAGAGGGAAGGTGATCGCGTACGCATCTAGACAATTGAAAGTGCACGAGAAGAACTACCCCACTCATGATTTGGAGTTGGCGGCGGTAGTGTTCGCGCTAAAATTATGGCGACATTACCTTTACGGCACAAAGTGTACCTTATACACGAATCATAAGAGTCTGAAGTATGTTTTTGATCAGAAAGAACTCAACATGAGGCAACGAAGGTGGTTAGAGCTACTTAAGGATTACGACTGTGAATTACTCTACCACCCGGGTAAAGCAAACGTGGTAGTTGACGCCTTAAGTCGGAAAGAGTCTAGCGGGAGACTTCAAGCCAAACTTACAAAAATTGAGTTGGTGTCAAGTCTCATGGAAAAGATTAAAGAGGCGCAAACCGAAGCATTAAAAGAAGAAAACCTCAAGGATGAAGTGATAATCAAGCAACAGTTATTGTTGACCGAAGATAGTCGAGGGATCAAGTGCTTCAACGGGCGAGTTTGGATACCAAAGTTTGGAGGTTGCCGAGAGCTACTGTTGGAGGACGCACACAAATCCAAGTATTCTATCCACCCGGGAAGCACCAAGATGTATCGGGATTTGAAGCTACACTTTTGGTGGCAGGTTATGAAATTAGATGTAGCACATTATGTGGAGCGATGCGTAACTTGTTCACAAGTGAAGGCCGAGCATCAACGACCCTATGGAAGTCTTCAATCGCTTGAGATACCCGAATGGAAATGGGACAAGATTACCATGGACTTCGTGACCAAACTACCGAAGACCTTGAGAGGGAACGACACTATTTGGGTTATTGTTGACCGTTTGACTAAGAGTGCTCACTTCCTAGCAATGCGGGAAACCTTGCCGACGGATAAGTTGGCAAAACTCTACATAGACGAGGTAGTCTCTAGACACGGCATACCTTTGTCGATAGTGTCCGATCGTGATAGTCGGTTCACGTCGAGATTTTGGGGAGCCTTGCATCAAGAGTTGGGCACACGGGTAAATTTGAGCATGACTTACCACCCACAAACAGACGGACAAAGTGAAAGAACGATTCAAACGCTTGAAGACATGCTTAGATCATGCGTGATTGATTTTGGCGGTAGTTGGGACACCCATCTACCTTTGGTGGAATTCGCGTATAACAATAGTTATCATTCTAGTATCGGGATGGCGCCATTTGAAGCTTTGTACGGGCGGAAGTGTAGAACCCCCGTGTGTTGGCTAGAGGCGGGAGAGAAGCAGTTTGCCGGCCCGGAGATCGTTCAAGAGACGACCGACAAAGTTAAATCTATTCGGGAACGGTTGAAGGTGGCGCAAGATCGTCAGAAAAGTTACGCCGACAAAAAGAGGAGACCGGTAGAGTTTCAAGTGGGAGATCGTGTGATGCTAAAGGTGTCCCCTTGGAAGGGATTGATTCGGTTCGGGAAGCGTGGGAAGCTAAGTCCCCGTTTCCTTGGGCCGTTTACTATTCTGGAGCGTATCGGACTCCAAGCTTACAAGTTGGACTTACCGCCGGAGATGGACGGGATTCATCCCACATTCCACGTGTGCTATTTACGAAGGTGCTTAGCGGAAGAAGAAAGCGTCATACCTTTGTCCGAGATTCGAGTGGATGATAATCGTTGTATCGAAGAGCCCGAGGCAATTTTGGAAAGGGTAATTAAGAAGCTCCGACATAAAGAAGTGGCGATGGTAAAGGTTCAATGGAAGCACCACCGCGGCACCAATGTGACTTGGGAAGCGGAAGAAGACATGAGGCGTAGATACCCTCACTTATTTAGTTAGTAGGATTTCGGGGACGAAATCATTTCCAAGTTGGGGAGGATTGTAACACCCCGAATTCTGAGAACCCATGTATTATTTTCTCGCCTTGGAACTTATATATGTTGGGATTTTTATTTACTTAATATCGAGAAAATTGGATTTAAGCATCGTGGGTTAAAAATCATCAAAGTTGGGAAATTTGGGGCTATTCGCGATTGTGCCCGCGAGAGTGACAGGGTGTCACAATCGCAGAGGGCACTATCGCCGAAGGCCTTAGGGCCTCGGTACGTTTCTAGCGATTGTGCCCGCGAGAGTGACATGGTCACAATCGCCGGGGCACTATCGCCCAATCTGTACCGAGGATGGTGAGGTGCTCGCGACCATGCCCGCGATAGTGACAGATGTCACTATCGCCGGGGAACTATCGCCGACGGGGGTTTCGGGTATAAAAAGACAAGTCACGATTTTCAGTCATTTTATCCGAGTTCTAGGGTTTGGGAGCGATTTTGGCAGCTGACTTCGGTAAGCACTCTTCCTCTAGACTTCTCTCCTCATTTATGGTGATTCTAGGTCATTAATGATGACCCTTAATACATTTAGGAAGTGTTGGTGGTGAGCTCTCAAGTGGTTTTCGTCTCTCCCATTTCTAGGGTTTGGTTTCCTTCCTAAGGAAACTACTAAGGTGAGTTCTTACACATTTTATCAAACTTTATACATGTCAAAAGGTGAATTTTGAATACCTAGTATCCCCCTCTTTTCACATACTTGGTTTTGTAGAATATTGTGTTAAACCTAACTTTTGGGGATATTAGTGTTTTGGATGATCTTTGGGGAAATGATGATTTATGAACTTTATTAATGTTCTTTAATTAGTTTCTACTCGGGTTATACTTTCAAGTGAATGGCATTACCATGTAAAACTTATGATCTTGGAAACATTAATATTGTGGTTAACTGCTGATAAATTGCATATTAAACTCATTTCATATTTTGGGGATTTGAAATAAAGAGGAATTGTCTATATTTTTACTAGCGGTCTTTTAATAAGCAATGGGAGTGGTTTTGGTGGAAAACACCCTCCATATCAATTATTGCATATTAACCATTGTTGGAATTATTTGTTGAGCCTTATGTGCATTATTTGGTTTAATTGATGCATTGGGAGTCATGACCCCGTATTTGGTTATTATTGTTCCGGCGTTGGGACGGCTAGTTTTCCACGTCGAGGCACGTTAGGTACCGGGTGTGGTATAAGTCCTTCGTGCTGCACGTTAGGTACCGAGTGCGGTATAAGTCCTTCGTGCTCAAGTATTACGATATTGGATGAGGAGCTCGACATAGGAACCCGACGGGGTTGAACTCGAGTTTCCGTGGGTGTACGTTTAAAGCCACTGAGCCTGACATCCCTTGCGTGTACTTTATGTGTTTATTGGCTTTACTGACCCATCGAATGACTTACTTTTGTGTTCCGTCATTCGGGTTAGTAGGCGGGTCTCCCCCGTTAACCCAAGAGGTATTGGTTTTATTTCAAAGAGCATTATTGTTATCATTATCATTATTGTTGTTGTATAAAAGGAAACCTTTTACTTATTTTTTTATATTAAATTTCTTAAATCGCAAATGTTTGATCTCACTAGGCTTTAGCCTAACACTTTTTCTTAAAATGACATGTATAACAGGTCAGGTCTCCGGTGGGGTTCGTCGGGACTGAGCGGATAGCTTTGGGTCAAGAGCGGTCTTTTTGGGAGATGCATAGACCGGCCTTTTGATATAGTGATCATACATTTTGGAAGAATAGCAACACCCGATATTAATCTTTTTTACTTAAGTTAGATTATTAGGTTGTTAGTCTATCCTTCATTTGATTCATTGTAATGATTATAGTACTATTTCCCCGTCCTATCGGGATGATACTTTAGGATTTATTTTAGCAGGTTTTATATCCAGGTTTTTATCTAATTATAGCAGTCATATTGCAGAAATTTCGAATTTTTATTCCGCTAATTCTTATTATAGCGAATTTTTATTTCGAATTATAGCAGGTTTTTATATCCGGATTTCCGTTGTGTAATCTTGTTATTCTTGTGTTAAGCTTTTGTCGTTAGCACCACGTTTGGTTTCGAGTTTGGTTTTGGAGGATTTTGGGCAAACAAACAGTGAATTTCGCGAGTTGCACCGTGACTAGAGGTCGCGACACAACCCGCGTAACCCTCTGTTTTGTATGAGTTTCAGGGAACTACGCGAGTTTCACCGTGGCTTGAGGTCGCGGCACAACCCGCGAAACCCACTAGATGTCTAGGGTTTTCTGGACACGGGCGAGTTATGCCGCGAGTTGAAGTCGCAACATAACCCGCGTAGTTGCCTGGCCGACATATATTGAGTTTTCTCAAAATATCTCATTTGGTAGATATTTTCTCATTATCTCAAGATCTCTTTTCTCTCTCTCTTTCTTGGTTTCGAGTTTGGTTCTTCGGTTGCCGTTTGTTGCTATTATTAAGTGTTGTAGCAAGGGTTTAGTGTTTAAAGCTTCACCTCTTCGTCGTGGTCAATATCTGATTTTTCGGGTTTTATTCTAAAAACCTACTGGTGAGTTCCTACTACCTTTTACAAACTTTATACATGTCAAAACTTATATTTTTGAAATCCAAAGTATTTCTACGGTATGGATTTAGGTTCTCTACATTTTGACATAACTTGAGTTTTTGGTGATTTCGGGGTTCCCGATCAGTTTTGACTAAAATGATGGGTTCCGCCTTATTTGAAGTAAAAGGGGTGTTTTACTTGCACATTTATGTGGATTACTTGAAAGAATGTTTAAAGTTCATTTTGATGATTTTCATTCTTACCAGAAGTTAAACTTGAAAATGCATTCTGTTTATAAATGTATTTTATACCATAAGACTATTTATGGTTGGTCACATATGTTGTTGTGACGATTTTGTACCATTACTAGTGGATCCCTGGGTATTGATTTTACTTACGCTTTTATGTGATTTACTGGAAAGAAGGTAAAGTAAGGACTACTTGCACATTAAGTTGTGAGGTTCGGGAAAGAAAGTAAAGTAAAGGACTATTTGCACATTAAGTTGTGGGGTTCTGGAAAGAAAGTGAAGTAAAGGACTACTTGCACATTAAGTTGTGAGGTTCTGGAAAAAAAATAAAGTTAAGGACTACTTGCACATTAAGTTGTGAGTTTCTGGAAATACTGTATATAGTCTCGTTGTAATATTTCGTTCTTATCAACGATTTGAATTGGGATTGCTTATTGAAAAGATTTCCTTTGGATACAAATGTTTATATCTCTTGAAATTTATAAACTGTATGTTCTCACTAGGCTTTAAGCCTAACACTTTTTCTCAAATGATGTGTATAACAGGTTCCCATTAGCGGTGGGTTGCCAAGGGCTTAAGTGAAGAGCTTGGTCTCGGGGATTTTGAGATGACTATTGTTGATATTGGGCAATTGTTTAAGTCTCATTCTTTTGGCGATATTAGATTAACAACGGATGTAATCTAGATAGGTTATGTTTAGATTAGTTTGTTGTTGAATTCCATATCCGTATCCAGGTTTTGTAAATGGATTAGTACATTTCCCCCTTTTGGGAGGTTTATACCAAGTGTTGATGCTTATTTGTCCAGTTTCCGCGTTTTAAATTCACTCTGGATTTTAGGGTGTTACACTATTAATTAATATATTATATTACTATAATTTTGTTTTAATTATATTATTAAATATGTAATTGGTTATTTTTCTAGATGTCATTAAAATATATAAGATAATTATTGAATTCTATCAAAGTATTTAATGTTTTATATGAAAAAACACTATATTATTAAGCCTAAATTAAACACATTTATAAAAAACATTATCGTTTTTTCAAAATCATCATTAAAATCGTGATGTATCTCGCTGTATTGTGCGAGTACGATTCTAGTATTATAAAGCAGAGATAAAAAACTTAAATACAAATTATTAAGCACAAGACACCATCATTTTTATGCAAGATTTTAAAAATCTCTTAATTTACAACTATCAAAGTACAAGATACATATTACTACCCATCAATTTTGTATGTGCAAGGTCTTCATTTTATACAAACATTTCCATGTATCACTATTAATTAATACATTATATTACTATAAATTTGTTTTAATTATATTATTAAATATGTAATTGGTTATTTTTTCTAGATGTCATTAAAATATATAAGATAATCATTGAATCATAACAAAATACTTAATTTTTTTATATAAAAAATATTATATTATTAAGTCTAAATTAAACAAATTTATAAAAAAAAAACATTATCACTTTTTCAAAATCATCCAAAATCGTACTGTAAATCGACAAAAAAACAAAAAATTAAAATAAAACATTAAAATCGTGATGTATCTCACTGCATTGCACGAGTACACTTTTAATATAATGTTAAATCATGCATTCCTACCTACTTATTTCTCATAACATGTAGAAATCAACACCAAGACTTTTTTTATTTAGATTTTCAATACAATATAATTCAAACTAACAATTCTTTTGAAAACAAAAACCATAAAATCAGATATTATCTATATCTATACTATATTATAAAGCACGAATAAAAAACTCTTAAATACAAATTATTAGGCACAAGGTACCATCATTTTATGCAAGATTTTAAAAATATCTTAATTTATAAGTATCAAAGCACAAGATACATATTACTACTGCAGACTTCTAACACTCACCAATTTGGTATGTACAGGGTCTTCCTTTTATGCAGACATTTCCATGTATCACTATTAATTAATATATTATATTACTATAATTTTATTTTAATTATATTATTAAATACGTAATTGGTTATTTTTTAGATGTCATTAAAATATATAAGATAATAATTGAATTTTAATAAAATACTTAGTTTTTTTATTTAAAAAACATTATATTATTAAGCCTAAATTAAACAAATTTATAAAAAAAAACATTATCCATTTCTCAAAACCATCCAAAATCGACAAAAAAATAAAATAAAACATTAAAATTATGATGTATCTCGCTGCATTGCGCGAGTAACCTTCTGGTTACATTTAAAAAAAGACACGATCCTCGTATATATCGAGGTTTGATTTTTACCCCCTGCGTCAAGGTCAAAACCAAACCCCATTTCTCAGATCTATCCTTCCTCTACCCAAATTTCTCTTTCTCTAATCACATGAATTCAATTTCATCATCCTATGTTGTTATGCTTATTTTCTAGAAATCAAAGATGATGAGGTTTGAGACAATTTTGACGGTTGTTGTATCATCCATGTTAATAACCCATGTTGTCGGGATTAGATTTGTGATCGACAGAGAAGAGTGTTTGTCTCACAATGTTGAATACGAAGGCGATACAGTTCATGTTTCTTTCGTTGTAATTAAGGCGGAAACCGCATGGCATTTTTCCGAAGACGGTGTCGATCTTGTGGTAATTCCATCACTTCCTTTCTTCCTGTTTGCTTAATTATTTAATGTTTTTTTTTCTGTACATATTCTTAATTATTTAAGATTCCTTGGTACGATAATGTTTGCGGTTCTTTTTTCCCAGCTTTAGCTATAATGCTTCATATATATTATTATGAATTTAGGATGCATTCGAAAATTCACAAGAATTATTTGAAACCTAATCAAAGTTACATTCGAAAGACAAAGGTTTGAACTTAGGAGGAGCATTTTGTTGTGAATGGGGAATAGGAAATTGTGAGAGATGTAAAAAAAGGACAACATTTGAGAAAAAATGATGATGAATTTGAAATTGCTAGGTTTAAAAGCATAGGTTTTCACGAAATAAGTTGCTTTATTCTTTGGGGCAAGGGGAATTGTAACATGCAAGGCCAACCGTACCAGATATTGTACTTGGACCCACGGTGTTAAAAATGCATTTTGGAGAGATGGTATCTGGTCCCTTATAAGGCAACCTTTATTCACCTCCCCCAACCGATGTGGGATCTCACAATCAATACGTTTGTTTCGTTTGGTTTGGTTTTGAGTGATATTGCAAATGGGGATCGAATGTGAGGAGACCCTGTATAAACCTACATCATTGCTGTAATGCCGAAACTAACTTTATAAAGCTTTGTCTAACCCCTAAAACGCCAAAATGAACAACAGGTTCCGACCCCACCCCTTGATCCAACTCAGGTATAAGATGCCCGAATATTGTTGAATTATCTGGTTTTTGGGTACTTTTTTTGTGGGCTTTTGTCGTATGGTTGTCCTGATCACCGGTGTGAATAGTCCCTAATCTGAATCTCTGTTGAAATGGCTTTGCTTTTTTATGCTAAATGAGAGAAACTTATGTCACTTTGATTATATTTGATGACTCATTTAAGGTTGTTTAACTAAATGGCCTGACTCATTTCTGCTATCTACATTTTGCCACGTCGTCTAATATTTTGTGTTTGATGTTTATCAGATAAAAGGCCCTTCCGAAGAGGTTGTATACAGTGTACATGACAAAACCAGCGAAAAGCACGAGTTTCATGCTCAAAAGAAAGGTCTATACCATTTTTGCTTCACAAACAAGTCACCATATCACGAGACCATAGACTTCGATGTTCAAGTTGGTCATTTTGCATACTATGATCAACACGCAAAGGACGGTATGAACTTTATGCACATTCGATTGGTTATTTTTCCATTTCGTTCACACTTTTACACAAGCCAAAGGTCTTTATGGGAACAGCCAATCTATCCTTTGAGGTAGAGGACCGGTCTGTAGACATCTCACCCTAGGACATGCCTTCAGGTGGGATATACCGGATTCGTTTGGTTTGGTTTGGTTTTGCTGCACTTCAGTTGATGTTCGTTTTGATCTTGTGGGTCCCATTTTACGAATCTTGATTTGGTTGATGCAGAGCATTTCAAGCCATTGTTTGATCAAATAGCAAAGTTGGAGGAAGCCCTTTATAACATTCAGTTTGAACAGCATTGGTTGCAGGCTGAAAATGATCGTCAGGCCGTCGGTACTATATTCTTCACCGAGTGTTGAATAAACAGAAACCGGTTAAATGATCTTAAATGAATTTCCAATCAGGAGCAGGATCTTTAGAAAAGTTTAACTCGATAACATTCAAATAATCGGCCTCTAGTGTAAAACACACACCTAGATATTTAGGTATATAACCTTAAATGAAATTTTAATTAAATCCATAATCTTCTAATAAGTATCAAGTTATTCTACGACACTTCTTTTAATAGGTCAGGAGGTAATAGATTTAATTAAAATCTCATCTAAGGTTATATACCTAAATGACCCGTAAAACACTATGCCCCTGTAAAATCTTAAAAAAGAAACTAGAAAGTTTGTAAAAGTGACATCAATAGAGGGATATTTAACTAAATAGCCCTTTAGAGTTGGTTTCCAGTAAGAATACTAGTTATCATGAGAAGGGTAAGAAGTGATCTCCACCCTTGGATCAATCATAATTGAAAGATCAATTGAAAATACCCTTCTAAGCTAATTCATGGGTTATTTTGGGACTAATCTGAACTATTAGATCAACACTAATTAAAAGTGATCAAGGGTCCAGATCCCTCCTCACACTTCTCACCTTAACTCTTATTCTCACACGATCCTTCTTCTAACCCTTTATCGGATATATTTTGACTTTTGAGGACTATACTTAATGGTGGTACATCTTTTTTCTTTTTTCATTTGGATTGCAGTAAATGAGAAAATGGGAAGGAGAGCAGTCCACAAGGCGCTGATCGAATCAGCAGCACTGATCGGGGCTAGCGTCCTCCAGGTTTATCTTCTGCAGCGCCTTTTTGAGCGAAAGCTTGGGACCTCGAGAGTTTAAAACATGTTTAATACGATGCCCGATATTTATTATTGGTGACATTTGGTAAGTCGTAATGTCACTTGTACCCTGCCTTTACGTAGATAGAATGTACCTTGTTCGATGGCCTTTTTGGACACCTTTTTTTTTAGTTATAGCGATGGTGCTTCATTGCCCATTGAAGGGAAGAGCATTTGTTTTCGGTCTAATTATTTTGATTTTTGTACGATAAAATTAGATAATTAATCACTGTAATTTGTTGTTTTTCTGATTATATGTATTGACAAGAAGATATTTACTAATCAAATGCTTATATTTTTATGATTATTCGGTTGATGTTATCACCTAAGTTTAAAAAAAGGAAAAAAAAGAGGCTAATTACACCCTTATACATTGTTAAATGCACTCCTATCTAGTAGTCTTCTCCTCACATACATCAATACCAAAACCTACTTTTTACATTTTTAACCTAATTCTGACATTAAAGGGGTGCAAATAGCATTGCCCGTCTACAAGAACCTAACAAGTCACTTCACTTTTTACTTATAAGAACCTTGCATTGTATATGACTTTGTTTCGGACCTTCATTCAGTCAATAGAACATGAGCGTTGTTCTTGGTGCGTTTGGTACGACGGGATGGGAAAGGAGAAAACGAAAACTTGTCCCATATTTGACATGACATTTAACTGGGACAACGAAAACTTGTCCCATGTTTGATGTGACATTTAACTAGGACAGGAAGAGACTCAGTAAGACCAAAATGCATTTTTCTGTTCCACCAAAATAGCTGAAAAAATATTAGGAGAACAAGACAAGATTAATAAAAACTTCAAACTTTCCCTTCTATTTTCCTATAACTAACCCGAGGAATCAAATTACAGAAATGAAATCATCAATCAACTCCACTATCAACTGCAACTAAATGAGTTAAAAGTAACTACTTGGTATATGACATACCGATAAGACACATGGGATCTAGTGGAAATCTCATTTTCCCCATGTTTCCATGCCAAAACTCTTTTTGGCCTGGCTATGGTTCATTGCTTCATCCACGATTATCCCAAAAAAACAGAGTTAACAAATATAATATAAATTAAATAATGTTCATGAAATATAAAAAAGAAATCACCTGAAACAATAAACAAAAATCAACCATTATGAGCGTGATAACAATTACAATTAAGAATCGTTCACATTATCAGCAAAAACGAATAAAACAAAGACAGAAAACGACTTCATAAAGTAACACGAAAAATAAAAATCAATTAAATAGCAACAAAAAATAAGGGAAAAAACCTCATGACACAGATAGATAGTTAACACAATCCTAAGGATCTAAAATACATTAATTTTGGCTGCTTATTGATGGGGATAACCACAATTCCAAAACTACAAACCAAGGAAAAGACAACATTTGGTAATTTGGTGTTGAGACTTCCTTCAAAACCAATAGACAGAAGAATCAAACAAGTTCTAGGACAAACGCTGACGCACCTCCACCTCCATTGCACACACCTGCTGCTCCATATTTGCCGCCTTTCTGCTTCAAAACCTGCATATCATCATCATCATCATCATCATCATATATACCTTCAATTACCTCACCACAAATCACGATTAAACCAACAATGAAACATGTACATACCCCCAAAAGAGTGACCAAGATACGGGCACCACTGCAACCTAGAGGATGTCCCAATGACACACCACCACCATGTACATTAAGCTTTGCCTGGAGGAAAAAAATAGACACAAAAGAACGTTTAACTACTGTAAAACCAAACAGACCTAGTATATATATCCCACCCAAAGGTAGGGTCTTTTTTTTTTTTTTTTTTTTGGGGGGGGGGGGGGGGGGGGGATATGCAGTTCATTACTTGCATGTCTTTTGTATAAACACACACATACACACACAGACAGAAGGAGAGACAGAGGTTTAGAGTCGAGAACTCACAGAATCCAAACCAAGCAGTTTCCGGTTTGCAAGAGCCACAACCTGCATTAGCCATACAAAAGTATTAGATGTGCAAGAATCGACATGCAGTATGTTGTCTAGGGTTTTGCCAAATTAACAAGGGATCGATGCTTACAGCAAATGCTTCATTGATTTCATAGAAATCTATTTGAGAAGCGTCCAATCCAGCTCTTGAAATAGCCTTCGGTATAGCAAGGGCTGGGGTGGTTGTAAATAACTCAGGTGCCTGCAAGCCAATGTACATCAATCTGATAAGTTGCAACTGTTGAACCAAACCAAACCAAACTAAACTGACCCAATATATCCCCACTCAAAAGTAAGATGGGGATCGGAGGATGTAAGCAGACTCTACCTCAGAGAGTTGAGTGGTGGTTTTTGTGAAAACCCCCGGCTTGTGCAAGAGTGTGAACAAAATGGTAAGAGGAACAAAGACTAGCAAATTGTAGCTTCGACCAAATTTAGAATTTGATAAAATCTCTATGATTTCTTGCACAATAAGCACATTGATTTTGAACTTCATTTCATTTTGCATGTATCACCTAATTACCTGTTCAGCATCAGCATATCCGGAAACCTTTGCAATCACATGCAACCCAAGCTCAAGTGCCTTCTCCCCACTAACCAAGACAAGTGCAGCAGCACCATCACTGTAGAAAGAAATTAGTTAACTGGTAGCAGAAAGCTGGGAGTTATTCATTGGAATTTGTAAAATATATGCAGAATATGGTTTGCTTTTTCACTAGAAAATCCCTAAACCATTGGAATCCATGAGAAAACGAGAGAGCATTTATATTGTATTCAGGATTACAGGGCCATCCATTTTATTCTGGTGAAAAATTACTGGATGTTCCTTCTAGCGGGACAGCAAACATAAATTTTAGTCATCAGGCTAGATGGTAGGTATTAAATAAATTTAATGATTGTTAAATATACACCTAGACTGAAACAGTGAGCAAAATGGATCAGATTTAAAGGATTGAGGGAAAATTGCTTACTTTATACCAGAGGAATTGCCGGCAGTAACACTGCCGCCATTCTCCTTGAAAGCTGGACGCAGCTTCCTCAACTTTGCAGCATCAAACTAGAAAAGTTGAAAGAGTCAAGAGGCATAAGAATACAAAGCAACTTCAAACTGATGCTATGACAAGAGGCAGGAGTTTACAAATTCAAGGTAACATTAATACATTTGCATATTCTGTTTCCGGGCTTAATTAGTCTGGTACCGATATCTATACACACCCTTTAATTAATAGAGACAATACAACTAAATACAATATATATTGCATCCAAAAAGTATAGAAAGTAAAATCCACAACTATGTTTTGAAACAATGTTTTTTTTCCTAGAAAACTAAAGTGGCACATTTTTTTTATTCAAACAAAAACACAAGTTTTATCCCAAAAAACTACAAGCTAGTATCTCTAGGTTAAGTTTGTTGAGTTTCAATGAAACATGATCTTCAATTCCTAAAGGCAGATCACATGTTTAGCATATATTGCATCATTATAACGGGTCACCTTTGCCAAATCATCATCTTTGTCAACAATTGTTGATGGTCTTCCTCTTGGGCCTGGAACTTCAACCTGTAAAATTCCAGGCAATGGTCAATTATGGTGTTGGCAAAAAGAGTGACATTTTTACCATCTAGTAGAAATAATCTTACAGGAGCAATTTCCCATGCAAAGGCACCACTATCTCGGGCAGCGAGACCACGCTCAAAGCTTTGAATGGCATAGTCATCCTGCATGTATCATTCAGGATGTGGTACTGTAATTAATATAATTAATGTATGCATTCCATTTCTTTCATATGATAAATAAGATATGTGTTCTATTGTAGATCAAAGAATGGAACTCTAGTTCTTATTTAAATGAACATACAATTAACTAACAAAAAGATAATGCATCAAAGTGCTATAGGCCAATAGCATAGTTGCTATAGACATGGAATTGGCAGATCAATCATCTCTTAAGCAAAGGTTTCACCAACTTATGTAGAAAAATGAAAACATTAGAAGTACAGCAGAAAGTCATGCAATTGAGTGGAGGAAATGAATCATAAAGAGAGAATATGTTTCTATACAGGTTTACTCATTACCATTTGCTATTTACTATTCTTGATAAAACAACTGAACAAGTTTGGTTGCTTCCCACCCAAACTATAAGAAATGGAAGATGGAAGAGAATGATATATTCAGGGAAAATCAAATTTTGATCAGGAAAAGCAAATGAGAGGCTGAATGGAGCAATTACATTTCATGTACCTGTTGTTCTCTTGTTATGCCATGTGTATCTGCACATATTTCAGCACAGTTCCCCATCTTAAAATCGTTGAAAACATCCCACAACCCGTCTTTCAGAATCCCATCAACAAGAGTATCATGTCCAAACTTAGATCCCTTCCTGCAGTTAGAAACAGTTCACGGAGGTTTTATACGCACTTACAATTCTCAACCAACGGTAATCAAAATTTTAGGTGCAAACGGATAGTGCCATGGCTTCTTAGCAAAAGAAATGAATAAAGCCCGTAGTAACGTCTGAAAGAGAAATGCACAGAAGAGCAGGATATAGAAAAGAATCTATGGGGTTGGGCCAGTTGGCAATGCATTCTTATCCCTCCAAGGTTTGCACATTTGAGCAAATACACCAGAACAGGGAAACAGAAACCAATGGCCAAGAGATATTTCATGTAATCGCCCAAGGTATGGAGAATGGGTAGAAGCATAAGAAATTGATGCCATGTAGGTTTCCAGCACCAGAAGACTACAGCAAACAAGTTTTGGCATTAACATAAATGAAGGGTAAACGTGTAAAAGTCAAAACCACCTAACTGAAATACATGATAGGAAAGTATACAATTTAAAAACCACCTAATTGAACTACACGATACGGACATCTAACAGAAACATCCATAAGAAAAAAAAAAAATAGTGGACGCCTAAGTTAGGGAAGCAGTAAAACCATCAAGATAAAAACTAATCTTGGCTTACTTTATGAATCTGTAATTTGGACACCATTCAATATCAATTCCTTTTTGGTAGTGTGTGGACCACCCCTTGTTCACAAAAAATCATTCTCGCACATTTTTCACATCATCGCTTCCTTCAAGAAAGTTATCTTAGCAATGGACTAGTTCCAATTTATCAGAAACCGCAGTACAATGACTTGCACTTATCTGTTAACCTAACCACATGACTTCTTATTACCCCCCCCCCCCGGGTTGTAACATTAAATAAATAACCTCACACTTCAAAAGCTTAATTGAATTTATCCAAAACAGAAGACAGAGAAGATATTAACCTTGCTTCTGCAATATATTTGGGGACATTAGACATGCTTTCCATACCACCAGCCACAACTATATCATTTTGACCCAATTGGATACTCTGTGCCGCCAACATGGTTGCTGCAATACCAAGAAAATATGTTACATTCTCCATAGAGTTATCCACCATTTAATCTTGAAAAAGATGCATGCAATTTTCAGAAATGTGTGACATGATTCTGAAGAAAGTTGGTGCACCTTTCATCCCTGATGCACAAACTTTGTTTACAGATGTAGAGACCACTGTATTAGGGATTCCTGCACCTAACGCTGCTTGTCTGGCCGGACCTTGCCCCAAATTGGCACCAAGAACATTTCCAAAATAAACTTCTTCTACAAGTGATGGATCAACATTTGCCCTTTTTAGAGCACCTAAAGTTTTACATAAACAGAGTTGGGGAATAATTTATTGTCAATCCAAACAATTATGTAGGAAATGCCGAACAACAGAAAAGCTAGCCCTGCCCCAGATTCTGAAAAAGGAAAGTGAACTTACATTCAATTGCTATGGACCCAAGTTTGGTGGCCGGTAAAGTTGAAAGAGAACCAAGAAACCCACCAAGTGGTGTGCGCGCAACACCAACAATACATACATCTGTTCATGCAACACCATGAAAGGTGTAAATTAAGAGAGACCATAAGACTGCTTGCTTGATCCTTTAATGTCAAAGCTACCACTTTTCAAGTATAAAGAAATGCCAAGGCTACTACTATCTCAATAAAAAAATTGGTAACTCGCTAACTTGGCATGCTTTCTGTTACTAGTTATCACAAATCTTATTTGGTTGACAATTGTTATAAATTCGAGACACCTATTACTCTATTAGTTTTTTCTAACAATTTTCAGGATATAGAACACAGATTCTCCAAAAGTGAAATGTAGCTTTTCCGAACACATCGTTTGCTGATATTAAGTGTCAGATGTGCATAAGACTTATCCAAATTTTACATCTTTGTATCATTGTATGATAACTATGAAATTTCTAACAGAAACCTTCATTTCATTGAAAGTTTGTATTGCAAAATTCCAACAAATTATTTTAGCTTATAAAAAAAAGGGAAAAACATGATTGGACATAGTTTATTCGTATTCCTATAAACGTATCACCTCAAGGCATAATCAACTAATATATTTTTAGTATCACGATTATAACAAAAACATACATGCAAGAACATTAAATTACCTCTAGGTTTGATCTTATCGGAACCATCCACTGCTGCAGCTGGAGCCATCACGATATGTAATCGGATATCTGTTTTTTCATTTACGTATAACATTTAGATTTCAATTTTAAGAACATCAAGTACATAACTCAAATAAGGCATGTTTCTCAGCCGCCAACGAATAAATCTCATAATTTTAACCGTCAAATTGATGATTCCCTTTTCAAACAACGACGGACTGTTTTGGTCTCATCACTAAGATCACACAGCACAAAAAATATGACCTCTTTAAAAATCAAACAACTCAGCAGCTAGTAGAGCTAGTAGATCGACTCGAACAAAATCATAAAATAATCCAACACTAGATCCATATCAATACAAATGTTTTCTAACAACAAAATACATAGAACATAACATATTTGGCATGAATCGAAGTGTGAGAAAAGAAATCGATTAAACCGTACAAAATTACCTTCGGAATCGGAATCGGAATGGGAATGTAGGGCAACAAGTAGCAGTTCGTGTTGTTGAGTGAGTAGTGATGGTTCGG
The DNA here is from genome assembly GCA_954870635.1 of Arctium minus. Lineage (NCBI taxonomy): Eukaryota > Viridiplantae > Streptophyta > Magnoliopsida > Asterales > Asteraceae > Arctium > Arctium minus. The sequence continues at coordinate 15,096,221 of OX941080.1, forward strand.
AGATATCGGAGTGAAGAAGTGGTTATTTATATGCAGGGAGAGATGGTGTTGAAGACAGGTAGGTGGGGCAGGCGCCAGATGATTGTATCTTATTCGTTCGATTACAGGACCTTATTATTGACTTCTTGACTCAAATACCGAAGTGTTACTTTCATGGACCAAACGGTCCAACCAAGTGGTTTCTACGGTCTGACGATCTAGCCTGGTCTATGATTTAACCTTTTATTTTAGTGGTCTAGATTGAAACGACCGTCTAAAAATACGTATGTATTAATCATATTTAGTTTTCATGTTTTAGGCACAATTAAAAGAAGTTCGTCAAAGATATTATATCTTTAGTTTTCATTTTTATTAATTGATTGTGTCATCTAAATTGACAAAGTTCTGAGATTCGATAAAAATCCAAATCGTTCTTCGAATTTCTCAATATTTGTCCAAAATTCAACCATTGTTGGTGAACTTGTTTAATTTTTTTTTTAACTTGCTTAATGTTTTTTTTAAATTTAATATGTAAATGTTTCTTTTATAATTCATGTGACTATTTTCTAATAATGTTATATTAGTAGAAATTTTATTTTGGATATAAAGTTTATTTTTTCTAGTTTAAAAGCTCATAAGAGGTCCAAACCGTCTAAACCGGTCAGACCAGATTGTAGTCCATGAAAATGTTATTGTATGCAACAATGTATCCGGTAAACATTTATCAGGTAAGAGTCGTCACCCTCACTTACTGGGTAAAAATTTTCATTTTTATCATCGCTCTTACAGAGTAAAATTATTGGACCTTGTCATGTTCATCCGATAATATAAATAACCTGGTAAAAACTTTTTAATAAATGTTTACCGGGTAAGCGCTTACCAACAACCCATAAGAATATCATACGATAAGACAGGTGAGAGTCAAATGACCTTTAATTATTTAGATATTTGTGAAAGTTGGTGCGTGCAATTTAAATGTGCTTGTGATGATAAATCAATTTACGAAATAAAAACGTGAAATATTTAATATGTTTTTGCATTTATTTTATTGTTTATCTTATTTGTCCCAATTTTTATGTAGTCCCAATTCAATTTTATATTATCGGATTCTTACCACTAATTCGAAAATATAAATGTGACAAATTTCAATAAAATGTATCATATTCTGTTTGGATTATTATTTTAAAAAAAAACTATTTCTAAAATTGGATTATTATTTTAAAATCCTATTTCTATAAATTCTACTTAGAAAAGATATTATGTTTTTGACACAATTAAATAAATATACAATAACTTTATAAATAAAAAATAGAATATATTATAATTCAGTAAATAAAAATTACTCTTCAAAAAATATATTAAACTTTTTGGTTTAAGATACGTTGTTGTGGACATTAAAATAGGTTCCCAAAAAAAATTATTGTTTAAGATATATTGTTGTTGATATTGAAAAAGAGTTTTTAAAATAAGTTCTCAAAATAATAAGTACGTTTCATTTTTATATAATTTTTCTTATAAAATACAAGCTAAATATATAAAATATACCCCTTTCAATATATATATATATATATATAGTGTTTGGTTCATTTGAGAAATGGTAAATATATGAGAAATAGAGAAGTAATCCTAGCCATTCATATGGTCAAAATCGGATTTGATTAGTCAAATATTACGGCTTTGACCGGTCAAAAGTTGCGGCTTTGACTGGTCAAAAGTTGCGGCTATCCCAAAAATAGAAGAACAATTTCGTAAATTTTACAAAACACACGGGCTGTGTTCATATATGAACATGTATAATTCACAACTGAACTCTTTTAACTGATTCATGTAAGAACCTTTGTGATTCATATATGAATCAGTTGAACTAACTAACAGATTCATATATGAATATGTATGAATCACAAAGATTCATATATGAACCTTTGTGAATCACAAAGATTCATATATGAATTAGTTGAACTAATTAACATATTCATATATGAATCTTTGTGATTCATACAGATTCATATATGAACTCATCCAGTGTATTTTACGAAATTATCCTTCTACCTTCTATAGACCACACAAGGAATTATCCGATGTTTCGCGGTCAAAGCCGCAAATGTTGACCAGATGAATGGCTAAGATTACTTCTCTATTTCTCATATATTTACCATTTCTCAAATGAACCTCTCCCTATATATATATATATATATAGACGGAGGTTCAAGGGAAAACCTCACAAAAACGGAAAACTGAAGAACACCCTGGTAGCCTTCCATCTGGACGGTATGCACTTGTGCATACAGGTAAATTATGTTGTTTTTTGGTTTTTATGCACAATTGCATTATGCACTTGTGCATATGCACATGTGCATGTTACAAATTACCTGTATGCACAAGTGCATACCGTCCAGATGAAGGGCTACCAGAGTGCTCTTCAGTTTTCTGTTTTTTTGAGGTTTTCCCCTGAACCTGACCCTATATATATATATATATATATATATATATATATAATTGTTACTAAATTAACCAATACTAAAAAAATTACAGAATCATAATACCGTAAAAAGATAGGTGTTCAAACATTTTGTACGAAACTGATCAATTCATAAACTAGTGTTTTAGCTCTTAAGCTATTAACATATATGATTAATATGGAATTGGGTCGTTATTGTTGTATCAACATCAACATGATTTAGATTTTGGTTGTTAGCAGTTTAATGAGTTTAACCACAACTTATTTGATCAATTATATGTGACTGTTTGGTAGTTGTTTGATAATATAAAAAATAACTTATTAAGTAAGTATGTAGGGGAAGCTTTATGCGGAAAGCCAAAGTTTTTCCAAATCTGTCATTCTCAATTAAGAAACATGCACATTTCATCTATATGAAAAAGTCTTACCAAACAAAAATCTTCTCAATCTATACAGACTGATAAATCCATACTGACAACTTTATCTATACATGACTTGATGAAAAACTTTAATAAGATAATATTGTCATAACAAATTTATAATTTATAGTTAGATTTATCAAATAATTTTATAATAAAATATAATATTATGCCAATATAAAATTTTATAAAAATATTAGCATCAAACAAAAATCGAACTACGTTTAATTTTTGGTTTAAACTATATAAATGGATGAATACCTCGAAATAACTGGGTTTTGGAAACTCTAATCACTACAAAAGAGGTTGATCAAATAAGCATCTTATCAAGTCTAAGCGTAAATCATCGTGTCATCATATTCAAATATGTTTTATTATTATTATTATTTATATTTGAGTTTTTTTATTAATTTGATTTAATTAAGTTTTAGATCAAAGTATCATATTTGTTAAAAATAAATATCCAGAAAGTTGTTTGATATCGAAGTAGGTATCTTTAGTCAACTTCGGACGCCCCTAAGCTAAAAACGAGGTTTGGGAGTTTGGGACATAACGAGATGCCTCTTCTTGACCTTTTTATCCCCCTACATGTCACATTTTATTCAAAATATGTGAAATAATATTATTTTTAGTGTATATATATATATGGTTGGGTTTCAGTGGAAAATGTCATTTGTTGTGAAAAATGTAAAATTCACATAATATTACGTAACATTCACATATATATTATGTGAATATACTTTTATATTGTGTGAATGTACCTTTATATTGTGTGAAGACATGTAGAGATGATTGTCTTCACAGAACCTGGTGAAGGTACACATTCACACGTTATGTAACCTCACCACCATTACAAGTTATAACATAACTTCACACAATATAAGAATAACTTCATCACTTTTCGTTAAAAAAAATTCTCACATGAATGAAAAGGTTGTTAAAGTGTTGTCTCCACCATGCATAAAATGTCATAAGACTTCATTGGTTGGATGTTATTTACAACAGCAATTTCTTCATGGATGGTTGTAGCTATAATAATGTATATACATTCATTTGATATAGAAATTACATTTTGTATACATATAGTACCTTGATTGTTCAATTGTCATTTAATGATCTTTTCGAACATCTGTCAATAAGTCCAAAGTTATAGATAACTGGTAATCAAACCAAATAATCAGAAATCGCAAATGTTTTTAAACTCGTATATAGTATAGCCGGTACAATTTGTTATCGGGACTTCTATAGATCAAGTACTACGAAACTAAAAAATTTACACCATTTTCATTTATCATGACAAATGTGTTTTTCAAACTTTTGAGGAGATGAAACAATGAAACTTAGTTGAGATATAATATCCAAAGGCTATAAGACATCAAAAGTAATGTCTGAAAAATAAGATATACGTAAACCTGTCATCTATTTTAAAAGATAAAGCAGCTAATTCCATGAAAACCCTAATAAAATATGAAGTTCAAGATAAATGTGTGTGTGTGTTGCATTCATTTGCAATTGAGCTTTAATTTCTTTTCTATACAGCTTTGTGCATACAAAGTAATAAATATGGGTAAACAGAAATGCTATTATGGTACTTCAACTTGGGGACCTAACCAATGTTTTCTATATCATCTTTTCAAATTTATCAAGCTTCTTCACCCTTTGCATGGACCTAAGGAGCAGGGCTATAAAAACACCTGCATTCATAAAATTTGATCATGTTCATCATGAATTGCAACACGAAGACAATGACCCCATTAGAACTGAATTTAGACACCTAAAAACCAAACCAACCCAAAAAATTTCAGTATGTCCCATCCGGAGGTGGAGTCTGGGGGTGGGATATATGCAAACGTGTCCTCTACCCGAAAGAGTAGAGCAGTTGTTTATTTCAAGAATCCCCCGGCTTGCAAAAAGTGTGCGGGAAAAAAAAGTTGGCTGAAGTTAGTCACCTGCAGCAACAAATGACCCATTTGCTATAAGTTGGCTGCCTTGGCTGCTAAACGTGACACCTACGTTTACGAGTGTACCCCCAATAACCGTGTACAAGGTTGCCATTTGCAATATTGTTGCCTTCCGAGCTGCTCGTTCAGACTGATGAATTTGAGAATATCAAATGGTTACGGAATGCATAAATTAGAATGAGAACAAAGGATGGTAGTTGCGAGAATACGTGGAACCCCATTAGATTACTCTCCAAAAGAGCCCTTGAGGGGAGGTCAGGTTCTAACATATATTGAGAAAATCTGGTACAAGTATAGCAGATGTGGGACTCAAATACGCCCCCTCCAAAAGAGGCTAAACGGGCACATCTTGTCCCAAAGTATTGAGTCCCTAAAGTGGTGGACCAAGACTCTGATACAATATACGTGGAAATGTGGAATCCATTAGATAACTCTCCAAAAGAGCCCTTGAGGAGAAGAAAGGTTCCAACATATATTGAGGAGAAATGGTCAAAGTGTAGCCGATGTGGGACTCCAACAGTAGTTTCAAAAAGATGCAAAAAGGGTAAATATACCTCGAGAACTCTGACACGAAGTTTAACGTCTCCTGATTCCAGTTGTTTCACAAACTCTTCGATCCGCTGAACTCTGTAAGGCATTGACATGGTGTATGATCTTGCCTGAAAGTTGGTTAGATACACTGTTTTTAGCATACATCATCATAACTTCTATATTTCTAAAATGTAAGCATCTAATTTAGGGAAATCAGAGAAGATATGTTACATCATTGGCTTGTTTTTGTATTTCCTGGACAAGTTGTGTTCCACTGCGCCGCTGTTGTTTGAGATCTAACAGCTCCTGTAAGCCATTCGGATGAGTTAAGAATCTAACCTCAAAGGGACTCGAATAATCTGTTTTTTTGTTGATAGTTACATGATTAGAGTATCACACAAAGATATCTAACCTGTGCATAAGGCGCAGCAATCTTGACGAATGAAAAATCTGGATCGAGTGAGTAGCCAATTCCTGGAAGGAGACATAATTACAAGCAATGAGGTTGGCTATTGATCAGCGTAAACGAGTTTAATGTAAGTACTGAATCAAGCTATAAAAATAGAATTGTCAGCAAAATGAAGTCAAGTAGAAATGCTGTATTACTTCGACTTTTATGACTTGAGAAGAATCAAGAGCAAGTGAAAACTCCATTTGTCCCTACGGCTTTAGCCTGGTGGGTAAGGAGGTGGACATCCTTGAAGAATGAGTGAGAAGCATGGGGTTTGACTCCAGGCACCACCCAACAGCCCCTGGGAGAAGCAATTTACCAAACGAACCCAGTATACCTAACTCGAAAGTAGGGTCTGGGGATATACATACATACATACATATATAATATAAAGAGAGGTAGGGAAGGAGGGAAAGGGCACCTTCAAGAGTGGAAAATGCCCTAATTACAAATGTGAAGGTGGACGGGAACCGGAAAGGCTGATCTGTTGCTATAGAAAATAAATCCTGCAGGCAGATCATACATTCTCAGGAAACCATCTTTATAAAAAATTTATAAAAGTTGAGCTCCATCATAGCATTGCTTTCATACAACAGTTGGAACGAAAACAAAACCATAAATATCCAGAAAAAGAGAGCTTAAAAGTACTTTCAAGGGTATCAACTGCTTACCTCGCCTATTGCAGCCAAAGTGGTCTCCTGATCTGGTGACTGACTTAGCAAATTATCCAAAAAGAACTGAACAGATCTCCTAACCTATGATTGAAATGGAGACAAATCAGGTATGAAGAATAGATGGACCCAAATTGACTAGATGCAGGGTTAGATAGCTTATAATTGGAGGTTCATTTTAAGACATTTAAATTTGCATTCAAATGAAAAGATGATGTTTTGCTTACTGCTGACATGTCTCCAGTAGGTTGAAGCGCTTCAAGACTTATCAAACTGTTCATAACCTGCATAATATCACATACTAACTTTAAGCTAATTTAAATACACAAATTGAACTATAGAAGTTTCCACAAAGTGAGCATAAAGAAGTCAGATTATGGTGTCATTGCTTTACGGTACAAGGGAGACTACAAAATTATAGAAATAGTATGCATTGAGACCTTTTTCGCATCTTTTTCATAAACTGCGTAGAAAAGATCCATCAATCTTTCTCTTGTGAAGGACTTAATCTCCCCCATCATGCCAAAATCATAGTAGATTAATGATTCATCCACATCGATAGCAAGATTTCCAGGATGAGGATCAGCATGAAAGAAACCTGTTTTCAGTATCTGCATATTATAGACAAAATTAATGAAAATTCAGTAGAAAAGAAAATTTTAACAGTTTGCGACTTTTGCAATCAATAAATGTGAGAGGTGGTGAATAAAGAGGAAGATTCTCAACCTGAATCAAGTACGATTCAATGGCGTGCGAAGAGATTTGGGATCGACTGAAACCCCTTTCTTTTATCGCATCTACGTTATTAATCTTGATGCCTGTTTCACAAAAATTTCAAACACAAAAGCACCTTTAAACACGGTAACTATTTGCTCATCAGACCTAAGTATTAGATTACATAATTCCATAAGAATTATAGAGTTCAGACTGAAACCTGGAACATACTCCAACGTCAGCACCTTCTGTGCGGTATAATCCCAGAATACTTGCTGCACCATGATGACTATGAAATTAGATTAGAATGCAAAGAATTCTATGACACTTTATTTTAACTTCACTTTTTTTCCAGAAGTTCTCTGTACATTAGTCACGACGGTGATCCTTACAACAGAGTCTAATATTCTTTTTGCATCACCCCCTCATGATAAACTGCATTTAACCAAGTCTTATAAAAAATGTATGATGTGATCTATCCATGGGGTGAGACAAATGAAGAATCAAAGTGCCTATACAAGATGATCCTAGAAAACAAGAGGCCTCCAACAGGTGACTTGATTATTAGAAATTCCTACTCAAGCCCATTGAGATAGATTTAGGGCCTGTTTGTTAGCAGCTTAATGAGCTTAATGGGAGTCACAACTTATTCGCTCAACTATACACGACTGTTTGGTAGTGGCTTAATGATATAGAAAGTGACTTATTCAGTAAGCTTCTATGGGGGAGCTTTATGCAGAAAGTCAAGTTTTTTCCAAACTTGGCCCTCTCAATTAAAAAACACACTCCTTCCATCTATGAAAAAACCCTCCCAAGCAAAAACCTTCTCAATCTATTCAGACAGATTAATCCACACAGTCAGCTTTATCCATACAGGACTTAATGGAAAACCAAGCAAACAACCCCTTAGTGTTCAGGGAAGATATAATAGGAAGTCCAGACCAAATCATAAAATTTCAAAAAAGCAAGGACTCCAGGAAGAAACATACAGGCACTCGGACCCACTTTATATTACGAAAATCTCGACGAAATCTATCAGCATTTTTCCCTTCATTTATGTAATCAATCTCCTCGTACAGAATCCTACAAGAAGAATGGAACCAAGAAAACAAATTGATCAACTTAGGCAGGCCAAGATAAAAATACAAAAAAAGCACAAATGAACAATGTGCTTCTTTTTCTTCCCCATTTCACATCGTTTACCAAAAAATGCTAATTTATCATCACATTATACGCCACAACAGGGACGGACCTAACATGGTGGTAGTGGTGGCACGTGCCACCATATTATTTCTTCAGCGAAGGGTAAAAAATTTTAGGTTCGTGAAAGGTGCAACCATATCGTTTTGGAAGGTGCTACCGTATTATTTCGGAAACTTCAAGAAGGTGCAACCATACCTCGTAATCAACCAAAAAAAAAACTCTCAAAATCAACCAAAAAACAAAAAAAGCCTCTCTAAATCAACCAAAAAACCGAGAAAAAAATTCTTGAAATCAACCAAAAAAATCCCTCGAAATCGATAAAGAAAACCTAAAAATCCTCGAAATCAAGCAAAAAACTTTAAAAAAATCCCATGAAATTGTAAAATTAGGCTAAAAACACATGAACATTAAAAAGATGAAGACATGCCGATAAAAACAGTGTTTTTTGTAATTATTTTTTGTTTATATTATATGGTGTCACCGTATGAAAAAATTTCTGGTTGGAGTTGTAGTTGATGACATAAAGATGATCATTGATCAATGATAGGTACTTACTTTGCACATTCATCATAGATGCCTATCCAGTCCCTTGTTGGGCCACCAAGAGATTCACTTCTTTGAAAATACTCCGCAACTAGCTTTAAATTTCCTGAATGAGAAGAGTGTATGATTGAGTCATGGTAAAAACCGCAAAACTGTAGGTAATTATGTAAGAGGTGCACTCACGTAAATCGATATCAAAAAGTTTCTTCAGACCAGGTCTTTGAACTTTAATAACTACTTTTTCTCCATTATGTAATATTGCACGATGTACCTAGAGGAAGATATTCATATGTCCATATCAGGATAAAAACAAAACATCATAAGACATAAAGATAAATACAGGAAAGATGATCAAACCAAGGTCTTCAGCTATTTTTGAAGGTTGGGTTCTTTCTTTTCTTCCTTTTGTTTTTAAATAGTTTAAATAGATCTAAAAGGCAACTATAGAGATTAAGCTTCACCTGACCCAGACTAGCAGCTGCAATTGGTCGTTCTTCAAACTCCTTGAAGATTACATCAACTGGAGCTCCCAATTCTTTCTCTATGAAACCTTTGGCTTTTGCTGGTGAAAAGGCTGGTACTCTGTCCTGAACCACATGATTGTCGTAGTAAACCAAAAAAAACATCAGAATCCACATTTAACCTTTAATCATACTGTAGGAATCACTTGTCCACATACCCAAAGTAACAACAGAAAAAAGCTAAAAGATATATGCCGAGAAGTGAAGCTATACCTGTAACTTGGCGAGCTCATCGACAAATTCACGTGGAAATAGATCTGACCTTGTTGAGGATAACTGCCCAAGTTTGATAAAGGTTGGGCCAAGTTGAAGCACACACTCTCTTAACCATGCAGCTGTTTTCCTTCTTCTGCTTTTCTAAATACGCATGCAGCGGTAAGTAAATTGGATGGTAACTAGAGACAGTGAAAGTAATGGGCAGCACCGTAGCAGACATCAACACATATTCAAATATCGGCATACAAACCTGCTTGTCCTCTGTGAAGCCTCCAGGATACGCCCACTTTGCATTGTCGAACAGAACACGAACACGAAGAGAAAGAACAAAAGACCACACATCAATTGATCTTTGTACTGAATTATAATTTTCATTTGCCCAGCTGAAACTTTCATCTGATGGCAAGACCTTCAATTCTTCAGAAGGTGGAAATCCTGTGGGTTCTCTAACTTTTACAGATTTAACTGGTGCCGGAGTGGTCGTTGTCTTAACAAGACTTGTTCCATTAACAACTTGTGTTGATCCATTAACTACCCCTGCACTTTGTTTGGATAGAGGTTTGTTTTTCACCACCTCACTGGTAGGTACCATGGTGATTGCTTGACCGTTGCTTCCCAACTTTACAGGTTGACCATTGGCACCCAAATTCACTGGTTTACCATTGGCACCCAACTTCACAGGTTGACCATTTGTATCCAACTTTGCAGGTAGACCGTTGGTACCAGATTTCAGGGGTGATTCTGTCTGTTGCATCTTAACATGAAACCTGTGAAACCTTTCCATTTTAGGCAAAGTACATTCATGCCTATCCAACTTCAGGGTAGAAATTGATCTTGAGAAGCTGAGGTTTTCCGTTGTTCTCCCTTGATTTACCAATTGCACATCACGGCAATAGCAGCTGTTAGAAGCCAGTATTGCCGCCATTCAAGAAAAAAGACACCTGAAGATTTACACATTTGTGAGCCATATATAAACTAAACCAATAGACACACATGAAAAGACTTGAAATGGAAATAGTTGCACTAACATCCAAAACACGGGCCATGAGAGGTCCCCTAAAATTTAACCGTTACCCAGTCATGAATGGTTTAGGCTTTTAATCTTTTAGCCGATTTGGGATTCCTAATTCCGGCTTTCGAAGAATGTTTGAATAATGATTTTATTTAAGTGAATTTCATATTTACTTTGTCATTTTAGAACATTTTTGCTATTTTATTGAGACTTTTAATCTAATATATGGTATGAACTTTTATATTTTATTTTATTTATCATTCATAAGTCAATTATTAGTACAGGTGTAGTAGGGTCTCCAAAAAGATTGGAACGACTCTGCTCTTATGAGTTGGGGAACTATACAGAAGAGGTCAAAGGCACGCCCAATTCTTTTTACTGATCTATTCTAGCCTAAAAAAAATCATATACGCTGCAATGCAGTTGGTTCATAGTAATGGATACGTAAAGTAACAATGACTTGGAAACCAATTTGATTAATGAAAGGTTATGCACAATTCAAATTAAGAATTAGAAAATACTGCACTAATAAAGGCCTCGCAATCTCCCGATTAACACCTAACTATGACTCCAAGGGGAAAACCTGATTTGCATATCGTACTCGAATTAAAGTAATATATTCAACATAGCACAATCTGACAATAAATAGATCACTAGCCTTAATCTTTTGGAATATGAATCAAAGCATATAGAATTCGCATGTGGTAACAGACAGATTTTATTTGAACAAGCAAGAATAAGCTATAGAATCTAATCCGAGAGAAACTGAAACTGAAATTGAAATCGAAATTGAAATTGAAATTGAAATGATGATATGCTTACAGATTAAACAAAAGGAGATTCAGATACAGATCGCCAAGGTTCCGAATGAATCGAACTGAATCGCTAGAAAAAAGTCAGGAAGCAGAGATAAAGAGAGTGAGCAACTGAATGAAGGCAGGAAGAAAGAAGCAAGTAACGTGCAGAATTGTTGCTCTCAGTTATTATTTTTCGATCAGGTCTTGAAGCTGCATAGCGACAAACGATGGTAGCGAATCTTCTTGGAGCGGGTGGGGTGTTCGTTTAACGACCGCACCACCGATATTTACAGTTGATTTTTGATTGGTAGGAGTAATCCGCCATTTGTGTTTCTCCATTGATTGGTTCACCATTGCATTACGTGTCTTTCTCCATCTCCATTGTCATGTGGTTTACCAAAGACTCGCATCGATTTTGGACTTTAGCAACTTCTATTTTCATCCTTGGATTTAGATTGATGGACTCTAAAATAGAGAAAATGGAGATTTTAATGCTCTAACAGATTCTCCAAATCTTTCTTCAAAATGAAGAAAGTAGGAGAGAGAGTGTAATTTTCTACAAATATGAAGAACTCTCCAAAATCTCTAAAAATGATTACCATGAGAGAGAAATTGTTTTTTTATTATATTCAACCAATAAGATTTCTTCAAATGAGATGCGTATGAGAGATAAACAATATTTTAATATTATAAGTAATAATTTCATCTCCAAAATAGAGAATCTGTTGGAGATGGATGTAAATTTTTATGTAGATTTTGACTTTTAATTCTCCATTTTGGAGAAATTTTGAAGATGTTGTTGAAGATGCTCTTAGGGCACCAAACAAGTCCACCATGGTTCGACCTTTGGAGTCCCGGTTGACGAGCAATGCGTAAGTTGGTCTGAATATTCACAGTTATTGAATAAAAAAAATTGTAACAATTTTTCTTAGCTGGTGCACCTTTAAGCCGATCAAAACCCTTTGAAGTCGGCGTTTAACCTAAAGAAAAGTCAACATGGTGGTAAGTGAGTGTACCTTTTAAGTCGATCAAAGCACCGTAAAAGTCATGATTTAACCTAGAGAAAAATCAGCACGTTTTGACTAGGAAAATTCAATTGTGTCGATTTGGTACAATACATTTTCATAAATGAAATCTACCTTGAAACTCCTTGTAAAGTTAATATGTCTCGTTAGGACTTCTACATGTAATCCATCTCCATGTAATATATGTTGGGTTTTATGTTTTGATTATTTTTGACCCATGAGAATAGTTAAAATAGCCCAACAATAGTTGCCTGATACAGGCTATATATTGCCTTGTGCCCTAGGGTTTTATAACAAAAGAAGAGAGAGTCCGTAAAATACGAAAGTGGGAGAAAAAGAGAAAAAAAATCGACTGCACTTTACGGGCAAGCGTAACCGTGCTGTTTCGTGTATTCCCGGAGGTTGAACCGTTGGATCGTTGTGATTTTAGGACAGTAGCTTCATTACATCCTTATCTACATTCTGAATGGTGAAGATCGGTTTTAGAGTTCCGGAAGTCGCTCTTTTGCTGTTCGAAAGTTTGTTGTTTTCTGAGTAATGTTTCTTCCTCTTTTTCTTTTTGGTTTGATTCCATACTTCTAGATGATTTGTTCCAAGAATATGATGATTGTGGTGTGCCTCTAGTTTTATCTAGAGAAGACTTTTGTATTGTTATTGGTGGTGATGGATTTTAAGCGGCCTAAGGGTCCCATGGTTTTACTCTCGTCTTGAGAGGTTTCCACGCTAAAATTTTTGTGTGCTTGATTGTTGTTTATTTCCGTTTTTGGTAGTTGGTTATCATTGCATTTAGTATACCCTATTTGTTTTCATCCTCAAAGGTTCATATAAGTCGGAAAAGTTTTATCCAACGAAAGTTTATTCCGCATTTATCGTTACCGTCTTGACGTGTTGTTCCTATCAAAACCATGGATCAATTTTGTTTTGTTCGTTTTGATTGATTTAATTTGGTATTTTGATGGATTTTAATAGGTTTCGATATGTTGCCGATTCTTTTGATTCAATATGATACTATTAAAATCATTTTTTGGTCTCTCTTTCTCTCTACAAAGTGACCAAAATCTCGCCTCCCCCTCAGTCTCTCTTATGTTTCTAACTCCTAAAATTTTGGACTCCGGACCCTTCTTACATCAATACATAAGAGATAGTAAGGGAAATACGTGACGATGAGGTTACCTTGTATAAAGGGAAAATAAACGTTCAAGAGAACTTAGCAATAATGTGAGTTTAATAGTATCAAATTAAACCAAAAGATCAAGACACAAAAATCCATCGAAGTACAAGATGAAATAAATTGAAATGAAGCAAATGGATTCATCGTCATGTTACATTGATGGTGTGGAGAGAATCGAGATGGGTTATAGTGAAAGTCCCGATGAGCTCCATTCAGTATGCTTTGTAATGAGTTTCAGGATATCTTGGCTAAAATCTAGAAGCTAAGCTTATTTTCAAAAAAATGGTAGTATTATGCACGATTTTGATGTTTAGGGTAACATTAAGCATAAAGCCTCAAACTTTCCTAATAAAACATAATATAACTTGTTTTTACATAAACGGAGTTAATTTTGATAACGTATGAATGTGTGTATGTTAACATATATAATTTTAACATTATTCTTTTTCTATAAAAAAAATAGAAAATCGGACAGAAAAAGAAAATTGTCAACGAAACCAACACTTAACGATATAATATGGTTAGGTATTAGATACTTAGGGGAGATATCAAATGCAAACCACCTAAATTTTGCAAATCGTGTAAATTATCGATTTCATTGGTTAAGTTAGTGAAATTGTTTCATGAAATTGTTTAATTTGATGAAATTGTTTTATATAATTATTTTCTTGATAAAATTGTTTCATATATTTGTGTTTTTTATGTAAAAATGAAACTGTTTCATGTACTTTTTTTATTAATGAAATTGTTCTTGTAATTTCTTATTATGAAACTTTTTCATTTTTACATAAAAATCACACATATATAAAATAAATTCATCAAGAAAATAATTATATAAAACAATTATATCAAATTAAACAATTATGAACCAATTCATTAACTTAACCAATGAAATCGACGATTTACAAATTAAAGTACCCCTACGTACCTAAAAAGCAATTAACCAAACAAAGCAACTCAAAATCACATGTTTTTAAGAAAAGTATAAGAAACATGTCTTCTATTGAAAAAACGGATAAAAACATTCCAAAATCCCGAATAAGGTAAATCAAAAAAATAAGTTTGAAATCCATCTTCATTTGCATTAAAATCCTGAAAGTCCGATTAATTTTTCTATGTTATTTTTCATAAGTTCAAATAGAAAATCAATGTATTCAAATGAATAAGACGGATGGTGGAGATTATTCTCCATGAATCAATAAACATATAACATATTTTTAGTTGTACGTATAAAGTTATAAACCAAAAGTAATATAACATTAGATTAGGTTTGATTATTTGGTCAAACTATAACGCATTGAATATACACTTAACAAACTTGACAGTGAGACTGAATGCTGCAAAAAAAAAAAAAAAAATACTTGAACGGAAATGATGTTTTCCGTCACCGACTAAATTGGGGCCAAACCATGAGGATGTCATGTTCAGGTAATGACCGGACCATATTTTCCGACACCCCTCATGATTAAACTATATTTTTGGTAGAAGGAATAAAACAAGATCTTATAATATTCAGATTGCGAGTTTGAGTTGGTTAAAAAAATAAGTTATATATACAAATTGAAATATAAAATTTGGATTAAAATGAAGTAAATGTTGTAGTTTTTAAAAGTTAGGGAAGCTAAAAAGGGTCGAAACTCGAAAGAATATATATAATAAGTGAAGGAATCGAATGTCAATATGGAAAACTACAAGGAGTCGTTTTGTCGATATGCAAAACATTTGAATTTCAAAAGAGGAAGAGGTAGTTTACCAAATGCTTACTGGGTATTACTAGCAAAAGTAACAACCCTTAGGAGTCGTTTAACAAATGCTTACCCGGGTAAGCGTACCAAGTTATATTACCTTAACCGATAAATATGATAATGACTAGTAATCTTACCCGGTAAGAGCGAAAACAATGATCGAGAGTCTTACCCGGTAAGTGGGGCGATGGGTCTTCCCCGGTTAGTGCTTACCGGGTAAACTTTTACATACAATTTTGTTTTCATGAGCTAAAATCTTACCCGGTAAAGTAAGTGATAGTGTTGAATTTAATCGGTAAGCACTTACCGAGTAAGTGTTTGGGTAAACGGCCCCTTACTTAGTTGGGAAACATAGTCGATCATCAAAATGAATTGTTTGTAAGCATCTCTTACCTGGTAGGCGCTAACTGGGTAAGTTCTTCTCCCTCATTTACCGGGTAAGAACCTCAATTGTTGTCATGCCTCTTACCGGGTAAGATTATCGGTCCTTGACATGCCCACCCGGTAAGGTAAGTGACCCGGTAAGCATTTGGTATACGACCCCTAAAATTCGGTTTTGGTCCATGCAATATGCGAGTTTTAAAGAAACCTAATCTTCATTATTCTGCATTTCTCCTTGACATTCACAATATCGCTTGGTTTCCGTTCGTCTAACACACGAAGTTTATCTTTTTCTGGTAAATCAAATTATATGAAGGGCATTTTAGTCATTTTATCTAAAAAATTTAAAAATTTTCTATCAACAAAAGTAAAAAAGAAAACATCAACCCCCTTCTTCATCCCTTCTCGTTGAACACCCACCGACCACCATCTATGATCATCTTTTTTGGCGGCCCTTCCGGCATCCCCTTATCCTGTCATACAAACCCTTTTCACCCTTCTCATCTCCATTTCACTCTTCTCTCTCCTTCTTCCAACCAAGTAAGCACCATCTATTGAATGTCATCTAGGAGTTCGAATCGAAGTGTGAGAATCTGATGTTGTGGGTAAGTATTGGTCGTTGGAGTGCGATCGGAGTGTAGGGGACGAATAGTTTGGGGGGGGGGGGGGGGTTGGAGAGAGGGTATGCGAGGGAGTGAGAGATTTTCAAGTTAAATAACAAAATTGTTAGAAAATGAAAATAACTAAAATACCTCTAATTTAATTAGACTATTTTGTTCAATAACCTTAAATATCAATTTTTTTGACATCATAAACTTTTTAACAAGTTCAGTGACATTATTGTATATGAAAATACGTTTTAAAACATGTCAGAATATCATAGATTTAAAGAAAATTTTGAGAAGATCATTCACCTGACATACTCAATTTAATTAGAATTAATACAAGGGACTAAAACCAAGCAATTTTGACAAATGCAGAATAAATAAAGATAGACGAGATAAATAACATAGTCTAGGGGCCAAAACTCAAATTTACTCTTTTAAAAATATGGGAAACCGTTGTTGTGCACGGTTTTGTGGACCAAAATTTAAGCAAGTATTTCAATTTTTAAGTTGCACATATGATTGTCCCTAAAATGTAGAAAAAAAAAAACTATATTATTTTTGTGGTGAATATTGGGAGTCACCGAACAACGAAACCAGTTAGGGTGTTACGGGTTTTGGAAGTTGAATCAAGGTATGATTTCTATGCTAATCTTCAATTAGTTACTTAGTTGATGTTAGTTTATGAGCATATAATAATAGATCAGTAAGCCAATCGACATGTAACAAAGCCCTACGGCCACTGATTTGGCCAAGTATGTCATCGTGTGATGCCAAACTAAACTTAAAGTTATGTATCGAAAGAATGACCGAAAACAGTGAAAAAATGAGTCAATTTGGCTTCGCTTTTTATTGGGTGCGGTTCGGGTCAAACCCGACTCTAAGTATGGATTTAAAAGGACCCATGTTCATAGACTTGGGCCACATGTAAGTAGGGTGTGGCGTGAATACATGGGCTTTGAGCCACGAGGTTTAGATTGGATGATTGGATCTAAATTTTGGATCCAAACTCAATATTTTTCAAAAATAATTATTTTATTACCATTCTAATTCAATAGTTTATCAATTTTAAATATTTCAGTATTAATTATGGATGTTGCTAAGCATACCCCCTTGTTAATTGCATACCTCGAATTCTTCTTTTTTTCTTTTTAATTCATAGTTACAATTTTAGTCCTTAAACTCTTTTGATTGATTACTTTATATCTTTTAATTTTCTAATTTTCATTTTACACCATCATCATATTAACACATATAATCGTATATTAACTAAAATATGTTTAAAAAAAATATTTTTAATTTTAACAAATTACACCATTATAATCGTCTCTTCGATACCTTCGAAATGAGCTCAATATTAAATATTTTTTAATTTAATTATTTTATTATATATTAAAATATATCAAAAAATACATTTTATAATACGTTATGGTATGGAGTACATTTTATATATCTTCAACGTTATTTGCATTGCAATTTCATTTTTCACTCGACAGGGTTCCAAGTCATTTTGCAAAACATGTGTTTGTCGACAATGGTAATCAATGACTTCACAAATAAAAACAAAAAAAAGAGTCAACAAACAGTTATGTCCATTGACCAATGAAAGTTCGACATGTGACAAAATAAAATTAAAAAAAAGGTCCTTAAACTTGTTCATTGCCAATTTTATGTAGTATATATGACATATAATAATATAATTAAATAAAAAAATATTCAATATTTGGCTCATTTCGAAGGTATCGATGAGACAATTATAATGGTGTAACTTGTTAAAATTAAAAAATATTTTTTAACGTATTTTAGTTAATATACGATTATATATGTTAATATGATTAAAGTGTAAAATGAAAAGGGTAAAACTAAAAGGTATAAAGTAAATTATAAAAAATGTATAAGGACCAAAAATATAATTGTAAATCAAAATAAAATAAAAAGGGTGTTGTTATCCCTACACCCTCCTCACTCACAAAATCCCTCATACCCCTTCTATCTCACTCACATACCCCTATAGGAGGGGGTATAGATAGAATTCACCAATAAAAAATGGGGTTGCTAAGCCTACGACTCTATATTCTAATACCCCCTCATATAACCCTCTCTTCCTCACACAGCAAGATTCCAAAACATAATTTTTAAATGATTTTTAATATATATTTATATTTTATACCCCTATAATTATTTAGTTAGTTTACTTTATACCTTTTACTTTTCTAATTTTCATTTTAAACCATTACCATATTAATACATATAATCGTATGTTAACTAAAATACGTTAAAAAAATACGTTTTAATTTTAACAAGTTACATCATTATAATCGTCTCTTCAATACCTTCAAAATTAGCCCAATATTGAATATTTTTGGAGTTAATTATTTTATTATATATCATAAATATACTACATAAAAATACTGTGTTCGTTTATGTTCGTTCATTAAGAGTTAAACAAACGTAAACGAACGAACACAAGGAATAAAAAACAACCACCGTTAATCATCATTTAGTTCGTAAAAAATAACATAACAAAATGAAAAAACCGGGTAAATTTAGGAGGTATAAAAAATGATTTTAAAAAAATTAATTTTATTAATGTTTTTACACATTAATGTTATAATATATAAGTATATTTATATGGAGTCCACTTATTTTGTAAACCCATTTTATTCTGTGAACTTGTAAACCAATTTCGGTGAATTTCATGAACTGTTAGAGTTTCATAAGCTATTTTTTCATAAGCCCTTTTTTCGAAATTTTCAAGTTTTTTAACTTTCATAAACTTAAAACAGTTTCGAAATTGGGAGAAGGACACCGGAATTGGATGAAAAGTTATTAATTCAAAATTTTAAAATTTAATTATTTAAAACCTATTCCCAAACTACCCTTTCCCTATTTTTTTTTAATAAATTTAAATCCGAAAATTTCTCAATCGTCGATCAAAATAATGGACGACTTAGATTGATTTATATAGTTCACAAGATTAAATGAGTTTATAAAAGAAGCTTCATCTATTTATATATATATATATATATAAATAAACATAAATGAACATAAACGCACATAAGCGAACGTAAACGAACATAAATGAACGAATGTTCACGAACGTAAATGAATGAACGAAATCATTGTTCATGTTCTTTCATTTAACTAAACGAACAAAAAAAATGTGTTCATGTTCGTTCATTTATTAAATAAATGAACATAAGCGAACTTACGTTCGATGTGATACATGTTCTTTTTTGTTAAATCGATTAACCAAGGTACAATATATGACATGTAATAATATAATTAAATCAAAAAATATTCAATATTGGGCTCATTTCGAAGGTATCGACGAGACGATTATAATGGTGTAACTTGTTAAAATTAAAAATTATTTTTTTAACGTATTTTAGTTAATATATGCTTATATGTGTTAATATAATGAAAATATAAAATGTAAAATATAAAACTAAATGGTATAAAGTAAATTAATTAAAAGAGTTTAAGGACCAAAAATGTAACTACGACTTAAAAATAAAAAAAGAAAACTTCCTTCCCAATCAATGCTAACTCTATGTTCCTCTCTTGTAATTTAGGAGATTTCCCCAGCCCATAAAGAACTGTAGTTACATACAGCTTTCAAAAGATAAAAAGAGAAAGAGCTATGAGTTCAAGTAAGAAAGTGAAAGTTCAGTCCTCACATATGCCGCTCCGCGAGCTAGGATCAAATTATCAGATGTCCCTTTCGTTTACAGCAACCTTAACCGCACAAGCCTGGGCTGGGCCTACCTCTTGCAGTTGAAAAGTTCTGGTCCCAATTCACCAGTCTAGCGTACCCAACAAGAAATGTCCGAGCGTGCAAGATCTTACCTCTTTTTCCAGGCCTGTTCGGGCATACGGTTCCCCCGGAAGATCAAGTGCCCTAAATGTTCACACCCTTTCACTCTTGGGACTCACTTGCCCGTTGGAGAGCTACCGAACTGCCTTCCTTGCTTGCCTGGAATGAGAGAACAGACTGAGAGACAGACCGCAGCTACGCCCGAGCCGCCTCCCCGTCACACTTGCTATATCCACTAAGGCTTCATCCCACTTCATCCTACCAACTATACCAATCCCTCATTCTCCTCAATGGAAAGAAAATGCCTTTTCATGACCGATACCCGAACAACACTTGTTTCCCTTGTTTGCTTTTGAGACCATTTATGATCTCTCTTGTCCCGGTTAATGATGCGATGGGAGAAGTTTTTCTTTTGGCATTTTTCATCAATGCTGGCCCAGTCGAGGTTCGTCCATGCCCAATCTACTCGCCTTTGGAATGAAGATGGATGAACAGGCACTTGAGCCTAAAGTCTTTCTTTCTTTTAATCGGATGGAAGTCTCTAATTCCAAAAAGTAAAGCCACCATTCTTCAGGCGTAGACGTCGTCTAATAGGCTACAGCAAGAAAACGTGTATGCGCTTTCTCTTTTGTGAGGAGTATGTCGGATAGGCTCTCTTTCTTTTGTCCTTCCCCCCGATTTTTGCCCTATCACTAGTGAAAAGCATTTAACCTAAATTAGTATATAGATTCCCAGATACGGATGATGAGGATTTGCGGAACACATGTGAGGCTAACATTAAGAAACTATATGTGTTAATCAAACACACTGGAGTGGATTTAGCTTGGGAATAGACTGCCGTCGTCCGGCCCGCGTTAGAGGGGAAGAAAAATGGAGAGAGAAAGAGCAGGTTTAGGTAGGGCGGCCGGCCTACTACGGGCACACCTACACGTCTTCATCGACGTTGTTTTACGACCGGAAGACCGAGAGCTAATTATCGAGACTTTGGACTATCAATGAAGAAAGCTAGAACTATAATATTAGGACATATATTGTTAATAATCTTATAAAAGAATATTTTAATGTCTCACAGCTTCTTCCTTCTACTATGGATTTCCAGCTTTCTAAAAGCTATTTTAGTTAGCCTAAAGTTGTATTTTTGAAAAAACCTTGGCAGGATCATAGCTATCCTCCCTCCTATCTTCTTGACTCCTTCTCAAAAGGGCGGACAAAGTCTCAAAGAGTGCTTCTTAGAATGTTGTTGTTAAATATATATCTATCTATATCGTAAACTATCGGATCGAGTATTACTTAGATGTGAAACTTGCGGACCTCATTGGTTGGCTTTGAGTTCGGACTTCCTTCTTTCTATGACCAGATCAGGAGCTGCATGATCCGATGAGCTATCAGCTGAGAGATGGCTTCTCGGTTGTTAGTAACGACTCAGACAGAGCAGCTTACCTTGCTATGGTGAGTTGGGAGGGGTGGGCTTTTTTGCAGGGGGTAGGGATAGAAAATCCCTAAAATATGGGATGTGAGGGAGAGGGGGTATACAAATTGTAGGGGGTAGCTATAGAATTTCCCTTAATTATTCCATCATTTTTCAAACAAACTTTTCATAGATTTTTCAAAATATATTGATCTTTAACAATTTTTTTATAAAATAATAATTCCCAATAATTAATATAAAATGATAATTTCATATTAATGGTTTGGTTTTGTTTGATTCGATTCAGTATTACCACTACCATATGATGAGTGCTTTTGGTGTTGTATACGGCATGGACGGACATGGTATGGTGGTTACGGTGGCACGTGCCACCATATTATTTTTTCGGAGAAGGGTAAAAAAAATTAGGTTCGTGAAAGGTGCAACTGTATCGTTTTGGAAGGTGCGACCGTATTATTTTGGAAACTTCAAGGAGGTGCAACCGTACCTCCTAATCAACCAAAAAAACCGAAAAAAACTTTTGACATCAACCAAAAACCGAAAAATCCCTCAAAATCGGTAAAAAAAACTTAAAAATCCCTTGAAATCAAACAAAAAACTTTAAAAATCTCTCGAAATGGTGGAATTAGGCTAAAAACACATCAGACAATATTGAATGTCAATAAAAAGATGAAGACAAGTCGATAAAAACCGTGCATTTTGTAATTATTTTTTGTCTATGGTGCCACCGTATGAAAAAAATTAGGGGTCCGTCCCTGGTATACGGTGCTATGTTGATTGATGCATGATTACGTGAAAATTATATATTGTACACACTAGTTAAATTCAAAGTGCTTATTCACTTAACTTTTCAGAAACAACGACAAAACCAACTAAATAAATTATATTGTTCAACTAAAGGTGTTCATCAAAACCGTCAAACTGTATAAACCTTCCACACTACACTGCAATACAACGCAACATGCGTTTAAAATTTTTATGGTGCGGTTTATAATTTGGTGGTTTACATTTTTATCAAACCGTACTTTACAGTGCGGTTTGTGATTTTGAATCATCAAACTGCAGTTCCAACTGCACCACACATTTTTTTATATTTTTAAAATATATTTTATATATACATTATCATTAATTAATTTAAAACGATTAGTCCTTCATTTTTAAGTTTTACGTTGCAAGTTCTTTATTTGAGTCATAATCTTTTGTATTTTATCGCACGTCATCAACGAGTTAAATTGGAATTTTACTTTTTAGTTTGTTGTACACTATTGTTAATTAGACATTTAAGATGTATTAGAACTTTTAATTGTAATTTTTTTTGCAGTATAAGGCATATGCATTGCGGTTTACAGTTTTGGAAAACCTTCAAACTGCACTAGGCATATACCCATGCACGGTGTGGCGTGAAAAATCGTGAAATCGAAGGAACAATTGACAAAGGTATGTATCCGCTCGCGAAACATCTCGAAATCAAAATGACAACAACGTTTTATTTTAAGTTTGTATTCTTCGTTCTTATCGATGCTTTAGTCATGAAAACACGGTGTTTGAGTCGTTTGGTGCACTTATATAGGAATCATGCATTGACTCTGAATTAATTTGTTATGTATTTTCAATTGCATTTCATTTTTGTTTTATTTTTGTCCCTATTGATGTAAGTTGTATACCTTTATAATTTATCTGATTATAAATTTTTAATTAATTCAATAAAAAAAATCTAATATAGATATGTATAGATTTGTATACCTCGTTTTTTTCTACAATAACCGTTACAAATATCTATCGGTATGCTATCTTCTCTCTCTCTCTCTCTCTGTATATATATATATATATATATATATATAGTAAAATTGATACGTCTTTATTCTATTTTATAATAGTACTAAATCAATAAATATTAAAAAATAAACTTAATTTGAAAATATTGTCGAACAAATAATAGTGGTGTAATTTATAAAAAAAATGAAACACGTTTTTTTAAATATTTTAGTTGGTCTATGATTATGTGTTTTTAATATGCTAAAAATGAAAAAAATAAATAAAGCGTAGGGATAGAAAACAAATTAATTCGTAGATATTCATGATATTTAATAGTACGGTTAAATTAAAAAATATTCAATATTGAGCTCGTTTTAAAAGTATTGACGAGACGTTTATAATGGTATAACTTGTAAAAAAGAAACATATATTTTCATTGCATTTTTGTTCATATATGATTATTTGTGTTAACATGATAAAAGTGTAAAATGAAAAATGAAAAACCAAGGGATATAAAGTAAATTAAATAACTAATTATAAAAGTGTTAAATGTAACTTCGAAGAAAAGTGAAGCTAAAATTTTGGCTTTCAAAACTTTCCAAAAAACTAATTAACCGTATTAGAATTTTAATAATATAGTAGAGATAAAACCCAAAAAAAATTCAATAATTAAGTTATATTAAAATTATTGATGAAAAAATTATAATGATATAATTTATATTAAGAATGAAACGTATTTTTAATATATTTCAGTTGATCTACGATTATGTATTTTTAATATGTTATGAAAAAAATAAAACGTATAGATATAAAACAATTAATTCGTAGATATTCATGATATTTAATAGTACGTTTAAATTAAAAAATATTCAATATTTGGCTCGTTTTGAAGGTATGACGAGACAATTATAATGATATAATTTTTTAAAAAGAAACGTATTTTTTCATTGCATTTTGTTTATATACGATTATTTATGTTTACATGATAATGGTGGGAAATGAAAAATGAAAAGACAAGATATATAAATTAAATTAAATAAATAATTATAAGGGTGTTAAATGTAATATTGAATCTTGAAAATAACTGTTTTAGGCTATGTTCGGCAAACTAGCTTATAAGTTAGCTTGTAGCTGATAAGCTAGCTTTTCAAAACGCTACTTTGAGTAGCGTTTAAATAAGCTAGCTTATGGTCATCCGAACGTGTACCAGGAAAAAAACTAGCTGATAAGCTAGCTTTTTTTTGCCGAACATAACCTTACAATTTTAATATAATAGTATAGATATAGATATAGATATAGATATAGAAAGTATATATATAATGTTACACATTTATGATAAACATAAAAGTATTCAATAATTAGTTTATATTAAAATTATTGACGGAAAAATTATAATAATATAATTTATAATAACAATGAAACGTATTTTTAATATATTTTAGTTGTCTACGATTATGTATTTTAAAATGCTAACGCTGAAAAAAAAACGTATGGATAGAAGGCAAATTAATTCGTAGATGTTCATTATATTTTAAAGTACGGTTAAATTAAAAGAAAATTCAATATTGGGCTCGTTTTGAAGGTATTGACGAGACGATTATAATGGTATAATTTGTAAAAAAATAAACATATTTTTTCATTGCATTTTTGTTCATATACGATATTTGTGTTAACATGATAAGGGAGTAAAATGAAAAATGAAAAAACAAGGAATATAAAATAAATTAAATAATTAATTATAAGAGTGGTAAATGTAACATTGAATTTTGAAAATAACCATTTTAAGTACGATTAAATTAAAAAAAATATTCAATATTGGGCTCGTTTTGAAGGTATTGACGAGACGATTATAATGGTATAACTTGTAAAAAAGGAAACGTATTTTTTCATTGTATTTTTGTTCATATACAATTATTTGTGTTAATATGATAATGGTGTAAAATAAAAAATGAAAAAGTAAGAGATATAAAGTAATAGGGTGTTCGCGGTCTGGTTTGGGCGGTTTAACCTCTCAGACCACAAACCAAACCGCAAGTGGCGGTTTATTGATTTTTAAAACCGAGCGGTTTGACATCAAGTGCCCAGATCGGTCAAGTCGGACCGTGGTTTAGGCGGTTTGGTCGACCGGTTTAGGCGATTTAGGCCTTTTAGTGGACTTTAAAGTTTAAACATAAAAACATATAAACTTTGAATTTTAAAGGCCCATTGGCTTGAGTCCATTTGAAATAAAGAACAAAGTCCACTACAAAATAATAAAGTCCACAAAAGTTAACAAAATATCCCAAAACAAAACACTAAAAAAGAGTAATATGCAAAGTGAAAATAAAATCCACGACTTCACTTATTCATTTTTCTGTTCTTTGTATTCCACAATCCATAAAGATTTCAATCTTTTAAAATACCTTGGGCGTTGTATATACTTGTACGTTTGGGCTTTATATCATCTATTGTTTATAATAAATGTATATATAGAAAAATAAAAATATATATATTTATATATTTGGCGGTCGGTTTGGTCCAAACCGCCCAAAAAAACCTCCAGACCGCAGACCGGATCGGACCGCCTGATTTGGCAATTTTCCACACTAGACCGGACCGCCAGACCGCTTAAACCGCCAAAAACGATCCGGTTTGACTTGGTTCGACCGGTTTGAGCGGTCCAACAATTATTTTGAACACCCCTATAAAGTAAATTAAATAAGTAATTGTAAGGGTGATAAATGTAACATTGTAAGGGTGATAAATGTTATTGTACAAAAGATTGTACAAGTTTTAGAATTTTTAGGGATATAAAGTAAATTAAATAAGTAATTGTAAGAGTGGTAAATGTAACATTTAGGGTGCGTTTGGTATGTAGAACAAAGTGGAACAGGACAGAACAGAACAGACTTGTCCCATGTTTGGCGTGACTATATGTGGGACACGTAGAACTAAGTGGAACAAGCATGAGACACACTTGTCTCACTCCAACCCCTTGAAACTAAGTAGAATAACGATATTTTGACTAATATACCTTTTGTTAAAAACAAAAACATAAAACATGTCTTCTCATCATCAACACCTCCAAGCTAGGGGTGTGCAAAACCCGAATAGTCCGAAATCTGAATCCGCATCCGAATCGAAAATAAGGTGTTTTGGCAAAACCCGAATACCCCGAAATCCGATAATCCGAAACCCGACATTTGGGAGGATATCTGGGTTCGGATTGGTTTGATCGTTGGCCACCCAACCCATCCGAAATCCCGAAATAACATAAATCTATATTTTAAATACTATATATATATAATTATTTCTTGAAAATCGTAAATTATAGTCTGTTGAAATATTTTCTAAATTTTAAATTTGCTATCGATTTAATCAATCTTTCAATCGATTTTATTCATCCTAAAAATCGATTGAATTTATATAACTTTTGCATTATATAATACTCGAATCCGACCGATATCAACCCGAAACTCGACCAACCGAAACCCGAAACAACCTAAAATTCGAAACTTAAAATTTGGGTTTTGATTTCCAAATCCAAAATCCAACCGTGATAAATTAGTTTTATGTTTTTGATAATCCATTGCACTATGTATTAGTGATGTAAATTAGTTTTATGTGATGTAATCTATGATTTTTCATCAGGGGTAAATTCGTCATTTAACCAGTCTAGTCTTGTTATGTCCATTTCTGTCATGTCTTGCCAAACGCTGGACAGGTGTCCTGTTCTGTTCCGTCCTGTCTTGTTCCATCTTGTTCTGTCCTGTCCTGTCTGCATACCAAACACACCCTTAAGGGTGGTAAATGTTATTGACAATAACCGTTTTAAAATTTTAATATAAACAATTTAATTCGTAGATATTCATGATATTTAATAGTACGGTTAAATTAAAAAATATTCAATATTGGACTCGTTTTAAAGGTATTGACGAGACGATTATAATGGTATAATTTGTAAAAAAAGAAACTTATTTTTTCATTGCAGTTTTGTTTATATACGATTATTTGTGTTAACATGATAAGGGTGTAAAATGAAAAAACAAGGGATATAAAATAAATTAAATAATTAATTATAAGAGTGATAAATGTAACATTTAATTTTAATAACTTGTCAACCGTTTTAGAATTTTAATTATATAGTATAGATATGCGGTACCATTTACGATTTAGCCCTAAACCACACGAAAATATAAAACTTTTTCTCCTAATTTTTTTTTTTCGACTGATTGTTTACGCAGATTCAAATTGATGTAGAAAAAAACAATTAAATATGGAGATTTTTCTTCTTCTCCTATTTTATGTTCAATATTCTGACTGGTTCTGCCCAAATCTCATTTAATTTTCTTCATTTAAAAAATTATAGTCGATGCGCTTTTTTGACCGTTGGAGCACACCCAAACCCGTCAAGAACAATTCTTCTACAATTCTCAGCCTCTTTTCTTTCCAAAAAGCACCTGTAATTTCTAAATGATTCCTTCTTTTAAACATATGATTTCCCTCCATTATCATCGATGCCAAGTTTTTCAATTAAAATCTCATCCCTTATTTGCGTATTTTACGGTAAATTACTTTCCTTGCCATTTTTTTAACAGCAGATAACACACACGCTCCCGGGTATCCGGGCTCCCACTTAAGGGCGTCGACCACGACCTGACCCAATTAAGGGTACATTATATCTAGATATCGCCACATGCTCACGGGGTTCGAACTCCTGACCCCGGGATGTTACCTAGATATGTTTTGATACTTTCCTTGCCATTACCCACCCACACGGCAAGGTCAAAAATCATCATTATAATATTCAAAATCAGACCTTGTTTTTGACGCCGTAAATAAAGAACGTTGACTGTTTGTTGAAAGTCCTACTACAATGGCTATAAAATATTCAACTATTAATGTAAATTCTATGGGTGTCACGTTTAATAACATTGTATAATCGTTGAGACAAGATTGTTGAACAAGATTCTGTTTTTGTTTAATTTTATATATCCCCTATATATAAATTGTTTGGTGGTCTTTTGATTAGATCATTTAGATGTATAGATTTGTCTTCGGAAAGATACGTACTACCAGTTGCATCATTGGTTGTAGAAAGATCTCACAATCTTCAATCTGTTCAACAAACTTTTACTCTATCTGTGGAAATTTTTGTTCACAAGGTACTAATTGTCAATCTTCACTGTTAAACATGCAAGATAACTTGTTTGATCTTTCAATTTTGAAATCTTGATCATGGGAATTAATTAATACTCGATTTAAATGCTCAATGATAAGAAAATAAATTGAATATGTATCAATCACATGTTCAAATACTCATAGCCTCATCAATTACATCCTCTATGTCCAATAGTTAATAGCTATTTGTTTCTGGGCCAACTAGCCTCCACCTCGGCTAATCCCATGACACCCTGAAGATAACAGTCAAGAAAATCCCCAATGGCCGTGAGTAGACTCAAACTGACCACCCATCACCTATGGAAGGATCCCAAGGCCTAGTTTTTATTTGCCATTTGGGCCGACCCTTGTGTTTTAGTTCACAAGAATGGTTTTTTTCAATTCATTGACGATGAAACCCCCTCATTCTTGACTAAAATTTGTAAATTTGGATGATAATGAAGTAGGGAGGATGTAATGGATATGTTTTGCAACGATTTTGGTGATTATACATGTATATTCTAGTTATCAATATACTCACATTATTACTATTCAAACTTGAATATTTATTTGACCACTTTAATGAAGTAGTTTTCTTTTGTTCCAATATTTCAGGCTTAAGGGACAAAGCTAAAAGTGCATTCCAAACTAGATACCGATCTGCAACAAATATGGTAACAAACGTGGAACATTCGTCAACGGTTTCAGCAAATGAAGTTGATCATGTTGATATGCTAAATGCCTCATATGATGCTTATGAAGGAGTTATTATCAACATAAAAGAGAACATGGATGAAAATGTCTTTACAACTCTACTTCAAACATCAATATCCCAATGGAGGCAGCAGGTAACTTCACATTTTACTTCGGTTTTCAAATATCATATAATGAACCTTAAGAATTGCGCTTGTACACTAAAATGTTCTAGTCACAAATGAATAAACTTTACACAAGTTACTAGTAGAGTAATATAAGCTCGAATGGTATATTATACCTATCAAATACGCAGTCAACAAGTGCTCCTGTTTTTAAAGTTATTTTTCTTTGGTAATCATAGATTATTTGATTTGATTGGAACTCTTCAATTTATATCATCTTGCAGGGAAAGAAGGGAGTTTGGCTTAAACTGTCTCTTGAACTTGTGAATCTTGTTAAGCCTGCAGTGAAGGTAAATAAACTATGACTTATGTGAAACACATTTCTTCCCATTGTGTTGGTCATATAAATTATTTGATATTTTTTCTCGTGTGAGAAGTTGGGGTTAACGTGAAAAGCGTGAGAAGTGGATATGAACCGTTGATCAATTTTAATCAAATGCCCTCCCATGAATTGCGGCTTAGAAGGGAATTGATCTGGTGCATCTCATCCTAATGTACATCCGTTTCTCATCCAACGGTTGATAACCATTTCTCACGTTAACCTCAACTTCTCACCGGAACCCAACCCTTTTCCCTTATTTGAAGTGTTATAGTCCCATATTAGCTAGACTTGGACCATTTCTTGAAAATATATGTTGGAATCTCCCTTCTCTCCTCCATGGCTCTTTCTGAGAGTAAATTTTAATGGTTTCCATATATTCTCACATGGTATCAGAGCGGGTGTCTATCACTGGTGGGAGTCGACACTTTGGGGCAATCTGTACTCTTTTAGCCCCCTCTCGACACTATGAGACATTATGTGCATATCTAGAGGCAGGGGGTGTGTTAGAGTCTCACATCAGCTAGACTTGGACCATTTTTTTCTCAATATATATTGGAACCTCCTTCTCTCTTCAAAGGCTTTTTCGGAGAGTAAGCTAACGGGGTTCCCGTATTGAGAAAAAAGAAGAAATAGATAAAGTAGAAGAAAACAATAGGAGGTATTAAATATGGTTATGTGTTTGTCTCTTTGGCTTATGTCTAACAATGATGTTTTCCTAACTCATCCAGGAAGGATTTTGGTATCATCACGCGGAACCAACGTACTTGATGCTCGTCTATTGGATCCCTAAAACTAATTGTACCCTCCCGGAAAACGCTTCCCATCGAGTTGGTGTTGCTGCTTTTGCCATGAACACCAAGGGGGAGGTTAGTTTGCAGCATTCTTAACCCCATTTTTGCTATTTATTGCACTAGAAACTTCAATGCACTAGAAAGTTATCTAAAATTTCTTTTAAGATTTTGTCGAAATTGAAAAGCAACTCGAAAACATTGACTGGATACGCATACAAGTTTTAAAACACATCATGTTTCAGGTTCTTGTAGTGCAAGAGAAAAATGGAACCTTCAAAGGCACGGGAGTGTGGAAATTACCAACCGGCGTTGTTGAGGAGGTGCGTGTGTGTTATTTTTTCCGTTAGTACTTCACTTTCTCTTTGTTTTACTATCCATGAGCACAACAACAAAAATCGGCTTTATAGGATGTCAAAAAATGTTTGAATATCCTAATAGAGTGCTTTATATAACCATACAGTTGTTTATCTTATGTAAATGTATTACAACAAGTTTATAGAACGGTTTTGGATGTCCTAAAAAGTTTCTAGGACAATTTTGAAATAAAACGTCATATAGTCTTTTTGCATTACAAAAACAAGTGTAATTTGTTCATAAAACACATCTCAAAAGTGTAATATGAAAAAAGCTAACTAACACTTTATTTTAAAAGTATCCTAAAAAACACTACAACGTAGTTGGGTTTATAGGATGCTTAAATAAGCATCCTAATAGCATACTTTAAAGGACACAATTTTATAGGACCAAACTATAAAGCATCATGTCTAAAAGTGTTACAATAGGTTTATAGGACGCTTTTAGCCATTTAAAAAAAATATTATAACACTTTTAGAATAAAGTGTCCTATTAGCTATTTTATAAGACACCATTTGAAAGTGTCCTATAAACATAAGCGTCCTATAAAAAGATGGGTTTGTTGGACATTCTCAAAAGTGTTGTATAAAATAGTTAATACGACACTTTATTTAAGAATGTTCTAAAAAACTTGTTTAAACACCTAAAAGGGTCTTATAAACCTATTGTAACACTTTTAGATATGACGCTTTATAATTTGGTCCTATAAACTTAAATCCTATAAAATATGTTATTATGACGCTTAAACATTTCAAGCGTCCTATAAACCCAATTTTGTTATAGTGAAGCTTGTGAGGATACCCAAATGCGTTATAACTTCTAATGTCCTATTGTAACATCCATCCTTATATAGGATGCACAATTGTTTAATCCTGTTAACTCAAGTCCTTAATTATAAAACAGTTTGTTATGATATTTAGACATTTTTGGTGTCCAATAAAACCGATTTTTGGCGTCAATTATATCATTATTCCGATTGTTAAAGACTTTGCTATGCTTTTAGCCTTTTTCTCAATACAATTGATCAATTATTATGTACACAGGGTGAAGATATATGTACAGCTGCAATAAGGGAAGTGAAAGAAGAGGCTGGAGTATGTTATTCTAATTCTGACTTTATATTAAGTGAATTATAGAATATACCATTGACACATTTCTAATAAGTTTGATTTCATCTAAAAACTGTTTTTGTTAATCTTTTCAGATTGATACAGAATTTGTTGAAGTCCTTGCATTCAGGTTAGAAGTGTACTTAACATTTAGAGCTTGAAGTAGATCTAATTTAAGTTTAATTTATATATTCATAAGCTCACCTAGCTGTGAAATGAATTACAGGCAAAGCCACAAGTCATTCTTCAGCAAGTCTGATCTAATGTTTGTGTGTATGCTAAAACCAACATCTCATGATGTGGAAAAGCAAGATTCAGAGATTGAAGCAGCTCAGGTAACACATGTTTTATAGATAGATCTAGAGAGAGGGGAAGCTTCAAACGAGAACGCTAACTATTTAATAAAACAAGAAAACAACAAATCATATACAAAATCATATATGATTCAGCATTAACGGAAAAAAAAAATGGATGCGGAAGTCGAGGGCAAAGTCGCGTGAATCATACATGATTTTGTAGGTATTCGACCGTTCTCGTATTTTCTTAAATAGATAATATTATCTAATATTCTCGTATGAACCCAACTCTCTCTCTCTCTATATATATATAGGGGGCAGACAGGTTAGTTAGAAACATAAAATTGATTAAGAACCCGGGAAATGGCGGAGCTAGAAGGGGCATCGGCTCACCCTCAAACTTCACAAATAAATTTTGATATACCCTTTGAAGCTTTATTTATTTATATAAAAAATTTCTTTTTCTTTCTTTAAAAATGTCGAATTTTCTAATGTGTGATTTATGATAAATAACACGTCCATATTTATCGTGTATTCATGATGAATATTTATCATGAATATGTTATTCACGATGAATATTCATCCTGAAGAGGGCCACGTGGCATGATATGGGCGATTCACGTGTTCCTAATCAATTTTGGGTTTCTAATGAAACTTCCCCCCCTCTCTCTCTCTCTCTCTCTATATATATATATATATATATTCCATGCTACTAGAATCCAGTAGAAATGAAATTTTGTCTTTTCTTATAACTATTGGTGTCCGGGCCATCTTTTGTGCTATGTGGCCCTGAAGTTAAAAGTCACTTGAACGGGTAACGTTTGTGGAGCAAACCCAAGGTGTTACCGGTTCTTGCGCATGTAAAATTAATAATCTTTTTATGGTTGAGATATATTTATATTATCTTTTTTCCCATCTTGCAGTGGATGCCAGTTGAAGAATATGTCAATCAGCCCTTTGTAAAGAAGCACAAATCCTTTGATTACATTGCTAAGATATGCATGGCAAAGAAAGATAACAAATTTGTTGGGTTCTCTGCATTGTCTACAGCAACTGCTACATCTGCCAAGAAGAGCTATTTGTATTCCAATTATCAACAACACTTGTCTGATTCTTAAATTCAATATGTATCTGTATGCATTGTCATTGATTTTATTTTATTATTTGTATTATTTTTATTTTAATAAAATCGGTTTTATAGGAAATCAAATATGTCTAAATATCGTAATAGACTATTTTAGAGGACTAAAGTTTACAGGACCAAACAATTGTACATCATATCTAAAAGTGTTACAATAATTTGGTATTACGTATGTTTTTTGATGTTCTAACAACTTTTGATACAAAACGTAAGTTTGTTAGAACATTGAGACATATTTACAGTACAATAAAACCGATTTTGTTGTAGTTTTTGGGATTTAATTCAATAAGCCCTGTCATCTTTAAAAATGGTCTGTCATGTGACATGTTGCAATTAATCTGCCTGTTCCCCCTTTGCTGATATATATCATATATGTAAGTTCTGTCATCTGTTGATGATCATGTTTGTATATCTTGCCACATTGCTAGATAGGTGGCAAAATGCTGTGGTCATATGGCGTGCTGGCGATCTGAATTTCATGAAATACATATAGAGAGGGGATATACAAACAAAAATACGGTCAGAGAACATGATAACAGTTAAATCATATGTGATTTAACAATTCTTGTTTTTTTTTTATTTGTTATATACATATATATATATATATATATATATATAGAGAGAGAGAGAGTTTCAACTATCCAATTAATTAAACGAGATATTAATGAAAATCATCAGACTTTATTTGTTATGACCTGGATATGAGTAGTTCATTCATTATTATTAACGTTTTAAATTAGGAAAAAAATTAAGATATTTATATAATCAAATACTTATTATACTAAATAGATGGTTGGGATTGATTTATATGATTTATACTAGTTAGGGGGTTTTATTTGAATCTCTTTGTGTTTCTCTCTCTCTATATGTGTATATATATACATATATATATGTACAAAGTTCCATTAGGAACCCAAAATAGATTAGGATGAATATTCGTCACAAACAACCCATTTATGATGAATATGTAAGTGTTATTTATCATGAATCACATATTATAAACATATTATTCATCTTGAATCATATATTATAATATTCATGATAAATAACATACTAACCACAAGGGTTGTGACGTACTAGTTAAGGTCCTGGCGGGTGTGGTGGAATATCCCATCTGTCTAGGGTTCGAATCCAGGCGTACCGCGTACACAACAATTGTGGCCACTGAAGTTTAATCAAGGCTGATAACTTACAGTCATATAATTTGTCAAGAGATTAGTCTAGACATAGCTTAGGACACCCTTCTAAAATAATAATAATAACATATTAACATGTCCATATTTTTAATGAATATGTCATAAGTAATGATGTTGTGAACAGCTTTCGGATTCCTAATCAGTTTTAGGTTCTTACACTTACCCCATAATATATACACATATATATAGTTTTGGTAGCATGTTTCTTTCTAAAATTTGGAGGCGACCCGAAGAGAAAATATATAGGATGTTTTCAAGGCAGCTTATGGTCCTGCTTGTTTGTTCTTGTTGGTGGTTTGTTTCTAACTCTAACTTCATATCTGAAAAACCTCAAGATGGTTATGGTGAACGTGTCTCACCACCAGCAAATTGCAATCTATCTCTACCACCACCACAGCTGCCTGGAGGAAGTGATGAAATATATGGTGCTCCACCACCACCACCACCGGAGCTGCCTGTAGGTGGTGGTGGAAGTGTGATATATGGTGGTCCACCAGCACCACCAGGTGTAGGTGTCAATTGTCCGCCGGTGGTGTGCTGCCAAAACTCACCTCCCATGCCGTACAGTTATCCTAATGATCATGGCAACTATACAGACACATCCTCTCACTTTTCAAGTAAATCGTGTTCTCTTATTATGCATCTGTTGCTACCCTTTTTCTTTCTTTAATTTTTGTGTTTGAAGAAAATGTTTTGTGTTGATTATATATGCAGCTGGTATATTAATTCATCACCTTCATAGTTAAATTTCTTCTTGTTTCATTTACTTCTTAATTAATTCCAGTCAATGTGGAATTTTATTTTTAATTTTGACGATTGGTTTGTTGGTTTCCTAGCTAATAGAATGATGAAATTAGAATGTCAATTATATTGGCTCATTCTTGCATTGGCTTGTGGATTAAATTGATTGGATTCCATAAAATTCGATATTTGAGTGATTTGATCCTTAATTTGCACAAAAGGAATTAAATCTCGCACTTCACCAAATGTACAGGATTTTAAAATTTAGTTTTCAAAAGACAAAATTTAATCTTTGCATCCAACTAATGATCCAATTTAACACCACCAACCCTACCCTCACCATCCCCATAGCTTCTGCCGCCCCACCGCCATCACAGCCACCACCCATCTACCCCCACCTCACACCACTAACTGCAACCGCCATCACAACCACCACCCACTTACCCCCACCACCACCATGTCGGCGTCACAACCACCACCCACCCCGCCTACCGTCGACTCCACCTTGCCAATACAGTTATCGTCTTCGTCACAGCCGCAGCCGTCGCCACTACCAATTAATATTATCATTATATGTATTTATAATTTAAGTAATAAAAATCACAAGGGTTGTGGCGTAGTGGTTAATTAAGGCATGTGGATGTGGTGGAATATTTCATCTGCCCAGGGTTCGAATCAAGATGTACACAACAACTGTGGTCACTAAGTTTATCATGGTTGATTTTCTTGCGGTCATAATATGTCGGGATAAGTTTAGACATAGCCTAGGATACCCTTCAAAAATTTAAGTAATAAAGTATAAAAATGTAATTTATTATCATCATTATATTGGTATTTATAACTTTCTCTTTTTTTTAAGCAAAACAACTTTCATTAATAATGATCAATGGAAATACAAAAAAGGTAAGCTTATGAGGAGGGACCTTCCCCCATAGTTGGTGAGGCATAGAACAAAGACTACCTAGCAAAGGCATCTCTCCTAACGAAATGGACCTCATACGACGGTCTTAATTTTAAGAGATGTCAATAATACTGCATGAGCGTTCCGAACTCAATGTCGTCCTCCTTCTCCTCAGTTGTTGCGGTTATCACCAGCTGGGAATCGGACTTAAAAATGACTTTTCACTTCTTATTTTATGAACGCTTCAACCGTGGCTAATCAACACTTTGCTCTCCTTCACTTATAGGCATCTGCGCCTCAATATCATCTTGAAGGCCAACAAGGATCTTTCCTTGTACAACTCGGTCTTTTAAGAAATCTTATTTTAATTCGTGTCAACTAAACGCATAGTCGAATTCTATTCAAAAATTTTCAAAGTTAAATTCTTTTAATGGATTTCAATTCACCAAATTTCATTCTACAAACCATACGCGCACTTGGATTCTTTAACAATGTATTCATTGCTATTAATCCCTTCAGTTATGTTGGTGATTTTAGTATCATCAATCGAATTTGGTGTAATTATGGTTCACTTGAGATCGATAAGGTGATAAGGCAAACCATGTGAATTAGAAGGTGCGGAGTGTGTTGGTGATTTTAATGTCACAGACCATTCAAGTGTAATTGGATATAACACGAGTGCTAATGGGTTTCAAACTGTGATCTAATACAAGTTAGGTGGTGCGGAGTGCACACTTGTTATAAGACGTGTTTGATCCCGTACACGAAGAAATGGCGGGGTCCAACGGGCAGAGCCCCTGGCCGTGCTCCCGCTGAATTCAATGTGGAAAGCTCACACTTATAAATTGGAACACAAGTTGTATCATCCCAAGTATATGTTCAGTCCTGCAGTGGATAGGTTGAAGTTTATCTTCTTAATAATTCCTTGATAAAATGTATTTGTAGGTATACGAAGTAAAAAAATTACCTATATGATTGTGAAGTGTAGCCGCATTTCAAAAGGTTGGGTTAGGACACACGACTTTATAATTGTGTCATGCTTTATTTTACTGGACGAGTATAGGAAACTTGTATGTATTTTATCTTCAGGTAGTCAAATGCATTGATGGATTCAATCCTTGGGAGACCTTGATTCTCGAATATTTGGAACGTGTAAAATACTAATATGGAAATTCAATAGTTTCGATATTTTCATTTATGTGCAAGTTTGGTTTGTTTAATTTAATGTGTTATTTCATGGGTTACACTAAAATGAGGGAAAACTGTTGGTGATTTTAGTGTCACTGGTCATTCAAGTGTAATTGGGTATAACACGAGTGCTAATGGGTTTCAAACTGTGATCTAATACAAGTTAGGTGTTGCGGAATGCATATTTGTTATAAGATGAGTTTGATCCCGGACACGACGAAATGGCGGGGTCAAGGGGGTCGGGCCCCCATGCGCGGTCAAGGGGCAGAGCCCCTCGCGGAAAAGCTCTTCAGAATTTTGGACTTGAAATGAAGTGAAATTTTTTGATCAGAGGCTCTAGTGTCTATCTCTGTAGAGGCTCTAGTGGGCATCTCTGCACAGGCTCTGGTGGCATCTCTGGACAGAGGCTATGGTGGGCATCTCTGGACTAGAGGCTCTGGTGCCTATCTCTGGATTGATTATCTCTGAACTTGCAGTTACTGAACTTTTAATGCTCAGTTATTTTCAACCCATGATTTTAGCTAAAACGGTTGTAACCGACCATTATTACTAATAATTTGTCATCATTGCAATTCAGTTATTTTTCTATTTTACGAATGTGACTAGTATATATATCATATATACTTATGTTTTAGACTCACGATTTTAAACAATCTTTATATACTCTCCAACAATTTTTGCTCTCGTTTTTGTGCTTAGAAACGATAGTGTCTTGAGTCTTATCCTAGATTGGATTTCGTGCAACCCAGGCATAGGGTCGAAATACCAATTTGAAAAGTGATTTTAAACGATTCTTAAGAAATCCTGTCATCTGATCGGTCGACTGATTGCCGTATATTTTTCTCTAACAAAGTGGACACTCGCTTATGTCGCCTCTATCACCTTCGATTGTCATAAGGTGGGGTTAAGGGTCGTGCCTCCTTACGGGGTCCTAGCAGCAGTACCCCTGGTGTCTTGGTGATGGTCCCTCTAAACGAATTTTAAGAAGATGTTTACTTAGAAAGTTTAAGTTTCGAAATGACCTAGACGAAATTTTCAGATGGTTGGAAATTGGTCCTAAACTTGATAGAAATTTTCTTAAGTGTTGTTCTGAGTCCTCACTCGACTTAAATCACGGTCGAGAGCCTTTGGACCTACTATCTATAGCTTCTGAACATTGAGTTATTTCTAAGGCTGGTGATCAGAGCATCTGACCCTTCTGCCTAGAGCCTTTAATTGTGGTTTAAACCTCTTGACACGATGCTTCTAAGTCGGTTGTAACCGTCACTATATCTTGTCTGTTAGCCGTTGTACATATTAACCACCCAAACTATTCGTAACCTTCGATCTCTCTTATAAAACAATAACAAGTGATCTGGTGAATACAAATATACGAGTTTGTGCCTTAATTTGTATATGAAATTTCAGGATTACACTAGTAATTTAATGATAATCTAAGACAATATAAGAACAAAATATAGTATTTGAAAAGTGATTCTAAATTCAAGATTCATAAACTTATTCGAGTTTTCACCACAACAAAAACCCAATTTCCCAAAATTGATGTACGGACTTCCATTATGCTACATACTTTTAGATAACTTTGACCTTTACTTTTGAGATCTATATTTTCAAAAACAAATGTAAGTTTTTCCTAAGCATCAATCTTTAAATGAAACAATAAAGAGTAAATTACGATTTTTGTCCTTGTGGTTTGTTGTTTATAATCATTTTCGTCCTTGACTTTAAAAGTAGTTTTTTTAGTCATTGTGGTTTGCAATTTATTTCCTTTTTCGTCCCTGAAACTAATATTCTCAGGGACTAAAAGCAAAAGGAGTTACAAACCACAATAATCAAAAAAACAATTTTTAAATATTAGGAACGAAAATAGCACTGTTCTAAAAAAACTCGCCGCACAGCCGCCATGGCGTGCCATGGCAATAAGGCTCATGTGTTACGCCACGTTAAGTCCATGGCACGTCATAGCCTAATGCACAATTATCGTAATGAGATATTTGATTTTTCTTTACATTTTTAATGTCTTATTTGCAAGTTTTTAATATATAACCTAATTTAACTTGCTTATTACTATTGACTCATTGAGTAACACTACAAAACATACGTTTTTATATATAATACTAGTTATGTACCCGTGCAATGCGGCGGGAGCAGTAAATGCAAACGATTTTGAAGTGTAACACCCTTAAATATGAAGATAGCAACTTATTAAAAATTTTCTAAATACATCAATAATTACTTCGACTACAAACACAATTTAAGAATCAACCTCAATACAAATACATACAATCTATGAAAAGGACGGGTGCTACTAAAACCCAATAACAATTACTATCTCCAATCTGATGAAGACTTCATCAACAACTTACTCTTGCATAAAGCTAAGGCTCAACTCTTCATGAGGCTACTAGAGTCTGAACCCCCAACTGGAACCTGATGCACATGCCGACAAATAAAAAGGTTAGGCTTAACGCCTAGTGAGCTCAAGAGTTTTAACATTAATGAATATATCTTTAAACGACAGGAAATCAGTTTTAAGGCAAAATCCTTCGAAATATTATACTTCAAAATGGAAACGACACATTTTCCCATAATATACACTATTAAAGACAATGCTCCCAAACATGCATTTCTTATAAAACGATGCAACCCGTAACTCACCCAAAACGGGGTCATAGTTCGATACTCAAATGTGCTCAAAATGTAACTAATACTTCCTAATCCAAAACACCCAAAACTCGGGTGGGACATAATACTCGTCCCTTAAATAACAGAAAACAATCCATATAAATATGATACGCCATTAAAACATGAAACTAAAGCTAAATACTCACGCGACCATAAAATGGAATGAAATCCAAGTATTAAAGCATGGACAATTAAATATCCAAATTACCGCGGGCCGACAACGGGGGATACCCGTATCCGTTGAGAGCGGAGGAACACAAAAGTATGACACTCAAACAACGTTGGTCGTATGACACTTCCCGACACGCTAGCCCAAGTGCCCCTACGACTCCTTGACAAGTTTCACCCAAAGAGACAGCTGACCTTAGCGAATACCATCGAAATTATCGCCAAAGGCTCGGCCCACGGGGGATACAACGAAGGCATTGCCCCACGCGGCGAAGGCCCCAAACGCCCATCAGAGGACTACCCACAGTCATAATAGCTCAACCGGGCTCAGCCCTCCTAGTGCCTACTTGCAAAGACAAGGTAATAAACCATGAGTCCCGGAGTCCAACCCCGTACCACCCAATTGACCATCAAATAAGACTGACTCATGTGCCTATGGATCCAATGCAACACAGTCTAAAGTTACACGACTACTCATGAATGACTACGACACTCGAGTCTGTAACTATCGATAATATGCAATAAAATGCATTAAGATATAAATCACAACTTGGACTCTACATCGAGCCATTAAAAACCCGGACAATTGTCCTCAAGACTCTTTTAAGCCAATACCGAGCTAAAATGCTCAAAATCCATTTGACCAACAATTACCGGTCCCCCAAATAATGAAATGTCTTTAAACAACGTTTACGAAGACACATACCCCAAAGACGAGATTAACCCAAAACTCAACGCGTAATGGGACCAAAGGTTTTCCAAAGGGTTTATGAATGCCAATACACCAAAATGCATATAACATGAAATAGACTTCATTTGTACAAAATCATCAAAGATGTATAACTTATGAAATTGACCTTACTTGTACAAAATCACCAAGAATGCGTAGTTCATGCTATTTAGTTGTCGAAACGTTCAAGACCCAATATAAGCATTTTAAGAGGTTAACACAACCCAAGTTTACCAAATATGAAGACTTATCAAAATACTCACACATTGACAAATAACCAAGTAAAATATATTTTACTTCTAAATACTCAAAACTTATCAGCAGTTAACCCTTTCATGTAAAACACTTTAAAATAAACATTTTGGCATGCACACCGTTTTCACAAATCAACTTGAACTCACCTTGCTAGATTTAGGCTAAATCTAGGTTTCACCCAACGAGCTCTTTTGAAGGCCACTTGAATCCTCAAGTCGAGTACTTCCAAAACCTAGATCCACACATACCAAACCGTTTAGAAACATTCCCCAAACATTATTTACTAAAATCCCCAACTAGATCAAAACCCTAATTTCCCCAAAACCATCAAAATCCGAGATTGGATAAACCAAACACTAGGGAGACATCAATGGAGCATTTACAACATTAAATCAAGGAAGCTTGCCATTCTAGGTGATGAGGCTTTCCGAGGACACCCATTACAACTCTTCAATCCGAGCTCCCACACGTTGAACTTGATGAGGAAGATGAGGAAGATGAAGATGGAGGTTTTGTGGTTTAAGATCCCACTGGCTAGATGATGAAGAATCATGTGGTTCAAGGGGGAAAAACACTCAAAATACGTAAGGGTTCGTCATTTGGGGTTTCGGAGAGAAAAGGGAAGAAATTTAGGGTTTGGGTTTGAGAGAAATGAGGCTAATGGCTGAAAAATCGGCTTTTAGCTCAACCAGTGCGTCACGCGGGTTATGCCGCGACTTCAAGTCGCGACATAAGCCACCCGTTTCCTCCAGAACTCACTTCCAGTGAGTTACGCGGCTTGTGTCGCGACCCCAAGTCGCGCCACAACTCGCGGCAGCCCAAATCTCGGTTTTCTCGCGTCTTCTCACCTGATTCGATCCTCGATGATTCCATAGCAAATCTCATCTGATTTCCCAACACCTTTACGTTCCAAAAGCCAAAAGACTCCCGAACTATCACTAAAGGAAGTCTCCAAATTACGGGTGTTACAATCTTCCCAACCTTAGAAGAGATTTCGTCCTCGAAATCTGACACCGACTAAACACCCAACACCGCCTTCAACGAGATAGATTGATTCTCTACCCAACAGGAGGGTGCTAAACCCAGATAACTAGTTGATAAACAATCACACAACACAATAAAGATTAAGAGATAAACAGATCAGAATAACATACCACGATCCCTTGATTAATCAATGAAAACAGGTGTGTGTTCTTGGTACCTTGTGCGTACGATTACAGAGAGAATGTACGGCCTCCTCTTCAATACTTAGAATTATGATAATAATGAGGATTAACCTAAAACCTAATTAATTAAAACCTATAAATACTTAGGTCGTATAAGCCTAATGGGCTTTTGGGCCCAGTTACAAATAACTATTAAATAAATACAATTTGAACCCTTAACTTTAATCTTGAATACAATTTATGATCCAACAATCTCCCCCTTTGGATTCAAGATTAATTTTTTTTTGGCAATTTGCTTCGAGTCTTCACTTCTCTTGAAAAACTTCAGATACAATCTTCATCTTCCTCTTTCTTTTAAATGAAGTGTCCTTCTGACGATTATCTTCAATCAGACTTTTGATAGATCAAATAAGCTCAGACACTTTGAATTCTTTGAAATCTTCAGCAGTCTTCAGATTCTATTCTCCCCCTTTGTATATTCTCCCCCTTTTTGATGAGTGGTGAGAATCATCATCATCAAAACATAGAAAAACAATCTTCTCCTTGTTGTATAGTCATCAATTAAGCGTTGTCTTCATGTATAGATCCCTGTGTGGAAATAAGAGCAGTCTCTCCAAATGGAGAAAATGATTATTTCAATCTTTTCAGATTCAAATAAAATAAATGTGGTAACCCTGAATCAACAAATGACTCAGTTTGGAATGCCTGTCAGTGACACAAAGTTACTGAGTAACACGAAGTTACTATATTAGGAGCTGGTTTTGATGTTGGATCCCCAGGACTTCCATTCAATCATCGAATAACACATGATTATCTATGAATGTTCTGACAGAAAACAAATTTCTGTGTGCTCGTGCATGTGTATGAAAGAATTAAGCACCGATGATTGCTTTTCAATGTAGGCTCAAAGTATGTAAACTTGTTGAGACATCAACAAATTATACAAAGACTCAATGTGTATGAGAAAGGGTTCGAAGGTGGGGCAACTTTCCTTCTTTTTCAATATTAGTATCTTCCAAATGAAGAACCAATAGCATATGTGCTGCTTCCCCAGAAAATGTGAAACATTCTCTTTTTGAGAAAAGAATGAGTAGCTAGTGGGGTTGTATGCAAGAGCCATGAGCTAGGTGCCTTTTTCAATGATGGTCACCAAAGAATGTGAACCAATCAGATTAAGTGGCTGCCCGACTCAGAAAGAAGTTTGGTGCAGAGTCTGATATTCTTTTACTCTGTTCTCTCACCCTCTTTCTTTTAATCTTTTAAATCTCACTTCTAACCAATCTCTCTTTTCCATTTTACCTCTTCACACACCAACACTCAATCTTTTGACCCCTCTCCCCTCAATCACTCAGGGAATACTTCCTGGGTAGGAAACACTGGTTATCGTGAATCCATGGAAGTTCTGTTAAGCTCACACACTGAATCCCTTATATTTTCCTAAAAGAACGTGTTGTTCAACAGTCTTTTGTACATGAAAGCACAAAGGAATACAAACATGAAGAATAAAAATTTGGAGAAGTCAAAACATAAGATGTTTGACAATGCAATTCTCCCCCTCAAACTAAAAAGAGTTTGACAATTAAGCTCTAAATTAAGCTCTAAAGGAGTTTTTCAATTAAGCTCTTTGACAATTAAGCTCCCCCTCAACTTAAGATTTTTTTTAAACAAATAAAAAGAACACAAAACACTGAAGTGCGGGTTCTAATCAGATGGGATTAGAAGCCATTGTCACTTGAACAAACCTGCACATAGAAGGAATAATGGTAATCATTTGTGAAAATGATTCCTCTAGTGTTAGCAACAGTTGGAGAATAAAGCACAAAATTAAAATTCAGAATACTCCCCCTAGAATCATGAGTAAGGCTAAGAAGACATGTTCAACATACCAAGTTTGCTGATTATAAAATGGAACCGCTTTTCATCCAATGGCTTGGTGAAAAGATCAGCTAACTGGAAGTCAGTTTGAACAAAGTGCATTTCAATGTCACCTTTTTCTACATGATCTTTGATGAAGTGATAGCGTACATCTATATGCTTGGTCTT
The DNA here is from genome assembly GCA_954870635.1 of Arctium minus. NCBI lineage: Eukaryota > Viridiplantae > Streptophyta > Magnoliopsida > Asterales > Asteraceae > Arctium > Arctium minus. The sequence continues at coordinate 15,140,728 of OX941080.1, forward strand.
CGAATGCTGAACCGGGTTAGCAGTTATGGCGATTGCGCTCTTGAAATCACAATAAATAGGAATGCGCTTGTAGTTGTACCCAAAGTCCCTTAACTGTGTCTTCATCCAGAGGACTTGTGAACAACAGCTAGCAGCAGCTACATATTCAACCTCAGCAGTGGATGTTGAAACACAATTTTGTTTCTTTAAGGTCCAACTTACAAGTTTGTCACCTATAAATTGACATGATCCAGAGGTGCTCTTCCGGTCTAGCTTACATCCTGCATGATCAGCATCTGTAAAGGCAGTTAGATCAAAACGAGAATTCTTCGGATACCAAAGGCCTAAATTAGGAGTGCATTTGAGATATCTAAGGATTCGCTTAACAGCATTAAAGTGCGACTCTTTCGGATTAGACTGATATCTCGCACAAAAACATGTGGCAAACATTATATCTGGGCGACTGACAATCAGATAAAGTAAAGAACCAATCATGATACGATACATCTTTTGATCAACAGGATTACCAGAGGGATCTGTATCTAAGAGTGTACCAGTAGCCATTGGTGTTTTCATGACTGAACTATCTGACATATTGAACTTTCTTAACATGTCTTTTATATATTTAGCTTGATTAATGAAAATGCCTTCGGGTAATTACTTTACTTGTAAACCAAGAAAGAAATTTAACTCACCCATCATCGACATTTCAAACTTAGTTTCCATGATTTTAGAAAAGTTCTTGCAAAATTTCTGATTTGTCGACCCAAATATTATGTCGTCAACATAAATCTGAATGAGAATCAAGTCCTCACCTTGCCTTTTAAGAAATAAGGTGGTATCAACCGTACCTTTCTTGAAACCAGAAGCTATGAGAAATTTAGTTAGAGTTTCATACCAGGCTCTTGGTGCTTGTTTAAGACTATACAGTGCTTTATCTAGCACGTAGACATGATCAGGGTGATGAGGATCAATGAAACCTTCAGGTTGTGCCACGTAGACCTCCTCATGTAGAACGCCATTTAGGAAGGCTGACTTTACGTCCATTTGATAGACTGTAAAGTTTTTGTGCGCTGCATATGCTAAGAAGATTCTGATGGCTTCGATCTTTGCGACAGGGGCGAATGTTTCATCATAGTCAATGCCCTCCTGTTGACAATACCCTTTTGCAACCAAACGATCTTTGTTTCTCACAACTACTACAGCCTCATCTTTCTTGTTTCGGAATACCCACTTTGTTCCAATGACAGTTTTACCTTTAGGTAGTGGGATCAAGCGCCAAACCTTGTTCCGTTCAAATTGCAGAAGCTCGTCTTGCATAGCAGAAATCCAGAAGGGATCATGTAGAGTTTCTGATGCTTTCTTTGGTTCTAGGGAACTAAGGAAGCTTGAAAACATGCAGAAATTAGCTGATGCGGACCTTGTTGTGACACCAGATTGTACGTCACCTATCGCATTATGCAGGGGATGATCCTTAGTCCAACGATGTGTACTTGGTAAAGATTCAACTGTTTGTTGCATGTTTGATGCATTGTATTCATCATGCACGGCAGGTAGATCCATAGATGTACTCGAGACATCTTATACTGGTGTTTCTGATACTGAAGCTTCTGGAGTAGCAGCTGAAGTACTCGTGACTTCATTTCCAGAAGAACTATCTGCAGATACAGATTCAGCATTAGTAGAGTCAGAAACTAACGGTTTAGTTGTACCTGATGGAGATGCAGTTTCAGTGACTTCTTCGGACGGTCCAGACATGTCTTCAGAAATTGTAGGGACCTCCGAGCTTGTTGTTGAAGTTGATATGCCTTTGTCAAAATCTGCACAGGTATCATCGAAGGCATCAATAAACAACAAATCTAACTCAAATGAAGTAGAGTTAGAGGTAGAAGTAGTAGATTCTTTAGAAGTTGGTTCTATTCTGGAGTGAATAGAAGCTTTGTTCTTAAGTCCGAGTTCTGAACTGTTGTGTCCAGAAGTCCGTGTAGAATTCTCATCAAAGGAGACATTCATGCTTTCAACAATCGTCTTGGTTCGAATAATGTAAATTCGATAAGCTTTGGATGTCAGAGAGTATCCAACGAGATATCCTTCATCCGCTTTCTTATCAAACTTTGATAATCCTTGACGTTCTCGCAGAATGTAACACCTGCAACAAAAAAACACGAAGGAATTTGATGTTAGGTTTACGATTGTTGATTGACTCATATGCTGTTTTGTCAAAGCGTTTGACCACAATGGTACGATTCTGTGTGATGCAAGCTGTTGCGACTGCCTCAGCAAAAAGATACATGGGTAGATCAGAATATGCAAGCATAGTACGAGCAGCTTCAACAAGAGTGTGGTTCTTCCGTTCAACAATGTCATTCTGCTGTGGAGTGTAGGCTGCGGAGAAGTTATGTGAAATTCCCACAGAGATAAGATAACTCTGCAAGGTGTCATTCTTGAACTCCGTGCCGTTGTCACTGTGAAGAGTTTGGACTGGCAATTGAAGACGTACTTGGATACGCTTAATAAAAGCGATAATCAATTCTGGCGCATCTGACTTGTTGCGAAGAAACTCAAGCCATGTATACCTTGAATAGTCATATATCATTACTAAGACATATTTCTTTCCGTTGATAGACGATGTTCGCATTGGGCCACAAAGGTCCATATGAAGAAGTTCCAGTGCAGATGAGGTTGATGATTCAGTTTTGGACTTGAATGAGCTTCGCTTTATTTTGCCCATCTCACATGCAGAACATAGTGAGTCTTTCTCAAACCTCATTTCTGGTAGACCTTTGACCAGACCTTGTCCACGTCCACGATTGTGCTTTATATGCTTTGGCTAATAGGCATACTGGACGTGTGGCAGACAGTGTAGGAAAGTCTACATAATATAGATTTCCATGGTGCTCAGCTTTGAAGACTTCGTAACCATCGGGATCCTCAAGATAGCAATGAGTTGTTGTGAAGCGAACATGATATTTCATGTCACAGAAGTGACTGGTGCTAAACAAATTATGATCAAGTCCTTCAACATATAACACCCTTTGAATCTTCACAACTCCATTATCCAGCATTCCATATCCTCTGACGTGTCCTTCTACTTCAAAATTTGCAAAACGAACTGCTCATGCAGGCTCATCCACATAGTTATGCAAGAGGTGCTTGAATCCTGTCATGTGGCGTGAACATCCAGAATCTATCACCCACAATTGACAGGCCTGCAAAAAAGACAATTGGTTTTGCTTAGGTACCCATATCAAGATGGGTCCTTCGCGGTTAACACTAAGCAATTCAGGAATATCAGCAGGTTTAACTTTCACTCTCCATTCATAACGGGGTTTTGGAACCCATTTCCAAACCATTTTAACATTTAATTCCTGAAAGTGCTTTGTAGAACTTGGATTGGTAACCTTAGCCCGAAATACTTTGGGTTGTGTGGAAGAATTAGAATTAGAATTAGACTTAAGGTTCAGTTTAGCTTTTCTTTTACTCTTTTTGGACTTAGGAGTGTAGTAGTTTTTGAAAGAATTATTCCAGCAGTGTTTACAATATAGATTCTTTCGAGCAAAATTCATAAACTTAGATTTATCGGAACAAATCTTACATTCATATTCATCAAAAGAATTACTTTTCAAAATAACACTGTCTGAAGTACAATTGTTTGTAACAAAAGATTCACTAGAATTCAAACTATTCTTTTTATTCAAACTATCATCCTTATTCTTCTTACTTCTCCCAACTCCATTTCCTTTTATATCTGAAACAGAAACAAGAATCTTGTTAGTCTCTAACTTAGAGGGTGGTTCTTTTCTAGAGTTACTTGAAGTCTCACCCTTCTCAAAAATACTAGGTGGGTATTCAGGACAATCAGAGTAAACAACTGAATGTTTTGCAGGAGCATCAAATTCTGGATTAGTTCTTACCTTCCAGCATGGATCATTGAACATCTGTTTATCATTTGAAGCATTCTTAAACAAAGTAATTTTCAAATCATCGATCTCTGTGCAAAGCTCTTGATTTTCTTTCAAAGATTTTTCAAGTTTAAATTTGAGATCAAGCCCTAAAACTTTCTATAAGGATATTTCTCTTTAGGAAAAACAGGGAGAAATATTGGGCCTTAAATTGCCTTCTTTTAGCGTATTAATGACCTTGCTTGCTAGCTATATTTGGTTGTTGACCAACTACAGGGAGAAAGAAAGCCTATTGAATAGGGACATTTAAGGCTAACTCTTTCTCGTCTTCAAAAAAGTATCAAAATGCAGTTATATAAGCTATCACTTTTGCAATTAAAGATCAGCTCATCGAAGGGAAAAGTGAGAGTATCAAAATGCAGTTATATGAGCATCGACTTGAGAATTTGCCTAGTGAGAAAGCCAGGAAAAGACCCAACAGGCATACAAACTCACTCTCCCGGGGCAGCAGAGGAAGGCAAGATTTATTAGGAGGTGGGGAAACTAGCTAGCCTTAGTAGTAAGGACGGAAGTCATACAACCTAGCCCCGGAGTTCATACATTTTGAATGCTTTCGGACGGCTAACTATCAATTTCTTTAAGGTGCTAGCTGCTTAGCTTTACTAGAAGGCCGATGAGTTGGGTCAATCTCCATGCCCTTATCTTCTTCAGGCCCTTAAGGCTAAGAAGTCAACTTCATAACCTTTTCCATTATCAGTAGCAACAGTGGGCGAATTGAGACAATCAAAATACAGGTAGGAATCTGCTTATCTACTTGCCTTTCAACCTCAGAGCATTCAGTTCAGGTACCGCAGCGGTCGACGACTTGGCTGGGGCAGATCTTCACTCATTATCCTTCTTTGAACCTTTTTGGTATGTATTACCCCTAACTATAGATCAGATCCAGCAGACGATAAAGAAAATTCCGCACTGCTGCTGAGTCGTCGGACTTATCCACCAAGGGATTCGTGGAATTTCTGTGGATTGCGTTGGGGGAAATCTACCAAAGCTAGGAAGATAGATAGACTCCTTTCCCGCTTCTAAGGGAGAGCAAGAAAGAGAAAAATTCTTGTTTTTTAACCAGCGCCCCCTTTTGGGTATGCAGGTACTAAGAGTCCTCTCACTACCAACCAGCAGACATCATCTGGTTGGGTCTTTCCGGTATCAACAACGAGAAAAAACTACCAAATGGAAACATCAACTAACTATGGCTCTTGGTGGGCCCAGACAACGTCCTAGGCGTAGGGGAGATCGGAGCAACAGGTAACGCCTAGACGACGTTTTTATTCCTGGGCTGCAGTAAGTAGATCGAGAGGTCGCTTCGCCCCTTATCCCCGAATATGGGTAATATGTTCTCATACAATGTTGCTCCAATCTGACCTAGCTGGCGAGCGATCCCAGTTCGCGACAGAGAACAAGACAGCAAGCGAGCGTACCTTTGTTCGCTTATTCTCCACCAAGCACGGAAGTTTAAGGACAACTGTAGGTCGGTGGCTACCTAAGGAAACTCCGATTCGATCCGCCCCCCGGCTGGGAGGCATCTACCTCATCCCGATCACAAGGATAGGTTCACTATGATGGGGGGTACTTCTTTTTTTCCCTTCCAGAAAGAATGAAATGCATAGGGGACCATCCTTTTGTTGCGGCATGCTCCTCAGATTTACGGATTCACAGGGGCCTCAGACCCTACTTAGTTGACTGACAATGACAAAGGCTTGCGAAACTAAGTAGGGCCTTTTGAATTGAATCTTAAGTAGTCTATCAGTGGTGCAAAGCTAATTGCCCCTTTTCAGTAGGGGCGAAAGGTTAGACCTTAGAAAGTCAGCGAACAACGGTTCTTCTATGTAGGTATGGCGTTCCCCCTTGACTCTCCTAACGTCGAGCTAAGTGATTTCGTAACCTTTTCGTAGCGTAGTAGAATAAAGGCTACGCACCGACGCTATCTTTTCTATTAGCCTAAGCGTCTTCGCTAACTCGCTCGCCTACTATACTATACCCTACTATACCTCTTTTAGGGTAGGCTAGGCTAACTCAGCCCCTTACTTCTAGTAGGGCTAAATAACGCCTTTTCTTTTTAAAATAACCAATTTTCATTATTGCGAACCTATAGGTCCTTAGTAGCGTTGACAAAGAAGAACAGCCGGTTAAAAGACAACGAATCTTTTTATTTATATCTTAATTATATATATTTTTATATATAATTAAGAATAATTAAAATTTTAGGCCAGCTTGACAAGCTACCCTTCCTCTTGATCTGAGGTGCGAAGATCAAGATATCTTTTTTATGACTTCCATTCCACTTATCGATCCTAGCCCAGAAAAGTGACCGACCAGGGCCCTATTGATGAATGAAAGAAAGGCTTTATGAGCCCTGTAAGCCCACACCTGTGTAGAGTGGATCGTTCAACACCTGCGGCACAAACCCATTTTTGACCTATTGGTCCTAGTATCATAGGCGACCGAACGGCCGCCCCCTAATTACTAGACCGACCTGCTATAATAATTCCATAAACACCTAGCGAAGATATGGAAAACAAATAAAGTAGCCCTATGTTCGGATCTGACAATACCATACCATAATCAAAAGGTACAACGGCCCGAGCGACCAGGCTTAACATAAATGTAGCCACTGGAGCCATTCTAAAAAGGGAGAAATTTGCACTACTTGGTGAAATAGGTTCTTTTATAATCAATTTAAATCCATCTGCTAGAGGTTGTAACAATCCAAACTATCCCACTACATCAGGACCCTTTCGACGTTGCACAAAAGCCATTACTTTACGTTCAGCTAGCACTAAAAAGGCTACTCATAGTAGAAGTGGTAGAATTATTCCAAGTATTTCAGCTGGAACTGCTATGTACATTTTCTATTTTCTATTCACTCATGATCTGGCCTAGTCGACCCGATCATGATATTTCACTCATGATCTGGCCTAGTCGACCCAATCATGATATTGAAGGATGGGACCTTTTCTCGAAAAAGAAAGGAGATTCTATTTCTTCTTCCAAGCCCTTCTTAGAAGATGCAGTCAGTAAGCTCTCACTTATCTTCTTCATTTACGAAAATAGATAGATAAGAAAAGATGTCAGCCTCTCTTTTCTCGCGGAACACTCACTTCATGGAGCTATTTGAATTGGAAGACAACGACAAAAGTGAAAGAAGGAGGTCTATTTCGTTGATCGATGTCAATGGACCAAGAAATCTGTCCTTTGCTGAAAGCTCATAGGGTAAGAAGAATTGAAAGGTAGGTTTTGTCAGTGATTAAATGGAAAGGTCAGCTGGAGCGAAAACCAATCAAACTCAGAAAGATAGGTAGATCGAGCGCGCTGAGGGAAATTCGAGAGATCCGGAGACATGGCCACTACTGGCCTACGGTCCTTGCAGATTACATAGCACATGCTAAGAGCTGCGATGCCTGCCAGAGGTATGCAGGAATCCAGCACAAGCCGACTTCCGAGTTATACCCGATTATAAAGCCTTGGCCATTTCGAGGGTGGGCCATGGATATCATCGGAAAGATCTATCCCATATCTTAAAGAGGTCATACTTTTATCCTAGTATAGTAGCTACGGCCCAATCTTCTCCACCTTCTGCCCTGGGTAGAAGCCGAGCCTCCCCAGAATGTGATTTCTACGGAGGTAATAAGGGTCTGGTATATCTTACTGTTATTCGTCCAGATATTGCTTATGCAGTTCATGTAGTGAGTCAATTTGTGTCTGCTTCTACCGGTCCCCGTTGTGGCGTTAGGAGACATTCATTGGGTAATTCCGCAGAAGACCACACAGGCCATAGGTAACGGCTCTTATGCCTTGCCAGCAGAAATCAATCCAGAGACCGTCCTCCCTATCGCCCGCCCAATGCTTACTATCGAGATTGGTTCATCGGGCTTTACTCCCATTCCAAAGTTTCCGAATTAGCTTTAGAGATTGAGCAAGTGTAAAAAGTATAGAGTGATCTGGTTTGCGCGGCTTTCGGGTTATGTCTACTAGAATAACAACCCGTAGTCTAGTTGAAACCCTCTTTTACAAGATTACAGACTAAAATGACTCGCTTTCTTTCTGAATCTGCTTTCTCTATTGACATATAAGAGTCTCGACTTGAGCGCTTCCTCGAAATAAAACGGCGAAGGAACGCCTTCTCTCTCGTGCTATGGCTTTGCTTCCTTATCTGGGGAGACGTGACTAAGCCTAAAAGGCGCTAGACGACACTGTTGACGCCTTATTGTCTTTCCATAGGAACTCCTAAAGTATACTTATGCATTTGAGTCTGTTCAGTCGTGCCTATCCCCGATAGTCACTCCTTCACTCACTTTATTTTCTTATTTATGTGATTATGTGACACGTCTATCTTTGAAACTATTACCATTAGCTAAAAGACAAAGATTAAATTAAAGGTAAGGTCTAACTAAACCGGCTCAGTACTATAACCCCGACTCTGTTTATCTATCCTTTTCCCGACTCTGTTAAGGAGGATCGCTAACCCAACTCTTTGAATCTCTGACTAAGCCTGTTCCTCGAGTACCGCTTGCTAATCGGCTAACGGAACTGGTAACCGTTGACTGCTTCTTCTCTTGTCTTTAACGAGTCACTCTAACTCTCTCCTCTGTCTACGCTCGTTCCTGTCCTTAAACGAAGTTCTCTCCAGTTGCTTCCTTCTCCTTGCTAAACTAGAAATGATCTCTTACGACTAGCATTGCGATTCACGCATCTCGCACAACCGTGCCTGAGATATTAGTGGTGAATACTCTTGTATACTAGCCGTCTCACAGGTTCTCGTTAGCAAGGATAGAGAGACAAAAGGATAGCTTCGAAAGTAGGTAGGCTAGGGAGATGCTCAAACCGGGGCTGGATCGAATTCCTGTAAGACTTCTATCCTTTTTCTCTTTCTTTCTTACTATATTCCCCTGACCCCTATATTCAATTAAAAGACTAGAAAACCTCTCTTGTGCGTCTACGTATCCGTCTTACCAATACTGATTAGCTTAAGACTGAAAATCTGAGTTAGATAGCATTTATTGTATTGTCTATCTTAATTCGCTTAAAGCCTTACTTTCAACTCGGCCCCCGATCAGTATATCCGAGTTCGACTTAAATAGTCTCGGTTTTCATATTCTTTATCTTTGATAGGTATTCAATTGCCGGACGGCTGCCCTCCATCCCCTTACGTGCGTGCCCTTTTTATCATTTGTTGGCTAGCCCTTTGTATTTCATGGCATGGCTACATGTGCCCTTTGGATTTGATGGCACTTCAACCGGGGGTCTTTTTTCATCCTTCGATGCTAACTCTGAACTCATGCTTCTACCTCCAGCTTAAGCACTTCTATCGATCAATTCTGGTTCAAGATTTGAAACTGACAGCAGAACCCAACGAGTGAAGTATACGTAAGGAGTCAGAAGAAAGCAAGCAATAAAAAAAGAAAGATTTCACGGCGAAACAACTATTTCTATAAGTATCAAATTGGTAGCCAAATAAGAATTTGCTTATGAAGCTTGAATATATGTCATTTCTTGAGATGGAAAATAGTTGAAAAACAAACTTGTAGTATCAATGATTGTAGCTTTGAGCAAGACTCATGGGTCTTGTTTTGTTGAAGGTAAGAGAGAGCTTCACCCGATTGTCATTTTTAACAACGTTCCTAAAACTCCAAATCTCTTCTCCGTCTTTGATCGCAAAACTACAAGGATAAGATAGGCGTTATTTCAAAAGTGTTACAAAAGATTTTATACCATACAAAAGCATAGCAATTGAGTAATCAAAACAAGATTATTGAGAATTAAAAAATAGGAGAACTATGCAACACCCTTAAATCTGAAGATAGCAACTTATTAAATTTTTTCTAAGTACATCAATAATTACTTTGACTACAGACACAATTTGAGAATTAACCTCAATACACACATTCATCCTATACATACCATCTATGAAAAGGACGGGTGCTACTAAACCCAATAACAATCACTATCTCCAACCTGCGGAAGACTTCACCAGCTACTCACTCTTGTATAAAGCTAAGGCTCGACTCCTCATAGCACTTGCTAGAACCGAACCCCCGACAGGAACCTGATGCACATGCCGACAAATAAAAAGGTTAGGCTTAACGCCTAGTGAGCTCAAGAGTTTTAACATGAATGAATATATCTTTAAAAGAAAGGAATTCAGTTTAAAGCAAGATCCTTCGAAATATTATACTTCAAAATGGAAACGACACATTTTCCCATAATATGCACTTTTAAAGACAATGCTTCCAAACACACATTTCTTATAAAACGATGCAACCCGTAACTCACCCAAAACGGGGTCATAGTTCGATACTCAAATTTGTGAAAATGTATATAATACTTCATATCCCAAAACACCCAAAACTCGGGTGGGACATAATACTCGACCCTTAAATAATGGAAAACAATCCATATAATTATGATACGCCATTAAAGCATGGAACTGAAACTTAATACTCACGCGACCATAAAATGGAATGAAATCCAAATATTAAAGCATGGACAATTAAATATCCAAAATACAACGGGCCGACAACGGGGGATACCCGTATCCGTTGAGAGCGGAGGAACACAAAAGTATGCCACTCAAACAACGTTGATCGTATAATACTTCACGACACGCTACGACCTCTTGACAAGTTCACCAAAAGAGACGGTTGACCTTGGTGGTCGTTACAAAGAACTCCACCTCAAAGGGGCCGGCACACCGGGGACTACAACTATGAAAATTCCCCAAATGGCCCGACATCCCGGGGACTACAACTAAGAAAATTCCCCAAAAGGCCCGGCAGACTGGGGACTACAACTAAGGAAATTCCCCAAATGGCGGAGGTCACAGTACTCACCTCCCTGGCAGCACTATCCAGACTCATCCCTCCTAGTGCCTCCTTGTCAAGTTTCGGTCATAAAACATGAGTCCCGGAGTTCAACCCCGTACCACCCAATTGACCATCTGTAACACCCTAAAAACCAGAGTGAATTTAAAATTGCGGAAACTGGACAATTAGACATCATCACTTGGTATAAATCTCCTAAAAAGGGGAATGTACTTAACCTTTACAAAATCTGTATACGGATATGGAATTCAACAACAAACTAATCTAAACATAAACTATCTAGATTACATCGGTTGTTAATCCAATATCACCAAAAGAATGGGACTTAAACAATTGCCCAACATCAAATACTAGTCATCTCAAAAGCCCCCGAGACCAAGCTCGTCACTCAAGCCCTTGGCAACCCACCGCTAATGGGAACCTGTTATACATATCATTTGAGAAAATGTGTTAGGCTTAAAGCCTAGTGAGAACATACAGTTTATAAATTACAAGAGATATAAACAAATGCATCATACATAAATCTTTTCAATAAGGTTTAGTTTTCAATTGAAGCTTTTGCCCCAACCGGGCTTTTTCGATGTGAACTCATCATGTGATGACAAAAGATAACCAAATTTACCAAGGATTGTAGCGTAACACAAAGTATGCCACAAATCCGAGTTATGAGTCGAATCACTTGGAATCCATGACCACGAACTATAAAGGTCCGTACTACGATGTGAGGGAGGGCCCCCGAGGAAACCAATTCAAAACTTGTTCACTAGGACTCCTCTATGACCCATGGCTAGTAACCGGTCTCACATAACCGTACCAAATGGCCCCCGAGGATCATAGGCATCCATAGCTACAAATAAGGGAAAATATGATCCATGGCTAGTAACCGGTCTTGCATAATCGTACCACATGGCCCCCGATGATCATATACATCCATTTTTACAAAGAGGGGAAAAGACATCACAAATATAAGTCGACTTAATACCTAGGGATCTACTAGTAATGGTACAAACTTGTCACAATAACATATGTGACCCACCATAGATAGTCATATGGTATAAAAACATTTTATAAACAAAATGCTTTCCTTCAAGTTTAACTGCTGGTAAGAATGAAAATCATAAAATGAGTTTATATACATTCTTTCAAATAAACCACATAAATGTGCAAGTAAAACCTCCTTTTATTTCAAATAAGATGGAACCCATCATTTTAGTCGAAAATGATCGGGAACCCTAAAATCTCCCAAAACTCAAGTTATATCAAAAATGTAGAAAACTTAGATCCAAAACCATGGAGATATATAGGAGTTCAAAATGTAACTTTTGATATGTATAAAGTTTATAAAAAGGTAGTAGGAACTCACTAAATAGGTTTTAGACGAAAACCCGAAAAAACCAGATATCGACCACCGAGAGAAGACGAAGCTTTCTATACTGAACCCTAAAGTTACAATGCATTAAGACTACTCATGAATGACTAAAGCACTCGAGTCTGTAATTATCAATAATATGCAATAAAATGCATTAAGACGTAAATCACAATTTGGACTCTAAATCGAGCCATTAAAACCGGACAAATGTCCTCAGTACTCTTTTACGTCAACACCGAGCTAAAATGCCCAAAATCCATTTGACCAACAAATAACGGTCCCCCAAATAATGAAATGTCTTTAAACGACGTTTATGCAGACACATACCTTAAAGATGTGATTTACCCAACTCGACACGTGTTGGGACCAAGAATCATCCAAATAGTTTATAAACCCGAATATCCCAAAATGTCATGCGTCATAAATTAGACTCCGCTTGTACAAAATCACCGAAGATGCATAAGTCATGAAATGGACTCTATTTGTACAAAATCGCTAAAAATATGTAAAACATGCTATTTGTTTGTTAAAACATTAAAACTCAAATATGAGTATTTTATGGAATTAAGCAACCCAAGTTTACCAACTATGAAAACTTATCAAAATACTCACACTTTGACAAATACCAAGTAAAACACATTTTTTTACTTCAAAATACACATTTTGACATTTTTTAAACTCACCTCGCTAGATTTAGGCTAAATCTAGATTTCACCCAACTTGAGCTCCTTTGAAGGGCACTTGAATCCTCAAGCCGAAAACTTCCAAAACCTAGATCCATACATTCCAAACCATAAATACCCATATTTAACCATTTAGAAACATTCCCCAAACATTATTTACTAAAATCCCCAACGAGATCAAAACCCTAGTTTCTCCAAAGCTATCAAATCCGAGATTTGATAAACCAAACACTAGGGAAACATCAATGGAGCATTTATAACATTAATTCAAGGAAGCTTACCATTTTAGATATGATACTTTCCGAGGACACCCATTCCAACTCCTCAACCCGAGCTCCCACACGTTGAACTTGATGAGGAAGATGAAGATGGAGGTTTTGTGGTTCAAGATCCCACTAGCTAGATGATGAAGAATCATGTGGTTCAATGGGGAAAACCCTCAAAATGGGTTAGGGTTCGTCTTTGAGGTTTGGGAGAGAAAAGGGGATAAGATAGAAGTGAGAAATGAGAAGAATGGTGACAATTTCGGACATTTAGAAGACCAGACGTCGCGCGTGACCTTGCCACGCGATAGTGACATTGTCACTATCGCGAGGGCACAATCGCGGAGATTGTACTGCGGGTGGTACACCCCCGGCGATTGTGCCACGCGATAGTGACGCTTGTCACTATCGCGAGTCACTATCGCGCCAACTGTACCGAAGCCTAAACTGGCCGGAAACTCGCGATTCTCGCATGGGTCGACTCAAGGTTCGAAAGCACAACATTTTCCACCCAAAAAGATAGGCGGAAGGCGGATAGATTACCAACGAAGGACGGAAACTTACTTACGAAAAACCGGGTGTTACAAACTATTTGTATTCGGAATACCAAACTCTTAATGTGAAAATTTTGAAGGTTAGGGGTCATTTACGAAACTCTAAATGTGAACTTCGGTCTAATATTCAAAAAGAAAAAGAAACTCTAGCGTACGGTTGCTACATGGGTGCAGTTAATACTTGGAATAAATGCAAGAAAAAAAATAGAATATTTCTTTGAGGACTTTCAACGAACACATGATAAGCAACACAGATAACAGAAAAATAAAACTCAAAATCGAACAGTTCTTTTCTCGAGTGGAGGACAGAAATAGAATGGTTACGTGAGAAATGCCAAACCCATAACCAAAACAACAATAAACGAATATACTGGAAGCAACTCAATAAACCGGTTGATGAATATGGTAATAAATTGGAAGAAAATCAAACATGGAACAGCCCCATGGAACACAACATCGGGAACTTCGACAATATTGTTTATTTTGAAGCTCGATGAATCCTCTTCTTGACCTTTTTTTTATTCCTTTAGTGTGATGGCTCACACAATCGAAGAGAACATACCCGTGTATTTCTTGTTTATCAAAGCCCCCAAGGTGTGAATAGATACCACACTTCTGTTCTTACAAAAACCTGTACATGTCTATACTTAGGAGAGAAATACGGACAATTAAGGGGAATAACTTAAAAAGTCTAGCTAAAAGATGAGAACACTTCAATTCATCTTTCGTACCATAACATATGATGAGAACACTTACCTTCACAAGTCTAGTTAAAAATGGGAAACATAGTGATAATCTCCTACCAAATTTTAGGTAAATCAGCAAAATCAGATAAATAAAATGGATTTTGCGTTAGCTTCTGGGATTTCAAACAAACAAACAAACACCTCAACTTGGCAATGACTAACGATCTTTCGACCATTTATCATTCCACGGTCAAAATAGAACATAAATTTGTAAAGAAAAAAAAAGATAACCAATTCGGAGCAAATTATACATGAAAAACAACAGTATCGAGGAGGACATAACTGAAAGAAGATTGAACACCGCTGGAAACAAGCTTCCTCTGAAGAGTGAAGATGGAAAAGCATGAGCGCCAAAAGAGAGTGAAACGTTATGTTCAATGTTCAATGGCACTACATTAATACAGTAATTACACAAATATGATCCTTATAAATCAGTTTCTTATATTCAATTTAACCTCCAACATTCTTAAACAACGACACCATCTTTATAAATGTACCGAAGCTATAATAGATTTTCTATTTACCAAATTGATATGTATTCCAAAATGCTGATAAATCTAAGAACACCCTATTTTTGAAATAAACCCCAAACAGTATTAATCAGAAAAAGAATCAAGGTGGATATATAAACCTAAAATATATTTTCATGGCACAAATAAAGACCTAAAATTGTAGCCACATTCATGATTTATGTGCAGAGACAAATGGGAAGCACCTGGTAGAAAGTAAGAGATGAAATAGCTGTTGTTAGGGATGTTTATTATGCAACAACACAACAACAATTTCTTCTATGGATGGCCTCCTCTGTATGAACATGAAAGGCTTTATATGAACAAATTGAAGAACTTGAATGTCTCTGTATGAACAAAAAAAACAAACGAAAGACTATTGATTTAGGTTAGAGAAGGAAAATTTGGTTTCTGTTGATAAAATCAGGTATAGAAACAGAAAACTGTGACCCAAATCAAAACAAACAATGAAGGCCAAAGCTGGAAGAAATTGAACTCCAAAGACCGAAGTTGCTGGTTGAAAACAAAGAAGGAACAAGTGAACAATAAAAGAAGAAAACGAACCTGTTCTGGTTTAACAAGATGAAATTGAAATAAACTCCAAAGATTTTTGTTGGAAGAAAATCAGAAATCGAACTCCATGGATGAAATCGAACCAAAAATCAAACTGCAAATTGTCGGTGGTTCATGCCTTCGTGTCGCCGGTGGGCGATGGCTCTTCAACGGAAGATACCCGAAAGTCGAATGGGACGATAGGGTTGGGGTACATGTGGGATCTGCCTTTCTCTCTCTCTCTTTGGATGATGATAGCTCACTTTCTTTCAAATTTGAAATTTGAAAATGTAAAGTAGAAGAAGGGAGGGAACATATGTACAAACAGGGAAGTAGAAAAGTATCATAGTCATAGAAGAAAGGGGTGTCTGAAATGACCGTATTAGGTGTACTTGGTGAGTGAAGATAGTGTATGCATGCAAGACTTGTACAATATGCTTTGAAAGTTGTAATTAAGAGTTTTTTCAAATTTATGCATAAAATGGTAGTTTTTTGTGCTTCTTGGGTTGTAATTAAGACTTTTGGTCTAAACCAATATTAATGTAGTAATAAATTGTATATGAATTAGAAATTTGACGCCATAAGTCACGCCTTGAAAACGCCATGACGAAGCTCCTAAGACTTCCACGTCACGCCTCACGCCATTTAGAACCTTAGAAAATAGTTATAAACAAGAAACCACATATAGAAAATAATAGTTTACTCAACAATAAATTTATAAATCTGTTATTTATGACTTTAAATCTGGCTATTAACATACAATATATTAGATAACTATTTCAAAAAGAATAATCAAAGTTTATGGGTTTTAACAAGTAAACTTAATTCGTATTTTAATTCTCATTCATTCTAATGCGTTTATTTAAATGATTCAACCATACAAATACCAATTTATCTACATTAAATATGAAAACAAAATGTGAAATCAAATATACACACTCAGCAATTACAAAAAAATGCTATTACAAAATAAAAAAATATAAAAAATAAAAATTAATACATTTAAATAATAATACACATATAAAACGGGGTTCTTTACACACACCTACGAAAAAAAAATTCCTTAAAAGAACGCGAGGAGGAGACACACCGCCATAACTGCCGACGACCCCAACCTCCCGCCGGAACTAGCCTTCTGATCCGCCACATCACCGGAATCATCATCCTCTGAAGAATCCGACGCCGGAGAATCCGCATCCACATCATCCTCCTCCTTGCCCCCCTTCTTTTTCTTCTTCGCCCCCTTCGGTGCAGGTGCAGGCTCATCCGCCTCCACCGTCCCCTTAAATAACTCCCTCGGCAACAAAACCTTATCGATCTTATAAATCGCCACCGGTTCTTCATCGACCACCGTCCCTGTGACCGCCGCCGTCACCACTTTCGTCTTCAATTTCACATCCTCTCCGTCGTTTTTCACGGTGAAATCGTACTTATTAGCGCCTTCCGTCGCTAACGTGTTCATTAATCCATTACTAGATCTCAACATCCCCATGGAATTGTAGATCGGAACGCCGTGGTAAAGCAAAACTGACGTCTTCTCTTCCGCCGTTAAGTTCTTGTATTTTGGCGCGAACGCCTTAACAGCGGTTTCACTAGGACAGAACACCGTCACGCCGCCGTCGACGGTGCTCAAAAACGTTCCGATTGCTCCCGAATTCGATAACAGATCGTAAAACGCTTTACATCCAGCTCGCTGTAACAACGACGTTAGGTTCAGATCTGGCGCCGACGTCGGCGCCTCCGCCTCCGGCGACTGTAGGATTTCGCTGATTTGAATGACGGAGATGTTGTAAGGCATTTCTAAGATCGATTTGACGTAAACGACGTCGGTTTGAGTCGGATTGTCTTCTGGAGTGAATCGGACTTTACCGCCTTTAACGTCGGTGATATGGACATAGCCGGTGTTGCCGGGGGCTTCGCCGGTGGCCTGGTACATTGTGGCGGTGGAGGTGGAGCCTTTTGTGACTTCGTGGAGCTTTTTGGATCCGAAGTAATCGGCGAAAACATGAAGTGAGAGAACGTTTTTTATAGTGACAAGTGAGAGACCTTTAGCGATCAATGCAGACATGGCGGCATTGTCTACGGCGCAAACGGTGATCGTCTGGCGGCGATTGATTTCTCCGGCGAGGTGAGTTAGGGTTAGGTAGTGGTTGAAGGTTGAGAATTCGGGGGTTTTGGCGAGGATATGGGTGATATTGTGGGCGGTGGTGGTGGTGGTGGAGATCAGAGATATGAGGAAGAATAAGGAAAGCGAGATCGGCGACGATGTCTGCATCTCGTCGGAGATGAATGGATGTTTTAGTTGGTTGATGGTGGAGATGAGCGTTGTGAGTGGCTTGTTGGAAGTGTATGTATGTATGTTTATATATAACCATCAATTATTTACTTTATATATATATTCCTTATTTAATAATCTTTGTATGTAGGTCATGTTCTTTTTCAAAGCTTTTTGGGAGGTTTTTTAAAAAACAAAAACCTCTTTTTTGAGGTTTTTCACATAGTGGAGAGTTTTTTCACTTGAGGTTTTTCGCGAGGATTTTCGTCATAGCTTGTAACTGCACGACCTGCTTTTTCGTATTTAATCAGTTTTAACTTTATATAATCTATACTATATTATAAAAGAGGTATAAAAAACTTTTAAACACAACTCATTAAACATTATGTACTATTATTTAATGCTAATTTACTTAAAATCTCTTAAAAAACAACTAATTAAGCAATATGTACTACTTTTAAATGCTTTTAAC
Source organism: Arctium minus (assembly GCA_954870635.1). NCBI lineage: Eukaryota > Viridiplantae > Streptophyta > Magnoliopsida > Asterales > Asteraceae > Arctium > Arctium minus. The sequence continues at coordinate 15,158,907 of OX941080.1, forward strand.
CCTAATTAATAAATTTCATTCTTATCCCCTAAAATCTTTATCTCTAATCCCCAAACTCTAAAATTATGAAATTTGAATCCTGATAAACATAATTAAAATATGATAAACATCTTAATTTAAATATAAAAAATTTTAAATATATAAGATAATTAATGAATTTTAACAAACTACTTAATTTTTTTATATAAAAAAACATTATATTATTAAGCTTAAATTACCCATTAAGTATTATGTACTATTATTTAATGTTAATCTACTTAAAATCTCTTAAAAAACAACTAATGAAGCAATATGTACTACTTTTAAATGCTTTTAACCCTAATTAATAAATTCATCTTTATCCCCCAAAATCCTTATCTCTAATCCCCAAACCCTAAAATTATGAAATTTGAATTATGATAAACATAATCAAAACAGGATAAACATCTCAATTTAAATATAAAAAATTTAAAATATATAAGATAATTAATGAATTTTAACAAACTACTTAACTTTTTTATATAAAAAACATTATATTATTAAGCGTAAATTAAACAAATTTATTTAAAAAAAACATTATCACTCTCTAAAACCATCCAAAATCGTACTGTAAATCGATAAAAAAACAAAAAATAAAAAGAAACATTAAAATCGTGATGTATCTCGCTGCATTGCGCGAGTACGCTTCTAGTTTTATAAAAGTTTCGTATTTAATCAGTTTTATTTATTAATCAATTTTATTTATTAATATATTTAAAGTAATCCTATTTAAATATAATTATTAAATAAATAATATAAATAAATACATAATGAAAGTAATTATATTTTATATTTTTTAAATAATATCTCAAAATTGACATATTTATACAATTTTTAACAGATTTCTTAATGACCCACTTTTTATTTTCGGTTATACATACTTTTAAAATTAACATTTTAAAACTTTTATTTTACAAACTTTTTATACAACTTTTATATATTTCTTAATAACCTAATTTTTATTAATTTGTATGAATTTTAATGTATTTTTTTATAAATATGAATAAAAATGATGTAAAGTTAAAAGAGTGAGACCCTGAATAGTTTAAAAAAGTAATGAAAAAGTTTGTGTGAGGTTTTTCACATAGTGGAGGTATATAAAGGTTTTTAAGTTGTTGATGTGACAATAATGTGTAAGAAAAAAGCTATGAAAAAGCTCGGTAAAAAACTCGTACACTGTGGGGATGCTCTAAATCTCATTGTTTAAAGGCAATCCTAATGACATCGTTATTAATGTTAAAATTAGGTTAATTCATGTATTGGGAATATAAAAAGTAGATTTTGATGTTGATGTGTGAGAGGAGAAAATCATTTATAACGGTGTCATTAGCCTCCTCTTGTTTAATTTTTTTCATTATTTACATCACAATCACAAAATCGAATGAATTCAATATATTTCATGTTAAATTAGGGTCCTTAAGGCTGTGTTATCGAGTTTTATTTTACAATAGAAAGGATGGGAAAAGAAAGTAGGAAGAAAAGACAAAATGTTGTGTTTTCGAATTTTTTAAGGAAGAGAAAGAAAAGCGAATTAAAATATTCTTGATTTTCATTTCAAAACTTTCTTCCTAAGGTTGTGTTTTCTAATTTGGAGAGAAAAGAAAAAGAAAAGAAATTGATGGAAAGAAGAGGAAAATAATTTTTTTATTTGTATTCTCGAAAGGAAAAACAAAGAAAGGAAATGAAAGAAAAGGAAAGAAAAAAAAAGTTATCATGTTCTTGAATAGGAGAGAAAGAAAAGAAAAGATGTCGTTTTTACAAATATACCCTTTAAAAATATATTCTTTATAATGAAGGGTTAGTTAGTTTTTTAATTTTAATAATTTAAATATTTTTTTAAATAGTTTTAAATTTTTTCTTTCTGTTCCATCCCTTTCCTCCCACATTTGGGAGAAAAGTTTTTAGATGAAACTTATCATTATTTTCCTTTCATTTCATTTCCTTTCTCTCCTAAAAGTTTCAAGAACACGCTCCTTTTATCTCCCTTTCCTTTCCTTTCCTTTCATTTCCTTTCCTTTCCTTCGTAAAAGGAGTTTTGAGAACACAACGTAAATTTGGGAGAAAGAGAATGAAATGAAAAAAAGAAAATTTAAAAAGAATTAAAAATATTTGTAAAATAACACATATACTCATTAATTACATTCCATTGTGAAATAAATAAGGGTATATTAGTAAAACTGACATATTTTCTTTTCTTTTCCTCCACTAGAAAACATGAAAATTTATTTATTTTCCTTCAAATTCAAGAACACAAATACAAATATTTCTTTTTCCCCCTTTCTTTTCTTTTCTTTCCTTCCAAAACTAGACAAAATGTTGTGTTTTCGTGTTTTTTTAAGGAAGAGAAAGAAAGGAAAACCAATAAAAATATTCCTGATTTTCCTTTCAAAACTTTCCTCCCAAATGTGGGAGGAAAAAGAAGGAAAAGAAAGAAAAAAATTTAAAATGAATTAAAAATATTTATAAAATTACATATATACTTATTAATTACATTCCATGTGAAATAAATAAGGGTATATTAGTAAAGGTGAATATTTACTTTTCTTTCCCTCCACTAGAAAACATGAAAAAAAAAATCCTTCAAACTCAAAAACACAAAAACAAATATTTTTTTTTCTTTTTCTTCCCTTTCTTTTTTTTTCTTTTTTTTTCTTTCCTTCAAAAACTCGAGAATGCAGCGTTACACATATACTCATTAATTACATTCCACTGTGAAATAAATAAAATGTTTACATATATTTTTTCCTATTTTAAATAATAGAAATTAAGACTGTTGTTTTGGTCGATTACTGTTCCACTAGTAATATTTATGAGTTGACATAAAAGAACTTTGTATAATGAGACCGTTGACCTCACTTTGCTATTATAGATAAAAAAAAACAATATTTTATAATGGAGTAAAAACTTAGTGTATGTGTGTATTATTCGATTCCTAAATTTGAATCTTCTCTACTTGGGACTTCCTTTTTAGACGTTGGACGACCCCAGTATTCTCAAACAGTTAGATGAACGGTATTGTTGAGGTAGATCTCGCTCTTGTTTCATTCTTCACGTCATCAGTCCTTTGAGTGTTGACATCATCAACATAGTTGTCGTGATCGTCAATGCTGTTGTGGTCTCGAACATCAGTCCAAATGTGGTCAATTAAGTAGACCGACGGGTGTTATAGAGAAACTGATTTAAAAAATAATACTTAGGCTAAGGGTCAATTTGGTAATTTGACTGAAAAATCTCACGTCACCAGTTCAAATTCGTCGTCTTAAACAATCACCGCCTAGTTGGTTCTAATTCTAAGAGGTTGGATCATTATATATTAGTTTTGATGAGGTCCTCTAGCAATTTCTAATCATAACAACTGTTTTTGTGAAAACTTAAGATTATGACATCCATCACACAATCAATATTTATGAATTAGGAAGCAATTTAATAAAAAACAACATCCTTCTAAAGGAAAATGTTTTGTAAATAACCCGATATAAATAAATAAAGCTATAAATGGGCTAATTTATTCAAACAAAACTTTATCAATAAGTTAAACAAAATAAATGGTTTATGGTTATCAATCATGATCAAGATGTTCATAAAAAATAATTCTTTTAAATAAAAGGGTTGAATCACAAAAAATAGCAGTTTATAAGTTACTTGAATAAAAACTACGTGATCTAACATAATGAGATTAAGTTAGTAATTATAACTAAAATCATTGAATACCAAGGTTCATCTGCGATGACTCTAGGTCTTTCATGATCGCCCGAAAGATTAGTCGGTGCGGATAAGTTGGCCTAAAAACTCACAGTCACCAAAAAATTAAAAGATCCATTAGGGATTTTCCTCAGATGTCAACCGGTAATAAGGTTTGGGTATTTGGGGATTCTCCTCAGATGTCACATGTTTGAGTCCTGTAAAGCCATGATAATTTTTTTGGCTATTCTTCAGGGCTTTTGTGATTAATCGAGGCATGGGCAAGCTTATCTGAACACCCACGCCTAAAAAAATAAAAAATCTAAATAATACGTATTTACCAAAATAGAGTACTCGTCTATATAGCAAAATATACATAAATTATTAATAACAAATATTGAAGTTGTATTAATTGTTTATCCAAATTCCAACATAATGATATTAATTCAATTATATTAGCACAATATAATTAGTAACTTAAATCTTCAAGCGCAAAATCAATATTTCTTTAATGTCACAAAAAAATGCATAATAACATTCAATGGGTATAGCAACAAATAAAACACTTATCCAATAAGGTTCCGGTAAATGAACTTAGGGAGAAGACTCTTAGGTGGCTTTGTTTTTTAAGAGGTTTGGAGCCTGAAGTCTTATTTTACTTCTGATTAATAAGAGGCGGTGCTGAAATCTGAATCAATAAGACTGTTTGTTTTTGTAACGTCTCGAGACGTCTTGAGAGAAAGAACAACATATGAAATGAGGCGGCGATAAGAGGTTTTAAGAAATTAGGTGATCACTTCTTATTTCAGATGTATTTAAGAGTTAAGAGGTTATGAAAACTAGAAAAAAACAAACAGTCTGAATGTAAAAAGATCTGAACGATTCGGACTTAAGAGTCATTAAGAGGTATTTAAAAAAAAACATCCCCTTACCCAGTAAGAGACGTTTACCAGTAATTCCTTTAATAACTGAAAATATTACATGATTATACAAATAAAAATGATGACTTTTATCCAATAATGTTTTGGTAAATGAACTTAGGGGTCGTTTACCAAATTCTTATCGGGTAAGCCTTTACCGGCAAGAGATTCACCTTAATTTATCTTATCGTGTAACAGCCTTGACCATGAAAATGGATTGTTGGTAAGCATTTTAAACTCGGTAAGCGTTTACCGAGTAAAAGTCGTTTCCCACATTTACCGGGTAAGACTTTTGGTCATTCCCTTGTCTCTTATGGTCTTACCGGCTAAGATTATTGTTCTCACATGCTCATTCAATAAGGTAAATGATATTGATAAATGCTTACCCGATAAATGTTTATCCTAAGTCGACCAATAACCACATACATCCATTCTTAAACAATTATTTAACTCAATAATTGCAATTAAACAAACATCCGATCGCTATCACTTTGTCCATATCTCACCTTCCACTATTTGTTTTACTTGCATATCCTCTCTCTTTCCCTTTTCATTTCTCTAAATGACACAAATTATCCTTCAACTATTCGTCAAAATTCATATAGCCTCATTTCCATAAACTGTTTTTATTCTTGTCAATCGATATGTAAAGACCATATAATGATATCGTAACCCATGACCATGTGCTACCTCATGAAAAAAAGTATTTGAAAATTCTGTACATCTTATATTATATAAGATGTTACAAAACTATCAAATGGTTTTGTTTCATCGATTGAAATTAACATTGTCGTTAGTATTAACTATTTTCAACAATTCAATGTGAAAGCTATTGAAGTTGTTTAGGAGAGTGGGAGTTGTAGGGATTCTAAAGTAATTACATACTTGAGGGGGTAAAAGTGTATGTTTTTATAGTTGAAAGACCATATTTTTGAAGATAATAGTTTAGGGGTCAAATTGAAATTTTTATGGGGGTTAAGGGTAGAGTGTCGGTGGGCTCAGACACCGTGGTATGAAGATGCCAATTTACAACTGTTTTCAAGAGAATTATGCCCATAAAGAGACAAAATAGAGGCATGTTTTTCCATTTATAAATTTATGGATTAGATCTTGCAATTAATATGTTTTTTTTAATTTATTTTATTATGAACCGGGACTAATGCACAACCGACAAGTCCGATAATTTCCGAACATTACGTTTTTTAGTAAAGAACGGTATCGGGTTTTCTAAAACTGTGAAAAATATCATCGGGCCCGTTTTCGTTTGGTTTGCGAGATTTTATAGAATTTAGAGGATTTAGAAATGAAATTTATTCTAATACTACGTATGGTTTAAAGAAGGGTCCGGAATTGAAATCCTCGGATTTCAATGAAACCATACAAATACTATTTGGAATGATTTTAAGATATTTAGATTTCGTGTAAGGATTTGGAATTGGAGTAATTTACATTTGGAATGATTTGGAATCTTTGGTGTGTTTGATTTATAGGATTTGGAATGGACTTGAATTTCATTTTAATAAATAATTTATAAAGACAAAATATAAAAAATTAAATTACCCTTTTATTAATTGATTATTATAAAACAAATGTTTTCTACATATTTTAAAACAGTGTTACACACAAATTATATGAAATTTTACAAAATACCAACAACCCTAATCGGATTTCTAAATCTCATGTTAGTGCCGGAACTTTAAATCCAATCAATCATTTAAACCAAATATAGGATTGAAATAAAATTGAATTCCAAATCCTATTCAGTCCTACAAACTAAACGACATCTTAGATTTAGAATTCTCATGGGTACTTGGTATTTCATTACATCTCGTATGATTTGCTTAAAACATATCATTTTCTAATAATAAATTAATAAAATATAATTTAATTTATTTTTATAACGAGTGAATGACAATGATGGTCCATGTGATTTGTTTAAATTTTGGATTTGGTTCCTAAAACAAACTATCTACATTGATGGTCATTAACTTTTCAATTTTATTACACTTAAGGTCACTCAAGATATCCCCGTTATTTAGCAACCGTTAAAAGGGATAAATAATTATGGGGGGTGCTATTTGCACCAAAAATGTGCAAATAATGACTTCTTGTTTTCCGATCCAATCATTAAAGGTACAAATAATCAAATCATTATTATTATTATCTTTATCTTTTATATATATATTTATACATATATATATATATATATATATATATATATATATATGTGTGTGTGTTTGTGTTTTGATTTTATAAATTTATAAAATTTGTAACTTTTGATTTTATTTTATTCTATAAATTTTTAACTTTTGATTTTATTACAACTTTGTAAAATGTAATTTTCTTTTTGTAACAATTACATTTCATCATAACTTTGTAAAATGTATTTTTCTTTTAGGGACCAATTCCGTAACAAACGCCAAACGTTAGGGACAAAATCTGTAATTTACTCTGTAAGACTCAAGTTTTTTTTTTTAAACATATAATTATTCTTAGCCGAATTGAAACGTAAATAAAAATGACAACTAAAGATAGTTAAGGGTTAAAACTGTCATTAACCTAAACTCTTTATATATATATATATAGGGTGCGTTTCATTTGAAAACCAATCAATTCGTGGAAACTCTGCAAACCATTGTTTTAGGAAACAATATATATATTTATGGAAAACTATTATGATTCATTAATAATGATTGTGATATATATGGAAGATGATAAGATTCATTTATTATAATCATGACTTTAGATTAGGAAACTTAACAAAATGTTTCCTAAAATAGTGGTTTGCAAAGTTTCCACGAATTGATTGGTTTTCAAATGAAACGCAGCCTATATATATATATATATAGGGGTGGGTTCAAACGAGAACATAGTGTGTTTAAAAGAATAAAGGGACAATTCTCAGCCAATCATTTTTTAAATTAATTCCAAAAATAATAGTTTCTAAAATTAAGAGTAAAAGGGCAATAAAATCATATTACGTTATGAATAATTTAGGACAGTATTAACTTCCAAAAAAAAGGGATTATAATATTTAATTCAAATAAAAAAAAAGAAATCCTTCAAAATTCGTTTATCATGGTAAGCACAAGTGATTCGCTGCTATAATGAATTCAAATTTGGTTTATCATGTTAATCACAAATGATCTGCTGCTATAAAATTCAAAATTCGTTTATCATGGTAATCATAAGTGATTCGCTGCTATAATAAATTCAAAATTGGTTTATCATGTTAATCACAAGTGATTTCGTACTAAATAACTTGGATATAATATTTGATACCAAAATCACATGTGATTTTGTTCTAAATACTTAACACCAAATTAATAATTAACACCAAAATCATATATGATTTCGTACTAAATAACTTGGCTATAATACTTAACACCAAAATCATATGTGATTTTGTTCTAAATAATTAACACCAAATTTATACTTAACACCAAAATCATATATGATTTGTACTAAATAGAAAGAAAAGTTGATTAGTTCAAATACGAACTATACATAATTAATATACATATGAAAAAATTGTGGCCACTATAGTAATTGGCACATAGTATAAGCAGCACCGGCAACCGGCGACATCAAAGCAGCACCGTAGTCAGCAGCACCGGCCACCGGCGGCAGCATCGCAGCACCGTAGTCAACAGCACCGGCCACCGGCGGCAGCATCGCAGCACCGTAGTCAACAGCACCGGCCACCGGCGGCATCGAAGGAGCGCAGCAGTAGGTTTCTCGAATTCACCTGAATGATAATGATGATGATTAGTGTTGTTGTAATTCTTCGATTTCCACCCGTCCGACGAGATTTGGAAGAACGTCTTCTTTACCACCGGATAACACCACATGTTGGTGGTGGTGTTGGTGGTGGTGCGGTGGTGGTGAGTATAACCCACTGCCGCTGACAGTCACATGTTGGTACGGTGGTGATGGTGGTGCGGTTTTACAGCGGCTGTGGCGAAGACACATGTTGGTGGTGGTGTTGGTGGTGGTGCTGTGGTGGTGAGTATAACCCACCGCCGCTGATAGTCACATGTTGGTGCGGTGGTGGTGGTGGTGCGGTTTTGCAGCGGCTGTGGCGAAGAAGACGACGTCGGAGACGTCAAATTCACCATTCCCGCCGGGTAATTTTGATGGAGGATTGAAGGGTTGAGAGAAATATGGAAGGGTTGAGAGAAATATGGAAGGGATGAATCAAGAATCCCATTAAATTAGGACTTGATTTTACTAATTTCTTAAAATAAAAATTACTAATGAAAAATGACATTTATACCTTTTTTTATTAAAATAAACAATTATTAATTTCTTAATTATGATTGGTCCAGAATTGTCCTTTTATTCCTTTAAATCGTTATCATTCTCGTATGAACCTATCTCTCTCTCTATATATATATTACACATGACTTAAGTTCGCGTGAGACAAAACAGTTTTCGTGAGACCGGTAAGACCAAACTTTAAAGTATGAAATTTCACACAAAAAAACTGTGAATGTAAAAAAAATCGAACTTTTCATAGGGAAAACACCGTAAATGTTACGTTCACGGTGTTTTTCGCTGTGAATGTTCGTTTTTTTTACCTCACAGCGTCTTCACTGTGAAGGTTCGGATATACCTTCTGTAACACCCCGAAATTTCATTGGTTAACTTAGATTTTTTATTTTGGGCTTGAATCTTTAATTTTATAGTTTGAATGGATGAATGATTCAACTACGAGTCCAACGGTTCTTTCCGTAGCGAAAACGGAGCTATATCGAAGAAGTTATGATCAAAATGGGATTTGACCAAATGAGAAGAAGTTGATGTGCTTCTGTGTGATCCTTCATTAAAAACGCACGGGCCGTGCGTATGAGGTAGCAGCCCAGTGTGGGCATTAAATGAATTTTTCCCAAATATTTCTCATTTCTCATCTTCTTCATTTATGACATTCTCTCCCAAACCCTTCCTCTCAACCTACTTCATCTAAGGTTCCTTCAACCACCAATCTTCCACCATTTATTGCTAGAGTGAAGATCATCATCCAAGGTTTCGGTTTGGAAGCTTCACCACCATCTCCATCTTCATCTTCCTCAAGTATCCAAAAGCTTGATTTTAGGGTTTTCGTCTCCTACCTTATAATTTTCAGATTTTGGGTGATAAGAGCTTTAAATCATCATTGAAGGTTCATCCAAGTGATTTCATTGAAGCATCCTTCAAGATCTTCATCTTCTTCAAAAGCTAGGGTTTCATCTTTTCTAGGTTTTGGTCAAAAACCTAGATTGTGAGTTTACTAAACTTTTGTTAAAACTGGATACACATCATATTTGCTTATTTGTTGTTATTATCACATATTTGCTCAAAATGGTCATCTTTACGGGTTTAAGTATTTGATGGTATTTCCATGAGACTATGTGAGATATATGTATATGAAGTATCATCCCATGATTTACTCTATGTTGTGTAATTATTTGGGGATTTCCACTATGTGTGCCACAATGGATATTTTACATGAAAAAGGAATATATGATTGGTATATTATGATGATTTCATTTGGAATATACTATTGGTGATATTGTATCTACAACGTGGCTATGTGGATATTTAAGTCTTATGTTGGACTCATGCTATGAGGAGGGTGATATTGTACCCACGGTTGGTATTGAATTATATTTGGTTGAAATACACCTAAAGGACCTCCTATATGCATTATGTTGGACGAACCAAGTCAGTTCACAAGGAGGATGTAGTCTTGGGCGCCACTGTGATGGTATGTGCTTAGACCTCCGCCATTCGGGGAATTTTCCTTTGGAGTAGTCTCCGGGTGTGCCGGGCCTTGGGATGTTCCTTGTTAAGGGCATAAAGGTATATCGACTCTTGGGGTGGGCTTGATTGGTGCTTTGGGTCTCCCCTAATGACTCCACATATATATTGAACACTGGTTAACTGCTGATAAGAATTGTAATTGTTCATGCATGCTTATTATTGTTCGACTCACTAGGATTTTTGGCCTAACACTTGTTTGGTGTCGATGTGTATCTCAAGTGTTAGCGGCGCGACTCCTAGGCAAGTTTAGATGCTTTGGGCAAGAGCTTGGGGATTTTGGCACTTGAACTATTTTTGGAAGATTTGGGTTTATAGATGACACCCCTTTTGTAATCTCTTTTCTAGATGTAGAAATTAGATTAGTTGGTTGTTGTTTATTTATCCGTTAAATTACAGATTTGTGATTAAACAGGTTATTTGTATATTTCCCCTTTTTGGGAGGCTCTTGCTATGGCAAACTTTATACCACCTCTCCAGTTATGGAAAGTTTTTGTTATCCCTATTTTTAGGGTGTTACAAGTTGGTATCAGAGCTTTAGTTTAAGTGAACTAGGTATGGTTTAGCGTATCTAGACTTAAGGTTTAGACTTTATGACTTCACTGTCCACTTGGGGTAGAAATCCTAGGTGGGGAGAGCGTTAGGATTACGGAATTACTGTAATTGAAAGTTGTGATGATGGTGACAAGAATTCTTGTGTATGGTTCATTCATAATTTCACTTAGCTACTGCTATTATGAATGCATTGTTACGTGAGCATACTTGGTCTACTATTATTATAATAACTGATGAAGGTATTAGTACGTACAATGAGTTAAACTCGCTTAGTCTTTTCTCAATCTCCTTCTCGTGCTTGTGTGGTAGTGATCAATGGTAAACACTCGAAGTAGATTACCGGATATGCCAGAGGGGCAACCAGAAGTGGAATCTGCAGCAGTACGACCCCCGATGGGGGCAACCTCCGATGACATTCCTATACCCAGAATATTGGGAGGAGGGCCTGAGCATATTCCGCGCCGAAACCTCAACACAGGTACCACCATCCTGGAGGAAGTTACCATGGAGACCCGACTTCGGGATAGCATGATGTTGGCTATGAATGCGGCCCTCGCTCAACAACAGTTGGCCATGACTTCGGCCATGACCCAAGAGCAAGAGTTTTTCATGAAACTCCTAGAGGATCGAGACGCTAGCCACCGACAACCTGAGACGATGGACCAAATGTGGTAACGGTTGAGGAACCATCTGCTGAAGGGATTCGAACGAAGACTAAGGGGTGCATTTACAAGACGTTTCTGGGGTGCCACCCTAAGGAGTTTGCAGGTTCAGATAACCCGGTTGCTTGTATGTATTGGCTCAAGGAGGTAGAGATGGCCTTTGAGTCAAGTGAGTGTGATCCCTCTCAACGGGTCAAGTTTGCTTCTCAACTACTTCGGGGAGAGGCTTTGATTTGGTGCATTACATTTTTTATCCCTGTAGTTTACCAAAATAATGATTTGTTTATTCTAACGGTGTTAATTCGAGGGACCTTGAGTGTTATGAAATTGAAAAGTTATGGACCATCAGTGTAAATAGTTTATTTTAGGGAACAAATCCAAAATTTAAGCAAACCACAGGGACCACCAGTGTAATTCACTCTTTTTATAAATCTAGATCTATATAAAAGCAAAATGTGGAGTTGCTTAGGTGGCACAATGAGAAACCTTTATTTACATTTTTTTAATTTCTCACGATTTTGAATTTCTTTTAAATAAAAAGTTTTTCTCATTAAATGAATTTTAACCTTTCATTTTCTTTAGAGTAAACTTCACTTTTGGTCCCTAACGTTTTTTAATTTTAACGAATGTCATCCCTAAACTATCGAAACTCGGATTTGGTGCCTCACATTTGTCATTTCCCTTTGGTTTTGGTCCCTCCCACTAACGATTGTTACTTTTTCCATTGACCAAATGAGCAAATCTGCATCCCACCACGACACACCGCCACCATCGAATTTGCATCGAACTTCTACTTCATCACGAGGCCACCACCACCAGATCTACAATCAGACTCCCACCATCGCTACCAATTTTTTCAGTACCTCCGCCTTGGATTTGTGGTGCTACCTTACATCGGTCTCCGGCTCCCCCTTCAACCTCGATCTCTTTCCCTTATCTCTGACGTGAACGGACCAGATATGTGATGTAATCACATCCATGAATAGTTTTGCCGAACTAAAATTTTGATTTTAAGGGTTATTATTCAGGCTATGATCTTACGGTTTGATTTATGTTATATGGTTTGTATACATCTCATTTTCATCTCTATCTCCATATCCATCTCTATTTTCATTTCATTTCATTTGATTTAATTTTTGTTTGATTTATGGTTTTGGGTTTTGATTTGGGATCGATTTAGGTTTAGGGTTTTATGGTATTGATTTAATTTTAGGTTTTATTAAGATTTTTGAGTTTGGACATATATTTCAATTACGACTTTGAATACCTGTTTTTTGTGTTTGGATTTGTGATTGTGGTAGATGGTGGTCCACGGCGGTGGACAGTGGTCAATGTTGGTCAATGGTGGTGGATGATGATTAATGATGATGATTGGTGGTGATTTTGGATTTATATTATATAATATTTTTAAACTTTAATAGGAAACTAAAAATATATGGTAAATGACCATAATACCCCTTATTTAATTGGACTTAACGGAAATAATTAACAACCGTTAGTGGAGGGACCAAAAGCAAAGTGAAATGACAAATGTGAGGGACCAAATCCGAGTTTCAATAGGTTAGGGACGATATCCGCTAAAATTCACAAACGTTAAGGACCAAAACTGAAGTTTGTTTTTTTCTTTATTATTTTATATATTATTTTTATTTGCACAACATAAATAAATCAACAATTATTTTTTATTATTTTTTTATCGGGTTAACCATATACTTCACATATATCTAGCGATTCACATGACATTATCAAATGATACAAATACTCGAAAGATGTAGTTAGTATATGAAATGAGGGGGTATACCTTGAAGATTAAAAAAGTTGGTTGGCTAAAAATGTGACACTTGTCATTTGGATTAAATGACAATCTTGAAGTCATGTGATAAAAATATTTTATTTAAAAAATAACAGTTTTCACTTCTGATTTCATTAAATATAAGATGTTCATTAGAATCGAATCAATACAATCATTAATAGAAATATAAATACAATAAATATCAATATGAAAGAAATGTTGGCTAGAAAGTATTGACATAATACAATGAGAATTTGTATGTTCTCAAATAATGAATTGTTGTTGAGTTTTGTTTATCCCACATTAATAAATATATGAAAGGAGGAGAGATGTCTTGATATATTAGAAGGGGATTGACAAATGTACGACGATAATTTAGTATTCTCAAGTTTTGGTTGATGTAACATCATAACATTTTTATATCTTATTTGACATGTGTTTTGATCGCGATGTTGAAGACTAGTTATCTATAAAATAAAATACAATTTCATTCCTTCCTACAAACCAAACTAACGAAGATTTCAAATCCTTCTTATTTCAAATCTTTCCATAAAATTCAAATCTCTCAAAAACATTATGTTAAACTAAACGGACCCTAAAACAACATATAATAATCAAAATCGTCTAATTATCGATAATTGTTCTAATTGAGAGAAACGAATTGAAATACATCTGAAATTATAACGAATCCTTGAATCTGAAAATTCTTAACAAAATGAGTTTCGGCTTGAGTAGTAAAATTGATACTAAATAATATGAAAAAACATTAAAAGAAAATAATAAAATATTTGAACCAAATTTCAGTTCATGAACCAAAATAAAATATATCAATAACACACCAAAACGTTATAACATTTGTATACTGAATTTTTTTTGATTGTAGATATCTGGATTAGTTTGTACGCACTTTGACTAATGCCAGAGGTCCTGGAGAACAACCAAAAAAAATTCTTTATGACCTTACAGGACTCGAGCCAATAGTGGCCTTGCAGGACTCAAACTGGATTTTTGGGTATTACTAGAAATGTACCCTCGCAATGCAGCGGGTTTCTGAAATTTAGAACTCGAACCCTCGATCATTATTCATACTTTTTGTTAGTCTTTTTTTATTTTATTTTACGATTTTGAGAAACCTAGATTTAAAACAAAAATATATTTTAGTTTAGTTTAATTATGTTTTTTTTATAAAAAAATAATAATAATAAATTTTGTTACGGGTCAAAAAATGTTTAATTTAAATGATAACTATATTTAAGATATTTTATATTTAAAATTAAAAAGATAACATACTTTCAATAAAAAATAAAAATAAGATGTTTTATCTCAAATTTTCTTATATTTATCGGTTAGTTATATCAATAGTTAAATTTTTTAGATATTTTAGAAAATAAAAATAAGTGCTTATCTGCAGTTAGTTACACGAATTCAAACATTGAGCTTTTATAAGTTGTACTTATGTTTAATCAATTTGTACTTTTGGATTTTAAGTAATATGCATTAATAAGTGGTACCTAATGCATAAAAATTAGTTTTTAAGAGTTTAGCTTAAATGTTTTATAATATAATATAGATATATTAGTTAAAATTCAAAATTACAAGTTAATGAAACATAATTATAACTTATTAAAGTCCCATGTTTTTATTTGTGTAACTAACTGCAAATAAACATATTAAATACAGGATAAACACTATGAGATAAACTATCTCTTTTATTTTTTTTAAAATATATTTATTAGATCAATGAATGTTTTTATAATATAGTATAGATATATTAGTTATGAGATTATAACTAATATAGATATAGATATGTTAAGAGCAAATCATAAAACAAAAAATAAATATTGATAATAGTAATATTGATCAAATCGTCCAATAAATATAAAGAATAAATATTGATAATAGTAGATGATATTGATAAAATCGTCCACTAAATATAAAAAACAAATATTTATATTAATAAATGAATATTCATTCCACAAATAGATGATGATGTGAGATACTGTGATTGGATAAGTTGTACCAATGTATTATGAAATTGTAAATTAAGTAATTGACTTTAATTAGTTGTATTTTATGTTTAAAATGTTGTAACTAAGAGTTTTTTATGTCTCTTTTATAATATAGTATAGATATATATATACAAAGGAATTGAGAGATCGATAAATGGGCTAAACTCATTATTGATGAGCCCAAGTCCATCATACATGTAATGTAACCCTCTATAAGGACTCGTCGTTAAGGCCCAAATTCCAAACCGGTTGAGAAAGTCTGCAACCGGGTAAAGTTTGAGGATTTGGTCAATTAAGGGTGTTGGGTTATGACGACTTTAGAACCCGCCTCGTATACGATTGATTAATCCTGAAATTGGAACCGGTTAAGACTCGGTTAAATAGACTGGTTAGGATCGGTTATAACCGGTTTTTAAAGAAGCTTGTGATATTTATTGATGCTTGTAAATGTTATTATCTAAATAGGCAATAAGAAAAGCCGTTATACTCGACAATCTTGATGATGGAAAAAAATGATTTATCATAAATCGTCAAAGAATATAATGAAGACGCTGTAGATTTACATGTACTTTTTGTTATTTATATCATGATTGTGTATTTATAATCATGAAAATATATTTAATTGGAATTAACTTTAAACTTTTTAATGGAAAATTAAATAAAAGAGGGACACATTTTGCACTTGGATTGGAGGGGCTTTCACTTGGTGGTATTGATTTAGGACAAATAACTCATTTCAGAGCCGAATGCAACTTTTAAAGACTATGAAGTATTGAAGTGGTTTGGCTTCCACCTTTGTGTTATTACTACAGTTTCAGAAGTTTGGACTTTATCCGAGTTGTATTCTGCGTAGTCCCTAGTGAGTAAGCCGTAAACAACCGTTGTTTGGATCTCCCTACACTCGAGTTGGAGCTCTCGAAATAATCTTGTGTTCGGTAGTTTGCGGAGCGGTGGTGAGTTGTTGATGGATATCCAACTTGCTTTGTTTCGATGGTTATCTCGTCAGGCTAAAGCTTTCTTTAGGTCTTGGTCGTTGTGGTGCTGCAACCCAACTAGCTTTATAATAGTTTTAACATCAAACTGTTTGCCACCCCGCCAAACATAATTTTTTGTGAGTTTGGTTTAATTAATTTATATACTAAAACAATTATAAATTTATTTTTAAAAATACATAGGCCCCTCGAAAAACAGAGGCCCCGTGCGGCGGCACCACCGGCACACCTCCAAGGCCACCCCTGGGAGCCAGAAGGGACCTGTGTCCCTCCTGAGATTTTACAAAAAAAATTTGATGCAAAGAAAAAAGCAAGACTTTCTTAGAATTTGACATTAGGCCCCACCTCAACTTTTACCCGGTGGACTCCACCTTAACTTTTACCCATTTATCCATGGGAATAATAAGTCATAATAACCCATTTAAATTTTGATAGAATTATAGGTTGCGTAATAAAATGGGAAATCAATAGATGAACGATTGTTTGGTTATTTATATGAAAATGATGTTTTTACCCAGGTTTATTACGAAGTTATCAAAATGAGAACTCGTTGAGATCATTGTTAAATATGTAAAGGTTAGAATATTATGAATATAATATCAATGTTTTTGTCATTTTCAGATGATTAATATTTATATATTTTTTAATTGGTGCCCCTCTTATATAAATTTCTGGCTCTGCCCCTTTTGGGGCATTGTTTGTTATTAGTTTTGTTGCTAAAAATATATAATAATTATGGATGAGCTTTTCCACATAAATGAATATAAAGTCTTATTAATAATCAACAATACAAAATTACGCTATGCTGCCTATAAAAAATGCGTTACGGTCAAAGTTAATATTAAAGGTTGATACATCACTGATTGCCATGGAATTCTATTAGAAGTTATAATTTACTAACAATTAATTCGCAAATATAAAAAAAAATACAACGTTTAGTATTACAAATGCTTCTTGTTAAACTATCATATTATTTTCGGTATTTTCGTTATCATTATGGTAAATCATTTTTCTTTTACAAAAGCAAAAGTATTAAGTTCTCGAAACCATCATTTTTGCAAATAACGTGTATAACGATTATTCTATAACGAAAAAACCGAATAATCATATTTCAAAAAAATTCCCACATGTTAAGACAAATTAAAAATATATTAGAAAACACTAGAAAAAAAACAAAAGTTGATTTTTAGAAAAGAAAAAAAATATATAAATATATATATATATATTTTAACACCCACCTACCTAGGCTTCACAGTGGAAGCTCCACCACTTCCACCACCGATGCTGCCCGATCTGCCCAAACTGCCCTTCGGACTCCCTAAACCCAAGCCCATTTGATGATGATATGAGCCCGTACCCGAACCCGAATTATACATCTGTTGGTGGTGGTGCCGCCCCATCATCATATTATTCTGCATCCCTCCGTACATCCCTCCGCCGCCACCGTCGTTATACCCTCCCGAACTAACACCACCACCACTCCCTCCGCCGCCTGCCGCCGCACCACCACCACCTCCCGACGATCCGTCCTTCTCACCTTGCCTTCCGATCGTCGTCTTCTCCCCTTCCATCTCCCTGTATTTCGCTAGGTAAACCTTCAGCGGCTCGACGTATTCTTCAAACCCTAGCGTCGTCATCGCCCACAGCAAATCGTCGCCGTTGATCGTCTTCCTCTTCTCCCGTTGACACTTGTCCGATGCTTCTCCGGTGATGAAGCTGATGAACTCCGATACGCACTCCTGAACCGTCTCCTTTGCGTCCTTCGAGATCTTCGCGTTCGCCGGCAACGCCTTTTTCATGATCCGGCTCACGTTAGCAATCGGCAGGAATCTGTCCTGTTCCCTCGCTGATAACTCGCCGCCGGCGTTGTGACCGCCTGATTCGTTGTCGGAATCCGCCATGACCGTGAAATGTTTTTGATCTGTGAAAAGGTGAATTCGAATTATTTGGCGCGAAGGTTGATTAAGACTCCGGCGAGGTAACGACGCCGGAGCTCCGGGAAATTGGGGGTTTTGGTAGAAGCGTTTTTGAGTTGTGGAGAAAGAGTACGACGGTCGTTGGATCGAGGGAGTAATAACGCATCAAGAGTGCCACGTGGAGGAAGGAGAGCTGTTTGTTTGATGATAAGAAAAAGGTGACGTGGGATGTGTGGATGCCGTTGGATGTGGAGGTGGGGTTGTGAAACATGAACGGCTGGATGAAATGTGACTCTTTGCTCGTATGAAATCGCACGAGAATCTTGAGTAGATTACATAAATAGTCCCTAGAGTAACCTCAACTTGTGGAAATTGTCCCTTTGAAAGATTAGCTTGCATTTGTCTCAAATCTTAATTATTATTTTAATTTAATGATTAATTTCCTCAAATAGAATAATAAATGTTTAACTATTCTTATTTTGTCTCTCTTTGGAACATTAAGTGATATATCTTGTAATTATTGATGATATGTATGTTAAGTTATTAATTTATATTTAATTTTTGATTATGAAAAAAAAGACACATTAAAATCGACATTACCATATAGGTTGATAACTCGTTTATAATTTTAAAATGAGTACAAAATAGGAAAAACCATTTTTTTTCATACTAAGGCCTCGTTTATCAAATACTTACTAGGTAAACGTTTACTAGCAATAGATACCATCTTTAGTTATTTTATCGGGTAACATTGTCGGCCATCAAAATGAATTGTTGAGTCTTTATCCCTTTACTTGCCAGGTAAGCTTATCGGAAAAGTCTACAAAAAGAAGAAAATTTATATTGGAAACTAGGGGTGTTCGCGGTCCGGTTTGGGGGGTCAAACCACAAATGACGGTTTACGAAAATTTCCAACCGAGCGGTTTGGTAGCAAGTAACCAAACCGGTCAAACTGGACCACAAAAAGACGGTCTGATCTGACTGGTTTAGGCGGTTTGGGCATCTTTTGGACTTTAAACTAAAATACAATAAACTCTATATCCAAAATAAATTTTCTACAAATATAACATCATTAAAAAAATAGTATATCGACTTATAAAAGAACGTTTATATATTAAATTAGAAAAAAATATTGAGGAAGTTGAAAAAAAGTTTAACAAGTCCACCAACAATAGTTGAATTTTGGACAAATATTGAGAAAGTCGAAAAACGATTTGGATTTTAGATTTAAATTTTTAACGAATCTTAGAACTTTGTCGATTTAGATAACACAATCAATTGAGAAAATAAAAACTAAAAATGTAATTATTTGACGAATTTTTTTAATTGAGTCATAAAAGTTAAGTCTACAACATAAAAACTAAATATGATTAATACATGCGTTTTTTTGCGGTTGGTTCGGTCTAGACCGCTCAAAAAAAGGGTCAAACCGCAGACCAGACCGGATCGAGCGGTTTGACTATTTTTCAAACCAGACCGGACCGTCAGACCGCCAAAAAACGGTCTGATTTAACTTGGTTCAACCGGTTTGAGCGGTCCAACGGTTTTTTTAAACACTCCTATTGGAAACTTAACTTTTTTATCAATATATATCGCTTTTGAACCCCCCCCCCCCCCCCCCCCCCCCCTAAATAGATTGGATTTGACCCTATTTTCTAAAAAAAAAAGGAGACAGTCAAGTACATTCCATATACCAAAGGGGTCTTACCCTAGCGGTACCGGGGTTTTACTCCATCCTCAAGGTCTCGGGTTCGAGCCTTGGGAGTGATGGTTTCCCTAAATTTGGTGGAGGTATTTATTCCTCAAAGTGTTGTGGCTCTGTGGAGGTGCGAGGGTTCGATCCCGCGCTGCCCCAGGGTTTGGAGTTTAACTCGTACTAACATAACCACTAAGGCTGTCGTTCAAAAAAAAAAAAGTTCATTCCATACTTCTATGGCTTCATTTTATTGTCCAAAAGAAATTGTATAATACGGTAAAAGAATATTGTATGAATATATTAGAATGTAAATATATTCGTAATTGAAATGTGGAAAACTAGATAAAAAACTATATATATATATATATATATATATATATATGAGTATTAAATTTAAGAGAATAAAATATTTGTTTTTTTGATATAATTTGTTTAGTTAAAAACTTAAAATTAATTATATTAAAGATAATTTAAATTTTTTTAAAATTGAATAAAACTGTGGGTTTCCAGAACTTGATTAATTCATAAGAAAAGCGTAATATAAGTTTATAAAAACTTTTCAAATTTCCATTTTTTATTGTTTATAAAATGAGGAAAATAAAATAATTATTAAAATTGGAGTATTTTGTATATATTATTGATTTGTACATAATTATTTAGCATTTGTACTTTTGAAAAGTTAAGGGTTTTGAATAGGTCATGTAAATAGTTTATAACATTGTATAAATATTTATCTTATTTAAAACCGATCCTATTATTAAAATTTCTAGGTTTGTCATTGGTCCTTGTTATACTTCTTATCGAATATTTTTTTTTCCTTGCCATGCCTACCCTCTAAGGCAATTAACACCAAATAAGCATTTAGTAAATTATTCTTAAGTGAGGAAAAAAACATTCTTATATTAAATAGGAACCAAAATAAACTTCATTATGACTCTTCCTCTCTGTTTCTCCACTTATGTATTGTGTATATTGTCTGTAAGCATTTGTATATGTTTGGTCTATCAAAAATTAAAATTCACTTAGACGCATGTATTATGGAATTGGGAAATCGATTTATTGAGAATAACATTAAGTTGCTTATTTTGATTCATTAATGTCTCAATTCGAGTAATTCTTTTTCAACTTTTGATAATAGCCAATTACTTGGTAAATGACATAGTAAGAACCAAGAATCTTATCTGGTAAATGTAACGACCCAACCAGAACAAAAGCTATTAATTAATTCATCATAATATTCTATGCTAAAACGACCCCAAGCTTACAATTTAAATTCAAGGTTTGCGACTGCAACCTATGCACAACTGAGATATTAATAAGAAGAATCTAAGATGACAGTCTTCTATCTCTTCCCGCTACATCTTCTCTTTGCCCTTATCCGCTTTTTCCTAATTCACGCCGGACTGAAAAGATTTTTAGTTTTTGAAAGAGCGAGGGTTAGACCGAAGGTCTAGTGAGTCCCTTCTAACAGATAAACAACAAAATAACTTTCCAGAAATTCAAATCAACAGATTTATAAACACATAAGGATAAATCACGCTACTGACCACACTACCGTCGAGGACGGTGTGTCTAACTCGCACTGCCTTAATTTTGGGACATACCCCCAATGGCATAAACGGGCCACACTCCCCGGTACGAGTAGGCGGGCCACACTCCCCGACTTAGGTCACAATCTCCACACATAATGTATGCATACATTTAAATTTCAACGATTTATAACACACTTAGTTAATTTCATAATAATCATGCCATCGTAAATAAATCAAAGTTTAAAATTAAACTTCACATGCTTTCGTTAACAAAAAGGTTTAGTTCAGAAAACTCACCTGGCGTCCTTAGCTTAATTCTGGCGTCTACTCTTACGATTCGAACCGAAACCTATAAAGGAAACATTGATCGGTGAACCCTCTAAACCTTCTAATTTATAACAAGGTTGACCTTAACACCATAACCTCAACGTCACTTATTCTCTAAAGTAACTTAGCCCATTAGAATACCAAAGCCCAACAACTAATTTAATTTTTAACTTCAATTTGGGCTTCGGCCCACAAAACATAACCCGGGGACCGGGGTCAAAGGGTTGCCCGGACCCATCGACCGGGGTCTGCTTACACACTCTCGACCGGTGCGTGGATTGACCGGACCTTGGGGTCGACGGTGTCTCCCCTTCGACCGGTGTCACATCTTCGACCGAGGCCTGACCAAAGGGTCGCCCGGTGCCTCTTTTCTCGACCGGGGCCAACAAAATCCGGTGACCGGAGTCACTCGGGCCCGGTATCGATCGATACCCAGATTTTCGAACGAAACCCAGAGACTCGATATACAGATATCACAAACCTCATATTAATCCCAGAAATCAATAACAATCTAAACCAAAATCCCTTAATCAAATGCAGAACTTGATTAACTAAGAACTCCATTAACCAAAAACTAAATCTACAGTAAACACCAAAACTAAACCCAGAAATCAAAGAAGCAATCGATAAAAAACCCAACTAACAGATTTGTGAAGAACAAAAGATAACCCTTACTCAGCCATAAAGAGGAAGGAATTAGTGTTTACCTTTGAAGATTTGACGAACACCCAACACTGCCGCTTTTCCTCTTCTTCCACCGAATTGCTTCAAGCTCGCTCTCCCTTCTTCCAAAAATTAACAGCCGCCCACACAATACACTAAATTCCTAGGGTTAAATCTCTCTTTTCCAACTTTTCACTCTAGACCCCCTTACTATGGCCTTTCCACTTTTGTAACACCCGTAATTTCAGGATTTATCCTCGACGGTGTTACGAGAGTCGGTTGACTTTTGGGACGTAAAGGTATGGGAAATCAGGTAAGTTTCATAATGGAATCATCGGGAATCAAATCAGGCGCGAAGAACGTGAGGAAACACATTTTTGGAGTACCGCGGGTTGGTGCGCGATTTTGGGTCGTGGCACAAGCCGCGTAACACACTGGATGTGAATTTTTCAGGAAACGGGCGACTTGCGCCGCGACTTGCAAGTCGCGGAACCTGTCTGAGGGTTTTAATCGCGATTTTTGGGATCAAACTTCATTCTCTCATAACTTCTTCCTCCCAAACCCGAATTGAGTGACTCTTGAACCTAGGGTTTCGTCTTTTGGAGCTTTTCAAGTAGAGAAGGAAGTAGATTGGAGTTATTGGGTGAATCCAAGAGTTTAATCAAGGTAATCTATCCATCTATAAAGTTAGGGTTTTATGTTCTTCCCCTTGTTTTGCATTCCTAGGGTTTGGAATGACTTTATGGATGTTTGTGATAGTAGATCTGTAGGAAGCTTGGAGCTAGTGTACGGATCCAAGATCTTCTCTTCTAAGGAACTCAAGTGGTGGGTAAACCCTAGATTTAGTCTAAATTTAGCAAGATGAGTTCTAGTTGCTTTGAAAAACTATATACATGTCAAAATGCACATATTTTGGGTTTTAAAAGTATATCCATGAGTTTGCTTCATTTTGAGAAGTTTTGTAAACATTTGTATACTTGCACATATTTGGGTTTCAAATATTTGAAAATGGTTTACAATAATATATGAGATGTTGGAGTCATCAAAAAGGGGATTTTAATCCACCATTCATGTTTCTCGAACTATTTGATGAATGTGGGTATTATGTTGCTTTGGTTCCTATTATGGGAAGATTTGGAGTACAAATGGTTTTAAATGGGGTTTTAGTGTGTGTTGGAGATTTTAAAGAGCGGTTACTGAAATATGGTCATTTGGGGCTTACTTAACCTACTGGTTTTATATTTGAAAACTTTAACTCCCTTGACTTTAAAAGTGTGAGTTGTTGGAACAGATACCTTTTAATTTGGGAATATTTGGTAAAGTTGTAAATCGGCTTATATAGCCATATTGGCTCTATTTGAGTATCAAATGTTTTATGAAGCCTTTCAGCTTGAATCGTACGCTAACGAGTTTTGGGATGTTGTCCGATTTAAACGGCTCCTTATGGAGTGTTTTAAGAAAATACAATTATTATACCGATATTGGTTATTACATGTTTGGATGCATTAGTTCATTCATATGGAGTCATGTAATGTTTAGACTGTAATGCATTGGATCCATAGGCATATGAGTCGTTATGTTCATCATGGAGTTTTAATGTCCATGTTTGAGTCTAGTGAGTGGTCCCCGAGTCATGTTGATTATGTAAGCTTGCGGTGGTGCTCTGGAGGAGTCGTATACGGAGCTAAGTCTTGCGGTGGTGCCCAGAGTGAGCCGGATACGGGGACTTGTGACTTTGTGGTGAGACTCATCTAGAGGTCGAGTAGATACTAGGATCAATGGTGTCTTGCGGTGGGAGCTCAGAGGAGCCGAATACGGGGAACCATGGTCTTATGTGAAACTCGAGAACGTTGATACGCGGATTAACTTTGTGTGCCCACCACATTCGATGGAACTGGGTTTCCCCCGTCACCGAAAGGTGTTATCTTGGGTATTCCCTTATCCATGCCTTCGGTGTTAAAACGTACCATTTTAATGACACAATGAGTCCTTTGGAGAAATACCGTGTGGGTGTGTTTTGGGGAAATTTGGGCGTCGGTTATTTATTTAAAATGGTTGCTTGGAAACTTGAAGGAACGTGTTATGTCAATAAAGCCTCTTTACAATCAGTATTTCTAAAATGTCCTATTCAGAGTAAAATGTTCATTTTAAATGTTTTATGATTTATATGATGAAAACTGCTTTAGCTCACTAGGCGTTAAGCCTAACACTTTTTCTTTTCGACATGTATATCAGGTCTTAGATGGATCTGAGTGGCGAGTGGAGCTTGGTAGAAGTTCCGGTAGGATGACTTTAGTGACGTCATCACGTTTGGTGAAGATAACAACTTTGGTGGTTTTAGTAACATCCGGATAATGTTGTCCCCGTTTGTGGGACTAGATAGTTCCGTCAGAACTCTGATACGTAGTTATAGTGATCCTGTATTGTAACTTTAGAAATTTGGTATTTCAATGCTATGTATTTAAGAGTTTTTGGAAGTTTTATTTTTTCTGCTATTTTCGAATTTTAAGGGTGTTACAAGTTGGTATCAGAGCTCTAGTTTAAGTGAACTAGGTATAGATTTTAGATGCCTACACTTATTGTAACACCCCGAGTTTTGAGAGGTATCAATTCAAGTTAATACAGAAACCGATATATAAAGGAAAAATAAGATATTTAATTTTGGACTTGAATCCTGGATTTTATAGTTTAGATAGATGAAGTATTCAATTACGAGTCCAACGGTTCTTTCCGGAGCAAAAACGGAGCTATAACGAAGAAGTTACGGCCAAAACAGTATCGAGAAGAAAATCAGGAGGAAGCGGGCGACTTATGCCGCGACCTAAGTCGCGAGACAAGTCGCGAAATCCACTGTTCCAGTTTAAATCGCGATTTTTCAGCCCCAAACTTCATTTCCTCATAACTTTTGATCCACAACTCCGATTTGGGTGATTCAAAGTGACACAATTTCGTTTTTGAGATCTCTTTAAGGATCTAGCAAGAGATTGGAGGTCTATTGGAGTATATAAGAGTATTTTGTGGTGGTAAGCTCCTCATCTCTTCCATTTCATCTTCTTCACCGAGTTTTCTAGGGTTTCACCCACCCTTTGTGCTTCCTTTCATAGATTGGAGATTTGTGGCCATTTTGGTGAACTAGAAGTGTTTTGGTTGGTAGATTCAAGATTGGGTTAAGGTAATCCTCTATTCTCTTAAGTTATGGAAGTTAGGGTTTCGGTATTAGTTGAGGTATTCATGTACATGGTTTGGGAAACGATTCTTTGTGGTTGATTATGTTTATGTATGGATTTAGGTTTTGGAAGTTTTGTCTTGAGAATCCAAGTGTTCTTCAAAGGAGCTCTAGTTGGAGGAAATATCTAGATTTAGCCTAAATCTAGCAAGGTAAGTTCAAGT
Organism: Arctium minus; assembly: GCA_954870635.1. Classification (NCBI taxonomy): domain Eukaryota; kingdom Viridiplantae; phylum Streptophyta; class Magnoliopsida; order Asterales; family Asteraceae; genus Arctium; species Arctium minus. The sequence goes on from OX941080.1 coordinate 15,184,859, forward strand.
TGATTTGTGAAAACGGTGTACATGCCAAAATGTCTATTTTTAAACATTTATGTGTTTACATGAAATTATCAACTGTTGGGTTATTTGGTAACTTTTGTTTACTTAAAGTGTTTAGCTTATTAAACCTTGTAAAACATCATATTTGGGATATTGGGATATTTTGATAAATGTGTCACAAAGGAACATGTTTTAGTAATTATTGCATAAACGGATATTTGGTTAAAAAGGCACTTTTGCGTGTTTGTCGAGTTTTATGCATCATTCATGAAATGGGGTATTTTGGAAATGGAAAACCTTTTGGGTTTTTGGGCCGAAGGCCAATGGTAATTTGAGGATCAAAGATTTTGGAAAAAAGGGTATTCCGGTCTATGTAACCAAGTTGGCTCTCGTATTTTAGCCAAACGTTCATAATGCCTTTTGAGGCTCGGTTTACACTCAAATGAGTCTTTGGAACACTTGTTCAGTTTTGGTAGCTCGTTAAGGAGCCTTGGACGTATGGTGTACTTAGTTTCATCTTATTTGAGAGTTACATGTTTTGAATGCGTTAGTTCATTCTTTTGAGTCATGTAACGTTTTAGACTGTAATGCATTGGATCCATAGGCATATGAGTCAGTTGGTTAGTGGGGACTTTATCGGTTTATCCCCGTCTTGGGGCTGGATATTGTTATGGCCAGTGGGAGGACTCGAGGTAGATATCGTGGGTGGTTGAACTCGACGACCGCGTAACCTTTATTGAGGGCTCGAGGTAGATATCGTGGGTGGTTGAACTCGATGCCCGTTTGTAATCCAGTCCGGTTACTCATCGTGGAATTTAGTGTCCGCGTTTGAATTCTAGTGAGTGGTCCCCAAGTCATGTTGATTATGTAAGCTTGCGGTGGTAGCTCTGCAGAGCCGGATACAGAGCTAAGTCTTGCGGTGGTGCCCATTGTGAGCTGGATACGGGGACTTGTGGCTTTGGTTGTGACACTCATTAGAGGTCGAGTAGACACTAGGATCAGTGGTGTCTTGCGGTGGTAGCTCAGAGGAGCCAGATACGGGGAACCATGGTCTTATGTGAAGCTCGAGAACATTGATAAGTGGCTTAACTTTGTGTGCCCGCCACTTTCGATGGAATTCGGGTATCCCCCGTCACCGAAAGGTGTTGTTTTTGGGTATTGAGTTTTATTATCCAAGTTTTCGGTGGCGTTGTGTATATCTGGGTTCATCCTAGATTTTATGGGTTGAGTATTATGTCCCACCCGAGTTTTGGGTGTTTTAGGACATGAAGGGTTAATTACATTTTCGTGAATTTAAGTATCGAACTATGACCCCGTTTTGGGTGAGTTTTGGGTTGCATCGTTTTATAATAAATGCGTGTATTAGGAGCATTATCTTTAAAAGTGCATATCATGGGGAAAATGTGTCGTTTCCATTTTAAAGTTAATTATTTGGAAGGATCTTGCTTTAAACTAAATTCCTTTCTTTTGAAGATATATTCCATATGTTAAAACTCTTGAGCTCACTAGGCATTAAGCCTAACCTTTTTATTTGTCGGCATGTGCATCAGGTTCCTAGCGGGGGTTCAGTTCTAGTGGTGCTATGAAGAGTTGAGCCTTAGCCTTACAAGAGTGAGTAGTCGGAGAAGCCTTCCGCAGGACGGAGTTAGTATATGGTATTGGGTTTAGTAACACCCGTCCTTTTCATAGAATGTTTGTATAGGATGAATGGGAGTATTGAGGTTGATGCTCAATGAATGTTTGTAGTTCGAGGTATTTATTGATGTATTTAGAAAATTTTAATATGTTGCTATTTCCAGATTTGAGGGTGTTCACTTAAGTTGAGACTTTAAGTTATGACTTGTTCGTCATGGGTAGAACTTCTAAGATGAGCTTGAGTTGTGTTAGTCGATAGGGGCGCACTAATCATGGGTCGTGGCTATGGTGATGAGGATTCTTATGTATATTATGTTCATAATTTCACTTAGCTACTGCTATTATGAATATACTGTTACGTGAGAGTGCTTGACTCTACCATTCTTACGGTGCTTGAGATGTGCAATAGTATGTCATAAGTTGCGACTATAGTATTGGTCTAAGATTCTTAATCTCTTTCTCGTGTGTGTCAGAAAAGAATGGTGGATGCAGGAAAGGAAACACAAACTCAAGAGGCGAATCCTCAAGGTGAGTTGTTGGATAACGTGGTTCGAATGATGAGGTCGGCTATGGAGCAACAAAAGGAGAGAATAATGAAGGCGTTGGAGGTCAGAGATGCGATTGACCGAAGACGTGAAATAACTAACGAACCTGATGTGCGGAGTCTCGGTGGCACCGGGAATGTGACCAGGCTGGAAGATCTTGTCGCTGCTAACATGAGATATAACGAGAGGACCCACGTATACAAGAATTTTCTGTGCAACAAGCCGCCAGAGTTTTCAGGGACCGACAATCCAGTGGCGTGCTTGAATTAGATCTAAGAGATGGAGCAAGCCTTTGACGCTAGCGAGTGTGAGGAGGGACAGAAGGTGAAATTTGCCTCCCGCATGTTGAGGGGCCGAGCTCTTACTTGGTGGAACATCACCAAAACCGCTATGAGAACTATTACTGCTTCGTCATTAACGTGGGATACATTCAAGAAGCAAGTGTTGGACGAATATTATAACCAAAGGGCGATAGACAGAATAGAAGAGGAATTCCGAGTCCTCAAGAAAGGGGATATGTCGGTGAGAGAATACTCTAATCTCTTCATGGAGAAATTGGATTTAGTGGGACATGTCGTTCCGAGTGAGAAGGACAGAGTCAAGGCGTACATAAACGGACTGTCAGCCAACATGAAGGCGATGGTCCGAAATTCTAAAGCCTCCACCCTCCGGGGAGTGATAGAAGAATCACAATTCATGGAAGATGTTTATATTCAGAGTAGTGAAGAAGATACAGAGTCTAATGAGAAGAGAAAACGGGAGGACCAGTGGAGTCCATCCCAAGAGCGCAATGATCATGTCAATGAACGGGAAACTGGCTATCGTAGGAAGTCAAAGTGGTGTCAAGAGTGCCGAGCTAAACATACAGGTAGGTGCAACCCCAATCCCATGACATGTCTCAAGTGTGGGATGTTGGGTCACTCCCACCGAGATTGTTCCATCAAGGGGACAATCTGCTTTGTGTGCAAAGAACCGAATCATGTGAAGAGAAATTGTCCAAACGTGAGGATGGACGAGGAGACGAGCAACAGTCAGAGTATCTCAAGACGAGGGTGACCTCGATGGAAGTATCAGGTACATCTCCTAGCAACTTCAATCTTAGTTGTCTATTTTTGCTGGTTGAATGTGAATCTTTAGGACGTTGTTTGTCGTTGTGTCGCTGGGTAGTCAGTGTGCTAGTAAATTCTAGAGCGTGACTATGGGAGCGATTTCATCATTCTATGGAATCTAGAAATCCAAACCATTGGTATTGGAGAATAAACCACTCGGTTAAAACCAGGGATTTGCCATTAATCAAAGTTGATAGTTTTAAGAAATGAATTTGGTGGTTAGTGTTAGATCAAGTGGTTTATATTGGCAGTTGGGGTGTTAGGGAGACAATGTGGTAATGAAGAATATTGTTGCTGTGGGAATGAATGTGTGTTGGCGAATAACCAAGGGGGAGAATTTCCCATGTCATGTGTCCATCGCTGGACGAGAATAAGAGGACTCAAATAAGATCTCAACTGCCTATGGAAACTGTCGGCTACCATGAAATGGTGTGTAATGCTTCCCATTTGTGCTTGCCGGAAAGATTTCATGTGGAATTCTGCATCAGGCGAAAGTAATTTTTCGGCGATGTTTGGGTTTATGTGACCACTGTTAATGTGAGTTACGGTGCTAAACTTAAGGTTTGATAAGTGAAGAGATGGAGAATTTCTGGCATGTGTCATGCGAGGAGACCTACACTAAGCTTAGGAAGAGTAAGGATCTCAACCTTGGAGGTGTTGACATACACGTTTACGATGATTCGAGGTTAACGTGATTTCGTTATGTTAAATGGGCTTAAGACCCTGAGTTTTGAGGTATCTTTATAGTGGACCCTTTTAAGTGTTGTGAATCTAGGTCACTGCTACGGCACACCATTATTGGATTGTTTATGGCTATGTAGGTGGATAACCGTGCAAATGTTCAGGAGACGGAGTGTGAATTCTCTCTGGCCCACGAAATGGTTGTTAGCAAAGGGATTGGATCGGAGTCTTTTAGGCGATTTGTAAGTGGAGGCCTTGATCTAATAGGGTGAAATGTCGAAGGCAATAGTAAGCTTGTATGAAGTAATGGCCTATAGATTTCTGGTGAGGATGGGACTTGGAGCGTCTTTTGTATAGCCTTTGGTGAGGAGGGATCTAAGCTGTAAGCGTCGTGAGGTTGTGGGAATTTTGGGAAGATTGCCAACTTTAATAAAAGTTGGGAACCTTAGTGATCTTGTTGGAGGCTCATGTGTAGGATTTTTCCTTCTTAATCGATAGTGATTTTATCTCTTGTTATTGTGCTAGACTCTCCTTGCATCTTGTTGGGAGAGGTATAAGTCGAAATCAGTGGTGATCTTTGCAATGATCTTAGAGTTGTGAGAGATATCCCGAGGTTTGGGGCCTCGTTAGGGGGGGGGGTCTTGTCACAAGGGCCGTCCGTGGGGTTGTTCTTAACCCAGACTCTTAATTGGGGGTTCTACGGGATTTTGCCAGAAGGCGCAAATCGAGGGTGCATCTTTCGAGCATACGGGGATCAGTAGGTCGGCGACTCTACACAAAACCTCGTGGAGCAAGAAATAGTTGAAGGTTTGGAGATCGGGTAATCCGCCCAAGTCTTTCAGGTAAAAGACTGTGGGAAGAATTTTCATTACAAATGAGGTGGTGGAACCACTCCTCATAACCCTGCTTTGTATGTGTGATAATGCATTGCGAAGTGAAAAGGGTATGGTATCCCTTGACTAATGCTTGCCTGTCAGTAAGGATTGTTAGTAAGAGCGAGAGTTATGTTTTTCGTTTAAGGAGCCAAATGTCTGAATGTGACACATTTTGGTAGATTGGGAATTCGTTAGTAACGCCCGTGCCTCGTGGAGTTTTGGGGATTCCGGGTCAAGATTTTGAGGACGAAATCATTTTCAAGGTGGGGAGGATTGTAACACACGTAATTTCAGGATTTATCCTCGACGGTGTTACGAGAGTCGGTTGACTTTTGGGACGTAAAGGTATGGGAAATCAGGTAAGTTTCATAATGGAATCATCGGGAATCAAATCAGGCGCGAAGAACGTGAGGAAACACATTTTTGGAGTACCGCGGGTTGGTGCGCGATTTTGGGTCGTGGCATAAGCCGCGTAACACACTGGATGTGAATTTTTCAGGAAACGGGCGACTTGCGCCGCGACTTGCAAGTCGCGGAACCTGTCTGAGGGTTTTAATCGCGATTTTCGGGATCAAACTTCATTCTCTCATAACTTCTTCCTCCCAAACCCGAATTGAGTGACTCTTGAACCTAGGGTTTCGTCTTTTGGAGCTTTTCAAGTAGAGAAGGAAGTAGATTGGAGTTATTGGGTGAATCCAAGAGTTTAATCAAGGTAATCTATCCATCTTTCCATCTATAAAGTTAGGGTTTTATGTTCTTCCCCTTGTTTTGCATTCCTAGGGTTTGGAATGACTTTATGAATGTTTGTGATAGTAGATCTGTAGGAAGCTTGGAGCTAGTGTACGGATCCAAGATCTTCTCTTATAAGGAACTCAAGTGGTGGGTAAACCCTAGATTTAGTCTAAATTTAGCAAGATGAGTTCTAGTTGCTTTGAAAAACTATATACATGTCAAAATGCACATATTTTGGGTTTTAAAAGTATATCCATGAATTTGCTTCATTTTGAGAAGTTTTGTAAACATTTGTATACTTGCACATATTTGGGTTTCAAATATTTGAAAATGGTTTACAATAATATATGAGATGTTGGAGTCATCAAAAAGGGGATTTTAATCCACCATTCATGTTTCTCGAACTATTTGATGAATGTGGGTATTATGTTGCTTTGGTTCCTATTATGGGAAGATTTGAAGTACAAATGGTTTTAAATGGGGTTTTAGTGTGTGTTGGAGATTTTAAAGAGCGGTTACTGAAATATGGTCATTTGGGGCTTTACGTAACCTACGGGTTTTATATTTGAAAACTTTAACTCCTTTGACTTTAAAAGTGTGAGTTGTTGGAACGGATACCTTTTAATTTGGGAATATTTGGTAAAGTTGTAAATCGGCTTATATAGCCATATTGGCTCTATTTGAGTATCAAATGTTTTATGAAGCCTTTCGGCTTGAATCGTACGCTAACGAGTTTTGGGACGTTGTCCGGTTTAAACGACTCCTTATGGAATGTTTTATGAAAATACAGTTATTATACCGATATTGGTTATTACATGTTTGGATGCATTAGTTCATTCATATGGAGTCATGTAATGTTTAGACTGTAATGCATTGGATCCATAGGCATATGAGTCGTTATGTTCATCATGGAGTTTTAATGTCCATGTTTGAGTCTAGTGAGTGGTCCCCAAGTCATGTTGATTATGTAAGCTTGCGGTGGTGCTCTGGAGGAGCCGTATACGGAGCTAAATCTTGCGGTGGTGCCCAGAGTGAGCCGGATACGGGGACTTGTGACTTTGTGGTGAGACTCATCTAGAGGTCGAGTACACACTAGGATCAATGGTGTCTTGCGGTGGGAGCTCAGAGGAGCCGAATTGGGGAACCATGGTCTTATGTGAAACTCGAGAACGTTGATACGTGGCTTAACTTTGTGTGCCCGCCACATTCGATGGAATCGGGTTTCCCCCGTCACCGAAAGGTGTTATCTTGGGTATTCCCTTATCCATGCCTTCGGTGTTAAAACGTACTATTTTAATGACACAATGAGTCCTTTGGAGAAATACCATGTGGGTGCGTTTTGGGGAAATTTGGGCGTCGGTTATTTATTTAAAATGGGTGCTTGGAAACTTGAAGGAACGTGTTATGTCAATAAAGCCTCTTTACAATCAGTATTTCTAAAATGGCCTATTCAGAGTAAAATGTTCATTTTAAATGTTTTATGATTTATATGATGAAAACTGCTTTAACTCACTAGGCGTTAAGCCTAACACTTTTTCTTTTCGACATGTATATCAGGTCTTAGATGGATCTGAGTGGCGAGTGGAGTTTGGTAGAAGTTCAGGTAGGATGACTTTAGTGACGTCATCACGTTTGGTGAAGATAACAACTTTGGTGGTTTTAGTAACATCCGGATAATGTTGTCCCCGTTTGTGGGACTAGATAGTTCCGTCAGAACTCTGATACGTAGTTATAGTGATCCTGTATTGTAACTTTAGATATTTGGTATTTCAATGCTATGTATTTAAGAGTTTTTGGAAGTTTTATTTTGTCTGCTATTTTCGAATTTTAAGGGTGTTACAACTTTCTTACCCAAACTTTTAAATTCTTTACTTTTTAACCCAGTTATTACAATATCCCTGAAATTTTGCTTGTCCCCAAGCAAATAATATAAAAGAAAGAAAATGACTCAATTAAAAGATATGGAAGATCAAGGCATTAAGTGCACACACATTGCGAAAAGATACCATATAAAATCCATAGCCTTTCATAAATTCCTAGTCATCCATTACTAGCCTAGGTATGTGCATGATTTATAAGCTAGTATCCACTTTCTTCTTTCTCAACTTATCACAATCAAATTTAGGATCAAAAGGGCTTTGGTAGGGTCACTCATTTTTGGCAATTTTTGTCTCACCTAGTCTTTTTCCACACAAATTTCCAACAATTTTTTTTCAATTTTGGCACTTTTGTGCTCTTTTTTTCTGTTTTTGTGCACCTTGCCCCTATGGGACATTTGTGTGCACCTTACCCCTATGGGGTATTTTTGGGTGTTTTGTTAAGGCATCAAGTTAGAGCTATGCTCTTTTGTATTGATGTTCAAGCTTTGTTTTGCCATTATGCAACTTCCATATCCCTAAACTTTACAACCTCAAACTTTGAAATTCACAATATCCTCATTGTGAGGAAACAATGTGCTTTGGTGTATAATGGCTACAAGTGGTTTATGGTGAGTGAAAGATGGCCTAGATCATGTCCCAAACAGATTGTTCATTTCCAATGTGTCCCAAGAAAGTGAAAGCTAGCTCTAATGCACACATAGACTAGGTGCAATGATGTGTTCCAAAAAATTATTTAGGCTATGAATTCAAAAGATATGCAAGTAACATGTGATGATTTTAACATGAAAATAAATCTATAAATCAGAAAATAATCCCAGACACAAAACAAAAGAAATAACATAAAAAAATATGGAGACTAAGTGAAGTGATTTGAACCTGCCCTACTCCTTAGGAGTAGGCTGTGAAGCCTCTATTGTTGATGTTGCATGTTGTGGTACCAATCTCTGCATTTTTTAGTAAGGTGCTCTTCTTTTTCATCTGATGGATCACTCGTTGACAACTTCTTGAGGAATGATGGAATTTGTTGGAGCACATCAGTATGCTCCTCAACCTGAATGATCCTCACCAACTCATTTTGGTGTTTCTCTTTCCACTTATGCTTGTATATTTCCCTTATCACTTCCTTCACACCTTGATCATGGCACAAGACTTCGATGGCATATATGGGGGAATATTTCATCACATCATGATTTTTGCACACCACCTCACCAACACTAGAACTTGATTTTCTGAAGCTTCCCGAGCCCTTGGATTGATCATCACGTCCCTTTTTCAAAACAACTTGAAGACCTTCTGCACAACTTTGTTGTAAGGATGCTGCAGCATCTGCAATAATGCGGTTGTTCTGCACAGATTCAAAGCATGGGTTAATGACAATCTTGGCATTTTATTGTACCTCTTCACTATTTTGAAGTGAAGATGGGTTGCTCAAATGCTCAGATTCTTCCTCGAAATTCTCTATCTCTTGACTATTTTCCAAAGTATTGACCTCATCCTTATCCTTACCAATACTCTCAAAATTTTCAATCTCACTTGGTATAGGATTTTGGATTTGTCTATTACTCTCACTAATGATCTCTCCAACACAGGTCGTTATGTTAATAACAACTCCATTTATGTTATGTAAAAAATCATTCATCAAAGTTTCGAGAGATTCAAAGTTTTCAGTTTGTTCTAAAGAAGGTGTAGGGGATAAAAATGAGTTGTTAAAATCATCCCCTTGAAAACTTCCAGAAAAGTCAACTTGTTCCTCCCAAGATTGGTCAAAAGTATTTGAATAAGTGTTACTCCAATCTTGGTAGGGAGGTATTGGTGATGTGAACATGCCATGATCTTGATCACTTAAAAACAAATTAGGATGATCCTCCCATGATTGATTGTAACCATTGAAGTGTGAGACATCCCAATTACTATCTCCTATGAAATAATGGGATTCGGGGTTCGAAGGACAATTATACGAGAAATGATTTCCGCCACAATAGTCACAGAAAAAAGTTTCATACGGCCCAAACAAATGTCCCATGGAATCCATATTCACAGAAAGAAAAACTCAAAGATTTGTTACTCGGACATACATGGAGACGTATGACAAGCAACAAAGGTGGTAGAAAAATTAGCTTAACAAAACTCAATCGCTAAACAACAATAGATTTACGCCTATCCCCGACAACGGCGCCAAAAATTTGATACGAAATGTTTGCACACCTCTAGAACATGTGATAATTGAATCTCAAAGCAAGTATACAACGGGATCCAATATCGTATTTTCAAGTAATAAAATGGTAAGAACCAAGTATCGTATTCCACAGGGATAGGTATCTTATGTTGCAAGATCTCGAGATGAAAAACTAACTTCAGATGGCGAGTTTGAACACTTTGTTTGGTTTGAGTTGGTTAACAGTGATATGATTAACAAGATATATAAAGATAGAATGGGTGCAAGACTTAAAGTGAGGAGTAAACAAAAATTCTAGAGACCAATGCTATAGGGATGCTATAGCATTAGTTCAGCAACAACAAGTTCCACCATGTACTTTAAAGAGTATCCTTCCGGATATCTACCATTGCACTGTTGTTTAGCCTTCAATCAACATATGCCTATGCAAATGTCCGGACCAGTGTGAGTGTCAAATGGTTTATTTAAAGTATATGGAAAAACAAATGTCTTTGTTTAAAAAATCACTCTTCCGAGTTGATTCCCATATCATTCAAGTTGACGTGTTCTTAGTGGCTCATTCCTAAGTCCACTACACTTTAACACTTTGACTAATGATCAACCCGTCAAGAATCAATCGGTTTGAAAAACAAAGATAGCAAGTTCCCTTGCTAGTAACTCTTCCAAGTACACTTCCCGTATCATTCAAACCGACGTGCTTTTCCATGGCTTATTCCTAAGTCAATGGCACTTTCACACTTTAAGAAGTGATCAATTCGTCAAGAAGTGCTTTTGGATTTATAAAACTTAAAATGACACAGTGGAACAATGTTATTGAAGAACAAAGTCCACTAGTTTTTGGTTTACAACCACCCTTTTCGTCTCACACCCAAACTATAAAATTAGCTACTCATTACGTAATATAAATTGCAAGAAAAGTAAATGACATAAATTAAAGACATAATGTAAATGACAAAATATAAATGACGGAATGTAAATGACGGAAAATAAATGATTGAATTTAAATTACTAAATATAAATGACTGAAAGTAAAGAGCATAAAGTAAATGATATAAAACAATAAATAAAAGTAGAAGAATCTGTTATGCAATGCTGTAGCAACCCATGTGTAAGAACAAGAATTCCAAAAATGAAATTAAAAACTAATATTAAAAGTTCTAGAGAGAGAGTCACAATATCAGTTCTAAAACTGATTTATTACATCCTAGAAACACAAAGCCATCACCCCTATTTATACCAAACAAGGAGGGCAAAGATGTAAATAAAAAGCTTAAAATAATAATAAAAATACAACAACTAAAGTTTTTTTTCCAAAGTTACACTCCAAGTGATGCCAACACTCCAACTCCAGCCAACTACTACTTCTATTATTGCCAAAAATATCTGGTTCCATTGTAACAAAAGGTTGGATTTGGATTAATTTCGTTGGCCATCTTCATCAAATTCGTTCATGGCTCTTCCAACAAGCAGATCGGGATGCTGTAGCATTGACTGGCAGTAATGAAATCAGCGTAAAACATATGTTATCTTCCATAAGTAGTAAAAGACAGGAAAATCATAAACTTAGCTCCATATAACATAAAAGGGAAAATAAGATAAGAAAAATGGACTCAAAGTTGGGATTAAACAAAATGATCTATCTAAAAAGAAAGAAAACGTGTTCTTATGGATTGAATTCTCAATGCATATCAATCCCCCCCTCAAAAGAATTTCGTCCCCGGAATTCCTTCGTCGAACAAACTGGGATACTGATTCCTCATAACTGACTCCAACTCCCCAAGTCGCCTCTTGACCTTTATGGAATTGCCACTGAACTTTCACCAGTTGGATTTCTTTGCTCCTCAATTTCTTCACTTTACGATCTAAAATGGTCATCGGTTCATCAACATAACCTAGTTTTTCATCTATTCGAACGTCGCCCAATGGTACTACCACATCCACCTCCGCTAGACACTTTTTCAAATTAGACACATGGAATGTAGTGTGTATACCTCGTAGTTCCATAGGCAGATCCAACTTGTAAGCTACCTCCCCAACGCGCCCCACAATAGCATACCGTCCCACAAACCTCGGTGAGACTTTTATCATCAACTTGTCCCCTACTTGAACTCTATCGGCTTCCTTCGTTTATTTGCGTACATCTTCTGACGATCTTGAGCTACCTTTAACCTTTCCCGAGTCTGGTTCGCCCTGTCGGCCACCACTTGAACTGTCTCTGAACCCATAATATCTCTCTCCCACCTCATTCCAACACAAAATGTGCAACATCTGCTCGCCTAATGTGACCAACACCCTGTTTTCTCAAAGCACAACGTTCACAACTTATCATTGTTGCACCACTCATACGTATTACACATACGATGCGCCAAACTTCAATACCCTTAACTTCTTACCTGAAGGACTGAAAACTTCCATCAGTCATCACTTTCATAGGCCACTAGTTCCCACTGACCGAATAAAACAACACACTTCAATTCCACTGTCCGCACAATCGTCCAACTATAAGCGCAATATAACAGGTTTCACCCATCCAACACGAAGTGACCATGCTCGCACAAACTACCCCAAGTAGCTTAACGCTAGACAACCAACTCGCTTGGAATCTCTTCCACGCAATACTACGTCTGACACCTTGGTCCTTCACTCCGAACACTACATCCCGTCACCTCTTTCTTTCCTTCTAAAATGCTTCAAACTTCCTTCAATAAACGACTCGCGGAATAGCGGTGCGAGCTTTTAGACCAACCGCTCAACATAGATTACTCGACACCCAAAAGCAACGTACGCCATAACCTCCTTCTCACACTCGCTAAGGATTCATAAATTTACTAACAACGACAACAACGAACATAATTCTACATTTAGTTCTCTATCCAAACTTCTCACCCTCAGATTACCCACATTTCCGACATATTAACTTCACTCTCTTTTCGTCACAGCAAACACTGCTCGCCCAACATTGCTTACTCCATCCCTCGATGGTTCCCAAATGTGTCGAAAACACATTTACTTCACAACGCTTAACCAACGGACTACTTACACTTTTTCAAGAGAAAAACAATCAAGTTCTTCCAAAAACATTGCCCACTACTCAAAAGCACCACACGATTCTCGCACTACAACAGGATTGCCCAAGCTGCTAGAATTCCTTCGCCTTAAAGAATATCTCGACAAGCTTACGTATCTCCTGCCCACTACACTTCACTCAGAACTAAACAGTTCGATTACATCAACATTATAAGGTAAGATGAATTTGTCTGAAACTCACCTCAATCCAAAACACATGGTTCCTCTCTTAGACGTCCGCCATCTATCATTCGAAAATTATCCCCCACTTAGAACTACTCAGATGCCAACCAGACGATCACACCTCCCAGCCACATACGTGCCACTTATAGATCATTCCCCAGAAATCTCCAGACAAGGACGCTTGTCCTATAACAATATCACCATCCTACCACCTAACTCCGAAGAACTCCTTACCAATTTATTGACTTGCACACCTACTTATGGTATAATAGTCACCAACTCCTCGATACAACCACCACCTTGCCACCTTGATACACAACAATCCAAAAACCCAAAATCTTCAAGACTACTTTGCACGCATACAAATACCGGCTTCTTCCCTCTTATCATAATACTAATATCTGATTCCAAGGCATTTCACGACCTTGTCTTTCTCAAATCTGAATAAACTGCAAAACCATGACCCTCAAAACCACTCAACAAAATATCACTCCTTGTCGGCTCATCGCGACCCGATCGGACTAGCGGCCTTCCATTTCGCAATATTTGTACAAAGTGGTCCAACATTACACCAGGTACACACCTTTTCCGAATAACCCTTTGCTTCCTCACGAAAAACTCAACGAAACTAACCATAACTAATTCTTCATTTACAACCGACCCCCATTAATCACGCAAATGGTCTCCGATTTCACATCAACAATCGACGTTGTGACCCTTCCACCGGCCTCCGACCTACAAGGATTCCCAAAGAAGCCCACCTTTTCTAAGGCCGCAACCTACTGCCATAGAAGCATCCTAACGACTCCCAATTCCACCCAACCACAACCATTTGTCAACACCCACAACTCAAGTCGTTGAACAAGCGGTTAAGCCATTAAAATTCAACATCCTTAACATCAGAGCTCGACCACTCACTAATCGAGCGCCCTACCAACCGTACCAGATATTGTCTGCTTTGTCCACAAACCTGGACTCACGATTTTGAAACGCGTCTGATAGAGGAGGTATCAAGTCCCTTTATAAGGCAACATCTGTTCCCCTCCCAACCAAAGTGGAATCTTATACGCCCCACCTCCAGTCTCTCAAGACCTTCCTCACGACCTAGAGAGTTCATAGCCTTCATGCATGACACACCATGAATTTAGATTTTTGACATAATTGAAAATTTTTACATGCACCATATTATGAAACAAGCTTGAATACACACCACCCCATACCGACATCATTGATTAACTATGAACAACGATCTCGATGATCGTTCATTCTCAACTTCACAACAAAATACATCTCACCCATTCCAAAATCGATGTTGACACCCTCGAATTTATTGTTGATAAACATTACCCACGCGATTTAAACAGATACTACAGAATTGCTTATAACGAGTCAGACGACTCTCACTCTCATTGATATAACAACATATGTTCGTACCAAATACGCTTATAAAATCGTGTGACCCAACGCTGTTATGATTATTACAGCAAAAGTTAACTCATTTATAACGAAGTAAATTATGTTTCCCACGTCAAAATAAAAATTTTATTGCTCAATGCAACATACTTGTCTTTTTCATTCAAACCCACATTTACACGAATCAACACGTTTTTCTAAAACGAATATCTCGCAAGGCACCCACATGTCACGAAATTTGATATGAATTATTTTAATGACTCCAACAATTTGTTTGAAACACAATGCATGAGACCCATTTGACATTGAAGGCAATAAATACTCTCACAAGGTCAACTACTTGCACTCACCACAACTCATCTCAGACTTTCTATTTCCGACCAACCAGTCATGGTCCTCACATTTGCCACTACCTCCAGCACCAACGCTTCCCAACATCCTTGAATGTCCAAGTACCAGTTACCATCGCAACTACAATTTCACCAAACGCGCATCCTCACTTTTGATCTCAAACAAACTTACCAACCATACCTCGATTCTATTGACCCTCACTACATTTTATCAGTCAGCACTGATTTCATCTCTCAACCAACCTTCGGTTAACTACAACTCTAAAAACCTCATTTCTAACCTCCGGTTCTTGGACTAGCACTCTCCTGATTCCCACTAATCGACACAACATTCTACCAAACCGAAGACTCCCTTGGGGCGAAAATCTCACCTCCAAACATATTCTTTTCATTAAGGACCCATGAGATCCTTTCTCAACGAAGTATCTACAATCCGCACAATATTCTTCCCAAACGGTATTAACCTTACAACCACAATCGAATCCACCTACCACGCCAGACCAACACTATCAATTCATAGATAGGGTTCTCTACCCAAAACCACACTAAACAATAGCAATCGAGTATGCCCATGCACCTGTAAATTCATAATGGCATTGGCCAGATGCGATTTTGAATTTACCTTAAATGAGAGTACTCGCTATTGTTATCACGCCTCTCGATAATCAAGGTCTTCCTGAAAGGTTTTCTAAATCTCAGTTGTGTTCCCTACTCCACAGTTTAAGTTTAGGCCCATCCGGTCATCTAAATCGCTTAAACTATGACTCTGATACCAACTGTAATGACCCAACCAGAACAAAAGCTATTAATTAATTCATCAACAGATTTATAAACACATAAGGATAAATCACGCTACTGACCACACTACCGTCGAGGACGGTGTGTCTAACCCGCACAACCTTAATTTTGGGACACACCCCCAATGGCATAAACGGGCCACACTCCCCGGTATGAGTAGGCGGGCCACACTCCCCGACTTAGGTTACAATCTCCACACATAATGTATGCATACATTTAAATTTCAACGATTTATAACACACTTAATTAATTTCGTAATAATCATGCCATCGTAAATAAATCAAAGTTTAAAATTAAACTTCACATGTTTTCGTTAACAAAAAGGTTTAGTTCAGAAAACTAACCTGACATCCTTAGCTTAATTCCGACGTCTACTCTTACGATTCAAACCGAAACCTATAAAGGAAACATTGATCGGTGAACCCTCTAAACCTTCTAATTTATAACAAGGTTGACCTTAACACCATAACCTCAACGTCACTTATTCTCTAAAGTAATTTAGTCCACTAGAATACCAACTTGAAACAAGGTACCTTGCAATAAAATGAAAATGGGTCGGTCATCTAATTATCAAAGCCCAACAACTAATTTAATCTTTAACTTCAATCTGGGCTTCGGCCCACAAAACATAACCCGGGGACCGGGGTCAAAGGGTTGCCCGGACCCATCGACCGGGGTCTGCTTACACACTCTCGACCGGTGCGTGGATTGTCCGGACCTTGGGGTCGACCGGTGTCTCCCCTTCGACCGGTGTCACATCTTCGACTGGGGCCTGACTAAAGGGTCGCCCGGTTCCTCTTTTCTCGACCGGGGCCAACAAAATCCGGTGACCGGAGTCACTCGGGCCCGGTATCGATCGATACCCAGATTTTCGAACGAAACCCAAAGACTCGATATACAGATATCACGAACCTCATATTAATACCAGAAATCAATAACAATCTAAACCAAAATCCCTTAATCATATGTAGAACTTGATTAACCAAGAACTCCATTAACCAAAAACTAAATCTACAGTAAACACCAAAACTAAACCCAGAAATCAAAGGAGCAATCGATAAAAAACCCAACTAACATATTTGTGAAGAACAAAAGATAAGCCTTACTCAACCATAAAGAGGAAGGAATTAGTGTTTACCTTTGAAGATTTGACGAACACCCAACTCTGCCTCTTTTCCTCTTCTTCCACCGAATTGCTTCAATCTCGCTCTCCCTTCTTCCAAAAATTAACAGCCGCCAACACAATACACTAAATTCCTAGGGTTAAATCTCTTTTTTCCAACTTTTCACTCTAGACCCCCTTACTATGGCCTTTCCGCTTTCTTACCCAAACTTTTAAATTCTTTACTTTTTAACCCGATTATTACAGTAAACACTTACCGGGTAAAAAATGCTTACCAACAATCCAATAAGTCATATGTTCAAATCCAATAAGGCATCGTTTGGCAAAAATAAGCTAGCTTATAAGGTAGGTACATGTTTGGATGAACATAAAATAGTTTATAAGCTAGCTTTTTGATAAGCTAATTGGAATAGCTTACGAGGAGTTTTTTTGTGATTATTCCAATTATGCCCTCATTAATATTCATTATTTTATATTAACTATTAATTATAAATAAATATTAATTATTAAAATTTATTATTATTAATTAACAAATATTAATTAATATTATCTGAAAATTATAATATAAATTTTAATTATACCTTGATATTAATTTTTAATTGTTTAAAAGTATTGATGATTATATCCTTTTTTTTATATTGATCAAAATATTTTATGTAACACCCTAAAAATAGGGATAACAAAAATCCGAAAAACGGACATGAGGTATACTAAAATTTGCCATAGCAAGAGCCTCCAAAAAATGGGGAATATTTAAATAACCTGTTTAATCACAATTTGTAATTTTAACGGACAATAAAATAACAACCAACTAATCTAATTTCTACATCTAGAAAAGAGATTACAAAAGGGTTGTTATCTATAAGCCCAACGGTTCAATCCCAAAAGAAGTAGCGTCTAAGTGCAAAATCCCCAATCTCTCACCCAAAGCATCTAAACCTGCTTAGGAACGGCGCCGCTAGAACCTGAGATACACATCGACACCAAACAAGTGTTAGGCCAAAAAGCCTAGTGAGTTGAACAATAATAAGCATGCATGAACAGTTACAATTTTTATCAGCAGCTAACCAGTGTTCAATATATGTGGAGTCATTAGGGGAGACCCAAAGCACCAATCAATTCCACTCCAAAGAGTCAATGCACCTTGATGCCCTTAACAAGGAAAACCCCAAAGGCCCGACACACCCGGAGATCAGACCGTAAAGGAAACTTTCCGAGTGGCGGAGGTCTAGGCACATACCATCCCGGTGGTGCCCCAAGACTACATCCTCCTAGTGAACTTGCCTTGATTCATCCAACATAATGCATATAGGAGGTCCTTAGGTTTATTCCAACCCAACATATTTCCATACCGACTACGGGTACGATGTTACCATCCTATCCTCATGGAGTCCAACAAAAGTCCCAAACGATAATTATACTCATCATGCATATAATTATGTCACCAAAGTGATATTCCAACTAAAACCATCATAACCCACATATATGCATATATTTAACATATCAAGGTACTCATTTTATATATCCATGGGAAAAGCCCCAAATAATGGCACACATAACATAAAACATAGCGTATCACCAATATCCATATTTCCAACCATTTTCATCAAGAAATCCCAAATACTTGAACACATAGAGAATGAAATAACAAATAGAAGATTATGATGTGTATCTAGTTTTAACAAAGGTTTAGTAAACTCACAATCTAGGTTTTGTACCAAAACCTAGAAAAGATGAAAAGCCTAGATTTGAGGAGATGAGACTTGAAGTGGAGAAGTTGAGCTTTATGAACCCTAGAAATTTGTCCTTGAGAGAAGTTATTGCAAGTGTGAAGATCCAACCACCAAGGAGAGTTGTATTTATGAGGGTTAGGGTTTTGAGAGGAAAAGTTTGGTTTGGAAGTCTCCAAAATCGCCAAAGAGAAGGGAGGGTTTGAGAGAAATGAGGTTAAAATCTGATAAGGATTCATTTAAAGCACTGCCCCCTGACGGCGATAGTGCCATTGGCACTATCGCGAGTCACAATCGCGAGCACCCGAAGACCTACGGTACCAACCGCGCGATAGTGCCGTCCGCGATAGTGCCATGGCACAATCGTGTGGCACAATCGCGACCGTCCCCGAACTCTCGGTACACATTCGGCGATAGTGCCCTTCGCGATAGTGCCCAGGGCACAATCGCGGGGCACAATTGCGGGGCACACGAAAACAGTCCGGAACTCAACCGAAAACGATAACTAGCACAAGAATTGCACGATTAAAGATGGTAAATCAATATATGACATTTTAACACATTTTATGATCATAAAATGCACATAAAGACACATATTCACACATAAACGAAATTAATGCATTAAGGGAGACAAAATACTTACCTTATGAATTTACGGGTGTTACAATCCTCCCTACCTAAATAGGATTTCGTCCTGAAATCTCATGCGACAACAAATAAGTGAGGATAACGCTCCTTCATGTCATCCTCGGATTCCCAAGTAATGTTAGTACCCCGATGGTGCTTCCATTGCACCTTTACCATTACCACATCTTTATGCCGTAATTTCTTCACCTTTGACTCTAAAATCGTCTCCGGTTCTTCCAAGCAACGATTTCCATTGTCTACCCGAATCTCTGACAATGGAATCACGCTCTCTTCCTCGGCTAGACATTTCCGAAGGTAACACACGTGAAAAGTAGGATGTATCCCATCCATTTCCGGCGGTAAGTCCAACCGGTAAGCTTGAAGTCCAATTCTTTCTAAAGTAACAAAGGGTCCAAGGAAACGAGGGCTAAGCTTCCCGCGTTTTCCGAAACGGATAATCCCCTTCCATGGAGACACCTTTAGCATTACACGATCACCCACTTGCAACTCGACCAGTCTTCTCTTTTTGTCTGCATAGCTCTTTTGTCGGTCTTGCGCCGCCTTTAGTCTCTCACGAATTTCCTTCACCTTGTCGGCCGTTTCTTGGACAATTTCCGGTCCGGCAAACTGCTTCTCGCCCGCCTCGAGCCAACAAACTGGAGTTCAGCACTTTCGTCCGTACAACGCCTCGAACGGCGCCATCCCAATGCTAGAATGGTAACTGTTGTTGTACGCGAACTCTACCAAGGGTAGATGTGAATCCCAACTTCCCTCGAAGTCTATTACACATGACCTCAACATATCTTCTAATGTCTGGATCGTCCTCTCGCTTTGACCATCCGTTTGAGGATGGTACGCCGTGCTCAAATTTAGTCGAGTACCCAACTCCTTTTGCAAACTAGCCCAGAAGTTCGAAGTGAATCGGCTGTCCCGATCCGATACAATAGATTGCGGAACTCCGTGCCTCGACACCACCTCGTCAATATAAAGCTTGGCCAACTTTTCTATTGGCAAGGTCTCCCGCATTGTAAGGAAATGTGCACTTTTTGTCAACCGGTCAACAATTACCCAAATGGTGTCGTGCCCACGCAAGGTCTTTGGTAACTTCGTCACGAAATCCATAGTAATGTTGTCCCATTTCCACTCGGGAATGGACAGCGGTTGCAAACTCCCATACGGTCTTTGATGCTCCGCTTTGACTTGAAGGCATGTGACACACCTTTCCACATAACTAGCCACGTCCAACTTCATCACCGGCCACCAATAATTCAACCTTAGGTCTCTATACATCTTGGTGCTACCGGGATGTATAGAATATTTCGACTTATGAGCTTCCTCGAGAAGTAAGTCACGATTTCCCCCAATATTTGGCACACAAATGCGCCCTTGAAAGAGTTTGAGTCCACGACCATCTTCTGTTAAGAGTTCCTTTTGTTTGGACATAACCTCGGCCTTGAGGTTCTCTTCTTTAAGTGCTTCCGCTTGGCTCGCTCTTATACTTTCCAACAAACTTGACACCACATCGATCCTAGTATGGGACATTTTGACACCTCCATCATGACTCCTTCGACTCAACGCATCCGCCACCACGTTGGCCTTACCGGGATGATAGAGTAGGTCACAATCGTAATCCTTTAAAAGCTCTAGCCATCTCCTTTGTCGCATGTTGAGTTCCTTTTGATCGAAAATGTACTTGAGATTCTTGTGATCCGTGAAAAGAGTACACTTGGTCCCATACAAGTAGTGTCGCCATAACTTTAATGCAAAAACTACCGCCACCAACTCCAAATCATAAGTCGGATAATTCTTCTCATGATCCTTTAATTTTCGTGACACGTAGGCTATTACTTTCCCCCTTTGCATTAGGACACACCCAAGCCCCATCTTGGAAGCGTCACTAAACACAACAAAATCTTCCGATCCTTCGGGTAGGGATAAGATCGGAGCTTCGCATAACTTCCTCTTGAGCGTCTGAAAGGCTTGCTCTTGTGCGTTGGTCCAAAGAAACTTGACGTTCTTCCTTGTAAGAGAAGTGAGCGGTGTAGCTATCTTGGAAAAGTCTTGAATGAAACGTCGGTAGTAACCCGCTAAACCCAAGAAGCTTCGTATCTCCGTCGGACTTGTTGGAGGTTCCCAACTCATCATTGCCTCGATCTTTGCCGGATCCACTTTTACCCCGTCCTTTGATACCACATGCCCCAAGAATTGCACATCTTGATGCCAGAATTCGCACTTTGAGAACTTCGCGAACAACTTCTCCCTCCTTAAAACTTCTAATACTTCCCGTAAGTGTTTTCCATGCTCGGACTCATCCTTTGAATATATTAAAATATCGTCGATGAAGACGATCACAGATTTATCCAAGAATGAGCGACACACACGGTTTATCAGATCCATGAATACGGTCGGAGCGTTGGTTAGACCGAAAGGCATCACCAAAAACTCGTAATGGACGTATCGTGTCCGGAAAGCCGTCTTCGGAATGTCCTCTTTCTTCACTCAAACTTGATGATATCCGGACCGAAGGTCAATCTTCGAGAAACATCCCGCGCCTTGAAGTTGATCAAAAAGGTCGTCGATGCGAGGTAGAGGATACTTGTTCTTCACTATGACTTTGTTTAACTCCCGATAATCTATGCACATCCTCATGGACCCGTCCTTTTTCTTCACGAACAACATCGGTGCTCCCCATGGTGACAAACTCGATCGAATGAAACCCTTCTCCAACAACTCTTGCAGTTGCGACATCATTTCCTTCATTTCTATCGGTGCCAAACGATATGGAGCTCGAGCTATCGGAGCCGCTCCCGGAGAGAGATCGATCTGAGATTCCACTTGTCGTTCCGGTGGTAATCCGGGTAAGTCTTCCGGAAAGACATCCGGAAAATCCCGCACGACTTTCACATTTTCCACCGTCTTCTTTTCCTTCTTCGCGTCCACCACGAATGCTAGATACGAAGGGTAACCCTTCTCTAAGAACTTCCGAGCCTTGAGAGAGGAGATTATAGGGTTGCAACCTTTTCCCTTCTCTCCATAGATGATGACCACATTGCTTCCTTCCAAAGGCACTCGAATCATCTTTTTAGAGCAAAAGATGTCGGCCTTGTGCCTTACTAACCAATCCATGCCTATGACCACGTCAAAACCCCCTATGGCCATAGGTAGCAAATCTACCCCAAAAGGATTCCCATCGATCTCTATAGTGCAGTTACAAAAACAGTTTCGGATGATTACCTGGTCCCCATTGGCTATCTCTACTACTAGTGCATCGGGAAGAACACTAATAGGAATAGTGAATCGCTTACAGAAGGTATCTGACACAAAAGAACACGTAGCACCCGAATCAAACAAAACACGAGCTGGCAAGGAGTTTACTAGGAACGTACCCGAAACGACATCCGCGGTCTCCTTTGCCTCCTTGGTAGACATCCGGAAAGCTTGACTCGGCGCCCTTGGTGGTTGCTCGACTCTGGCCGTCGAACCCACAGAATTTCCCCCATTTCCTCCATCTAGCTTTGGGCAGAATCTTTTCATATGCCCCGGTTCTCCGCACTCAAAACATACCGATCCCTGGATGGAACATTCTCGAGTCGTATGGTTCTTCTTACCACACTTGGCGCACCTGGTTGGACCGGAGTAAGTTCTTGTAGCACATGGTACCGAGTGCTTTGACCTGCACTTAGAACACCACCGTTCTTCACGACGTTGATCACCCGCTTTCCCACTTACAAAGGGTCTCGACTAACGAACGGGCCCAGATGGCCCTTCCCACTTCCTTTTCTCACCAACTAATCTCTTCTCTTCCCTTTCGGCATTGATGTCGTCCTCAACGAGCAAGTACTCTTCGATCATTTCTTGTAGCGTCGAACACTTTGCATTCCTTACCGCCGATCGCATCCCGACCGGTAACCCTTGATGATAGGCTTTAATCTTGGATCTTTCATCGGGGACTAGATGTCCCACCAAGTTTAGTTTCTCCAAAAAGAGTTTGGAGTAGCCAACCACAGACAGGTTCCCTTTCTTCAGATCTCGGAACTCCCGCTCCAACTTGTCCATCGAACGCGCTACAATACTTATCCATAATCTTCTCTTTGAACACCGGCCAAGTTAACTTAGCCAGAACTTCAGGAGTGAGGACTGATCGAGTGAGATTCCACCAAATCAAAGCCTCTCCCCGAAGTAGTTGAGAAGCAAACTTGACCCGTTGAGAGGGATCGCACTCACTTGACTCAAAGTCCATCTCTACCTCTTTGAGCCAGTACATGCAAGCAACCGGGTTATCTAAACCCGCAAACTCCTTAGGGTGGCACCCCAGAAACGTCTTGTAAGTGCACCCCTTAGTCTTCGTCCGAATCCCTTCAGCGGATGGTTCCTCAACCGTTACCACATTCAGTCCACCCGACCCCACAATAATGTTTTCAGCCATCGTCTCAGGTTGTCGGTGGCTAACGTCTCGATCCTCTAGGAGTTTCATGAAATACTCTTGCTGTTGGGTCATGGCCGAAGTCATGGCCAACTGTTGTTGGGCCAGGGCCGCATTCATAGCCAACATCATGCTATCCTGAAGTCGGGTCTCCATGGTAACTTCCTCCAGGATGGCGATACCTGTATTGAGGTTCCGACACGGAATATGCTCAGGCCCTCCTCCTAAGATTCTGGGTATAGGAATGTCATCGGAGGTTGCCCCCACCGGGGGTCGTACTGTTGCAGATTCCACTTCTGGTTGCCCCTCTGGCATGTCCGGTAATCTACTTCGAGTGTTTACCATTGATCACTGCCACACAAGCACGAGAAGGAGATTGAGAAAAGACTAAGCGAGTTTAACTCATCGTACGTACTAATACCTTCATCAATTATTATAATAATAGTAAACCAAGTATGCTCACGTAACAATGCATTCATAATAGCAGTAGCTAAGTGAAATTATGAACGAACCATACACAAGAATTCTTGTCACCATCATCATAACTTTCAATTACAGTAATTCCGTAATCCTAACGCTCTTCCCACCTAGGATTTCTACCCCAAGAGGACAGTGAGGTCAAAACAGTCTAAAGCTTAAGTCTAGATATGCTCCAACAATACCTAGTTCACTTAAACTAAAGCTCTGATACCAACTTGTAACACCCTAAAAATAGGGATAACAAAAATCCGAAAAACGGACATGAGGTATACTAAAATTTGCCATAGCAAGAGCCTCCAAAAAATGGGGAATATTTAAATAACCTGTTTAATCACAATTTGTAATTTTAACGGACAATAAAATAACAACCAATTAATCTAATTTCTACATCTAGAAAAGAGATTACAAAAGGGTTGTTATCTATAAGCCCAACGGTTCAATCCCAAAAGAAGTAGCGTCTAAGTGCAAAATCCCCAATCTCTCACCCAAAGCATCTAAACCTGCTTAGGAACGGCGCCGCTAGAACCTGAGATACACATCGACACCAAACAAGTGTTAGGCCAAAAAGCCTAGTGAGTTGAACAATAATAAGCATGCATGAACAATTACAATTTTTATCAGCAGCTAACCAGTGTTCAATATATGTGGAGTCATTAGGGGAGACCCAAAGCACCAATCAATTCCATTCCAAAGAGTCAATGCACCTTGATGCCCTTAACAAGGAAAACCCCAAAGGCCCGACACACCCGGAGATCAGACCGTAAAGGAAACTTTCCGAGTGGCGGAGGTCTAGGCACATACCATCCCGGTGGTGCCCCAAGACTACATCCTCCTAGTGAACTTGCCTTGATTCATCCAACATAATGCATATAGGAGGTCCTTAGGTTTATTCCAACCCAACATATTTCCATACCGACTACGGGTACGATGTTACCATCCTATCCTCATGGAGTCCAACAAAAGTCCCAAACGACAATTATACTCATCATGCATATAATTATGTCACCAAAGTGATATTCCAACTAAAACCATCATAACCCACATATATGCATACATTTAACATATCAAGGTACTCATTTTATATATCCATGGGAAAAGCCCCAAATAATGGCACACATAACATAAAACATAGCGTATCACCAATATCCATATTTCCAACCATTTTCATCAAGAAATCCCAAATACTTGAACACATAGAGAATGAAATAACAAATAGAAGATTATGATGTGTATCTAGTTTTAACAAAGGTTTAGTAAACTCACAATCTAGGTTTTGTACCAAAACCTAGAAAAGATGAAAACCCTAGATTTGAGGAGATGAGACTTGAAATGGTGAAGTTGAGCTTTATGAACCCTAGAAATTTGTCCTTGAGAGAAGTTATTGCAAGTGTGAAGATCCAACCACCAAGGAGAGTTGTATTTATGAGGGTTAGGGTTTTGAGAGGAAAAGTTCGGTTTGGAAGTCTCCAAAATCGCCAAAGAGAAGGGAGGGTTTGAGAGAAATGAGGTTAAAATCTGATAAGGATTCATTTAAAGCACTACCCCCCGACGGCGAAAGTGCCCGGCGATAGTGCCAATGGCACTATCGCGAGTCACAATCGCGAGCACCCGAAGACCTACGGTACCAACCGCGCGATAGTGTCGTCCGCGATAGTGCCATGGCACAATCGCGTGGCACAATCGCGTGGCACACGAAAACAGTCCGAAACTCAACCGAAAACGATAACTAGCACAAGAATTGCACGATTAAAGATGGTAAATCAATATATGACATTTTAACACATTTTATGATCATAAAATGCACATAAAGACACATATTCACACATAAACGAAATTAATGCATTAAGGGAGACAAAATACTTACCTTATGAATTTACGGGTGTTACATTTTAGTTATCAATTATTATTATTTTTGTAATTATTATTTGATTATTTTTTCATATTATATATAACGGTTATTTAAAATCATAAGTTAATGTAGATTGTTTCTAAAATTTGGTTTAAAATTCAAAATTTATAATATATATAATAACACTTTCAAATTCTTTTAATTAACATATTATTTTATTTACTAACTTATTTGTATTAATTAATATATTATATTATTATAAATTTGTTTTAATTATATTATTAAATATTGTAATTGATTATTTTTTCTAAATGTTATTTTTGATAATTTTATATTTTTATAACTTATAAGCTAGTTTTTGTCAAACGCGACTTTTTCATCAGCTAGCTTATCAGTCATAAGCTAACTTATCAACTAGTTTGCCAAACATAGCCTAAGTCTCTAAGGGGTCGTTTACTCAACGCTTACCAAATAAGCGCTTACCAATATCATTTACCTTATTGATTGAGCATTAAAAGAACCAAAAATCTTACCCAGTAAGAGATAATGCAAGGACCAAGAGTCTTACCCGTTGGTGTAGAAAACGATTCTTACCCGGTAAGCGCTTACCGGGTTTAAAATGCTTGCCAACCATCTATTTTCATGGACAAGGATGTTACATGATAAGGTAAATGAAGAAGAATTTCTCATCGGTAAGAATTTAAATAACAGAAAGTAAAGTACTCGCAACAAGTTCATGGAGAAATTATTGAGACTAAGGTACAACTCTTGTACGAAATCATCATTTTAACATTTACATAATATCAATAGTGTATGTTGTAGCCTTTTATTGTGAGAACGAAGACGAAAATAAGAGGTTGTTAGCTAGGCCATTGATTTGATTAGAAACAATCAAGTATGTTGATGTGGTATGAGAACCACGTAAATCCATGAATTAATGTTGGTCTATCATTTTATATGAATGATTAAGTACGAATTAAGCTAAATAAATGTAATGTTATGTTTATATGCAAAAAGAGAAAGAAATATTGGAGTTAGAATGTCCAAAACAAGCTTGATTTTTCCTCGGTCCATGAAGTCGACATCGAAAAGGTTATACGCAACTTGGTCTGTAAGTCGTGTTGTCTAAAGTCACTGAAATGAAGGTGTGAAAATTTTGAAGCTGTAATGATTTGGGAACGCGCCTTACAAGTCACATGGAACATACAAGCTTAGGAGCGACTTGAAGTCTCGTTCTAGAGTGTCATTTGTTACTCTTTTCTATTATTTTATTTCTCATTTATACCCAATTTTGTTTCCTTCCATCTTCATTTGGTCCATAATGAAAGCAGGTTGTGATAATGACATCAAAAATAATTTTATGCAGAAAATATCAAAACTGTCGGAGTGGGCACTGTGTGCCCTCAGTGGGAATCTGAATACCCATTGGACAAAAGCTTTATCCGATTCCTATAGGTTATTTGGAAGATTTCAACAATCATTGGGGAATATTGGAGGATCTTTGGAAGATATGAAGACCCTTTATCCTTAGGACAAAAGATTTACCCAAGGAGTATTATCTAATTTCTCCAATATAAAAGCAAGGTTTGGGATCACTTCCACTGTAATATCTGGGTTCGAAATTTTTTGTTAATTTTAGGAGTTGGGTGAAAAGTTAAGCAAGTCCCTAAGTTCAGGGGGGTTAAATGTAACTTGGGTTATATATATAGAATACAATCCTAAGATTTCTGGAGCGATTGAAGGAGACAAGAACAGGGAGAAGGGAGATTAGGTCTTGAAGAATCGTACGGTTTCTTTGCAAATAAAGGTATGATTCTAGCCTAATACTCTAATCTAAGTGTTATAGTCGGTAAATAATCTCGTTATTTAAGGTTTTAACCGTGTCTTTGGACGATTTGAGGATTTGGGGTTGTTTTCTCGAAGGTTTGAAGTTTTGGAAATCGTCCTGGACGAGTTTTGAATATCGACCGGACCGGACCGGACCGGGGAGACCGGTGCCGACCGGTGTTGTGTCGACCGGTGTCGACCGGACCCGGGGAGACCGGACCCAGGTGACCGGACCGGTGTGTTGACCGGGATTTGTCGCCCGGGGTGGTCTCGACCGGAGAAGTCTTGACCGGGGTCACACAGTGTTTCATATTTTATGTTTTAGTCTGTGAGAAAGTGGGTTATCTATGTTTTGGCTTACCGATTTATCGGTGTTGTCGTAGGTAGTGAATCGTTAGGAAGCAGACATTAAGCAAAAGGATTTGAGGTGAGTCTTTCAAACTAAATCTGTTATGATTTCGAAAGTTGTTTGATACTTGTGGGTTTTTTGAACTGCACGGTTTTAGTATCAAAAGTTGTGAGGGTTTATTGAAAAAGTTGATTTAATCATGTTGGCATGTTCATGCTATGTTTATATAAACTTGTTTTATATAATGTTGTTAATTAGATGTATGCATACATTTGATTCAGAGTTTGACCTAAGTCGGGAACTGTGACCCGCCTGCTCGTACCGGGGAGTGTGGCCCGTTTATGCCATTGGGATGTGTCCCCAAAAATAAGGCAGTACGAGACAGACATAACGTCTCTGACGGCAGTGTTGATCAATAGAGTGAGTTACGCTCGCGAGGCGTAAAATGGTGTAAATGTTTGGATAATAGAGTGAATTATGCTCGTGAGGCGTAAAGCTTTGTTTAGATGTTTTAAATAATATTTGAACTATTACAGTAGCACTTGGAGGGGACTCACTAGACCATCGGTCTAACCCTCGCTCTTTCAAAACTTTAATCCTGTTTCAGGTTATCGCAAAATAGCAGGTGCAGGTAAGGGTAAGGAGAAGATGTGAGCTATTTCCAGGAGCTAGAAGACTCCTTGTAGTAGTTTACTTTTGACTCATTTGTGTAATAGGTTGTAGTTGCAAACCTTATTCTTTTTGAATTGTAGGCTTGGGGCCGTTTTTTGACATGAAATGTTATTTTGATGTAATTAAAAATGTATGGGTTGTTACAATTGGTATCAGAGCCATAGTTTAAGGGATCTATGTGACCGGATGGGCCTAGACTTAAACTGGGAGAGTAGAAACACAACTGAGAAGTAGAAAGGCCGTAGGAAGTTAGTACTAGAGTAGTAAGGACTAGCGTGTAAGGTAAATTTGGAATTACATTTGGCCAGTGTAATTATGAATTTACAGTTACGTGCATGTGCTTAACTTGTAAGTATTGCGTATAGCGTGTGGTATTGAATGTCGTATGTTTCTTCTTATCAGAATTATGTCTGAGCGAGTAACAAGGAGTAGGTCTATGCCAAATCCTGAAATCGAACCAGTTAATGAAGTCGTTGCTGAAGAACGAACGACTGTTGTTAACCCGACTGCTAACCGGGGAAAGAGTCGCGGTCGACCTAAAGGTAAAACGGCTCGGAAGGCGACTACTCAGGTAAGGGTTTCCACTGTGGGAACTTGAGGTGGGAAGACGGCTCGTAGTATTCGTCAAGTTGGAAGTGTAGAGGTAAGATCCGAACAAGAAATCTCTCACCAGGAGAGTTCAGTTTCAGTAAGGGGCCGAAAGCAGACAAGAAACCGTGGTGGAGGTCGAACTCAGAGTTTTGTTACCCAAGAAACCTTCGCGACAGAAATGGGAAAATTACTGAAACATTGAACGCTTTATTGGCACAATGCACTAATGAGGTCTCATCAAGCAAGGAAAAGAGTGAAGAAAGGGTGGTGACCGAGGTAGCGGGCTCGCCAGTAACCGTGGTGGGTAGTTACCCTCAGTCAAACCCCATTGTGACGGCTAAAGCGGTAGCTGGGAGAGGATTTAGTTTCAAGGAGTTTGCTGCCTGCAAGCCTCCTACCTACAAAGGGGAATGCGATCCAGTAATAGTTCTAAGATGGGTAAAGGGGATGGAGCTGGCATTTGATACCAGTAAGTGTGCTGAGGAAGATAAAGTGGTTTATGCATTGTCAATGTTGAAAGATGAAGTTGTAATGTGGTGGGATGTCGAAGCAGGAGGACAAGGTTCGACGCAGCTAAAAAAATGTCTTGGGGTGAGTTTGTAAAGAGGTTTAGAGCACAGTTTTTCCCTCTGGCGGCAGTCAAAAAGTTGGAAGAAGAGTTTCTGGGTCTAGAGCAAAAGGAGATGTCAGTTCGTGAGTATACTACAAAGTTTATAGAGAAGTCCCAATTTGCAGAAGTTTACGTGCCTAATGAAGGAAGGTAGTAAAACGTTTCAACTTTGGGCTGAGAAGCGATACTCGAGAATTCGTCTCGAACAAGGAACCAGCTACGTTCCAGGCGGCAGTAAACGCAGCTGAGATGAGGGAGAAGGAAAAGAATCGTCAGACTACTGAAAGAAGTGGAGACAAGAGAAAATGGGACGGAACTGTCCGTGACTCCAAAACGTTTAAATCAGCCAAATCTGATCAGCGAGTTGTTAATAAGTTTGTGAGTAAACCGTGTAGCAAGTGTAACCGCATGCATAAGGGGGAGTGTATGATTGGACGATAAGGCTGTTACAAATGTGGAAAGATTGGGCATATGGCTCGGGACTGCAGTGGGTCAAGGTCTTGCTACCAGTGTGGATCCCCTGATCATATCAGGACTGATTGTCCACAATTGAAGAAGGGAACAGTCGGAAGGTACGGAGATAAGGGAAGTGAGAAGAAAGTAGAGCCATCCCGGGCGAGGGCTAGAGTTTTTAATATGACGGCAGAAGAAGCGGCAGAGGTACTGGATGTAGTAACAGGTACTTTCTCTATAGATTCGATTTTTGCTAAAGTATTGTTTGATTCTGGCGCAAACCGTTCGTTTGTGTCCCCAAATTTCGTGCATAAATTGCACGTGAAGCCCAAGAAGCTTAGGCATGGGTTAGAGGTAGAAGTGGCTGATGATAGTCGAGTCTTAGTGGGGGAAGTATATGATGGGTGTAGTATTGTCATCGATGGGCAGTCATTTCCACTTCGACTGTACCCGATGGGTATGGGAGAATTTGATGTCATTGTGGGAATGGACTGGTTGGCGTCTAACGATGCTCATATCGTATGCAATAAGAAATTAATTCGTATAGCGCAGCCGGGTAAAGAAGAGGTAGTAGTGTTTGGGGATCGGAAGGATAGAAAGTCGTGCTTGATCTCAATGATTAAAGCTAAGCGGTGTCTAGTAAAAGGGTGTGTGGGGTTCTTAGCTTTTGTAGTAGATGCTAAGAAGGAGAAGAAGGGATTAGAGTCAGTCCCGGTGGTAAGTGAATATCCAGAAGTATTTCCGGAAGATTAAACCGCTTTGCCTCCTGATCGGCAAGTGGAATTTCGTATTGATCTAGTACCCGGAGTGGCACCGATCGCAAGAGCACCTTATCGACTGGCACAGACAGAAATGAAGGAGATGATGACTCAACTACAGGAGTTACTAGACAAGGGGTTTATTCTTCCTAGTACCTCACCATGGGGAGCGCCTGTGTTGTTTGTTAAGAAGAAAGACGGGTCTATGAGAATGTGCATAGACTATCGGGAGCTCAACAAAGTGACTGTCAAAAATAAGTACCCGCTTCCCAGAATTGACGATCTTTTTGATCAACTTCAAGGAGCGAGTTACTTCTCGAAGATAGATCTACGATCTGGGTATCACCAATTGAAGGTGAGGGAGGAGGATGTACCTAAGACTGCCTTTCGTACGAGGTACGGACATTATGAGTTTCTAGTTATGCCCTTTGGATTAACCAATGCGCCGACAACTTTCATGGACCTGATGAATAGAGTGTGTAGTCCGTTATTAGACAAGCGTGTCATAGTCTTTATAGATGATATACTGATCTATTCACGGTCCAAAAAAGATCATGAAACTCATTTGCGGGCAATATTAGAATTGCTTAAGCGCGAGAAATTGTACGCCAAGTTCTCAAAATGTGAATTTTGGTTGAAAGAAGTTCAATTTCTAGGCCATGTGGTGTCGAAAGACGGGATTAAGGTTGACCTGGCTAAGATTGAGGCCATTAGAGGGTGGGAAGCGCCGAAAACACCATTAGAAGTAAGGAGTTTTCTAGGATTGGCGGGTTATTATCGAAAGTTTATCCAGGACTTCTCGAGGATAGCCACACCACTAACGGCGTTAACCAGGAAGAATGTCAAGTTTGTATGGGCGGAAGCTTAGAATGAAGCGTTCAATAAATTGAAGAAGAGTCTGAGTAGTGTGCCTATCTTGTCCCTACCTAAAGGAACTGAAGGATTCGTAATCTATAGCGATGCTTCAAAATTGGGTCTGGGGTGTGTGTTAATGCAAGAAGGCAAGGTGATTGCGTATGCATCTCGTCAGTTGAAAGGGCACGAAAAGAATTACCCAACACATGATTTATAGTTGGCAGCGGTAGTCTTCACTTTAAAGATTTGGAGGCATTATCTGTACGGAATCAAGTGTCAGATTTACACGGATCACAAGAGCCTTCAACATCTTTTCAATCAAAGTGAGCTCAATATGAGGCATCGTAGGTGGATGGAGTTGTTGAGCGATTACGACTGTGATATCCTGTACCATCCAGGCAAGGCCAATGTGGTGGCAGATGCTCTAAGTCGTAAGGAACGTGGAGAAACAACAATAGTGGTGGCCTATCGATTTGACGTCGTTTCCAATTTCTTGGAAGAAGTTATAAAGTACCAAGAAGAAGCGGCGTTAGAGGAAAACTGGAAGAGTGAGAATAGTTGGAATTGTTAATTCGTTAGTCGTCGACAATCGTGGAGTAAAGTGCTTCAATAAGAGAGTGTGGATTCCAAAAGCAGGAGAACTGCGGAAGAAAGTATTGGAAGAAGCGCATAAGTCACGTTACTCAGTGCATCCGGGAACCAACAAGATGTATCGAGATCTGAAGCAAAGCTATTGGTGGCCGGGTTTAAAGAAAAATATTGCTCACTTCGTCGAGCGATGCCTGACATGTTTGAAAGTTAAAGCAGAGCATCAGAGACCTTACGGGGAGCTTCAATCGTTAGAAATTCCAGTATGGAAGTGGGACGAGATTACGATGGATCTTGTTACTGGGTTACCGCGATCACCTAAGGGGCATGATGCCATTTGGGTGATAGTGGATCGACTCACAAAGTCGACCCACTTCCTACCGATCAAGGAGACATACCCACTAGAGAAATTGGCTCAATTGTACATAGACGAGATAGTAACCAGACATGGAGTACCATCGTCAATTGTGTCAGACAGGGATGCTCGTTTTACGTCAGCTTTTTGGAGAAGTTTACAAAGGGAGTTAGGCTCGCTTGCTCAAGCTGAGTACAACCTATCACCCACAAACCGATGGCCAGAGTGAGAGAACCATCCAGACGTTAGAAGACATGCTTCGAGCATGTGTCATTGATTTCAAGGGTTCGTGGGAAATTCATTTGACGTTGATTGAATTTTATTACAACAATAGTTACCATGCTAGTATTCGAGCGGCTCCGTTCGAAGCATTGTATGGACGTAAGTGTATAACACCTTTATGTTGGAATGAGGTGGGTGAAAGACAGCTAGCTGGACCTGAAATCGTACAAGTGACAACCGATAAGGTCAACCAGATTCAAGAAAGGTTAAAAATAGCTCAAGATCGTCAGAAGATGTACGCAGATAAGCGGAGGAAACCGATAGAGTTTCAGGTAGGAGACAAAGTAATGTTGAAAGTCTCACCCTGGAAGGGGTAATCCGCTTCGGAAAGAAAGGGAAATTGAGACCAAGGTTTGTTGGACCATTTACCATCACGGGACGTGTTGGCGAAGTGACTTACAAACTTAATCTACCAGAGAGTTTGCGTGGAATTCACCCTACCTTTCATGTGTCAAACTTGAAAAAGTGCTTGGCAGAAGCAGATGTAGTAATTCCATTAGAGGACATTCAAGTGGATGAGAAATTAAGTTATATTGAGGAACCCGTAGCAGTTTTGGACCCCAAAGTGAAGAAGTTAAGGAACAAGGAAATCCGATTGGTGAAAGTCCAGTGGAAAGTTCATAAGGGGCAAGAGTCAACATGGGAAGTGGAGGCGGACATGAGATCTCAGTATCCCCATCTGTTTAGCGATGGAATTCCGGGGACGGAATTCTCTTGAGGGGGGGATATTGTAATATCTGGGTTCGAAAATTTTTGTTAATTTTAGGAGTTGGGTGAAAAGTTAAGCAAGTACCTAAGTTCAGGGGGGTTAAATGTAACTTGGGTTATATATATAGAATTTAACCCTAAGTTAAATTTATCAGAATACAGTCCTAAGATTTCTGGAGCGACTGAAGGAGACGAGAGCAGGGAGAAGGGAGATTAGGTCTTGAAGAATCAGACGGTTTCTTTGCAAATAAAGGTATGATTCTAGCCTAATACTCTAATCTAAGTATTATAGTGGGTAAATAATCTTGTTATTTAAGGTTTTAACCGTGTCTTTGGACGATTTGAGGATCTGGGGTTGTTTTCTCGAAGGTTTGAAGTTTTGGAAATCGTCCTGGACGAATTTTGAATATCGACCGGACCGGACCGGGGAGACCGGTGCCGACCGGTGTTGTGTCGACCGAACCCGGGGAGACCGGTGTCGACCGGACCAGGTGACCGGACCGGTGTGTTGACCGGGGTGTGTCGCCCGGGGTGGTCTCGACCGGAGAAGTCTTGGTCGGGGTCGCATAGTGTTTCATATTTTATGTTTTAGTCTGTGAGAAAGTGGGTTATCTATGTTTTGGCTTACCGATTTATCGGTGTTGTCGTAGGTAGTGAATCGTTAGGAAGCAGACTTTAAGCAAAAGGATTTGAGGTGAGTCTTTCAAACTAAATCTGTTATGATTTCGAAAGTTGTTTGATACTTGTGGGTTTTCTGAACTGCACGCTTTTAGTATCAAAAGTTGTGAAGGTTTATTGAAAAAGTTGATTTAATCATGTTGGCATGTTCATGCTATGTTTATATAAACTTGTTTTATATAATGTTGTTAATTAGATGTATGCATACATTTGATTCAGAGTTTGACCTAAGTCGGGAAATGTGACCCGTCTGCTCATACCGGGGAGTGTGGCCCGTTTATACAATTGGGATGTGTCCCAAAAAATAAGGCAGTACGAGACAGACATACCGTCTCTGACGGCAGTGTTGGTCAGTAGAGTGAGTTACGCTCGCGAGGCGTAAAATGGTGTAAATGTTTGGATAATAGAGTGAATTACGCTCGTGAGGCGTAAAACTTTGTTTAAATGTTTTAAATAATATTTGAACTATTACAGTAGCACTTGGAGGGGACTCACTAGACCATCGGTCTAACCCTCACTCTTTGAAAACTTTAATCCTGTTTCAGGTTATCGCAAAATAGCAGGTGCAGGTAAGGGTAAGGAGAAGATGTGAGCTATTTCCAGGAGCTAGAAGACTCCTTGTAGTAGTTTACTTTTGACTCAGTTGTGTAATAGGTTGTAGTTGCAAACCTTATTCTTTTTGAATTGTAGGCTTGGGGCCGTTTTTGGACAGGAAATTTTATTTTGATGTAATTAAAAATGTATGGGTTGTTACATCCACCAACACTCATCACTTCCATCATCAACATCTTTAAGATTCTAAATTTTCTTTCATCAAAGTTAGAATTTAAGTTTGAAGATTAGAGTAACTTTAATTTCTTGCATTTATTTCTTGTACTTTAATTTTATGCATTAAATTTATAGTACTTGATTTTCTTGCATTTTATTTCTAGTACTTTAATTTCTAGCATTTTATTTCCAGTACCTTAATTTCCGTATTTTATTTCCTACTTCGTTTGTACTTTATTTACATTAATGCAAGTAGTTAATTCGTATTTCCTTTCTTATATTATGTCTTTTATTATTAGTATAAGTCAAACACCTCTTGGGTGTGGATGTGAGCCAACGTGAGAATAGTAGGCAACACTTGGGTATGACCATCGTTACTAACTCTTAAACTTGGTCACTTTAATCGGGACTTAAACTCAACACGGATAAGCCGATCACTTTGAAGTGTTAATATTAAATCTTGACCTCGAGAGGGGCGGATTTGAAATACGGCTTAAGTGATGCACAAATATTTGAGAGAGTCTTTGATAACCACGTAGAGATACGGGTTTTGTATAATTTACTAAGGTTCAAACGTCAGTCGATATTTATATCACAAAGAGATTTTGGTGTAAATCTTCATACTGATAGAACTTGATTTTTTATCAACTTAGTTAAATCGGCAAGATTAAGAGTCGGTAACGATGGACACTTTATGAACATTTTGTAGGACCGGTCTTTAAAAATCCACTTTCGAGAGATTGAGCTTTTTATAAACATTCCGTACTACAAAGTAGCCGACCATTTTGTTACTACATTTTTTCTCAAGGAAAGCTTACACCCATACCCATTCTTTAATTATAAATTTCATTTCATATTGTAACATTAATCCACCACCAAAACGATAATTTTTCTCACAACCAAACATGTGCAAGAAGTTCATGAAAATCTCTGATTCTCAGTAGTTTAGTCCATGTGGAAACGATACTCGGTTTTACGACCATTATATTACTTGTAGCGATCTCAGTGTTGGTCTATACTTGTGACCATGCTGAGAAACACTGTGTCCACGCTGTGAGTACACGATAATTAGCTACCAATAAACTATTGCATGAAGTATTGTTTTAGTTTATTTATTTTGCATCTCCTACACGTGAGGAGGCGTAACATGTTGTTCATGTACGCAAGTTAACATATTTTTGCACTTATATGTTTGAAATGTGTATTATAGTATGAAAAACCATGAATTCAATGAACTTAGTAACTGAGTGTTAACATGCATTTCAACGAGGAAAATGTCTAGAGTTGACAAGGGCAATGAGAAAGTCTAGGGCTTGTAGACTTAGTTAAAGCCCGTGAATGTTATTTAATTGATTTAGTATTGAACATTGTTATGCTATTAAGGATTATGTTGTATTAGACAGAGAATTTGTCCGAGTCTTGAGATGTTATTTATATTTTAAGGTTGTAAGATATTTTGTCATGAATGGTTAAGTATTACATATGGAATTAGTGAATCATGAGTCGTAACTTGATGTGAAAATAGGGGTATGATAAGTTATGTCATGTTTGGTCCACATACCAAACGTAACCTAATCGATCTTGATTTTAGTTCCTATTGTAAGTATTGTTAAGGACTTTCGCCAAGTAGATAGCTATGCAAGTGATCAAAGTTTTCAAGTGCTTTCATTAGTAATTTTGCTTTAAATGGTTCATATTACAATTTAACAATTAATGTAATTAAGTATCAATTAATGTAGCCGTTTACAAAATGCTTACCCGGTAAGTGCTTACCGGGGAATTTACCATAGCGGATGAACATGACAAGAGGATAGGATCTTACCCGGTAAGAACGAGGATAAGGATGAAGAGTCTTACCCGGTAAGAGAGAGTGACAACTCTTACCCGGGTAAGCGCTTACCGGGTAAATTGTTGTATAAGATATCATCGCGATGATTAAAATCTTACCCGGTAAAGCAAGTTAGTGTGTCGAGTTTTATTGGTAAGCGCTTACCGGGTAAGCATTTAGGTAAACGGCCCCATATCCATTTTGACATGTTAACCTTCATGAAACTGAAACTAAGGGGTCGTTTAACAAACACTTACCCGGTAAGCTCTTACCAAGTCACTTACCTTATCGGATGAACATTACAACTACCGAGAATCTTACCCGGTAAGAACGATGGCAAGGGCCAAAAGTCTTACCCGGTAAGTGTGGGCAACAAGTCTTACCGGGTAAGCACTTACAGGGGTATATTGTTGCATACGATGCCGTTTAAATGAACTACAATCTTACGCGAGAAGACAAGTGAAAGTGTTAATTTTTACTGATAAGCACTTACCGGGTAAGCATTTGGGTAAACGACCCCTAAATTAATATTTTTTTACTAATCACCAATCAAAATGAAATTGTTATATTCTTTCACTAACAGTCTAATGCCAGAAAATAAAGAACGGGAATATTATATTACATGGTTCTACGATATAACATTAGAAATTTTGAAAACGCGAAAACCACAACCACGTAAAATGGTAAAAGGTTCATGTTTGTGCCGAGTATATTTCATCCACTCGATCTCAAATCCTATCTACGTACGATGCTAACCCGCGTATCTTTCTTTAAAGACGTTAGAAAGCATAGACGGAAAGAAGCGTTTGTCTATCTATTTATCGACACTATTATTAACTGTTAATAAGAATGTAAAACATCTATTTTACCATGGGTAAATCTCAATCATTTAAATAAGTCAATTGGGTAAATTTAGGTGTTTTTCCTTTCATACAAATATGAATATATATAAATTTGGATACAAACACATTCAATGTGTTAAACTCATAAGAACAAATACTACACAAGATCTTAACCAAAAGGTCGAGAAAGGTATATATCGTGTTCAAATCAAGACGAGATCGATCAATTTGATCATCGGATGGGCACCTTGATCCAACCGTTGAGAAAACCGATCGCCAAGATGACAAAAGGGGTTGACATGCCGAATATGATAATGTACGGTAGAGGCGTCTTCATCGGATTCTCTCCTTCCCGTTCACCGGCCGTTTGCCAATACCTACACATTGCTAATCCCCCATTAAACAAACGCAAAAAAGCTTCGATTTTTGTTACAAAAACGAATGACTACTTACTGTTCTGGTTCTTGTTCTTTAGTGATGAACTTTTTCTTCCCATCTTTATTGAGTTCACCATCTTCTCCACCTGCAAAAATAACCAAAAACCCATCTCTAGAACAACAAAAAGAAGATGGAATTCGAAGAAATTAATGATGAAAATTAAAAGGACATAAAATTAACCAAGTTTTGCTAGAAGTTTGAAGTGATGATTTGTTCTTGGAGGACAGATGGATCGAAATGAAGAAGGTTTTGGTGGGATATGATGTTTGGTTGCTAATGAAGTTGCAGAATAAGAGGAAATGGGGATTTTGGCAGCCATTGATGGTTTGTTTGTTGGGTTTAGAAAAGGGGAGATGTGTTTTTAGTATATCTACTGAGTTTTGGATATGGAAGTTGTGGTAATGAAGCATGCCATCTTCTTTTCCTTTTTTCTTTTATTTTGTTACTATTTCTTTAAACACTTTTTTACATCTTTTTTGCATACTTTTTTTTAAAATCAAAATAATCATATTTAATAAATAGAAAATCATCTTATATGTTTTTTCTTTTTTAGGGTGTTAGTTGTTGATGAATGATCGTGTGAGAAGTTAAGGTTAACGTAAGAAACATGAGAAATGGATCTGAACCATTGATCACTTTTAATCTCACGCCCTCCCATGAATTACGCCTTAGAAGAGATTTGATCCGGTGCATATCGGTGCATCTTATCTCAGATCATCTCATCCTACTGTGCGTTCATTTTTCATCCGACGGTTGATAACCACTTCTCATGTTAACTTGAACTTCTCACCGGAACCCAACCCGTTACTTGTTAGTATGTGGATATGATTCGATTGATGAAAATGAACTTGATTTGATATGACTGGACGGTCAAAAATGAGTTAGAGAGATAAAGAATTATGAAATGTTTCAAGATTTTAATATGAATTTAGGCAAAATAAAATCATTATATTCTCACCCAGTTTTATTTTATAAGAATCTACTGTGGCACCAACCATGAAACAAGTTTTTATTGTATCATCAATGCCACTATCAAAAATTTAGAGGTTGTTTGTTTTTTTTAAAAACCTTTTAATGACTCTTAAGTCTGAATCGTTCAGACATTTTTACACACTACCTCTTATTTATCATAACTAAAATAAGACTTCAGACTTTAGACCTCTTAAAAAACAAACGACACCTTACTGTTATCTCAAAATTACGCATCTCATCCTTATGCAACTAATGAAATAAAAATAAATGAATATTTTTTATATGTTTTAAATTTATTTTATGCAAATTTATATTTTCTTCTGATTATATATATTTATGGAATTGATGAAAAAACACAACAAAGAATTGTACGTTGGTGTGTAGCTATCGTGTGTAGGTGGTTGCCAACTGCAATTTTTTATCATCACAAAATAATTATCTTTTACAATTTCGGATTCATTTTCAAACTATATTCCTTAATTATTTCTCATTTATCTTTTTAATTTAAAACAATTTTTTCGATGATTCATTATTTGTTTGATTTTGATAAAAGAAGCATAAATCCTTTCGTGGTTAAAACTTGTATATTTAAATATTAAAAAAAAAGAAGAAGAAGAAAGAAAGAAAGCGGTGTAACGTATAAGAGTATCTCCAACAGCTTTCCCAAAATTTCATTAAAATTAAGAACCAAAATTCAAAATCTTTAAAAAAAATCACATCCATCTCCAATAGATTCTTCATTTTGGAGATATCATTGATTATATTATTAAAATACTCTAGATATTTAATAAAATATTATTTCTCTCACCTAAACATTTCATTTCAAAATTTATCGTTGGGAAGATATAACAAAAAGTCATTTCTATCTATTGGTCATCATTTTTTGGGATATCTCAAAATTTGGAGAAAATTACACCATCTCTCCTATTTTTTCCATTTTGGAGAAAGTTTTGAAGAAGCGCAAAAGTTGCTTAAAATCTCCAAAATCTCTATTTTTTTTATTTTGGAGAAACTGTTGAAGATGTTCTAAAAAAATATTATGAAACATTAAAATCGTGATGAATCTCGCTGCATTGCACGAGTATATTTTAGCATTCAAAAAAAGATATCCGATAAATCTACTGTTTCAATGGCTTTAAATTAAAAAAAAAATCTATTGCAGCAGCATTGACCGTTTACTTATAATAGATTCAACATCAGCATAAAATTGGGTTTGAATCTTTATTCCCCATTTTCCCAGTTCTTGAAGTTTCCGAAGTTTTGATTACCATCTTCTACTCTTTCAAAATTCATCAATGTCTCATTCCTTTTTCCGATTTTACCCAACTCCCCATCTTGTTTCTCTCGAATAAATCGTTTCCATTAAACTATTCACTTGATTATCAATCTTTTCTTATATCCTTCCTGTTCTTCATTCCACCTCAATCACAACCTTTGATCTCCCACTGTTTTGCACAAATTAATCGATTACAATTTACACACCATCTCCGCCATTGATCTCTCCTGTTCCCTATTCAGATTCTGTGTAACACGACGAATTTGTACCATAAACATTAAACCCTAGTTCATCATTGTGGGTTTTGTGATTTCAGCAGCAATCGTGGACAACGTGATTTGAGGTTTATAACGCTTTACCCTTTTTTTCTCGTTTTGTTGGCTACTATACTACTTTATTTGGGTTGAATTTAAATTTCCGATTTTGTTTGGTTAGAGACAGATGGGGTTTTAGTTTACTGTTAGATCTTGTTACCCTTTGACCACCAACTGTTTGTGAAAATGTCTAGAAATTATATCGATAGAGCCATGGCTTCCTACAAGAAACCACGTATGAGAGATGGTGCGATACGTAGATTCCTCTTTGTGGTATCTTTAACTTTGGCTGGGGTTCTTCTGTTATTCTTTCTTGTTGGAATGAATTCAGGTAGTGAGTTAACATTGAAAGAAAACTCGATTGAAATCGATGTTAGTAGTGGAGTTAGCTCTAACATATCTGGTTTGTTTGAGAGTATCAAGCTTCCGAAACATAATTATTTGTCGAAAATGTTGGAGAAGATGAACCAGTTGCCACCAAGAAACATGGATTTGTATCCGAATTTAGCTAAAGATCGTATAATTATCGTTCTTTATGTTCACAATCGTCCTCAATATCTCAAGTTAGTCGTGGATAGCCTTTCTCGTGTGTCGGGGATTAATGAAACTTTGTTGATCGTAAGTCACGATGGGTATTTCGAATCAATGAACAAGATTGTGGAGGGTATTAAGTTTTGTCAAGTGAAACAAGTGTTTGCTCCTTATTCGCCCCATATATTTTCGAATAGTTTTCCTGGCGTATCGCCTAATGATTGTAAGGAAAAAGATGATCCGATAGAGAAGAACTGTGAAGGGAGCACGGATCAATATGGGAATCATCGGTCACCCAAGATTGTGTCGTTAAAGCATCATTGGTGGTGGATGATGAACACGGTTTGGGATGGACTAAAAGAAACAATCGGCCATTCGGGTGATGTTCTTTTCATAGAAGAGGATCACTTCATCTTCCCAAATGCTTATCAAAACTTAAAGATTCTTACGGAATTGAAACCTACCAAATGCCCGGATTGCTATGCTGCAAATCTTGCTCCGAGTAACGTGAAATCTAGAGGAGAGGGTTGGGATAGTTTGATTGCTGAGCGGATGGGTAACATTGGTTACACGTTTAATCGGACTGTGTGGCGGAAAATCCATAGAAAAGCTAAGGAGTTTTGTTTCTTTGATGATTACAATTGGGATATAACCATGTGGGTGACTGTTTATCCCTCATTTGGTGGTTCGGTTTACTCTATGCGTGGACCAAGGGCTAGCGCGGTTCACTTTGGGAAGTGCGGGTTGCACCAGGGTCAGGGTGAGAATGCGGCTTGTGTCGATAACGGTGTGGTGAAGATCGACACGGAAGAGATCGATAAAGTTGCAAACATTAAACCAGAATGGGGGGTTCATGTGTTTAGAAATCAAGATGGGTATCAAGCTGGATTTCGCGGGTGGGGAGGTTGGGGAGATAAAAGAGACCACCAACTGTGCTTGGATTTCGCCAAAATGTATCACTTAAGAAGGAAAGCGTCGGCCTCCTGATTGTTTCAAAACGGTATGATCTGTCGAATCTTTCGTTGTACGTAGTTAAAAAAAACATTAGATTTAACGTGCTTCGTATTGGCGCCATACGTGTTATTTTCATTTCTTGAAATGGAATAAGGTTTTCATGAAGTGATGGATGCTAAATGTGTTTGTTTTAGGTCATAAGTTGATGTTGGTATTAGATTTTTTTTGCCTTAAAAGTAGAATAACATTCCCAGGATCTTCCATAGATATGCCAGAATCCTTTTAGGAAAGAAGGGTGATTGAGTAGGTCTGTTGCAAGATCTTGTTTTCAGAATGACCAAAAACCTTGATAACATAGATACGATTCGCCTGCAGTTAGGTCATGACGTCAAAAGGTCGGACCAGACCAGAGTGTTGGTCCTTAATTGGTCTGAACCGGTTAATGTTTTGGATTTGACCATAATAGATATCTTAGGACCGGTCCGTATTCGTCTCTGAAGCTGGACCGGTCCCCCGATCATGGGGAGGGAAAAAATAGCCAATTATGAGACCTTTGAGGTTGTGTGGTTTGAGTTGCTTTGAGCATCTCCAACATTTATGTTAAAGTTTTTCTAAGATGGATTAAAAAAAATCAGAATCTCTGAAAAAATTTGCAATAAACTTCAACAATTATTCTATTTTAGCAATTCTAGTAGTATTAATTTTTTAATTAAAATATTTAATATATGAAAAGTTGGGAGAGAAAAAAATTTCTTTTTAACGGTAATAATTAGTTGTAGGGGAAAACTATCTATTTAGAGATTTCTCTAAATTTAGAGGTTGTAATCTCTCTCCTCTTTTCTCTATTTTAGCATAGATGATAGAATAGCTATTGAAGCAACAAAAATACTAAAATTCCAATTTTTTCCATTTTAGGAAAGCTGTTGGAGATACTCTTAAATTAAGCGGTTAATGGAACTAGTTTTTTACCTTAACAACGGTATGAGAGCATCTCCAACAACTATGCTAAAGTTTTTCTTAAGTAGAGTAAAAAAAAGTCAAAATTTCAAAAAAAAAATTGCATTCAACTCCAACAACTATTCTATTTTAGCAACTCTAGATTAATTATCTTATTAGGATATTTAATTTATTTAATTATATTATTAAAATATTCAATATATGAAAAATTGGAAGAGGAAAAATTTGTTTTTTGAGGGTAATGATTAGTTTTGGGGGAAAACTATATATTTAGAGATTTCTCTAAATTTAGAGAGTTTTTACATCTCTCATATTTTCTCTATTTTAGCATAAAATATAGCATAACTGTTGGAGTAACAAAAATGTTAAAATTAAATTTTTTTTCTATTTTAGCATAAAGTATAGCATAGCTGTTGGAGCAACAAAAATGCTAAAATTCTAATTTTTTTTTCTATTTTAGTATAGCTGTTGGAGATGCAATTAAAGTAATTTAGCGTATTGTTTGGTGGTTGTGGTCTGGAATAAGAAATTAATTTTGAAATTCATGACAAGCATTTCTACTCAAATGTTCACTAAAATCAAGATTGGTAAATTTGGTAAAGCAATAAAATTTATTGTGAATTGAAACATAGATCTTGGAGAATTGTGATAATTGTATTTTTGTTTTGTTAAACAAAAAAAAGGTGATTGATAGAGTGCATATTTGTTAGAAACCTTC
The DNA here is from genome assembly GCA_954870635.1 of Arctium minus. Lineage (NCBI taxonomy): Eukaryota > Viridiplantae > Streptophyta > Magnoliopsida > Asterales > Asteraceae > Arctium > Arctium minus. Next base: position 15,228,855 of record OX941080.1, read on the forward strand.
AACGAAATTTTGATTGTTTATTAGGAGAGTTATGTGCTATTTGAGGTGCTTATTAACTTATTGCGTTTTCAAACAACAAATAAGCTGTTTTGAGTGTTTGGATTAGAAACTGCTTATGACTTCTCCACTCTGCTAATAAGCAGTTTTTGATAAGTCATTATCAACTGACTTATTTGAAACTCCTTATTAACTTATTTAACCAAATTACATATTTGCCCCTTCTTCCTATAAGTTAATAAGCACTTTACAAATAAGTATAAGTTAATAAACACTTTCGCAAATAAGCATAAGTTGTTTTAAATAAGCAATCCCAAACACCCCCATAATAATTGTACGTTAAAATAGAAAAAAGAAATTATGAAAATCTCAAAAACTTTATATGAAGAAAGAAATAGTATTTTAATAATCTATACTATATTATAAAGATGACATAAAAAACTCTTAAAAACAAGTCTTAAAGCTTAATGTACCGCTATTTAATGCTAATTACTTAAAAAACAACCATAAAAGATGTATATACTACATTTAATGATATTCATTAATTTTCAATCATTATCTCTAACCATTTTAACTCCCCTAAAATCATTTCCCACTTTAACTCCCCTATAATAACTTTCAACATATTTTAGATATAAAAAATTTAAAATATAATTAAAAAATCTTACATAATATTTTATAAAAAAAATTATATTATTAAACCAAAATAAATTACATTATATTATTAAGTCTAAATTAAACAAATTTATATAAAAAATCATTATCACTCTCTCATAACCATCCAAAATCGTAATGTAAATCGATAAAAAACAGAAAATAAAATGAAACATTAAAATCGTGATGTATCTAGCTGCATTGCGCGAGTACACTTCTAGTATTTTATTAATAAGAAGTATCGAAAATAAATGTTTAGGATAGAGAAATAATATTTTATTAAATTTATAGAATATTTAAGTAATATATTTAATGTTAGAATTGCTAAATAGACTAGCTATTGGAGTTGAATATAATTTTTTTAGAGATTTTAATTTTGATGCTTTATTTTTAAAAGTTTATAGCATAGCTGTTGGAGATACTCTTATAAACTAAGTACGATGTAATAAAATGTATTGTAAAAACGAAAATAGAAAATTAATGTAAATATGTAAAATGGTTTTAATTTTAGTTTTTATTAATATTTTTAGGATCACAATCCTAAAATGATTTCGCTACGTGAAAAATTATTACAGTTTTATAGACTAAGGGGTTGTTTGTTTTTTTAAAAAAAAAACCTCTTAATGTCTCTTAAGTCTAAATTGTTCAGACCTTTTTACACACTACCTCTTATTAATCATAACTAAAATAAGACTTCAGACTTTAGATCTCTTAAAAAACAAACGACACTTAAGGTTATGTTTGTCAAACTAGCTTTTAAACTACCTGATGATGACTGATAAGCTAAGCTAGGTGATGACTGATAAACTAACTGATGAAAAAGTCACGTTTGACAAAAACTAACTTATAAGAATGTAAAATTACCAAAAAAGACATCTACAAAAAATAATCAATTACAATATTTAACAATATAATTAAAACAAATTTATAGTAATGTAATATATTAATTAATAAAAATAAGGTAGTAAATAATATAATACGTTAATTAAAAGAATTTGAATTTTATTATTATATATATTATAAATTTTGAATTTTAAACTAATTTAAAAAAAAATCTACATTAACTTATGATTGTAAATAGTCGTTACATATAATATGAAAAAATAATCAAATAATAATTAAAACAAATAATAATAATTGATAATTAAAATATATTGATCAATATTAAAAAAATTGATATAATTATCAATAATTCTAAATAATTAAAAATTAATATCAGTGATTAATTAAAATTTATGTTACAATTTTCAAATGATATTTATTAATTAATAATAATAAATTTTAATAATTAATATTTATTTATAATTAATAGGTAATTAGAAGTGTACTCGTGCAATGCAGCGAGATACATCACGATTTTAATGTTTATTTTTATTTTTTGTTTTTTATTGATTTACAGTACGATTTTGGATGGTTTTTATTGAGTGATAATGATTTTTTTATATATAAATTTGTTTAATTTAGACTTAACAATATAATGTTTTTTATTTAAAAAAAATTAAGTAGTTTGTTAAAATTCATTAATTATCTTATATATTTTAAATTTTTTATATTTAAATTGAGATGTTTATCCTGTTTTGATTATGTTTATCAGAATTCAAATTTCATAATTTTAGGATTTGGGGATTAGAGATAAGGATTTTGGGGGATAAGGATGAAAAATATTAATTAGGGTTAAAAACATTTAAAAGTAGTACATATTGCTTCATTAATTGTTTTTAAGAGATTTTAAGTAGATTAACATTAAATAATAGTACATAATGCTTAATACATCACGATTTTAATGTTTATTTTTATTTTTTGTTTTTTATTGATTTACAATACGATTTTGGATGGTTTTTATTGAGTGATAATGGTTTTTTATATATAAATTTGTTTAATTTAGGCTTAACAATATAATGTTTTTTATATAAAAAAAATTAAGTAGTTTGTTAAAATTCATTAATTATCTTATATATTTTAAATTTTTTATATTTAAATTGAGATGTTTATCCTGTTTTGATTATGTTTATCAGAATTCAAATTTCATAATTTTAGGATTTGAGGATTAGAGATAAGGATTTTGGGGGATAAGGATGAAATATATTAATTAGGGTTAAAAGCTTTATAGGTAGTACATTAGGCTTTAGTAGTTATTTTTAAGAGATTTTAAGTAGATAGCTTTAAATGATAGTACATAAAGCTTAGTGAGTTGTAATTAAGAGTTTTTTATGTCATCTTTATAATATAGTATAGATATATCTATACTATCTATACTATATTATAAAAGAGACATAAAAACTCTTAATTACAATATTTTAAGCATAAAATACAACTAATTAAAACCAATTACTTAATTTACAATTTCATAATACATTGGTACAACTTATCCAAGCACAATATCTCACATCATCATCTATTTGTGGAATGAATACTCATTTATTAATATAAATATTTGTTTTTTATATTTAATGGGCGATTTGATCAATATTATCTACTATTATCAATATTTATTTTTTATATTTATTGGACGATTTGATTAATATTACTATTATCAATATTTATTTTTTATTTTATGATTTGCTCTTAATATATCTATATCTATATTGGTTATAATCTCATAACTAATATATCTATTCTATATTATAAAAACATGCATTGATCTAATAAATATATTTTTAAAAAATAAAACAGGTAGTTTATCTCATAGTGTTTATCCTGTATTTAATATGTTTATTTGCAGTTAGTTATACAAATAAAAATATGGGACTTTAATAAGTTATAATTATGTTTCATTGACTTGTAATTTTGAATTTTAACTAATATATCTATACTATATTATAAAGCATTTAAGCTAAACTCTTAAAAACTAATTTTTATGCATTAGGTACCACTTATTAATGCATATTATTTAAAATCAAAAAGTACAAATTGATTAAACATAAGTACATCTTATAAAAGCTCAATGTTTGAATTCGTGTAACTGCAGATAAACATTTATTTTTATTTTCTAAAATATCTAAATTTTTTAACTATTGATATAACTAACCGATAAATATAAGAAAATTCGAGATAAAATACCTTATTTTTATTGAAGTATGTTATCTTTTTAATTTTAAATATAAAATATCTTAAATATAGTTATCATTTAAATTAAACATTTTTTGACCTGTAACAAAATTTTTTATTATTATTTTTTTTATAAAAAACCATAATTAAACTAAACTAAAATATATATTTGTTTTAAATCTAGGTTTCTCAAAATCGTAAAATAAAATAAAAAAAGACTAACAAAAGTATGAATAATGATCGAGAGTTCGAGTTCTAGATTTCAGAAACCCGCTGCATTGCGAGGGTACATTTCTAGTATTATAAAACATCTATAAAAAAATCTTAAAAACAATTGTTAAAGCTTAATGTACCGCTATTTAATGTTAATTACTTAAAACCTCTTAAAAACAATCATTAAAATTTAAAACTTTATGTATACATTTAATATTATTTAATATTTATTTACTTTTAATCCTTATCTCTAAACACTTTAACTTTCTAAAACCACTCTCCACTTTAACTCCCTAAAATCACTCAACGCATAACTAAATACAAGATAAAAATCAAATTTTAAATATAAAAAATCTAAAATATAATTAAAAAAATCTAACAGAATATTTAATGTATTTTATAAAAAAAACATTATATTATTAAAACTAAAAATAAATAACATTATTATTAAACTATCGAATAAACTTTTAAAAACAAGCTTTTATACATTAAGTACTGTTTATTGATACACATTACTTAAAATTCAAGATTACAAATAATGATTCATGAGTACAAATATTTAAAGCTATATGTTTGAATTCATAACTAACTGATAAACATAATCAAAACAGGATAAACATCTCAATTTAAATATAAAGAATTTAAAATATATAAGATAATCATTGAATTATAACAAAATACTTAATTTTTTTTATATAAAAATCATTATATTATTAAGCCTAAATTAAACAAATTTATAAAAAAAAAAACCATCATCATTTCCTCAAAAAACCAAAAAATAAAAGGAAACATTAAAATCGTGATGTATCTCGCTGCATTGCGAGAGTACGATTCTAGTTACAAATAAATGAAACATGAGTACAATGTTTTAAAGTTGCATGTTTTAATTCATAACTAACTGATAAATATAATCAAATACAGAATAATCACCTCATTTTAAATATAAATAATCTAAAATATAATTAGGATAATCATTGAAATCTAACAGAATACTTAATTATTTTTAATATAAAAAACAATATATTATTAAAACTAAAATAAATTATATCATTATTAAACCTAAATTACTTTAAAGTAAAAAATTAAATTAAACAAATTTATAAATAAAAAAACATTATCGTTTTCTCAAAACCACACAAAACTGTTTTATAAAATCAATAAAGACAAAATAAATAATGAAACATTATAATCGAGATGGATTGCATTGCATTGCATTGCATTGCATTGCGTGAGTACACTTCTAGTATTTTATAATGCTTAGAATCCTTTTTTAGAACTCCGTTGAAAAAAAATCCGTTAAGTTAGTTAACTTAAAGGTATTTTAGTCTTTTTATTGTATATTCTATAACTTTTTTTTATAGAAAACGTGTAAGATATCCAATAAATTTCTGTCACGTGTCTATCCCTCTTTTCCTACTCCCACCGGCATTTCTCCAACTACCAAGTCTGGCCAAGAAATTCTATCTCCATCTCCTTCTTCAAGCTCATTACAACCATTCTCCAATCTCCATCTAAGTTCAATGAATCTTTGCTAATCATGGTTCACCATTTACTTAGTTTAACCTCTGGTTAGAACCTCTGGTTAGAACCTCTTTAGGTTGGGTCTTAGTGACCTGTCTGAATTATTGCAAGATGAGGAAGACGATGGTTGTAGGGATGGAGAGGGGGAGAAAGATAGGTTTGATTTCGAATAGAAGCTCAACTAAAGGAAGACTTGTAGTGTCTGACTCGTGGTCTTTTCCCGTCTCGTACCCATTAAGTTTGTTCAACAAGGATGTATTCGAATCAAATGATGAAATCCCCAAAATCATTAGCCTTCCGAGGTTTGATAACTTCTTAATCCAAACAACAACAAAATCTGAAATTGGTGGAGTTGAAGAGATCTTGAATCTCCAAAATCATAAGCTTCTTGGAGGATTTGGTGAAGAAACTAGTGGAGTTGAATAAATTTTAAAGCAGACGCATACATTTGCAAGTTGTGTGCAAGATTTGTAATGCAATTGGATGTAGGAGAAGGTTGAGCACGATGAAGGGGTGGCCAATTAACGTGTAGGGAAGATGAAGACAGGGGGGGTATGTCATGTGTATTTTATGCATATAGATATATGATATAATAATTTAATATATTTTAAAAGGAAGGAAAGGGGTAAAAAGACTAAAATACCACTTGAGTTAACTTGACGAAGTTAAAAGGAGGGACTCAAGGGGTGAGACCTTTTCCATAACTGTTTCATTTTAGGGACTTACAAGGTGATTTCGGGTAAACCGCATACACAAAACATGTAGTTCACTCTTTTATAAATTTTGTAATTGTATTTTTTTTATTTGTAAGTATTTTTAGTTTTTTGTTTTACCGTTTATCTTTTCATCAATAAGATATAATTAAAAAAGATTCCACTTTTTAGAGCTAGGAAAATGTGTGTTCGTCAAGTTGGAACTTAGGTCAGATGGATAGTTTTTGTTAAGGTCTGATTGCGTTAGCTACTTTGAAGAGAACTTTTTCAAAGCTTATTCAAAAAGCTAGGCACCTCTCATCTTAAAAAAAACCTTCACAAAAAATAAAGTTAATTTTGCTTGCACCCGTATAAACGTATAATAAATTGTATTACTTAGCCACCTAGGCACCGATCTTACTTTATTGAAAAACTCTCATTTTAGAAATCATGCCGTTGTGAATGTTCTTACTTAGAGGTTGTTTACCTGCCTCTTATCACCTCTTACCCGATGAGAGGTTCTTACCCAAGTAAGAGGTTGGTGTTTACTAAAACCAAAACAAAGCTCTGACTAGTTACCGTGCTTTGATCGTGCTCTGTCTAGAGACAAAGTTGGAAACGTGTCTGTCCAGAGACAAAGATGAGTTTTCCCTTATTTGCCCTTTGCAATCACCAACAGTCGAAGAGGCGCTAATCTATAAGAATCTCTCATGTCTGCTTAGGAAAAAATGGGAGCAACTTCAAGAATCCTAAACCTATCTTTATCTTCTACCTCCATCTTCTGCATATTCTTTTCTTCTCTTTTCCCAAAATCCACCAGTCTTGTAAGGTTTAATGTTCTCTCCCCCACTATTGTCGCCACCACAATCCATATTAAAGATGAATCCACTTTGAACACTCTTCTTGAACGCCATAGAATCAAGCATCTCAAATACTTGACTAGGATATCGATGAAAGGTTTTTAAGAGCTTTAATAGAGAGGAGAAAAGTTTGGGTTTTCGAAATTGGGGTGGAGAGAAGACGTTTTGGCTACTTTGTAAAAGATGGTAATTAATTAATGCCAACTAGGATGGGATGGGATTGATATCACATTCCCATTGATGATAGGCTTACACACGTGTTGTCCTTCTTGAAAAATGTGGTTTAAATTCTTAAAATTATTATTTGGTTTGAATTATCATAAATTGTACTAATATGTTATATATATGTTGAGTATTGAAATAATTTCATAAGTAGAAAATAATTCAATAATATATGCAAAACATTGGTAAGGAACAAATTTTGCTCGGTACATACAAAATATTTGGTAGATAATAATTTTTAGACAACACTATTTCATATAAATGGATACAATGGTCATTTTTACTATGTCAACACATGGCGTAAAATATTTTGGTAAACAACAATTTTAATCAGCATTTAACTCAGTCATACCTCTTATCCTAATCAGATCTATTATCCAAATAAGCGCTTGCCCATATAACTTGGTAAACAACCCTTTAGTCAACTTTTCTTTGAATTTTAACATAAGTGACAATGTAACCTTCTTAGGTGTCTCCCTTTCAATATTTGTAGTTGAGTTTACAAGACTTTGTTTCCCTATTTTAGGATGGGATATATATGAGAAATATCAACAAGATACTAAAGAATATTCTATGAAATATTCATTTTTTTATTAAATTTTATAATAGTCAATGTATCAAGGTGAAAGATCGTGTGAGAAGTTGAGTTAATGGTGAGATCTGAACCGTTGATCTCTTTTAATCTCAAGCCCTCCCATGAATTATGGCTTAGAAGGGAATTGATCCGGTGCATCTCGGTACATCTCATCCTAATGTGCGTCCATTTCTCATCCAACGGTTGATAACCATTTCTCACGCTTCTCACTGTTAACTCAACTTCTCATCGGAACCCAACCCATATATCAAAAAGAAAATATATATATATATGTATATATATATATATAACCGGGTTCATACGTAAACAATAACCAAATAAGAGAACATGAGAACAACCGAATCACATGTGATTTTTGTTGTCAGGTTTATGCAACCTTGAATTGAGCGTGCAAATAAGTCATGACGCAAGTATACATCTTGACCTATTATCGTTTTCAAATAAATTATAACGGTACAAGTATCGAATATCGATCCCACAGGGAAAGGGTTGCAACAGTTCTTCGAAAGTTCAGTCTCTAAAAACTAATCTCATATGGTGAATGAAGAAAATATTTTGTTGGGGGGTTTTGATTAACAACTACTGAGAGATCAATTATAAAAAGAAGCAAAGGGTGTAAAGGTTTGTAAAATTAAAAACAGGCAGTTCGGTAAAAAGATGTTATAGCAAACTTACGTCATCTCAGATTTAATATTTAAGTAAACTCTGAAAGGCTAACACATTTTCCTAGAAATAATTAGTTGTCAATTAATTAAATGTAATTTGATTTAAATAACGACAAGACTATATAAATACATCTCTTTACGTTTTTACCGGTTTAAATCTTACCCAAGCTAAGGTTGTTAGTCTGTCATAGTTTGGTTTCCTTTTATAAAAGATATAGGAACCTGGAAATTAAATAACGGAGATGGAAAATGCGTCCAAGAAATTATAAGCATTAAAGATCAAGAATGGAAACTTGTCATGCAAGTAATCAACTTTTCTTGGAGAAAAGTAAAATTTACTTGTGATGGAAGACAAACAAAAATAAATAGAGAAACAAGAAATAGAATGCGATAAATTTAATTACGAGAAAGTAAAAGATGAAAATTTAAATTGCGAGAAAGTAAATTGTGAGAAAATAAAGTGCGAAAATTAAATTACAATAATATAAAGACCTAAAAAGAAAGATTAGAGAAAAAGAAAAATAAAGGGAAGGGAAACTTGTGCTTCAAGTAACGATTTAAACACGCAAAAAATGCATGCTTTGCTTATGAAAGTCATATTTGAATTCCTTATCAATTGCTTCGGGTAAAATTAGGATTTTTAGATCCAATATAAAACCGCAATTGATCAATTCTTCCAAGATGATGAAAGATAAACGATGGTGAGATTAAATTAGAAGAAGAGAAGAGAACCTGCAACTTTCAACCAACGAAGCGTGAATTTAGGCATTGTTTGGCAAAAAAAAAAGCTAGCTTATATTGAAAAGCTACTAGAAGTAGCGTTTTATCAAGTTAAGTAGCGTTTCATTTTTTTCTTCCAAATATGCCCTTACTATTTTATTTAACTGACAAAATTACCCATTCCCTAAACAAATACGCCAAACGACCAGATCCAAACCTGTTGGAATTCTCGTCGAGCAGAGGCGATTTCTGCTCTTCTTCTTCACAATCGATCATTCCAGGTATGTATTCCAAATCGTTCTCCACTAGTTCTTCAGAATCGATCGTTCAATCAGGCTGAGTATCATTCAATCAGGTAGACATTCGATTGGGATTTCTTCTTCACATTCGATTAGGATTTCTTCTTCACATTCGATTGAGATTTCTTCTTCACAATCAGGTATACAACTTATTACTGTTCTTCTTCACAATCAGGTATACAACTTATTATGTATTTCTTCTTCACATTCTTGGATTGTCGATGTCTAGGGTTTGGGGTCTTTCTTTATTTGATAGACAAACATAGCCTTGGACCGATTCTTGATGAATATAGCTCTGAACAAGAAAGCTTGCAGGTGACCATTGTTCAGATAATGCTTGTAAAAACCCATTATTTGTAGTGTTGTTGTGATCATTATTTTGAGAACTAATCTAGGCATTTACTTTTAAAAGTTCAACAAAAATTATTGAAAAACATCTGATTTTCTTTTAAAACTTTTAAAATTAGCTTTGTTTTCGGCAAACTTCAACAAAAGTTCAAAACTGGAGACTTGTGATCGTCGTGTTCAACAATTTTCAACTCAAAAACACCTTTTACGATTCGCGTATACAACCTTTCTAGCGTATTCGGAGAGTCTGTATTTTCTGTTTGTGATCTAATTGCTGATACATAGAACAACTAACAGCTACGTCTGTAGTTTGTCTATGTGTATAATCGACGTATGTGCTTCTAAGATATGTCTATTGATTGTTTCTAGTTAAAACTAAACATGTTTTACCTTTCTCGGTTGTATTTGAGCTGATTCATACATGCTTTCCTCGCATTGATTGTTTTAGCATTAATTAATTAGCATAGTGAACTTTCTATACATGTGTGGCCGCTTCTATTTAAATTTCTGGATTGGTTTAATGCATATTTTTCCTTATAAAGGGGATGCTAATCACTTTATTTTGATGCAAATCCAATTAGGTTACAAGCCTATAGAAAACCAATCAGTGCTTCTATTATGAAAGTAGATACAGGTCTGTCAAGGCATGATTGATTATATTGTTAGGATATATTGTTTCCTTTTGCTCATGTATACATACTTTAGCCTACAAATGTTTGTCCGGTTAGGATGCAAAATCTTATTTATCACCTACTGCTCATTGCTAAAACGTGTTTTTTTGTTCGATATAGGTGTAAATATGTCTACTAAAAATGATGTTGGGGTAGCTATTAGTTGGACCGACGAATATATTGCGATCTTTTGTGATGTTTGTATCAATTTCATTACCAAGAATGGACGTAGTCAAACTTTTAGATGGCGTGATATACAAGATCAGTTTACGGAAAAAATTGGTAAAAAGTCTAACCATGCGATGCTTATGTTTCGGGATCCCACTAGTAGGGAAATCTTCTTTAAGATACCGAGTGATGATGCTAGGTTATCTTGGTTGGAGTTTGCTAAAACACAAAACAAGTTTTGAATATTTTAGGATGGTATCTTTTGGAGTAGGATGGTATATTTTGAACTTTATATGATGGTATTTTTTATAGTAGGATGTGATGGTATCTTTTGAACTTTGGATGGTATATTTTGTACTTTATATGATGGTGGTTTATTTTAATTATATGATGTTAAAAATATGTTAATGCTTTATTTTAATTATATAATGTTAAAAATACGTTAGTATTTTATTTTAATTATATAATGTGGTTACAACTTTTAAAATGGATGACGCTCAAAGGAACCAACTTATTTTACTTTTGGACTTGGCTATTTTGGAAGAAAATGTAGCACTAGTTACCTATTATTACACTCGTATTCACAAGGAGCCATGCATGACATCGACACAAACGGGACATGCATGGGTGAAGGAAATTTTAGGTGGTCATCCAATCCAGTGTGTTAATGCCTTTTGTAACACCCTAAAAATAGGGATAATAAAAATCCGAAAAACGGACATGAGGTATATAAAATTACCATAGCAAGAGCCTCCCAAAAATGGGAAAATACACAAACCTGTTTAATTACAGTCGTAATTTAACGGACAATAAATTAACAACCAACTAATCTAATTTCTATAACTAGAAAAGAGATTACAAAGAGGTTGTCATCTATAAACCCAACAATTCTTCTACCAAAAGTATGTCCAATTGCAAGCATTCCCCAAACTCTCACCCAAGCAACTATGCCAGCTTAGAATCGGCACCGCTAGAACCTGAGATACACATCGACACCAAACAAGTGTTAGGCCAAAAAAGCCTAGTGAGTTGAACAATAATAAGCATGCATGAACAGTTACAATTCTTATCAGCAGTTAACCAAAGTTCAACAAATGTGGAGTCAATAGGGGATACCCATAGCACCAATCAAGTTCCACCCAAAGAGAAAATGTACCTTGATGCCAACTACTAAGAGTGACATCCCAAAGTCCCGGCACACCCGAGGACTACAACCATGGCATTACCCCGAATGGCAGAGGTCTAGGCACATACCCACACGGTGGCACCCAAGACTACATCCTCCTAGTGTCTACTGACTTGGTTCATCCAACATAATTTATAGGAGGTCTTGAGGTATATTTCAACCAACACATTTCGATACCAACCATGGGTACAATGTTACCATCCTAACACATAAGTCCAATATGAGACCCAAATTCCAACATAACCAATGTTTAGATACAATATTGCCAAGAAGGCATTCCAAGTAGAATTTATCACCTACTATATCACATATACCCCAAATCATGTCAAAATAGCAATAACATGTATACATGAAATAAATCCCAAATATTTGACAACTAGAGTAAATCATGGCAAGATACTCATAAGAAATCTCCCAACACATTAATCATGAAACCACCATCAAATATTTGAACACATAGAGATAAACATTTTTGAGAAATGTTACAATAATAACAAGTAAGAGATTTGATGTGTATCTAGTTTTAACAAAGGTTTAGTAAACTCACTATCTAGGTTTTAAACCAAAACCTAGAAAAGATGAAAACCCTAGAAGTTGGAGATGAGACTTGAAGATGAGAAGTTGACTTGGAGAAACCCTAGAAATCTTCTTGGAGAGGAGTTAATGCAAGAGTAAAGGTTCAACCACCAAGATGAGTTGTATTAATGAGGGTTAGGGTTTTGAGAGAAGGAAATCGGTTTGGAGGTTTCCAAAATCGCCAAAGAGAAGAGAGGGTTTGAGAGAAATGAAGTCAAAATCTGATAAAAACTCATTTATGGCCCTGCACCCCGACGGCGATAGTGCCCGGCGATAGTGCCAATGGCACTATCACGAGTCACAATCGCGACCACCAAGGCACCCGCGGTACAAACCGCGCGAGAGTGCCCGGCGATAGTGACAGTGTCACTATCGCGAGTCACAATCGCGAGCCCCTCCCCACTTACGGTACATTTTCAGCGATAGTGACCAGCGACAGTGACAGTGTCACTATCGCGCCACCCCCAGATCAGCCCGAAAACTTAGCCAAAAACGATAACGAGCGCGAGGTTTAAGCACGAGTAAAGTTTATACTAACCAAGTAACATCATAGCATTACAACAATGAGCATATGCATATATAAAGACTCATATTTTCAAATAAACAAAGTTAACGTATTGAAGGAACAAATACTTTGAGAGAAATAAACAAAGTTAACGCTCGTTTTACACTCTTATCACATTAACATAATAATCATATATTAACTAAAATATGTTAAAAATACGTTTTAATATATATATATATATATATATATATATATATATATATATATATATATATATATCGAAAGAAATTCATTTAATAATTTGATTTGAAATAAAATAAAGTTATTAATTTGAAATAAAGTAAAAACAATTCGATATATATATATCGAACGAACGATCCGTTCATATATTTTAACTTTCATTTCCTCTTCAATTCAATCACTCTCCCTCCCTCCCTCTATATATATCAAAGTTGCAGATGACAAACATGAGAGAAGATTTGACACCAACATCAGAATTTGTCACCAACAAGGTACAATATTATGATAACTAAAATTTAGGTTTATTAATACTTACAGGTACAAGTGAAAGCTATAACAAAATATAATAATTTCAGGTGTTCAATTCTCGAGAAGAATTAACTGAATGGGTGCATAATGTGGGACATTCGGTTGGTTGTGTTGTTGTTACAGATCAAAGGCTAAGCCAAATGGGGGGGGGGGGTGTTTATAAAGTTGTTTTTATGTGTGAACATAGTGGGGTTTACAAAAGTGACAAAATTTCCAGTTGTCATGTAACACCCTCAATTCTGGAAATAACAACTAATTTAAAATTTTCTAAATACATCGACAAACGCTTCATCTACAACCACAATTTAAGATTTAACCTCAATACACATGTATCATTATATACAAACAAACTATAATAAGGACAGGTGCTACTAAAACCCAATAATAGTCGCTATCCCCAAACATAAGTGCGGAAGAGTTCATTAAGCTAAACGCATCTTCGAGCACACAACTAACACTCGTCTCAACACGGTGTCACTAGAACTATTCCCAACCGGAACCTGTTGCACATGCCGACAAATAAAAAGGGTTAGGCTAACGCGTAGTGAGTTCAAGAGTTTTCATCATGATTATAAAACCATTAAACGGAAATAATGCAACTTAAATCATGATTCTTTAAAATGAATTACTTTAAATATGAGAATGAACCGTTTTCCAATAATATGCAATTTATAAATGGACGCCTCAACGCCAAACATTATTTCACGAAGTAATGCAACCCAACACTTACTCAAAACGTGAATAGATGTAAATGCTCCAATAATGAAATTTGAATAAAACTTTATAAACCAACGACCAAAATGTGAGTAAACTAAAGTCTCCAAAAATTAAAGCATAAGGGATAAAACTAAATACCCAACTCGAAGCGTCACCGAAAACAAGGATAAAACTAAATACCCCAAAACAACACCTCACGGTGACGGGGGAATCCCGAATTCCAAGGCTAGTGGCGGAACACAAAGTAGGCCACATTCCAAGTTATTGAGCTCACCATACTAGGATCAAGGCCGTGAACACGCCGGCTCAAATAAAGATGTGGGAGGATGGCACCCGATGATCCTAGTCATACTCATTCACTAGGATTTACATTTACGACCCATGGCTAGTAACCGGTCACACATAACCGTACCAAGTTGCCCTCTAGGGTCCAATGTCTCAACTAGCTACAAATGGGAAGTGACTATCCCATAAAAACAAACTCAGAAGTTAACTCGCGGATACAGGTCGGGTCTTGGACTCCACGAGCCCTCACCGTATTATCCTCGAAATCCCCAGAGACTAATTTTGGCCAATCATATAAATAATAGCCCATTTTCTTTTTAAATAACACGACCGACTCATATGCCTATGGATCCACTGCATTACAGTCTAAAACGCTACATGACTCCAAATGAATGACCAACGCACTCAAAACATGTAACTCTCAAATGACACGTAATAAACGCCATCATACTAAAATCTTTCATTACGGGCTATTAAATCGGACAAATGTCCTCAAGACTCATTTTAGTCAAAATCGAGCCAAGGCTCAAGAGTTTACTTAAATCACCAAATGAAAGTCCGTGTAAACATTTAAAACACGTTTGACCAACGGATATGCAAACACAACGACCAAAAGTAAGATTAGTTCAAAACTCAACATTAGTTGAGGCAACCCATTTTCCAAATGAACTTATACCCTTATATTTTCCAAATGCCTCATAACACAATAATATGCATTTTCCAAATTTAACTGCTGATAAGAATGGAAATCATAAAATGAGACTATATACATTCTTTCAAGTACCTCACATAAATGTGCAAGTAATACTTCATAAAACGTTCCATTTCATGAATGATGCATAAAACCCGACAACCATTCAAAAGTGTATTTCTTTGACCAAAGATCTATTTATGCAATAGATTATCAAAACACATTCATTTGTGACACCTTTATCAATATGCCCAAAAATCCCAAATGTGGGTGTTATACAAAGTTTATAAAGTTAAATACCTCAAATAATCAAAGATTAGCAAGTAACCCAACATTTGATAATTTTATGTAAAACACATAAACACTTTAAAATAAACATTTTGGCATGTACAACGTTTTCACAAATCAACTTGAACTCACCTTGCTAGATTTAGGCTAAATCTAGGTTTTACCCCCAAAACTTGAATCACCACAGATGAAGGCTTGAAACACCAATATACCTCCTTAGATCTTAGATCCAACACATCTACAATATCACCTTCACCACATAAGTCATCAAAATCAAACCCAAGATGAAGGATGGAAGGGAAAAGGATGAAACCATCAAACCTAGCTTAACATTGAGAGAGAGAGAGAGAGGAACTTACCACCACAAAATACTCATTTAAACTCTAATAGACTTCCAATCTCTTTCTAAATCCTTGAAGAGCTCTAAAAAACGAAACCATAGCAACTTGAATCACCAAAATCGGAGTTGTGGAGCAAAAGTTATGAAGAAATGGAGTTCTAGGGCTGAAAATCGGGTTTTATGCTCGACCAGGGGGTTTCGCGACTTACCACGCGACTCTAAGTCGCGACATAAGTCGCCCGCTTCCCCTTAGTCGCGACATAATTCCTAAGTCGCGGCGTAAGTCGCGAGATGCACTGTTCGCCCGGTTTTCTTCTCGTTCACTATTTTGGCCATAACTTCTTCGTTATAGCTCCGATTTTGCTCCGGAAAGAACCGTTGGATTCGTAATTGAACCCTTCATCCATCAAGACTATAAAATCTAGGATTCAAGTCCAAAATCCCATATCTTATTTTTCCCTTAAAATACCAATTTCTGTATTAACTTGAAACAATACCTTTTCGAAATCGGGGTGTTACACGTCATACTGGAACAAGAAAGTTTGACTGCCCATTTGAGTTGATAGCGTTATATTCGGCTAAGCATAATTGGTGGACGTTGAGGGTTGTACGTGATACACATTGATATGCGTTAATTATTTAATGCATATCAAGTCTTTTTACTTATAATTTAGGTCTTTTTACATTCTATATCCCGAAGTTTGAGTCATTTTATTCACTTATTTTCTCTTTTATTGTTTTATGGAGCTAAGGTATTGAATGACTTGTTTTACGACTTAGAATGGCTAATTAATATCTATTTTTGGCAGATTTATAAGTGCAGACCTATGCTGCAGCATCTCTGCAGCATCAGACACCGAACAACCGTTTGAAGAGATGAAAAGGAGATTATGGTGGACAGCTTGCAACAATATTTTGGGCAGATTTGGGAGACTTTCTGGATCTGATTTGTGGCTGGAAAATATATTTTGAATCTCCTTTTCTTTATTTTATTGTTCATGGTGTCATCTTTTGTAGTACAATTATTATTATATTTTTGTAAAATGTCTTTTTTACCCTCCCTTTCCTAGTATATAAAGGAAGTTTGGGAGGTGTATTTGGGACACATGATCTTCTTACTTACTTGCAATCTTAGATAACTTGTAGAACATTTTAGAATCTCTTTTGTGATCTTTAAAAATCAAAGTAAGAGAATTGACACTCTCTTGGTTTGATTATTAAAGTCAAGTAACTTATTAATATATTGAAGTTCTTATCTCTTGTAATTTTAATTTACCGCAATTTATTTATCGCACTTTACTTTATCGTCATTTACTTTATCGACTTTTACTTTTACGTCATTTACATTCTTGTCATTTACATTATGTCTTTTATTTTATGTCATTTATTTTACGCATTTACTTTCCGTATGAGTAGCTAATTTTATTAGTATGGGTGTTTGACGGAAAGGTGGGATTTTAAACCAAAGAAAGGTGGGCATTGTTTCGCAATAACAATGATCCACCATTTCATTCAAGTTTTATAAATATCAATGATACTTCTTGACGAACCGATCACTTGCTAAAGTGTTAAAGTGCCGTGGACTTAGAGATAAGCCACGAAAAGCACGTCCGTTTGAATGATATAAGAAGTATACTTGAGAGAGTTACTGATAAGGACAGTTATCGTGTATATCTTTCTAAACTGATTTATTCTCGACAAGTTGATCGCTAATCAATAGTGTTAAAGTGTAGAAGACTTAGAGATAAGCCCCTTCGAACACGTCAACTTGAATGATATGGGAATCGGCTCGAGAGAGCGGTTTTTGCAAAGAGATTTGTATCTCCATATATTTTGAGGACTCTATTCCACACTATAAATAGTTGGAGACTACACAGAGATGTGTTTAGTTGAATCTAAACAGTAGTGTGAATATTGAAGTCCGAGAGGAATACCCTCAAAATAGATAGTGTATCTAGTTGTGGCAGAACTTCATGCTGCAGCATTCCTGCAGCATGGCCCACTGGAAATTGTGTTTAAATCCCACCTGAAAGTCTAACACCCGTACTTGCTTTATTCTCTGTTAACTAAATCAAAGTGATAACTCAACCAAACCAAAGTCTTCAAATTCGCCATCTGAAATCATTTCTTTCTTCTACTTTTTATTAACTTTTACTCCAGTCTCTGTGGGACGATATCCAGTACTTTACCGTTTTATTACTTGAAAGACGATATTAGATCTCATTGTATACTTGCTTTGAGGTTTAATTAGCACACGTCTATAGGTGTATTCCAAGCACTGTCACACATAATCATGTCGTTGCACAATATATGGAGGGTCATGCCTATGCAGTGCGGCTGAATGAACCTGAATTTCAACTAGTTAAAGATCTATCAGCCCAACATGTCAAGCCACGATACATTTTATCCACATTAAAAGGTAGATATGTGGAAAATGCATCTACGTCAAAAACAGTATACAATGAAGTTCAAAAGATTAAGACAAGAAACGATGCAGGAAGATGGCACATCTATCAGAATATTCTGAAACATTGTAAACCATCAATACATGAGTCTTAATCGTGGAATTCTTTTTATCAAGAATGGTTGCAGTTAGTTGAATCTCCAAATCAAGAATTGTACACGTACAATTTGGTACAACTTTAAGAAAAGTTGCTCAATTATCCAAACATTCTTGATATAAGATAGTTTAACCATTATTACTAAAGATACTGACATATATTTGTTATATTTTTCAGGTGTTTTGGATTACCTGGATAGTGTATGGTTGACGCCATATAAGGAAATGTTTGTATCTGCTTGGGTTGATCCATTTTTAAATTTTGGAAATCACACAACAGATAGAGTTGAAAGCCAACATTCCAAATTAAAAAAATATTTGGAGACCTCACAAGCAGACTTAAAAAGAATTTTATCTCATATTCATCAAGTAATTCAGTCACAAGACACATCGATCAAAGAAAGTTTTGAAATGAGTAAAAATATTAGGAAACATCGATTTTAAAAACCACACTTTTAAAATTTGTGGGGCTCTATTTCATCTTATGCACTTGATATGATTTCCAGTGAATATATGCGGTCTTTCCACACTAGCGTATTTTCTGAAAATTGTGGTTGTAAACTGCGTACAAGTCATGGATTGCCATGTGCGCATGAACAAGCATTATATACATGTCAAGGTGTACCCATTCCACTTAATGCGATCGACGTATTTTGGAAAAAAACTTGATTTCTCGCCTTGTGTGTCCGCACAAGATACCGATATTTAATGTGACGATGAAGTTCAGATGTTTAGAGAAAATTTCAATAAACAATCAGTTCCGGTTGTAAAAGTTTGCTGAAAAAGTTAGATATAATCATGCTGGAAAAAACGTTGTTTCATGAACTCTCGACTCATAGAACCACTCGTGGACGTCTTTCTCTAAAGAATCAAGCTCTAAAGAAAAAGATTATTTAAGACCCTCGTAGACGCAATAGTTCTAACGTGCCAACATTTATCAACTCCGAAGATTTTGGTCATCAAGAATTAGCGAGGCATAGCTCCTACTTCCAACGACAACCCACCCCCAAATCCATATGTTGATCAAATCCCGAGTTTATTTCATCCATACATCACACAAATAGAAGACACAAATAGAAGACACAAATAGAAGATGTATTGGGCGATGGAAATTGTAGATTTCGAGCCAAATCTACTTGTTTGGGTGGTCATGAAGACGCATGGGACAATATCCACACAGAGTTAATGGTTGAAGTAATTGAGTATCAACAGTATTACTCTTATGTGATTGGCAACGAGTGCCCAAGAATTTACGAAGCATTGATTTTTTTCCAGAAGGGCGTCTTTACACCAGCTACGCATTGGATTGCTATGCCTGAAATGGGAATTCTAACTGCTTCAAGGTTCAATGTCATACTACATGTTCTCAATATGGCAGGCAGTATGACATACTTACCATTCAGGACACAACCGTCGTCATCATCCCAACACGTGTCAATTGCAATAGTGCATGTTGATGGTAATCATTACAAAGGTGGTATTAAACGAAGAATACCCAATGCCCACACTCATACACCATTGGACACGTTATCGACTTCAAGATGCAAGTACATGGATTATCCCATACAAACGTAGATTAGATGTGTATGAAGAATATATAGAGCGTACTTGTACTCGTGGATATGTTGAATTAAATGAATAATCAAAGTTGGAATTTGTTGGGATAAAAAAATACCCAATATATTTATTATTTTTATGTTAAAAACTTACGAGTGATGCATTTTCTATTTTTTTCAAAAAAAATCAATTAACCAATACGTTATAGCGGCCTATATATAGTTTTTTCTTTCAGAAAATGTCTAAGGACTTAATAGTTCAAAATATATAAAGAATACGTTTTAACATATCACATTAACATACATAATCAATACGTATCATTGGATTTAATTATTTTTTATATATCAACAAGGTACAATATATGACATATAATAATATAATTAAATCAAAAAATATTCAATATTGGGCTCATTTCGAAGTTATCGACGAGACGATTATAATGGTGTAACTTGTTAAAATTAAAAAGTATTTTTTTAACGTATTTTAGTTAATATACGATTATATGTGTTAATATGATGAAAGTGCAAAATGAAAAATAGAAAACTAAAAGGTATAAAGTAAATTAATTAAATAAGTATAAGGATGTGAAATGTAATTATAAATAAAAAAATAATGAATGTGAGGGGACGGGGTATGAAAAGTTGGCGGGGGTAGGGATAGAATAAACCAAACAAAAATGATGTTTTTGCTTCTCCTCTTCTCCTTCGTCTTCGTCTTCTTCTCCCAATCCCATCACCATTAATTCCGATTTCACCCTCACCCTTCTCTCTCGATCTAATCTTCATCTTTATCATCATTATCTTTGGGGTTTTTTAAATGCATATTTCTCCGCATACAACAGGGCACAAAATTCGGATTAAAATTTATTTTTTTCTATCGATTTTAGTAGCTCGGAACAAAATATCGCATTTCGTGTTTATCGGTTTTGTTACATCCCCTAGTTTCAGGTACTTCAATCTGATTTTTTTTTCTACATGTTTGCTTTTTTTTTTTGGTTTCGCATGGTGAATCTTGGTAAAAATTAGGGATTGAATTACATCGTGTGTTGCGTGCTTGTTTATTCGATTTAATTTTGTTGTGTAATTGGACGTTTTATTAAATTATAAATGTTGTTGATAAGAAGAGTCATGAGTGGGAAATGATAATTGGAGGCGATTGTGTTACGTCAATGGTTTAGGCTAATGTACAAATGGAAGCATTAGGGTTTTGAAGGATTTCATTAGTGCAATCGAGGAAACACAAGTTCAAATGGACAATCCTACTACATTCACAATCTCTCCCGGTTCAGTACGGAACTTGAATGATGATACTCCTCACGTAAAGATTTTATGTAGTTTTAGTGGTAGCATATTGCCACGTCCACAAGACGGGAAACTTAGGTATGTAGGCGGTGAGACACGCATTTTGAGTGTTCCGAGGGATGTTGGTTTCAAAGAACTAACGACGAGGATGAAAGAGTTGTTCGAGGGGGTGACTGTTTTGAAATATAAGCAGCCTGATGAGGATATTGATGCCCTTGTATCGGTTGTAGATGACGATGACGTGATGCATATGATGGAGGAGTATGATAAGTTGGGTTCAGGGGATGCGTTTACTAGGCTCAAGGTATTTTTGTTTTCGAATTCTGAACAGGATGATCCATTAGATTTTCTAGATGCGGACGGGAGGGAAAGTGAGAGAAGATATGTAGATGCTTTGAACAGTCTCCATGACTCCCCTGAGTCCGTAAAGCAGCAGATGAGTGAGTTTCAAGGAATGACTCATGTGGACGATGTCCAGTTGACACACCAGTACTTTAATCAGTTAAATTTGGAGGGTGGTATTTATAATCAGAGGAATTTCGAGTCGCCTATATCACCGATTAACTTGCATCACCTTAACATCACTCATCAGGATTCATTACAGCACCAACAGTCTCTAAGCCATAGGTATAGTGAGATGGAGCCTCCAAGGAGCCCTGCATACTACTCCCCCCCTATACAGCCTGCCAACGACTTTCCAACTTCGCCTTCATGTTCATATTACCATGCTCCTTATGGTGAACCACCAGACATAATTTTTGACAGAGGTCCTTCTGAAGATTACTTCAAGCAGCATCATGTTAATCATCACTCCCCAGTTGATCACCAGTCCCAATTACCAGAGAATGTTTCTTGGTTACAGTCATCACCTATATCAGGTGAAAAGGTTGGTTTTCCTAATAACATATTGCATGGGACCAACATGTTCGAAGGAAACAATGTCTGTGATCACTGTCACCCACCGTTCCCAAGAAACCAAGCTCCAGAATTACCCAACACAGGGAATGGTTTTCATCAGTTTGGCAATCCAGGTGCAGACCTTAGTAGGGAAGCATATATGTCGGAACTGAAATTTACTCATCCATTCTACATTAGAGAGAAAAATGATTCTAGACCTTTCTATAATGAGGCGCGCCCTGATGAAAGAGGATGGGTGCTTCTGCATCAGGCAAACACACATGTTGAAGAACCTAGATCACATAACTTGGTAGGTGGAAGACCAAGTGATCACTGCATTTTAGATGGAAATGGTATGAATGTTGCTATTTCACCCACTGCATATCCAGATTTCCATCACATGCCATTACCTAATGTCCGTCATGATGAGCGTTCTCATTATATCCGTCACAGGCATGAGTTTGGCAGTGAGTTGTTTCATGATCAATCCATATCTACTGGTTCTCACTTCCACACTCCGTACGAGGAGTGTGTAGCTCAGTATGGGAATTTTCCATATGCTTATCAACTAGATAACCTTCACCACACACCATCTAATGGACGTGTCCCTGCAAATTCTTTCTGGAGAGATGTTCAAAGTCCAATGCATAGGTCACCAACAAACGAAGCATCTATTTCACCTCAACAAGAAAATGGTGCAAACAACTTTATCAAGACCACAACAGATTATATTCCTAGGATTCAAATGGAGGTGGAAAATCAGAATCCTATGGTGGAATCCCCTCCTAAATTGGCAGGTTTCAATGGGGCTGATGTTCCTGATTATTATCCTGTGCGTCCTTTAAAATTGATGCCAAATTCTTACAATCTAGAGGATCACCAAGTGTCTCCTCAACCTCTCCAATCTCCTTCTAACTTGACGAGTTGTTCAAATCCTAATGATTATGTAGTAGAGTTTAACCAATCACCAACTTTGCTTGACGGTAAAGCTCTTTCTTTGAACACAATGAATAAAGAAGCAATACAAAATGCCAATGGAATTGAATCATTGATGAAGGTAGATGGAAAAGATGATTCTGAAAGAAAAGAGTTGAAAGGTGAAGCGAATTTTGAGAACTCCACCATGCTGCCTGTCCCAGACAGAACACATAAGAACATAAGTTTGATTGAATCCGACAAAGTTGTTGGTCCAAATTGCTTACCTGTTGAACAAGTAGCCAGATCTGTAAACTCTCATGGAGATAATACTCCTCATTCTCCTGAAAAGGAGGATCTTAAAGTTGAGATCTTGAGTTACATGCCTCAATTTGTTGAATCTGTTAAAAAAGCGGCACTAGAATGTGTTGAGGTAAAAAATGAAGCCCAAGGTGTTGATTCTGCCATAGAGAACGCTGTTGAGGTCAGAGAGGAAACCGCACATGAGTTGGATATTGTGGTGAGTGAATTGTACTCCTTCACCATTTGTGTGATTTACAATGCGAGTTATATTTCATCATCTTTTGTGTTGTAGGACGCACTTGGGGATTTGGAGCTGGACTCTGATACCGGCACCGAAAACAATTCAAAGATCGAACCAACAAAAGCTGAGGAAGAAGCTATTGCTAGGGGATTGCAGGTTCATTTATACTTGTATTCTTTTTTCGAGTGTGAAAAAAATAAGTTATATTTAATATCTATGATTGGTGCTCTTTGGTAGTTAAGCCTTACCATTTAATTTGCATTTATATTTGTCTTTAGACCATAAAAAATGATGACTTGGAGGAAATACACCAGTTAGGATCTGGTACATATGGAGCTGTTTATCATGGAAAGTGGAAGGGTTCTGACGTTGCAATTAAAAGAATTAAAGCCAGTTGCTTTGTTGGGAAGCCATCTGAAAGGGAGCGTTTGGTATGGATATTGTTTTCCTTTTTCTTTCATGGTCATATTGGTACAGTCACATTGTTTTTTTCACCAAGGTTTGATGCTAAACTTCTGTGTACTTTGCTTGTTGGTCATATCTTGTTTTTATTGTCTTACTGTCTATTATGAAAACTGCTAACTGTTTCCATCTATTAATTGCCAAAAACGAATGGCTAGTTTTGCCGCGTGTTGAAAAATTGGAATCAGAAAAATGTTTGTCAACCCTTCTTATAGGAAGTGTAAGAAAATTTCTAGTATATATGTCATGTCATGAACAATATCGTGAATTAGCCCCTTGAACAAAAATGTGGCAACATTATCAAACAAATAATGAGATAATGGCGAGGCAATGCTCCTGCCGTCTCGAATCAAAGCCTTTGACCTTTATTATTACTTCAAAATACATGAGTAAAACGTTTTTATGGTATTTTAAAATTAGATTAGCTTTCATTTCTGTAACATGCTTAATAGAAAGCCAACAATAGTTTTAATCTTTCTTCTCACATTTCTCAATTATCTACTTTGCTAATCAGATGCTTGTTTAACAACCTGTTCTTTTATCACATTTTAGGCAAGGCGCTTCATGATTTTCTATAAGATCCTTCCAAACCTAATTTATTGAGATGTTTTGGGTAAATGAGAAATGAAGGAAGGTAACTACAATATTTATTAAAGAGTAACAACCAGGCCTTAATTGGTCAACCATTTAATCCTTCACAATTTATCATTTTACTTTTATTAAAAGAGAAAACTGAAACTGTGTGCATATTACACAAAACAAAGTAGTTTTGACATTTTCAATAAAAGGCGTAACATTATGGTGGCTGAGAACCATATGTTACGCTGCTTGGTTTAGAAAGGCTTAATGATGTTTGACATAACCTTATGCCCTTTGAGAGCCTCATAATTTTATTCTTTAAGGTAATAGAGTTTGTTCTTTTAACATTTAGAGCATTTTAGGATTTAGTTTCTTGTCATCGATTTCATAACCGATTTGTCGTATTTCATAACCGATTTCATTGCCAACTTGCAATTTTCTGTTTATCACTATTTTGTAATTTTCATCCCTAATTTCATCTAGTGTTGGGGTCAATGGTGCATCCTAACGTTTTGGTGGTGTTTTAATTTAGCCTTATGCCTTTTTGAAACACCGTCGAAACAATATCATTTTGTGTACTGCTCACACACAACTGTGATCGGTGGATTTTGAGTCTGTCATGTATCCAGTTAGAGTCCCAAGCCCATTTCTAAGTAATATTCTAGAATAGTTGAGAAGGGTTAGTTTGGGTAATTCTAAATAAATAAATAGTATAAATAGGGGTGTGGGGTAGAGTAAAGGTATCCAGTAAATTGTCCAGTGTTCTATTTAGGAGATACTAGCCTCTCGAATGCTAGATATTTCCTGTTTACTTTCCATTTTAATCATACATCTGATTACTTTTTTCATTTGATTCTGTTGTGAACTTGTTTCATAATAAATGGTATTAGAGCATTCCGACTCCATGGACAGGGAATTGCAATTGTCCTATTGTATGTTTGAAGCCATGGCCAATTAGGTGATTCCACAGAAGGATGAATCCACGAAGAAGGAGGTGATCGATATCTAGTCCATTGTTGCCGACATTAAGCAGCAGTTTGAAGACCATATGAACGTGCTCAATCAGAAAATTACGGAGATGATTCGTGAAGAGGTATGTATCATTCGATCCCAATCAGGTTACACAGAAAACCCAACAAAATCAGTGAGTGCTTCACCATCAGAGATCGTATCGATAGGTTGTACTTCAACTGATGAGGTGGTTGTCCATGGAAAAGGCCCATATCTGATCCATGACTGCCTGGTGGTTAAGACAGTGATTGGAAATGAAGAAGGAGAAGAAGAAAAAAAGAAGAATGAAGAAAAGGAAGAGTCGATTGATTATTGTGAAAATGATTCAAGTCAGAATGAATCTGGAATACAATCTGAATTTATTCAGCCAGTTTATCAGTCGCCGCCAATTTCTCCTATCAGATTTCTTCAACCAGATGATTTTACAAGTATGACGAGCGTGTTTCTCAAGCCACTGATGTTTCCTCCGCCATGGAACTGGACAGAGGTCGTAGAGCGGGAATTGAGCGTGGGAAATGGACAAAAAGAAAAATCAGAGACGTCAGTAAGGCCCAAGCCTAATCAAGTAATTTCAACTTAGGACAGACTTATGCCAATTAACATCTATATAGACTTTGTGGCATTCACAATCACAATCACAACGCACAGGGGAATTTGGTTGGGCGGCGATTATCCGAAACTACTGCCACCACCGCTACCACCACCGCCATGGTCGGCACTGCTACCCCCACCCCCACCGCCATGGTCGGCACTGCTACCACCGCCATGGCCGACGCTGTGATCACCACCACTGCCACTGTCACCAATACCATATGTGTTGACTCGATGGACCCTTAATTCCCATGGTATATCGTGCATCCGCTGTTTGGAAAAAGTTAGTAGGTACTCAAGGTTTGATACACGTTTTCACGTTAAAGAAATTGAGAAGAAAAGTCAAAATAGTGAAGAAGATAATCAAGGGGAGGACGGCTTTTTAAAAGAGAAAAGTCAGGAAATGGAGTATGTTGAGAAGAAAAATCAGAAAATGGAAGTTTTCTTAAGCTCCATAGTGGGTGCTTTGGGAACTATTTTGGGTAGAAAATTTATAAAATTAGAGGGGTTGTCTGACAGCTGGTTAGAAGTTGTTCAATAGGGAAATTTATTAAGATCCATAATGGATATTCAGGAAGTAAAAACACATAGTGGATATCTTCAACAACACCAAAGTGAGCATAGTGTTGGACCCATTTCAATACTATCCACAGGTTATTCTACTCTTACTCAAAGTTCCAACTCCTATGCTACCCAGTTTACTCAATTTGCTGTTGTTTTGAAAGAAGAGGGGAAAGACAAAGTTTGGTGTTGAAGTTCGATAGTCCACTCAACACAGGAAACAAAAGGGGTCTTTGTGTTTTAAACTACAGAACTTGACCGTTGGTCTTCGACTATGATTTTGAAAAGGAGGGGTGAAAGGATGTTGAATTGCAAGGGTTTGATTTTAATGCCAGTTGATTGGAGAGTTGTGGTCACTGGGCAGCAACGGTTCCTCTATTTTTTCTACCCACCTTGAGGACAATGTGGTTCTTTGGGGGCGGGGTAATGTCATGCATCCATTTAGAGACCCAAGACCATTTCTAAGTAACATTCTAGAATAGTTGAGAAGGGTTAGTTTGGGAAATTCTAAATAAATAAATAGTATAAATAGGGGTGTGGGGGTAGAGTAGAGGTATCCAGTTAATTGTCCAGTGTTCTGTTTAGGAGAGACTAGCCTCTCGAATGCTAGATATTTCCTGTTTACTTTCCATTTTAATCATACATCTGATTACTTTTTTCATTTGATTCTGTTGTGAACTTGGTTCATGTTGTGAAATTACCAAGACCCAAATAGCTAAAAGCTCAATGGTTGGTTCCCGATAAAACACAAAATTACCCAAGAACAAATGAACTAAAGTTCTCTACCGAGATTCAAAGCAGAAATAAGATTAACAATGTAAGATAATCAACTACTAAGAAATGTAAGCAATGATTAAACCCAATAAATGTAAAATAAAGCATAAGTAAGAGAGACACCGATATTTTTACGTGGAAACCCGGAAAGGGAAAAACCACGGGCGGAGGACGCCGAGAACTGATCCACTATCACTTTGATGATGATACACTTGAGATTTTAGCTTACAATAATGGAGAAATAAGTTAGGGTTCTTGAGGTTTAGAGAGTAAGTTTTTTGAGTGAGAGAGTAGAGAGTACACTAGGGTTTTTGTTCTTGTCTGATACTATATAAAAATCAGCAGCTCTAATTTTTAAAAGAATGAAAATAGAACCTGCTGGGTCTAAACCCTTGTACACACAAAAAATCAGTCGGCCCTCTAAATGGGCCATATGGGCCTGTTTGACTTGAGCGACTGATGTCGCCTCATACAAAATTGAAGGCACGATCTCACAGTTCATAATAGAGTCTTCTGTTGATTCATAAGAAGATCGATATATAATGAAAATTTTGTCTTATTTTCTACATTTTTGTGTGATTTGAGAAGGGGGGGCACCTACTAATTGGTTAAGAGGTCGATGAGTCGAGTGTGTCGTGTGTTCCTATTACTCCATTGATCCCGATTATAATTATCAGATTACTATTTTAGGATGTGCCAAATGAATGTGCTCTTTCTTCTTTTGTACAACTTTTGGTATAATTTTGTCACGTATTGTCTTAGATAACATGAAGTCTTCATTTGGTTGAAAGGTGATGATTTTCCAATTGTATAGTTAAATTTTGTCAAAAGTATTCAATACCTACCTAGAAGATGCAAGTAGTCTAGTCATTTGTTGAAAGCTATTTACCAGATAAATTTTTTGAATCTTTGTGCCATTAAATTGGGACATGGTACAATTATCTTGGCAGCCAAAAAAAAGGTAACATGATAGAAGAAAACTCCACTGAAATCTACATATTAAAGATAGAGGTTGAACGAAATGGTCCTAAGAACTAACTGCAAATAACAGCTCTTAAATGATTTATATCAACTATAAAAAAGAATAACTTGCTAGTCATGCTAGATATCAAAACTTTTGAAATCCATAAAAATCATTGGCCATAAATTTCCATCTGTAAACTGTTTCTTGTTGAAAGGCACCCACAAATTATGAAAAAACCTTAATGTTAGATAACTTTGTTATCCCTGCTATCTTCAGAACGTTGTATCTGGTCAAGAGTTGTGCCAACATCATCTCAGAAGGGTTAGCCTTGTTGACAAACTCAGAAATATATTTAAACCACAAATAAATTCATATCATAAAAGATATCTTAATTTCCTATATACCAAAATACAAACAGACAAGCTAAATAAGGAAAGTAAACCAACACAACTATACAAAAAATGACACAACCCTTCAAGGAACCGGTTGGAAGCCAACTGCATAACCACCACTGATTATAACCACCACTTATCACCAACTGCCATATAGCAAATACCACTTATCATAGGTTTAGCTTATCTTCAACATTCCCCTTTAAGCTAAACGTCTTCAACACCAAGAGCTCTCTTAAACCTTATGAAATTACCACGCTGTAAAGCTTTTGTGAAAACATCTGCCACCTGCACCTTTGTCCCATAGAATAAGACTTCAACTTCTTGATTTTGTATAAGTTCCCTGATAAAGTGAAACTTGATTCTAATGTGCTTACTCTTTCCATAATACACAGGGTTCCTTGTAAGTGTTATGGCCGATTTGTTATCATAGGAAATTTGAGTAGGAGTTGTTTGAGGAAATCCAATCTCTTCCAACACACCTCTAAGCCAAAGAGCATGACACCCTGTTGAAGACAGAGCCATGTACTCAGCTTCTGTGGAAAATAGAGCCACTACCTTTTGTTTCTTGGACTGCCATGATAAAGACCTAGATCCTAAACTGAAAACATGCCCTGTAGTACTCTTACGATCCACTAAACTTCCTCTAAAATCACAATCACTTAAACCAATTAACCTAGGAGTTTGAACATGAGAAAACTTTATACCATGATTTATTGTACCTTTGTCATATCTCAGAATCCTTTTAGCAGCCTCCCAATGACTTCTCTTAGGCTCTTCCATAAACCTGCTAATTAGACTCACAGAGAACATAATATCCGACCTTGTAGTAGTAAGGTACATAAGGTATCCCACTAAACTTCTATACAAGGTTGGATCCACACTTTCTTCTTGGACATTCTTGGTCAATTTCAAACCAACTTCCATGGGAGTATCTATGATTCCCAGTTTGCAAGTGTATTGATTAAACAATGAAAAACAATCACAATGATTCATCAAACATGGTCATATGATTTCATTAATCGATAAAGCTCGATAGGTTTACACAGAGAATATTGAATGAAGCGTACAAACCTATAATGACCATTAACCTAATTCTAGGTTAAACACAAACTATTTATACTTTAAAGATAAATTTACATATTACACCCCTCTACTTCGATTCAACATATAAAAAAACCCTAACAATCTCACCCTTTGAATTGAAGTTCGTAGTCCCTCCAGTTTGGAACATGCGTCTTTCGAAGTCCAAAGCTAATCTTGAAAAGCCTTATTGAAGTTATGTATTCCATTCGTTCTGCAATCAAATCCAAGGCTTTAGACACAAGACTTCTGTAATCTGGATCCAATGAATTATAACCTTTGTCTTCTCTAGACATTATGTCACAAAGTCTGTCTCTAATAACATACATAGTACCATCACAGAATCTAGCGATCTGGCTGAATCTGATAAAGCGCATTTCTCCTTTATTGTTTGTGTATGTCATGCTAAGTTCCGAAAGTTCAATTACTGTGTTGGCTGGAGCATTCTGATAGTTACGTGGTAGACTCAGATCGGGCTTGAGCACATTTATCTTGCCTTAGTTGCTTTCAATACCGATTTGTAAATCTTCAACACACGCTAACTTCATTGTGCTCTTCATGAATCTCTTTACGGCTGACAGTGCATCTTGAATTACTCCCGAACGTATGGTTTGCGTCTTCGTATCACGTAGCAAGTACAGATGATCTGGTAGCTCTAGATTCCCAAAATCAGCTTCTAAGAATGTCCATTGCTTACCATCAGCTCTCTAGTAACAGTGAAGGTCGGATACCATACTTTGACGAAACAGTCAGTACCAAATTGATTAATGGATATGATTTTGTGCTTTGTTCTGACTTCATTGACCGGTTTACCTTTTTCTGTCCTTATGTAAGTATATTCAAACTGTTTCCGTCTGCTTAACGACTGAATGTCGTAGACTGCAACCTTATCATACTTTCGTATCCAGTAAGGAAAGATCTTTTTCTCGGTCTCTGTCCTTCCATAGCATATTTCTTCTATGATATGGCTTTCCATAGCATACTTCTTCTTTTCCCTTCGGAATGCCTCTCCTATACTGTTTTCGACTCATATTGAACTTTATTAAAAGCTCCATAGCATACTTCTTCTGTGATATGGTAATCATATAATCCCTCTGTTTGGCATCAATACCCAATAAATAGTGTAGGAGACCAAGATCTGTCATTTCAAACTCAGATTAAATGCATTCTTTAAATTCATCAATTAATTCCACAGAATTACCAGTGAAGACTAAGTCATCTACATACACACATACAATCAACAATTTTCCACCCTCCTTCTTTATAAATAGGGTGTGTTCATAGTTGCATTTTTTGAAACCACACTTGATGAAATACCCTTATATCCTACCATACCAGGCCTGCTTTAATCCATACAAAGCTTTCTTTAAATGACATACCTTCTCTTCTTGAACTTTTCTTTTGTAGCCACAAGGTTGATCAATGTAGACATCCTCCTTAAGATAGCCGTTGAGGAAAGCAGATTTCACATCCATCTGATGCACTTTCCAAATATTTTGTGCAACTATTGCCAAAACCAATCTTATAGTTTCTAATCTAATGATAGGAGCAAATACCTCTTGGTAATTATACCATATTGTTGTTTGTAGCCCTTTACCACCAACATTGCCTTATGCTTATCTACCTCTCCTTTCTCATTTAATTTGGTCTTGTAAATCCATCTTACACCTATGGATTTCTAGCCTCTTGGAAGATCAACAAGTTCCCAAGTGTTGTTCTTCAATATAGATTTCATTTCCTTATCCATGGCTTCCCTCCATTTTTTATCCAAACATGCATCTTCATAAGCCAGAGGATCTATATCTGAAAACAAAGCAAAATCAGCAAGATCATCAATATTTAAGGATTGAGTGTTTTCATAAAGATCTCTTAACCTCCTAGTCTTTCTATCGTGCACATTTGATGAAGATGTCATGGTTTCATAATATGTTTCCACAGGGCTTGCAGTTCCTGATTATTATCCACAATCCACAATATTATTTGGTGAAACAGAAGAGGGGTCAATGTTACTGACTTCTTTATGGTTACCAGACTGTTCTTGGTCCTCTTCAGTCACAATACAAGAGCCATCTTTGTCACTTAACAGTCCATTCCATGTTTTATCTTCATCAAACA
Organism: Arctium minus; assembly: GCA_954870635.1. Taxonomy (NCBI): domain Eukaryota; kingdom Viridiplantae; phylum Streptophyta; class Magnoliopsida; order Asterales; family Asteraceae; genus Arctium; species Arctium minus. Next base: position 15,260,971 of record OX941080.1, read on the forward strand.
ATACATCTCTGCTTACAATAACCTTTTTGGTATAAGGATTATAAAGTTTATAGGATTTGGTATTGTAACTGTATCCTACAAAAATAGCCTTCTCTGACTTCTGATCCAACTTACCTCTCTTTTGATTGGGTATATGTGCATAAGCAACACACCCAAAAGTCCTTAAATGGTTAACACTTGGATTAATACCACTCCATGCTTCGTGGTGGAGTTTTATTTTCCACACTTCTTGTTAATGACCTATTAATAATGTAAGCAACACATGCTATGGCTTCAGCCCAGAATTCATCAGGCAAAATTTTATTTTTCAGCATACATCTTGCAATTTCCACTAAGGTCCTATTCTTCCTTTCTGCTACCCCATTCTGTTGGGGAGAGTAGCTAGCAGTGAGTTGATGATGTATCCCATTTAATTTCAGAAAATCCTCTAAGTCTTGTGACAAATACTCACCCCCTCTGTTAGACCTTAGACATTTTATCTTGTAATCACTTTGTTTTTCTACCATTGCCTTAAATGAGATAAAATGTTATAGGTTTCAGATTTCTCCTTAAGAAAATATATCCACACCTTCCTAGTGTAGTCATCTATAAAGGTTAGGAAGTATCTACTTCCACCTTTTGAGATGGTTCTCATAGGACCACAAATGTTAGAGTGAATAAGTTCCAGGTGGTTTGAAGCCCTTGAAGTCTTATCATTGGAGAAGGATTCTCTGGTATGCTTTCCTAAGGCACATCCTTCCCAGATTTGATCTAGATTGTTTACTGTAGGGAGACCTTTTACCATCTCATATTTGAACATATGAGTGAAAGAGTTGAGAGAAACATGTCCAAATCTATCAGGGCCGGTCCTGAGGTTTCAGATGCCCATGGCGAAAGGCCAAAAAAATGCCCCTTATATGCATATGAAAAACAAAATAAATAACCTAGTCAAGCTAGGCGGTTCACCCCAACACCGAGTTTATTAAATATAACCCAAAATTCAAGAACACAACCTAATGACATTGAAGTTGTGAGTTGTTCACTTACCAGAAGGGAAACATATGCTAGGGTGTACAAGCTTAAATATGGTGCAACTTGAAATATCGAATGACAAAAGTCGGTTAGTCACCAAGGGATTCCATCAACAAGAATACATTCTGGTAGCTAAGATGGTGACTATCAACCCAATTAATCTTGGTTATTGATGCTAGGACCACCTTGGTGACTTGGTGGCTAAACTCATGTTGGTAGCTCAAATTCAATCAGACCAAAAACAAGTTCTACAATGATGATGGATCTTTCACCTAGTGTTGATAATGAATTTTAACCAAAATAATGCCCCTAATATAATTAAAAAAAAGTAAATGAATACTTGGTAAGTACACCCAGTCTAATATTTTGAAAAAGAACTAGTCCTACATATATTTCACCCAAGATTGTAATTTCAATTGAGATAGACAAGGCTAGTTTTGTTTGGTTTATTAAACCCAATATTGTTTTAAACAAGGAAATCCTTAATCTCATGGATTTTCTTAGGCTGAGTGAAAATAGATAAAACAGCAAAAACCAAGACGACATATCATCAACTAGAATTCAGATAAGCAAGCACTAATAACACTCTTGGAAACAATAAGACCCCATTAAACTGATTTAACCCTAAATAGAGATTAGAGACATTAAACTGATTTAACCCTAAATGGAGATTAGAGACAATCAAACAAATCAAAAATCGTAAACACTAAACAGAATCAGAATGTAAACAACACTTAGTAAATACGATACCTTAAACATTAAACCTGTGGGTTGTGGCTGTTCACTGTTGCCGGCCCTGGTGACCAAGAAATCGATTTCTTGAGTCTGCGTCGATTTCTTGAGTCGTGAGTGACCAAGAAATCGAGAATCGAGAGTAAAAGGCTGAAATTCGTGACTCGTGAGTGACCAAGAAGGCAAGAATCCAAGATTTCAAAGATGGATTGAGAGAGAGAGAGAGAGAGAGAGAGTCGATCTGTTTTAATGAGCGACAATCGACAGAGCGTGGATTGAGAGAGAGAGGGAGAGCGATTAGAATTAACGAGGGTCTTTGAGATTAGAATTAGCGTGGATTGAGAGAGAGAGAGTGTGTGAGCGTCGATCTGTTTCTTTGATTAATTGACCGTTGCAGACTTGTTTTAGGCGATTGGGGTTGTAAAGGTAAAAAATTTAAGTCCCTAAGATATATATATATATATATATATATATATATATATATAATGGACTGGGCTGGAAATGTGATGCCCTTATGATTTTGATGCCCTGGGCCGTCGCCCCACTGGCCTAGGCCCAGGGCCGGCCCTAAAATCTATTATGCCAAGATAATTGTTCCATAACATGAGTTGAATTTTGTCAAAAGTATTCAATACCTACCTAGAAGATGCAAGTAGTCTAGTCATTTGCTGAAAGCTATTTACCAGATAAATATTTTGAATCTTTGTGCCATTAAATTGGGACATGGTACAACTATTTTGGCAGCCTAAAAAAAGGTAACATGATAGGAAGAAAACTCCACTGAAATCTACATATTAAATATAGAGGTTGAACGAAATGGTCCTAAGAACTAACTGCAAATAACAGTTCTTAAATGATTTATATCAATTATAAAAAAGAATAACTTGCTAGTCATGCTAGATATCAGAACTTTTGAAATCCATAAAAATCATTGGCCATAAATTTTTATATGTAAATTGTTTCTTGTTGAAAGGCACCCACAAAATCTGAAAAACCTTAATGTCAGATAACTTTGTTATCCCTGCTATCTTCAAAACCTTGTATCTGGTCAAGAGTTGTGCCAACATCATCTTGGAAGGGTTATCCTTCCTGCAGTAGAAGGCTGAGAAATATGTGTATTGTTTGATCAAATGGACTGACATTGATTGCTGAGTAAATTGATCCCACATATCACTAATATTAGTCTAAAGAACCATATGCCAAATAACCTTCAATGTCCTCACTCAAAACTTGAAATATTAAAACATTATCACCATAGCTGGAAGGGGAGATAGCAGTTGTATTATCCACATCAAAGACCATGGATAAGAATTTTATCTCTCACCTCTTAGGTTGGTGCTCATGGCGTGAGCCCTGGAGCAACCAACAACGTTGCTTTTTATGACTAGAAGGTCATGGGTTTGAGTCACAGTAGATTGTCTCTTTGCAAAATCAAAGGAAAGGCTGCATACAAAGATCTTTCTTCTCGACCCTCACAAAGCCGAAGAACCTTGGTGCACCAGGGTCACCTTTTAAGATGGTACTAATATGGGGCTTGTCTTATAGTTCCAGGACATGCTTTACCCATTATCGTTATCATAATATGACCCATTGTATTATGTTTGACTTTACATGCTCTTTGAGGGCTACGCGGATGCATCTTAATTGGTTATTTCATCATGATTATCCCATATGAGACTTGAACCCCTGACATCAAGGTTACTTGGGTAGGTTTCATACCATTTTGAACTGTGCAACAGAATCTAGTACTACCATTTACCATACAAAATAGTGACACGACTTCTCTTGTCAAATTTTGATAGTCATTCCTTATGTTCCTACCTCAAGGTATGATATTCATTGCAGGTGGCTTTGTATGCATACTGCAAAACAATAACGATGGACTCGCAACTTTTCTGATGCTAGATTGACCTTTCAAATTTAAACAATATAGGCTCGACTCAACAACAAATTAGTTTCTTTATGCAAAATGAGTACAAATCTCACTTCTTATGCATTTTAAGTAGACCTGGGCTTCTTTTCAAAAAAAAAGTAGACCTGGGCTAGTTGCCTAACCTAATGGCTGATGATTATCACTGTTTTTGACTGCCAGCCAGAAACTACCTTTTTAACCTTGTTCTATTTTGTCCAGGTAAAAAATCTATATTGTGAAGTTTGATAGCATGGATTTGAATAGCGCCCCAATATTTTGAACATAATTAGATGTCACTTTATTGATTTGTTTCTAAATTTGCTTGAAAATAGTTTTTCCTTAATTCTTTGTTTTATGGTGGTTGTCTGGTTGATGTGTTGGGCTTCCTCTCTCTTGAGCCTGCTTCTATTTTTGAGTTATAGATTGCAGACTTCTGGAAGGAAGCTTTGATGTTAAGTTCATTACACCACCCAAATGTTGTCTCCTTCTATGGTATAGTTCGTGATGGGCCGGATGGCTCTTTGGCAACTGTAACAGAGTACATGGTTAATGGATCTTTGAAGCAGTTCTTAAAGAAAAAAGACAGGTACCATTTCACCCAATGGTGTTGTGAACCAGCACATTTTATTTATTTATTTTAAATGTTTTAAGAGTTCTCTCTTGTTGTACCTAGTCATTCTTCTTTCATTTTGAAATTAATATGATGGTGTAACAACCCATCTTGTGGACAGAACTATAGATCGGCGTAAAAGACTTATCATAGCTATGGATACTGCTTTTGGAATGGAATATTTGCATGGGAAGAATATAGTGCATTTTGACCTAAAATGTGAAAATTTGCTGGTGAATATGAGAGATCCACACAGACCAATTTGCAAGGTATGTGACTTGATCATGTTAAACCACTTTGGGACATGGAAGGATGTTATTCTTGTTTGGAGTCCTTATGCCACTTATTTTTCTTACCGAAATTAATCTGAATGGATGGTGGTTATCATCAAGATTTTGTTATTATTACTTTCCACTATACCAAAATAAATGTATGGCAAACAGATGAATCTTGTGAACCAAAATCAATGACAAATATATTGTATTGATTTCTAGTGGCAAACAGATGAATCTTTTGATTGATGTTGCATTCGTTTTGGGACATCTCAAAAAAGATAGTCTTGCATTTATTTTTGGGATTAAGGGAGGCATCCACCATTCTTACATATGTTTCTTTTTTGAACTTTCTAGATAGGAGATCTTGGCTTATCAAAGGTAAAACAACAGACACAGGTGTCCGGTGGTGTTCGTGGAACCTTGCCTTGGATGGCACCTGAGCTTCTTAGTGGAAAAAACCACATGGTAACAGAAAAGGTATATCACCTGAATTAACTTACTAGGATAACGCCATTTTTCTTTGCAAATGTTTATTGTTTATCTGTTGACATTTTCTTTCCAAAATTAGATTGATGTTTACTCATTCGGGGTTGTCATGTGGGAATTGCTCACTGGAGACGAACCTTATACAAATATGCATTGTGCTTCCATAATCGGTATGTTCTTTGCTTCCAACACCTATGCATTTATGTGATTCATGGCATTGTTGCATATAGGAGTTTTGGAAAAAGAAAAAAACTCAATGGAAAACGATCTCTCATGTTATGGATTTTAAGGGCCTCTTAAATTAATTTGTCGTTTGTCAATCTTTAAAATTCTTCTTGGTTCATAATGACATAGCACTTGAATCTTGTGGACCTAATTGATCTTTTTGTAGCCATAACAATTGACAAATAGGTATCTATAACCTGGAAAAAAAAAAGTTGGAGCTTTGATAAGATGCAGGGATTGGGAATATGATATTGGTATATTTTGATAGGAGGAATTGTGAACAACTCGTTACGTCCAACGATACCAACATGGTGTGATCCTGAATGGAAGTCGTTAATGGGAAGCTGTTGGTCTGCTGATCCACAAGAGAGACCATCTTTTCTGGAAATTTCTCAGAAGTTGAGAACCATGGCTGCAGCAATCAATGTTAAATGATATGCTCATCCACAAATAAAAAGCCATCACTTGGCTCATGCATTGAAAATGGAGAAAAAAGTGCTTATATTTCCGGCTTGTGGTCATTAGTGCAAGTGCTTCAAAGTTGTAGACAAGGTCATTTGATCATAAAGCTCATACTTTTTTCCATAGTCTACTTCCCAAATTTGTCGATATATATCCCTCATTTGTGTTGATTTCCATCTGCAGGTGGAGAGTTGCTCTATTTTTCTGTTTTTTGTTGGAGGAGGAGCTGATAGATGCTCGATCAATGTTCATAACTCATAAAAATGGTTCAAGTCGAAAGATATATGTTAGGGAAAAAAACCGGTGATGTTTAGGTCAAAGCGATCAATGTATGAAATCATGACTTGTTGTCGCTTAAATGTTTTGCTGTCTCTCAAACGAAAGTCCCCCAATAGTAAACGATGTTTCCTCGTGCCTTCAAAATCGACATAAAACATGTTTAATGATTTTAAAGTCGAGATAAATGTATGGAATGTAAATCTTGTTCTTAGTATTATACGAGAACTCAAGGGTTTGACCGAGAAATTTGGGCCTATTTGGATCGAATTCTAGAGGGGAGAGGACCATTGTGTCAGAAGCATTCAGTTGTGTTCCATACTAATGATGATGTAGTAAAGTATGATGTATGACAATAAAGAGACTGATGAGTGAAAAGGAATATAAATTGTGATGTTTCACCCGAGGACCCTATTGAAGTAAAAAAAAAAAAAAGAGGGAAAGACGACATTTGACATAATGTGTGACTTGATAAAAGAGTTAAGTATGTAGACTTGAGATGCTCAATGAAGGTATGATATGGCACTAGCTGCTTTAAGAGTTGAAAGGTGAGTAGTTACGGTATGGTAAAATGTAACATCAGTGACTGTGGAACGAAAGTATGAGATAAAAAGCCAGGGAGTCAAAACCCTCTTCAGATGTCCTTATAATTTTGTGGACGGGAAGATGGTAGCCAAAAGTTGAAAAGAGTTGATGAAAGCTTAATGTTTCACTTGATAGGTAATGCAATTGTACGAGATGCTACCATTATTATATGAATGCAGAAGAAATTCTGAAGTAGGTTTCGTGAAGATAATCTAAAAGATAGATGTAATAACGAAGCATGCATGACAAGCATGTAGAGATATGACACAGTCTTACTGATGTGTTTAAGCATCTCGAGACAGTGGAGGTAACACAAGAAAAGGTATCTAACACACGACATGGACGAACATACTTGGTATTTACGTTAAAGATAGAGAGACACTAACTCTATGGAACGAAATATATGATCTACCTCGATCATAAAGAACATAAAATACATGTTTAAACATAGTGAAATTATGAGTTAAAATAAGGGGCAATTTAAATTAGGTTGAGAAGCTAATGCCTGTGGCGACAAAGACTAAGAGGTTGGGAATATGAATGTTCATTAATATAGAATTAGATGGAGGTTCCATGAGGGTTAAGGATGATGAGGGAACCTGAAGTACAGATGAAATAAAAGTATCATGCTTGTGAATTTCGAGGACGAAATTCTTGTAACAAGGGAAGAGTTGTAACACCTCAAAAATCTCGTAACTTAATGGAAATACGGAATAGAAGGATTAATTTTGTAAAATCCTGAAACTCAAGTTCAAGGACTTGTGTGTACTAAAAGTGAAATGAAAGGGGGCTAAATGGACGGGTAAAGAAAATACGTTCAAATGAACGTGGGTTGGAAGTTTACCAAGTATCTTGGCGGCAACGGTTATGGAGACAGAATGAGAGAGGGGTGCCGTTTGGGGATAGTAGTGGCTAATATACTCGCCATTTTCTTTCACTCGAGGCTGCCAAAAAGAGAATCGAGAGGTCGGAGATGCAAGTCGAGAAAGAGGAGCAGAAAAATGAGAGAAAAAAGCATCCAAGAACTCAAGGGTTCGACCTAGAAATTTGTATGGAATGTAAATCTTGTTCTTAGAAGTAAAGAATACAAAATGGCGCTGATATTATACGAGAACTCAAGGGTTCAACCTAGAAATTTGGGCCCATTTGGATTGAGTTCTAGAGGGGAGAGGACCATTGCATTAGAAGCATACATTTGAGTTTGATGCGAGAGAAAAGAAAACCAAATGGCCATGGGATATGTATATCGTGTACCCAAGACATTGGAAATTGAAAGGCAAAACTTGGGTCAAGATTGCATGTGCATGTATATATATATATATATATATATATATATATATATATATATATATATATATTCATGATTTGATTTGCTGTAATGTAAACCCGATTGAGACCTATAATGGTGATGGTTTATAAATATATATACATAGGTGTATGTATGTATATCCGTATGTCATGCTAAGAGAAATAATATATGGAAGGAGTAGACTTAAATAGTATAAAATTTAAACCAAGTTTTGGAGTTTGTTATAGTGCCCGTTAATTAATGAGAAGATTAATGTTTATCTAAAGAAAACAATGTTTAGAAAAATGTTATGATTTATGTAAGGTTGGAAGCAACCAAGTGACGAGTAAACCAATACTTAATTGAAGTGAGTTTCATGTGACTTTTAAATAGGATACACGTAAGTATGTACATATGTTTGTTACATGATTACGATGATTTTTGAGCATGCTATATTTTGTTTAATATGAAATTCATGCTAGTATGTTGGATGACGCATGAAAGGACGATTACATGAACATGTTACATTTTTTTGTGAATAGTATGCATGTTACGTCTATATATATACACACACAAACACACACACGTTTGCATGTGTGAGGATGTTGGACGTATAAAGATGTGAAACATTTTTTAGCAAGCCATCATTTTAAATATTGGATGAAATGTATGGTATGTACGATATGTGTTTTTAATTGATTAAATCGAATTAACGTGATGTGGCCGTAAGTGTGGGGCTCGTTACCGGGACGCTGGTATTGGACGGCAGGAAACCGCAGATGATAAATATAATCAGTACATATGCCGGAAGGGCTACCTCTGAGACTGCACTATGGGACGGAAGTCAAGACATGTGCTTGTAGGAACCTCTGAGCTTGAATAGAGATGGACGGGATGACGGAGCCCCACCATGCCAAGTGAACGCAAATCTCTAAAATGAGGGCATGATGCATTTTTTATATATTTGCAAGACATGTTTTTAAAATGCATGAAACTTTGTGAGTAATTTACGATATGACTATTTGGTTCCGATTTATTTTATGTTTATGATTTATTGTTGACGTTGTGAAAACCATGAACTTAGCGTAATTAAAGTTAACGTTAGCGTGTATCTCAGGACGTAGCAAGAATAAGAGCAGTAAGAACAAAGGTATGATTCTAATGACGTATGACGAGGTTGTTTGGATCTAGTTATTATTATTTAAGTTATTCAATATTGTATATTTTTAAGATGGATTTGTATGAATGTACATATGATGACCGAGATGGTTAGACGTTGAAAGTTTTTCCGCTGCAATGTGACAGATAGTTTGTATGTTATAAGTTGTGATGTGTCGTTACGACCCTAGTGAAAAATTGGGGTGTAACACCCTTTTTTGACAAAAACATAACTTGATACATAAACAAAATCAAACTAACATACAAATTTCAATAGTCAAGCATAAACAAAATTAATACATAATCATGAAGCAAATTATTTTTACTGTTGTGTAGAACTTGAACAAAATCAAAGTAATACATAAACAAAATCAAAGCAAATTATTTTGACCGGAGTGTATAACTATTAAAAAAAATCAAGTACTACATAAGAAAATCAAAGAAATTTATTTTGACTCATTAGTTAATACATAAACATAATCAAAATAAAATAACAGAACAAAATCAGGAAGAAAGATACCTTTGAAACGTGTAAACCAAACCTATGAAGTGTGAATCGTGTAAATCAAAACCTGTGAAGTGTGAATAGTATAATCGAAACCTGAGGCCTGTAGGTGAAGCAAAGATGAAATAGAACTACATAAAAGAAGAAAAATCAAAGAAATCAAAACATGTGAACATTGAACAGTGTATAAATCGTAACATTGAGTGAAGCAAAGAAGAAATCAAAACCTATGAAGCAACCTAGGTCAGAGAAGAAAAAAAGATACGATACCTTACTTGTTGGTTGCTGAGATGCGTTTGAAATCAATTAGGTCAAAGAGCTGAAGAAGAAATCGATCTTTGTTACATGGGTCTGTGACTCTGTGTTGGAAGCATAAAAGCCTAAAAGGTGTGCGCTAAGTATGAGAAGACACAAGTTATGGGGTTGGGTCGGGTTTCATTAGACCTGGCCCAATTCCGACCCAATAGAGTCGGTTTGACTAATTTTTTTTATCGATGATGCTTCGGGTTACCCCGTGTTGGGTTTTTTAGATTTTTTTCGGGTTGGGTTGATCGGGTTTTTGAGCACCCCTACTTCAAACTATGGCGAATCAAGCTCCTATACATTTTTCTTAACCCATTCAGACAATACAAATGGAATGACATCTTATAACAAAACCCATAAATTAAAGCACACAATAATGCACGTACATACGTCCCAAAATTTATCTACGCAATGCAAAATCTCGTACGATAAGACACCATAAAACCCAACTGAATTTTCGTAAAACTCGTTAACGCTAATATCAAGGGGTGTCAAAATTTTCATTTCCCAACATAGAAAGCATAAGACGACAATAAGTCTAAAAATGTTAAAATCTTAAAACCACGACGTACGATAAAATGATCATTTTCCATAAAACTTTCATGAGACATGACGTCCAAAAAGCCCGTAAATTTACACGCAATAAGATTAAAACCCACGCATCTCCAAGTACACTCACGCGTCCAAAACATCACAAAACTATACTCCATAGAATTCAACGCGACTCATACAGACCGACATTCCCAAGAAAACTCTGAATCGAGAACATGGGAACAACTCTTTCTTTAAGACCTTAACATATGTGGAGGAGATCCAATGTAAAGGTTAAAAATTCCACAGTTATTTGCCCAATACCACAAATGACATCAAAACACGGATCTTATAATATCCAAAAATAGAGTTAAACACAAAACGGGGACGAAGATATTTTCAATATAAATGTGCAACCGTGTGCAACAAAACAGTTTCATGCATGCTTAAACTCACGGTTTAAAGATTTGACGAGTGTTGAATGCTTTACCAAGGCTTCATAATATAACTCACTTTATGCTTCGAAAACGTGAGAAACAATTTATGCAAACTTATTTTAGAAATGAATTTCGTGTATGGATTTGGTCGGCACGCAACATCTTAGGGCTACGCTTCTCAATTCCCCGCCATACTATTGTCACCCGGATGCAACAAACATCTTAAAGCAACAATCACGCTAATTTGGTTAACTTACAATTTCTCTTTGAGATAGAGTCAATCTAACAAACTTATGGTTCTACTCCAACCAATAACTCCGACCCAAAAAGGGTAAACTTAGTGAATCCGATGTGCTTAACCATCACCCTAACATGACCATGATATAAACGCCAATTATTCTACCGGTCACTCGCTTAGAAACTTCTTCACTACCCCAACGGGCGTCACATCAAGTAATACAAGCATACACATGTGACTCGTAGGTTCACCATAACACTAGCCATGTGTAATTATGAACGTATTGTACATGATCATCCTTGCTACTCTCGGTGTGGTTCCCGTCCTTAGTGACTTTATCAACCTCAAAACATCCAATCTTAAAGTGCCTATGGGTGAGATTATTTCTCTCGATCACTTAAAAGAACACTAGTTTGAGTCTAGGCATCCAAAATCAACACCTAAATCTCTCAAACTTAAGCTCTGATACCAACTTGTAACACCCTCAAATTTGGTAAGAGCAGTTAACTAAAATTTCAAACATAACATCAAGTAAGGGACAAAACTACCTTTTACGATCCAAAACTCTATAACTAACTTTGACAAATATAAAACTTTCAATACAAGTTGCTATTTACAAATTAATGCGGAATACTTCACCAAGCTACTCACTTCACGAGCACACAACTAGCACTTCTCTCTTCATAGAGTCACTAGAACTATCCCCAACCGGAACCTGTTGCACATGCCGACAAATAAAAAGGTTAGGCTAACGCCTAGTGAGTTCAAGAGTTTTACATGAGTAAATATATCTTTAAAAGAATGAACCTCACTTGAAATCATGACCATTCAATTGATGTCCTTTACAACGTGGAAACAACTTTTTTCCAATATCATGCACTTTCAAAGATAGACACCTCATTACAAACATTCTTTATAAAATTGATACAACTCAAACTTACTCGAAACATTACTATGAATTGACTCTCATCTAAGAAACGTGGATAAAACATTATATCCCAAAACACCCAAATACGGGTGGGGCAAAATACTCGACCCATGAATTATAATCAAAACCACATATCGTACGTTTGAAAACATGGATACTAGGTCCAATACTCACACGATCGTAAACGAAAGGAATCCAAATACCAAAACACGGGGATGACATAATTCATTTAAACCTTAATATACGAGGAGGAAGATCCAATATTAAGGCCATCATTCACTATCGACCATAAAGAACCAATGACAATAAAATAAGACATCCTTAGATTTAAAATATTGATAGCCGACAACGGGGGAGACCCGTATCCGTTGAGAGTGGAGGAAACACAAAAGTATGCCACCCAAGTAACGTTAATCGCATGACACCTCCCGACATCACAGTCCAGTGTCCCTACGACTTCTTTAACAAGTGTCACCCCAAGTCAGTTGACCTTGATGAACATTCCGAAGAACTCCATCCCGAAGGCCCGGCACACTTAAAGACTACCTCCCAGGCATTACTTCAAGCGGCGGAGGTCCTAGCGCCTACTTCCCCGGTAGCACTAACAGACTCAACCCTCCTAGCGATCACTTGTACAGTTTCCGGTCATAAAACATGGGTACCGGAGTTTAACCCCGCAATACCCAATTGACCATCTTACAGACTGACTTACGTGCCTATGGATCCAATGCAACACAGTCTAACCTTACCGGACTACACATGAATGACCAAAGCACTCGAGCCCGTAACCAACCTCAATACGCAACACAACGCATTAGTACGTACGTCATAACTGGACTCTACATTGAGCCATATAAAACCGGACAAGTGTCCTCAAGACTCCTTTAAGACGACATCGAGCCAAAATACTCAAAACCTCTTTTTGACCAATGATTAACGCTTTTCAAACGAGTAACGCAATTGATTCACTTCATGCAGACACACTCCCAAAATACGTGTGCAGACTCCAATGCAGTTTAAATTGGAACAAATTACTTTCCAAATGATTTTATGCCATTTACTTCTTCAAGACGACCCATAACATGAGATTACGCATTTCTCCAAAACAAACACTAAGATGCCTTTTTGACCAAATATTCTCACTTATGCAATAAATCACCAAACACACTCATTTATGACTCTTTTATCAAAATGCCCAAAAATCCCCAATATGGGTGTTTTACAAGGTTTATAAAACCAAACTTCTCAAATAACCAACACCCATCAAGTAACTCCACAAATGATAATTTCATATTAAACACATAAATACTTTAAAATAAACATTTTGGCATGTACAACGTTTTCACAAATCAACTTGAACTCACCTTGCTAGATTTAGGCTAAATCTAGATTTCCCCCCACTTGAGCTCCTTTGAAGAAACTTGGATCTTCAAGCCAAAAACTTCTAAAAACCTAAACCCATCAATTTCCAACCATAAATATTCATATTCAACCATATAGAATCGTTCCCCAAACATCTTGTATCAAAATCTCCATTTTGGCCAAAACCCTAATTTGACCTAACTTTTCTCAAAATCTTACAAACCGAAATTGAAGGAATAGAATACTAGGATATCTTTCATGAAACATTTATATCTCTTAATAAAGTTTATAAATGGAGAGAATAAACTTACCACTTAGGTTTTGGTGAAAAATCTAGAAAACCCTAAAATGGAGCTTGAGGTTGAAGATGAAGATGGAGATGGTGAATCCTTGACCATAGCTTCCATTTCTACCACTTGAGGATGATTTATCTCCATAAAATACAAGGATTTGAGCCAAAGATAAGTTAGGGTTTGAAGGGGAAAGAAGGAAAACGTTTTGGGAGAAAATAGAAGAAGTTTGGTTGAGAGGAAATGAGAGAAAGACTGAAAAATTTGACTTAACAGCAGTCTGCCCTCTTTGGGCGACATTGCCATGCGACTATGCCCAGGGCAATGTCGCCTGGCATAGTCGCCAGCATGCCCCTGGCCTCTGCTTCCCTTCTGCGACTGTGCCATGCGCGACTGTGACTCGTCATAGTCGCCGGGCATTGTAGCGGGACCTTTCCGGAGCCCCGAAACTCAACTTTTTCACTACCAACACTCCCGATACTCCAAGGGACTTTAAACAATGCATTTACCATCAAAACCCCGTTGTTCACAAGTCACAGAAACGTCTGGGTGACATTTACTTACCAAAAATTACAGGTGTTACAATATATATATATATATATCTGAAAATTTAGGGACCACGCAATTTCGCCGCAATTAACTGCATAGACTAAATGATGTCGATTCAGATGCGGAGTCGATGGATTACAATTAGCTCATTTAATCATCTACAAGCATTATAAACTCTATTACTATGTTGCTTGTGCGGTTTGACAGTTTTTTTGAATTAATGAATTGTTTGACTTGATATGTATTAGGGATACAATATATTAAGTTATATATATATATTTATTTCATATTTAATTTATGAACCTATTTTTTAACCGCTATTGCACCGTTATCTCATCGCGATAATTAACCGCTATTGCAAATCAAGGTCCCGACCGCAATTTCCGCAATCGACCGTGTTAACTGCTTATCATTTAGTACATCGATTGTTTCATTTATGTCGTCATCCCTATCTTCCCCTTTCTTCATCTCCAACTCCAAGTTGAGGAGTAGCAATCGAGTAGGAGTCAAGTGGTCTGGAGTCGAGGGTTCACGACTTCAAGTCTGGAGTCGAGAGTTTAGAGTTGGTACTTGGTAGTCGATCGATGAAGATGAGAAAGGTAGGGAGAGGGAGTTAATTTAGGTCAAACTAAAGTATAAAAGTAAAAGGCCATAATAAATTAGAAGCCCATAAAAAGAAAGCCCAAACATATTAAATTAAAAGGTCATAGGAAAGAAGTCCAAATGTTCTAAAAACTCAAAAGGTTCCTGACATACTTATTGCGGTATAGCGGACCACTATTGTAAACCGAAATTGCGGTGCAATAGCGGTGAATCTGTAATTTTGAACCACATTTTTCCTTGAAATCACAATTCGCTATTGCACCGCAATTGCCCCGCAATTAACTGCATAGGGACTCAAAAGTTTGGGGTGAAGTTCATTTGCTTCTTGCAATAGTTTGTTGGAATTTTATTGCCTATTCTAGGAATCATATGTGATTTAGAACTTTTCGTATATTAGATTAACATATGTTTAGGGGTATTAATATTTCTAGAGGAATTATCTTGTTCTGTAAGCATTTTTCATTGTTCTATGAAGGGGGCACTTGAATCAGTTGTATTCACATGATAGTGTCCATCTTGAAGACTAGTATTTCTCCTCCTATCATGCCTTTGGGAAACTAGCATGTCAAAAGCATGGTGTAAAGTTCATCTGCTTTCCTTTTGTTAATGTACATATGTGTATTAGGCCCAAGCCCGTGGGCCCATATAGTCTGTGTATATATTTCTCTTGTATCTTCTAGTTTAGGTTAAGCCGCTATTTTTTCTTTCATCATATTGTACTTTTTCTCTCAATCAATATATCGAGGTTTTAAACCTTTAGCATATTTATCGTCTTCTTCAATCTTATTCATCTTCTAACATGGTATCAGAGTTGTAGGTTTACTCATCGATTTTACTGTTCATCGTCACTGTTCATCGATTATTGTTCATCGTTTATCACTGTTTATCGATTACTGTTCATCCGAACCGTAATCCCTAGCCGCCGCCGCTGTCTACCAGAACCCTAGCCGCCGTCAACCGAAATCCCAGTCGCCGTCCTCTTCGTCGATCACATCGATTACTGTTCTTCGTCGATCATCGTCATCGCCGTCTGCCGCATCCAATCACACGGTAACATCGGTCGAATCAAGTACCGGTCGATTCCTACCGGTCGATCTAGTCACATCCTACCGGTCGATTCATACCGGTCGCACACCATACCGGTTCATACCGGTCAACACTACCGGTCGATACTATCGGTCGATTCCTACCGGTCGATTTCTACCGGTCGATCTAGTCACATCCTACCGGTCGATTCATACCGGTCGCACACCATACCGGTTCATACCGGTCGACACTACCGGTCGATACTATCGGTCGATTCCTACCGGTCGCTAATATCGGTCATTAATACCGGTCCATACCGGTCACTCTCAGTGAACTGTTTCTCATCCCATCCATGGCTACCAATCTCAGTTACTCAAATCCCAAGTCCAAAGGTAAATGGACCAACAGCAACTGTTTGGGTAAAAAAACAACCAAGGTCCTTTGTCGTACGTCTTTAGATTTCGAATAGTCCATTAGCCCATAGTCGCACGACCAGAGAAATAACTGACGTCCTTCCTTTGAGCGACTTTGACCAAACTATCAAAACTCGTCCACGATGGCTGTCGTACGACATAATTTCAGTTATTAATTTTCAATATAGTTTATATTATATTTAATGCAGGATTTCAATGATGTTTATGATAAGAGATCATAACGGAAGACGTTACCGACAACAACGGATATAACAGATGCTACCATCAATATCGAGCGGTTACCTTATTAAAGATATGCATTCAAGACTTGCTAACGGATAATTGGAGTATAAATATGAAGATTGAACTTCACATTCGGGCATCTGATTTGGAGACCTTACAAGCTCACTCATTTTCTCTCGAAGTTCATAAAGCCTACTGTTGTTTGTCGCGCGACGCACGACCGAAGTATAAATTACACATAACGCACGATCGACTTTACTTTATCGTATTGTTTTACATTGTATTACACTTGTAACACTTGTTATTAAGGGCGACGTCCCTGATTGACGTTCATAGTGCATGACGACTCATACTCGTCCGCGGTTTTTACCCATTTTAGGGGTTTTCCGCGTCACCAATTCCCTAGTATCGTTTATTTCATTTTTTTTTATTGTCGTACGATTATTAAAGCTACTTTCTTTGGTTGGATCAAGCTCCACGTTTATCTTAAATTTTCCTTGGGAGATTTTTGGCATAAACAGTTTGGCACCCACCGTGGGGCCCCAACCAAAGAAAATCTTTGATAATCTTACGACATGCTAACGTTTTCCTTCGAGTATTCTCTTTTTTCAGTTATTCAGGATAATTTCATTCCAAGGAACTCAATATCATGTTGTGGCTCAAATGAATATGGAGTTGACTGCTGCTCGTCACCGTATTGACGCCCTAACAGCTCAGGCTCGTCAGGCGGCAGAAACCATCGAACATCTCAGAAATCAAAGTGGAAACAATGTGACTGGGACTACGAATGCTTATACTGGTGCTTGGAACGTACCTCCTCCATTGCCTAATTATCCTCGTCCACCACCAGTTAATCCTGCGACCTTCGTAATCCCAACCATGCCTATGCCTTCTATGTCGTTCAATGGATATGCCTCTGATTCTTCGCAGTAGACTAACTTCAACGGATCAGGTTATGTTCCATTAGGTGTTCCCGGGGGTGTACCAATGGATCCCGTTGCACAACGATTGAAGTTTCTAGAGGAGCAGAATGAGCGTGTCTTGTCTATGTTGGCCAAAATGCTGGGGGCAGCAGTCCCAGTTGATGTCGAACCACGGACAGGATTTCAAGCGTCGCCGTTCGTCGATGAAATTGCTTTGGTGGACATCCCAAAGAAATATAGCATCCCGACCTTCTCCCCAAAATATTCAGGTGTCACTGATCCGACAGAACACGTCGCCCAATACAAACAGCTCATGTGGACTATTTCAATACCGCATCAATTCCAAGAAGCCTGCATGTGCAAGAGTTTTGTAGCAACTTTGACTGGAGCAGCGTTACAATGGTTGATCAATCTCAAACCTAAAACTATCGGGTCTTTTGCAGAATTAGTAAATCAATTTTCTCAACTATTCGCTAGTAGTTGAAAAATGGAAAAACAAACGAGCGACCTTTACTATGTCGTACAGAAGAATGGAGAGTCCATCCGGGACTATTTTAACCGGTTCAATGCAGAAATGATTAGTATCCGAAATTGCGACGTGAAAACAGCAATTGAAGCGTACAAACGGGGTCTGGATGATAGTTCAGGGTTGTATCTCGACCTTACGAAGTATCCTCCGGAAACCTTTGAAGACGTACGAGCAAGGACGCTTGCTCATATGAGGGTCGAGGATGACCTCGTTTTCAGAAATAAACATTCAAACGACAGGAAAGGTCTAGGTGTTAAAAAACCAGACTTCAAACCGAAACCAACCGTTCGATCAGAGCCTGCCCGACAGATTTCAAACGTCAGATTTGAAAAGAAAGGGCCGACGACTTCTAAATCAGTCCAGTATCCTAAGGTGTCATCTTATGGTTTCCCTGGGTCTGCCAAAGACGTCGTCGCGTCCCTGAAACAGCTCCAACAAAACGTTCGATGGCCAAAGAAAAGCGATAAGGATAGTGATAAGAAAGACAAGACAAAATGGTGCGATTTCCATAATGACTTCGGTCATCTAACGGATGATTGCATTGCCCTGAATAAAGAACTATCCTGGCTTAATTCGAAAGGTTATTTACAAGAATTGACGGAAAAGAAGAACGTGCATCCCACATCTACAGAGCATGCCAAGGTGATTAATTGTATCACCGGAGGCTCTGATGTCTGTGGGACCACATATTCAGCTGCTAAAAGACACGCTAGTCGCGGTCCCGATGACCGACCAATTCTAAAGGAGGCAAGACCCAAGGAGGACGCAGAATTAGAAGCTATGCCCTTGACGTTCGATCAAGCAGACCTCGACGACGTACATCAGAAACATCATGACGGACTAATTATCCAATTGAGCATTGGAAATTGTTTGACAAAGAGGATACTCGTCGACGGAGGTAGTTCAGCTAACATTATCCTTTTTGATGAAGTGAAAGCAATGGGAATCGACAAATCCGAGATTACACGACGTTCGACTACACTCGTTGGATTTAACGGAGGAGCGATAAGCACCATGGGGGAAATCACACTACCAGTATATGCTAAAGGAATCAACAGACAGACGAAGTTCAACGTCGTCGACTGTTCATCAGCTTATAACGTCATCCTTGAGCGACCATGGATCCACGATATGAAAGTTGAACCTTCGACGTACCATCAAATCTTGAAATTCCCCACGCAATGGGGGGTACAGGAGATCAAAGGTGAAAGAAAAGTTTCTAGGGAATGCTACAAAGTCTCTTTGAAGCCCCCAAAGCAGACAGTATAGCAATTACAGAACCAGGATGTTCCTGGGACTGACGACGACTATCGCTTGGAAGTTGTCGTCCTAAACCAGGATAAACCTGATCAGATGGTTTACATAGGTTCGACGCTCGACCTTTCTTTTAAAAAGAAACTAATATCTTTTTTACAGGATCATAATGATTGTTTTGCATGGACGCATGAAGACATGGTGGGCATCGATCCAAGTATTATTTCTCATAAACTCAACATTGATCCCTCGTTCAAGCCTGTTCAGCAGAAAAGACGAAAATTCGCTTCTGAAAGAAATAAAGTTATCAACGACGAAGTTGATAACTTACTCAAAACAGGAAAAATACGAGAAGTCAAGTATCCAGACTGGCTCGCTAACGTTGTTGTCGTTCAAAAGAAAAATGGCAAATGGAGAGTCTGCATTGATTTCACAGACCTTAACAAGGCTTGTCCAAAAGATCCATTTCTATTGCCACACATAGATTCTATGGTCGACGCTACAGCTGGACATGAATTACTCACATTCATGGACGCATATTCCGAATATAACCAGATATTGATGCATTCTGATGACCAGTGTTGATCCAAACTCTCTCAGTGATTTGATAACGACCCTCTTTTATACTTAGTGAAAATTACGTTATTATATGTATTAAGTGTTTCATCATCAGCGATCAGACTGAGTCTGTTCAGTTATCGCTGATGACCATTCTGTAAACATTTAATATGTGTGTTTCACTTTCAGCGATCAAACTGAGTCTGTTCAGTTATCACTGATAGTTTCCTATGTAACACAGTTAACGTAATCCCTGAAGACAAGTCTCGCGTCAACATAGTTCATAGCTGAATCGAAGACGAAGCCACTGAACAATAGATAAGTCTACTAGTGACCTGATGCGGATATCAGCGAAGACCAGACAAATCTACTTACGCGAAGAAGCCTGAGGAAAAGCTTCAGCGATAGCTGAACTTCTTTATCTCTGGAAGAAGAGATACTCAGCGATCAACGATCACAAATCTTATGCCTCAAGTTTTATTTTGTCTTACCTTGCACAACCAGTACGATGTGTCAGAACGGACAAGTCCCTGCCACAAATCGTACACCAACTCTGTCAACTACACTGTTCATAATGTGGCCAAAAGCATGTCTCCAAAAGTGAGACTACCAAAGCCAATCTATGAATGCCACGTGTAAAGTACCCTGGCATGCATTTAATGCATAGGGTATAAATAGGAAGCTCACTCCTTCATCTGAAGGTGTGCTCAATCCTTGAACTCCAAAAATAGAAACCCTTGTTTTCTATCTCTCTAAAAATCCCCCATTCTCTGAATTTCTTGTGCAACCATCTTAGTGTTTCTTAAGTTTGTTTAGATTGAGTCTGTCTTAATCTTATTCCGCAACAAACTTGTAAATTGTATTTTGATTTATCAATAAATAATTTATTAAACTTTAATTTCTGTGTTTGTATTCAACCCCCCCCCTTCTACAAACTTGTTAAGCACCTTCGGGACCAACAAGTGGTATCAGAGCAGTTTGTTTAATCTAATAAACAAGATCTTGCTGTATACTCTTCCTTGCTATTCTAAAATGGCACTAAACACAAATACAAACTACTATGATAATGGTTCACTTTCTAAACCTCCTCGATTTAGCAGAGATAACTTTTCTCTATGGAAAAATCGAATGATGCTATTTCTTGAAGGTGCGGATCCTACTATACCTGAATATATAGAAAACGGACCCTATGAACCTGTTAGAATTATAGCTGCAGTTCCCGCTACTGCCACCACTGAAGCTGTCCCTGAACGATATGTCGTTAAGGAAATAAGACAGTGGAGTGATGAAGATAAAAAGAAGGTAGGCATAGATGCAAGAGCAAAGACCATTATATCAATGGCTCTGCCTGATGAAGTTTTCCATTTCATCATGCATCTAAAAACTTCTAAAGAAATGTGGGAAACCATATGTGTTCAATATGAGGGCACCACTGAAATCCAAGAGACCCGAAAGATTAACTTGGTAAGACAGTATGAAAGTTTTATCGCTGGTAAGAATGAATCTCTTTCTGACATTCATCAGCGGTTTAACTGCCTGATCATTGACCTAAGAACTGTTGGAAGGACCTATTCTAATTCTGAGGTCCTAACAAAATTCTTGGAAAGTCTTCCTGAAAGCTGGGACAGTTATTCAATATGTCTTAAGCTGACAAAGGACTTACATACTCTCTCTCTAAGCACTCTGTATGGAATATTGCTCAACTATGAGCAATCTAATCTCCTGAAGAAGAATCTTGTAAAAGATTCTAAAGACTCCAAAAGCACTGCTGTTGCTTTAGTCTCATCAGAGATAATTCCATCCCAGCGATCTACTCTCACCATCACTGAGTTAGATTCTGAATCTGAGGATTTATCAGACCCTGATCTTTCAGAGTTTAATGAGTCCTTAGCACTCTTGACAAACTCTTTTAAGAGATTTGCAAGAAAGAGTAACTTCCGAAGAAGTAAACCTCTCTCTCTTACTGAAAAGCCAAAATCAACTCCGGTTGATAAGGCTACAGCCACTTGCTATAACTGCGAAAAAATTGGACATTTTGCTAGTGAGTGCAGGTCTAAAAAGGTCTTCAAACCTTCTACCTCAAGAAGATCCAGTGATGACAAATACCATAAGCTGAAAAACAAATATCAAAAGCTGAAAAGCTATCAGCAAAAAGGTAAAGGTCTCATCGCTGAAGAACATGACTGGGCTGAATCAGAAGAATCATCTTCTGATGAAGAAGAAGTCACTAATCTTTGCCTCATGGCTGAGATTAAAGAAGAAGTAGAAGAACCATCTGAACCTTCTATGAGCTACATATCATCTCAGGTATCTATCTCTACAAATCCCTCTCTGCCTGAAGCTGAGAGAAGTCGCGTTGTTGATGTGCTGACGATTGACCTTTATAATGCTCTAAACGACAAAACTCAAGCTGAAAATAAAAATGTTTATTTAACACAAGAGCTAGAGAAATGTCATGAAAAGATCAGTGAACTAAATCTTTTAGAAGAAAAGCTAAAAGATCAAGTCATTATAAATGAAATCATCAGCATTGAACGCGAACAAGCCATCGTTGCTCTAAAAGCAGAAAAGGCTCATGTTGAAAAATGGTGCAAATCATCAACAAAGATCTCTGAGATAATAAATGCTCAAACTCCTGAAAGTGATAAAACTGGTCTTGGTTTTTGGACACCACAGGATGATCCTAAAGAAGAAAGTTCCTCGCTTAAGTTTGGAACTTTTGTCACATCTTTCTTTGACACTTCTTATAATCAATTCTATCCCTGTTCTTCTTCTAATCCCATCCCTGAGGAGATATCTGCAAAATCTAAGCCTGCAGATAAAGGAAAGTCTATTCTCTCTCAGAAGGCTTCCAAGAAAACCAAACTGAAAGTTCCCTCCAAACCTTCAGTGGATAAACCTTTTAGCTCAGTGACAGAAATCTTTGATATCTGTCCTCCAAAGCTGAAGGTTAATCTAAAGCCCGTGAAATCTGAAGAAATAAAAATTCCTCCCAGATCTCGTGCTAAAGGCATTCTTGGAGCTGGACCTGCTCATCTTAAGTTTTCAAAACCTTTTGGTTATAAATCCACCATCAGATATAAAAAATGTTATCACTGTGGATTCACTGACCATATTGCGAGCAAGTGTCCAAATACCACCGAAGCTGATAAAACAGCCAAAGTGAAGAAAAATGCCTCTAAGGCAAATAAAGTCACCAAAGTGAAAAATACCACTAAGGTTAAGAAATTAACCAAAGTGAAGATTACCACTGAAGCTGAATCTTCCTTATCCACTAACTCTGAAGGACCCATTGAAAAGTGGGTACCAAACAAAGCTTAATCTTCCTTATGTATGCAGGGATCAAAGGGCATCTGGTATCTCGATAGCGAATGTTCTCGTCATATGACTGGACAAAGAGACCTGCTCACTGAATACAAGGAAGAGAAAGGTCCCTCTGTGACCTTTGGTGGAAATGGAAAAGGATTTACCCGAGGGTTTGGTGTCCTCAGCAATGGGACAACTACCTTTCGAAGAGTCGCTTATGTAGATGGACTGAAGCACAATCTTCTAAGCATCAGTCAGCTATGTGACAAAGACTACGAAGTTCGCTTTTCTAAGAAAGCATGTTCAGTGGTAGATGAAAAAGGAAAACTTGCTCTCAGTGGTTATAGAAGAGAAAATGTCTATGTAATAGATATGGACTCTACTATCACTGATAACTTATGTTTTCTTTCTAAGGCCTCTTCTGATGTCAACTGGCTATGGCATAAAAGGCTCTCTCATCTAAACTTCAAAACCCTGAATTCTCTCTCATCTAAGGAACTGGTTTCTGGTCTTCCTCAGCACTCATATGCTAAAGAATCTCTCTGCTCAGCATGTGAAAAAGGAAAACAAACAAGAGCTAGTTTCAAGTCGAAACAAGTTTCCTCAGTAACAAGTCCTCTTCAGCTCTTGCATATGGATCTATTTGGCCCTGTCAATATCCAATCAATAGCTGGAAAGAAATATACGCTTGTCATTGTAGATGAATATTCTCGCTACACCTGGGTTATTTTTCTTCGCTGTAAGAATGATACTCCAGAAGAACTAATATCTTTTGTCAAAAAGATGGAAGTGCTGAATAATCTTACTGTTCGATCAATAAGGAGTGATCATGGAACTGAATTCAAAAATAGTTCCCTGAACAATTTCTTTGAGAACAAGGGAATCTCTCACAACTTCTCTTCAGTAAGAACACCTCAGCAAAATGGAGTCGCTGAAAGAAGAAACAGAATGATCATAGAAGCTGCTAGATCAATGCTCAGCGATTCTCACCTCCCTACTCAATTTTGGGCAGAAGTTGTAAACACTGCATGTTTTACTCAAAACAGATCGCTGATAATAAAGCGATTTGGGAAGACAGCTTATGAACTCTTTCTTGGAAGGAAGCCTTCTATCAGCTTTCTTCATATCTTTGGTTGTCAGTGCTTTATATTAAACAACAAAGATCAACTTGGAAAGTTCGACCCAAAAGCCGATGATGGAATATTTTTAGGATATTCCTCCATCTCAAAAGCCTACAGAGTTTTCAACAAAAGAAGACAAACCGTAGAAGAAACCATTCATGTCACGTTTGATGAAACGCGCTCAGCGAACTCTAAACCAATCGCTGACAATGAAGAACTGAATACTTGGATGATCTCTCACTATAAAGGAACTGAACCTTTCTTCTCAAACCAACAGCACACTGAAACTCCAGCTGCTGATGAAGAACCAAGTATCATACCTCCCACCGCTGAATCCAACTCATGGATTTCAGCTGAACCTCTAAACACACTTCTACCATCAAATCCATCTACGTCTGAAAACCCTTCTGAAAGTATTGGTGTATCTAATGTTCAACAATTACTAGCTGATGAACCTCAAGCATCTTCATCAGTGACTGCTCCTATTGTTGATCCTATCGCTGAAATAAGCAATCTTGCTCCTGCTCAGCGATGGACCAGAGATCACCCCATAGATCAAATTCTTGGTAATCCAGATGCAGGTATTCAGACACGACGAAGCTCAGGTAATATCTGTCTCTTTGTAAACTTTCTCTCCTTAATAGAACCAAAGAAGACTGATGATGCCCTCAGAGATCCAAACTGGGTCAGCGCTATGCAAGAAGAGCTGACTGAATTCTCTCGAAACAAAGTTTGGAATCTCGTTCCTAGACCATCTGATAAAACTGTAATAGGCACCAAATGGGTGTTTAGAAACAAGTTAGATGAACATGGAATTGTAACCCGCAACAAGGCTCGACTTGTTGCTCAGGGATACAGACAAGAGGAAGGCATAGACTATGATGAAACCTTTGCCCCTGTGGCCAGGCTCGAAGCAATTCGACTATTCTTAGCTTATGCAGTCTATAAAGACTTCATCGTTTATCAAATGGACGTAAAATCAGCTTTTCTGAATGGAAAACTGAATGAAGAAGTTTATGTAGAACAACCACCAGGGTTCTATGACCCTAAGCATCCAAATTATGTTTATAAATTGGATAAGGCTCTCTATGGTCTAAAACAAGCCCCTCGTGCTTGGTATGACACTCTCTCATCTTTTCTTATCTCTGAAAATTTTGAACGTGGCAAGATTGATAATACGTTATTTTTCAGGAAGATAAAAGGTCATATAATTCTTGTACAAATATATGTCGATGACATAATATTTGGTTCTACTAACCCATCTCTTTGTACTCGCTTCGCTGAAAGAATGAAGAAAGAATATAAAATGAGTATGATGGGTGAGCTGACATATTTTCTTGGTCTTCAGATTAAACAATCTGACAAAGGTACTTTTATCTGCCAAGGTAAGTATGTTAAAGACATGCTGAAGAAGTTTGATTTAACACAAACTTCAGCGATGAAAACTCCTATGGCACCACCACTGACACTTAACAAGGATCCATCTGGAAAACCTGTTAATGTCACTGCCTATAGAGGAATGATAGGCTCATTGCTGTATCTTACAGCAAGCCGACCTGACATCATGTACTCTACTTGTTTATGTGCACGCTATCAATCTGAACCCAAGGAATCCCATCTGATCGCTGTAAAGCGAATTTTCAGATATCTGAAAGGAACTCCTAACCTCGGTCTTTGGTATCCCAAAGACTCAGGGTTCGATCTAACTGGTTATTCTGATAGTGATTTTGCAGGCTGTAAACTTGACAGAAAAAGTACCACTGGTGGATGTCAACTCTTGGGAGGAAAGCTGGTAAGCTGGACAAGCAAGAAGCAAAATTCTGTGTCCACTTCCACAGCTGAAGCTGAATACGTAGCCGCTGGAAGCTGTTGTTCACAAATCCTATGGATGAGAAATCAACTATTAGATTATGACCTTCAGCTGTCAAAGATTCCTATCTATTGCGACAGCACTAGTGCTATCGCTATAGCAAATAATCCAGTGCTACATTCAAAGACAAAACACATAGAGATCAGATATCACTTTATCAGAGATCATGTGATGAATGGTGATATTTAACTTCACTTTATCCCTACTGACTTTCAGCTTGCTGATATATTCACCAAACCTCTTGATGAGACAAGGTTCAACTTTCTCATCAGTGAGCTTGGAATGCTGAACCTCGAAGAATAATTCTTCAGCGTTCATGTATTGTGTCAGTAATCAAAAGTTCCCCTCATCATTCTCTCTGATAAACATTCTGACTCTCAGGTATGTTCTCTCTCCCTCAAAGATGTTTTTCTTCAAAATATAAACTTTAATCACTGAACTTTCTTCAAATGATTAAAAGTTTTTTTTTGAAAAATACATTAATCACTGATATTTCCAGTCAGTGATCTTTTAAAAGGAAAATCTATCCCTATCTTTACAATCAGGGATACTTTTAAAAAGGAAAATCTATCGCTGACCTTTCTTCAGTGATCATTTCAACGGACAAATGAACAGTCTCTCTCCTCTATGACGTCATTTGAACCGACAATCCACGACATGCCTTTTCTGACACGTTCGTCCGTTGCCCTCCTATCCAATCAACTTCGTGGAACGTGTCAATGTCATGATGATTTCTTTTCCCGCTTCATTCTCTCTCTTATCTCTCTTCTCTCTCTTCGTATAAAAGGAATTCTTCTCTCCTTTATACGGTTTACGCTTTCAAAACTTTCAAAGCAAGAAACATTCTCTCAAGAACACTCAAGCAAGTAAACCCAGAATATTGAATCTGCAACTCTTTTTCTTCAAGATACACAGGTTTATTTCATGTTTATATGCTTTGTTCATATGCTTTTTATTCTTTTAAAATCCTACTCGCTTTCGATGGATTTTATAAAACGTTTTTTTGTAAAAACTAAAGATCATTCCTTCTGATTTTATGTTTTTAAATAAAAACCTTTTGGTTTTAAAGTGTTCTTCATTCTTTCTACCCAGAACACTATTTTTCTCCTAAAAATAACTTGATAATTTTCCAGTTTCCCTTCTTCTATGGAAACTGGTAATCATATTATTTTTAATCTAAATCATTTCTTCTATTATGCCTCTTTCCATAACAGAAATGACACAGTCTTCAATCGTTGCTTCCAAGCATGTACGATTCGCCATCACTGAAGTTGAGATTACTAAATGTAATCATTTGGCCAGACTCGACTTCAAAGCTGACAAATACCCACATCTGGTGGAAGCTGCTGAATTCCTCAAGCAGTCATGCATAGCTTACGCGATCACTGTGGATCCTAAGCCCTCCAAGACTCTACTTCAGCAATTCTGGTTCACTGCTGATGCAACTGAACTTACCAACAGGAAAGGCGAACGAGTCCCTGCTATCTCGTTCAACACGGAATTAGGGCCAGGGAGCATGACCGCTCTTAGCCTCAGGAAATCTTTAAGATTCCCTGACAAACCAAAGAGTGGATTCGACGCACTCCCCACTGATGATGAGCTGATATCCTTCCTGGACGCAATGGGCTATTGTTGGGAAAACAAACCAAGATCTTCTATTCCTAACAAGAAGCTCACCAAGATTCTTAAAGCTCAGATGCCATCACAACTGAACTTTATCTTCTCGCACATAATTCAGTGCATGAGTGGGAAGAGTGGTTCGCTGGATCAAGCCAGCAAAACACAACTGCAGATGGCATACTCCGTTATCGCTGGTCAAAACTTTGACTACGCCACAGCCATCTTTGAAGATCTGAGGTCGAGATTAGAGAAGCCTGAACGAGATCCCAAGATCTCATATGTACGTTTCATATGTACGTATATCAAGTTCCTCTATCCCAACACCTATCCCACCAAAGATGATGGCACCTTTGCCAGGGTTGGTCAACGATCACTAGAGGTCAAGCCACTCGCCGACGAGGTAAGTATCTCTCTCCTTCGCTCTCGTCTCTCTCTCCATTCTTCTTCATCTTCAGCGACCACGCAGACGGTTCCTTCGTCTGCTATCCCTGTCGCTACCACTACTTCTAAAAGACCATCAGCTAGTCCGATTGGTCCTTCCAAAAAGGCCAAAAAGACTAAGGAAAGTACACCTTCTAGTACTATACCTGAGGGAGCTTCTCAACAAGCTACCTTAGATGCTTTTGTGGGTCTTTCCTCCACAACTTCAGCAGTCACTCATACTGCCGTGTCAGCGATCTCACTCGCTGTCACATCATCAGTAACCCCACCTACTATCTCATTCCCTGAGATTAACCCCATCCCTACTTCTATCCCCAAAACTCTTCCCTTCTCTCCTCATTTGGTCTCTGAACCTGCCACCTCTTCTTTCCCTATAGGACCTGAGCATCAAACTTTTGAGGAATCTATGCAGTTCTACAAAATGTTTGATACGTCAGGTACACCTATACTCCTAAACACTTCTCTCCCCCCCTCTCCAAATAAGCCCATATCTGAACTAACATTATTTTCAGGTCCTAGCTTGGCGACTGTTGACACGCATGTCAACAGTCTAGGAGAAAAGGTGGATGCTCTCACCAACACCATCAATGAAACCACCAACGCCGTAAATCAGGCTGGTGAGGAGCTGAAGAAGTTGACCGCCACTTGCTCATCTAAAGCTGAGAACTCTCAACTTTCAGCTCTTGAAGAACAAGTCGTCCAACTCAGAGAGTCCTCTCGACTCTTTCAAGGACGATTTGAGTCTCTTACAGCTGAAGTTCAGGGTCTCTCTTCCAAGGTTGACCTCTGCACGTCCCTTCTTCAGCAAGTTCTACAGAAAGTGAATGAACCAGCTCCAGCGCTGCCTCCCTCCTTCACTGAAGATGATCGTACCAACCTCAACATCGCTGTGGAATTCATTCATGATGCCACATGCGACATACCTGCGGTTGAAGACCGAGTTAAGCATCTGGAGGCTGACGTTCAAGTGCTAAAAGCTTCAACAGTTACTCCAGCAGCTGAACAATCCCCTACCGCTGATAATGACAAAGTGGGGGAGAAAACTGAAGAAACCTCTATTGCTGCTGGGGAAGCTAAGGAACCTCCCTCTCAATCTGAGGGGGAGAAGGCAAAAGAATCCTCATCGATTCACTCCATTCTCTTTGAAGAGGATGAGGAAGAAGATGATGAAGAGGAAGATGATCTAGATCTTGTTGATCAAGAAAAGGATCAGCCCTCCGATGACGACGACGACGATGAAGACCAATCTATGTGGTTCTCTAAGCCGAACGTCGTATCAGGGACAACTTCGCAAGAGGTTGTCAAAACAGGGGTGAGAGGTGATACATCTTCAAGTGTTCCTTCGCAAAGCAAAGACAAGCAACCAATCGCTGAAGAATGCTTGAGGACTGGATCACAATCTGAGGGGGAGCATCCTTCTCAGGTATGTCTTTCAATTGTACCACTTTTCTACTCTTTCCAAACCCCTATGTCTTTCTAGCCTTTATCTCTCTCGTTCTAAAAATACACTTATCCCTTCTTTCCTTCTTTTTCTAACCAGATAGTTCTCACCCCTGCTTAAGGGTTCTGAACTACAAATAATACCAGCGGCTATCGCTGAAGAAATAATCCCAATCTCTATCGCTGAGATTGATGAAGAAGAAGAAGAAGATTCCCTGGTCCATCCAGGAAGGCCCTCTCGACCATCTCATTGGTCAGAGGAAGTGGTGAAGAAAAGAGTTGAAATGATCGCTCAACTAGAAAGTCAACGGCTGAAAATCCCTCTTCAAATATCCACAGAGCTCGACTTCCTTACTGAAGCTGAAAGAGAAGAATCTGCTAAAGCTGAGAAGTTGATCGCTGAATGCAAACGAGATGCCCAACTCGCTTTAAAGATTCAATCCTCTCAAGTTAGGGACAAAAAGCTAAAAAGCAAACCTGTGGAAGTTCAAGCAGCACTACTGAAAGAAATTGAAGAGGAACGCTTCAAAGAACAAGAGATCAACGATAAGTCTATCGAATGGTGCAAACAAAAGATGGATTATCGTTCTGATCTTCTTCCAATATCAGCCGTGACTATCTCTGGTCGCAAGAAGAAAGATCAACTCTCAGTGACCATGGAGATTACCAGAGAGGATGGAACCCAAAAAGCAATGTACGTATCAAAACTTGAAAGCTTCGGATTTACGGAATGGTTAGAGTTCTGGGATGCGCTGAAGAAATCCAAATCTACATACAGAGGCTACGTTGAAGGACTCCTTGAAGCCCTCATAAATAGAGTCGTTTCTGTACTAAAGCTGCCATCTCCTCTTCCTCCCAAATCTTTGAAACTCAAGAGAAAAATTGGGTCCTCCTCCTCTGAAGATGTCGCCATCATCAGGAATGAAACTTCTATCAAATTTTCAAGAGATGCACTGTTTGGTCCTCCTCCTGATCTTTCAGTTCTGGACTTATCTCTGCCTCCCGGTGGTCCCTTCCAAGCTGGTCAAGTAATCGACAAGCCTTATGGAATATTCTTCAGAGATGATGATGAGGAACTCAGATTTCAAAGAATCTCTGAGATTCCTATTTGTCCTCTGAATCATCTCAAGGATCTCTTATGCTTATGGTGTGACTTCTTCCCTGCTGCTGAAAAAATTAAAGAAATTATCAGTCAAGAATCTTTGGAACGAAGACAGAAAGGAGAAGAAATACCTGAGTATATGATCAATCCTCCCAAATCTTCTTATAGCTGATAGATTAGTTTTCTTATCTGTAATCTGTTAGTTATACTTACAGTAGTTAGTTAGTCACTTGTACTTATGATTTTCATATCTTGTAATTCTATCCCTGAATTAAATGAAAATTGCAGTGATGTACTTAACCCTATCAGTACTGTAAAAGATCCCTCAAAATAGTAATTGGGACATGCATTCTATGAGTCCTTTTTATTCCTATATTTTGAATTAAAAAGTAATTTTCTTTTGTTACTTTGTCATTATCAAATAGGGGGAGATTGTTGATCCAAACTCTCTCAGTGATTTGATAACGACCCTCTTTTATACTTAGTGAAAATTACGTTATTATATGTATTAAGTGTTTCATCATCAGCGATCAGACTGAGTCTGTTCAGTTATCGCTGATGACCATTCTGTAAACATTTAATATGTGTGTTTCACTTTCAGCGATCAAACTGAGTCTGTTCAGTTATCACTGATAGTTTCCTATGTAACACAGTTAACGTAATCCCTGAAGACAAGTCTCGCGTCAACATAGTTCATAGCTGAATCGAAGACGAAGCCACTGAACAATAGATAAGTCTACTAGTGACCTGATGCGGATATCAGCGAAGACCAGACAAATCTACTTACGCGAAGAAGCCTGAGGAAAAGCTTCAGCGATAGCTGAACTTCTTTATCTCTGGAAGAAGAGATACTCAGCGATCAACGATCACAAAGCTTATGCCTCAAGTTTTCTTTTGTCTTACCTTGCACAACCAGTACGATGTGTCAGAACGGACAAGTCCCTGCCACAAATCGTACACCAACTCTGTCAACTACACTGTTCATAATGTGGCCAAAAGCATGTCTCCAAAAGTGAGACTACCAAAGCCAATCTATGAATGCCACGTGTAAAGTACCCTGCCATGCATTTAATGCATAGGGTATAAATAGGAAGCTCACTCCTTCATCTGAAGGTGTGCTCAATCCTTGAACTCCAAAAATAGAAACCCTTGTTTTCTATCTCTCTAAAAATCCCCCATTCTCTGAATTTCTTGTGCAACCATCTTAGTGTTTCTTAAGTTTGTTTAGATTGAGTCTGTCTTAATCTTATTCCGCAACAAACTTGTAAATTGTATTTTTATTTATCAATAAACAATTTATTAAACTTTAATTTCTGTGTTTGTATTCAACCCCCCCCCTTCTACAAACTTGTTAAGCACCTTCGGGACCAACAACCAGGAAAAAACAGCCTTCATGACAGATAAAGGTATTTATTGTTATAAAGTAATGCCTTTTGGTCTTAAGAATGCAGGTTCGACGTATCAACGACTGGTGAATATGATGTTCAAAGAACATTTGGGTGACACTATGGAGGTATACATCGACGACATGCTCGTCAAATCAAAGCATACGAACGATCATATAGGACATTTGAAGCAATCGTTCGACATTTTGCGTGAGTACAAAATGAAGTTGAATCCAACAAAATGTTCTTTTGGAGTTCGAGCTGGCAAATTTCTCGGTTATATGGTCACACGACGAGGAATCGAAGCTAACCCAGACCAGATTAAAGCAATTATCGAGCTCAAATCACCCAGAAATTTTAAAGAAGTCCAACGTCTAACAGGACGTGTAGCAGCATTGAACAGGTTCATCTCTCGGTCATCCGACAGATGTCACCTATTCTACAACGTCCTGCGAAAAAATAAAGGATTCGAGTGGACTGATAAGCATGAGGAGGCATTGCAGAAACTCAAGAAATACATGACATCACCTCCCTTCCTCTCTAAACCTGAGAAAGGTGAAGCTCTTCAACTCTACCTGGCCGTCAGCATTAATTCGGTAAGTGCAGTCCTTATACGAGAAACTGACGGACGACAATTGCCAATCTATTATGTAAGTAAAACTCTACTAGACGCTGAAACCAGGTATTCCTCTATAGAAAAACTTTTGCTTTCATTAGTCATGGCCGCTAAGAAACTACGGCATTATTTTGAATCGCATCCTATCACTGTGGTAACTAACTTTCCATTAAAGTCTGTGTTAATAAAACCTGAACTAACAAGACGACTAGCTAAATGGAGCATCTACCTCAGCAATTATGATATGGATTTTAAACCTAAGACGGCGATCAAATCACAGGTCTTGGCAGATTTTGTTACAGATTTCAATCCGGATCTAGAAGAAGCGACGATGTCCAACGACTTAATTATGGCGACTTTGCACGACACTACTTGGACGCTCGACGTCGATGGTTCGTCGAACATACGAGGAACAGGCTTGGGTGTCGTCCTACAGTCTCCACAAGGGGGCAAA
Source organism: Arctium minus (assembly GCA_954870635.1). Lineage (NCBI taxonomy): Eukaryota > Viridiplantae > Streptophyta > Magnoliopsida > Asterales > Asteraceae > Arctium > Arctium minus. Next base: position 15,294,038 of record OX941080.1, read on the forward strand.
ATAGTGTACTCCATACGGTGCGACTTCAAGGCAACAAATAATGAAGCAGAATATGAAGCACTGATTGCAGGAATGAAAATTGCTCATGATTTGGGGGCAACATGTCTACATATCCGAAGCGACTCGTCTCTAGTTGTTAACCAAGTTAATGGAGAATTTGCAGCAAAAGATTCAAGGATGATTGCTTATTATAAAATAGTAAAGGAAGAAGCAAAGAAGTTCAGTCGCTTCATAGTCGAACAGGTACCAAGAGATCAGAACACTCAAGCTGACGCATTAGCCAACTTGGGATCAGCACTTAGTCGAACGACATTCGACAATATCCCAATAGTCCATCTCGCAATACCAACAATCAAAGACGACGGTAATACTATGGTCGCACCAATTGAGGAAGAAAGCTCCTGGTCGAATGATATTAAAAATTATTTGGAAAACGATCAACTGTCTGATGACAAAATGGAAGCCAGAAAGGTTAGATTTAAAGCATCAAGGTATGTTATGATCAGAGGACAATTATATCGAAGATCATCGACTGGTCTGAATTTGCGATGTATCACCAACAAGACGCAAGTCCAGAAAGTCTTACAAGATATGCACGACGGTGAATGTGGAAATCACTCAGGAAGTCGCAGTCTAGCCAACCGGATATCACGACAAGGTTACTATTGGTCGACATTAAGGCAAGATGCGATCAGGTATGTAAAGTCGTGTGACGCATGTCAAAAACACGCAGGTATGTCTCATAAACCTTCTGAACCCTTACACTCGACTTTGATCCCATGGCCCTTTATGAAATGGGGAATGGACATTGTTGGAAAATTACCACCTGCCCCTGGGCAAAAAGTATTTCTTTTAGTCTTAACAGATTATTTCTCTAAGTGGGTCGAAGCAGCGGCTTTCTCCCAGGTTCGGGATAAGGAAGTCGTTTCTTTTATCCAAACTAACATCATTTGTAGGTTTGGAATTCCATCTGAGATAACGTGCGACAACGGGACACAATTCATCAGTGATCGAATGCGAAGATTCTTTGAAGAAAGGAACATCAAGTTGGTAACATCGACGCCTCGATATCCACAGTCGAATGGTCTAGCCGAGTCGATTAATAAAACTATCATCAATTCAATCAAGAAAAGACTCAAAGCTGCCAAGGGGAAGTGGATGGAAGAATTGCCTTTCGTTCTATGGGCTAATCGTACGACACCTCGTACGTCCACAGGACAAACTCCTTTTTCCTTAGTCTATGGATGTGAAGTTGTGTTACCTATTGAGGTACGACTACCGACTTCAAGACATACGTCCGTTGAGCATAACTTGGTCGATCTAAGTTATGACCTCGATGCTTTAGAAGAGCTTAGAGAATCTGCACACATTCGCATGGCGGCACAGAAACAAGTGGTCGAGCGACATTTCAACAAAAATGATAGACCAAAATTTTTCAAGAAGGTGATTATGTCCTACGTCGAGTATTTCAAAATACTCAAGAGGTCAATGCATGTAAGCTTTCCACTAAGTGGGAAGGTCCTTATCAAATCTCGAGCATCGTGGGTAAGGGAGCTTATAAAATCCAAACCCTCGACAGTCGAGATATCCCACGAAGCTGGAATGCAGTTCATTTAAAGAGGTATTTCTTTTAAATTTCATATTTATTTCCTTTGATTATTTCTTAAGAAAGATTACTGACTTAAGCATCGGAGGGTCGTTGGTCAAACCAACGACCACCCCACTAATGTTGTTTTTCGCAGGGATGTACGACTTATTCAAAATCTTTGTGTCGAGTAAAACTCATGTGATCACACGTATATGTTCGATTTTAATGGTTGACAAAGGTTAAATTCTGTACTTGATGTTCAATACTTAGAATCAAGAACCATTGTTATAAATTACCCAAGGTCGATCGAAAGTTTCAGTTGATTTTGATGATGTGGTTGAATGTCTGATATAATGTAGTTGTCCATCTATTCGACATACGATTAATTATAAATAAGCGTCGATAAGAAAAAGAACCTTTTTCATTTCCAAAAGGAAAAAATACAAGTATAAGAGACGACCACAGACGGTCGACCTCTAGTTAGTAGGTTCAAAAGGAATTCAAGTAGGAGGAACGTCAGGTTGTTCCTGGATGACAACGGTCTCCTCTACTGCCACTTCTACTACGACGTCACCCTCTTCCAAATCGTCGTCTTCATCCAAGTCCCTCTCAGTCCCGACAGTGTCGAGATAAGTCTTGAGTTCTTCGGAGGCCGACGCCATAGGATCCTTCCCCTTCAAGTGATGCCTCATTAAAGCAGCTCGGGCCGTGAAGCGGGAGAAAGCCTCGATTTGCTTATTCTCCATCTCCAAGTCTTTGACGTCGCCCTCCAGATCTTCGACCCTCTTCTTCAGAGTCGCGATCTCGTCAGCAGAAGCAGCAGCAATGGTAGTAGCCTTAATCTTTTCGACCTCCAACTTAGTCGACAACGCCTCTAGCTCAAGAAGTTGGTCCCTGAACTTGACCTTCTCACGATTCGAAATCTCTAGTAGACTTCGAGCATCGGTGAGTTCAGTCTTAAGGCCCTCGACCTTCGTCTTTTCAGCCTCGACCAACTCCAAGGCGACCTTCTCTCTTTCAAGAGCCTCGTCAGCCCTTTTCTTGACGTCAGGAAAGGACGACCTAAGACCTTCTGTCTGAGCATAGAAGCTCAGACAAGCTTGGAAAGCCTGCACGACAAAAGGAAAAGACTTAGTAGTAAAAGCACGAGCAATGAAAAAGATTCAAAAGAAAAACTTACCATGAAAGAGAGGCCAGCAGCATGTGCCCCCGTGTCCTCAACCCGAGATTCTTTGTACCGATTGTAGAAAGTCGGGAGGAGAAATTTTTCTAAGTGTGGAAAAATGACGTCTCTTTCGAGAACGTTATTAGCCATGAAGTCAGCTGGGAGAGTGGCTTTGAATATCATATCTCCCACTTTTTCTTTATTCTTCTCCTCACTCCTAGAGGAAGAAGAAGGTGCGGCAAAGGGCTTGTCAACGCCCGACACCCCCATTATTGGGGCATCCTTCGTCGCCTTGGTCGAGCCTCCAAGCTCGACCCCAGCAACGGTTTCCTTCGCTGGTGTCGCCCCTGAAAGGGATGACAGAGTGGCATCGCCCATCTTCTTGGGCAAAGATCGAGGCTTGCCTCGGACACGTCTTGGGTCTACCCCCACGGAAGGGGCAGATCTTTTCCTCGCTTTCTCCCTCCCTTGACGAGCGATCTCCAGTTGCTCGGCTCGCTTAGCGGCAGCCGACTTTACAGCTGCGTCCTCTGAAAAAAGAAAAAAGTTAAAAAATGAAATGACGTACGATATACAAGTTAAAGGTATTGTCGAACGACTTACCGGTCATTTCCTTTTCTCTTTCTTCTTCTCTTTCTTCTTCCCTCTCTCCTTCTCTGTGAGAGCCTTCGACAGGCGTCACCTCAGCTACAAAAACGGCCTCGTCTTCCTCGTCGTTCGACCGAGTGGAAAATGAACGATCAGTAATACTTCTCCCCAAGATCCTCTGAATCTTGTTGAGAGAATCTCTCATTGGCTTCACTTTAGTGAAGTCGATCACTGTTAAACAAAGAAACACATCAAAATATACATCAGAAAAAACACACGACAAAAACGCACGACAAAAATATTAAACCTACCCGATTCGTTCCATCCGGACGACAACCATTGGCTGTCTTCGTCATTTACAGACGCCACTTGGAGGAAAACGTACTGACGTTTCCAACCACGATCATTTACCGCGGTGTTATGTATCAGTACATTGTTTCCCTTCGAACGAGGAAATAGACTATACCGGTGATAATTATCCGGTCGAACTCTATAGGCAGTCAAGAGGTCATTCACATTGAACGATACCTCCCAATCGGCCGTAAGACGATCGATCACCTGGACAATCTGCCAGAATTGAGGCATTAACTGTCCAGGCGTCAGGTCAAATGCATCTAAAAATGCCCTGACCAAAGGGCTAAAAGGCCAAGAAAAAACTATCTTAAAGGGATATTCATACAGAACACAATATCCCTTCGGAACTTCATCCGGCCTTAAATCTTCAGGCGACATCAGATTTATTTCATCTGGAAGCTTAGCCAAACTCTGAAAGTAATCTAAATGTTCTTCCTCCCTAAACATGCTCACAGGTTCACTCGACATCTGGAAATCAGGGATGTTAAGAGTCGCACACCAATAACTAAGAATATCCCAAGCTTTCCTAAGCTTCTTGGCTATGGACTTCTTATGCATAAATCGACACAGAGGGAAGAACAGGAGAATCGTACCTTAAATAGTGTTCTAAACCTCGAATTTAGAATGGAAAGGATTCTGGTCGATCGGAAAGTGAATCTCGCCGGAAATATATTGTTTTAGAAAGGTAAGCGTAAAAAGGGAAAGGATTGAGGGTAATCCTTATTTATACTGAAAATTGGAAATCAAATCGTCAGAAAATTGAATCGCCAGAAAATCGACGGTCAATGAAATTGACACGTGTCGTTCGTGTCAGGTAAATCACTCGAGTACACTCAATAAGAATATGACACCTGTCCTTCATTAGCTGTCAAATTGTTTATTATCATTAACATGACGTCATCATTCAATTGAAAACGAACCGATTCGGTTCTATGCAAATTACCCGCTTTTTCCTTTTATAACACGTGTCTTAGTCTTAAATTTAAATTTCAAAAAGTTGTCGCTTGAATTTTAAATTTGGGGGCAAACTGTTTGGGTAAAAAAACAACCAAGGTCCTTTGTCGTACGTCTTTAGATTCCGAATAGTCCATTAGCCCATAGTCGCACGACCAGAGAAATAATTGACGTCCTTCCTTTGAGCGACTTTGACCAAACTATCAAAACTCGTCCACGATGGCTGTCGTACGACATAATTTCAGTTATTAATTTTCAATATAGTTTATATTATATTTAATGCAGGATTTCAATGACGTTTATGATAAGAGATCATAACGGAAGACATTACCGACAACAACGGATATAACAGATGTTATCATCAATATCGAGCGGTTACCTTATTAAAGATATGCATTCAAGACTTGCTAACGGATAATTGGAGTATAAATATGAAGATTGAACTTCACATTTGGGCATCTGATTTGGAGACCTTACAAGCTCACTCATTTTCTCTCGAAGTTCATAAAGCCTACTGCTGTTTGTCGCGCGACGCACGACCGAAGTATAAATTACACATAACGCACGATCGACTTTACTTTATCGTATTGTTTTACATTGTATTACACTTGTAACACTTGTTATTAAGGACGACGTCCCTGATTGACGTTCATAGTGCACGACGACTCATACTCGTCTGCGGTTTTTACCCATTTTAGGGGTTTTCCGCGTCACCAATTCCCTAGTCTCGTTTATTTCATTTTTTTTTATTGTCGTACGATTATTAAAGCTACTTTCTTTGGTTGGATCAAGCTCCACATTTACCTTAAATTTTCCTTGGGAGATTTTTGGCATAAACAGCAACCATTCCAAATCTGTGGGAAAGTCGAACACATCTGAGTGTACCTTTTGCCATTCTACTGCTCATCTTCTCCTTGATTGTCCTATTCGCAAGTGTCGTCGGTGTGGTATCACTCATCCGCGCCATTATGAGTCTGACTGCCCTCAGAACCGGACTCACGTTGTTGCTGGATCTACTATTGCTAATAGCTAGGTTTCTCCAGTCTCCTCACCTGACCTCATGGAACTGATGCGTCGCAATCAGGAACTCATAGAGCAGATCATGTCTGGTGCTATGGGTATGAATTCTCAACACTTAACTGCATCAGGTAACTCATGGCTTTTTGACTCTGGGTGTTGCAATCATGAGACCCTACACTGATGGTTTTGTTTCTAAGAAACCACCTCAGCATTTTACGTCAGTACGAACTGCTGACAACACTGGCCTACCGGTATCCTATAGTGGAAATGTCTCCACTCCTCATATTCAATTACCGGGTGTTCTCAATGTTCCGAAACTATCTCTGAGCTTAGTTTCAGTTGCGCAACTTTTAGAATCTAACCTGATCATTTTATTTCATTCTTCTGGTTGTATTGTACAGGATCCAAAGACCAAGCAGATCCTTGGACTCGGCCGTAAGGTTGGACGGATGTTTGAAGTGGTCTATCTTCGTCTGCCGTTACCATCTTCAAATCTTGTTGCCTTCGTTTCCATCTCTTCTTCCTTTGAATTGTGGCATGCCCGGCTAGGTCACTTATCTCTAGCCAGAATAAAACCATTAGCTAATTCAGGGGTGTTAGGAAATTGTGTGTCCACTGACAGTATTTCTTGTTTATCATGCAAACTTGGAAAACATCATGCTTTATCCTTTGAAACAAATGAGTTTAATTCTACTTCTGCTTTTGATCTTATTCATTCTGATGTATGGGGACCAGCACCACATCCATCAATGGGGGGTGCTCGATATTTTGTTATTTTTGTTGATGACCATACACGTTTCACATGGATATATCTCATGAAACATCGTTCGGAGCTACCTAAAATTTATATTATGTTTGCTCGGATGATTCACACTCAACTTTCAAAATCTATAAAGATTCTTAGAGCTGATAATGCTATGGAATACAAAGAGTCCTCTCTCCTCTCCTTTCTTCAATCTCAGGGGAATCTCTCTCTCAGTACTCCTGTACCGGCACATCTCCTCAAAATGGTCGTGCCGAACGCAAACACCGTCATATACTTGATACAGTTCGCACTCTTCTCATTTCTGCTAAATGTCCGGAACGGTTTTGGGGGGAAGCTGCTTTCACTGCATTTTATACTATCAATCGTCATCCTACTCCTCTTCTTAAACATAAGTCTCCTTACGAGGCTCTTTATGACATCCTCCCTGCCTATGAACTCCTAAAAGTTTGGGGTAGTGCCTGTTCTGTTCAGTTACAACCCCATGAACATACCAAACTTGAACCTTGCTCCAGACTTTGCTGCTTCCTTGGATATGGTATTGAGCACAAAGGCTATCGCTACTGGGATCCTATCTCCCAGAGTCTTCGTATATCGCGTCATGTTACCTTCTGGGAACATGTTCCTTTTTCCTCTATATCCAAGTTTTGTGAGTCTCCCACTTTCACCACTCCGTTCTTCACTGATGCTTCCGTCTCATTGGACTCACTCCAATCTGACATCATATTTCCTCCACCTGTTGTTCCACCACTGTCTGAATCTGCCTCTCCTTCAGAGTCTCCTGCCCCTACACAGCCTGCCTCTTCTAGTTTTCCTGATCAACATCAATCATCTGCTCCATCCGCACAGCCAACATCTGAGGTGCCTGCTGAGTCTTTGGCTCCTGGAACGTCTCAATCTCAGAATGTTAGATGATCAGATCGGGTAAGACAAGTTCCTTCTCATCTCCGTGATTATCATGTTTATGCTACTCTGTTGTCAAATCACGAACCTACTTCCTACAAGGAAGCCTCCTCTAACCCTGATTGGCAGAAAGCTATGGATGAGGAACTTCAGGCTCTTGACAAAGCTCAGACATGGGAATCTGTCCCTCTTCCTCCGGGAAAGTCACCCATTGGCTCCAAATGGGTGTTTAAAATCAAGACAAAATCCGATGGGTCTATTGATCGGTACAAAGCTCGCCTTGTGGCCAAGGGCTTCAATCAAGAGTATGGTATTGATTATGAGGAGACATTTGCACCTGTTGCTCGAGTCACTTCTGTTCGCAGTCTTCTAGCCATTGCAGCTACCAAACAATTGCCTCTTTTTTAGATGGATGTTAAGAATGCCTTCTTGAATGGTGACTTATCTGAGGAAGTCTACATGACACCTCCTCCGGGCGTTCGACTTCCACAAGGTCATGTTTGTCGACTTCGGAAGGCTCTTTATGGACTCAAGCAAGCTCCGCGAGCTTGGTTTGAGAATTTCAGTTCCACTGTCATCTCTCTGGGTTTCGCAACCAGCAACTACGATTCAGGACTGTTTACTCGGACCACTGAGGCTGGCACAATCTTACTTCTGTTATATGTGGATGATATGATTATTACTGGAAGTCACTCTACTGGCATAGCTCATCTCAAGACATCTCTCAGCTCCTGTTTTGAGATGAAGGATCTTGGTTCTTTACACTATTTTCTTGGTCTTGAGGTGATCTCTTGAGCACAACCTTCATCTGGCTCCGAATGCTGGACCTCCTCTGCGTGATCCTACTCTGTATCGACAATTAGTGGGGTCACTTGTCTACCTGACAGTGACTCGACCTGACATTTCCTATGATGTCCATACAGTCAGTCAGTTCATGTATGCACCCTGTTCAGATCATTATGCTGTTGTCCTTCGTATCCTTCGATATTTAAAGGGGACCACGGTCTTCATTTTTCATCCGCATCCTCATTGACTTTGCGAGGATTTTCTGATGCCGATTGGGACAGTGACATTACGGACCGTCTCTTTACTACTGGCTACTGTTTCTTTCTTGGAGACTCTCTCATCTCTTGGAGGAGTAAGAAACAATCTCTGACAGCTCGATCCAGTACTGAAGCTAAGTATCGAGCACTAGCTGACACGGCTCAAGAACTTGTGTGGTTACGTTGGCTACTCTCTGACATGGGGGCACCTCAACATTCTCCAACCCCTTTGTGGTGCGACAACAATAGTGCTCTTCAGATTGCTCACAATGACGTTTTTCACGAGCGAACGAAGCATATTGAAATTGACTGTCACTTTGTTCGTCAACACGTGACTCGTCAGACTATTCACCTTCTTCCTATTTCAACTATTGATCAACTGGCCGACATTTTCACTAAAGCTCATCTACCAGGACGGTTTCGTGATCTAGTTTCTAAACTCCATCTGGCTCATTCTTCTCCCGATTGAGTTTGAAGGGGGGTGTTAATGTACATATGTGTATTAGGCCCAAGCCCGTGGGCCCATATAGTCTGTGTATATATTTCTCTTGTATCTTCTAGTTTAGGTTAAGCCGCTATTTTTACTTTCATCATATTGTACGTTTTCTCTCAATCAATATATCGAGGTTTTAAACCTTTAGCATATTTATCGTCTTCTTCAATCTTATTCATCTTCTAACACCTTTCAGTTGCTTCGTTGGCAATGGTCAATTCAAATTTTGTTTCCTATTCTATGCTACAGTATAAGTTGAAGAAATCCCCCAAATATATAGCGACTTAGAATTGATTACATTTGTTAGCCTGACTCTCGAAGAACAAATTCTTGTGAAGGTAAGCACAATCCTTCATCATCATAAATACCCATTAAATCATGTTTCGTCATCCACATCAAATTCCTTTTTCTAGTGTACCACTAACCATGCATTTTCCACTTTTTTTTGATATAGTGGTAGCATATTGACATTTACATGCCACTATTTTGAAAATTAGTGGATCAATGAAGTACTCGATTATTTCCCTTACTAGTTACTTCTCTCATTACCCTTGAGAAATAATGACGTAGATTATTGATAAGAGCCATTGGCTTCAAATGTGATTAATTTGAAACAAATTAGGGAAGTAAAGAGAAAAATGTTTTTGTCTTCAAGGGAAAGAAACACACACACATCTCTTAAGAAGGACTAGGCCTGTAAACGAACCGAACGAACACGAACAGCCTGTTCATGTTCGTTTAGCTTAACCGTACAAACGAACGGAACACGAACAATAAAATTTATGTTCGTGTTCGTTTAAAAAGTTAGCATGTTCGTGTTCGCTTATGTTCGTTCGTTAAAGTACTAAACAAACGTTAAACGAACGAAATGACAAAACAAACTTTAACCAAACATAGAGCACCCGTTTTATTTCAAGGAGCACTCAACTTATCCCTCAGCATGTTCAGCCAATGGACTAAGCTAACAAAGAGGATTCCTTGCAAGTGCTATAAATACAACGACCAGAAGGAGGAATTCCTCTAACAATTCAATGTGGGACAAGGGTCATATATATATAAGAGTATAGAGGCTATTGATTTCAAACTGCAGCGATGTGGGAACCATCAGTGCAAGCTTTAGTACTCTTCAACTCCTCCCACATCGACAATAGATTGAAAACAAAACAAGAAGAAACACTTATATAAAGAAAACAGGTGGAAAGTGTATAATTGCTTGTTTGTATTTTCTTTTTTTGAAATGTGAACTCTTTTTTTAATATAATTACTAATGATAATTATAATTATATATTAATTAATTGTTAAACTTTTTAAATATTAAATGTTAAATTTTTATTATTAGTAAATGAATGTAAACGAACACTAAACGAACGTTCACGAACGTAAATAAACGAACGAGACTTTTGTTCATGTTCGTTCGTTTAACTAAACGAACAAAAGAAACTTGTTCATGTTATAAACGAACTTCCCGCCGAACGGTTCACGAACGGTTCATTGAACGTTCGGTTCGTTTACAGCCCTAAGAAGGACCTAGTATGGTATGGGTAAATTATATTCCAATGTCAAGTATCGCTTTGTTACTTTCTAGTTTCTACACATGTTATATGGATCCTATAAAATACCTCCTATTTGCCTATTCTTTATACAAAATTACTCCTCTACAATAATATATCAATATTTTTGCATCGAATATCAGTATATAACTAATTGTATCAAACGTCGTCACTGTCTACCTTCTTATGAATCCCTTCATTTTCTGATCTCTTTGTCATGATTAAAAAAAAAAGCATTGGTGGCAATCTGGCCTGCAATCCGGTATTCCCCTAGGCACATTTCTTTAGCAACCCCCCCCCCCCCCCCCCAAAATACACACTAAGAATTGCACCTAAATGTGCGTTTGGTACGCAAACATGATTGGATAGGATTGACGAGAGGGAGGGAGGCGGGTGAAGGAATTGTGGAAGGTTTAAGATTTCAAATTGATATGGGTAGTTTATTAATTTATCTATCTTGTCCCATAATCCTTTTGAATTTTGTTCCACCTAGTTTGGTGAGACAAAAAAACTGCATTTTTGTCCCACTAAGTAGTGTCATGTCCCGGTCTAATTTAACACCAAACACGAGACAAAAAAAAAATTGTTGTGTTTTGTCTTGTCTCGTGTACCAAACGTACCCTAAATACAACTTTGATATGTTCTTCGTCACAAATTCAGCACTCAACGGAAAAATTATGCATGTAATCCGATTTAATCCACCATGTTGTCATCCATAAATTACATTCCTGGTGCTTAAACATAACCAAATTCTGAAAACTTGTATCAGCTACACATACATGGAAATTTCCTACACTTAGAAGTAATACATCACAATAATGTAAAGGAGAAACAATGTGAGTGGGAATATATAAGAGCTTAAAACAGAATAAATAAAAATGCAAAAAATTTGGAATCTACAACTACCTGAGAATAACACAAAATCCAACATAAGCAATGAACAACAACCTTTACTTGATACTCCAGAAGAGCAAAGAATCCAACATAAATAATACCCAACTCAACAACCCCATGAACAACATATAGAATCAAAGTAGCAAGCATAATATCATAGTCAACACACTTACTTTTACACATTTCATAGAGCAACTAATAATCTACCATGTCAAAAATAATGTGAATCTATATATATATATATATATATATATATATATTAAAAATATATTATCATAGGATTATGACCCCAAATGACCTCCAAACTCCCCCCCCCCCCCCCCCTTCTCTCTATATATATATGTAATATGTCATTTCCACTATGTTACTTCTGGTTTTTGTTTTGCAACAAAACAAGTAAGGCAGGATAGATCGATGTGACAAAGCTTAGGTCATATATGGAGCTGCCAAACTAAAACATTTAACTACCAAAAATTTGGAATATAAACATTATGACAAAGACCATGTTTGTGTTTTCTTATTAAAATTAAAATTAAATCAAATTAGGACAAAAAAGGAAAGTAGACTTTATCAAAATTCTCCTCTTCATGATTATTATGTCACTCTCGTTTTCCCAAGGTTGATAGATTAAACACTAAAAGCATTTCCAACAGATTCTTCAAAAAAACTCTAAAATGGAGAATCAAGGTCCAAAATTCTAACAAAAAATACATTCAACTTCAACAGATTCTCCATTTTAGAGATGACATCATTACTTATATTATTAAAATATTGTATATATCTAATAAAATATTATTTCTCTATCATATACATTTCATTTCAAGATTTCTTATTGATGAAATCTATACTATATTATAAAGCAATGATAAAAAACTCTTAAATACAAATTATTAGGCACAAGGTACCATCATTTTATGCAAGATTTTAAAAATCTCTTAATTTACAAGTATCAAAGCACAAGATACATATTACTACTGCAGACTTCTAACACCCACCAATTTGGTATGTGCAAGGTTTTCATTTTATGCAGATCTTTCCATGTATCACTATTAATTAATATATTATATTACTATAATTTTGTTTTAATTATATTATTAAATATGTAATTGGTTATTTTTTCTAGATGTCATTAAAATATATAAGATAATCATTGAATTCTAACAAAATACTTAATTTTTTATATATAAAAAACATTATATTATTAAGCCTAAATTAAACAAATTTATAAAAAAAAACATTATCATTTTCTCAAAACCATCCAAAATCGTACTGTAAATCGACAAAAAAATAAAATGAAACATTAAAATCGTGATGTATCTCGTTGCATTGCGCGAGTACACTTCTAGTATAATAAAAAAACAAATTCTCTCTCATGGTAATCGTTTTTGGAGAGTTTTCCAAATTTGGAGAAAATTACACTATCTCTCTTACTTTCTCCATTTTAGTGAAAGATTTGAAGAATATGTCGGAGCAAAAAAAATACCCAAAATTCCTATTTTCACCATTTGGAGAAGCTGTTGGAGATGCTCTAAACGTAACATATATATACTATATGTTTTTTATATCAGTTTAAAACGTTACTTGTATAAAAATTAATAGAATAAAAAACTTGGAGTTAGATCCATGTTTTCAATTAAAAAGTCTCAAAATGTTCAAAATTGTGAAAACACAATGGTACGGTGAGAAGACGATTCTAGCCCGTTGAAAGCCTTACTTGATCATTCTTTTCTTTTTTTTTAGTTTTAGAAATGTAGTTAGATCACCTCACACAAATTAAAGAAGAAGATGGAGATTCTAGACAAGTTTTTTGCTGTAACAAACTATTCATAACATTTCTCCAAAATTGAGAAAGTAGAAGAGAGAGTGAAATTATCCAAATTTTAAGAGGAGTCGGGCTAAATGTACATTTTACTAATTTCCTCCTCACACATGATTTGACTTAATTCGGAATGCAAATAGCAATACCCTTTATGGTGTGTTTGGTATCGAGACATGGAATGACAAAACAACACAATTGTTCAGCGTTTGGACAAAACTGGACAAGACATAACAGGTGAAATTACCAATCTACTTCTAATGAATTGTTTATATCTTTTATATATTTTGATTATTTTATGCAATTTATTAAATTATGAAAAATAAATATTTTTAATTACAAAATATATCATTAGAAAATTTTCGTTAAGAAGATTAACATGACACTAAAACAAAAAGTTTATGTAGTTTCCAATTTTTATTTTGTACATTTTCTATATATTTTTATTATTAATATCTAATAAATTACATAAATAAACCAAAATATAGAAACCATATAAAAATAATATTTTACAGACAATAAAGTGAAAATTTAAATAACATAAAATACAATAAATAAAATTTAAATAATGGATAAAATAAAAAGAATGTGACACATTTGATGTTTTAGAAAATAATTAATTTTTATTTTTAGGGTATATTGATTAAATATACATTTAGGGGCTGTTTACCCGAACACTTACCCGGTAAACACTTATCGGTAAAATTCAACACTATCACCCACCTTATCGGGTAAGATTTGAGTCAATTAAAACGACATTGTATGCAATAATTTACCCGATAAACACTAACCGGGTAAGAATCGTCGCCCGCTCTTACCGGGTAAGAGTCTTGATTATTGTATTTGCTCTTACCGAGTAAGATTATTGGTCCTTGTCATATTCGTCGGTTAAGGTAATACAACTTGTAAGTGCTTACCTGGGTAAGCGTTTGGTAAACGGACCCCTTAGTCTACTTTGTTCCACGGGTTAGGGGTGGAAAAGGCGTGCTCCAGCTTGTTTCGCTCTATTCCACATAAAAATCCTGCCACACATGAAAAGTAATCAACATTATGCTATGTTCTATCATGTCTAGTGTACCAAACACACTCTTACAGAAATCCTAAAAAATTGTTTAACATATGAGAGAATTTATAACCCCACCAACAAGAAACTAAGGGGACGTTTGGTTCGCAGAATGTTTTTGGATGGAATGGAATCTGTTAAAAAAATTTGACTTTGAAAGAATTGGAATGGAATGTTGTCAGGTTTGACCACCTGTTTGGTTGACAGAATTGGAATGGAATCTGTTAAATGAATTGGAATTTTTCTTTTTGGTTCACAGATTGTAGCTTTAGAATTGGAATGGAATTTTGGTAAAAGACCAAAATACCCTTTTTGTTTATTTTATTTTTTTCAACAAAAATTACTTTAATGAAATAGTCATTAAATACTTTAATTTTTAACTAAAATTGTTTTGATTATTTTAGCACACGAATGATGATGAGAGAGAGAGAGAGAGAGGAGAGATAGAGGAGAGAGAGAGAGAGAGAGGATAGATTGAGAGAGAGAGAGTAGAGAGAGAGGGAGAGAAGAAAGAGAGAGAGAGAGAGAAGAGAGAGAGGAGATGAGAGAGAAGAGAGAGAGGAGAAGAGAGAGAGAGGAGAAAAAGAGAGAAGAGAAAGGGAGAGAGGGAGAGAGGGAGAGTTGGTGTCTGCTGATAATGTTGAACTGCAGTGGTGGTCGGCCGGTGGTGGTGGTTGCCGGTGGCGGTGGCGGTGGCCTGAGGTGGTGGTGGCCGGTGTTGGTAGCCGGAGGTGGTGGTGGTGGTCAATGGTGGCCGGAGGTGGTGGTGGTGGTGGCCGAAGGTGGTCTATGGTGGCCGGAGGCGGTGGCCGGTGTTGGTAGCCGGAGGTGGTGGTCAATGGTGGCCGATGGCGATGGCCGAAGGTGGTGGCCGATGGTGGTGGCCGGAGGTGGTGGCCGGAGGTGGTGGTGCATATTAGGATGAGGGGCAACTTTGTCCAAAAAAAACATGACATTCCATTCCAATGAAATACCACCTCCCCCCAAGGAATGTTGGATTCCTTCATTTGTGGAATTCATTGGAATTCAACATTCCAATTCCTTAAAAAGAATGAACCAAACGATGTAATGGAATCTGGTCAACGGAATTCAACATTCCAATTCCATCAGAATCTGCGAACCAAACGCCCCCTAAGAAATTAAATATTTTGAAAAGAGAAATAATACTTTTGTAAATGTATGAAATATTTTAATAATATAATAAATATTGTTATATCAAAAATGAAGAAGTTATAGTTAAACTTAAATTTTTTCAGAAATTTTGATTCTAATCCTCAATTTTACAGAAGTTTTGAAGAATTTGTTATAAATACTCTTGAAAATTTATATAACTCCATTTAAGTAGTAATTAAAAACAACAACATTTCAATAATCTCAAAAATAAGTTCCAAACACATTTTACCAACACAAAATTAAAGTAAAAAAAAAATGAGTCCAAAAATCATCCTCAAGTCTCCACCATTCCTCTTAGAGTAAATTACATGATTAGTCTTTGTGGTATACACAAAATTGCACTGTTGGTCTTTAAAATGAAATAATTATGGCTTTGGTCCCTGTGCTTTACAATTTCACATCCCTTTAGTCCCTATACCCTAACACCGTCAATACCAGTCCGTTAAGCATCTCACATGCGACGCACATGATGGGCAAATTTGTCTTTTTACACATTCCCTCTTCTTTTAATCGACCAAAACGACCAGACTTCCTCCCCAATTCATCCTCCCTCCAACCATGGTTCCTCCCATTGTTTTTTGTCCCTGCGGCTCTCCTGCCATCACACGCACTTCGTGGACTTCAAGAAATCCAGGGAGGCTACTCTTGTCCGAACATGGTAAAGGTTTTGTTTATGAAAAGTTTTTTTGTGTGTTTTCTGCCCTAATTGTGTAATTTGATTTTGTTAGGGACCAAGATGTGGATTCATCATGTGGTTTGACCCACCAATGTGCAAGAGATCAATGGATATAATTCCTGGTTTGCTAGATTCGAAGAAACACCTTCAAGCAACCATCATAGAACTTGAGAAAGAAACCAAGAAATGGAAGATCTATTTTGTATCACATCTTTGTTTCTTCTATTCTATTTATGTTTTTAGGTGACCTAGTTTGATCCTTTTGAAGTGGCGGGTAATATTAGTTCATTAGTGATAGTATGGTGAAATTGTAATTTCTTTTGGTTTTATGCCACAAAATGTATTGAAGTGGCAGGTAATATTAGTTCACTAGTGATAGCATGGTGAAATTGTAATTTCTTTTATTTTTATGCCACAAAATGTAAGCTGAAATGTTGAATTTATGAAGATATTGTAAGTTGTTGTTATCTTCTCAGTTTGTTATGTATGATCTATTCCAAATACAGTGGCCAAATGAAGAAGCTTGCATATATAAACTAGTATCCATGTGAATATCTACAAAATTTGCAACAAAAACATAGGTACATTTTTTTTTTGAAAAGCATATATACCATTATACCACAAGAAAGAAACACAACAAATAATACATGTTTATGCCAAAAATCTCCCAAGGAAAATTTAAGGTAAAGGTGGAGCTTGATCCAACCAAAGAAAGTAACTTTAATAATCGTACGACAGTAATAAAGGCAAAATAAATGAGACAGGGGAATTGGTGACGTGGAAAACCCCTAAAATGGGTAAAAACCGCGGACGAGTATGAGTCGTCGTGCACTATGGACGTCAATCAGGGACGTCGTCCTTAATAACAAATGTTATAAGTGTAATACAATGTAAAATAATACAATAAAGTAAAAGTTGGTCGTGCGTCGTGTGTAATTAGAATTTGATCGTGCGTTGCGCGACAAATGACAGTGGATCTTATGAACTTCAAGAAAAACTGAGCGAGCTTGAGAACGTAATTTGTGAGCTTGTGAAATCTGAGAATCAAATGTCCGAATGTGAAGTTCAATCTTCATACTTATACTCCAATTGTCAGTTATCACGTCTTGAATGCGTATCTTCAATAAAGTAGCCGTTTTGACATTGATGATAACATTTGTTATGTCTGTTGCTATTAAAGATGACTTTCGTTACAATGAATGTCTTTGAATCCTGCATTAAACATGATATAAAGTATGTTATAGTTCTAGTAACTGAAATCCTGTCGGACGATTAACTTCGTCGGACGATTATCTGTTCATTTAATCAAGGTCGCCTTAAGGGAAGGGCGTCAATTGTCTCGGGTCGTACGACAATAGTCTATTGGAATTTTTACCTAAACAGTTTGCCCCCAAATTTAAAATTCAAGTGGCAACTTTTTGAAATTTAAAATTTTAAAATCATGACACGTGTTTATAAAAGAAACGCGGGTAATTTGAATAGAACTAAATCGGTTCGTTTCCAACTAGATACTGACGTCACTTCTAACGGAATACGAAATTTGACAGCTAATAAAGGACAGATGTCACGCTTTCGCTAAGTGTACTCAAGGGTTTACCTGACATGAACGACACGTGTCGATTGGCGATTTGATTTCCTGACGATCCAGTTTCCAAATTTCAGTATAAATAAAGATTACCCTTAATCTTTTCCTTTTATACGCTTACCTTAAAGAAAACATACCTTCGGCGAGATTCGCTTTCCGAACAACCAGAATTCTTTCCATTCCAAATTCGAGGTTTAGAACACTATTTAAGGTACGATTTCTCGTTCTTCCCTCTGTATCGATTTATGCATAAGAAATCCGTAGCTAGAAAACCTAGGAAAGCTTGGGATATTCTTAGCTATTGGCGTGCAACTTTAAATATCCCGGACTTCCAAATGTCGAGTGAGCCCGTGAGTTTGTATAGGGAGGAAGAAAATATTGATTACTTTAAGAGTTTGGCTAAACTTCCAGACGAGATAAATTTAGTGTCGCCGGAAGATTTAAGGCCAGATGAAGTTCCGAAGGGATATTGTGTTCTATATGAATATCCTTTTAAGATAGGTTTTTCTTGGCCCTTTAGCCCTTTGGTCAGAGCATTTTTAGATGCATTTGACCTGACGCCTGGACAATTAATGCCTCAATTCTGGCGGATTGTCCAGGTGATCGATCGTCTTACGGCTGAATGGGAGGTACCGTTCAATGTGAACGACCTCTTGGCAGCCTATAATGTTCGACCAGACAATTATCACATGTATAGTCTGTTTCCACGTTCGAAGGGGGATAATGTACTGATACTTAACACCGCGGTGAATGATCGTGGGTGGAAACGTCAGTATGTTTTCCTTCAAGTGGCGTCTGTAAATGATGAAGACAGCCAATGGTTGTCGTCAGGCTGGAATGAATCGGGTAGGTTTATTATTTTTGTCGTACGTTTATTCTGACGTCTTCCTGCGTTTTTGTCGTGCGTTTATTCTGACGTCTTTCTTTGTTTGACAGTAATTGACTTCAGCAGAGTGAAGCCAAGAAGAGATTCTCTCGACAAGGTTCAGAGAATCCTAAATAGAAGTATTATTGATCGCTCGTTTTCTCCTCGATCGAACGACGAAGAAGAAGAGGTCGTTTTTGTAGCTGAGGTGACGTCTGTCGAGGGTTCTCCTAGAGAAGTAGAGAATATAGAAGAGAAGGAGAGGGAAGAAGAGAGAGAAGAAAACATGACTGGTAAGTCGCTTGACCATACCTTTTTCTTGTATGTCGTACGTCATTTTATTTTTAACTTGCTCTCTTTATTCAGATGACGCAGCTGTAAAGTCGGCCTCCGCTAAGCGAGCCGAGCAACTGGAGCTCGCTCGTCAAGGGAGGGAGAAAGCGAGGAAAAGATTTGCCCCTTCTATGGGGGTGGATTCAAGACGTGTTCGAGGCAAGCCTCGATCTTCGCCTAAGAAGACGGGTGATGTCACTCTGTCGTCCCTTTCAAGGGCGACATTAGCGAAGGACACCGTTGCTGGGGTCGAGCTTGGAGGCTTGACCAGGGCGACGAAGGATGCTCCCATGTCGGGGGTGTCGGCCGTTAATAAGCCCATCTTTGAAACTCCTTCTTCCTCTTCAAGGGAGGAGAAGAACAAGGAGAAGGTGGGAGAGACGATATTCAAAGCCACTCTCCCATCTGACTTCATGGTTAATGACGTCCTCGAGAGGGACGTCATTTTCCCACACTTGGGGAAGTTTCTTCTTCCGACCTTCCGCGACCGCTATAAGGATTCTCGGGTCGAAGATACGGGAGCACATGTTGCTGGTCTTTCCTTCATGGTAAGCCTGTATTATTGTTTCCTTTGTTACTTATTCGTTATGGTTTTTTTAACCTTTTCTTTGCTGTCGTGCAGGCTTTTCAAGCCTGTCTGAGCTTTTACGCTCAGACAGAAGGTCTTAGGGCGGCCTTCCCTGACGTACAGAAAAGGGCTGACGAGGCTCTTGAAAAGGAGAAGACCGACCTGGAGGCGGTCGGGGCTGAGAAGGCGAAGGTCGAGAGTCTCAAGGTTGAACTTTCTGACGTCCGCAGTCGACTTGAGGTTTCAGATCGTGAGAAGATCAAGTATAGGGATCGTGTCCTAGAACTTGAGAAGTCGACAACCGATATGGATATCGCGAGAATAAAAGCCACCACTGCTGCTGCTGCTTCTGCTGATGAGGTTTCGTCCCTCAAGAAAAAAGTCGAGGAGTTGGAGGGCGGCATCAGGGATTTGGAGGAGGAAAATAGGCAGATTGAAGCTTTCTCTCGTCTCACAGCCCGAGCTGCTTTGATGAGACGTCATCTGAGTGGGAAGAATCCCATGGCGTCGGCCGCCGAGGAGCTCAAGACCTATCTTGACACTGTGGGGACTGAAAGGGACTTGGATGAGGACGACGAATTGGAAGAAGGTGATGCCGTGGAAGGAGTGGCAGCAGAGGAGACCGTCGTTGTCCAGGATCAACCTGACGTTCCTCCTAGTTAGCTTCTTTTGAACCTTTCACTTGTAGGTCGACCGTACATGGTCGTCCTTTATATTTGTAAGTTTGACATTTAATGAAAAAAGTCTCTTTTGCGTATCGACGTTTATTCATTGTTCTTATAATTAATCGTACGTCAAATAACTTAAGTAGATGGATAACTACATCATATCAAATATTCGATCATACTATCACTTAAAAAGAGATCAATTGAAACTTTTAATCGACCTTGGGTAATTTGTAATAATGGTTCTTGGTTCTAAGTACTGAATACCAAGTGCAGAATTTAACCTTTATCACCCATTAGAATCGAGCAAATACGTGTGATCACATGAGTTTTATTCGACACAAAGATTTTTTAAGTAAGTCGTGCGTCCCTGCGAAAAACAACATTAGTGGGGTGGTCGTTGGTTTGACCAACGACCCTCCGATGCTTAAGTCAGTAATCTTCCTTAAAAAGTAATTGAAGAAAATAAATATAAAATTTAAAATAAGTACCTTTTTAAATGAACTGCATTCCAGCTTCGTGGGATATCTCGACCGTCGAGGGTTTGAATTTTATAAGCACCCTTACCCACGACTCTAGAGATTTGAGAAGGACCTTCCCACTTAGTGGAAAGCTTACCTGCATTGACCTCTTGAGTATTTTGAAATACTCGACGTAGAACGTAGTCACCTTCTTGAAAAACTTTGATTTGGACACTTTTGTTGAAATATCGCTCGACCGCTTGTTTTTGTGACGCCATGCGAATGTGAGCAGCTTCTCGAAGTTCCTCTAGGGCGTCAAGGTCATAACTTAGGTTGACCAAGTTATGCTCAACGGACGTATGCCTTGAAGTCGGTAGTCGTACCTCAATAGGTAACACAACTTCACATCCATAAACTAAGGAAAAGGGAGTTTGTCCTGTGGACGTACGAGGTGTCGTACGATTAGCCCATAGGACGGAAGGCAATTCTGCCACCCACTTCCCTTTGGCAGTTTTAAGTATTTTCTTGATGGAATTAATAATAGTTTTATTACTTGACTCGGCGAGACCATTCGACTGTGGATATCGAGGCGTCGATGTTATCAACTTGATGTTCCTTTCTTCACAAAATCTTCGCGTTCGATCACTGATAAATTGTGTCCCGTTGTCGCATGTTATTTCAGATGGAATTCCAAACCTACAAATGATGTTAGTTTGGATAAAAGAAACGACTTCTTTGTCCCGAACCTGGGAGAAAGCCGCTGCTTCGACCCATTTAGAGAAATAATCTGTTAAAACTAAAAGGAATACCTTTTGCCCGGGGGCAGGTGGTAACTTTCCAACGATGTCCATTCCCCATTTCATAAAGGGCCATGGGATCAAAGTTGAGTGCAATGGTTCAGAGGGTTTATGAGACATACATGCGTGTCTTTGACATGCGTCGCACGACTGTACATACCTGATAGCATCTTGCCTTAATGTCGGCCAATAGTAACCTTGTCGTGATACCCGATTGGCTAAACTGCGACTTCCTGAGTGATTTCCACATTCACCGTCGTGCATATCTTGTATAATTTTCTGGACTTGCGTCTTGTTGGTGATACATCGCAGATTTAGACCAGTCGAAGATCTTCGATATAACTGTCCTCTGATAATAACGTACCTTGATGCTTTAAATCTAACCTTTCTTGCTTCGATTCTGTCATCAGGCAGTTGATCGTTCTCCAGATAATTTTTAATGTCGTCCGACCAAGAGTTTTCTTCCTCAATCGGTGCGACCAAAATATTACCATCGTCTTTGATGGATGGTATTGTAAGGTGAACTATTGGGACATTGTCGAACGTCGTTTGATTAAGTGTTGACCCCAAATTGGCTAGTGCATCAGCTTAGGTATTCTGATCTCTTGGTATCTGCTTGATTACAAAGCGACTGAACTTCTTTGCTTCCTCCTTTACTATTTTATAATAAGCAATCATCCTTGCATCTTTTGCTGCGAATTCTATATTAACTTGGTTAACAACTAAACCCTAACTTGTCAGGATCGAATTCTTAACAAGAATAAAGTCTCAGAAACAATATCAAAGAAGTTGCGGAATAACACTTTGATATTCAATGTAACAGTAATCAAAACAGTGTATGATTAACAACTTGCAAACTTGTATTAAAATCACAAGATTACACACACAACCTCAATCTTGAAGAACAAGCTCTTTCAAGACGAATTCTACTTCTCTAGAATTAGGATCTATGCCTTGAGGTTGATTCTCTCTAGAACAAAAACTTAGAAAAAATTATTTTTAAAACTATTCTGTCAAATCTATACATATACTGAACAAAAAGATAATTACAATAAATAGAATATCTTCAGTATATCTTCCATGAATATCTTCAGAATATCCAGCTGTCATTCTTCTAATTCAAATCTTCATCTTATAAGCAGCACTAATCAGCTTGGCAGTATTAACTACTAAGCAGCACTAACCACTAGCAGCACTAACTAGCTAAGCAGTACTAACTTTGTTCAAGCAGCACTAACTTTGACTAGCAGTATTAATTCTACTAGCAATAGTAATACTCAGCAGTATTAACTATTGAAGTCCTCTGGCAGTAGTAATCTTGTACTGGCAGCATTAACCATACTTGGTAAATTCTTTAGTTCCCAACAATCTCCCCCTAACTTGACTTTTAGGAAGAGAAGTCAAGTTCTTCAGATCTGATCTTCAAGATGCTTTCAACACCTCAGGTTCAGTTTCCCAAATTTGGATCTAGCTCTAGAATTTGATTTACAGTTCTTCTCACTACTATTTTAGCCATCTCTGAATCCTTTGTGCATACCAGTGTAGCTTTAAGCATCCCTTCTAGCTTCTCCTTGCTATGCTCATAGATTTTGTCCACCAGGTAGTATTCATGATAACAGTTATCGATAGTAATCATGTATACTCTACAGTTTTCAAATAGTATCCATTTATCAATCTTCTTGAATATAAACTCATGATTATGATCTTTAATCCTATAAGCCACTCTTTCTGGATCAAACATCATGCACAAGTATTCCAATGTTACCTTGAGAAGATTTTCTTCAGTACCTTTCAACACAGGCTCATAGAGTTTCATCCCCACTTTGTACAATTCTTCTATATCAGCTCTTGAACAACTTCTGATAACTCTCCCCCATGTTGAATATGCTTCAAATGAACCATCATTTCTTTTAAGTCTAAAGAAATCCTTTCCATTGTCTCTTAGAATATCCCAAAAAAATGATCTCTGGAGCTTGTATAGAGATTGGAACAGCCTGTACAGGTTTTACTATAGTCATGTACAGCCCCATATGCTCATCTGATTGCCTTTTGGACTGTTCTGGGCTCTGCACAGGTTCTGTTGGAGGTGTGACTGAAGGTTCTGCTTCAGTTTCTGCTCTTTCTTCCACTCTTGGCTTTTTAGACTGCCTTTTTGAAGCAATTGTCTTCACCCTCTTTCCAGATTTTTCTTCTTCACCAACACCCTCATGCTCTTCTTTCATCTCTTTAGTTTTGTCTTTTGAGGGAGTAGTCTCCTCAGGGAATGGTCTTTGTATGTTCAGGTCATGCCTTTCCTTCATTCTTCTCTCAGCCTCTTCCCTTTGGACTGAATCCCCTTGAAGCTTGAGCATCTCTTTCTGATACAACTCCTCAACATGAGTGTATGCCATGTTGGTGAACATCTCCCCCTTGACACCAATTGCACCTTTCAGGAAATTTATCATCTTTCTTCTTTCCTGATTGGCCAAAAATGTTTTGGAAGGTTGTTTTTTCTGTTTTTGAATTGGCATCTTTTTGACTTGAAGTTTCTTGGCTTTAGCTGCTTCTTTGATGCTTTTCTGATATTCTGCATTCAACTTTCTGGCCATGATCTTTGCAAGTTCTTTGTCTGTTTCTGTTTGCAATTGTTCCTCCTTTTCCATTTGGTCTTGAAGCTGCTTTGCTATTGCCTCATCCATTTCAATCTGGGACTTCTTCTTTGTAGGCAGTTCAACTTCAACCATCTTCTCCTTTCCTTTTCCTTTTGACTCCTTTGCCTTTTCTGTTTCCTTCTGTTGAATTCCTCCTTCATTGATGACTACTCCCTTGACCTTTTGAGTAGCCTTAGGAGTGTCATTTTTGGCTTTAACTAGTGTTTCTGCAATCTCCAGTTCCTCCACAGAAAGCCCTGCTGTTTCTTTTATCTCAGTAGCATTAACTGTTTCTGCTGCTTGAGCAGTATTAACAGTTTCTGCTGCTGCTTGTTCTATTTCAGTTCTTGCTTCTTGCTCCCCCTCAACTGTTTCTTTATCCCCTTCACCATCAAATCTCTCCTCATAATGTCTTTCCTTCTCTGTTTCATTCTCTTTATTCTCCCCCTTGTTGGAAGCATCTTTTTCAGGTTTCCTCTGCCTCAACACATATTGTTTTCTTCTCTTCTTCTATACAAGCTTTGTCACCATCTTCTTTAATTTGGCAATCTGAACTTGTTGTGACAGGATTACTAGCTTCATCTCTTCAATTTCTTTCCCTTGTTTAATAACATCTTGGTTGATGTTGCCCATTGTTTCCATCAATTCATAGTAGTTATATTTGTCCTCACCTTCTCCAGAAGTGTTACCCTCTATTGAAGGATCATGGGATCTTTTTGTAGTGGAAGCCTTCTGCCTAGCAGAAGCACTATCCACCCCCGTGGTTTCTTGGCACCTGGGACCTTTGAATGATTGCTCATTCAAAGTTGCCATGGGGGAGGTCTTATTTATGTTACCACTGTCCTTCTCTGTGCTAGCAGAAGTAGTGGCAGCCTGCTCACCCATATGCTCTTCCTTCTCCTCAGAGAGCACCTCCTTGGGGTTGGGAGACACCCCTGTGGTTTCCCTGAAGATATTCTGTAAGGAAGAATCCTCCCTTAGAGGGCTTAAAGGCTTAGAGGGTGAAGGTACAAGAAGGGAAGGAGCCTTCTTTGCCTGTTTCCTTTTGTATGTTTGGGTGATTGGTGAAGTTGGTTTATCAAGAAGAGACTGGGGAATGGATTTAGAGTGGGAAGGTTGGGATTGGCTAGCAGTGGGATGGTCTAATGGGGGCCTTGACCCTGCTGCCATACCTTCATCAGTGTGGGACACCACCATCATTGTAGGGAACAATGGGATGTCAACTCCTTCCGAGTCCCCAACGGATCTTCTCATATTTGAGAAAACCTTGCCTTTAGGGGGTTTATGTACATATACCCCATCAAAATGAGGCATATCCGTTAATTCGTGGGTGATAACTTCTTGGACAAACCTGGGGTACATATAAAAGCTCTTTTTGCTTCCCAGGTTTGAGACAAGATCACTGAAAATCATTTTAGAAAAATTATACTTTCTGGTAGTGGCCAAGCACACCAAAGCATAAGCAATGGTGCTACTGAACTCACTCCATCCAGTAGTCTTTTTAGAGATACAATGCATAAGGGTATGGACAAAGAAACGCCATTGAGGTGAAAATTTTGCTTTTGAGAACTTGAACACACCCAATGGGCCTCCATACCCCATTCTTGTAAGAGTAGAGAACAGTTCATCATTAGAGATAGAAGTTATACCAGAGGCATCGTCTAGACGTAGACTGATGCGAATTACCTCTTCAGTAACTGTCAAGGGTTTGTCACACACCCTTGTCTTGATCATTTGCACACCATTCTCAGTAACAATGGTGGCATTTGCCCAGAATTGCCTCTGATGCTCGATATAGATGGATGGCGACACAATGAGAGCATGGGCAATATGGCTTGTCTTGAGGAAATCCACAATCTGGTGGAAACCAGCGGCCTGTTTGGGTTTCTGTAGCATCGCGATTTCATTGTGCTCGTCTATGAATGCCATTGATGCCATTGATCTTGAAGTTTCTTGCCTGAAAACTTTGAACTTGAGAGAGAAAGGGTTTAGAGCGCAAGTGAACAGTATGCAAAGAGTCGTTATGAACTTTTTAGGCGGGGAAAGGGTATTTATAGTATTCGGAACATAAGCAGTATTAACCTAGAGCAGTATTAACGGACAAGCAATATTAACTGAGAGCAGTATTAACTGAGAGCAGTATTAACTGAGAGCAGTATTAACTGAGAGGAGTATTAACTGAGAGGAGTATTAACTGAGAGGAGTATTAACTGAGAGGAGTATTAACTGAGAGGAGTATTAACTGAGAGCAGTATTAACTGAAAGCAGTATTAACTGAGAGCAGTATTAACTGAGAGCAGTATTAACTGAGAGCAGTATTAACTGAAAGCAATATTAACTGAAAGCAGTATTAACTGAGAGCAGTATTAACTGAAAGCAGTATTAACTAACTAGCAGTATTAATAATGCAATGGCAGTATTAACAATACTTACTCTTTTAAGCTTGTGATGAACTGAGTACTGCTATGTATTCCCTGAAAAGGAATATTAGTAACACCAAGAATAAATAATATATAGGTATGTAACCACTTTTTGAGAAGGAGCTTATTCAGAGTTGATCATTCCCACACTTGTTACCAAGAAAGTGAATCTACCCACATCAAAGGCTTTGGTGAATAGATCAGCAAACTGGTTGTCAGTATGAACCTTTACAACTTGAATAAGTTTCTTTTCATTACAGTCTCTTATGAAGTGATACCTGATCTCAATGTGCTTTGTCTTTGAGTGCTTGACAGGATTATTCACAATGCTAATAGCACTGCTATTATCAATAAAAATTGGAGTGTGTAGAAAGGTTACCCCATAGTCCAGCATTTGATTCTGAATCCATAAGACTTGAGAACAGCAACTTGCAGCTGCTATGTACTCTGCCTCTGTTGTAGATGTGGACACTGTGGTTTGTTTCTTGCACTGCCATGAAACTAGTCTTGCACCCAAAAACTGACATCCTCCAGAAGTAGATTTTCTGTTCAAGTTTGCTCCACCTAGATCACTATCTGAGTATGCAAGTAGGTCAAAGGATGAGTCATGAGGATACCAAAGTCCCAATCTGGGTTGCCCTTTGAGATATCTGAATATCCTTTTAACAGCTTGATAGTGAGATTGCTTTGGCCTAACTTGGAATCTTGCACATACACAGACTGGAAACATTATATCTAGCCTAGAGGCTGTAAGATACATGAGAGAGCCAATCATGGATCTATAATGATGAACATCCATATCCTCCCCCTCAAGATCTGCTGTTATCTGCTTGTATGTCTCCATAGGTGTGCTGGCAGGTTTTGAATCTGAGAAACCAAACTTGGTTAGAATGTCCTGCACATACTTGGACTGACAGATAAAGATTCCATCTGACTTCTGTTGAACTTGGAGTCCAAGGAAAAAAGTAAGTTCCCCCATGGAACTCATTTTGAACCTTTGATGCATTAGTTCCTCAAACTCCTTGCACATGTTGTCTCTTGTAGATCCAAAGATGATATCATCAACATAGATTTGGACCAGCAAGATATCCTTCTTCTTTCTCTTGATAAATAGAGTCTTATCAATGACTCCTCTTTCAAAGGCATTTTCCAAGAGATAGGATGACAGAGTGTCATACCATGCTCTTGGAGCTTGATGCAGTCCATAAAGTGCTTTCTTCAATTTGTATACCCTGTCTGGATAGCTTGGGTTTTCAAACCCTGGTGGTTGACAGACATATACTTCTTCTTCAATTGAGCCATAAAGAAATGCACTTTTCACATCCATTTGATAGACTTTGAATTTCATAAAAGAAGCATAAGCCAAGAATAATCTAATTGCTTCTATCCTGGCCACAGGTGCAAATACTTCATCATAGTCTATTCCCTCTTCTTGTATATACCCTTGAGCCACCAACCTTGCTTTGTTCCTTATTACTATGCCTCTTTCATCTCTCTTATTTCTGAAGACCCATTTTGTTCCTATTGCCCTTTGGCCTTTAGGAAGGTCTACAAGATCCCAAACATCTTGCAGCTTGAATTGCAGTAGCTCTTCTTGCATTGCTTCTATCCAACTGGACTCTTTCATAGCATGATGTGCCTTCTTAGGCTCAAGCTAGGATAGAAAGCAAGAAAGCACTGTATGTTGTTGATCTTGCATTTCTTGCAGCCTGCTTTGATTTCTAGTCATCATAGGAGAAGATATATCTCCTATTACCAGCTGTGGAGGATGATTCTTTTGAGTTCTGGTGTGATGACTAGGTTCTTCATTAAGTCCCACCTCTAGATTAGAGTCATTCAAGTCAACTGAGGTGTTTTCAGCAGCTACTTCTGGTTCTTGATTTTCTTGATTCTCATCATCTCTACTTTCTTCTTCACTCTGATTTGGTCCAGTAGATGGTTCCTTTTCACAGTCTTCAACAGAATCCACTGTTGGTATGGGAAAGATCACAGATTGAGATAAACTATCTTGAACTTGTGTGGTCCCTGATCCTCCACACCCTGAACCTGCATAATCATTACTACTGAAACCAAAAGAGTTAGTTAGTGAATCAATGTCAAACAGCCACTGAGGAACAGATCCAATAGGATTTGGTGTGTTCTCATTGCATTTGACATTGTCACTTTCTTCAATAATTCTAGAAGAAGAGTTAAAAACTCTGTAAGCCTTACTCTGAGATGAATACCCAACAAGAAATCCATCATCTGCCTTGCTATCAAACTTACCTAAGTGAGATTTGGTATTGAGAATTGTACAAGGACACCCAAAAGGTTTGAAAAATCCAATAAAGGGTTTTCTTTTATTTAAAAGCTCATATGGGGTCTTGTTCTTTGGCTTGACCACTAGAACTCTGTTTTGGACATAACAGGCAGTATTAACTGCTTCAGCCCAGAAGGTAATTGCCAGTTTTGAATCAGCCAACAGAGATCTAGCAGCCTCTATTAGTGTCCTATTTCTCCTTTCAGCAACTCCATTCTATTGAGGAGTCCTAGGAGCACTATATTGTCTCTCAATTCCTTTTTCTTCACAAAAGGTGTTTAGATCAAGATTTTTAAATTCAGTCCCATTATCTGATCTAATGACTTTTACTTTTTGATTAGTTTGGTTTTCAATTCTTAGAATAAAGGATTTGATCAGTCCACTTGTCTCATCCTTAGTCCTTAGAAAATATACCCAGGTAAATCTAGAGTAATCATCAACAATAACTAAGCAGTAAGATTTCTTGCCTATACTCATGACATTTGTAGGACCAAACAGATCCATATGCAATAACTGGAGACAAGAAGAAATTGTATTTAACTCTTTGGTCTTATGAGAAGTTTTGTGCTGTTTGCCTTTAAGACAAGCAACACAATGATCATCACATGAAAAGACTTTTGATGGTAAACCTCTTACAAGGTTGTTTTTAACAAGTTTTTTCATAGTCTTGAAATTCATGTGACACATCCTTCTGTGCCATAGAGAGGATTCATCCACAGAAGCTTTTGAAACCAGACAGTTCAGGGATGAATCACTATCAACATTGTCCATATCTAGACAATAAACATTGTCCTTTCTTGGAGTTCTAAGTAGTATCATGCTTTCATCAACTACCTTGAACCCTGGAGCAAGGATCATACACTCTGTATTAGTAAATAATATGCTATGTTGTTTGTCACAAACCTGTGATACACTTAACAGGTTGTACTTCAATTGATCAACATAGTAGACATTCTTAAATGTCATCTTACCTTTTGTAACATTACCTTTTCCACTTATTTTACCTCCAGTAAGATTATCTCCAAATGCAACATGTCCTCCATTGATATGCTTGAAATCCTGAAGACATGACATGTTGCCTGTCATGTGCCTAGAGCAACCACTATCAACATGCCAGATGCTCTTCCCCTTGAGCTGTTGGTTGCCCTGCACATAAGATAAATCAGTTAGTATGAATTAGGAACCCAAGCCAAAGTGGTCTTGGGTACCCCTTTCTCATCAAAATACTTGCATTCTTTCTTGACAAGATTTTTAAACTTTGACTCCTCATTTCTGGAGTACTTTGTCACAATGATAGGCTTGGAAACACTTTTGCTAGAAGTAGTACTGGTTTTAGAAGTACTAACTGCCTTAGTAGCACTTGCATGCTTAGCAGTACTAACCTTGTTAGAAGTAGTAATTGTGTTAGCAGCAGTAACTGTGTTGGCAGTATTAACCTTTGAAGAGGTACTAACAGTATTAGCAGCATTAATATTTTCAGCAGTACTAACACTGGTAGCAGCAGTAATGCTTCCAGCAGCACTATCCCTGTCAGCAGTACTAACAGTTTTAGTGCTTCTAGGCACCCACATTTTAATACTTTCTTTTAAAATCTTTTTCTTTATGGGGTCTTTAGTTTCAACAGATTTCTTCATCACATGTTTCTTTCCAGCCTTCCTATAACCAATAGGTTTTTGCACAAATCTTTGAAAGTTCATTTGTTGGTTAATAAGGTTAAAGAAACAGTACTTAGCCAAATGGTTTAACTTTCCCCATATGAAACAAGGCTTTGGTCTATTGATTTTACTCAGATCAATGCCTTGTTTTTGTGCCCATTGGTTATTCCAGTTTCTCTGATTTCCCCTTGGTTTATCATGTTTTTGGGGCTTAGATTTATTGCATGCACACTGCTTGCAAGGGATAGGGTTCACAACAGTGGTCTGCTTATAGTGAACCTTCTTGTGCTTTCCCTCAGTCTTCTCTGTCTCATTGGACTTGATCCAATGCTTTCCACATCCCTCATTGGTGATTATGTGGTTTTCTATAGGAATCTCACCACTCACAGTGTTGTCCTTATCCTTGACAACTTCTTTCTCAGTTTTATCCTTAACAACTACTTCATCTAAGGGATCTATCTCAGTGGCTCCCTTAGGTAGGTCCTTCCTATCCTTTGTCTCTAATAAATCTGAACTATGAGGGATGTAGTTGTTGTTATAGGGTGGTGGTGTGGTATTGTACCCTATTCCTCTTCTCAGTTTATCATGAATCTGAGTTTGTAGCAAAGAATCCATTGCTTTGGAAGCATTGGAAAACTTTTCTACATCTAGTTTGACTTTAGCTAGCTCTCCTCTTAGCTTTTCACTCTCTTCTTTGGATCTGGTCAGTTGAAGTTCTAAGTCATTCTTCTCCCACTTCCAGTAGTTTGTGTCATAAGAGTGTTGAAGCTCATTGGCTTGAAAACCCTTAATCTGCTCTTCAAATCTCTCAACTATCCTCACATAATCTTTTATGTCCTTTTCCAATCTCTTAAGGTCATCACTCATGTTCTGATTGTGATCCCTATACCTTTTAACAGTGTTAATGCAATTTTGAGAACATAGATTGGAAGTTACCTCTGTTGGGAGATCAGACACCTCTGCCATTAGAGCTTGGTTTTGAATTGCTTCTTCAGCTTGATCACTCCAATCAAACCCCATACCTTGTTGAGAGACAAGGGCTTGTGCAGAGTTTCTGTTATTATTGAAGCTTCCAGATTGTGTCTGCTGATGGTTGTTGTTGTGAGACACTTCAATTCTGCATTCCCTAGCAAAGTGTCCCTTTTGATGGCATTTATAGCATTCCACCTTAGACTTGTCAAAACCTGCTCCATCTTCTCTTCTTTGAGAGAAGTTATTCCTTCCAGTTCTTTTGATGAACTTCTTAACTCTCATAGAGAGCATGGCCATCTGCCATTTAATGTCCATCTCTTCAAGATCATCTGGATGGAGTTGTTCTAAATCATCATTAACAAGAGACGAGTTTCCATGACTGGCTAGAAAGGCTTCAAATACAGTTTCATTGCCTTTCTCTTGATTTGCTCCATTGACAACACTAACTGATTCAGGGTTGGAAGTAGAATCAGTTGATGCTGAAAGGAGTGCAGCATTGTGAACATACCCAGAAGGCCTCTTCTTAGCCTCTACCTCAGATTCAAAAACTCTTAGATCATTATATAGATCATCAAGTTCCTTTTCTTCCAGTTGATCATTCTGTCTGAAAGACACAGTATACATGGTCCATTCATCACTCAGGGACCTTAGAAACTTTCTGTTCAGATCATCTTGATCAATTTGTACTCCCATTGTAGCAAGTTCACCAATAAGCTTGTTGAACCTGTCAAAAGTTTGAGTCATGGACTCATTCTTGGTTGACATAAAGTTCTCATATTGTTGCTTCAGAATGGCTTTCTGATTTCTCTTGGTACTTTTGGTACCCGAGAATCTCTTCTCTAGAGCATTCCAAAGCATCTCTGCATCAGTGCAGTTCCAGAACTGATGTTGATATTCATTTGGAATAGCCAAGAGCAAGGTGCTCAAGGCTTTCATCTCAGTCTGTCTAGCCTTTCTTTCTGCATCAGTTTTTGGTGGAGTTCTCTTTCCATCTGCACCAATCTTTCCTGCTTCAGAAGGACCATTCTCTATGATATCCCACATAGAATAGTCAGTGAGTAGTATGTACTGCTTGATTCTGATCTTCCACATATCGAATTCATTGGATCTGAGCATTGGAACCTTTGAGACCAGAGTACTGTTTGATTCTGCAAAGTTTTCCATGATGAATGAATAGATGTTTCTGAGAGAACTTGCTCTGATACCACTTGTCAGGATCGAATTCTTAACAAGAATAAAGTCTCAGAAACAATATCAAAGAAGTTGCGGAATAACACTTTGATATTCAATGTAACAGTAATCAAAACAGTGTATGATTAACAACTTGCAAACTTGTATTAAAATCACAAGATTACACACACAACCTCAATCTTGAAGAACAAGCTCTTTCAAGACGAATTCTACTTCTCTAGAATTAGGATCTATGCCTTGAGGTTGATTCTCTCTAGAACAAAAACTTAGAAAAAATTATTTTTAAAACTATTCTGTCAAATCTATACATATACTGAACAAAAAGATAATTACAATAAATAGAATATCTTCAGTATATCTTCCATGAATATCTTCAGAATATCCAGCTGTCATTCTTCTAATTCAAATCTTCATCTTATAAGCAGCACTAATCAGCTTGGCAGTATTAACTACTAAGCAGCACTAACCACTAGCAGCACTAACTAGCTAAGCAGTACTAACTTTGTTCAAGCAGCACTAACTTTGACTAGCAGTATTAATTCTACTAGCAGTAGTAATACTCAGCAGTATTAACTATTGAAGTCCTCTGGCAGTAGTAATCTTGTACTGGCAGCATTAACCATACTTGGTAAATTCTTCAGTTCCCAACAAAGGACGAGTCGCTCCGGACATACAAATGTGTTGCCCCCAAGTCGTGAGCAATTTTGATTCCTGCAATTAGTGCTTCATACTCTGCCTCATTATTTGTAGCTTTGAAATCGCACCGTATGGAGTATACTATTTTGCCCCCTTGTGGGGACTGTAGGACGACACCCAGGCCTATTCCGCGTATGTTCGACGAACCATCAACGTCGAGCATCCAAGTGGTGTCGTGCAAAGTCGCCACAATTAACTCATCGGACGACATTATATTTTCCAGTTTTGGACTGAAATCTGAGATAAAATCTGCTAAGACCTGCGATTTGATCGTCGTCTTGGGCTTGAAATCCAGATCAAAATTGCTGAGGTAGATGCTCCACTTAGCTAATCGTCCTGTTAATTCAGGTTTTCTTAACACAGACTTTAATGGAAAGTTAGTTACCACAATTATAGGATGTGATTCAAAATAATGTCGTAGCTTCTTAGCGGCCATGACTAACGAAAGTAAAAGTTTTTCTATAGACGAATACCTGGTTTCTGCGTCTAATAGAGTTTTACTTACATAATAGATTGGCAATTGTCGTCCGTCGGTTTCTCGTATAAGAACTGCACTTACCGAATTAATGGTGACGGCTAGGTAGAGTTGAAGAGCTTCACCTTTCTCAGGTTTAGAGAGGAAAGGAGGCGACATCATGTATTTCTTGAGTTGTTGCAACGCCTCTTCATGCTTATCAGTCCACTCGAACCCTTTATTTTTTCGCAGGACATTGTAGAATAAGTGACATATGTCGGACGACCGAGAGATGAACCGGTTCAGTGCTGCTACACGTCCTGTTAGACGTTGGACTTCTTTAAAATTTCTGGGCGATTTTAGCTCGACAATTGCTTTGATTTGATCTGGGTTAGCTTCGATTCCTCGTCGTGTGACCATATAACCGAGAAATTTGCCAGCTCGAACTCCAAAAGAACATTTTGTCGGATTCAACTTCATTTTATATTCGCGCAGAATATCGAACGACTGCTTCAAATGTCCTATATGATCGTCCGTATACTTTGATTTGACAAGCATGTCGTCGATGTATACCTCCATAGTGTCGCCCAAATGCTCTTTGAGTATCATATTCAACAATCGTTGATATGTCGAACCTGCATTCTTAAGACCAAAAGGCATTACTTTATAACAATAAATACTTTTATCTGTCATGAAGGCCGTTTTTTCCTGGTCGTCTGAATGCATCAATATCTGGTTATACCCAGAATACGCGTCCATGAATGTGAGTAATTCATGTACAGCTGTAGCGTCGACCATAGAATCAATGTGTGGCAACGGAAATGGATCTTTTGGACAGGCCTTGTTAAGGTCCGTAAAGTCTATGCACACTCTCCATTTACCATTTTTCTTTTGGACGACAACAACATTGGCAAGCCAATCTGGATACTTGACTTCTCTTATTTTTCCCGTTTTAAACAAATTATCAACTTCGTCGTTGATAACTTTATTTCTCTCAGGAGCAAATTTCCGTCTTTTCTGTTGAACGGGTTTGAATGATGGATCGACGTGGAGTTTATGAGAAATAATACTCGGATCGATGCCTATCATGTCCTCGTACGTCCATGCAAAGCAATCATAGTGATCCTGCAAAAAAGATATTAGTCTCTTTTTAAAAGAAGGGTCGAGTGTCGCACCTATGTAAACCCTCTGATCAGGCTTATCCTGGTTTAAGACGACAGCTTCCAAGCGATAGTCGTCGTCTGTCCCAGGAACGTCCTGTTTCTGTAATTGCTATACTGTCTGCTTTGGAGGCTTCAAGGAAACTTTGTAACATTCCCTAGCGACTTTTCTTTCGCCCTTGATCTCCTGTACTCCCCATTGCGTGGGAAATTTCAAGGTCTGATGGTACGTCGAGGGTACAACTTTCATATCGTGGATCCATGGTCGCCCAAGGATGACATTATAAGCTGATGAACAGTCGACGACGTTGAACTTCGTTTGTCTGTTGATTCCTTTAGCATATACTGGTAGTGTAATTTCCCCCATGGTGCTTGTCGTTCCTCCGTTGAATCCAACGAGTGTAGTTGAACGTCGTGTAATCTCGGATTTGTCGAGTCCCATTTCTTTTACTGCATCAAAAAAGATAATGTTAGCTGAACTACCTCCGTCGACGAGTATCCTTTTGGTCAGACAATTTCCAATGCTCAATTGGATAATTAGTCTGTCATGATGTTTCTGATGTACGTCGTCGAGGTCTGCTTGGTCGAACGTCAAGGGCATAGCTTCTAATTCTGCGTCTTCCTTGGGTCTTGCCTCCTTTGGAATTGATCGATCGTCGGGACCGCGACTAGCATGCCTCTTGGCAGCTGAATAGGTGGTCCCACAAACATCAGAACCTCCGGTGACACAATTAATCACCTTGGCATGCTCTGGAGATGTGGGACGTGCGTCCTTCTTTTCCGTCAATTCTTGCAAATAACCTTTAGAATTAAGCCAGGACAGTTCTTTTTTTAAGGCGATGCAATCATCCGTTATATGACCGAAGTCATTATGGAAATCACACCATTTGGTTTTATCTTTTTTGTCACTGTCTGTATTGCTTATCTTTGGCCATCGAACGTTTTGTTGAAGTTGTTTCAGGGACTCGACGACGTCCTTGGCTGATCCAGGAAAGCCATAAGATGACACCTTAGGATACTGGACAGATTTGGAAGTCGTCGGCCCTTTCTTTTCAAATCTGACATTTGAAATCTGTTTGGTAGGCTCTGACCGATTGGTCGACTTTGGTTTAAAGTCTGGTTTTTTAACACCTAGGCTTTTTCGGTCGCCCGAGTGTTTATTTCTGAAAGTGAGGTCATCCTCGACCCTCATGTGAGCAAGCGTCCTTGCTCGCACGTCTTCAAAGGTTTCTGGAGGATACTTCGTAAGGTCGAGATACAACCCTGAACTATCGTCCAGACCCCGTTTGTATGCTTCAATTGATGTTTTCACGTCACAATTTCGGATACTAATCATTTCCGCGTTGAACCGGTTAAAGTAGTCTCGGATGGACTCTCCATTCTTCTGCACGACATAGTAAAGGTCGCTCGTCTGCGTTTTCATTTTTCGGCTGCTAGCGAATTGTTGAGTGAATTGATTCACCATCTCTGCAAAAGACCCAATAGTTTTAGGTTTAAGATTAATCAACCATTGTAAAGCTGCTCCGGTCAAGGTCGCTCCAAAACTTTTGCACATGCAGACTTCTTGAAATTGGTACGGTATCGAGACAGTCCACATAAGTTGTTTGTATTGGGCGACATGTTCTGTTGGATCAGTGACGCCTGAGTATTTTGGAGTAAAGGTCGGGATGCTGTACTTCTTTGGAACTTCTACTAACGCTATCTCATCAACGAACGGTGACGCTTGAAACCCTGTACGTGGCTCGACATCGACTGGAACTGCTGCCCCCGGCAATTTGGCCAACATCGACAAGACACGTTCATTCTGCTCTTCCAGGAGCTTTAGTCTTTGTGCAACGGGATCTAACGGAACACCATTTGGGGCACCCAATGGAACATAACTTGATCCATTGATGCTAGTCTGCTGTGAGGCATCAGAGGTGCATCCATTAAATGGAATATAAGCCATAGGCATGGTTGGTATTACGAAAGTCGCAGGGTTAATTGATGGTGGACGAGGATAATTAGGCAATGGAGGGGGCACATTCCAGACACCAACGTAAGCATTCGTAGTCCCCGACATTATTTCTATTCTGGTTTCTTAGATGCTCAATGGTTTCAGCTGCTTGTCGAGCCTGAGCTGTTAGGGCGTCGATACGAGCACGGGCAGCGGTCAGCTCCATGTTCATTTGAGCCACGACATGATCTTGTGTTCCTTGGAATGCCATTATCCTGAATAACTGAAAAAGGAACACTTGAAGAGAAACGTTAATACGTCGTAAGATTATCGCAGATTTTCTTTGGATGGGGCCCCACGGTGGGCGCCAAACTGTTTATGCCAAAAATCTTCCAAGGAAAATTTAAGGTAAAGGTGGAGCTTGATCCAACCAAAGAAAGTAACTTTAATAATCGTACGACAGTAATAAAGGCAAAATAAATGAGACAAGGGAATTGGTGACGCGGAAAACCCCTAAAATGGGTAAAAACCGCGGACGAGTATGAGTCGTCGTGCACTATGGACGTCAATCAGGGACGTCGTCCTTAATAACAAATGTTATAAGTGTAATACAATGTAAAATAATACAATAAAGTAAAAGTTGGTCGTGCGTCGTGTGTAATTAGAATTTGATCGTGCGTTGCGCGACAAATGACAGTGGATCTTATGAACTTCAAGAAAAACTGAGCGAGCTTGAGAACGTAATTTGTGAGCTTGTGAAATCTGAGAATCAAATGTCCGAATGTGAAGTTCAATCTTCATACTTATACTCCAATTGTTAGTTATCACGTCTTGAATGCGTATCTTCAATAAAGTAGCCGTTTTGACATTGATGATAACATCCGTTATGTCTGTTGTTATTGAAGATGACTTCCGTTACAATGAATGTCTTTGAATCCTGCATTAAACATGATATAAAGTATGTTGTAGTTCTAGTAACAGAAATCCTGTCGTACGATTAACTTCGTCGGACGGTTATCTGTTCATTTAATCAAGGTCGCCTTAAGGGAAGGGCGTCAATTGTCTTGGGTCGTACGACAATAGTCTATTGGAATTTTTACCTAAACAATACATATAACAACAGTAGCATCAAAACAGAAAAAGGAACAGATCGATCAACTAAACCAGAAAAATAAGAAACAGATAGAGTATAACCAGACCCCGTTTGCGAGGAACAAACGAAGACCACAGCCCCAACCGAGCATCTAGAACGCTGTTACAAAAGGCACATTGTTTCCAAAAGGACAATCTAAAACGTTGTTACAAAAAAAAAACATAGGTACATTGTTTCCAAAAGGACAATCCACTTCATATAATTCACCAATTTCCTCGAAAAAACATAGGTACATTGTTTCCAAAATGACAATCCACTTCATGTAATTCACCAATTTGCAACAAAAACATAGGTACATTGTTTCTAGTTCAGATGCATTAAAAACTACCAAAAAACATAAAAGAGCACTATGTCAGGATCGAAATTCTAAACATGAATTTAATAATCACTCAGAAACTTATGTTAAAGAAGTCGCGGAAAAACACTTTAACAATAAATCAATCAAACAGTGTATAAACTCAAATCACAAGTTATATTGATTTAACTTAATGATTACAAACAAAACCTCAATCTGTTGAACATGCTCAACAGACGTTCAATACTTCTCTATTGAAAGGACTTCTAAGAACCTTGAGGTTAATTCTCTCTAAAAACAAACGTATATCAAAAACTGTATCTCTATCAAAGACTTCTAGACTATATATACAGAATTAATTACAAGATAATTATCAAAACAAAATTGATCTTCATTCCATAATTATCTTCATCTCTATCTCCAGCTCCTATTCTTTCTCTTTAAGCATCCTTATCTTCATAAGCAGTATTAATCATCATCCTCATCCAGCAGAATTACTCTTCAACAGCATTAACATCCTCAGCAGTACTAACTATGCTTGCAGTATTAACTCCTCTCTTGCAGTAGTAATCTTTAAGCAGTACTAACTACTAGCAGTACTAACTCTCCAAGCAGTACTAACTATTCTTCTAGCAGTACTAACTCTTCAAGCAATAGTAATTCTACTAGCAGTAGTAATATTTAACTAGCAGTACTAAATTGTAAGTAGCAACATTAACCATACTTAGCATATTTCTGACCCAACAATCTCCTCCTAACTTAACTTTTCATATTGAGAAGTTAAGTTCTTCAGCAAAATTGTGGTCTTCATGATGCTTTCAAAACTGCTTCTCAGTTCCCCAAATTAGGATCCAGACCCAGACTTTGATTAATGGTTCTTCTGATTACAATCTTTGATTACTACTCCCTTAGCCATTGGAGTAGCCTTGGGAGTGTCAAGCTTTGCCTTCACCAATGTTTCAGCAATTTCTATCTCTTCCCTGGATAATTCTGTTTCTGTTGCTGATGTAGTTTCTACTGCTTTTGTTGTTTCTGCTTCTGATGTAGTTACTGCTGCTGGTGTTGTTTCTACTTCTTTTGTTGTTTCTGCTGCTTGTTTCTTTTCTGCTTCACTATTCAACTCCCCCTCAAACTGAAATTCCATCTCACTTGTACTCTCCTTTTCTATTTCAGCTTCTGACCTCTCCCCCTTTTTGGAAGCATCATTAGTCCTTCTCTTCTTTAATACAAACCGAGTTTTCTTCTTCTTGTGCACCAGTTTGAGCACCAGCTTCTTGAGATGGGCTATATGCTCTTGTTGAGACAAAATTACCTTTTGCATATCCTTAATCTCCAGGTTTTGATTGTGAACTTCCAGACTTAATGTACCAAGAGTATCCATCAATTCTTCGTAGTTATATCTGCCCTCACCTCCTTTAGGTGTGTTTACCACCTTTGAAGGATCCTTGGATCTTTTAGTAGAGGCCTTTTGCCTAGCAGAAGCACCTTCTACCCCCGTGGTTTCTTGGCACCTGGGACCTTTAGATGATTGCTCATATAAAGTTTCCGTGGGGAAGGTCTTAGAGATGTTCACACTGTCATGTCCTACACCTTGTGCAGAAACAGTAGTGTGAGCCTTTCTGCCCACATGCTCATCCTTCTCCTTATAGAACACCTTCGTGGGGTTGGGAGCTGACACACCCCTGTGGTTTCCCTTTGGATATTCTCTAATGGAGAATGCTCCATTAGAGGGCTTGCAGTCTGTTGGGGTGAAGATACAGAAAGGGAAGGAACCTTCTGTACCTTTTTCCTTTGATATGTTTTGGTGATGGGGGATCTGGGCTTGACAATAGGGATCTGAGGAGTATTAATGGAATTGAATGGTGTGGGTAGGTCATCAGTTGGGTGGTCAGATGTGGGCTGTGACCCTGATGCCTCACCATGGGAATGAGACATAACCATCATTGTGGAGAACAATGGTGTCTCTTGTCCAGAAAAGTCCTTGGAAGGCCTTTTCATGTTTGAGAACACCTTCCCTTTGGGAGGTTTTGGTACATACACCTCTTCAAGAGAGGGTAGATCCGTCAATTCCTTTAGTAGAATCTCTTGCACAAATCTTGGATACATATAAAAGCTTTTGGATTTGGTATCCAGATTTGACATTAAATCATTGAAGATCATTTGAGAAAAATTAAACTTTCTAGAGGTAGCTAAGCAGACCAGAGCATAAGCTAAGGTACTGCTGAACTCACTCCATCCAGTTGTTTTTCGTAAAATGCAGTGTTGTAGGGTATGAACAAAGAATCGCCACTAAGGTGAAAATTTGTTCTTGAAAAACTTATATACATCAGTGGGACCTTCATACCCCATACGACTAAGAACTTGGAAGAGATCTTCCTTAGGTAAAGAGGTTATACCTGAGGCATCATCTAGTCGTAGATGAGTGCGAATACCGTCCTCTGTGATGGTGATGGGTTTATCACAAAACCTTGAGTGAATGACCCGATTGCCTTGATCATTCTGGATGGTCGCATTTGCCCAGAACTGTCGCAGATGTTCCACATAGATTGTGGGATTGACAGTTAATGCGAAGGCGATGTGTGAGGATTTTAGGAAATCCACAATCTGATGAAAACCCTCTGCTTGCTTGGGTTTCTGTAGCATTGCCAACTCATTGTGATCATCAACGAACATCAGTCCTGCCATCTTCTTGATCGATTAGTCAAAGGTAGGGTTACACACTGATAAGTAAGAATTTGAGAGAAAGAGAGAGAAAGAACACTTGTAGGAAATTCAAAGAGCCGTTTGGATTTTGGCGGTCAAAGAGGGTATTTATAGGTGGAGGGTTTCAGTTAGAAGCAGTACTAAGTACCCTAGCAGTTTTAACAAGCCCGCAGTATTAACTCATATTAGCAGTAGTAACACATATTGGCAGTACTAACACAGACTAGCAATATTAACACAGACTAGCAGTATTAACACATACCAGCAGTAGTAACACTGATTAGTAGTAACATATTTATAATCAGTAATTTTAGTCTGGATGAGTTGATCAGATTTAGGAATCGCATGGCTGGAATACTTTGTCAGAATTATAGGCTTGGCAGCATTAATACTGGTGGCAACACTATCCTTGTTAGGAGTACTAACTTGGTTACCAGTACTAACTTGATTAGCAGTACTAACTTGGTTAGCAGTAGTATTGCTATCAGCAACATTATTTCTGTTAGCAGTACTAACAGGTTTCTTGACTATTGGAACCCAAACCTTGACAAAGTTGTTTGTTTTCTTGTTCTGTGAGTTACTCCTTGACTTGTTTGGAGTATTTTCTTTTGATTTAGCAAACCTATTCTGAATATGAGATTTTGCAGTCCCAGTTTTCATTGGTACTGTTCTCATATTAGCAGCCATGTGATTTCTTGATTGTTTCCTATAACCAAAAGAATTTTGTGTTTGTCTTTGAAAAGTAACTCTTTGGTTAATAGGATTGAAATAACAGTATTTGGCAAGATGATTCAATTTGCCACAGATAAATAGGGCTTTGGTCTATTGATTTTGCTTAGATCAATTCCATGTTTTTGAGCCCACTGATTATTTCTGTTTCTCTGATTTCCCCTTATTTTATCATGTTTATGGGGCTTATTCTGTTGACAAGTACAGGGATTTATAACAGAGGTTTGCATGTAGTGAATTCCCTGTACCATTTCCTTTCCTTTCCTGGAGGTCTCAGCTTTCTCACTCTTAATAGTCTATTTCTCTGTCTTGGACATCTCCACTTTATCACTTTTGATAAATGGTTTTCCTCCCTTCTCATTTGTAAGAATGTGGTTTTCTAAGGGAATATCTTTATGGTCTTCCTCATACTTACTCTCAGAGTCTTCTTCTTCAGAATATGCCTCAACCACTACTTTGTCTAAAGGATCTACTTATGTGGCTCCTGTAGGTAAGTCATCCTTATCTTGTCTTTCTAAGAGGTCTGAGGTGGGTGGAATGTAGTTATTGTTGTATGGTGGAGGGGTGGTGTTGTAGCCTATTCCTCTTCTCAGTTTGTCATGAATTTGAGATTTAGGTAAAGAGTCCATTGCTCTAGAAGCATTGGAATATTTCTCAATGTCTAGTTTGGCCTTCTTAAACTCACTCTTAACTTTTTCACACTCCTCTCTAGACTTCTCTAGCTTACTCTCTAACTCATTCTTCTCCCACTTCCAATAGTTGAGATCATAAGAATGTTGAAGTTCATTGGCTTGATATGCCTTTATTTGTTCTTCAAACTTCTCAACTATCAAAACATACTCTCTTCTATCTTTCTCTAACCTTTTAAGGTCATCACACATGCTCTGATTGTGATCCCTGTACTTTTTAACAGTTTCAAGACAGGTTTTAGAGCAAAGGTTAGATTTTACCTTTGTGGGAAGTGCAGTGCTTGATGACTCTGAAACCTCTACCATCAATGCTTGGTTCTGAATGGCCTCCTCTTCTTGATCACTCCAATCAAAACCCATTCCTTCTTGTGAGACAAGAGCTTGGGATGAAAACCTGTTATAGTTGGTGGACTTTGGTTGTTGATTATTGTTTCCATGCTGTTGGGCAGTTCCTCCTCTGCACTCTCTGGCAAAGTGTCCCAGATTATGGCATTTGTAGCATTCCACCTTGGATTTATCAAATCCAACACCATCTTCTCTTTTCATGGCAAAATTGTTTTTACCTGTTCTTTTGATGAATCTTTTGACTCTCATGGTGAGCATTGCCATCTGCCACTTGATATCCATCTCTTCAAGATCATCAGCATTGATCTGCTCCAGATCATCATTGATAAGAGCAGATTTAGCATGACTAGCAAGGAATGCCTCCAAAACAGAATCATTGGACCCATCCTGTTTTGATCCATAAGCAGCACTAACTGATTCTGTATTAGCAGTAGAATCAGTAGTAGATGATAGGAGGGAAGCATTATGAGAGTATCCAGATGGCCTTTTCTTAGATTCAACTTCTGCTTCAAATATCCTTAGATCATTGTAGAGATCATCAAGCTCCTTATCCTCCAGATTATCATTCTGTCTGAAGGATACAGTGTACATCACCCATTCTTTACCAAGAGATCTTAGAAATTTTATGTTGACATCATCCTGGTCCATCTTGACACCAACAGTGGCCAACTTTCCAATCAACTTGTTGAATCTATCAAAGGTTTGAGTCATGGACTCATTCTTTGTAGACATAAAATTCTCATATTGTTATTTGAGAATTGCCTTCTGATTCCTCTTAGTGCTTTTAGTACCTGAAAATCTCTTCTCCAATGCATTCCACAGAATTTGAGCATCAGAACAATTGCAGAATTGATGTTGATACTCATTAGGAATTGCCAAGAGCAGAGTGCTCAAGACTTTCATCTCTGTCTGCCTCATCTTTCTTTCTCCATCAGTCTTTGGTGGAGGTCTCTTGCCATCTGCGTCCATCTTTCCTCCATCAGAGGGACTATTCTCAATGATATCCCACATTGAGTAGTCTGTAAGAAGAATGTACTGCCTGATTCTGATTTTCCACATGTCAAACTCA
Source organism: Arctium minus (assembly GCA_954870635.1). Lineage (NCBI taxonomy): Eukaryota > Viridiplantae > Streptophyta > Magnoliopsida > Asterales > Asteraceae > Arctium > Arctium minus. The sequence continues at coordinate 15,337,751 of OX941080.1, forward strand.
TTGGGTTTGAGCATGGGTACCTTTGAAACAAGAACACTGTCATGAGATCCGTCCATGATGATTTTTGATTTCTGAGTTGAAGGCTCTGATATCACTTTTCAGGATCGAAATTCTAAACAAGAATTTAATAATCACTCAGAAACTTATGTTAAAGAAGTTGCGGAAAAACACTTTAACAATAAATCAATCAAACAATGTATAAACTCAAATCACAAGTTATATTGATTTAACTTAATAATTACAAACAAAACCTCAATCTGTTGAACAGGCTCAACAGACGTTCAATACTTCTCTATTGAAAGGACTTCTAAGAACCTTGAGGTTAATTCTCTCTAAAAACAAACGTATATCAAAAATTGTATCTCTATCAAAGACTTCTAGACTATATATACAGAATTAATTACAAGATAATTATCAAAACAAAATTGATCTTCATTCCATAATTATCTTCATCTCTATCTCCAGCTCCTATTCTTTCTCTTTAAGCATCCTTATCTTCATAAGCAGTATTAATCATCATCCTCATCCAACAGCATTACTCTTCAACAGCATTAACATCCTCAGCAGTACTAACTATGCTTGCAGTATTAACTCCTCTCTTGCAGTAGTAATCTTTAAGCAGTACTAACTACTAACAGTACTAACTCTCCAAGCAGTACTAACTATTCTTCTAGCAATACTAACTCTTCAAGCAGTAGTAATTCTACTAGCAGTAGTAATCTTTAACTAGCAGTACTAAATTGTAAGTAGCAACATTAACCATACTTAGCATATTTCTGACCCAACACACTATTTGCATCACTATGTACCAATCCCAAAAACAACTATACGTCTCATTAAGGTGTCTGCCCTTTGCATGTGCGCTTGTTGTGCCCTTGTTGATTACAGTTGACATATGTCACTGTCTTGCCAGCCCTTGTCAATTTCTTTCCATCATTTTTAGTCATCTCTTCAACAGTCTTCCTTCTCTTCTTTTTTGGTCTACCAACTTGGGTGTGATGTATCGGTGGTGTCAATTTCAGTGGACAATTTGACTTTGGCCACATTTTTTGTCCATTAAATGGTTCAAGGGTAAATGTATACATCTTCCTCCATGTCTTCAACCAATAGGTTTCATGAACCCAAAATTCAAGTATATCCACATTTGCTCTGTGGTTGCTCATATTCCAAATGACAACAACTGCATGTTTGCATGGAATGCCAATAAGTTCCCATCTTCTACAGGTGCAAAATTTCTCCTGAACATCAACAACACATTGGTCCAACCAAGGACCAGTCACCTGGTATTTACAGCCTCCATTCCAAAGGACAGTGTACTTTGTAGTTTCCCTCTTGATTGAATCCAACACTTTTGTTGCAGTTGGAGTCAAAAACCCATCAGCTTTCTCAATCACTTTCTGAACATTCGTTATTCGCTTCATTAAATACTCTCTGATGTACTCCATAGCTGTAATTATCGGCTTGTCACGGCCTTCTACTAGTTGCTTATTGAAGACCTCACATATATTGTTTAACAAGTAATCGGTGTGGCTTCTTCCTGTAAATAAGTTTCAATGACAGTAAACAACAATATTTTGCATCTCTAAGAACAAACTCAAATGAAGGACCATATACCTGTGAAGTGGGACCTTGCCCAGTGATGTGGGGGGATCTGTTTAAGCCAATCATATGCTTGAGGACTTAATGCTTTTAGAGCATTCATTGCTTGGTCAAATTCGAGGACAATAGATGAAATAGCACAATTCCATAGAAGGTCCTTGAACTATTTTCCCCTCCATGCGTGCTTCATATTCTCATATATGTGTCTTAAACAAGACCTGTGCTCTGCACAAGGAAAGTCCTTTGCAATTGCAGGTATTATGCCCTACAATTGCAAACCACATCAATTTCTGCAACATTATTACAGTTTATCATGTATAAGAATATATCCAAATAATCACCAATTCTGCAACATTATTACAGTTTATTGGTCTATCTTCTGTGAGTTGGCTTTAAAAAATAGTTTTGACAATAAGAATCAAAAGTAATAAATCTACATGCCTAAATTGAAGTTAGTGATAGGCTTACTTGGCCGTTGTCAATAGAACTTATTGTAGTGGAGCACTAATGATGTCAATGGTTGTTAACATTCTTGCTATGATGTTGAAATGGTAAGTTGTTCAGTTATTTATTTGTCAGTTTATATTTTTGCCTATTTTTTTCTTGCAAGAGGAAGTAATGTTTCCTTTAGTTGATGGATAACCCCACCCTTGCTTAAAATGAGATGATCATGTAGAGAAAATAGAATACCCTCCCTGGGTCAGACTTCAACTACAAAAAATGGTGCATTGTTGTTATAGTAAGGTTCAAATATAGTTTTTATCTTTGAGGTCACTTGGTTAAATGAATTTCAGTTAGGAGCATGAAGTTTTAATTTTTTTTAACTGAGTAACCTCCAAATGACTTGCCTCTACTTTAAAAAACCATGTATCTTGGCCTTCTATAACCCTCACCATGTACCTGTGAACTGAAGTACCCTTTGAGAGAAACAGATTAATTCCAAACATAGGTTATAATTCCAAATTACAGAAAATGGATGCCCAGTGTAAGGCCTTCTATAACCCCCACCATGTAACTGTGAACTGAAGTACCCTTTGAGAGAAACAGATTAATTCTAAACACAGATTATAATTCCAAATTACAGAAAATAGACAATGGAAAATTATAATTCCAAACACATATTATAATTTGGACTCTTTGTATGTGCATTGGCAAATTACATAAAATGGACTCTAATTATGAACGGTGAATGCCAACACATATAGCTATAATTCCAAACACAAATTATAAACACCAAACATTCCAAATTACACAGTTCAAAACTACGCACACTAACCTCTAGATTATAAACACCAAACAGTTCACCAAACAGTCCAAACACAGATTATAAACACACTTACCTTTAGATTATAAACACCAAACAGTCCCAAAACAGTCTAAACACAGGTCCAAACAGTCCCAAACAATCAATTTTTGTTATTATGTAAATAAGCATTAATCTAAACATACTTACCTTTAGATTATAAACACCAAACAATCCCAAAACAGTCTAAACACATGTCCAAACAACCCTAAACAATCAAATTTTGTTATTATGTAAATAAGCATTAATCTACCTCTATAAACATATGTCTTTAGATTATAAACACAACTACGGCTGCACAAGCACCATTTCATACCATTTGGAAAAAAAAACAGATTGAAAACAAAACAGTTTCATTACAAGACATATTGAAAAGGAAACAGGTTGGAAAAAGCATACCTTTTGTCTGTAAGATATAAAGGTGAAATTAGATTGAGCATTGAGATCCAAATCATCAGCAATGCACTCCAAAAACCAGGTCCAATATCTCGTCGTTTCAGATTCAATAATTGCGTAGGCAAGTGGATATGTCCCATTGTTTGGGTCAATGCCAACTGCGGTCAATATTTGACCTGGAAATGGACCTTTCATGAAAGCTCCGTCAAGGCCCAGAAAGTCTCGTTTCCCAGCTTTGAAACCCTTCTTCAGTGGTCCAAAACAAACATATATTCTCTTGAACTTCCTAGTCTCACTTGCAACATTGGGTTCATGTTCAACATCTAATTTAACAGTGGTTTCTGGCATAACCCTTTGCAGCTCCAGAACATAGTCCCTGAGATGGTTGTATTGTTCTGCGTAGTTCCCACGCACCTTACTAAGTGCCATTTTCTTGGCTCTGAAAGACTTCATATGAGAAAACTTTTGTCCATATTTTCTTTCAATCTCAATCTTCAAAGCTTTAACTGGGATATCTGGGTTATTTGAAATGGTGTCTACAGTCTATCTTGGGACAAGAAAGAGGTTGTACATGCTTTTACTTCTCTGGTTTGAAGACATTTATGGGTATCCACAAATGTCTTAACCATCCAAGTGACATCATTTTTCCCCTTTGAAATAAGCATAACCCATGGACAAGGTGTACCACTTGACTTGACTTCTTTCCTTTTGCCTTTATTTGTCCCACTTGCAGCATTACTGGGCACACCCTCATATTCTTTATTCATTTCTGGTTGGGATCCTCTACAAATTACCCTTATTCTTGTACTATCATTCTTTATCACATGCAACTGTCTTTTAGTTTGTATAGCATGCATATCTATCAACCTTTTTATGCCATCTTTGCTCCTAAAAACTTTGCCAACATAGAAGCAGGGACTCTCTTCCAGCCTAGAAACTGTTGTTTTCTCTTTTCTCAACTTCTTTAGTAGTGTCTTCCTTTCTTTCTCCATGTCAGAATCATCTGTATTGCTTTCAAGATCTTCCGTATCCACTGCATCCACATATCCAGATACATTTGAATCATCATTATTCACATCTTTATTTCCAATCCATTCAACATCCAGACCAGTGTTTTTCTTAAAGGTCTTCATGTCCACTTCAACTTCATCAACTACATTTTGCGTCTCTTATATATAATCATCTTCATCACTTTCATTTGATCCTAGGTTTCCTTCCATTTGATTGTAGTCATCTCCAATGAAAGGGTCAAAGTCATCAAACATGTCAGTGCTTTCAATTTCGTTTATTATATCATCAATTGTTTCATCCTTCTGATCAAACCCACCTTCTTTCCCTTCTAATGCATTCTCATCCTTCTCATTAATCTCACTCACCTCTTTGCCCTTCTCTTCATCAATCCAACCTAGTAGCAACTTTTTTTTGCAAGAACTACGCAAACCTCTTGAGACTTTCTTCCTACACCTACTAAACTCAGGTGAGGCTTCATCAGGTAGTTCCTCTATAACCACCTTACTACTACCAGGACTCATGTTATATGTATTCAACCTACTTTCCCATTGTTCAGTGTAAATGTCAAATAGTCTACAATCAGACACCAGTTTCAACATCTCTAGCACGTTTGCATCACTACCCAAAGCATGAAGCCCAATATCTAAGTCATTTCCAAGAAATTTAAAATGAAAATAAGTGGGTATGGATGATTTATACCCAATTCCAGCCATCATGTCGTGTAGCTCATTGACGGAGAACTTATCACTATCAACCAAGTCAATAAACTGAGTTTTACCTCATACATATTGTCTACCTGGGAACTTCACGAAAACACCTCCATGGTGTATTCTTAAAGAAATAAGGGTTGGATAACATTCTGCAAAAAAAAACGTGGTTTTGATCAACAATCACCAAAAATGTCCATTAACAATGAAAAAACTCCATTAAATACTAGTTTGAGAGTGTATAAAGAACAACATACTATAAACATCTATGAACTCGGTTTCATCAGAGTTGATTCGAAGCTGCCATAAACTACGTCGTTCCATCTTCAACAACTACAATCGTAAAAGACACAATTTTAGATGGAAAATACTAAGATTTATCGGAACAACAACTACAATCGAAATCAAAGAGGGTTTCTTACCGTTGTGTCGTTGTTCTCTCAGGAGGGACGACATTTGAAGCTTGGGGAAGAAGTCTGGTCATTTTGATCGATTAAAAGAGATGGAATGTGTAAAAAGACGAATTTGCCCATCATGTGCGTCGCATGTGAGCTACTTAACGGACTGGTATTGATTATGTTGGGTATAGGGACTAAAGGGGTGTAAAATTGTAAAGCATAGGACCAAAGCCATAATTATTTCATTTTAGGGACCAACGATGCAATTTTATGTATACCAGAGGAACCAATCATGTAATTTACTCTTGTTCTTATCTTCATTTAATTTTCGAATGGAAAGACAACTGCTTTATGTAGTTTCTTCAAAAATACATTCAAAAACATGAACAATTCATCGAGAAGAAAACCCAATTTTCGTTATCATTTTTTAAATCAAAACCAATTTCCCCCAAAATCCCACTAAACCAATGTTTTAAAAACCTTTTTTTTTTTTGACCCGGTGTGGTGATCGGCAATGTTTTAAAACTTGGGTCGACCCGGCCGGTTCACCGGTTCAACCGGGAACCGGTCGAGAGACCGGGTCAACTATCACCGGGTTTTTGGGGATTTATGGATCGGATCGAACCGCCGGGTTTTTGAGAGAACCGGTTGAACCGGTATGATTGAACCGGTAAAAACTCGGGTTGACCCGGTTAAGAAAATCAATTTCTTATATTTGTGTTTTTTATGTTTTTGGATTGATGTAAAACTTGTTATTATGTGTTTTTTTTAATGTTTTTGGATTGATGTAAACTTTTTGTTATGTGTATTTTTAATGTTTTAACTTGTGGACATCAAATTCTTGGTTTTATATATAATTATATATATATATATATATATATATATATATATATATATATATGCAAGAAAATGAAAAATACATAAAATTTCTTGAAACCGGGTCAACCACTCGGTTGAACCGGTTGAACCATGACCCGGTCACCACACCGGGTCAACCAAAAAACCGGTTTTTAAAACATTGGTGATCGGGACACGGTTCAACCCGGTTTCAAGAATATATATATGTATTTTTCATTTTCCTGCATACATATATATATATATAGAGAGAGAGAGATAAAGGATCATGCGAAAAGTTAAACATTTTACGAGAATACGAAAAGTGTTTAATCATATATGATTAAACGTCTATGTATTGCCAATATAACATGTGTTTAATCATATATGATTAAACTTGTGTATCATATGTGATTAAACATTTCTCGTATTATCGCAAAATGTTTAGCTTTTCGTTTGAACCTGCCCATATATATATATATATATGGAAGGATGTTTTGCAACCCTGAAAAATGTTGCAACCCATATCTTAACCGTTGGATTCATGATCGACGGTTATTTTATTTTTATTTTTTTTTTTTAATTAAAAATATTGGGCTCCATATCTATTGTAACCGCCGATCATGAATCCGACGGTTAAGATGTGGGTTGCAAGGTTTGCAACCTTTTTAAGGGTTGCAAATAAAACAACCCCTATATATATATATAATCAAAAATTTGATGTTCACTAGTTAAAACATTTAAAATACACATAACAACAAGTTTTATATCAATCCAAAAACATTAAAAAAAAACACATAACAACAAGTTTTATATCAATCCAAAAACATTAAATAAACACACATAAACATAAGTTTTTCATCAATCCAAATATATCAAAACGATACATAACTATCAAACCATATCATGGATTTTGAGACATTGGAGTGTTGGTTTTAACGCTAATATGTATTGCCTATTGGACTATTGTTTTTTAACTTTTGTTACCGGGTCAACCGGTTCGATATGACCGGTTCAACCGGTTTTTTAATAGAACCGGACGGTTCAATCCAGGTTATAAAATGACATCAACCCAGTCGTAATTGACCCAGTCTCCTCATCGGTTCCCAGTTCGACCGGCCGGGTCGACCTGGATTTTAAAACATTGCACTAAACCCAACCAAGAAATCTCACCAAATCCCTAAAAAAGGCAAAAAAAAAAAAATGTTAAACAAATAAAGGCGGTCGTAAATTAACGTGTAGCTGAATCCCAACCCTGTAAATTTCAATAGTCAGTTTCGTGGCCCCATCACTCTTTCCATAAATAAATTTATCTACTAATATAATTTTATTATTATAAAAGTTAGAAACTTTGTCTTCATGGGGTTTTCTCCCCTTCAATTTTGACATTTCTTGCTGCAATTCAAGCAAATGGGTCTCTGAAAATTATGGGTTTTTAGTAGCGAAAAGTGATGTTTATGAAGGAGGTAAAAGAAATCAAGATTTTTTGTTGCAAACAAGAGAGAATATAGTTCTATATTGACCTTATCTTGATTTGTTCTTAAAGCTACCTTCTTTTCTCTAGATGAGAATCGAATCATGAGGTGAGCTGTTCTTTTTTTTTTTCTTGATCTTTACATGGGTATCCAACCTTTTTTCTTTTTTCCATTAAATCAATATATACTATTTGATACCAAATGGGATTTTGATTCTTTTTGGGGTTTTGGGTGTTTGATATTTTCTTGAAATTATTAGGTTTGAAAGTTCAAGATTTCTTGTAATTCCCTTGGATTCAAGCATCTTTCTTGATTAAATTACCAAATGGGATTTTGATTCTTTTTGGGGTTTTGGGTGTTTGATATTTTCTTGAAAATTATTAGGTTTGAAAGTTCAAGATTTCTTGTAATTCCCATGGATTCAAGCATCTTTCTTGATTAAATTACCCAGAAAAAAAAAAGGGATTTGAAAAAAAAAACAAAAAAAAAAAATGTCATCAAAATCAACTAGCAGAACTCATTGTTCAAGAGGCAGTTCATCAAGATTGAAACGAGATGCTCGTGTGGTTTCACAAACCCCAATTGATGCTAAACTTCATGTTGATTTTGAAGAATCTGAAAGACTCTTTGATTACTCAACTTCAATTGATGTCAATGCTTCAACTTCAACTAGCAATATTGTTCCATCTTCAACTGTTTCAGCTTATCTTCAAAAGATGCAAAGAGGTAATCAAATCCAACCTTTTGGTTGCATGATCACCATTGATGATCAAACTTTAAATGTATTAGCTTACAGTGAAAACACCCTTGAGATGCTTGATTTATCCCCTCATGCTGTTCCAAGCATTGAGCAACAAGAAGCTTTAACTTTCGGTACCGATATCCGTACGCTTTTTCGATCATCGAGCGCGTCCGCTCTTCAAAAAGCCGCGAATTTCGCGGAGGTTAATTTACTGAATCCGATCTTGGTTCATTGCCGGAGTTCGGGTAAGCCGTTTTACGCGATTTTACATAGAAATGATGTTGGTTTGGTTATAGATTTGGAGCCCGTGAATCCCGCGGACGTCCCCGTAACGGCTGCCGGAGCTTTAAAGTCGTATAAGCTCGCGGCTAAATCGATTTCGAGGTTACAATCTTTGCAAAGTGGGAATATATCTCGAATGTGTGACGTGGTGGTTCGTGAAGTGAGTGAGTTAACGGGTTATGATCGGGTTATGGTGTATAAGTTTCATGAAGATGAACACGGTGAGGTGATCGCCGAGTGTCGTAAGCCTGAGCTCGAGCCGTATCTCGGCTTCCATTATCCGGCTACCGATATCCCACAAGCTTCAAGATTTCTTTTTATGAAGAACAAAGTTAGGATGATTTGTGATTGTAATGCTGCACCTGTGAAAGTGATCCAATCCAAGAACTTGGCTCAGCCGTTGAGTCTTTCCGGCTCGGCTTTACGAGCTCCCCACGGATGTCACGCGCAATACATGGCGAATATGGGCTCGATTGCATCGCTTGTGATGTCTGTAACGATCAACAATGGCGATGATGACGATGATGATGATGATGATAACGAGTCTGAAAGTGGGATCGATCAGAAACATAAGGGTAAACGGTTATGGGGTTTAGTCGTTTGCCATCATTCAACTGCTCGATTCGTACCATTTCCTTTGAGGTACGCGTGCGAGTTCTTGATTCAAGTGTTCAGCGTTCAAATCAACAAAGAAGTTGAGTTAACCGCTCAACTACGAGAAAAACACATTTTGAAAACCCAAACCGTACTCTGCGATATGCTTCTGAGAGATGCACCGATCGGGATTTTCACGCAATCGCCTAACGTGATGGATCTCGTTACGTGTGACGGAGCCGCGTTATACTACAAAAACAAGTTTTGGTTGCTTGGAATCACCCCAACCGAAGCCCAAATCCGAGATATCGCGAATTGGCTTCTCGAAGAACATTTAGGGAGTACCGGGTTAAGCACAGATAGTCTCATGGATGCTGGATACCCAAATGCATCTGTTCTCGGAAAAGCGGTTTGCGGAATGGCTGCTGTCAAGATTACCTCGAAAGATTTCCTGTTTTGGTTTCGGTCCCATACCGCGAAGGAAGTGAAATGGGGCGGGGCCAAACACGATCCAGAAGATAAAGACGACGGAAGAAAGATGCATCCGAGGTCATCTTTCAAGGCGTTTTTGGAGGTGGTTAAGAATCGGAGTTTGCCGTGGGAAGATGTGGAGATGGATGCGATCCATTCGTTACAGTTGATATTGAGAGGTTCTTTGCAAGATGATGATGAAGAGACGGGTGACGATGATAAGAAGATCGTGAGTGTTCCGGCTGTTGATACGAGCATACAAAGGGTTGATGAGCTGCGTGTCGTGGCTAATGAAATGGTTCGGCTGATTGAGACGGCTTCGGTACCTATATTTGCGGTTGATGGCAATGGGAATATCAGTGGTTGGAATGATAAAATAGCTGAGCTTACTGGATTGCCTTTGGAGCAAGCTGTTGGTGTCCCGTTAGTCGAGATGGTTACCGATGATTCGGTTGATGAAGTTAAAGTTATGGTGTCCTCTGCCTTAGAAGGTAATCTTTTGCTAATCTATGAGTTTTAGCTCGTTTTCGCCTGTCTTGATATAGTTCATGTTTTGAGCAGATCGGTTTTCGATTTCTGCTGTTGATATAGTTTGTTTTTAGTAATTTCTTTGTTTAATGTGTGTTTGTTCGAACTTATGAGAACCTGTTTTTCTTTGAGAACCCGGGAACTGCTCACAGTGCGCCATGTGTCCCTCTTCATGTGTCCCTCTTCAGGATGACTGTTCATCACATTCAAATGAATATGGACGTGTTATTCATCATGAATCACACATTTGTGATGAATATGTTGCAACATTTCTGATGAATAACAGCTCGCCATGTGTCCCTCTTCAGGATGAACGTTCATCATGAATCACACATTCATAATGAATATGGACGTGTTATTCGTCATATTTTGTGATGAATATGTTGCAACATTTGTGAGGAATAACACGTTCATATTCATGAAGAATATGCCACGTGTCGTGCTATGGATGGTCCCCTTGTTCTTAAAATGAGGTTCCTAACGGAACTTGTATATGTGTGTGTGTATATATATATATATATCCACAAGTTTGATGGTTTGTATCTAGTTGATGTGAAACTCCAACACTCACACTCAAATGGAGACTAAAACGGTGCCCTCAAGAACGGAGGCAAAGAATGTGTTTTAAAGTCCCTAGGTGGTGCTAGACCCCGACACTGATACCATGTTAGGATATGTGAAATCGCTTAAATTCTTTTTAAAAGAGACCTTTATAGGAAGAGGGGAAGTTTCTACATATATACAGGTTCGATGGTCCGTGTCAAGCCGATGTTTGACTTCAACATGCCTCCTCAAACGGAGGCAAAAGAGTGTGTTGAGTCCCAAACTGGTGCTAGACCCCGGTTCTGATACCATATTAGGATATGTGGAACCCCCGTGGGTTTCCGGGCCAGCTTACGCGCACCGACTAATCCCCGAGCGAACACGAATGGCCTGGAGTCATCGCAGGTGAACCTCCATAGCCACAGGGGCTTTGGCAGCGCCTTGATTTGAACCCTGGGTAGATGAGATTTTCCACTACATCCCCCAAAGGCTTTACCTGTGCGCCACAACCCAAGTGGTTATGTGGAACCCGTTTGAATCCTCTTTTTACATAAATATTATAAACATCAATATGACATATGATGTATGTTATTCATTGGCAGGCATCGAGGAGAAAAACGTTGAAATCAACCTCAAATGTGTCGATCGTCAAGAAACAAATGATCACATTACCCTTGTTACAAATGCTTGTTGTAGCCGTGATCTGAATGAAACCATCGTAGGGGTATGCTTCGTGGGACAAGATCTAACGGCTAAAAAGTTAATCATGGACAAATATACGAAAGTCAAAGGCGATTACGCTAGTATCGTGCGTAGCCCGTGTGCGCTTATTCCGCCTATTTTTATGATGGACGAGTATGGCAAATGCTTGGAATGGAACGACGCCATGCAAAAATTAACCGGTCTGCGAAGGGAAGAAGCCAAGAACCGAATGCTTCTTGGTGAAGTTTTCACCGTTGGTAATTTCGGTTGTCAGGTCAAAGGCGAAGATACTTTAACCAGGCTTAGAATACTACTAAATGAGGTGCTTTCAGGCTTGGATGCAGATAAGATGATGTTCGGTTTCTTTGACCAAAACGGTAAGTATGTCGAAGCGTTACTTTCCGCTAACAAAAGGGTCGACGGAGACGGAAATATTACGGGGGTTTTGTGCTTTTTACACATAACAAGCCCCGAGCTTCAACACGCGATGATGGTGCAACAAATGTCCGAGCAGGCTGCGTTTAATAGCCTCACGAAGGTGTCTTATTTGCGGCATGAGCTCAAGAGTAGTTTAAACGGGATCAAATGTATCGAGGATTTGATGGAATCATCGGAATTGGGCCGAGAGCAGAGACATATTCTGCGTAAGAGCCATTTGTGTCGAGAACAATTAGCGCAGATCGTCAACGATGCTGATATCGAAAGCATCGAGGAATGGTATGGTTTTGTAACTCGTCTTATGGAATTTCGATTATTGTTTTGATTTTATTCGTGTCCACAATCAATATTGCATACAATACAATAAAATCGGCTCTATAAGACACCAAAAATGTTTGAATGTCCAATAGACTACTTTACATGACTTAAAGTTTATAGGATCAAGCAGTTGTGTGTCATATATAAAGGTGTTATAATAGGAATTTGGGCATAACAAGTTTTTTAGGACACTTTTGAAATAAAGTCTCTAATTTTGAGAAGTGTTCGTTTTTAACAAGACATGTTTTTATTAGACATTTTTTTTAAATAATGTCATGTAAAAACATTCATAGGAAGCTCTATTTCAAAATTGTGCTAAAAACTTGTTAGGACGTCCAAAAGCGTCCTATCAACTGTTTGATCATATAAAATTATAAAACAATCTGTTAGTACATTTAGATATATTTGGTGTCATATCGGTCCTAGTTCTTTTGTGCATTTGATGTGGGATAATAGCGTGTGTTTGAATGATGATTAATGGCTACTTGTGATGTTATGGAAACCTGTTTCAGTTATATGGAAATGAAATGTGCCGAGTTCAAACTCGGTGAGTCATTGGAGGTGGTTTTGAATCAAGTGACGAGTCTGAGCCGTGAGCAGAAGGTGGAAGTCGTGTATGATGCACCCGATCAACTGTTATCGTTGTATGTATTTGGTGACAATTTGAGGCTTCAACAAGTCCTTTCGGATTTCTTGTCGAGTGCTCTCAACTTCACTCCGGCAATCGAAGGATCTTCGGTTCTTTTTCGAGTAACTCACACAATGGAACACATCGGAGCCAAGATACAAGTCGCCCATCTTGAATTCAGGTGATGAGTTTACGGATGCACAAAAAAGCCCAAGCCCGATCAGGCCAACTTTTTTCAAGTCTCGGTTAAATCCAAGCATCCAAGCCCGGAAAGCCCGATTGGGTGGGCCTTTTTTTTGCTTACTGAAAATGGAAAAGTTCAGGCCTTGTGCATCTCTAGCTGAGTATTACTCGTGTTTGGAATCTTTTTTTGTTTGGTATTGAACGTTAACATGAAACCGTGGTTGTGAAATGACAGGATTACCCATCCGGCACCGGGGATCCCGGAGAAGTTGATTCAGGATATGTTTCACCACAACCGAAGTGCCTCGAGAGAAGGGCTTGGACTCTACATCAGCCAAAAGCTCGTTAAGATCATGAACGGAACTGTACAGTATCTTAGGGAGGCCGAGAGAGCATCTTTCATCGTTTTGATTGAGCTTCCGTTGGCACCATCATTGACTTCCGACAAAAAACGATCGAAAAGAATCTGAAAACCGAAAGAAATGTTTCGAGATTGAGCAGAAATGGGAGTTTGATGAATCGACTGTGTGTAACTGCTGCTTTTTTGTACAGGAAAAGGGTGGATGATAAAAGAGTTTGAAGCTCACAAATTTCTTTGTACCAAATTTTGAATGTTCTTTATAATATACGAGTCTTGTAACCCAGTCATTTTGACAATTCCCTCCAGTGGTCCAGTTCGTTTTGACGAAACCTCCACTCCCACAGTCGTTCTTCCCGTATACTCCTACTTCTTGCAATCATGCCATAATTGGTTGATGGTTTTACTAAATATATCTCAATTTCTTGTTCTTTTAGTTTAAAAGTAAATCAATTCACCTAATGTTAATATTATATATGCTTATATAAAATAGTATAATTTGCTATTTAGCTAACCGATATCCTAAAAAAAATTGAAATCGAAATCGAAATCGAAGTTACCCTTATTTGGTTAACCAAATTACCTACAAACCTTTTTGGTTTGGATGATTTATTCAGTTTCGGATTCTTTATACCCCTACAGCCTCGGTCACCTAAGTTTTTGTATCCGCCACTGCTCACCAGGTAAGGTAAGTGAAATCGATAAACACTTACGTTATTAGCGTTTGGTAAAAGACCCCTAAACTTATCCAGCCATTAGGAAAATCAGTAGACTCCTCTGATACAAAACGTATATGTAGCCCTAGTACGAATAAAAATTTGCTATCCCAAAATTTCATGTCTCTTTCCGGTAGTGCTACCAGTGAAATTAAGACATGTGAGATTTTATATATTTTGATTTTATTTTATTTTATTTAAAAAAAGTTAACATTAGAGATTATAGCTTGGGACATGAGATTTTATTATATGACAAAATATACGTTGTTCATCACTCTTCTGCTAACAAATAAATACCGACCCGAAGACCCTTGCTTACTGGGTCGGTGACAGAGGTTTCGAATTCAACTGTCTATCTTTTCTCTAATTCGTCACCACTCTTTCATACTCGTTTTTGAATCACTTTCTGTGTATGAAATTAGTCGTTAGTGGATTGGCTCGTAGGGTTTCGTTGAGAGAAGTTTAGACTTTAGAATGTGGATTTACAAAGCAAATGGCTTCATACTGATTATATAGTAGGTATATGCTCATTCATTTGTTAAAAAAATGACTCTTTTTCTTTTTTTCTTGAAAAGGAAATAGGAAATGCCATATGAATTCTTTTTCTTTGAAATCAGCTAATATTCTTGTGGGACAGAGGGTGCCATGTTTCAGAGAAACATTGCATTTACGCACAGACGGCTATCGTACAATTCAAAAACTGCTTCCGTTATAGTGGCGCCATCGTTGGTTCACTTCAAAGACATAATTTCTCTTGATACCCAAAATCCTAATCAAACTTTGCTGTCGAATTCTCCTTCCTCAACCACATTGTTTGATAAATCTCATCTGACCAGCCTTGGTATCACGCAGTTTTCTTCCTCAAATTGGGAAAATTATAATTCACTTGTTAATCGGTATCAGTATTCATGTTCTCATGACAATTCCATGCAGCTCCATGTACAGATTTTTAAAAATGGGTATACTTGTGATGTGTTCTTGCTTAATACCCTTGTCAATATTTATGCAAGAATTGGTGATATGGTATCTGCACGTAAGGTGTTTGATGAAATGCCTTTTAGGAACTCGATTTCATGGTCTTGTTTGATATCAGGGTATACTCGAAACCGAATGCCTAATGAAGCTTGTACTGATTTCCGTGAAATGATTCGTGGGGGATTCTTGCCTGTTCATTATGCTATTGGTAGTGTTTTGAGAGCTTGCCAAGTTCTAGAATCTCGTGGACTTAGATTCGGAATGCAAGTTCATGGGGTAGTTTCGAAATCTTTGAATGTTTTTCATGAGGTGGTATGTAATGGGCTGATTTCGATGTACGGGAATTGCATGGATTTGGCTGATTATGCTTCTTGTGTTTTTGATGAGATGGAAATTAGAAGTTTGGTGTCATGGAATTCCATGATTTCAGTTTATTCTCATAAGGGAGATGCAGTTTCCGCTTTTAAGCTCTTATCTGGTATGCAAGTAGAGGGTTTGCGACCGACTGAGTATACATTTGGAAGCTTAATAACAGCAGCTTCCTCTTTACCCGAGATCGGTTCATTTTTGCTCGACCAGGCGATGTGCACGATAGAAAAGTCTGGATTCCTATTCGACTTGTATGTGGGAAGTGCTTTAGTGAGCGGGTTTGCTAGGTGCGGAAAAATTACCGTAGCTAGGAAGATCTTTGAATTGATGGATGTGAGGAATGTGGTTTCGATGCATGGATTGATGGTTGGTTTAGCAAGACAAAAACACGGAGAAGAAGCTGTTGAAGTTTTCATGGGGATGAAAGATTTAGTTAAATTAACATCTGATTCTTATGCAATACTTCTGAGTACTTTTAGTGAATTCTCTATATTGGAGGAAGGTAGGAGAAAGGGTAGAGAAGTTCATGCTTATGTTATCCGGAACGGGTTAAGTGATTCCAATGTTGCTATCGGAAACAGTCTGATAAATATGTATGCCAAATGTGGCACAGTTACTGATGCTGCTTCTGCTTTTAAGCTTATGATAAACAAAGATGAAGTTTCATGGAATTCGATTATTACTGGCTTTGATCAGAATGCTTATTTTAGAGATGCAGTTATGATGTTTTCTGTAATGAGGAGAAATCAACTGATGCCAGCGAATTTTACACTGATCAGTGCTTTGAGTTCATGTGGTAGTTTAGGTTGGTTAAGGTTAGGTGAACAAATACACTGTGAAGGGATTAAGTTGGGACTGGATACTGATGTTTCGGTTTCAAATTCTCTCATTGACTTTTATTCAGAGACGGGATGTATAAATAACTGCAAGAAAGTGTTCTTATTGATGCATGAATATGATCAAGTTTCATGGAATTCCATTATTGGTGCATTCTCTGATTCTGATTCTTTAGTTCCTGAAGCTGTTGAATATCTCGTGGAAATGATGCGTGGTGGGTGGCGCCCTAACTTGATAACCTTTGTAAATATCCTCGGAGCAGTGTCATCTCTTTCCATATATGAACTCGTGAGGCAGATTCACGGGTTAACACTAAAATACCATTTTGCCGATGATAATGCGGTGGAAAATGCAATTCTCTTGTGTTATGGCAAATGTGGATATATGGATGACTGTGAGAAAGTTTTTTCAAGAATTGTTAAAAAGGACGAGACGAGTTGGAATTCCATGATCTCTGGCTACATTCATAGTGAACTTTTAAACAAGGCTATGGATTTGGTCTCGCTTATGCTAACAAATGGCCAGAGACTAGATTGCTTCACTTTCGCTACTGTTCTTAGCGCATGCGCTTCAGTTGCGACATTGGAGCGTGGCATGGAAGTTCATGCTTGTGGGATTAGGGCTTATTTGGATTCTGATGTGGTGGTTGGAAGTGCACTGGTTGACATGTACTCCAAATGTGGAAGAATCGACTACGCTTCGAGGTTTTTCACATCAATGCCTTTAAAAAATGTCTATTCTTGGAACTCGATGATATCTGGATATGCTAGGCATGGACATGGAGACAAATCTCTAGAGACTTTCACAAAAATGAAGCTAGAAGGCCAACTTCCTGATCATGTGACCTTTGTTGGTGTTCTATCGGCTTGTAGCCATATAGGTTTAGTTGATCAAGGGTTTGATCATTTTAATTCCATGAGTGAAGTATACGGACTAAAGCCTAAAATGGAACACTTTTCTTGTATGGTGGACATTCTTGGACGGGCTGGTGAGCTCGATAAGATGGAGGAGTTTATAAACGAGATGCCGATGAACCCAAGTGTGCTTATTTGGAGAACTGTACTCGGAGCTTGTTGCAGAGCAAACGGTCAGCAAACAACAAACTTAGGTAAGAGAGCTGGCGAAAAGCTATTGGAATTGGAGCCTAATAATGCAGTGAACTATGTGCTTCTTTCTAATATGTATGCATTCAGAGGTAAATGGGAAGACATGAAAAAGACTCGCTTATCAATGAAACTAGCAGCAGTGAAGAAGGAAGCTGGTTGTAGTTGGGTCACCATGAAAGATGGTGTTCATGTTTTTGTAGCTTCTGATAAATCACACCCTGATACGGAAGCAATCTACGAAAAGCTCAAGGAGTTGCAAGGGAGAATGAGGGAGATGGGATACGTGCCTGAGATTAGATACGCGCTTCGTGATCTTGAACTTGAGAACCAAGAGGAGATCTTGAGCTACCATAGTGAGAAACTTGCTGTTGCTTTTGTTCTTACGCGAAAATCAGAATTGCCCATTAGAATAATGAAGAATCTTCGGATTTGTGGGGACTGTCACACAGTTTTTAAGTACGTTTCAAAGATCGAGGGTCGGGTAATAGTTGTCAGAGATTCGAATAGATTCCATCATTTTGTTGATGGTAACTGTTCTTGTGGGGATTACTGGTAACTGTATCAGATTTATTACCTTGGAGGGTATTAGCATCTACATAGTGATTTCTAGCATCCCAGGGATTCATGATATATATTAACGCAAAAACTTGCTTGTGGGATGAAGGGCATTGGTCGACCCATTGTTCATCACCGTACGTTTTTAAATCCTTTCTTGCATCATCGTTTATGTGACCCATGGATGTTCCATCACATTGTTCATTGTTTGTTTTACTTATGATTAGGTTTATATACTATTTCCTCCACTTTTTAAAATTTAGATTGTTTCTGTAATATTTATGTACTCAAAGATGTAACGAGTAGAGTAAAAATGACATGTAACAAATTACTTGATGCTTTTGAGATTTTTTTGCTACTCTGAACTGTTAATTAGGTGATCATTTTGGCTGAAAAAAACAGAATTCTATCCATTCCTCATGAATACGTCAAGTATGTATCATTTAATATTCATACCGACTTTGCTAGTGAATTTACAGGCATATATTTCTATATGATGATGTTTCTGCTATCAGGCCTTATGTAGTTTAAAAAAATTCAATTACAATATCTAATTTTATGTTTCACACAACAAAATTTAAGAACGGGGATGTGAAAAGTAGGATTGCACCCGGTATCATCTTGGTGTTGCTATATGTTGATTTGATTTTTTGGCATTTGAGAAGAGTGGTTCTTGTAGAACTTGGGTTCTCTTTGAGTTAAAACTTGACTTGGGGAGGATCGTTGTTTCTTATTTTCGTTGCTTAGTTTAGTGAGCAATCTGATTTGCATCCTGATCTTTGTAATTGAATTCATAGAATCTCAAATCATATATTGTTATTAGTAATTTCCAGACACAATGCATACTTGTCTTAGTTACATCTTGCTTTTGATGTATTGAATGGATGCTGGAGGTTTTTTATTGGGTCGGCATACGGGTAGGGTTATAATTTAAGTGGCATCACTGACATATTGTAGTTGAGCATTAGTTTACTATGGGAAGTTCTGTGGTTTGCTCAGGTGCTGGCTCAGATCTGCTTGATGTCAATATCCCCTTTGATGTTTCTGTGTTTTTATATTCCCAAATGGCTGGACAAAAGGTTGGTTTTACCCCCTTTTGGAGGTGGGTTCATGGATATTTCAAGGGGGCGGCTGAGATTGCAGATTTTTGGTTATTTGATTACGGTGTGGCCTGATTTTGATCTAGCTACGCACCTGGGATTTTGCTCGGTTCTAATTCTTGGATGCTAGATTTGTTTTTGTATTTGAAGGGCTTATGTGTGCTTTTGACTTGGTTCCTTTTTGGCCAATGGTTTCACCAGGGTTTTTTTTTATGATTGCTTCTGATCTGTGGGTGTTTCTCTTAAGATGGATTTCTTGGTGCAATACTCTTATTGTCCTGGTTGGTATGATCTCTTTATTACTGAAGATAATGATCAGTTGGTATGATGGGTGGAGTCAAATTGGTTGGCTTTATTATCCAAATTTGTATTTGTAAGATGATGGTTAAAGGCTGCCAATGTTTTTGCTTTCTCAAGATGAGACTATGGTTTCATTTTCAGATTTGGTTCTTCATCGTTCATAAGTGATTATGATCTATAAGGTGTATTACTCAAAAGCTGATGGATGATATCAGAAGCTTCTTAAATTGCAGTCTCGTTTCTTATGTTCTGAATGAAAGTTTTCCTCAGGGTATCATCCCCTTTTATCCAAAAAAGAAAAAAAAATCTCCCTTTAAGATCATGTTTTTTCTTTTAGTTATTCTGTCCTTTGTATTCATTTTTGAATTGTTGTTTAAGATTGCCAGGTACGATATATAGATGCCACTTTTTAAGCATGTGCTGAGATTTGGATTTCATGGGAGAAGAACAAGAAAGCCTGGCCAAAATATTTCTTACGAGAAGCCATGAAGCTTATGACGCACGCCTGACTAAGTCATGAATGGTACATCAAACACACTTCTGAATATCGGCCACTTATTTACTCGCACCATAGTCCCAACTGCGGCTCAAGTTCAGTCTCTTTGGTACAATTACGCCGGCAACAAATCTCATAATGCCATTAAAAGGTAAGTATTTTGGTTTCCTGGCTGTGCAATTCCGCTCAAAATCTTTAAATCATTACAATTTTTTCCGAATGTATAATATTTATCTTGTTTTGTATGATGTTTTTCTATAGAAGTATCAATATTTGTTCTTTCTTGATGATATATATATATTCTTAGCATAGACACATTTTCAAAGACGGGGTAGGAAGGATCTATAACAAGATAGACATTTGCTTATGTTATCTGATTAACATCCATGATGAACACCAGGATCCTTCCCTGCTGCTGGTTAGGTTACTTGGTGAAGATAGACTAAATGTTGTAGATGAAAGATCTCAGTTCTTGTTAATTTTGATGGAACCCTTTGTTTTGTTTCTTCTTGGCACAATTGATAAGTTCCAGCCTGCATATAGGTTTGCGGTTTGAGATATATTTCCTGAAAAGGTTGTATCCCACAAAAAGAATTATTTTCATCGTCATTTACTTATCTCTCATAAAAAATAACGGATGGTGGAACTATACTTGGCTTTTGAAGAATAGGTGTCCGTTGTCTACCTTTCGTACACATCAGATGAGGGGTAGATTTGTGGTAGTCAACATGCCATGGTGGTGAAGGGCTATATGGAATGGAGAAAGTGTTTTCATGTTCTCATGCATCACTCTGCTTTCAGGAAAAGGAAAACTAGCAAAACATAAAATAAATTATTTCAACTTATTCCTTTTGGGATTGTTGCTGTATACCAATAAAAGTTGTCCCATTTTGTTTGCATATATGTTGGAATAAATAGTTAGAGTTATCTTTCTAGTCATTTTGTGCTACATGTGCATTATGTAATGTGTTTGTTTTGATAATTGTGTTGGTTATTTGAGTGCATAGCTGTTGTTCTTTGAAAATTGAACCGAAAGTTTTACGGGTTTACTGATTCATCTTCAGCCTATTCAACAGGCGACATATGGTGTTAGTTTCAAAGGGGATATCATTCATGAATCAACAGCAAGACAGGCAGAGAGGCGATGTAATTGGTAAGCATACAGTTACGAAATCTTGCCATCATCCAATCACTGGATTATGCATGTTTCATCACATCGTTCATTGTTTGTTTTATTACGAATCACGATTCGGTTTATACATTGTATTCTCCATTTTTTTAAAATTTAGAGTGTTTCTGTAATGTTTATGTACTCGAAGATGTAAGGAGTAGAGTAAAAATGACACGTCACAGATTACTTGATGCTTTTGAGATTTTTTTTGCTACTCTGATATCTGAATTATTAATTTAATTATTGTTTTGACTGGAAAAAACATAATTCTATTTATTTCCCATGAAAGTGATGCAAATTTCATATTTAGAATAAGTCAAGTATGCGTCATACTTAAAATTCACATCAACTTTGCTAGTGAATTAACATCCATATGTTTCTATATCATGAGCAGACCTATAGGTTGGGGAGCAGGGTCCAGTGCATCCGTTTAATCTAAAATTGTTTGAAGAATTTTTTTTAGGGTAAAAAAGGTGCTGCCGCTTAAAATTGAGGGGGTGGTCCGGAATATTAGATAAATGGCTGGGATAAGAGTACATTAAACTTAAAAATGAAGGGACCAAATGAAATCTGTTCCATTTTATGTTAATCTATATCTATACTATATAATGAAAATTCTAAAACGGTTATACGGGTACAATCTTTTGTACAATAACATTTACCATCCTTAATCTTTTATGCAATAACATTTACTACCCTTATAATGTTACATTTACCACCCTTACAATTACTTATTTAATTTATTTTATATCCCTAACTTTTCCATTTTTCATTTTACACCGTTATCATATTAACACAAATAATCGCATATGAACAAAAATGCAATGAAAAAATGCGTTCATTTTTTTACAAATTATACCATTATAATCGTCTCGTCAATACCTTCAAAACGAGTCCAATATTGAATATTTTTTAATTTAACCGTACTATTAAATATCAGAATTTATACTATATAATGAAAAAACTAAAACGGTTATTGTATAAACTTTTGTACAATTACATTTACCACCCTTACAATGTTACATTTATCATCTTTACAATTACTTATTTAATTTACTTTATCTCCTTTATTTTTTCATTTTTCATTTTACACCATTATCATATTAACACAAATAATCATATATTAACAAAAATGCAATGAAAAAATACGTTCATTTTTCTACAAGTTATATCATTATAAGCGTCTCCTCAATATCTTCAAAACGAGCTCAATATTGAATATTTTTTAATTTAACCGTACTATTAAATATCATGAATATCTACGAAATAATTTGTTTTTCTATCCATACGTTTTATTAGCACGTTAAAAATACATAATCGTAAAATACGTTTCATTCTTATTATAAATAATATCATTATAATTTTTTTCGTCAATAATTGTAATATAAACTAATTATTGAATATCTTTATGGGTTTAGGTTTCATAAGTTATGATTCTTAGGTCATGGTTGATTATTGATGAAATATATATAAGGAAATACATTAATTGTTCGTTCTTTACTTACATTCCGCTGCATCGTGCGGATATATGCCTTGTATTTTATGAAATATGCAGTAATTAAACAAAAATACAAAGACGGAGGACCAAAACTGCAATGTGTGATTTTTTTTAAAAGAAGAGCACGAGAGGCTTAACATTTTTAAAACAAACAGCGCCGAGAGCTTCTCTGCCTCTCAGCTTGAAGCTTCAGCCAGAACTCACTCTCAGCCTCTCAGGCTCCGGCTAGTTCTCTCGGGTCACTCTCTCAATCTCTCATTCAGGTTTTGTCCCAAAACCTAACGCAAATTTAAAATCTTACATTAAATTTGATATTAGTCATTTGCCCTAAATTGATTAGTTATAATGTAATGTAATTATTGTTTACATGATTTCATGGGTTTGTTTTGAGATTTTACATTCGAGTAATTAAATTTTGACTCTTAGGCCTATACTTTTGCCTGATGTTAAATTTTCTTAGATTATTTTTAATTTTCTCAACCTTAGTTGTTGTCTTGTTGATGCTAATTTGTTTATTCAATCTAGGGTGTTCTTAAAATTTGGTTAGTTAATTTTAATTTATAAATCCTACATGCATAAACAAACAAAATTATAAACCTAGAAAATTAAAAGTAAAAAGATAACGGAGAATCAAATCTTTAAAGTTGAGAACTTTTACGAAATCAATCCAAAAAACTAGAAAATTCTCTTGAAATCAACAAAAAACCGAAAAATTCTTTCGAAATCAACCAAAAAAACTAAAAAAGTCGCTAGAAATAAACCAAATTTTTTTAAAAATTCTTCGAAATCAACCAAAAAACTTAAAAAATCCTTCGAAGGCGGAATTCGTTAAAAACACATTGAGCGGCTTCGCAGGCATTTGATTCCACTTAGAGGTGCACCCACTCGGCGAAAATTCTGAGCCCGCCACTGTTCTATATGATGATGTTTCTACTATCAGGCTTTATGTAGTATCGAAGACTTCAATCACAATAAGCATCGAGTTTTATGTTTCACACAACAAAATTTAAGAATGGGGATGTGAAAAGTAGGATTGCACCCGGTGTCATCTTGTCGTTTTGATTCTTTGGCATTCTTTGAGTTGTTTCTGTTTCTCTCATTCTTCTTTTACGTTCTTGGTTGATGTGTTTAGTTGCAGTTTACGGGTTTGAGTTGAACACTTCATTTTGCATTGCTGTGTTAGTTTCCTAACACTTGTTGCTGTTGTTCATATGGTTTGCATTGCATTGGTCTTTGTTTTGCCTTGTTGTATCATATGTACAAGAACCAACTAATTTTCCAACAAATCAAGAATAGAGAAGGGACTCTGATCATACTTTCACTCTCTAAGATTTGACCCCATCTAAGGTAGTTAACTACTTAATTATACTAGAGTCAGAGTTATAATAGGATTTTGTCTAACTAAATACATAATAAAGTATGCCAATTGTAAACTGATACATACTATGAAAACATATGGTTTAGCTATGTGTTTCTTTTACTTACGACATGGCAAAGTGTACAAAGCTTTTAGCCTCCTGGTTGTGTTGATCTAAAATATGTCTCCACTGTATTATTATTTTGCATGCACGAGTCTTTATTTGAGTAGGATTTTATTTGAGTGCGAAGGCATTATATGATGTTGCTTGTAATTAGACGATTCTCTCAATCACCCTTGAACACGGAAAACGGACTCATATGCATGCCTTCTCTAGTTTTGATGGTAGTGTCTCAAGCAAACACCTTGCTTTGAGAACTCAAAAGTTTGATTGTATTATGCTTATACCTACTCATTGTTTCTTGATTTAGTATGGCCATGTTATTGAAAAATCATCATTTGGTTAGCCATAAGGTAGCTTATACAGTTATACACTAGCTTTCTGGAAAACTACTTCAAGTAGCGTTTCGGTAAGCTCTAGGGTTTTTTTTCCACATTATACCAATCATTCCCCTTATGTTTATCCAATTAATTTTTCATTGTGTCCTTTGAGGTCATTTTATATTGCCAGCTAGTCTTTATCATACATGACTAGTTTATCAACTAAAATCGATTTGCCATTTTAGATGTCTTAGAAGTTGTCCGGCATCAATTAAAATCGGTTTGGTTGCCTGACAGCTTCATTTATGCTAAATATTATTTTGTTCATCATACATGACTAGTTTATCAACTTAAATATTTGTTTGTTGTATTCACAAGTCTTTAATTGAGTAGTATTTTAAGAGATAAATCACGTGCACAGTAAATTAGTAAACATTTGCATCCTAATCAATTACTTCCTAATATACAAATCAAACTACTAGTTCAATAAGTATCTCATGTAAAAATTATAGTTGATTATGTTCATTATTAATCTATATGTGTAAGATTGCATATGTAAGATGTTCGCAAACATGTGCTATTTAACTTCTAATCTTTTTGTTTATAACTTGAGCTTCCTTGATTTTAATAAATGCAACCAGAACTTTAGTCAATGTTTTAGTTTTGAATTATGTATGATGAACTTGAACAACTAATGTTATGTTTTATGTTTGTTTGGATTGATATAATAAGATGTCTCGAACAAGTAATGTTGTGTTTGTAACTTGTATTTGCAAGTGATATATGGTAGTTTATACTTGTTGTCAAACGGTCATGTTTCATCCGATACTAAGGGTTAAAATGATAATTGTCTGTCTTTTGAGACTGTCCATTTTTCATTGTGCAAGGGGCTGTTTGATTGTATCTGACTGAATCAGAGGTGAAACTTGTTAGGTAAATGTATAATAGCATCTGAATCATTCCAACATTCTCTAAAATCGCTCATTTTCTAGGGGATCTGCTGCCTCATTTCCATGATTACCCTTGTCTTTGTTGTTGCTAGTCGTCTCCTCTGCTTGTTCGATTTCTCTGAAGCATCCAGGTATACAGGAAGGGGTGCTAGTTGACTGAACGAAGCTTTCGATTCCTTCCTCAGGTGAATCAAAAACCCAGCAACGAAGTTTCAATCCTGCATCTCCCACTTGTTTGTGTAGACTTCAGATTCAGCCACGGATGTGTTTGATTTCTTCAGTTTTACTACTGGTATGTTTCCTTCTTCTACTTCTTGTATTAGATTTCTTTGATTCCACTATTGTTGTGTCTATTTCTTGTGACTATTGATGAACACCAAGCGTTAGATAAAAGTTATGTTAGAAATTGCTGCTAATTTCTCGGTAGGTTACTGAAGAATGAAAATTTGTTTTAGGGAAGAAGTCATGTTTATGAAAGCTCAAATCTTAAGGTGCTTAGGTTTGTGTTTGTGTACGTGTCATGAAAACTCCTTAATTTTAAATGTAGATCCTGGCAAATTTATTGGTCAACAGATTAAGTAATTAGGGATCCTAGAGTTCGCTTGGATGACTGAAACCGACTGGATGAGCTTGGTTTGAATGCTTGCTATTATTTTACATTCTTCATTTGGAAGCATCCATAATTGTTGAATGTATATGTTTGTAATTCGTGTTTGCATTGCTTGGTTTTGATTATACCTTTTATAAATGTTATCTGCCTCCACGAGTCTTGATGCTTGTTAATATTGCATGTGGCAGAAAGTTGCTCATCCTAAACTACACTCATTTCTCACGACCTGATCCTAACCGAGTTCAAATCAGTCCTTCTGTCCCTTATATTCTATTTTTGAACTGTTATTGAAGATTGCCAGGTGCTATACATGGATGCCACTTTTTAAGTAAATGCTGAAATTTGGACTTCATGGAACAACAAGAAGAAAGTATGGCCGAACTTTCTCATGAGAAGCCATTGAAGTTATGAAGCACACCTGATAAGTCATGAATGGCACATCAAATGCGCTTCTGAATATCAGCCACTTATTTACTCGCACCACGGTCCCAACTCCAGCTCAAGTCGAATCTCTCTTATACACTTATGCCGCCAGTAAATCTCTCACAAACATCACGAAACTCCATGCCCGTCTCATCGTATCGGGCTTCCTTGCGCCATGGGAATCACGCTACATTCCTGCTCTTCTCGCATCTGGGTATGCGTTATCCGGTCACGTTCCCTATGCACGGCAACTGTTTGATGGATTGCATCAGAGAACTAAGCGTGCATACAATAGTATGATAAAGTTGTATACAGAGAAGGGATTGATGCATAATGCAGTCGAGATGTTTGTGGAAATGTTTAAGTCGGGAAGAACGAAGCCGGATAGGCTTACGTACCCTTTTGTGGTTAAGGCTTGTTCTGCATTATCGATGTCAAACTTTGGTTTATTGGTTCACGGCTTGATTATAAGTAGCGGTGTTGATTCAAATACGTTCGTTGGTAATTCATTGCTGGCAATGTACATGAGTTTTGGTGAGAATGATAGTGCTAGACAAGTTTTTGATGGGATGGATGACAAGTGTGTGGTCTCTTGGAACACTTTGATAAGCGGGTATCTCAAAAACGGATTTGCCAACGAGTCTTTGAGGGTTTTCAAGGAAATGGTTGATGCTGGAGTGGAGATCGATAACGCCACCGTTGTTTCAGTCCTCCCTTCGTGTGCTTATCTGAAAGCATTGGAGGTGGGGATAGAGGTTCACAATATGGTGAAAGAGAAGGGTTTGGACGAAAATTTATTCGTTAGAAATGCTTTGGTGGATATGTATGTGAAATGCGGTCAAATGGAAGATGCACGAGCCATATTTGACGAGACTAATCGAAGAGATGTAGTAACCTGGACGTCCATGATCAATGGGTACATCGTAAACGGTGATCCAAGAAGCGCGATATCACTTTGCCCGTTAATGGTGCTTGAAGGTGTACTGCCTAATGCTTTAACTTTGGCATCTCTCCTATCAGCCTGTGCGGATTTGAAGTATTTGAAGCACGGTAAGAGCTTCCATGGATGGGCAATGAAGAACGATCTTGATTCCGATGTAAATGTGGAGACTGGATTAGTCGACATGTATGCAAAATGTGTACTTCTCGCTTACAGCTTTCGCGTGTTTAACAGAACGTCAAAAAAGAGAACGGCCCCATGGAATGCAATACTTTCTGGATGCACCGAGAACGGGCTCGGTAGAGAAGCAATAATGTTGTTCAAAGAAATGAGACTATCGGAATGTGTAGCACCCAACGAAGCAACATTAAAATGTCTTCTACCTGCGTACGCCATAACAACAGATCTTAGACATGTAACGAGCTTCCATGGTTATCTAATACGATCCGGGTTTCTCTCAAAAAGCGATTTAGCCACCGGTTTAATCGATATATACTCAAAGTGCGGAGCTTTGGAACAAGCACACATGAGCTTCAACGAGGTTCCGTCAAAAGAACGGGATATTATTTTGTGGAGTGTGATAATCGCTGGTTACGGGAAACACGGGAATGGAGGAGCTGCTGTTTCTCTTTTCAATCAAATGGTTCGATCCGGGGTGGAACCAAATGAAGTCACGTTTACTTCTGTTTTACACGGGTGCAGCCATTCGGGATTGGTGGACGAGGGGTTGAACTTATTTCGCTTCATGGTCAAAGATCATAAAGTCGACCCTCGTCCTTACCATTACACATGTATCATCGATCTTCTTGGTCGAGCGGGGAGGCTGGAGGAGGCATACGAGTTGATTACGACGATGCCGACGGCTCCGAATCATACGGTTTGGGGTGCGTTGTTGGCTGCGTGTGTGGTTCATGAGAAGGTAGAATTGGGAGAAGTGGCTGCAAAGTGGCTGTTTGAGTTAGAACCTGAGAATACTGGTAATTATATCTTGATGGGGAATATTTATGCTGCTGCTGGAAGGTGGGAGGAGGCAGAGAATGTGAGAAATATGATAAATCAAATAGGACTCAGGAAATCACCAGCTCATAGCTTCATAGGAACCAGACATGAATGATGAAGCCGGCTTTCGGTTCGTATAAAGTTCCGTTTGAATGCCTTTTGAAGGTACATTTGTATGTTACAAATGAAAAGCGAACTGATTTGTAGCAAAATACAACTAAAAACAAACATACATACATACATAAAGAGTTGAACTATATAGATCTATAGAGATGCACAAAAAGAACCCAATTCCAAAGCCCGGGTTGGAAAGGCTTAATCGGGGTTTTTTTCAACCCGACTGAAAACAGGCTTGGAATGCCTGGGTTCAGACCAGGTTGTGCACCTCTAGTTCAATGTGTTTGTATCTTAGGTCGAGTCATCTACCATGCAGCCAATTTTTGTTAGTTTTTGATTTAGAAAAGGATCATATTTTTCTTATAATTTGATCCATTTTGTTCCCCTTTCTAAGAAAGATTTTATTATACTTTATATTCTTTTAGTTAAGTTAAAATAAATATATATCAACCCAATTAACGTATATACATATATGGGGTGAATTCAAACGAGAACAACATTATTTTACAAAAATGCGAGAAACATATGACGTTATAGTCTATCACATGTGATATCAAATAAGAGATGCAGAGTTGCAGACGACCTTTGGCATGACCTAAGCAGCAGGTCAAGTCTCCTACACACCATCAGGTCCGTTCATGTGTATTATCATGTATGGTATAAGCATCTTCGTAAAATGATAGTGTCCTAGTTTGATGAGTAAATGCATCATATATGGTTGAAAGGTGAGCATAAAAAGTTGAAGATACCTACAATGTACAAAAGGTTGTGATATAAAAGCTGAACCTAATTGGATTAGTTGATATGTTGGGGGTCATTTATCACACGTAGGGGTGATCATGGTACCGGGCCGGTACCGGTACCGATTTTCCCGAATCCCGAATGTGGTCTAAAGGCGGTACCGAATACCGAACCGAGTAATCATATACGGTACCGATACCGGGTATTCGGTATTCGTCCCGAATTTCCCGAACATTTCAATTCCATATAAAAAAACATTCATAAATACGAAAATCTATATCAAAAAAAGTATTCATAAATACGAAAATCCATATCTATTCCATATAAAAAAAACATTCATAAATACGAAAATCCATCCGTTCCAAAACAGGATTCAAGAAGCAAAGAGTTTTATATTAAATAATGAATAATCGTTTATAGGTTTATCAATGTATTATTTCAACTGGAACTTACTATTCTTTCTTTCTATAGGTAAATTTGATCAAAGATTTCCCTTTTTTTATACAAAATCTCATTTTAATACATGGTAAAATCTCTAATTAAGGGGCTGTTTGGTTGGTTTTCCATTAAGTTCTGTATGAATAAAGTTGTCTGTGCGAATTAATTTGTCTGTATAGTTTTGAAAGGTTTTTATTTGAGAGAGTTTTTTCATAGATGGAAGGAACATGTTTTTTAATGGGAGGGACTGGTTTGGAAAAAATTTGGCTTCTCCCCCTTGAAATCTTACTGAATAAGTCACTTTCTATATTATTAAGTCACTACCAAATAGTCATATATAGTTGTTTGAATAAGCTGTGAGTCTCATTAAGCTCATTAAGTTGTTAACAAACATGCCCTAAACCAGCTAATGAGTTATGACCTTTAGCAAAATAAACGGGCCAAACACCATTTTAAATTTAGATGACACCTTCATTGATTTGGGCCTGATCCAAATCTGTATAAAAATCGAGTCCTTCGAAGGCCCATAAATCAACAACATTGACTTCTTACAAACAATTATACATACATACAATATAAAGGGGAGCGAGTACAAAAACAGAACAGCGGAAATTCTGCAGAAATAACAAGACCCACCACCTCAAAATCAAAATGAAAGAATGCTGAAAATGAAAAGGGTTTCTCTCTTTCTGAGGTTTTATTAGTATGATTCTCATCTTCAAAACCCTAACTCCCTCTTCCTGGTACGTCAATTTTCCCTGTTTCAGTCCTCTTTCAATTCAATTGTGCTCTGATTGATCTTTATATACAAATTGAAATCTGTCGATTTTCATGAATTAAAAGGGATTTCTAATTTTCTATGCGGTGGATTACATATGTATCGTCTTTTACTTACTTCATTCTCGAATAAAAGCTACAATTCTGAACTTCAACGTTAAACCTAATATTCTTCAAATGTAAATTGATACGGATTTTGTTGCTAACATAGAATCAGTATTACTTCTTACCAAGTTTAGTTTAGTTAGCATTTTTAGTGGAAAGTTGTAATCATTTGCAATTCTCAAGTCTAACAGTAATCTGATTACCATCCAAAGTCAAAGTGCATGAGTACTGTGAATGTCACCTATTAAAACTATCACATTGCTGATTAGAAGTAATTGCATCTGTTAATTATTTTGATAAAAATCTTACAAAATTAGGATATATATACTTAATTGTTGGGATCTTTTTAGCAATTTCGTTGAGTCAACCGGCCTTTTGTTTGTTCGATGTCGTTTTTGCTTTGTGTAGCTTTTAGTAGTTTGATATGAAGTGGCTATGATTTATTTACTTTACAAATTTTGTGGCTTAGTTTTGTATACCTTATGATTTGAGGTTAATAGGAGCTAATTTAAGTACCAATCTTATCAGTTTTATGACCAAGGACCAGGATCACTGTTAGTTAGAAGTGTTTCATTTTATCTTATGGTGGTTTAGTTTCAAATTTGTAAGTTTCTTTAATATATTAACTTGTTTGGTTTGGTTAAGAAACTGACAAACTTTCTTGACTGTTTGCAGCTTATGTGATTCTGTTGTGGGTGATGGCGGCAAAACCGTTAAACAACATCTGGATTCGACGCCAGCAATGCCCTTGTGGGGATTGGAAATGTTATATTAAATATGAAGGAGATGATCAGACAAATGGAGGCTCTGAATTGGTAAAGAGTGATGGAGCAACACCATCATTGTCGGATGTTATCTTCACACCGTATGTCGGTCAGATATTTAAAAGTGACGATGAAGCTTTTGAGTACTACTGCAACTTTGCCAGAAAGAACGGATTTTCTGTTAGGAAAGCACGCTCAACTGAGAGTCAAAATCTAGGGGTTTATAGGAGAGACTTTGTTTGTTACCGATCTGGGTTTAATCAGCCAAGAAAAAAGGCGAATGTGGAGCACCCAAGGGACCGGAAATCAGTAAGGTGTGGATGTGATGCAAAATTGTACTTGACAAAGGAGATTGTTGATGGTGTAACACAATGGTATATTTCTCAGTTTAGTAACATTCATAATCATGAATTATTGGAAGATGATCAAGTACGTCTCCTCCCTGCCTACAGAAAAATACAAGAGTCTGATCAAGAACGCATTCTTTTACTCACGAAAGCGGGGTTTCCTGTCAATCGCATAGTGAAGGTTCTGGAATTAGAGAAGGGGGTTCAACCAGGACAGTTACCCTTCATAGAGAAGGATGTCAGGAATTTTGTTAGGACATGCAAGAAAACTGTTCAAGAAAATGATGCCTTACTTACTGAAAAAAGAGAAATTGATATGTTGGCACTTCTTGAGTCTTGCAGAACTACTGCAGAAAGGGATGATGGATTTGTATATAACTATACAACAGATGAGAACGGTAAAGTCGAAAATGTTTCATGGGCATATGGGGATTCCATTCATGCTTTTTCAGTTTTTGGAGATGTGGTTACTTTTGAAACCACGTATCGGTCCATCACCTACAATATGCTTCTTGGCGTGTGGTTTGGCATCGACAATCAGGGCAAGGCTTTTCTGCTGGGGTGTGTTTTGCTTCAAGATGAAACTAGTCAGTCCTTTTCTTGGGCCTTACAGGTTGGTGACAATCTCTAAATGGTCATTGAATATCTGTACTTACACATCTTCTTATTGCAATCTTATTATGAAACAGGCTTTCATGCAATTCTTGAGAGGAAATCACCCGCAGACGATTGTAACAGATATAGATTCAGGTCTCAGAGATGCTATTGCCACTGAGTTTCCAAATACTAAACACGTCATATGCATATGGCATGTGCTGTCTAAATTGTCCAGTTGGTTCTCTCTGCCGCTTGGATTGCAGTATTCAGAGTTCAAATCCGAATTTGAGTTGCTGTGTCATCTTGAGAACATAGAGGATTTTGAGAACCAATGGAACCACCTCGTGGCTCGCTTTGGAATTGGAGCAGATAAACACGTGGCTCTCCTGTTTTCTTACCGAGCTTCCTGGCCTGTTGCATACATCCGAGGTTACTTTCTTGCACGTACAATGACAGTCGACTACATGAAGTCCATGGATAAATTCATGAAGAATATCTTGAGCCCACATTCGTCTTTCAAGAATTTTTTTGAACAGGTTTGTTAGGTGCTCATTATCCAAACTCGGCAGTCTTTCACTTAGTCCAGAAGATTGACATTTTTATGCTATTTCTTCCCCTTCTTTGTAGGTAAGTGTTGCTGCAAATGTTTCTTTTCACAACAAAGAGAGGCTATCATATTTACCCATTAAGACTTGTCTACCTCTTGAAGAACATGCCCGAAGCATTCTTTCCCCTTATGCATTTAACGCCCTGCAACAGGAACTTGTGCTGTGCATGCAGTATGCAACAACAGATATGGCTAACGGCTCATATCTTGTGAGACATTATAATAAATTGGAAGGAGAGTGTCTTGTGATTTGGATACCAGATAATGAACAAGTTCATTGTTCTTGTAAAGAATATGAACACTCTGGTATTTTATGCAGACATTCTCTCCGAGTACTTGTACTCAAGAACTACTTTCAAATCCCCGAAAAATATTATCCCCTGCGATGGCGAATGGATAGTTCCCTAGTCCTCTCTGATGATCATATACCACAAGACAGCAATGACGAGTGTTCTGAGACCTTCCACTCTCTCACTTCAACTCTATATTCAGAATCGTTGATCTCCAAGGAGCGTTTCAGTTATGTTCATAGAGAACTGACGCAGATTCTTGACATTGTTAGAAACATGCCCGTCTTCGATGAAACCGCTCTGGAGTTGGCACCTAATAATGCCAACGAGTTATAGGTGTTCATGAAAGTTGGTAAATTAACTTCCTTGAACATTTCCTGTTCTCTTTTTCACATAGGTCACCAGAAGATTTACAAATAATTCGGATTAGTGCATTGTCTTGGATCAAGAAAATTCATACTACATTTCTAGTTAAATTACATAGAAATATTAAGATATAGAACTGTATTCCTGTTTCCTGTTGGCAGACTGCAGCCTTCGTCGCTCTGCTCTTCTTTTTTGTTTTTTTGTATTTCTTAAATGTACAGTTAACTAAATGAATCTGTTAATTTTTGATTTCTTATTGTGTTCCTAGAAATGTCATGTGATTTCAGTGCAATGCCTGGCCCAAATAAATACTAATGACCCAGAAGTAGAAAAGATTGGAGTTTAGTGTCGCGACTAATATTCACAAAGATTATGAGGTTGGTTCTTAGAGCAATTTCTGCTAACTTGTTTCTAATCACTTTATTTTGTCCGTTGCTTCTCAAGAGAAGTCTCTACATTGGTACGTGTATTCTGCCCTTCCGTTCTTTTTGTGTATCTTTTATGTTTCTTATAATTTATCTTGCAGTTTTGGTCAAAATTGTATATTATATGGTCATGGAAAGATGATATGCCGTACAAGATGATAGCATCTTAATGTCTTTTAGATAGTTGTATTGATGCAATTGTAGATGAATAAAGCTAGAATCTTTTCGAGGAATTTATATTGAGCTATTTACGTTGATACAATTGTAGAGTACAACACTTCTTGGACGTATTCCAGTCATTCTCAGGGGCGGGGCGGCACCCTGTCATCATGGATTTTGGTTGGCTTGAAGAGATGAACTCAACCAGTCATTGTGAGTATGCTCTTGTGCCGACTCTTTGCACTTTTAGTATGAATATCGAATAATTTATTAGTAGTAGACCTTATAAATTTTATATTATATGATTTTCTTTTCCTTGCGTAAATAATGTCGCAGTATATCGAAGTTTATAGATTGATTCATGTGAAACTGATAGAAAAGGCAAATCTCTTGTAATACACCAGATTCGGCTTGGGTTATTGATACTGTCTTCACTGTAACAGAAAGTAGTCAAAGTTCACAAGAATTTTGTTTACACAACCGTGTATTTTCAGGTTTCTTTCAGTCATATTCGTTTCCTGTGCTTGGAACAAATTGAAAATGAAATGGGTCCATCTAGAATTTTGGTATTATTCTGAAAATTTGGACCTGAATGTGAATGCAAAAAGCCTCTTTGGGCCTTGGCATGCGAATGGGTCCATCTAGTTTGCGAAGACCGAAGAGGTTCCTAAATTTCGAGTCGATCCTGTAGTTTTCTGGCAATTTGTCCCTAACAAAGTGACGTTAAAGTTATGCAGTAGTCTTGATTTTCCTCAACTGAAGGCCTGATTCTAATAGAAAAACTGTGACAGTTAAAATTAATGAAACTCCATCTTTGTTTTTCATGAGTTTAGTTGCAGTAAAACCTTGAGAGCCAACTCTCCTCCCCATAAGTTGCTAGTTCGAGTCTCTTCCTCAGG
Source organism: Arctium minus (assembly GCA_954870635.1). Classification (NCBI taxonomy): domain Eukaryota; kingdom Viridiplantae; phylum Streptophyta; class Magnoliopsida; order Asterales; family Asteraceae; genus Arctium; species Arctium minus. The sequence continues at coordinate 15,372,736 of OX941080.1, forward strand.
ACCACTGAAGAATTTCCTGGCTGTTATCTTCAAGTTCTTTTCTATCTTTGTTTTCACTTTTCAGTCAAGGATGCGACATGTGATGGTCTATTGGTTCATAAGCAAGTTTTTCTATTAAACCCTCAGCTTATAGCTGGAAAGACAAAAGGGTGAACAGGTCAGGTTTTACTACAATAACTTAACTTGAAAGGCACCTGGGTAAGATCCTTCTTCGGTTGAGTACGCTCCGACTATCTTGGGAACTAAACCTAAGTTATTATATAGGCAAACAGCAAAGCTAAAAAACATAATTAATTAACTACCTAAATCTTAAACCCAAATTAACTAGTTTAGTTGACTACTTAATGCTTGTATCCATTTATGTAAAATGTTTTCCTGTTAGATATGTTTAAGTTATGCTGTAAAAAAAAACTCAAACCCTAGTCTAGTTGTATATAAATGTTGAGATCTTGTAATTTGTTTCAATTTTGAAAGATAGAGTGCTTAATTTTATTTATGATCATAGGTTGAATTATGAGAGAAAATAACCATCGTTTAATTTTTCAATCGAAAAGAAGATGCACTTAATGACCCACAACGGTGTCTAGACATTGATAATCTTATGGAAGATGTTGTTCGTGTTAAAGAGACCGTTATAATTGAATCAGAAAAGATTGATATGTCAAATCTAGGGAAAGTAGACGTAACTTCTTTGATTCGTGATCCAAGTGTACGAGCTTCACTCTTAAGCTATCCAAGTAAAGTAACCAGTGGAATGAAATTAAGCGTGCATTTATTATATGTGGACCATATCAACTTCATGAATCATGGTATCTTTTTATTCCGAATGGTTCTAATGGTAATATGCAAAGTTGTTCCCAACTAAATTCCTAGCTCCGCTCCTGGTACTAGATTTAGTGTGGGTAAAGGTGAGTGAGACTTGGGGGCTATTTACCAAACGCTTACCTCTTACCGGCAAAAGAAATCATCTCACTTACTTTATCGTGCAACATTCTCGGTTATCAAAATAGATTGTTGGTAAGCGTCTTAAACCTGGTAAGCATTTACCGGGTAAGACTTTCAATCCTTCTTATGCCTTTTACCGGATAAGATTTTCGGTCTTTTTCATCCTTAATCAATCGGTGTTTACTTGGTAAGTGTATATTGTTTTAAAAATGTTGAGGGTGGGCCCATAGCCTGTTAAAAAAAGGTTGGCTCCGCCCCGGACTTGTGGTTGACCCATACATAGTCTGAGCCTGGTAAAAAAGATACCGAAAATCTTGTTTACAAACTAATGACATGATGGTTCAACCGTGTAACCTTGTGGCCCAAGATCCTTGGGTTGACTCGGTAAAACATGAATTTGTTAACCCGTGTTTCAAATATTCTTCCTTTTGTTATTAATCTTATTATTATTTAAATTAAATACTTGGCTCTAGGGGTGTAAATGAGATGAGACAACTCGCGAGCTACTCGAGATCGACTCGGTCAACACTCGACTCGAACTCGAGCTCGACTCGACATACTAACGAGTCGAGTCGAGCGACCTGATACTCGACTCGATAAGCTCGTGAGATACTCGAATATATTATATATATATATATACGTTCATTAATGTTCGTTTACGTTCGTTTACTTATAATAGTAATCTAAAGAACATATATTAAAGAAATAAACATTAAAATAATAATATAATTATTATTATATATATATATATTTTTTTTTATTATAATTATATAATTATAATTATTATTAAAGAATTACTAGCATTTTCTTTAAAAAAAAGTAATAACACTTATATGACTTGTGGATACCATTATTTAAATAAGGATTGTTCCCCTTTGCTTAAAAACTCATTCCACATTGGTGGGACAATCCATCCAAGGTTTTTCCATTCAACTATAAATAGGACTCACCCCCTTCCTTTCCCTTGCCATTCCATAACCTTTGTGACATAGTCTTTCTATTGTGCCTAGTGGCTTGAGCCCTTTGGCTTGAAGTTAGGCAAAAAAAAATTGTTGGTACCTATGGAAGTGGGTGCAACTAGTTTGTTATGTTTGTTTACAATTTTAATCAAACAAATAAGAACACATTGAATTTTTAAATGATTGAATACGAACACTAGTTCGAGTTTGAGCTTGAGCGAGCTTGGAAATTGGTTATCGAGTCGAGTTCGAGCTTGGATTTTCAATACTCGCGAGCTTTCGAGTTCGAGCTTGAGGATTTTTTTTTCGAGTTCGAGTCGAGTTTATTGATACTCGAGCTCGACTCGCATCATTTACACCCCTACTTCGGCTCCAATTAATAAATAATATCCTTTATATTTTATTTTTATTTTTGCTCTTTAATTATCAGATCACTATGAAGATTGATTACGATCCGTCAATTTTCTTATTTTCATCTTGTCAAAAAAGATTTATTGGATTGGTAGGATGTTTTTTATTCGGTTCTTGTCAGATTAAACTTTATATTCTTATTAAGATACTTAACAAAAATGTCATGCATTTTATTTATTTATTTATCCATAGGTTTTATATGTTTTGTCTTCATAAAATACTATATTTGTGTGATTTAAAATATGATATAGAGAAAACACAAATATATGACCAAATCTATTAACTTTTCAATATGTTGACTTACATACACACCAAGACTCTGGTCGTCTCACAAAATTACCACAAAACTTGAACCTCTTTTCCCCTTAATACTTGGTCTTTTTCTAATAAAAAATCATAGATGTTCCCCATCTTCTATTACATATATAGACCATACATCCTCTAATCACATACCCACATGTTCATATATTATATCTATCTCTCTCTATATATATATATACAGATATATACGTATTATTATTATTAAGAAGGGAAGCCTGTGTAACAATGGAGAACAAAGCAGATGAAGCAAGAGGACAATTGAGTAAAGTCTACACTACAAAGAAACGACTCTACATTCTCTCCATTTTCTTCTTCATCTTCTTTGTAGCTTGTTCTCTCTCACTCCCTTTCCGATTTTACTCTTACATTTCGAAATTGATTGATATTAACGATCGACACTACATATTTCTGCTCTGCAACGGAATCCTACTTTTCCTCCTCCTCGACTCTGGCTCAACCCGCACGAGTCAGACTGAGACACGACACGATAATGCAGTGACCCGAGTCTATATCCACGATCGACCCGAACCGGTGGTTATACAAGAAGTTGAACGTAATGTCATCTCGGTAACCAATGTTGTACAAGAAGAAACGAAAACCGAACAGATTGCACATCAAATACAAGATCCAGAAACACAATTAGTGGTTCTTGTTGATCATCATATTGGCAATGAAGATGAAATAGTAGCAACAGTTGAAGTTGAAGAAGATGATGAATTCAAGCAGAAATGTGAAGCGTTCATAGAGAAAGTTAGACGAAGCATGCATCATGAAGCTCTTTCCAACCCCCATTTTTGATTCCCACTTTAGCCATGTATAAGAAGTTTGGGAGAAATTTTTATATCGACTGGAAGTCGAAAAACTCGTATGTACATCACCTATTTATACGTCGAATAGACAATAACTGTATTATTCGTCAAATAGCTTTCTCACGTATGAAGTGACAATTGATTTCGATACATTGGTGCCATGAAGAATATGCTTTCAATCATTCATGGTGATCATATACGCGACGTGGGTCGCTTGTAAAATCGCCTCGGGCTCTAGAGTGTTTTCAATCCACATCATTGTTTTTTAGTATTGTAAAAAAAACAATGATGTGGAGTTTTTCCTTATTTGGTATTCAAAATTAAAAATATCGATATCACGTCAATAAAATTATGATTTTATTGAACAGTAGGTTAACTATGTATTTAGATGTTTAAGATGTAATATGTGAAGTATAAAAATGAAGATTTTGAAATTATGCACCCTAAAATAAAAATCATGACAAAATACTTGCATTATTATGTAATTTGTCCTCAAAAAATTGTAAACACATAACAAACTCTAGTTTTATCAATATGTGTTATCAAGGGGGAGATCTAAGGGGTTGTTTGGCAGTTGTTGAATGGTTTGGTGCAGAATGATTAACAGACTCTTATGATATAGTGCGAAATGAAATATGGTTGTTTGTTAATTGTTCAGAATGAAATCAGGGCTCAGGGTCAAGATACAAAGTCATTCAGAGGGTTTTTAAAACCATTAAGAGGCAGACCTTTTTTTGCCAAACAAGATTTACCTCTTAACGATTCAGAGGTTGTCTCTTAATGGAACCATTAAGAGGTAAACAAACAGCCCCTAAACTAACAAAAGATTAAGGGTTTTTAATGGTGTACCCACTTTAATTTGATGTATGTTTCTTTAAGCTAACAAAAAATAATTGGAGCCCACTAATGTTTCCATTGCATGTGTCATTACAAGTTTAAACATGTGTATTACTTTTTTCAACTTTTTGGTTACAACAACATACCAGAAGTCATTTTTTATTAACCGCATTTTTATAATTATTTTTTATTTTATATTATGTTAGATTATTTTATGTTCCTCCCTCAAAATGTTCTCTTGATCCACCTATGATGTTATCCGACTCCAAGAGGTTGGGATTTTTTTGCCATAACTGTCGCACTTTATTAGGTTCATTATATAGATCTTTTATGTACAAATATATGGTTTCTACATCCGTGAAATTTATATATATATATATATATATATATAGGGTCAGGTTCACGTGAGACCGCGTGAGACCAAGCCTTAAAACATGAAACTTCACACCGAAACACTGTGAAGGTAAAAAACATTCGAACCTTCATAATGTAATCACACTATGAAGGTAAAAAAACCTAAACCAAGTTAAAAAAAATCAAACATTCACAGATAAAAGACTGTGAAGGTATATCCGAACCTTCACAGTGAAGACGTTGTGAAGGTAAAAAAAACGAACATTCACAGCGAAAAACACCGTGAACGTAACATTTACGATGTTTTCCCTATGAAAAGTTCGATTTTTTTTACATTCACAGTTTTTTGGTGTGAAGTTTCATACTTTAAAGCTTGGTTTCACCGGTCTCACGGAAACTGTTTGGTCTCACGCAAACTTAAGTCTATATATATATATATATATATATATATATATATATATATATATATATATTAAAGGTGATAATAAAAGAAAATTAAATTATATTTCCTTTGTCTTGTATTACATTACATCATTTAAAGAAGAAAAAATTAAAATAGGTATTGTGATAGTTTTGTGTTTTGAAACATGTATCTTTGATATGGACAATTGAAATACATATGTTAAGGTATTATAGAAGCGTACTCGTGCAATGCAGCGAGATACATCACGATTTTAATGTTTCATTTTATTTTTTGTTTTTTTGTCGATTTACAGTACGATTTTGGATGGTTTTAAGAAAGTGATAATGTTTTTTTTTATAAATTTGTTTGATTTAGGCTTAATAATATAATGTTTTTTATATAAAAAAATAAGTATTTTGTTAGAATTCAATGATTATCTTATATATTTTAATGACATCTAGAAAAAATAACCAATTACATATTTAATAATATAATTAAAACAAAATTATAGTAATATAATATATTAATTAATAGTGATACATGAAAATGTCTGCATAAAAGGAAGGCTCTGCACATACCAAATTGGTGGGTGTTAGAAATCTGCAGTAGTAATATGTATTTTGTGCTTTGATACTTGTAAATTAAGAGATTTTTAAAATTTTGCATAAAATGATGGTACCTTATGCATAATAAATTGTATTTAAGAGTTTTTTATCCGTGTTTTATAATATAGTATAGATAGATTATTCGGTTGATTATTTAGAGCAAAAAACGATATAAATGCTTACTTTACTTTTTCACACATATTCTATTATAATTTGATTATATATAGAAAACCAATCAATTCGTGGAAACTCTGCAAACCATTGTTTTAGGAAACAATATATATATTTATGGAAAACTATTATGATTTATTAATAATGATTGTGATATATATGGAAGATGATAAGATTCATTTATTATAATCATGACTTTAGATTAAGAAACTTAACAAAATGTTTCCTAAAATAGTGGTTTGCAAAGTTTTCACAAATTATTTGGTTTTCAAATGAAACGCACCCTATATATATATAGGGGTTGTTTAATTTGCAACCCTTAAAAAGGTTGCAAACCTTGCAACCCACATCTTAACCGTCGGATTCATGATCGGCGGTTACAATAGATATGGAACCCAATATTTTTAATTAAAAAAACAGAAAAATAAAAATAAAATAACCTTCGGATCATGAATTCAACGGTTGGTTGCAAGGGTTGCAATCTTTTTAATGGTTGCAAAATATCCTTCCACTATATATATACTAGCAGTGTACCCGTGCAATGCATCGGGGTGAGTAAATGTAAATGGAAATAAAAAATTAATGTAATATTTTATCAGAAAAAAAAGAAAAAAAATATATATGGAGTAAATCATATATTTATAATTTATGTAGCATTAGTAGTGATAAACACATAACTTGAGTTTTTTCAATCATGAAGCATTAAAAATTATATTAAAGTAATCGTTAAATGTATATTTGAATTTTAAAAACATGTATTAATCAGCGATATCTAACGAATGATAATATTTTTTCAAAATACTGAAATATAGAATAGGTAAAAATAACAAATATAATGTTGGATAATATTATTTTGTATCTAAACGTATATATAGGTTCATTATTAGTTAGTTTTATAGAATTTAAAAGGCTTTAAAAATTTGTATACATGAAGAAAATACATGTACTATCATAATTAAAGAAATATGTTAATTTGAGCAAGTAAATAATTTTTCTTCTTTTGGAGAAACCCCAAATGGAAGGGAAAAAACTTGAATATGGAAGGTAGTGAAAAAGTAAAGTTTGAATTTTTTTTCAAATGAGTTGTACCTTATGCATACTAAGTTGTGAATTAAGAGATTTTTGAAATGTATGCATAAAATGGTAGTACCTTATGTTTTATAAGTAGTAATTAAGAGTTTTTTATTCCGTCTTTATAATATAGTATAGATATAGATATACATATATATAGAGAGAGAGAGGGAGGATCATGCGAGAAGCAAACTGATTTGCGAGAATGCGAGAAGGAATGTGGGCCACATAATTTATTAATTAAAAAAACCATAAATAAAAAATAAAAAATAGTTTTAGAAATTAAGATAATTATCATTTTAAATTGGATAAATTCTTAAAATTCGTATTATATCTTTTAGATTTACTTATTTTTTTAATTTCAATTATTTATTAATTTTTTTCTAAATATACTTTTAATAAAAAAAATTCACAATTTTAACCAAATATCACATGTGATATCATTATATGAATATTTATACATATCACATATCATATTATTACATGTGATAATTGTATATATTTTAGTTAATCATATGTGATTATGTATAGTTCTATTTATAGATCTTTTTGTGATGTAAATATTATCACATGTGATAATTGTATATATTTTAGTTAATCATATGTGATTATATATACTTCTATTTATAGATCTTTTTGTGATGTAAATATTATCACATGTGATAATTGTATATATTTTAGTTAATCATATGTGATTATGTATATTTATATTTATAGATCTTTTTGTAATATAAATATTATCACATGTGATTATACGTCATTTATATTCAGACTAGGAATGGCAACGGGGCAGGTTCGGGGCAGGTTTGTTGTCCCCCGTCCCCGTCCCCGAAACCGAAATGCATCCCCGTCCCCACCCCGTTCCCCGTCGGGTTTTTATTCGGGGCGTCCCGTCGGGGATTTTTTATGCCCCGTCCCCGAACCCGACCCGATGGGGAATCCCGGAACCCGACCCGATAATTTAATATTTTATTTATATAATTATATATATATATATATAATTTTATATAATATATATAAATTTTATATAATATATATAATTTTATTATAATATATATATATATAATTTTATTTTTAATAATATATATATATATATATATATATATCGGGGCGGGGCGGGGATACCTTGCCCCGAACCCGAACCCGATAAAATCCCCGAAAATTTCCCCGTTACCCGACCCGACCCGAAATTGTCTAACCCGACCCGAACTTAGTCGGGTTTCGGGTTTCCCTGTCGGGTTCGGGGTTTTCTGCCATCCCTAATTCAGACATATATTATCATATGTGATATTTACAAAAATCCACCTAGTGGGATCATATGTGATACATAATAATATATCACATGTTAAACGAAGTTAATCACATGCGATTCAAAACGTAAATCTAAAAGATAGAGAAAAAAAATGGTGAACTAAATAATGAATTAGTTATGGATATCACATGTGATATTTGATAAAAATTATGATTTTATCTAGAAAATAATAATATAAATTTGATAACAAAATTATGAATTTATTAAAATTAAAAAATAAATAAATTTAAAAGATATTATGAGATTTTTAATGATTTATCCGATTCAAATTGTAATTATCCTAATTTTAAAAAAATTATTTATGTTATTTTTTAATTAATAAATTATGTGGCTCTTATTCCTTCTCGCCTTCTCGCAAATTGACTATCTTCTCGTTTGAACCTGCCCCTATATATATATACATATATATATATATATATAGTGTTTGGTTCATTTGAGAAATGGTAAATATATGAGAAATAGAGAAGTAATCATAGCCATTCATATGGTCAAGATCGGATTTGACTAGTCAAATATTGCGGCTTTGACCGGTCAAAAGTTGCGGCTATCCCAAAAATAGAAGGACAATTTCGTAAATTTTACAAAACACACGGGTTGTGTTCATATATGAACATGTATAATTCACATATGAACTATATGTTCATATATGAACCAGTGCAATTCACAACTGAACTCTTTTAACTTATTCATATATGAACCTTTGTGATTCATATATGAACTTTTGTGATTCATATATGAACCTTTGTGAATCACAAAGATTCATATATGAATCTGTCATATATGAATCTGTATGAATCACAAAGATTCATATATGAATCAGTTGAACTAATTAACAGATTCATATATGAATCTTTGTAATTCATACAGATTCATATATGAACTCATCCCGTGTATTTTACGAAATTACCCCTCTATCTTCTATAGACCACACAAGGAATTATCCGGTGCTTCGCGGTCAAAACCGCAAATGTTGACCAGATGAATGGCTAAGATTACTTCTATATTTTTCATATATTTACCATTTCTCAAATAAACCTCTCCCTATATAGATAGATAGATAGATAGATAGATAGATAGATAGATAGATAGATAGATAGATAGATAGATAGATAGATAGATAAACCAAGCAGGATCTGAAGTATCCATCTTGTTGGGTAGAATGTCTTCCGTTATGGGTTATCAACCAACCCTTGAACTTTAGTACCAAAATGGGTTCTACCAAAGAAGGTTCCTCAACTTATATTCAAATTTGTTTATGTACCTGTATATGATTTATCCGACCTTGCTCCTGCTACAAGCGTACGACATTTGCACATTTAGATGTTACTATCGTACTATAAAGTGGATTAGCCACCAAAACTATCCATCCGACAATAGATCCTTTATATAAATCATACATTTATATTCTCCTAATCATATGGATTGTGTATCTCTTGTTTTTGTTAAATAATTATTTTCAAGCAATATGAGAAAACATTATGAATTTAATGGAACATCTAAAATCAAACTGCCTATTATGCATCTTGTAACACCCGTGATTCTTGGTAAGCAGAAGTCACTCTGTGGTCTCTGGAGGTTCCCCATTTATGGAATTGTGCTTTGGGACATACTGCCTTTAATCCCTATCAGTGTCGAGAGTTGTGCGGTTGAAAGAGGTCGAATTTCGAGGCTCGAGGAAGTTTAGGCGACAGTGCCCACGACAGTGACAAGTGTCACTATAGCCGTGTCACAATCGCGGGAGTGGTACCGCGGGCTTGTGGAAGCGGGCGACTATGCCCCGCGACTATGTCAAGGGCATAGTCGCCGTGTCATTGTCGCCGTGTCATTGTCGCCGAAGACCTCTGATGTTGATTAAAACCCGATTTTCAGCCATTCTCTTCATTTTATCACTTCTAACCTCTCACATTCTCTCCCAAATTGGTTCCCCTCTCTTCCTCATAAACCCTAACTGATTTTGGGGCTTTCCCATGAATATCAAGGTGCTCCCTCTCCATATTATGATCGATTGCTTCCTCCTTTGATGCAAGGTTGAGTTCTCGTCTCTAGCATTTGAGATTTTGGGGTTTCTAGGTTTTCATCAAAACCTATGTGGTAAGTGTATCCCTTCCATTTCTAAACCCTAATATAAGTTGTAGATGCTCCTTTGATGATTTCCTAATCATTATGTTACTTTATTTTCAGTTTGTAAGATTTTGGAAGATTTGGGTTAAAATTAGGGTTTGGACCAAAATTGGAGATTTTGGTGTAATATGTTTGGGAAATGTTTCTATACGGTTGGATATGGTTATTTACGGTTGAAAATGTGTGGATCTAGGTTTTGGAAGCTTGGGTTGAATAGTTGGAATGGATGTCTTCGGAAAGCTTTAGGTGAGATCTATGCTTTTGGAGGTCAATGGCTGGGGATTGAAACCTAGGTTTAACTTAACCTAGCAAGGTGAGTTCAAATTGATTTGTGAAAACGGTGTACATGCCAAAATGGTTATTTTAAAGTGTTTTGCATCTTACATGAAATTGTTAACTGCTGATCAGTTTAGTTATTTTGAAAGTGTTTCACTTTATAAACTTAAATGGTACACATCCTCGTGGTTTTTGGGCATTTTGATAAATGGGTCATAAATGGACATATTTTGGTAATTTATTACATAAATGAGATTATTTGGTTAAAAGGCAATTTTAGTATTGTTTGGGTAAAAGGTTTAATTTTGTGTTATGGAAAGTTTTGAAAGGATAAAGAGCATAAATCTTTTGGGAAACCTTTTGTCCCGACTTGACTGTGTTGGAGTCCATTCAAATATTTTGGAGCATATGATTGCATGGCATGGGTCGAGTGCGTTCATTATTCGAAGAGTGTTAATCATTGGTCAAAAGAGGTTTTGGGTATTGCGGCTCGATGTCGTTTTAAAAGGGATCTTGAGGACGTTTGTCCGACATTATTTGGCTCAGTGTAGAGTCTTGTCATGACGTACGTACTAATGCACCGTGTTGCGTATTGAGGTTGGTTACGGGCTCGAGTGCTTTGGTCACTCATGTGTAGTCCGGTAAGGTTAGACTGTGTTGCATTGGATCCATAGGCACGCAAGTCAGTCTGTTTGGAATGGTCAATTGGGTATTGCGGGGTTGTACTTCGGTACCCATGTTTTATGACTGGAAACTTTACAAGTGATCGCTAGGAGGGTTGAGTCGGCTAGTGCTACCGGAGTAGTAGGCGCTAGGACCTCCGCCGCTTGAAGTAATGCATAGGAGGTAGTCTTTAAGTGTGTTGGGCCTTCGGGATAGAGTTCTTCGGAATGATCCATCAAGGTCAACTGACTTGGGGTGACACTTGTAAAGAAGTCGTAGGGACACCTGGCTGTGATGCCAGGAGGTGTCATGCGATTAACGTTTGTAACACCCCGAGTTTTGAAAGGTATCATTTCGAGTTATTACAGAAACCGATATATCAAGGAAAAATAAGATATTTTATTTTGGGCTTGAATCCTAGATTTTATAGTCTAGATGGATGAAAGATTCAATTACGAGTCCAACGGTTCTTTCCGGAGCGAAAACGGAGCTATAACGAATAAGTTATGGCCAAAACAGTGATCGAGGAAGTTTTCGGCTGCGGTACATTCTCGGCGAAAGTGCCCCGCGAGAGTGACACCTTGTCACCTTCGCCGTCACTCTCGCGGGCAGCGTCTGGACGATTAAAATCGCAATTTTCATCCCCAAACTTCATTTCTTCATATCTCCTTCATCCTAGCTCCGATTTGGGTGATTCAAGTTGCTACGGTTTCGTTTTTGAGAGCTCTTCAAGGATTTAGCAAGATATTGAAAGTCTATTGAAGTATACTAGAGAATTTTGTGGTGGTAAGCTCCTCATCTCTCTCATTTCATCTTCTTCACCAAGGTTTTATAGGGTTTCATCCACCATTTGTGCTTCTTTCCATAGATTGGAGGTTTGTAATCATTTTGGTGAACTATGAGTGTTTTGGTTTCCTAGTGTCCATGTTTTCGGACGTATGGTATATATGGTTTTGATGATGATTCATGTTTCGAGTTAAATTAAGTTGCATCACTTTATGAAGCTTGTTTGAAATGAGGTGTCCACCTTTGAAAGTGCATGATATGGGAAAAGAGTCATTTCCACTTTTTAAAGGACATCAACTAACTGGTCACGGTTTCAAGTAAAGTTCATTATTTTAAAGATATATTTATTCATGTAAAACTCTTGGACTCACTAGGCGTTAGCCTAACCTTTTTACTTGTCGGCATGTGCATCAGGTTCCGGTTGGGGGTTTGGTTCTAGCAGCTATGAAGAGTTGAGTCTTAGCTTGTGCAAGTGTAAGTAGTTGGTGAAGTCTTCCGCAGTTTGGAGATAGTGACTACTATTGGGTTTTAGTAGCACTCGTCCTTATTATAGTCTGTATGTATGGAATAGAATATGTGTATCGAGGTTAAATCTTAAATTATGTTTGTAGATGAATTAAATGTCGATGTATTTAGAAAATTTAAATTAGTTGCTATTTTCAGATTTGAGGGTGTTACACATCTTAAAAGAAGTCTAGCACAATTTTCTTAAAATGAAAAGATAAAAATGAAATAAATAAACTGAAAAAAAACACAAAAATTAAGCAATATGAGAAAACATTATGAATTTAATGGAACACCTAAAATCAAATTGCCTATTATGCATTTTAAAAGAAGTCTAGCACAATTTTCTCAAAAGGAAAAGATAGAAATGAAAAAAAAAACTTGAAAAAAACCCAAAAAATTAAGCAATATGAGAAAATATTTAGAGGGTGTTTGAGATTGTTTATTTAAACTACTTATTGATTTATAGTTTTTTCTCACCGTTAATAAGTTATTTTTAGTGTTTGGGTTGGAAAAAAAATGGTTATAGTTTTTTCACACCGTTAATAAGGAGTTTTTGATAAGTTAAACAATTCTGACCTATCAACTTATTTGAAACAACTTATGATTTTTTATTTTTTTTTACATGTATAAACAGTTCCAAAAACCCCTAAATAACAACTTATTAGTTTATTATATTTTGATACCACAATATGTTAATTCAAACAAAACATTTTTTATATAAACTACTTTTAAAAATAAACATAAATTGTTTTAAATAAGCAATCCCAAACACTCCCTAAAAACTTAATGGAACATCTAAAATGTAAAATCAAACCGCCTATTATACATCTTAAAAAAAGTCTACCACAATTTTCTCTAAAGGGAAAGATAGAAATGAAATAAATAAACTGAAAAAAGAACCCAAAAATTATGGGCCTCATAAACAAGATCAAATGACAATGGGGTCCCCTGTCACCATATATATAAACAACAATTCAAGAAAATATGATTTTTATGCAGAAAAAAGTGTATATACATACATATCATATAACCAAACCCTTGTTAATACCTGAAACTCAATCCTTTCTTGTTTGATCAAAGTAAAATAGTGTTGCATGGCTACACAAATCAATCCCTGTTCTTCATCTTCCACCACCTTCCCACCTTCTTCACTCAATCATGAAACCTTTTTTTCTGCAAAATTCTTCAATTTCTCAACAAAATCATCTCCCTCCAGGTGGGTTTTCAAGATTCACTCCAGAATCAATCCTAAAAACCAATTTGAACTCAAATCCTCAAATGGGTATCCTCTTAATGCGATTTCCTTGCAGGATGGTAAGTTAATTCCCAATTTTCATCACCAATTTGTTCTTCAATTTTTTGAAATTTCATGTTTGATTCTAACTGGTTTCACAAATTAGGATCTTGATTTCTTTTGCCCATTCTTGTTTGTGCCTATTCTTGATTTTATAGCTGGAGACATATTCTGATTTTAGGAACTCAAATTGCAAAATTCAAGAAATTTGATCGAACTTTTGTACCATCTAATACATAACCTATTAGTTGATTTACATATTTGATTGAATTCATATTAAAATTTTAGTCCTAAATGTCAACAATTATCTTCAAGAAATCAAAATGTATATCTAATGTCAACAATTCCTAGTTTTTTACCCAATCTTGTTGTTTAATTGCTTATTTAACATACTTCTTTGTGTTGTAACTTCAATTTATTTTCATTATTTTTCACTATTTGACTTGAATCAAACTTGTTAGAACTTCTTTTTATGCATATTACAATGCTATAAGCACTTAAAAACTATAAGAACACTTCTTCTAGAAATTCTGATAAATTCGAAATTTCTAGTGATCAATTTGAGATTTTGTGACTCATTACAGTCGGTTCAAACAGTATTATGAATCAATCGTCTATGAATCCGCTCAGACGCCTGTTCTTGATTTCCTGTTATCATTTTCTGCTGCCTTTTCGAGTAGGTGCAGCCGAGAAGCCTCTAGCAAAGGAGCTTGTGTTACCCGAACAAGCGGAATCCAATCTTAGCGTGACCGTTGTGGGTGCTTCAGGCGATCTCGCCAAGAAAAAGATCTTTCCGGCGCTTTTTGCTCTCTTTTACGAAGATTGTTTACCTCAGGTTCTTATATAGATGTTTGATTAATGAGATGCATTGTTGGATTAAGATGGATTCTAATATAGTATGAAATATCTTTCCTGTTTTTGAAGAATTTTACTATATTTGGTTATGCACGGACCAAAATGACCGATGAGGAGTTGAGGGAGATGATTAGTAGAACGTTAACTTGCAGAATCGATAAGAGGTAATGCCTATCTGTAAGTAGTTTTATGTAAATTTTTGACGATTATAAATCAAGGTTCAGGTTCAAGGAAAACCGCAAAAAAATGAAAAACTGAGGAACACCCTGGTAACCATTTATCTGGACGATATGCACATGTGCATACACGTAATTTGTAACATGCACACGTGCATAATGCACACACGCATAAAAACCAAAAAACAGCTTGAGTTACTTGTATACACATGTGCATACCGTTCAGATAAACGATTACCATGGTGTTCCTCAGTTTTTCATTTCTTTGAGGTTTTCCCTTGAACCCCTCTCTATAAATCACTCTCTATAAATCAAATATCTAAAGCAATTTTCAAGAACAGAAACATTGGTATTAAATGTGTGACGTCCCAAAAAGGGTGTATGGATTAATGTGATTTGAACGATCTGCAGAGAGAACTGTGGTGACAAAATGGAAAAGTTTCTTGAAAGATGCTTTTACCATTCGGGTCAATATAACTCTGAGGAACATTTTGCGGAATTGGACAGTAAGATGAAACAGAAAGAGGTTCGCTCTCTTCGTTAGTTCTGATAAATCTTGATCTGATTTCTTGTTTAATATGGTGTCGATCATCTCAATAAGCATAAATCTTGATAAATGTTCTTGGATTGGTTGTATTGGCTTTTTTGGAAAGTGGTCTGATGGGGTTCCAAATATTCTCACAGTTATGTTTTACGTCACCACAGATAGCTTCAATTAGCAAAAAAGTTTGAACCTTTGAGCGTAGGATCTACTTTTCTGTTGGAAAAAAGCCTTTTGTTTAAATTCTTTAACTAATTTCAAAAGGGAATTTTTCTATATTAATGGTGTTTTCTTGCAAACTTTTTCAGGGTGGAAAAGTATCGAATAGGTTGTTTTATTTGTCGATACCTCCAGACATTTTTGTGGATGTGGTACGATGTGCCAATGGCAAAGCTTCTTCCAAGAACGGGTGGACAAGGGTAATTGTGGAAAAACCATTTGGTCGCGATGGAGAATCGTCTGGAGAGCTAACAAGAAGCCTGAAGCGGTACTTAGCTGAGGATCAAATCTTTAGGTATGTATGTCCCGTAATTCATGAAATTGCAAAGATTGATACTTTTACCAAAATGGTCATTGGCCCAGCAGTACACGGGTTACTGGTAGATCCCAACCGCCCTGAGGTCAAAAAATTAAGTGTTCCCAAAAACGAGGAGTGTGTGTGAGTTTTCTAGTATATAAATATTATATACTTCAAAAAGAAAAAGAAAAACAAAAGATTGATACTTTTTAAGTTTTTCTTGATTTGCAGGATTGATCATTACTTGGGGAAGGAGCTCGTGGAGAATTTATCGGTTCTTCGTTTCTCAAATCTTGTTTTCGAACCACTTTGGTCAAGAAACTACATTCGCAATGTACAATTCATATTTTCTGAAGATTTTGGTACAGAAGGGCGAGGAGGGTGAGTTGATCCCAACATTTCTTTTGATTACATTTCTATATGTTTTAATGGTTGAATGAAGTTATGTGGTTGTTGTCGTTAGATACTTTGACAACTATGGAATCATCCGTGATATAATGCAAAACCACCTCCTGCAAATATTAGCGTTGTTCGCAATGGAAACACCCGTGTCTTTGGATGCCGAGGACATCAGAAATGAAAAGGTATCCTTAAATTAATGAAAAGATTGTTTCTTTAGGGTTTAGGCTATGTTTGGCGGTTGTTGGTTGATAAGCTAGTTGTTGGTTGATATTCTGATAAGCTAGCTATTGGTTGATAAACTAGCTGATACTTATAAATTAGTCATGATTGGTAAAAACCAGTTGATAAGCAAGATGAGGATGTAAAATGACATAAAAGAACATGTTGGAAATTTAATTGGAAAAATATGGCGCATAATTGGAAACAAGTTGAAAAGGCTCCTCGAGCTTATTTGCTAGTTTATGACTCTAATCAAATGGCTTTTTTTTTAATAAGCTCGAAACAACAATGCCAATTGGTTCTTGATGGAAATAGGTTAAAGTTTTGAGATCAATGAGACGCCTACGGCTTGAAGATGTAGTGATTGGCCAATACAAGGGGAATAGCAAGGACGGAAAGACGCATTTAGGGTACACAGAGGACCCGACTGTGCCAAACGATAGCCTCACTCCAACTTTTGCAGCGGCCGCGCTCTTTATTGATAATGCCCGGTGGGATGGCGTTCCGTTTCTTATGAAAGCCGGCAAGGCCCTCAATACTAGACGGTATATCTTCTTTATACTCTACGTTTATTAGCTTTCGAGTTTCAAATGAAGTACTTGAATGAAGCATGATTTGCAAAACTCATGTCACTACAACAAAATCAGATTTATAGAATGTCAAATATGTCTAAATGTGTTAATAGACTGCTTTAGAAGACTTCAGCTTATAGGACCAAACAATTGTTTCTCCTATGTAAAGGTGTTACAATAGGATATTAAAGACTTATTTAGGCATCCTAACAAGTTTTTTAGGATATTATTGAAATAAAGTGCCATAATAACTTTTATATAGTACGCTTTTGAGATTTTTTTTATAGGCCATTTGTTTTTACAATTTTTTCAAAATAACGTCATATAAAAAGACTAATAGGACGTTGTATTTCAGAAGTGTCCAAAAGAACTTGTTAGGACTCCTAAAAAGAGTCATATCAACTTATTGTAACACCGTTGTATATGATTAACAATTGTGTGGATCTATAAACTTATGTTCTATAAAGCAATTTATTAAGACATTTATACATAGTTGGCGTCAAATAGTAGCCTTAAGACGGATTTATCACCATCGTTCATAAGCATTAGTCGAATCCCATTTTCCGACTGTTCACAAACCATTGAAATAAATCGTTAACTACTATACACCATATTTGAATCGGGATTACAGGGCAGAGATCAGAGTTCAATTCAGACACGTTCCAGGTAATCTATACAAGCGAAACTTTGGGACGGATTTGGGTAAGGCTACGAACGAGCTCGTGCTTCGTGTGCAGCCTGACGAAGCCATTTATCTCAAGATCAATAACAAGATTCCTGGTCTCGGAATGAGGCTCGATCGCAGCGACCTTAATTTGCTCTATAGTGCGAGGTAAATGATTCGGTTGATCATATCATAAAACAATACAAAAGAATTGTAGCCATATTTAACGAGAATCTGTATTCGATGATGAAGGTATTCGAAAGAAATCCCGGATGCATACGAGCGGCTTCTGTTGGATGCGATAGAAGGAGAAAGAAGATTGTTCATAAGAAGTGATGAGCTTGATGCTGCTTGGTCTATATTCACACCATTGTTGAAAGAACTTGAAGCCAAGAAGATTGCACCGGAGTTGTATCCGTATGGCAGCAGAGGACCCGTAGGAGCTCATTATCTGGCGGCAAACTACAATGTCCGGTGGGGAGATCTCACCGGTGACGACTGATTCGATTTCCTTGTAAATGTGCTATTTTAGTATTTTTGTCGATCCTAAATACTTCGTCTCGTCCAAAATATGCGTTTATATTTTTATTTTAGTTTGTCCCAAAATAAATGTCCATTTTAAAATATAGACGGCTACTTTCCAATTTTACACGGAGAAAATTTGTTGCTTCCTTTTATTATTAAATGAAATTCTTATTTAATTAATTAAAAAGTTTATATTTTTAATCATGGACATTTATTTTGATAAAATAACTTTTATGGGATTATGTTTGGGCAACATTCAAGTAAACATGCATGTTATGGGCCTGGGCCATACTTTGAGTCAGTCATGGGTACCAGAGATTGTCAAATTGGGCCCATCCCGAACCCGGTTGGACCAGTTATAACCCGACGGACTGGGACTGATTACATTATTTATGAAATTTCAAGTTTCGACCCGCGACTGGTTATGTTTATGCTTGATTTTTTAAAGAAAAATTAACTTCATTATAAATTATATAAATTCTTTTTAAGGTTTTTCAAGTTTTTTTTTTTAATTTTAAAAAAAAATTAAGTTTTTTATACTTAAATATATTTTTTAAAGTATTATATCTAGAAAATGAACCATATTTATTAAATATTTATTTTTTTAATGGAATAAAAAAAAGAATGATAAGAAAATGATGTTACAGGGTCCAGCTTGCATCATTAAATGGTGATATGGGTGGGGGCAGGGGCAGGACAGTAGGGAAAGAGAAGATATAAGTGAGGGTAACAGTATGAGAAGGTTGTACTTGTGGGTTGATTCAGCTATATCTATAATCTATATACAACATCTGTATCTATATCTATATACATATACATACATACACCCAAAATCTATATTTGTACATCTTCTCCCATACACAGAAACCATCATCAATTAATTTTCATTCTTGTCTTTTTTTTTTCTTCTTTTTTTTCTTTTTTCCAATTCCCCAGTCTGAAAAGACTTGAGAGAACACAACCACAGACTACCCTCATTGCTCTCTCTATGCTATTTTATTTATTTAATTAACAAAATTAAATATATTCTTTTTCTTTCCAATAACATAGTAGTAAAACATAAATAAATTAAGTTTCCATTTTTAAGTAATTATTAATGCAATGGTAGAGCATCTCCAGTAAATTCCCTAAATGGGAGAAAATGGAGGTTTTAGATAGGAGTGTTTGCGGTCCGGTTTTGACGGTTTAACCCCCAAACCACAAACCAAACCATGAATGACGATTTACAAAATTTTCCAACCGAGCAGTTTGGTAGCAGGTAACCAAACCCAGGGCCGTCCCTGGAGGAGGGCGGGCTGGGCGTACGCTCAGGGCCCAACGAGAAATAGGGGCCCAATTTTTTTAACTATATAATAGTAGTAAAAAAATTAGTTAACAAAAGAAACAATTTTTTTAGTATCTAATAGGACTCAAATAATTTCATATTATATAAGGGTCCAAACATGTATTAACTAATTACACTCAAAATGAAAAAAATATATGAAAAGTTAATTGGTCGTTCAATTTACAGTATTGATTATAGTTTCTTTAAGGGTTTTTTTTAATATAGTACCAAAGTCTAAAATTACTTACCTAGAAAACCTTGATATATTATCCATTATTCATCTCCCACCAACTCTTTTGATTATTCAATCCATATGAATTCTATATTTCCTTTAGAATATGGTAAATTTCTTGATATTAACCGGGAGAACTACTTTGTGTAAAAAATTACCAATTATAAGAGACGATCCAACTTATATCTATACATTGTTTTTTCAAACATTATTGACTCTTTATTACCTAATATTTTAATATTGTGTGCATGAATCTTAAGTACTTTCATGTCTCAAAAACAATAATAATATCTCAAACTATAACCAACATAAGATTTTGATTCTAAGATTGATGATTCAAAAAATGATTGTTTTAACCCTAAAAGTTTAAAATGATGATAGAAAAACAATAAGATGAGGTGAGATGGGAATACAACTGATTTATATTGATTTACATAGAGTTGTACTCCGAATAATCACACCCCAAATAATGTCAATTTATATATTAAAGATATATTATAAGGATGTTTTTGACGTTGGAAGAGATTAATGATGCTATGGAAAAATGATATGGTAGATCTTATTAATTTATAAATAATTATTGATTGAATTTTGTGTCTAGGAATTCTCGGAAAAATGGTTTATATAAATTATTTGTATTTCTTGAATTCAATGTTATTTCTTATGATACAAAGCGATATATTTAATAATTTTTTTCGTACTTATCGAGGGCCCTGTTTTACATCTCGCCCAGGGCCCAAAAATTGTTAGGATCAGGCCTGACCAAACCGGACCACAAAAAGGCAGTCTGATATGACCGGTTTAGACGGTTTGGGTCTCTTTTGGCTTTAAACTAAAATAACATAAACTCTATATCCAAAATAAATTTTCTACAAATATAACGTCATTAAAAAAAATAGTATATCGACTTATAAAAGAACGTTTATATATTAAATTAGAAAAAATATTGAGCAAGTTGAAAAAAGATTTAACAAGCCCACTAACAATAGTTGAATTTTGGACAAATATTGAGAAAGTAGAAGAACGATTTGGATTTTAGATTTAAATTTTTAACGAATCTTAAAACTTTGTCAATTTAGATAACACAATCAATTGAGAAAATAAAAACTAAAAATGTAATTCTTTGACGAATTTTTTTAATTGAGTCATAAAAGTTGAGTCTACAACATGAAAACTAAATATGATTAATACATGTGTTTTTTTGCGGTCGGTTCGGTCCAGACCGCTCAAAAAAAGGGTCAAACCGCAGACCAGACCGGACCGAACGGTTTGACTATTTTTCAAACCGGACCGGACCGCCAGACTGCTCAAACCGCCAAAAAACGATCCGGTTTGACTTGGTTCGACCGGTTTGAGCGGTCCAACGGTTTTTTTAAACATCCCTAGTTTTAGACTTAGGCATGGGAATGGGAATGGGCCTCGATCCGTCGGGGAACCCGGTCCATCCACCCCCGCTAAACCGGTAAACCCCTTCGGGGATGGGGATTCCCCGCTAAACCGGGGATGGGGACGGAGATCCCCATTTGTCTCAAACCGCGGATGGGGTCGGGGACAGGTATCACACTCCCTGCTCTGCCGCATCCTCGTTATATTATTTTAATAAAAAATATAAATATATATTATTTAATTTAAACTAAATCGGTAATTCATTGTTTTCTATTTTCTAACTAGGTTTAGAATCTAACATTGTTATTTTTTTGGATGTGTTTTGGTACTAGTGACATTAAGTTTTTTTTTTTTTGATTGGATTGAATTTCATTTTGTTTTAAGTTATTAATTATCGTATGAGGTTGTGTGTGTTTTTTTTGTATTAAATTAAATTACGTTCGATTTTAGGTTTATTGGAATATGTGAGATTTAAAAATGTACGGTGTCTCGCATATTTGATTTAAAAAAGTTTATGTCAACGGGAAAAAAAATCCCCGTTTTACCGTTGGGGATCCCCGTTGGGGATGGGATCATATTCCCCAGCGGGGATGGGGATTGAGGTTCACGCCCCATTCCCATGCCTATTTAAACACATTATTGCATAAGCTCCGTGTGAATGGATAAAAATTAGCTTATAAGCTAGTTGATTGGAGTAGCGTTTCAATAAGTTTCAGATGACCTTTGTCACTTTCTTCCGATTATACCGTTTAGTAACATTAAATTTTATATATTGTTATTAATTACAAATTATTAATTAACTAGTTTACTTTCAAAATACTAATTAATTCTAACCGTAAATTATTTATTAATATTATATATTACTTATTTAAGATTATTATTAATCTCATCATTTATTTACTAGAAATGTACCCTTGTAATGCAGCGGGTTTCTGAAATATAGAACTTGAACCCTCGATCATTATTCATACTTTTTGTTAGTCTTTTTTTATTTTATTTTACGATTTAGAGAAACCTAGATTTAAAACAAAAATATATTTTAGTTTAGTTTAATTATGGTTTTTTAAAAATAATAATAATAAAAAATTTTGTTACGGGTCAAAAAATGTTTAATTTAAATGATAAATATATTTAAGATATTTTATATTTAAAATTAAAAAGATAACATACTTCAATAAAAAATAAAAATAAGATGTTTTATCTCGAATTTTCTTATATTTATCGGTTAGTTATATCAATAGTTAAAAAATTTAGATATTTTAGATAATAAAAATAAGTGTTTATCTGCAGTTAGTTACACGAACTCAAACATTGAGCTTTTATAAGTTGTACTTATGTTTAATCAATTTGTACTTTTGGATTTTAAGTAATATGCATTAAGAAGTGGTACCTAATGCATAAAAATTAGTTTTTAAGAGTTTAGCTTAAATGTTTTATAATATAGTATAAATATATTAGTTAAAATTCAAAATTACAAGTTAATGAAACATAATTATAACTTATTAAAGTCTCATGTTTTTATTTGTATAACTAACTGCAAATAAACATATTAAATATAGGATAAACACTATGAGATAAACTACCTATTTTATTTATTTTTAAATATATTTATTAGATCAATGCATGTTTTTATAATATAGTATAGATATATTAGTTATGAGATTATAACTAATATAGATATAGATATATTAAGAGCAAATCATAAAATAAAAAATAAATATTGATAATATTGATAATAGTAGATAATATTAATCAAATCGTCCAATAAATATAAAAAATAAATATTGATAATAGTAGATAATATTGATCAAATCGTCCAATAAATATAAAAAATAAATATTGATAATAGTAGATAATATTGATCAAATCGTCCATTAAATATAAAAAAACAAATATCTATATTAATAAATGAGTATCCATTCCACAAATAGATGATGATATGAGATATTGTGCTTGGATAAGTTGTACCAATGTATTATGAAATTGTAAATTAAGTAATTGGCTTTAGTTAACTGTATTTTGTGCTTAAAATGTTGTAATTAAGAGTTTTTTATATCTCTTTTATAATATAGTATAGATATAGATATATTATTATTCTTACCTCTATTATTGTTCAATATAATTTGTTATAAAAAAGTAAATACAACAATTTCAAAAGTGTTTTATATACATAAAAATTAAAGTTATATTTATTTTGTTTCATAATAATAAAACTTGATAAATATTTTAATAAAATATTTAGTTAAATTGTTATTTAATATCTTTTAATAGTTTATTACAAATATTCGTATTTGGTTATACAAATCCAAAATTTATAATATATATATATAATAATAATAAATCAAAATGAAATTTTATTAATTAACATATTGTATTATTAATGATTTCTTCTAAATATTTTATTAGATGTTAAAATTTACTAATTTTTTAACATGTCTTTTTTGGCCATTTTGCATTTTTCAACTATTTTTCTTGTCAAACCTGATTAGTTCATTAGTTAGCTTATCCATTAACAGTTAACTTATCAGTTATCAACTAATTTGTCAAACGAAGTCGTAGCCTTAAACCATTCCTAAGATGCTCGACTCTACTCATAGCCCCGCTATTACTATTTTTTTTCTATTAATTTGTTTTCTTTTTCATAATTACGTTTTCTGAATTTAAGTTGTTTGTTAATTCATTCAAAAATGAAATTATATAACATAATTTATATGATTATAACAATATTAACATATTTCATAGATATGAAAAATAATAAATAATAAATAATAAAGTAAACTATTTGACTTAATAAAAATCTTCATATCATAAATATGTATAAAATAAATTCAACCAAACACATAAGATGTTGGTGATTTTAGTGGCATTAATCGATTTTGTTGTAACTGTGATTAATTTGAGATCGATAAGGTGATAAGGCAAACAATGTGAGTCAGAAGGTGCAGAGTACATACTCACCAATATCACCTTAGATCGCCATAATGCAGGATCAAGGGGTTGGTAGCGTCCCTAGCGAGGTTTACTTTGGAATTTTAAGTTTCGGGACGATTTAGATGAATTTCAGAAGGTTAGAACCTTCTTGAAGTTGTTCCTTAACTTAGCTAAAATTTCTCTAAGTATAGATTAGAGGCTTGGACCCAGAGCCTTTGAGTTTGCTCAAATTCTAACTCTTAGGACTAGAGCCTTTGAACTTGAATATTGCGTCCAAGACTGGCAAAGAGTCTCTGATCGTGTTTTCTCTTCTGGACATGGTTCTTTTGATTCAGAGTCTATGAGTTAGTTGTAATCGTTACTTAATCTTATTCGTTAATTGATGTAATTGCTATACAGTTACATATTAACCACCAAAAACCATTTGTAACTATCGAGCTCTCTTATAAATACATAAACATTGATCTGGTGAATATATACACACGAGTTTGCGTCTTAATTTCACTACTACATAAATGACTTTTTTAAACGCACAATTTTAAACGGTTTTTAAAAAAAATCGAAAAAACCGTTTAAAAAGGTAGCCGCGTTTTTTAAGAATTTTTTTAAACGGTTCTGCGGTTGTGGTACCGTTTAAAAAAGTCATATGACTTTTTTAAACGGTTGTTATAAAAAACTGTATAAAAAGGGATACGTATTTCACACGGATAATTGAACAAAACCGTTTAAAAAGCCGCCTAATTTTTTTACACGGTTTTTTCATACAATCGTTTAAAATACATACATCTTTTTAAACGGTTCTCTATAAACAACCGTTTAAAAATGCCTTTAAAAATTTAGGGTAAAACCGAACTACATTAATGCGTTTTTATATTTTGATAGGTTCGGAACAATTTGGAGCGAAAAAGAACAAAACGATAATTTTTTACAAATTTGTGCAGCTGTGGCGTTTTGATCATATTTCACTCGTCCGATCTCCGATTTAAGTGATTCAAGATGATCTGGAAACCCAACACACAGATCTACAATGTTCTTGTTTTGAGTTTTTGGTAATTTGGAGTAAATCTGGGCCGAATCTAAAGTTGAAGTTGGGAGTACAAAGCTGGAAA
This sequence comes from Arctium minus, assembly GCA_954870635.1. Taxonomy (NCBI): domain Eukaryota; kingdom Viridiplantae; phylum Streptophyta; class Magnoliopsida; order Asterales; family Asteraceae; genus Arctium; species Arctium minus. Next base: position 15,398,034 of record OX941080.1, read on the forward strand.
GAAAATGAATAAAAGAATTAATGGTGCTTCTATAAACATAGAAGAAGATGTGGCGGAATGGTAAGTGTTGTGGGTTTGCATGGTTGTGGTTCTGAGAACGAGTCCTATGTGCAGCAGAAAGCCCCTGACCTTTTCAAACGGTGCTCTTTCAAACGGTTGTAAAATCGTTTAAAAATGTCCAAAACAACCGTTTAAAATCCTTATTTCTGTTGTAGTGTTTATGTATGAATTTTCTAGATTATCACAATATTAATTTCATGATAAGCTATGACAATCTAAAAACAAAATATAAAAGTATTTAAAAAATGATTTCCAATATATTATCAAGAATTTATCCAAAGTCTTTATAACCAAAAAAAAAATCAGATTCCCAAACATAAATAGAAGATTTTTACTCAACAACCAATGTCAAAAACATTTGACGAATAGCAAATTTGGTAAATTTGTATATAAATATATTAAAAACCCATTTTTTAGTGGGAAAAAGCATATTTTAAAATAAATAAAAAGGCAAAATTCACATAAACCCAGGGGAGGAGAAATAAACGAGGAAAGAAAGAAACAATAGGAAGATAACTGAAAGCTACAGACTTGGCATAAAACAGCTGAACTGAAAAGGTTCACTTTGTGTCTCCACAAATAAAACAAAAAAAAGACCTTCAAACACTTCCCTAATTTAAATTTTATTTAGAACAAAGAATAATAATAATAATAATAATAATAAACTTAATACGATTTAAATCTACCTGCTCGTTGCAAACTTATATATATATATATATATATATATATATATATTTTAATATAGTCGACTTAAATCAAATGTAATGGTAATAAAAAAACATATATAAAGCGAAAGATGGTGTGAGAAGTTGAGGTTAACGTGAGAAACGTAAAAATGGATCTGAACCGTTGATCACTTTTAATCAAATGTCCTCACATGAATTGCGGCTTAAAAGAAAATTGATTTGGTGCATCTGGATGCATCAATGTTTTAAAAACCGGTTTTTTGGTTGACCCGGTATGGTGACCGGGTCACGGTTCAACTGGCTCGACAAGGTAGTTGACCCGGTTTCAATAAATTCTATGTATTTTCATTTTCCTACATACATACATACATACATATATATATATATACTTTAAGCGTACTGGTAGCGGAAAACCGTATAGGTCCACAATGTGGGTGCAAGTATACACCGACACTATGGTCGCTACAAGTAATAAAGTGGTAAATATACCGAGATCATATCCACAGGGATTGGACTTCAAAGTTTTGAGTCCTAAAACGAGAATACACCGATTTCAATGAGAGAAGAATAAAATATTTTTGGGAGAGTTTGGTGCTTTTAACAACAAAAACTAAATAAGAAACTAAAATGGGTATGGGTGTAAGTTTTATTTGAGATTTACGTAGTAACAAAATGGTTAGTCACTTTGTAGCACGAAGTGTCTATAAAAAACCCGATCTCTCGAAAGTGGATTTTTAAATATCGGTCCTACAAAATGCCCATAAAGTATCCATCGTTACCAACTCTTAATCTTGCCAATTTAACTACGTTGAAATAAATCAAGTTCTACCGGTACGAAGATTTACACCCAAATTTATTTGTGATATAAATCTCCTATAACGTTTGAACCGTAATAAATCATGCAAAACTCGTATCTCTACGTGGTTATCAAAGACTCTCTCAAAATATTTGTGCATCCCTTAAGCCGTATTTCGAATCCGCCCCTCTCGAGGTCAAGATTTAATATTAACACTTCAAAGTGATCGGCTTATCAGCGTTGAGTTTAAGCCTCGACTTAAGTGACCAAACTTAAGAGCTAGTAATGATGGTCACACCCAAGTGTTGCATACTAGTCTCAAGTCGGCTCGCACCCTTACCCAAAAGATGATTAGCGCATAATAAAAATAAAAGACATAATGTAAGAAAAGAAATACTTGTTAACTACTTGCATTAAATAAAGAGATAAATAAAACTACAAAGTTAGACGGAAATTAAATGCAAGAAAGTAAAAGACTATAAATTAAACTAGAAGTGCTACATTGTGAAGCTTGGTTGGTTGTTCTTCTCAAATGCTAACAAACATACCTATTTACAAGTGAAAAACAAGTTTTTACCCAATGGGTTATACCCAAAAGCTAAAGGATAATAACCATTGAATAAAAGAGTGCAATGCAGCGAGATACATCACGATTTTAATTTTCATTTTATTTTTTTGTCGATTTACAGTACGATTTTGGATAGTTTTGAGTAAGTGATAATGTTTTTTTTTTATAAATTTGTTTAATTTAGGCTTAATAATATAATGTTTTTTATATAAAAAAATTAAGTATTTTGTTATAATTCAATTATTATCTTATAAATTTTAATGACATCTAGAAAAAATAACCAATTACATATTTAATAATAGAGTGAATTGTGGATTTGGTCCATGTGGTTTAGTGATTTCTTTGACCATGGTCCTCATTCTATGTTTATTGTGGATTTGGTTCTTGTGGTATTCAATTTATTTTGGTCATGGTCCTTCTGACTAACACTTCCATTAACTTTGTTAAATCAAGGACCATTTTAATCATTTTGTCTATTTTTTGTCCTTTTTTGATAAGAAAAATATAAACAATATTTTTATACACACAAACATACATGCATACACACACATGTGTGTATATATATATAACGATATTAAAATAAATAAAATAAAACATTATTGTATGATTTAATTGTTTAATTTTTTTAAATTAATTATATTAAATACGATTTACTTTTATTATTTTATTGTAATTGTGAAAAAAGATATATAGTTTTATTGTTTTAATGTAATTAAAATTTCAATTTAAACAAATCAGATCATAAAACTATATCTTATTTATTTAGATCGAATAAAATAAAATATAGTTTTATGATTTGATTTATTGAATTAAAAATTTAATTAAGTTAGAGACGATTTAATTATATTGTTCTTTTACTATCATTGCAACAAACAAACTTATTATTGATATTTTAACACCAAAAATCATTGAAAACCGTTGAGAAATGAACTATAAATGTCATAATTTACGTTTTTGGGCGTCGTAAAAAGTTTTTTAGGACATTTTTACAAAAAATCACCGTATTAGCTATTTTATAAGACACTATTTGAAAATGTACTATAAAAAGAAATGGGTTTATAGGATACTTTTCAAAAATGTCCTATAAAACAGCTAATGTGATACTTTGTATTAAAAGTAACCTAAAAAATTTAAAGACGCCAAAAAATATATAAACTTGTTACAACGCCTTTAGATATGACGTTTTATTTTTTTTCCTATAAATTAAGTTTTATAAAGTAGTCTATTGGAACGCTCAAAATTTTTTGACATCCTATAAACCAAATTTTATTGTATTATATCTACTAAATTGATACGGTTGCTTAATAAATAATTGTTTACATGTTAAAAATTATTATTTTAAATAAATAATATGCAATAAGTTTTGCTTCTAATGTTCTTTTTATAGAAAAAAATAGATAGTACTATTAAAAATACCATTTTGTTAAATTTGTGATTTATTAATATTGGTTTTATTCTGATTTATTAGTTAATATAATTTTATTTAATGCATATACAGACTAAAGTTACCAGAAATTCTAAAAATGCATGGCTAAAAGCCAACCTAAATATATACATTTATAGGTTATTTATGTTTTCAAACTTTTTTATTATGTATACACACACATGTGAGCATACATATCTATATAAATATACTAGGTTCGACCCCGTGTATTATATGTGATAATTTAAAAAATTAAATTATGGCAGAAAATTTATCTTACAGATATGATTGATCATCGAAAGTACGATGCTATTTTTCCAAGCTTTTTTCCCCTTCAGAGTTGTTTTTTTGTAGTTGGTTACAAAATGTCTATGTTTTAGTCAGTTTTCACAAATGATGTTTTACAAAAAATTAATGAAAAATATGAATAAATATTAAGAATTTATAAAATAACGTAAATGAAATTATGGAAAAATACATAGTTAAAATTGATATGAAATTGTAAAAAGAAAATCACGACAATTTATGATATTTAATAATATAATTAATCCAAAACTATTCAATATTAGACTCATTTCGAAGGTATCGACGAAACGATTATAATGATATAATTTGTAAAAAATAAACATGTTTTTTTAATGCATTTTAGTTCATATATATTATTTATGTTTATATTATAAGAGTCTAAAATTAAAAAATATAAAAGTAAGTGATTAAAAGTAAACTACATTCCTAATTATAAGAATAGTAAATATAAGATATAAATTAAAAAAATTGAATTAAGGTAAGATTTAAGGATGAATGAATGTGGATGTGCTAAATGAACTTATAATGTAAAATGCGTTCAGATACATGTTTAGGCGGGAAAATGAAAAAATGTGCTCACCAGAAGGCGACACGTGTCATTCTATTTACTTATTTATTATATGTATAGATGTGAACTCAGCGCTCGACTACACAAGATATATAACTCCCTGACTCTATGTTCAATAAGGACAAGCCTAAATGCGATCTAAGGGTGTGTTTGGCACGCAGACAAGAGAGGACATGACAAGATGGAACAGGATAGGACAGAACAGAACAATTGTCTAGCGTTTGACAAGACATGATAGAACTGGACAGAACATAACTAGACTGGTTAAATGATGAATTTACCTCTGATGAAAAATCATAGATTACATCACATAAAACTAATTTACATCACTAATACATAGTGCAATGGATTATCAAAAACATAAAACTAATTTATCACGATTGGATTTTGGATATGGAAATCAAAACCCAAATTTTAAGTTTCGGGTTTGGTTTGGTCGAGTTTCGGATTGATGTCGGTCGGGTTCGGGTATTATATAATGCAAAAGTTATATATAAATTCAATCGTTTTTTAGGATGATTACAATCGATTGAAAGATTGATGAAATCGATAGCAAGTTTAAAAATTATAAAAATATTTCAACATACTATAACTTACGATTTTCAAAAGATAGTTAGATAAATGTGTGTGTGTATATATATAGTATTTAAAATATAGATGTATGTTATTTCGGGTTTTCGGACGGGTCGGTGGCCAACGATCAAACCCAATTCGAACCCATATTTCCTCCCAAATGTCGGGTTTCGGATTATCGGATTTTGGGGTATTCAGGTTTTGCAAAAACACCTTATTTTTGGTTCGGATTCGGATTCGGATTCGGATTACGGACTATTCGGGTTTTGCACACCCCTAGCTTGGAGGCTTGGATGACGAGAAGTAGGGATGGTAACGGGGCGGATTTGGGACGGGTATCCCCTTACCCGACCCCGACCCTGGACCCGGTTTAGTAAGCATGGCCCCGTCCCCGGTCAATACCCGGTCAACCGATGAAGTTGTGACGTGGGGACGTGGGGTTGAAGTTGTGAAGTCGTCAATCGAATCAATCGACTCAATCGAGGGGGAATCGATGGACTGAAGTCGTTTAAAGGGCTGCTGCCGTCGGTGCTGCGGTGACAAGGAACTTACTGTTGCAGTGCTGCCGTCTCAAGTCGTGGACTGAATCACTAAAGTCGGTGGCCGGTGACTGAAGTCGTGGACGAGAAGCGTGGGGTCGATTTGGAGTTGTGGAACAATAGAAGTCTAGAAGACGATATGAAAATTGAAATTGGAAGTTTGGAAATTGGAACCTGGAGGCTAGGGTTGTAAACGAACCGAACGAACACGAACGGTAAATGAACGAAATTTTTTGTGTTCATGTTCGTTCGTTAAGAAAATATGCTTGTTCTTGTTCGTTTATGTTCGTTCATTAAGAGCTAAACGAACGTAAACAAACGAACATAAATGAACATAAACGAACGGACATAAATGAACATAAATGAACATAAACGAACACAAATGTATGTTGCTTTATCTAAAGTAAAAAGTAGGCAAGGTTTTAAAATATTAATTATAGATGATGAAGGTATAAATAGCAATAGAACAAATAATGTTGTATATAAAGAAGTATTTGGTATACATGGTTCTTATTTTATTAATATTTTAACTATGTAATTTTGCATAATTTCATTTACGTTATATTATAAATTTTGTTTTATATATTCTTAATATTTATTCATATTTTTTATTAATTTTTTCCAAAATACAATTTGTGAAAACTGTCTAAAACAAAGATATTTTGTAACCAGCTGCAAAAAAAAGAAAAAAAAAAACTCTGAAGGGAAAAAAACTTGGAAAAGTAGCATCGTACTTTCAATTATCATTCATATCTGTAAGATAAGTTTTCTGGTATGATTTAATTTTTTTAAATTATTTCGTGTAATACACGGGTTCAAACCTAGTTAATTATATATTATTATAAATGCAAATAACCTTTGTGTCTTTATTAGCTTAAAATTTTCAAATATTCACAAAAATAAGATTGGATGAAGTGGGATGTGCCATCTATTCATGTAAATTGACTTTGTTTTTTTTTCTTTTTCTATTTTTTTGAACGTCAAGACTTTGGTTTCTTTTTAACCTGACTCTACATAATATATATATATATATATATATATAGTGGCGGAACACAAATGCAAATTTTTTTTGGAAATGGGGGGCCAAATACATTTTTTTTTATTTTTACACTGCAGCAGGGACGGACGCAACAACTTTTTCATACGGTGACACCATATTTTTCATACGATTTTTATCGACATGTCTTAATTTTTTTTTACCGGCGATCAATATCGTCCGATGTATTTTTAGTCTAATTCCACCGTTTCGAGGGATTCTAAAGTTTTTTGCTTGATTTCGAGACATTTTTAAGTTTTTTTTTTATCGGTTTTGAGAGACTTTTTCGGTATTTTTTGTTGATTTTAAGATATTTTTTCGGTTTTTTTGGTTGATTTCAAGATATTTTTACGGTTTTTTTGGTTGATTTCAAGAGTTGGGCTAGAATAGAAGTGAAGAAATGGGCTTTCAAATTAGGATTTGGTGCACCTTTGAAGTTTCGAAAAAAAATACGGTAGCACACTCGAAAACGATACGGTTGCACCTTTCACGAACGTAAAAATTTTACCCTTCGTCGGAGAAATGATACGGTGGCACGTGCCACCGTAGCCACCACTCTATGTCCGTCCCTACACTACAGGTATAATATTTGCTTCTTGAAATTTTTTAAACCACAGGGGCCAGGGCCCCATTAGTCCCTCACTGTGTTCCGCCCTGTATATATATATAGAGAGAGAGGTAGGTTATTTTGTTAACCAATAAAATGTTATTAACTATGCTAACCACCATTGACCAATAAGAAAACTTCAAAATATTTGGTTGATTAAACTCATTAATTAAATGCTTAAGAGTAGAGTTGATATTTCATGTAGTTTTTTTAGCCTCATTAATGAGGAGTTACAAAAATTATCATCTATGAACAATGATAATATGAACATTCAAACATATGACGTTCATGAACAATAATAATTTGAGTATTCAAACATATGAACATTCATGAATAATGATAATATGAACATTCAAACATATGAACATTCATGAACAATAATAATGTATGTCAATGAACATTTACGAACAATAATAATATGAACATTCAACGTACGTCGATTTCGATTTTGATTGAGAGTAATTAATGAGCCAAACTTTATGTCTCAAAATATTGGAGAAATATTTTCCCAAAAATACCCTTTTCATTGGTTCAATGGTGAGGATTGGTTCACAAAGTTAATAACAATTACAAGGTTAACAAAATAACTCAACCCTATATATGTGTATGTATATATGTATAACATTTGAGTTCTTATTCTAAAAAACTCATAATATTTATACAATACGGCAATTAAAGCGTTAAATGTAGATCAATGATGTATACAAAACCTTCTAATTTATATAATATTTCCATTTTGTCCATTTTATAAGCAATAAGAATGGAAATTTAAAGGGTTTTTAGAAACCATATTTTTATTCACAATTTGAAGAATTTTAAAATCTAAATTATTTAAATATAATTAGTTTTTTAATGAAACAAATTATAAAAAAATGAGTATTTAATTTTCTTCAAAATTTCAAAATAGGGGTTGCATTCCCGGCCTATTCTCTGTACTATTCTTAGGGGTGTGCAGAAATTCAACTGATCCAATAGGAACCGACCGATCCAATTAGAACCGATCGACCATAATTGGATATCCAATTGTAATTAGATCAGATCGGATTGAAAATCTCAACATCCAATTTGGATCGATCGGGTCTTGGATGGCAGTCCAGAACCGACCAAAACCGACCGAACCGACCAACGTCCAATTACCCATCCAATTAACCATCCGATTACCATCCAGTTTTTCATCCAACTATCATCCATTTTTTTTTTTTTTGCAATTTGCTTAAATCTAAATTTGTTTTGTGTTGGTTTTTGAATTTTTTTTTTAGTAAAGGAGTATCCCAGACCACTTTAGTCTCACTTATGTTGGTTTTAACACAAACTAAAAATAATTAATTAGAACATTGCATTAAATTAACACGTTGGATGGATCCGATTTGATCATCCACTGGATGTCGGATGGATCCAATATGATTCAATGGATATCCAATCTGATCCAATGGATATCCAATAAGAACATCCAATGGATGGAACCGAACCGATCCAATCATCCATTGAATTGGAAAAATCCAACATCCAATGGATGATTGGATCGGTTCAATTCCCCTCACATCCATTGGATGTCAACCAATGAACACCCCTAACCATTCTCATCCCTAACTATATTACGTGCGTACACTTCTACTAAAAAACATGGGAAATTGAACCAATATTCGTAATAGGGATCGGGCCTAATAAAGGCTGGTTGAGACGTCGGTTACGAATCCATTACAATATTTAGTAAAAAAACATGATAAAACCTAGTTCCAATCCTGTTTAAGAACGGTTATGCCACAATGGATTGAGACCAAAATCGGTTAATAATTGGTTTAGACATTTCTAACTCTTTCGAAGTAAAGCATATCAACCTTTTCATTTCTTAGAGAATTAAGTTCAATGGCTAAACATAATTGTCATTATATATATATATATATATATATATATATATATATATATATATATATATATATATATAGGTTAAATAATGTGAGAACCAAAAAAAGATTGAGAACCTAAGAACCGATCTAAGCCGTAATTTGGTTTTGATCCTATGGTTTTAATTAAAAGTTGTTTCACCACATGAAAAAGCCATAATCACCATGAAACACATGAAACAAAATTTGCATAAATAAAAGTTGTCTCATTTTGGTAACTGAGATTCACCATGAAACACATACTCACCTCATGGAACAAAAACAAAATTTGCATAAATATGATATTTCATGTATATGTTATTTCACCACATGAAACCAAACACTATGTTATTTCACCATATGAAACAAAATACTATATGTTATTTCACCACATGAAACCAAACACAATTTCTTTTGTTTGTTATTTCACCCTATGAAACTAGAAACAAAAAACCCTAAATTATGTTCTGTTAGCCACCATCGTCGTCGGTAACCACCCCGTCAGCAATCGACACCTCTTCCATTCAAACACCGACGATTCTGCCATTTGAAGCCACCACCGTCTCCGTTCGGTCGTCCTTTACATCACAACCGTTAGATGCCGGCGACTCGACCATCGTGGTCGCACGCAACCACTACCTTCCAAGTATTACCCGACCACATCCCTTTCTCCCATGCCCACCATCGCATCCACCATCGATTGATCTCCATTCAACCGCCGCTGCTCACCATTCGACAACTAGCGATTCAGCCACATGTAACCATTCATTCGAGTTAAAAATCGATTTTAGCAAATCGAATCAAATCCATGGAACGATTTTGATAGTAGCCATGTTAATCGATTTCGACAGTGGCCATGGAAATCGTACCTAGAACTCGAAAATCATGGAAGACAAAAACCATTTAAGACGAAATAGATGAAACTGAGAAATTATGATTGAAGCCTAATCGAAAATTATGGAGATCGTACTTGGAAGACAAAAACCATGGAAGACGAAATAGATGAACTGAGAAATTAAAGTTGAAAACCTAATCGAAAACCGTGGAAATCATACCTGGATTGTAACACCCGTAGTTTGGTTTAGAACTTGTATATATATATATATATAGAATGAGTCAGTGACTTGCGCGACTTGGGGTGCGACCTCTAAACCGCAAGCAAAGCCACGAGACTCTCTGGAGTTCAGACCTTCAGACACACGCGCGTCTTGGTGTGCGACCTCAAAGTTGCGGCCAAATCCGTGGGACTCCCTGCAGGTCCTAAAACGGGTTAAAATGCTTTATTTCTCATTTCCCCCTCTTTAATCTTCACCAAAATCAGTTTTATTCAAGAGAGAACCCTAGTGGCGATTTTAGCAACCTCACCCTCCTTACTCCTCATTTATTGCCAAGCATTTACTCCTTGGTGGTTGGGGGAATGATTTGAGACTTCCTAACCATTTATTGAAGGTTCTTCAAGATCCAAGTTCAAGAACTTAAGCTTTCACCCACTTCTTTTCTAGGGTTTTGTATAAAACCTAGATAGTGAGTTCTTCTAACCATTTTCAATTGAGATACATGTCTTGTATGTTTATTTCCATTACTTCATATGCATGAATATATCTGATCACCTGATAAGTTTGACCTAACTGCTACCTTTATGATTATTGGGGGTTTTGACTAATGTTCATCATGTAGACTTTGATGGGTTTATTGTTAGCATTATTTTGGCAAGATTGTGTAATATTATGGATTCTATGAAGATTATTGTTAAACCTACATGTGTCAAGGTTTTGGGCTTAATATGGAATTGGAATCATGTGTAGTCTTATACATGTATCATGTTGATATGGAAAATGTATAGAGATGGTTATTATATATATATGTATATATATATGTATATTAGAGAAACCGTGGGTATGTGCCAGGAGGATGTAGTTTGAGGTGCCACCTGAACGGTATGCACCTAGACCTCCGCCATTTGGAGTAATGCCTGAGAGGTAGTTTTCAAGTGTGTCGGGCCTTGGGGTGTTTCTCATGCGAGTGAACATCAAGGTACATTGACTTGAGATAAAACTCATTGGTGTGATGGGTCTCCCCCATTGATTCCCGTATGGCCCATGTTGACTAAATCATTCTATAATTGTTCATACCATGCTCTTTAAATGTTATGCCATGCTTTGTACAGCTCATTAGGCTCGTTTGGCCTAACACTTGTTGGTTTGATGTGTATCTCAGGTTCTAGCGGCGCGACCGCCAAGAAGGTCTAGATGACTTAGATGCGAGCTTGGGGACATTTTTGGGACGCCAATTATATAAAGCGTATTTTTGGAGTGGAAAACAACTTGTATTAATCTTGTTCCTAGATAGGGTTTAGATTAAAGGGTTGTTTTCCCTCACATTGTTATTCATTACAAACTTGTAATCTTAACAGACGTTTATTGCCTCCCTCTTTGGGAGGAGCTCATGCTTTGACATATTTTTGATTACCATGTTTCCCTTTTATGGAAATTTTTGTTTATCTCAATTTTTGGGGTGTTACATGGATAAAGACGATGAAGAATCCTGCAAGAACTGTGATTAGGATGGAGGCAATGAAGAATAATCATGAATAGGATAGAGGTGTAGATTTTTCATTAGGTTTAGTTATCAGATATTCAATAAATGGACATAAATGCCCTTTTAATTTAGCATATATTCAATAAATGGTTTCAACTTTAAAATAAAACACAAAAATGTCATAATGTTTAATGTCCATAGATTAAAATCAATAAACGGTTTAGATCGGTTATGTAACACCCTCAAATCTGAAAATAACAACTTAATTAAAATTTCTAAATACATCAACTAATACCTTGAACTACAAACATAAATTGAGAATCAACCTCAATATTCCCATTCACCTTATACATACATTCTATGAACAGGACGGGTGTTACTAAACCCAATAACAAATACTATCTTCAATCCTGCGGAGGACTTAATGCTCATGCTTAGTCTTTATCTCCAACTCGCGGAAGACTTAATACCCATGCATAGCCACTATCTCCAAACTGGGACCTGATGCACATGCCGACAAATAAAAAGGGTTAGGCTTAACGCCTAGTGAGCTCAAGAGTTTTAGCATGAATGAATAAATCTTTAAAAGCAAGAAAACCAGTTTAAAGCGAGATCCTTCGAAATAATATACTTTAACATGGAAACGACACATTTTCCCAAAATATGCACCTTTAAAGACAATGCTCCCAAACACACGTTTCATATAAAATGATGCAATCCGGAACTCACCCAAGATGGGATCATAGTTCGACATTCCAATTCATGGAAATGTAAATAATACCTTATAACCCAAAACACCCAAAACACGGGCGGAACATAATACTCGACCCTTAAGTAAAGGAAAATGATTCTTAAATAATATGGTATGTCATTGAAAACATGTAACCCAATTTAATACTCACGCGACTATAAAGTAGAATGAAATCCCAATATTAAAACATGGACAATTAAATATCCAAAATACGACGGGCCGACGACGGGGGCTTCCCGTATCCGTTGAGAGTGGAGGAACACAAAAGTATGCCACTCATACAACGTTAATCGTATGACACTTCACAACACACAAGCCCAAGTGTCCCTACGACTCCCTTCAAGCTACACCAAAGAGTCAACTGACCTTAGCGATATAACAACGAGAATACCGCTCCAAGGCCTGACCCAAGGGGGATACAACCAAGGCATTGCCCCACCTGGCGGAGGTTCAAAACGCCCATCCAATGGCTACTCCACGCCATGACAGCACCACCCGGACTCAATCCTCCTAGTGTACTCCTTGAGCGGACAAGGTCATAAAACATGTGTCCCGGAGTCCAACCCCGTACCACCCAAATGACCATCAAATAAGACTGACTCATGTGCCTATGGATCCAATGCAACACAGTCTAAGATTACACGACTATACCTGAATGACAACAGCACTCGAGCCTGTAATAATAAATATGCGATAAAAATGCATTTAGATGTAAGCCATGCAATGGGACTCTACATCGAGCTATTAAATCCGGACAATTGTCCACAAGACTCTTTTAAGCCAACACCGAGTTAAAATGCTCAAAATCCATTTGATCAAATAATTATCGGTTCCCCAAGTAATAAAATGTCTGGAAACAACGTTTACGAAGACACATACCTCAAAGATGAGATTAACCCAAAACTCAACACATAATGGGACCAAAGGTTTTCCAAAAGGTTTATGAATGCAAATGTACCCGAAATACGTATAACATGAAATAGACTTCATTTGTACAAAATCACCATGAATGTGAAAACCATGCTATTTACTCGTTAGAACATTCAAAACCCAAATATGAGCATTTTATGAGGTTAACACAACCCAAGTTCACCAAATATGAAAACATATCAAAATACTCACCCTTTGACAAATAACCAAGTAAAACATAATTTACTTCAAAATATTCCAAACTTATCAGCAGTTAACCATTTCGTATAAAACACTTTAAAATAACCATTTTGGCATGTACACCGTTTTCACAAATCAACTTGAACTCACCTTGCTAGATTTAGGATAAATCTAGATTTCACCCACTTAGAGCTTTCCTTGAAGAACTTGATTATTCAAACCAAATCTTCCAAAAACCTAGATCCACAAGGTTCCAACCATAAATATACATAAACAACCACAAATGATCGATCCCCAACCTTATACATGAATACCTCAACTGATACAGAAACCCTAACTTCCATAAATGAAGAAGATAGAAGAGTACCTTAACCCAAGCTTGAATCCACCAATCAAAACACCTCTAGTTCACCAAAATGGTTACAAACCTCCAATCTATGAAAGGGAGAACAAAGGGTGGATGAAACCCTAGAAAACATTGGTGAAGAAGATGAATAGTGAGAGATGAGAAGCTTACCACCACAAAATACTCTAGTATACTCCAATAGACTTCCAATATCTTGTTAGATCCTTGAAGAGCTCTCTAAAAAACGAAACCGTAACAACTTGAATCACCCAAATCGGAGTTGTGGATCAAAAGATATGAAGAAATGAGGAAAAAGTCGGATTTAAGTGAAATTCACAGCGCAGATGCTCGCGGGCGCGCTCAATATTTTGCGCGGGCGCGAGCGATGGTACTTCCGACCAAAATATGCCTGAACACTGTTTTGGTCATAACTTCTTCGTTATATCTCCGTTTTCGCTCCGGAAATAACCGTTGGACTAGTAATTGAATCCTTCATCTATCTAGACTATAAAATCTAGGATTCAAGTCCAAAATCAAAAATCTTATTTTTCCCCTTTAAGGCTACTGATTTCTGTATTAGCTTGAATTGATACCATTCGAAAATCGGGGTGTTACAGGTTTTTTCACGGTTCACATCCTTTTTTTGGTTCTCGTTTGATTATCGCCATATAGTGCAAAGAATTGCGTGAGAAGTTGAAGTTAATGTAAGAAGAATGAAAAATGGATTTGCACCATTGATCAGTTTTAATCAAATGTCCTCCCATATTATAAGTATTTTAATATAAAACCCATATTCTAATAAGAGTAAATTACATTCCCGGTCTCTGTGGTTTGCTGATATTTTGGATATGGTCCCTAAAACGCGTTTATTACAGTCGACGTCCCTGTGGTATGCAAAATCGCACGTTCTGGATCCCTCCATCTAACGAAATTTGTTAACACAGTTAACTCAAGGGTATTTTTGTCTTTCTACACATGTTTTTGTCTTTTTCCTAATAAGAAATAAAAAAACAAATATATTAATAAATAAACCATACCCCCCACCCCTACCCTACTACGACCTCCCCCCCCCCCCCCCACTTTGTTCTTCAAAATTAAAGATGAAATTGAAGTTAGTTTGATTAAATTGAGATTTACATTAGGAGGAGGTCCATCTCCCATCGTCGTTCACCAGATCAGTTCCGTCACCGGCGACTACCGTACCTTTCGTCCATCGCTGGTCACCATGTCAGGCTTCCCCCCACCCCCACGTGTGACCATCTCCAACTTGTAACCCAAGCATAACCGACTTTCAACATCATCGAAACCTCATCGGTGAACCGTACCCACCCTCTGCGTTTTCTCCCCCGTTTGCAACGCTGTGACCCAAACACAATCCTTTCCTCCCTCATCGTGACCCAACCTAAATCCATCCCTCTCTGCTTTAAAACCCAAAAAATCACAGGGAAACCCAAAATGATAACTAGAAATCTGGTAATGAAATCACAGGGTCTAATCCATTGATGAACAAATCAGAGGGACAAATCATTGGTAACCCCCGATCTTCCAGTAAATTTCAGTCGAGTTTGGCCATATGAACAAATGTGAATAATCATCCACTCTCAACTGATATATTTTATCAGATGATTTGTACTTAGGGTACATAATTAGGAACTTCAAGAAAGGTTCATCAAATTGATGAATTAGTTGCCATCCCATTTCTTATAGATGTTGAGACAGTGGCGGTGAACGATTCAGATTTTGTTAAAGCCTCTCCGGATGATAAAACCTCCTCCATCATCTGGGATGATTAAATCAGAAGATGCTTGGACGCCTTTGAGAACCACCACCACCACACACCTTCCTTGGATGCTTACTCTGGCGAACATGGACCAGTCGGTGACGAATAATCATGTGATGAACAAAGCAGGGGTGGGGGTATGGTTTATTAATTAATTAATTATTAGGAGAAAGACAAAAACAGGTATTGGAAGACAAATTTACCACTTGAGTTAACTGAGTTAACAAATTTCGTTAGAAGGAGGGAACCGGAATGTGCGTTTTTGCATACCACAGGGACATCTAGAGTAATAAACGCGTTTTAGGGACCATATCCAAAATATCAGCAAACCACAAGACCGGGAATGTAATTTACTCTTATATCTATACATATAATAAATAAGTAACTAGAAGGACACGTGTCGCCTTCTGGTGAACTCATTTTTTCATTTCCCGCCTAAACATGTATTTGGACGCATTTTATATTATAAGTTCATTTTGCACATTAACATTCATTTCTCCTTAAATCTTTCCTTAATTCAATTTTTTAAATTTATACCTTACATTTACTACCCTTATAATTAGATATGTAGTTTACTTTAAATCCATTACTTTTTTATTTTTTATTTTAGACTTTTATCATATAAACATAAATAATGTATATGAACCAAAATGTATTTAAAAAAACATTTTTATTTTTTATAAATTATACCATTGTAATCGATTCGTCAATACCTTCGAAATGAGTCCAATATTGAATATTTTTAGATTTAATTATATTATTAAATATCATAAATATATACGAATTAATGTGTCATAATTAGTATAGAATTTGATACAAATAATCACTAAATTGTCTTAATTTTCTTTTGGCTATTTCATATCAATTTTTACTTCAAGAGTTTTTTTTTATAAAAACTTCATCCTCTTTAAATTTTTATTCAAGAATTTTGATTTTTATCATGAAGTTTATAAAATAACATTTTTAATTTTTAATTTTATTTTCTTGACATTATGATATTTAGTATATTTTACTTATATAAAAGTATAGATTATTGACATTGAAAAAAATCAATGAAACTCATAAAAAATAGGTTCTTTTACAAAAACTATTATTAAAGATGCATGGGATGTTTTACGGTAATTAGAAAATATTTATTTATTTTTACAAATGAACTATAATTTAACGGGTAAGTGTTCGGGTAAACGACACCTTAATCAAGAGTTTTTATGTATTTGTGCTAATTTGTGAATGATTAAATACCGACCTTATCGATTACCGATTCAACGGATCCTATATATGCATTAATTGAATTTGTCTATCTTTCTATTCTTGTAAATGTCAAAAATTCATCATATTTTCAGGAAAGAGCAATACTTGCACCCAAGCATGAAGTCATTCAAAAAATAAATGATCGTTTGTTATTATTGTTTCCAGGAGAGGAAAAGGAGTACCTAAATTCAGATAGTCTGTGTGAATCAGAGCATCTTCACGAACAGTTTGATGAAACTTTGTAAGATAAGTTTTCTGGCATAATTTAATTTTATCTTATATGGAAAAGTACATAGTTAAAATATTAATAAAATAAGAACCACGTATCATAAATTACCAAATACTTCTTTATATACAACATTCTTTGTTTTATTGCTAATTATACATTCTCATCATCTATAATTAATATTTTTAAACTCTGCCTACTTTTTACTCTAGATAAAGCAACATACAACTGACAAAGGGTGAAGACTGGTTGTCTCAGAAACAAACCAACATTCGATAATGATTGTCCCTGACTTTTATTTATGGTCAAGGCAAAACATACAACAATTGAAAATTGTCTTCTTTGAAACTTGAACGAAATCTTTTTGTTTGTAGGTGTCAAAGACATTCTTGGAGTAAATGTTCGACTTCCAATATTGTTTCCATACATGATCTCTGCTTCTATAACCCGATTTCCAAAAGATAACACCCGTAGTCTAGTTCCATTATACAACCCAGATTTCTGATCAATATTCCTTAGTAACATAACTGGAACATCGACTTTTAGTACTATCTTATGGTTTGACAAACCCGATAATATAAAACCATTTAAGACATCATGTGAGTGGTTTGACAAACCCGATAATATAAGACCATTTTGGCAAACCCAACGAGATTTAGGACATTTTGGTAATACGGGTTTCAAATACGGTCATTTTAATTAATTTCCCTAATTATTATAAATTGTATAATTAATATAAATATACACAAAGTTTATATAAGTAATTTATAATATAAGAACTTTGACATAACCACAAGGGTTGTGGTGTGGTGGTAAAGGCTTGGAGAGTTCATAGCGCTCAACCCGGGTTCGAGCCCCACTCGTAACACTTGTGGCCACTGAGGATAAACTCAGGGCTGCACGCTTTAGCAGTTGGGCCAAAGACCCTAATTGTCAGGGATTAGTCTGGGCCATAGGATCAGGATACCCTTTCCAAAAAAAAAAAACTTTGACATACAAAACAAAAAAAATATTAAGTTTTTAAACAATAAATATTGGGAAATTCTTTACCACCCCGTGCAAAATTTCCCACCCCCTCCCCCTCACATCAATTATTTTTATTGTTTTTGAATTCTTAATAACATTTTTGGTCCTGCACTATTTTGATTGGTTTACTTTATACTTTTTAGTTTAATATTTTTTCATTTTACATTTTTATTATATTAACACATATAATTGTATATTAACTAAAATACGTTAAAAAATATTTTTTAATTTTAACAAGTTACACCATTATAATCGTCTCGTTGATACCTTCGAAATGAACCCAATATTGAATATTTTTTGATTTGATTATATTATTATATGTCATTAGAAATGTACCCTCGCAATGCAGCGGGTTTCTGAAATCTAGAACTCGAACCCTCGATCATTATTCATACTTTTTGTTAGTCTTTTTTATTTTATTTTACGATTTTGAGAAAATCTAGATTTAAAACAAAAATATATTTTAGTTTAGTTTAATTATGGTTTTTTATAAAAAATTATAATAATAATTTTTGTTACGGGTCAAAACATGTTTAATTTAAATGATAACTATATTTAAGATATTTTATATTTAAAATTAAAAAGATAACATACTTCAATAAAAAAATAAAAATAAGGTGTTTTATCTCGAATTTTCTTATATTTATCATTTAGTTATATCAATAGTTAAAAATTTTAGATATTTTTGAAAATAAAAATAAGTGCTTATCTGCAGTTAGTTACACGAATTCAAACATCGAACGTAAGTTTTTAACATAAAGATAATAAACATAATAAATATATTGCGTATTTTTTTATTCCAACAGATTTCAACTTTGATTATTCATTTAAATCAACATATTCACAAGTACGAGTACGTTATATATATTCTTCATACACATCTAATCTATTTTTGTATGCGATAAAAAACTCTTAAATACAAATTATCAGACACAATGTACCATCATTTTATGCAAGATTTTAAAAATCTCTTAATTTACAAGTATCAAAGCACAAAATACATATTAGTACTGCAGACTTCTAACACCCACCAATTTGTTTCTCACTGCATTGTGCGAGTACGCTTCTAATATTATTAAATATGTAATTGGTTATTTTTTGTAAATGTTATTAAAATATATAAGATAATCATTGAATTCTAACAAAATACTTACTTTTTATATAAAAAAAAATTATATTATTAAGCATAAATTAAACAAATTTATTAAAAAAAATATCACTTTCTCAAAACCATCCAAAATAGTAACAAAAAAACAAAAAATAAAATGAAACATTAAAATTGTGATGTAACTCGCTGCATTTGCGAGTACGCTTCTAGTATATATATATATATATATATATATATACCGATTTTCTTAACGTATTTTAAAACGTATTTTTTAAAATATAATAAAATAATTAAATTAAAAAATGTTCAATATTGGGCTCATTTCGAAGGTATCGAAGAGATGATTGTAATGGTGTAACTTGCTGAAATTAAAACGTATTTTTTTAACGTATTTTAGTTAATATACGATTAAATGTATTAATATGGTGATGGTGTAAAATAAAAATTAGAAAAGTAAAAGGTATAAAGTAAACTAATTAAATAATTATAGGGGTATAAAATGTAACTATACATTAAAAATCAATTAAAACTAGGTTTTTGGAAGGTTGTTGTCGAGATTGTGAGGAAGATAAGGGATTAGGAGGGGGTATAAGTTTTATAGGGGGTAGGGTTAGCAACACCCTAAATATTATAATAATGTTTTAATATTACTTTTTCTAAAAATGTTAAAAAACTAAAATCATGTTTTGTTTATAAAAAAAACATGTATCCATGTGGGTGAGGCTGAGTACCACGTAATAAACTAAAATTACCTTTATATTATTTAATGATTTAAAATTGAAAGATTTTGTAAGACCATACGATCAAAAGTCTTAAATGATTAAGATTGATTTTCACGGACTCAAATTTTTTATTATTCTTATTTGATTATCGCTCTATATATAAGAGTATTTTTTTAATATCCATGCAATTTGTGAGATCTAATATAAACCATGAAATCATATTAAATTTAGAAATTAGTAATTTTGAATTAAAAAATCAAATAAAGGACATTATGAGTATTAGTATATCTCTCATCTCCTCTCATTTCTCATCTCTTCCCCCCCCCCCCCCCCCCCCCCCCCTCCTTCCTCCTCTCTCACCTAGCCTCTCCAACTAAAATATATGGTGATAGTTCACAAAGGTTTCAGATAAACTTGTGTTCACGATGTTTCATAAAAGAGCATTGTGAAAAATACCATGAAAATGAACGAAGGTTGTGAACAACTTGTGAACACTGAAATATGAACACACTATAAATCTACAAGATTTAACTTGTGAACACCAAGTAATCAAACCAACAACACTAAAACTAAATCTATTACTTTGTGAGCCTCTTATGAACCTTGTTGAACACATTGTGAACACCCAATAACATTCATAATAATTGAAACCATACATTGTTCACATCAAACGAATGCAATTAAGTAAAGACGTATAACAAATTGTGAACACCAACCACCGTTCTTCAAAAAACCAAACATTGCTCAAATTTAACGAGTACAATCAAATCGTTCACCTTATGAACACATATTAAATCCAGAAGAAAGAAACATAAACAATACCATCACAGTTGATCTTCATGATACTTATTATACATGTTAGAATCTCGATGCTTTAATTAGGAGATGAGTTTTGATTTCAAATTAATAGATAATTATATAGTATTTGTTAGCTTTATGTAACCGATTACAACTAAATTGACCGGTGTCGAGACCGTCAAATAATAATCATTATATTTTCCAAATGTCCCAAATCACAATAAATATTGTAATAGCGGTAAGTCGGGTCGAATCCACAGGGATTGGTCGTGACAAATTATTCGACTTCTACACTTTTAGTACAAAATGGGGGGTTTGATTTGATTAACTAGACTAGACATGTAATTAAAAACTAATAAAAAACGATAAAAAGAAAACCCAACATCAGTTCGATTTCGATTAAGATGGTAGCACCTATCATTGATTCCAAAAGCGTAAACACAAGGAACGAACCCAATATGGTTATGGTTATCAACAAGCTCTGATAACCTTGATCTTTCCTTAGATAATCATTGATTAAAATAAGCTCTTTAATCAACTCTTAACCCCAAATGAGAATTTGAACAAGCTCTCAATTTCCCAAGTGTGATTAGCATTAACGAGTTAGAAAAATCACCAACTCGAAGCAATAAGCACATAAGCTCAGCTTACTAGAGCTTCGATTACAAGATTTCACGAAATCGAATTGAAAACCTTATTGAGACCAAACGATTTCATTCGTTACTTTATCAAAATCCCTAATCGGTTACGTATCTAGGGTTTGATTAACAATCATTCACAAGAAATTCAATCAATTGATCAGATTAACTAAAAATCCAAATGAAATTGACATTGAGAATATAAATCAAACAAATAAGTTTGTCCCAAATGTTTACAATTAAATCTCAAGGTAACAAACCATCCAAATCAAAGCAAACAAATGTTGTAAAGGAAAGAAAAACCTAAATTACAATTGCAAAAATACGAAATTACATACACCAAATTGAAATTAGATGAGTTGCCTTTGCTTTTCCTTCAAGAAATCGACTTCCCTTCTCCTTTTCTTCAAAATATGATGCGATTCCCCTTCATGGCTGTTCTCCCTCGATTTTTATATCTCCCACGTCAAAAACCGCTTGAAACAGGTCCATAGGCCCACGTTTTTAGACGCTCGCGGTTTGAGGCATGGCTTGGGCTGCGCAAGAGGTCATCCGCGTCTCGATTTTGGCCGAATAGTGCTTGGCGCGGGTTTAGGCGCTGCTTTCCCCGCGCAGGGAGTCGCGCGCCTCTCTGGATTGATTGACGTCTGATTTCACAAGGGGGAAAAGGGCTTTAGTAAATCCATTTTAAGAATAAATTGATTACAAGAATTGGGTTTTTATTTCCCAATTGTAGACCAAAATTGCAGCTATCATAAATCTTTTAAATAGGGAGAGAGAGAGAGATGATAATATTTAATAAATAAACGGATGAGTTGTCAACCAATTATAAAATTACCAAATCACCCTTTATCATTAATCTAACCATAAAACAATTTAATTAAAATGGATGGTTTAATATGACTCTTACATATTGTGGAGTTCTCAAATAGTTTAATGTTTAAACCTATATACACACGTATAACGTGTTAATTGTGACACCCTAAAATTTAGAGAAATTTTAAAATTTTAAAATTTGGCAATATAACTTTTGTACTTGGAATAAACCACCCAAAAAGGGTAAATGTATATGGCATTTACAAAAAAACTGTGAACGAAATGAAAATTGACAACAAACTAATATAAATATAAACTATTTAGATTACATCGGTTGTCAGCCCAAATATCACCAAAAGATGGAACTAACTCAAATGCCTCAACCTCTAAATATTAGCCAATACAAAAATGCTTCAAAGCTATGCTCGTCACTTAAGCCATTGGCAACCCGTCGCTAAAGGAACCTGTTATACATATCATTTGAGAAAAAATGTTAGGCTTAAAGCCTAGTGAGAACATACAGTTTATAAATTAAAGAAATATAAACATTTGTAATAAAATGAAACATTTGCAAGAGAATTGAGTTTATAACATTAAATCTTTGCCATACAAGGACTGTTCGGTCCAAAATTCATCTTGCGATGACGGGGGATACCCGATTTACCATGGAGTGTAGCGGAACACCGAATAGGCTACAATACCGAGTTATGAGCTAAATACTTGGAATCATGGCCACGAACAACGTCAGTCCGTACTAAGATGTGGGGGAGGGCACCCGAGGAAACCAAGTCATACTCGTTCACTAGGATTACATTATGATCCATGACTAGTAACCGGTCCCACATAACCGTACCAAAGGCCTCCGAGGGTCAAATGCATCCATAGCTACAATGGGGAAAACATCCCAAAAATATATATAAGTCGACTCAATACCTAGGGATCTACTAGTAATAGTCTAGACTTGTCACAATCACATTTGTGACTAACCAAAGCTAATCATGTAGCTTCCAACAATATTTACTTCCCAAAATGCATTTTCCAAATTTAACTACTGATAAGAATAAAATTCATAAAATGGGATTATACATATTCTTTCAAGTACTTCACCATAAATGTGCAAAAATACTTTATGTAACACCCTGGATTTTCATTATATATAATCGTTGTATTATTGCGTTTACCTTTTGTCGTAAACGCCGAGTCTTGATCTGTGAGTTAGTGTTTGAGTTTTGGTTGAAATTGTGGGAAACAGGGAGTTACGCGGGCTATGCCGCGGCTTGTAGGCCGCGAGGAAAGTCGCGTAACCCTCTGGAGGATTCCCAGATTGTTGACACGCGCGGGTTATGCCGCGGCTTGAAGGCCGCGAGCTAAGTCGCGTAACCCACTGGGAGTTCCCAGTTTTATGGCACGCGCGGGCTTCCCCGCGACTTAAAGGCCGAGAGATAATCCGCGTAAGACCCTGGCCAACTAAAAAGGTGGTCAGCCACAAATATCTATTGGTTGATATTTCTCTCTCTCTCTCTCTACAATCCTCTCTCTCTAAGTTTTCTCTTTGGTTTCTTCAATCTTTGAGGCTCCGTTGATAGCTAGTTTTAAGTGCATTGCTCGGGGTTTCGGTGTTTTAAGCTTCACCTCTTCGTCGTGATCGTTATCTGGTTTTCCGGGTTTTATCCTAAAACCTATTGGTGAGTTCCTACTACCATTTTACAAACTTTATACATGTCAAAACTCTTATTTGCGAAATCCGAAGTATTTCTACGGTATGATTTCATGTTCTCTACATTTTGATATAAATGAAGTTTTTGGTGATTTTCGGGGTTCCCGATCAGTTTTGACTAAAATGACGGGTTCCGCCTTATTAGAAGTAAAATGATGTGTTACTTGCCCATGTTTGTGGCTTATTGAAAGAATGTATATAAACTGGTTTTATGATTTTCTTTCTTACCAGCAGTTGGTCTGGAAAATGGCATTTTGAAATATAAATGTGTTGAAAGCTGTTTATCTAGCTTTAAAATGGTCACATGAAATATTGTGACAAGTCATGACTATACTAGTGGATCCCTAGGTATCAAGTCGGCTTATGGCTGGGAAGGTTGTGCCCCTTCTGTTGTAGTTAGATACATTTGATATTCGGGGGCACTTGGTACGGTTATGTGAGACCGGCTACTAGCCATGGGTCAAATGTAGTCTAACGAAAGAGTATGACTGGTTCCTTGGGGACCTCCCTCACATCGTAGTACGGACCGAAGCGTTCGTGGCCATAGTTCCATGTATTTAGCTCATAACTCGGATGTGTGGCTTACTTTGTGTTCCACTATAATCCTTGGTAAATCGGGTAATCCCCGTCATCGAAAGATGTGTTTTGGACCGGTTGTCCGTATATTATCAAAGAACAGTATTTGCATAACTAAACCTTTGAAAGGATTTACTTTGATGACGGGTTTGGTCTCGAGGCATTTTGAGATGACTAGTATTGTAACTGGGCATTTGTTAAGTCCCATTCTTTTGGTGAATTATGGATTTCCAACTGATGTAATCTTGATAGAGGTGTCTAGATTAGTTTGTTGATGAATCCTATAGTTGTGCAGGTTTTGTAAAGTCTTAAGGACTGATCCCCTTTATGGGAGGTTTATATCAATACGAATGTCATGTTTCCATGTCTCAAGGTTTTAATTTACTCTAATTTTTAAGGTGTTACAAGTTGGTATCAGAGTTATAGTTTAAGTGAACTAGGCATGAATGTAAGATGTCTAGACTAAGACCGAGTACGATAAGAATTGATCCGCGAGATTGGGTAGAGCTTCTAAGATGGGTTAGTCTTAGAGTCAACGGAAAGTACGTTTATCAGGCGTTGTGGCGATCGTGACGAGAACCTTTATGTGTTATATGTTCATAATCTCACTTAGCTAATGTTATTATGAGGATATCGTACGTAAGTGTGCTTGAATTTCTATTGCAATGACGATTGGTAATGTGGTAGTACGTTTCCTTTGTGTTTATTCCAACTCTCTCTCATCTCTTTCTCTGCTCTGTGTAGCAGTTCAGTATGGTAGGTACGCGCGGAAGGTCGCGTACGCGTGTTGATGGTCTGGAAGCGACAGCCTCCACCGCTGGTCAGCCGGAGGGAGTTGAGGTTGTTGTGCGACCACCTGTTCAACAAGGTCTAGGTGGGGGGCCAGAGTTCATTCCACGAGTAGACCTGGCTTCGTCCCACCCAGTCATCAGGGATGCTAGTTCCCAGTCTAAAATGATGGCTAGCATAATGTTGGCAACGAGGGAAGAGATGGCAAAGCAACAAGAGTTTCTGCTGAAAGTGATTGAGGACCGCGATGTGAACAATCGGAGAAGTGAGACGGTTGTGGAAAACATTGTGCTTGGTTCTGGAGGCGGTGGCCCTGGAATCAGGAACGAGGAGCGCTTGGTTGTTAATGCTCCGGGAAGGGGGAAAAGTTGTTCCTACAAATCCTTTATGGGGTGCGGACCACCAGAGTTCTATGGTTCTGAAGACCCGATCATGTGTGTGAAGTGGATTCGAGCGGTCGAGCAAGCTTTTGGCTCTTCCGAATGCGGAGATGATCAGAGAGTGCGGTTCGGTACCCAACTGCTGAGGGATACTGCACTCATTTGGTGGAATGTCATTCAATCCACCCTATCTCCTGCTGTGTTAGCTTAGTTGTCTTGGGCCGAGTTCAAGAAAAAGTTGTTAGAAGAGTTCTACAATGAAAGAACAATGGACCGAATTGAGAAAGAATTCCGGTCTCTAGTAAAGGGAAGCCTGACGGTGAGGGAATATACCCGTCAGTTCATGGAGAAGCTTGATTTGGTGGGGCACACTGCCCCAATAGAGAAGGATAAGATGAAGGCCTATCTGAATGGCTTACCCGCGGACATGCAATCTATGGTCCACAATTCCAAAGCTTCTAACCTCCGTGAGATGGTCGAGGAAGAACAATTCATGAAAGTGATGATCGCGAGAAGCAAAACTGAGAAATCAGTGGTGGTGACTGATAATAGAAAGTGGGAGAGCAGTTCTGTACCTCCCAAGCGAACCCGACCTTTTGTCGGAAACCGCAACTTCAGCGGTTATCAAGAAGCAAGATGGTGCCCGAAATGTCGAACCAATCACCATGGTAACTGTAACCCCACTTCTAGATTCTGCTTCAAGTGTGGTAAGAATGATCACACCGCCCGCAACTGTTCTATTGCGGGGATGGTCTGCTTCGAGTGTAAGGCACCGGGGCATGTGAAGGGAGATTGCCCGAAGCTCAAGACGGGTAGCGTGGCGACAAAGAAGGAGAACCCTCCGAGGGTTCCGGGTCGAGCATTTCTGATGACGACCGATAAGGCCAAGGCATCCGCTGATGTGGTATCGGGTACTTTTCTTATAAACTCTGTACCTGCTCGTATTTTATTCGATACAGGTGCCAGTTTCTCTTTCGTATCTGAATTGTTCCGTCAGAAGATTTCTATGCCCACTACTAGTCTTGAGGATGCATTAGTGGTAGAAATAGCTGATGGTAGTCAAGTTCTGATCCGTGATGTTCTGAAGAAGTGTACTCTCGGTATCGAGGGAAGAGAATTCTCGATCGATTTACTGCCGATGATAATCGGAGGTTTTGACGTTGTGGTCGGTATGGATTGGTTGTCAAACAATCATGTCGAGATCATGTGTTCTAAGAAGTTAATCCGACTTCCCAATCCCTGTGGTGAAGTCGTTGTGATCTATGGTGAGAAGAGAAAGGGCGAAGTGGCGATAATCACAATGGCGAGGGCACGCAAGTGTATGATAAAAGGATGTACGTCTTTCCTAGCCTATGTGATCAATGCCAAGTTAGAGAAATCGAAGCTTGTTGATGTGAAGATTGTGCGTGAGTTTCCAGATGTCTTTCCTGACGACTTGCTCGGGTTACCACCCGATCGGCAAGTGGAGTTCCGGATTGACCTTGTGCCTGGAGCAGCATCAATTCTAAAGCTCCTTACCGTTTGGCGCCGTCAGAGATGCAAGAGATGATGGCACAACTCCAAGAGCTTTTGGAGAAGGGTTTCGTAAGACCGAGTTCGTCACCTTGGGGAGCTCCGGTCTTGTTTGTAAAGAAGAAAGATGGCACGATGAGAATGTGCATTGACTATCGTGAGTTGAACAAAGCTACAGTAAAGAACAGGTATCCGCTTCCGAGAATAGACGACTTGTTCGATCAACTTCAAGGAGCGGGGTGTTTTTCCAAGATCGACTTACGTTCGGGTTATCATCAGGTGAAGGTGAGAGAAGAAGACGTTCCGAAAACAACTTTCAGAACACGTTACGACCATTATGAATTTCTTGTAATGCCTTTTGGCCTAACGAACGCACCGGCGATATTTATGGACTTGATGAATAGAGTTTGCCGACCATTCCTCGACAAGTCGGTCATTATATTCATTGATGACATACTCGTGCACTCCAAGAGCGAGTCAGAACACGAACAACATCTGCGGGAAGTGCTTGAAGTGTTGAGAAAGGAAAGATTGTACGCCAAGTTTTCCAAGTGACTTTTGGCTTAAAGAGGTACAATTTCTGGGTCACGTTGTCACTCGAGACGGAGTGAAAGTGGATCCCTCCAAGATTGAAGCTATGATGAATTGGGAATCTCCCAAGAGTCCGTCAGAGATCCGAAGTTTATTGGGTCTGGCGGGGTACTAACGGAGATTTATCCAAGAATTTTCGAAAATCGCTTCTTTCTTGACTGTTTTGACTCGGAAGAATGTGAAGTTTGAATGGACCGAAACACAAGAGAAGGCGTTCCGGATACTTCAAAAGAAGTTGTGTGAAGCTCCGATCTTGTCACTACCTGAAGGGTTAGAAGACTTCGTGGTTTATAGCGACGCTTCGAAAATGGGTTTGGGTTGTGTGTTGATGCAAAGGGGCAAGGTGATTGCCTACGGATCGAGACAACTCAAGATTCACAAGAAGAATTATCCTACCCATGATCTAGAGTTAGCGGCGGTGATGTTCGCTTTAAAACTTTGGTGACACTACCTCTATGGCACGAAATGTACTCTATACACAGATCATAAGAGTCTGAAGTATGTCTTTGACCATAAAGAGTTGAATATGAGGCAAAGGCGGTGGCTCGAATTGCTTAAAGATTACGATTGTGAGTTACTTTACCATCCCGGTAAGGCAAACGTGGTGGCCGATGCGTTAAGTCGGAAAGACTATAGCGGAAGTATACGGGCTACCTATTCGAGAATCGAGCTAGTGTCTAGCCTTGTTGAGAAGATCAAGGCATCGCAGGTTGAAGCATTGTTAGATGAAAATCTCAAAGAGGAAGTCATGACGAAGCAGCGTTTGCTCTTAACGGAAGATAGCCGTGAAGTGAAACTGTTCGGCGGTCGTGTGTGGGTGCCCAAGATTGGGGGTAACCATGATCTGTTGCTTGAGGATGCACACAAGTCCAAGTATTCCATTCATCCGGGGAGTACAAAGATGTACAGGGACCTGAAACTGCATTAGTGGTGGCCAATAATGAAACTTGATGTGGCACGTTATGTAGAGCGTTGTGTGACGTGTTCGCAAGTTAAGGTCGAACACCGACGACCGTATGGACTTCAGTCTTTAGAGATTCCTGAGTGGAAGTGGGAGCATATCACCATGGACTTCGTGACGAAGTTGCCTAAAACACTTCGAGGTCACGATACCATTTGGGTGATAGTTGATAGATTGACAAAGAGCGCTCACTTCTTGGCTATGCGCGAGACACTACCGATGAATAAGTTAGCAAAACTTTATATCGATGAGGTGGTCTCGAGGCATGGAATACCATTGTCGATCGTGTCGGATCGCGACAGTCGGTTCACTTCAAACTTTTGGGATGGGTTTCAGAAAGAGCTGGGTACACGAGTTAAGTTGAGTACGACTTACCATCCACAGACCGAAGGGCAAAGCGAGAGAACAATCCAGGCGTTAGAAGATATGTTGAGGTCTTGTGTCATCGATTTCGGGGGTAGTTGGGACTCGCACCTGCCTTTGGTGGAGTTTGCTTACAATAATAACTACCACTCGAGTATTGGGATGACACCTTTTGAGGCGTTGTACGGGCGAAAGTGCCGAACTCCCGTGTGTTGGATTGAAGCGGGAGAAAAGCAGTTCGTCGGACCTGAAATCGTTCAAGAGACGGCTGATAAGGTCAAGAGCATTCGTGAAAGGTTGAAAGCGGCTCAGGATCGGCAGAGGAGTTATGCCGATAAAAAGAGGCAGTCGATGGAATTCCAAGTGGGAGACCGTGTGTTACTGAAGGTATCGCCGTGGAAGGGCATTATACGGTTCCGAAAGCGTGGGAAGCTGAGTCCCCGTTTCCTCGGACCTTTCAAAGTGCTCAAGCGGGTGGGTTTGCAAGCCTACCAATTGGAATTGTCTCCAGAGTTGAGCAGAATAGACAACACGTTTCATGTTTGTTACCTTCGGAAGTGTTTGGCGGAAGAGGAAAGTGTCACCCCTCTCTCCGAATTAACAGTAGACGAGGGTAACCGTTGTATAGAAGAGCCTTACGCTATCTTAGAGAGAAATTCTAAGAAGTTGCGTCGCAAAGAAGTCACTATGGTCAAGGTGCAGTGGAAGCATCATAGGGGAGCCAACATGACGTGGGAAGCTGAGGAGGATATGAAGCGAAGATTTCCACATCTCTTTATATAGTTGGGATTTCGGGGACGAAATCATTCCCAAGTTGGGGAGGATTGTAACACCCTGGATTTTCATTATATATAATCGTTGTGGGAAACACCGAGTCTTGATCTGTGAGTTAGTGTTTGGGTTTTGGTTGAAATTGTGGGAAACAGGGAGTTACGCGGGCTATGCCGCGGCTTGTAGGCCGTGAGGAAAGTCGCGTAACCCTCTGGAGGATTCCCAGATTGTTGACACGCGCGGGTTATGCCGCGGCTTGAAGGCCGTGAGCTAAGTTGCGTAACCCATTGGGAGTTCCCAGTTTTATGGCACGCGCGGGCTTCCCCGCGGCTTAAAGGACGTGAGATAAGCCGCGTAAGACCCTGGCCAACTAAAAAGGTGGTCAGCCACAAATATCTATTGGTTGATATTTCTCTCTCTCTCTTCAATCCTCTCTCTCTAAGTTTTCTCTTTGGTTTCTTCAATCTTTGAGGCTCCGTTGATAGCTAGTTTTAAGTGCATTGCTCGGGGTTTCGGTGTTTTAAGCTTCACCTCTTCGTCGTGATCGTTATCTAGTTTTCCGTGTTTTATCCTAAAACCTATTGGTGAGTTCCTACTACCATTTTACAAACTTTATATGTAACACCTCAAAAATCAGAGTAAATTAAAACCTGGAAACCTGACAATATAACGAAAGTAAATCTATTAACTTCCCATATACGGAACCAGTCTTTAAGACTATACAATCCTATACAAGGATTTCTTCAAAAGAATGGGACTTAACAATGCCCAACAACAATACTATTCAACTCCAAAAACCTCGAGACTCAAAACTCGTCTCTCCAAAAACCCCGGCACCCACCGCTAATGGAAACCTGTTATACACATCATTTGAGAAAAGTGTCAGACTTAAAGCCTGGTGAGAACATACAGTTTATGAAGCTCAAAAGATAAAACATTTGCATCAAGATAGTATTTCCAAAGCGATTAAATTTACACATTAGGTCCTTGCCACAATCGGGCTTTTTCGTTATAAACACGCCATAAAAGGACCGAAAACAAAACATTTTACCAAGGATTGTGGCGTAACACAAAGTTAGGCCAAAAATCCGAGTTACGAGCTAAACCAATTGGAGTCCGCGGATACGAATCACAAAGTCCGTGCTACAATGTGAGATCAAGCCCCAAGCGCAAAACCAAGGTATACTCCTTCGCTAGGATCACTATGAACCATGGCTAGTATCCGGCCTCACATAACCGTACCAAGTTGCCCTCAAGGAACAAGTGATCCCTAGCTACAATTCTGGGGAATGTAACATCCCAACAATACAGTCTACTCAAAACCTAGGGATCCACTAGTAATGGTAAGGACTCGTCACAACAACGTATGTGACCAACCATAAATAAACATATGGTTACAAACACATTTTATAAACAAAATGCTATTCCCAGTTCAACTTTTGGTAAGAATGAAAAGCATTTAAAAGAAGTTCCTTTGAATATTTCTTTCGCATAAACGCACAGGTAAAACATCATTTTACTTTTAAAATAAGATAAGATCGAAAAGGTAACTTTTGATATGTATACAGTTTAAAATGATAGTAGGAACTCACCTCTGTTTCTTTCTTCTTAACAAGCGCTACCTATGATAATACCGAAAGAATCGGTAAGTCGAAATACAGATAAACCTCTCGTTACTTGAATAGGACTTAAAGACACAGAAGCTAACAATTTAACAGAACCTAAACCGGTCAAAGGCAACAACCGGTCGAACACCTCCCCGGTCCAACACTACTCCGGTCGAACAGACAACACCGGTCGAGGGACCATTCGGTCGAACAATCCCTCGGTCGAATCAACCATCCGGTCGAATCAACCCTTCGGTCGAACACCCATCTGGTCGAATCAACCCTTCGGTCGAATCAACCATCGCCTTGTTCATCAAGAACAGTACGATGCAGAACCCAGATTTAACCCAGATCCAAATGAGAAATACTCAGATCTCAAAATGGAACGGTTCAAAACCTTCACAACGAGATTCTACACGGCTAAAAGTATTCAGATCAAAGCATTAAGCTAGATTCGTACCTCGATTTGCCCGAAACGATCGACCCTTTACAAAGCTTCTTCCTGCCTTTCTTCCTCTCTCTCTGACTTCTCAAAACCAAAAACTGATATTTGTGATATTTATCAAAATATCTAATTTGATTTTGTATATATATAACCCAAGTTACATTTAACCCCCCTGAACTTTGGGTAACGGTCAACTTCTCACCCAATTTCAAAATTCAGGGTGTTACAATCCTCCCCAACTTGGGAATGATTTCGTCCCCGAAATCCAACTATACAAAGAGATGAGGATATCTACGCTTCATATCCTCTTCAGATTCCCAAGTCACATTTGCTCCTCGGTGATGCTTCCACTGCACCTTGACCAAAGTGACTTCTTTATGATGCAACTTCTTAGACTTTCTCTCCAAGATGGCATCGGGCTCTTCCACACAACGGTTACCTTCGTCTACCCTTAGCTCTGAAAGGGGAATGACGCTGTCTTCTACCGCCAAACACTTCCGGAGGTAGCAGACATGAAACGTGTTGTGTATTCTACTCAACTCCGGTGGCAGTTCCAACTGATAGGCTTGCAAACCAACTCGCTTAAGTACTTTGAAAGGTCCGAGGACACGAGGACTCAGCTTCCCACGTTTTCCAAACCGTAAAATGCCTTTCCATGGCGATACCTTAAGCATAACGCGGTCGCCTACCTGGAATTCCATCGGTCGCCTCTTCTTATCGGCATAGCTCTTCTGACGATATTGAGCCGCTTTCATCCTCTCTCGAATGCACTTGACCTTATCGGCAGTCTCTTGCACGATTTCAGGTCCGGCGAACTGCTTCTCTCCCGCTTCTAGCCAACACACGGGAGTCCGACACTTTCGCCCATACAGTGCTTCAAAAGGTGCCATCCCAATACTCGAGTGGTAGCTATTGTTGTAAGCGAACTCCACCAAAGGCAGGTGAGAGTCCCAACTACCCCCGAAATCGATGACACAAGACCTCAACATGTCTTCCAAGGTTTGGATTGTTCGTTCGCTCTGCCCGTCGGTCTGCGGATGGTAAGCCGTACTCAACTTAACTCGCGTACCAAGCTCTTTCTGAAACCCATCCCAGAAGTTCGAAGTGAACCGACTGTCGAGATCCGACACGATCGACAAAGGTATTCCATGCCTCGAGACCACTTCATCGATATAAAGCTTCGCCAACTTATCCATCGGTAAAGTCTCGCGCATAGGCAGAAAGTGAGCGCTCTTCGTCAATCTATCCACTATCACCCAGATGGTATCGTGTCCCCGAAGAGTTTTAGGCAACTTCGTCACGAAGTCCATGGTGATATGCTCCCACTTCCACTCGGTAATCTCTAAGGACTGAATACTCCCATACGGTCGCTGATGTTCGGCTTTGACTTGCGAACACGTCACACAACGCTCAACGTAACGCGCCACATCAAGCTTCATCACCGGCCACCAATAGTGCAACTTCAAGTCCCTGTACATCTTCGTACTTCCCGGGTGAATGGAATACTTGGACTTGTGTGCGTCTTCTAGCAACAGCTCACGGTTTCCCCCAACCTTGGGCACCCACACACGACCGCTGAACAGTTTCACCCCACGGCTATCTTCCGTTAAGAGTAAACGCTGTTTTGTCATGACTTCCTCTTTGAGATTCTCTTCCAACAATGCTTCCATCTGAGATGTCTTGATCTTCTCAACAAGACTAGACACTAGCTCGATTCTTGAATGGGTAGCCCGAATACTCCCGCTATAGTCCTTCCGACTTAGCGCATCGGCCACCACGTTTGCCTTACCGGGATGGTAAAGCAATTCACAGTCGTAATCTTTCAACAACTCGAGCCACCGCCTTTGCCTCATATTCAGCTCTTTCTGTCCAAAGACATACTTCAGGCTCTTGTGATCCGTGTAAAGAGTACACTTCGTGCCGTAGAGGTAGTGTCGCCAAAGCTTCAAAGCGAACACCACCACTGCTAACTCCAGATCATGAGTTGGATAATTCTGCTCGTGTATTTTGAGCTGCCTCGAGGCATAAGCGATTACCTTGCCTCGTTGCATCAACACACAACCCAATCCCATCTTTGAAGCGTCGCTGTAAACCACGAAATCTTCCGACCCTTCAGGCAAAGATAAGATCGGAGCTTCACACAATTTCTTCTGAAGAATCCGGAATGCCTTCTCTTGTGCCTCTGCCCATTCAAACTTCACATTCTTCCGAGTCAGAACTGTCAAGGAAGAAGCGATCTTCGAAAAGTCTTGAATGAATCTCCTGTAGTATCCCGCCAGACCCAAGAAACTTCGAATCTCTGACGGACTCTTAGGAGGCTCCCAATTCATCATTGCTTCAATCTTGGAGGGATCTACTTTCACTCCGTCCTGAGTGACTACGTGTCCCAGAAATTGTACTTCTTTAAGCCAAAAGTCGCACTTGGAAAACTTGGCGTACAATCTCTCTTTTCTCAACACTTCCAGAACTTCACGAAGATGCTGCTCGTGCTCTGTCTCACTCTTGGAGTACACAAGTATGTCGTCAATGAATACAATGACCGACTTGTCGAGGAATGGTCGGCACACTCTATTCATCAAGTCCATAAACACCGCTGGTGCGTTCGTCAGGCCAAAAGGCATTACAAGGAACTCGTAATGGCCGTAACGCGTTCTGAAAGCCGTCTTCGGAACATCTTCTTCTCTCACCTTTACTTGGTGATAGCCTGATCGTAAGTCGACTTTGGTAAAACAACCCGCTCCTTGAAGTTGATCGAACAAGTCGTCTATTCTCGGAAGCGGATACCTGTTCTTCACTGTAGCTTTGTTCAACTCACGATAGTCGATGCACATTCTCATTGTGCCATCCTTCTTCTTAACAAATAAGACCGGAGCTCCCCAAGGTGACGAACTCGGTCTTATGAATCCATTCTCAAAAAGCTCTTGGAGTTGTGCTACCATCTCTTGCATCTCCGACGGCGCTAAACGGTAAGGTGCTTTAGCGATCGGTGCAGCGCCTGGCACAAGATCAATCCGAAACTCTACCTGACGATCGGGCGGCAACCCGGGCAAGTCGTCCGGAAAGACATCTGGATACTCACGCACGATCTTCACATCTTCCAGCTTGGACTTCTCTAACTTGGCATCGATCACATAGGCTAGGAAAGACGAACATCCTTTTACTAGACACTTGCGTGCTTTTGCCATTGTGATTATTGCCACTTCACCATTTCTCTTTTCACCATAGATGACCACGACCTCTCCAGAGGGGTTGGGAAGTCGAATCATCTTCTTAGAACACACGAACTCGGCCTGATTGTTTGACAACCAATCCATACCGATTACAACATCAAAACCCCCGATTGACATTGGTAGCAGATCGATCGGGAATTCTCTTCCCTCGATGCTAAGAGCACACTGCTTCAGAACTTCGTGGATCAGAACTTGCCTACCATCTGCTATTTCTACCACTAATGCATCCTCAAGACTAGTAGTGGGCATAGCAAATTTCTGACGGAACAATTCAGATACGAAAGAGACACTAGCACCCGTATCGAATAAAATACGAGCAGGTACAAAGTTTATAAGAAAAGTACCCGATACCACATCAGCGGATGCCCTAGCCTCTTCGGCCGTCATCTGAAAAGCTCGACCCTGAACCTTCGGAGGGTTCTCCTTCCTTGCTGGCGCACTACCCGACGCAAGCTTCAGGCAATCTTTCCTCACGTGCCCCGGTGCCTTGCACTCATAACATATGGGTCCCCTGACCGGGCAATCTCTGACCGTATGCCCAGGCTTCCCACACTTATAGCAAGTTTGAGAACTGTTACTGCAGTTACCGTGATGCTTGGTCCGACACCTCGGGCACCACCTTGCTTCCTGGTAACTGCCGAAATTGCGGTTTCCAACAAAAGGTCTGGTCCGCTTGGGAGGTACTGAACTGCTCTCCCACTTTCTTTTATCAGACACCACCACCGAACTCTCAGACTTGCTTTTCGCGAACATCTCTTCCATGAACTGAGCTTCTTCCACCATCTCTCGGAGGTTAGAAGCCTTGAAATTATGGACCATAGCTTGCATGTCCGCTGGCAAGCCGTTGAGATAAGCTTTCATCTTGTCTTTCTCTGTTGGGGCAGCATGCCCCACCAGACCAAGTTTCTCCATAAACTGACGGTGTACTCCCTCACCGTCAGGCTCCCCTTTACCAAAGACCGGAATTCTTTCTCAATTCGGTCCATGGTCCTCTCGTTGCAAAACTCTTCTAGAAGCTTCTTCTTGAACTCGGCCCATGACAACTGAGCCAACACTTCAGGAGATAGAGTGGATTGGATGATATTCCACCAGATGAGTGCAGTGTCCCTCAGCAGTTGGGTACCAAACCGCACCCTCTGATCATCACCACATTCGGAAGAGCCAAAAGCTTGCTCGACCGCTCGGATCCACTTAACGCACACCACCGGGTCATCAGAACCGAAGAATTCTGGCGGTCCGCAGCCTAGAAAGGACTTATAGGAACAACTCTTCCTGTTCCCCTGAGCTCCAGAAATCCCCCGCTCTACCGACACGACCCTTATACCATCACCTCCAGAACCTGCTACGACGTTCTCCACAACCGTCTCACTTCTCCGATTGTTTACGTCGCGGTCCTCCATTGCTTTCAGCAGAAACTCTTGCTGCTTCACCATCTCTTCTCTCTTTGCCAACATCACGCTGGCCAACAACTCTGACTGGGGATTAGCATCCCCGATTACTGGGTGGGACGAAGCCAGGTCTACTCTCGGAATGACCTCTGGCCCCCCTCCTAGTACTTGCTAAACGGGTGGTCGAACGATAACCTCAACTCCTTCCGGCTGACCCGCTGTAGAGGCTGTCGCTTCCTGACCATCAACACGAGCACGCGGTCTTCCACGCGTACCTACCATTCTGAACTGCTACACGGAGCAGTGGAAGAGATAAGAAAAGATAGAAAAACACGAAAGGAAAACGTACTACCACATTACCAAATGTCATATTAATAGCAATTCAAGGACTCTTACGTACAATATCCTCATAATAACATTAGCTAAGTGAAATTATGAACATACAACACATAATGGTTCTTGTCACCACTACTACAACGCCTGATAAACGTACTTTCCGTCGACTCTAAGACTAACCCAACTTAGGAGCTCTACCCAATTCTCGCGGATCAATTCTTAGTATACGCAGTCTAAGTCTAGACATCTTACATTCATGCCTAGTTCGCTTAAACTAGAGCTCTGATACCAACTTGTAACACCTCAAAAATCAGAGTAAATTAAAACCTGGAAACCTGACAATATAACGAAAGTAAATCTATTAACTTCCCATAAACGGAACCAGTCTTTAAGACTATACAATCCTATACAAGGATTTCTTCAAAAGAATGGGACTTAACAATGCCCAGCAACAATACTATTCAACTCCAAAAACCTCGAGACTCAAAACTCGTCTCTCCAAAAACCCCGGCACCCACCGCTAATGGAAACCTGTTATACACATCATTTGAGAAAAGTGTCAGACTTAAAGCCTGGTGAGAACATACAGTTTATGAAGCTCAAAAGATAAAATATTTGCATCAAGATAGTATTTCCAAAGCGATTAAATTTACACATTAGGTCCTTGCCACAATCGGGCTTTTTCGTTATAAACACGCCATAAAAGGACCGAAAACAAAACATTTTACCAAGGATTGTGGCGTAACACAAAGTTAGGCCAAAAATCCGAGTTACGAGCTAAACCAATTGGAGTCCGCGGATACGAATCACAAAGTCCGTGCTACAATGTGAGATCAAGCCCCAAGCGCAAAACCAAGGTATACTCCTTCGCTAGGATCACTATGAACCATGGCTAGTATCCGGCCTCACATAACCGTACCAAGTTGCCCTCAAGGAACAAGTGATCCCTAGCTACAATTCTGGGGAATGTAACATCCCAACAATACAGTCTACTCAAAACCTAGGGATCCACTAGTAATGGTAAGGACTCGTCACAACAACGTATGTGACCAACCATAAATAAACATATGGTTACAAACACATTTTATAAACAAAATGCTATTCCCAGTTCAACTTTTGGTAAGAATGAAAAGCATTTAAAAGAAGTTCCTTTGAATATTTCTTTCGCATAAACGCACAGGTAAAACATCATTTTACTTTTAAAATAAGATAAGATGGGAAAGGTAACTTTTGATATGTATACAGTTTAAAATGATAGTAGGAACTCACCTCTGTTTCTTTCTTCTTAACAAGCGCTACCTATGATAATACCGAAAGAATCGGTAAGTCGAAATACAGATAAACCTCTCGTTACTTGAATAGGACTCAAAGACACAGAAGCTAACAATTTAACAGAACCTAAACCGGTCAAAGGCAACAACCGGTCGAACACCTCCCCGGTCCAACACTACTTCGGTCGAACAGACAACACCGGTCGAGGGACCATTCGGTCGAACAACCCCTCGGTCGAATCAACCATCCGGTCGAATCAACCCTTCGGTCGAACACCCATCCGGTCGAATCAACCCTTTGGTCGAATCAACCATCCGGTCGAATCAACCCTTCGGTCGAACACCCATCCGGTCGAATCAACCCTTCGGTCGAATCAACCATCGCCTTGTTCATCAAGAACAGTACGATGCAGAACCCAGATTTAACCCAGATCCAAATGAGAAATACTCAGATCTCAAAATGAAACGGTTCAAAACCTTCACAACGAGATTCTACACGGCTAAAAGTATTCAGATCAAAGCATTAAGCTAGATTCGTACCTCGATTTGCCCGAAACGATCGACCCTTTACAAAGCTTCTTCCTGCCTTTCTTCCTCTCTCTCTGACTTCTCAAAACCAAAAACTGATATTTGTGATATTTATCAAAATATATAATTTGATTTTGTATATATATAACCCAAGTTACATTTAACCCCCCTGAACTTTGGGTAACGGTCAACTTCTCACCCAATTCCAAAATTCAGGGTGTTACATTATACATGTCAAAACTCTTATTTGCGAAATCCGAAGTATTTCTACGGTATGATTTCATGTTCTCTACATTTTGATATAAATGAAGTTTTTGGTGATTTTCGGGGTTCCCGATCAGTTTTGACTAAAATGACGGGTTCCGCCTTTTTAGAAGTAAAATGATGTGTTACTTGCCCATGTTTGTGGCTTATTGAAAGAATGTATATAAACTGGTTTTATGGTTTTCTTTCTTACCAGCAGTTGGTCTGGAAAATGGCATTTTGAAATATAAATGTGTTGAAAGTTGTTTATCTAGCTTTGCTGGTCACATGAAATATTGTGACAAGTCATGACTATACTAGTGGATCCCTAGGTATCAAGTCGGCTTATGGCTGGGAAGGTTGTGCCCCTTCTGTTGTAGTTAGATACATTTGATATTCGGGGGCACTTGGTACGGTTATGTGAGACCGGCTACTAGCCATGGGTCAAATGTAGTCTAACGAAAGAGTATGACTGGTTCCTTGGGGACCTCCCTCACATCGTAGTACGGACCGAAGCGTTCGTGGCCATAGTTCCATGTATTTAGCTCATAACTCGAATGTGTGGCTTACTTTGTGTTCCACTATAATCCTTGGTAAATCGGGTAATCCCCGTCATCGAAAGATGTGTTTTGGACCGGTTGTCCGTATATTATCAAAGAACTGTATTTGCATAACTAAACCTTTGAAAGGATTTACTTTGATGCATTTGATTATATCTCTTGAGATTTATGAACTGTATGTTCTCACTAGGCTTTAAGCCTAACACTTTTTCTCAAATGATGTGTATAACAGGCTTCCCTTAGCGGTGGGTTGCCAGGTTTTTGAGAGACGGGTTTGGTCTCGAGGCATTTTGAGATGACTAGTATTGTAACTGGGCATTTGTTAAGTCCCATTCTTTTGGTGAATTATGGATTGTCAACTGCTGTAATCTTGATAGAGGTGTCTAGATTAGTTTGTTGATGAATCCTATATCTGTGCAGGTTTTGTAAAGTCTTAAGGACTGATCCCCTTTATGGGAGGTTTATATCAATACGAATGTCATGTTTCCATGTCTCCAGGTTTTAATTTACTCTGATTTTAAAGGTGTTACATTTTATTTTAACACATATCACAACCTTTCATTTTAACAAAACATAGCAAGAACCCTAAAATCTCTCAAAAACTCAAGTTAGGTCAAATGTGATAATCATAAATCCAAAACCAAAGAGATGTATAGGAGTTCAAAATATGAGTTTTGACATGTATAAAGTTTAGAAAAGATAGTAGGAACTCATAAAGTGGGTTTTAGAAGAAAACCCAAAACCCTAACTTTTGCCCCTTTGAAGAAGATGACAATGGAGGAGATGATATAAAGCTTCCTACTTGCACCCTTGGAAGCACAATGATAAGACACTTGGAACTAAGATGGATTTACTTGAAGGATTCTTGAGGAACAATAAATGCCCTAAAAATCGCCAAAATGAGAGAGAGTTTGAGGTTGGTGAAGATGGTTATGAGAAATAAATGAGAAAAGAGGTCATTTAATTCCCCTGCACCCCGCTCGCGACCTTGCCACGCGATAGTGACATTGTCACTATTGTGAGTCACTCTCGCGCGGTTTGTACCTAGAGTTCGGTACCTCCTCGGCGATTGTGCCCCGCGATAGTGACACATGTCACTATCGCGAGTCACTCTCGCGCCACATGTACCGAAGCCCAAAAATCACCAAAACTCCAGAATTTCGCATGGGTCGATTTAGGGTTCGAAAGTACGTCACATTTCGCCCAAAAAGATACATGGAAGACATATAAAAGACCAACGAAGGACGTATTCTTACACTGCGAAATTACCGGGTCCCTTCAATTATAAGCAAGTTTCTAAATGTCATGAACCATGATGTGTTGACAAGGCCAACCCTCAAGTATTGATGTTTTTCAAGTGTGGCTTATGATTTACAAATCTAGGCGAATGATTGTATGAGAAGTCAAGTTAATGGTGAGAAGGGTGAGAAGTGGATCTGAACCGTTGATCAATTTTAATCTCAAGCCATCCCATGAATTGCGGCTTAAAAGGCAACAACCGGTCGAACACCTCCCCGGTCCAACACTACTCCGGTCGAACAGACAACACTGGTCGAGGGACCATTCGGTCGAACAACCCCTCGGTCGAATCAACCATCCGGTCGAATCAACCCTTCGGTCGAACACCCATCCGGTCGAATCAACCCTTCGGTCGAATCAACCATCCGGTCGAATCAACCCTTCGGTCGAACACCCATCCGGTCGAATCAACCCTTCGGTCGAATCAACCATCGCCTTGTTCATCAAGAACAGTACGATGCAGAACCCAGATTTAACCCAGATCCAAATGAGAAATACTCAGATCTCAAAATGGAACGGTTCAAAACCTTCACAACGAGATTCTACACGGCTAAAAGTATTCAGATCAAAGCATTAAGCTAGATTCGTACCTCGATTTGCCCGAAACGATCGACCCTTTACAAAGCTTCTTCCTGCCTTTCTTCCTCTCTCTCTGACTTCTCAAAACCAAAAACTGATATTTGTGATATTTATCAAAATATCTAATTTGATTGTCATAGAAATAACACTAAAAAAGGTAAATAGAAATAAAAATCAATATCGCATAACAAAAACCGCACCTTGAATTATAACGTGCCACCTTAACATATCTTCAAACACGAGTCTTGGGCCATGATGTATTACGACAAAACTTTGACGAACCTTTAGAACACTGGTTACATAAAAAAAACGGTTAGTTTAAAATATTTTAATTATTATGGTAATGAAAAAAATAAGTGGATTTGTTTTGTATAAATACACGCAAAGGCCCTCCACTTGGGCCCCTCCTCCTTTCTCTCGGTAAAATTTTCTGGTATACTTTTTCCGTTACTCTTCTTCTTCTGTGCAACTGAAAACAAACCACGCAAAATGTCAACCACCTCGTCTTCTTCGTCACGCGACGATGGAGACGGTGGAAATGGCGGTGCCGGAGAGTTTGAAGGACCGTCGCATTCTCGTCAACGATTCAACAGCGACGTGTGGCCGGAGCCGTTCCTAGAAGCTCTCGCTACTCAAATCGCTATTGACGCCGCTCTCTCATTTGGCCGCCTTGCCGCTGCTCCGGCTCTCTTTAACCTCTTCCAGGTAAAATCACATCGTTATTTGAATCGATTACGGTTGGTGCACCTAGCGGTTTTCTGTAAATCACTGCATTATGTGCATATTTTAGCAGTTCACTGTGATTGTGCGAGTAGGATTCATGCAAGCTTTTCAACGTTTGTTTTTCTATATGATCTGATAATCTGAATAATTATGCTCACCTTTATTAGTTGAACATTGTTTCTGATGTGATTTTTTTCGTAAAATGATTGGGCCTAGTGATCGTTTTACACCAAATGGAGTTCAAAGTCATAAGAACCTCCTATTGAACATGAAAATTACATAAACATATTTCATAAAAACTATTACCTCCGTCAACATTCACTTGTTCGTGTAACTCAATCACACTAAAATAGATTCCAGAACTTTCAGGTGTATCATACAGTACTTAAAACACATTTTCTGCAAAAAAGAGGGAAAACAACTACTACTCGGAAACTTTTTACTTGAGTGGATATAATAGCTTTTACATGTTTTTTTTTTTTAAATTATACATTAATTTGCCATCTGGCCGTGTAATCCGGGGCTTTACTCCGACGTTGAAAGCAACGTTGAATTCTTTTCTGCACTGATATAGCATAATAAGATCATGGAGATTGGAGAGTAGTTTCCGCTCTTTTTTGTATGATTTTTTTTGAAAGGCAAGATAACGCACACACTAGCATACAAGAGTTGTGGTGTGGTGGTAAAGGCTTTGGGAGTTCATAGCGTTCAACCCGGGTTCGAGCCCCACTAGTAGTACTTGTGGCCACGGAGGATAAACTCAGGGC
Source organism: Arctium minus (assembly GCA_954870635.1). NCBI lineage: Eukaryota > Viridiplantae > Streptophyta > Magnoliopsida > Asterales > Asteraceae > Arctium > Arctium minus. The sequence goes on from OX941080.1 coordinate 15,440,825, forward strand.
TGCACGCTTTAGCAGCTGGGTCAAAGGCCCTAATTGCAAGGGATTAGTCTGGGCCATAGGCCTCGGATACCCTTTCCAAAAAAAAAGATAACGCACACACGTTCCATCGGTATCGGGCCTCCATTACGGGCATGCCACTAATCCGCTGCGACCCGGACCAGCTTTTGGCTGAACTCGACCGGCAGGGTAGAGGGTCCCATAGACTGGACCACCTGAACCGGCCTGAGTCTGAATATCTGATGAAAGTGTCGCTCGTGTGAATCAAACCCGGGTAGTGTGGCTTTCACCCCACACCCCCAGGATGTTACCTCTACAACTGAGCTAACCCACTTTGATTCCTTTTTTGTATGATTTGATGTGGCAATTTGGAACAACATCGGGTTAAGTTCCAGCATGGGCATGTCTGATACCTTAAAATAAATCCATCGGAACCATTGCTAATCTTATGTGTGTGTAATTTTTAATTTATGTATTATGAAAATCGATATAGGGTTTTCTTTTTGTGTAGAAAATCTGAGAGAATCTTGTGAAAGATGAAAGAAAATAAAAGGGGCAATACCGCAATACTAAAATTGAAACAATACTCCATATAAGTACCTCATCGCCTCCAAAATTATTGTTTACCATGGAAATAACATACAATTTTATATATGAATAATTATTGTATTTTTGAGTTATCCAAAGACAACAACTTTATATATGCACAATTATAGCACTTTTTTAGTTAACCGAAGGCAACTTTACTCCTGATTAATTTATCTTTTTCCCAACTTTTGAATATTTATGCACTGATTATGGGTAGATATGAATATTTAACACTTATTTTGAGACAAATATAAATAAAAGTATGGACAATTACTCTAGGGTGGACAAATACTCGTGTAAATGCTTTGGTTATGTTGACTAAACTAAAAACTAGCTTAATGAAATAAACATTAACGATAAAAATTAGGCTATAAATGTAAAATGACAGGAATATAATGCCTTTGTGAAGAAAATGAAAGGGCTAAGACTAAGGTATTATTTGTTAAACTAGCTTATACTCCATAAAATAAAATAAGCAAGATGCTCTTGTCATTTCAGAAGAGAAGATGTACACTAGGTCTTTCTTATGTAGTACTACTTCGTATCACTGCAAGTAAATTCTAGTAATAGGTCTGAGCACAGATCTTGCTCCTGATCTATTTGTACCCTTTATTTATATTATTGTACTTTATATACATACAAATATATCTAGTTATGATTTGGTCATATGTTTTGTATTCAATTTTCTTATACTCTCTTATTTCCAATAAAATATACCATCTGTTTTTGCTTCTTTGGTTGTCTTTAAAAATACATATTATTTTTTTGTACATGTTTTTCTATTTTCTTCAACAACATTCCATGAATATTCTGTATCTATATATTTCCACATCATTTTTATTCAAAATCCTGGGTTCGAAGGTTTTGTCTTTAGATTATATATATATATATATATATATATATATTTCCGATCTAAAACTAAAACCTAACCTATTAGGTATTAACTTTTCTTTGAAAAAATAATTGACTTTATACCTTTATTTGTTTTGGGAAATCTGGTTTTATCTTTAAGATCTGAAATGATGCGTTCGGCGTGACATTTCTGGGATTTGGAGGGTTAATTAATTGCAAGTTGATAGACGGAAGGTGCAGGTTCGTCTCTTCTTTCTAAAGAGGGACAATACTTTTTCTTTTGGGGTGTGGGGGCTTTTGGATACTACTTTCTTGGGAATGAAAGATTAAAAAAAGTTATTCAAACCTTTTGACAATATAGTTTTTGGCTATTTCCGTTCAGGGTCATAAACCAAGAGCCGCTTGTCTTTTTCGTCGATTTATGGAATTATGATTATTATTTTCTTTTTGTGAGAGCTGGAAAGTTAAATATGGGCTTTTTAGTAGTGGTAATATTTATTTTTGGATGATACCCATTTCATCCAAAGTTATATTTCTTTTAAATACAGCATAGGCAGTTTTTATTTTTTAATCCAAAATTATGCCATACATAACCACCTTTATGCGATCTTGAATGTGCAGAGTGCAGTTTTTATTTTTTTTAATCCTGGTTATATGTTGGACCTCATCAAATATTTAATTAATAGCATTTGGTTGGTCTTTGTTGTTTGCGCACAGGCACAGGGATGTGTGTAACTGATAATCCGATTTTTATTATATATAATAAAAAATAAAAAAAAAGGAAAAGGATAAGAACTTTTAGAAAGCAGTTGAGGTCAAATTTTGACTATAGATCGATCTCCAACACAAAAATAAGACCCACACTATGTCGCTTTCAAAGAAATTTGGCTTTCTATCACCTTTAGTTGTTGCCCTTTTGCCTTTCTGTGTTGTTTTTTGCAAGCACAAAACAGATTAGATGTTTATACTATTAAAATATTTATTTTAATTGAAGAAAGTTACAGTTACATATATACATATATATATATATATTTATATGTTTGTATATATATTTCATCTGGGGTTGTACTTTTTTGTGTACCTTATCCTACTGTCCCCGGCCCCATCCTTCATTGATTCTATAGTACTCCTATACTAATTTTTTTTGGCAAAAATAAATGTTCCCATGTATATATATATATAAACTCCAACCAAGGTTGGAATCGACTACACATAGCTTAACATGAGAGATCCTATATGACACGTTTCTTTCTGTCCTTGTTTTTCAAGGTAGATTGTCCTATTTTTCTAAACAACAAAAAGTTTTATTAATTTAAAGCCTAATTAATATAGAATGATCTGGCCTTTGAGAATCTTGACCAAATTGAAACCACTTTCTCCCCTCCATGAAATGTTATATTTTTGGAACATGATTGATATTTTAGACCTTTCTGTCCCCTAAAAATCAAACCGTAAGCCACAAAGCCCATAACGTTGCAAACTTTTAGAACAGTTGTCAATATATGTATTGATGAGTTTTTGAATTAATAATATTGGATTAGTGGGTATATCAAAAAGGTGGTAATGGGCACGAGGGGAGGGGGGGAAGACGGGGAGTTGTGGTGATGGGGAGGGGTGGATGAGTACGACTGATGAATAGTTAGTGCAGCAGGAACAGAAGCAGAACTGGGTTTGGTGGTACTTAAAAGAAGCAGAATAAGAGGACAAGACGAAACGCTACTAAAAGTTAAAAAAAGGAAAAAAGGAAAGCTCTAGTAATAGGAGTTGGCAGTAGGAGTAGCCTTAGGCATCAGGTGATCTACAAATGCATCAACACAGCAAGAAAGCTGTCTTTTTCTTATTCTCCGAGCATCGCTTCTGACCACTTTCTGACCTCTCTCTCTCAACGTTAATTAACATCATATTTGTACGTATCTCACACCACACATGAGAGAGAGAGAGAGAGAGGATGGGGATGAAGAATTTGTTTCTTTAAAGCAAGTCTCCCATCATATTGTGTCTCTCTCTTTTTTTCTCTTACTAGCTTTCTGCATGCCTGAATAGCGCATGAACTCTCCTTCTGTCATAGGATTTCCCCCATGCTGCTAAAGTCTTTCTATCTTATCAATTCCAATTTTGTTTACTCGAGTATTTTTATTATTTTTTATTTCTTGTGTCTTGTGTAAATAAATACTCCTACTATATATATATGATCAATAATAAAGAATTAAAAGCTCACACCATCCACAATATATATACTACTATAAGACATATACATTAATAATATAACTCATATGATGGTTAATTTAGCTAGTTTAATTTTTAATATTTATGGACATTTTGTAAAATTAAAATTACCCTCTAATTATAAGTCTCACTAATCACTCATCCTCTGTTTGTTTTATTTTCTAACATTTGCAGCGGTGTCGTTGGACTGGTTGGTGTTGTATTGTGCTTTTGGGTTTTAATTTTTGAAGCATCTTTTGAATTTTTTTTAAGGAAAGATAAAACCACCTCACTATTTTCTATATACAACCATTTATGAATTCTAAAGTTACACTTTGATTTTTCTATGGTTTACAAAATTAACTTACAATATTAAGCGAAAAAACAACATTTTATGTTTCAAAAAGTTATTAAAAATTAAATATTATCACAGAAAATTTTGATTTTTGCCCTGGGTACTTGCATTTAATTAGAAAATAATATTCTCAAAGATTTAATATATTTTAATTTAACTAATACACTTAACATAATTTGTTCTCTAACTGTATAATGCCAAAGATAGCAAAGGCATAAATATTATATAGATAATACTTTTGGAATCTATTCCATGATCAATTATCAAATTTGGAGATATCAGTGTAATAATATTTTATTGCAATTTGAAAAAAACTAACTCAATTAGAGATGTCACATAAATTGCGGAAAAGAGCCTAAAATAGGAAAAACTGTTGGAAACTATTAAATTTCAACAACTAACCAACCAAATGGAATTAATGTTCCAATTTATTTTGATGTGTATGATACATATCTATACTATATTATAAAGCACGGATAAAAAACTGTTAAAAACAATTTCTAAAGCATAATATACCGTTATTTAATGTTAATTACTTAAAACCTCTTAAAAACAATCATTAAAATTTTATATACTATATTTAATCCTATTTATTAACTTTCAATCGTTATCTCTAACCACTTTAAGACTATGTTTGGCAAAAAAAAAAACTAGCTTATAAGCTAGCTTTTTTTTCTGCATGTTTGGATGACCATAAGCTAGCTTATTGAAAAGCTACTCATAGTAACGTTTTGAAAAGCTAGCTTATCAGCTACCAGCTAGCTTATAAGCTAGTTTGCCAAACAATGCCTAACTCTCCTAAAATCACTCCCCATTTTAATCACTTAAAATCACTCATCTGCATAATTAAATATAGGATAAAAATCACATTTTAAATATAAAAAATCTAAAATATAATTAAGAAAATTTAATGTTTATTTTAAAAAAACATTATATTATTAAATATAAAATAAATTACATTATTATTAAACTTTTATACTATATTATAAAGCACGTATAAAAAACTATTAAAAACAATTGCTAAAGGTTAATATACCGTTATTTAATGTTAATTACTTAAAATATTTTAAAAACAACCATTAAAGTTTTATTTACTTCATTTAATGTTATTTATTAACTTTCAATCATGTCTCTAACCTCTTTAACTCCCCTAAAATCACTCTCTACATAATTAAATACATGATAAAAATCAAATTTTAAATATAAAAAATCTAAAATATAATTAAGAAAATATAACTTAATATTTAATGTTTATTTTAAAAAAATTATATTATTAAATCTAAAATAAATTACATTATTATTAAACTATCGAAAAAAACTTTTAAAAACAAGTTTTTATGCATTAAGTACTGTTTATTGATACACATTATTTAAAATTCAATATTACAAGTAATAATGTATCATTACAAATTTCTAAAGTTATATGTTTGAATTCATAACTAACTAATAAACATAATCAAAACAGAATAAACATCTCAATTTAAATATAAAAAATTTAAAATATATAAGATAAACATTGAATTCTAACAAAATACTTAATTTTTTTTAATATAAAAAACATTATATTATTAAGCCTAAAATAAACAAATTTATAAAAAAATCATTATCACTCTTTCAAAACCATCCAAAATCGTACCGTAAATGGACAAAAAATAAAATGAAACATTAAAATCACTCCCCACTTCGATCTCGCTGTATTGCGCGAGCACGATTTTAGTATATAATAAATGTAACAAATAAACTCTTATCACTTTTCTGACAAGGATTCAACTCTTGGCCTTCCAAAGGCTGATCCCCCTAGACCAAACAGCCTTTCTAAACTCACCCTTGATATGAATGTTCCATTTTATAAGCTCTTGTTTTTGTTCCTTAATTCCTAGAATATCGTCAATGACTAAGGAAGAGTACCTAGTGGCTAGTGCAATCCTACCCTTTACTTTTGCCCTGGTTGTTTCCATTTTGGTCTTAAAAAGTTTCACTTTGTGGTCTCATTATTTTGCTTTGAAGATGAACAAATTAAGCTTTATATCCAATTGAGGATAGGAGTTTTGAATCTAGAGGAAAATTACATTCAACTACAGTTTGATAGAAACTGAAATCCATTAGGTTTTAATCGTGCTCCAACCATTTAGTTGAACCGGAATCCAAAATCAATGAAAATGTGCTTAAAAATAAAGAATCAACGATAATTAACAACTTTTGGTTTAGGGTTTAAACCAGCAGGTGATATCCTAACTTACCAGCAGAATGCATACACTGTTCAACATTAATCAAGAACAAAAGTTCCAAGTGTGACAATTAATCCCACATTAGAGATATATTTACACTTTTCTTTTTGTTCAAAAACCTTTTAATGTGGGTGGTTGCAGGTTTGTAGAACATGGAGAACTGTATCCCAGTCTGACCTCCTATGGCAAAACCTCACACGTCGTATTTGGCATCGCAACCACCTCCTCCATGCCTCTTGGCATGATGAATACATTTACCGCCACCGGACTGCTAGAAACTTCCGTGTCCGGAGGTGTTTGTACACCACCCTGCACTTCCCTCCGAACGATAACAACGCCAACGACCGCCTCTCATGCCGTTGCCTTGCACTATCTGATTACCACCTAGCCGCGGGATTTTCTGATGGGTCCGTTCGCCTATTTCACCTCCCCACAAGGCTCCACCTATCCACCTTCCACCCCCATCAACGCAATCACCTTGGCCCATTCTCCCGTGCTGTCTGTGGGATATTTTTTACAGATAACAGGCTAGTTTTTGCCTCCCTCGACGGTGATATTCATGTTGCATCCGTCAACGTTCCAGGAGTTCCACGGAGGGCTCACTTGGGAGATGTGGTCACTGATGGTGTCCTTGTGGATTTCACCGGTTGTAACCAGTGGTGGATCGGCCTTTACGCAGGTGCATACTTCAACTATATTCAATCCATAGAAGTCATAAATGTTTTCAGCTAGAATTGGATCATTTCTGTTTAAGATAAAGGCTCTTTTTGATTTTAATATTTTAGTGATGCAAATTATTTTTCACAAAAATATTTGAATTATTAAAAGATAAGATGAATTCAGAAGCATTTTATGATAAATATAGCAGACATAATTCCAGTGTCTAATGGGAACTTTAGAATGGATTTCATGTAATCCAATGAGTTTCTACGTATTCTTACATGGTATGAGAGCCACGGTCTACCGTACCACTCTAGAGAATCAACACTCTGGGGCAATTTGTCACTCCAAGACACTTTATGACAGTCTAGCCTCCATTAGAGGAGGTGTGGGCGTGTTAGAATCCCACATCGGCTACATTTGGACCATGTTTGCTCAATATATGACGGAACCTCATTCCCTCCTAAGGGGTTCTTTTGGAGAGTAATCTAATAGGGTTCCACATATTCTTATATATTTGTCTTAACCCATCTTGATTACAAGCATATGGCTGATACATTTTTGATTTGGTGGGTAGGTGTTCCAAACCGTGCATTCCATGTGCGAAATGGTAATACAGAAGAACTTGTATTCATTGGTGGCACATTGACCGACCCAGATGCCGTAACTGGTTGGCACTTGCTGACGGACCTAAGTGAGCAGGTTGGGCGAATCCGCATAACAAGTGAAGATCGGGCAGTGGCTTTCACAAGCAGCAAGGTTCTTGTATTCGATTTGAGAAGCCAAATGATATTAGGAGAAGAGGAGTTTGTAAGGCGAATTAACGTTGGTGCAGCTGATGCGTACGATAAGGCTCTGATGTTCGTAAATAGTAGGGGGGTAGGTAACGTGCGGGAGGTGGGTAGTTTGGAGGAAATGTGTAGGTTCATGGCGAGGGGCGGGGTGGTTGGTTGCATGAATGGTGGTTACTGTATAATATGCTGCAGTGGGGGCGGGATTAGGGTTTGGGAGTTGAATCACGGAGAGTACTTGTACAGTTTTAGAGAACGTGTCGGGGATAGTACGAGTGCCCTGACCGCGGATGAACGGTATGTAGCGGCTTGTACTAGTGACAACACCATTCACCTATGGGACTTTGGAGCACAACCACCCTTGTAGGTATAATAGATTTGTACATGCTCACACCAAAGACAGACAGACAGACACAGGATTATGATATGATGTTGTGAAAGTGTGTTTGTGATCCTGGGTGGGTAATACTTGGAGGAGTATGGTGCTCAGGCTTGACTGATTTGCTGCTAGCTAGTGTTTGATTACTTTCATTTTGTTTTTTTTTGCATGGGTAGTTAGACAAGTATTAATTGTTGACATTTATGTTAGTATTGAATTGGGAAGGAATTATTAAATATTTACTTGGAGATAGTGAAGGCTTTATATTTTGCATTGTTTGCCTTAGGATGGTTATTTCCTTTTTACTTGTTTTGGTTCAACTTCAACCACATTTCACCTGGACTTGGGTATGTCATTGTTTTTTCGGTTTCAAGTGTTTTTGGCTTGTCTAAGAATGATCATGCACAATGGTCTTGTTCGTTATTCAATTATGTTTGTAAACTTCTGTGTTATGTTCATATGTTTCTTCTGGTTTATATGCATATATATTATATAATTATTAAAATAAGCAGTAATATAATCATTAATTATACATTACTCATTTACTTTCATATCATGTTTTGTAATTAAGATCTGAATTTTTCACAATTCTCACGTTAGTCCATGCTCCAGGCGGAACAAAACATGACAATTGTTCAACATTTGATAAGAAATGATATGACCGATAAAATGACTAGTTTACCCCTAATGAGTTATCTAGTGTTTTTTTAATACCAAATAATCAATCTAAATGACAATTAACAAATAATCTTTAAAAATACGGAAATATCCAACATAACTATGGATTAAAAAGCTCACATTCATAAAATCAAAATACTTAGGCTATGTTTGGCAAACTAGGTGGTCGATTAACTAGCCGAAGATCTAAATACGTTTGACAAAAATAGCTGATTCGGTAAAAAAAATGTAAAATGATCAAAATAACATATTAAAAATTAATAAAATTTAACATTTCATAATATATTCAAAACAATTCATTAATAATATAATATGTTAATTAATACAAGTCAGATGTTAAATTTTTTTAAAAATAGAATATATTAATTAACAGATTTCGATTTGATTTGTCATTATTTTATATATAATGTTAAAAAATTTTGGATTTTTATAACCAAATATAAGTTTTAGAAAATATCTACATTAGATATGATTTCAAATAACCATCTTTACTATATTATAAAAACGAAATAAAAAACTCTTAATTACAACATTTTAAGCACACGTTACAACTAATTAAAGCCAATTACTTAATTTACAATTTATTAATGATTTGGAACAACTTTTCCAAGCACAGTATCTCACATAATCATCTATTTGTGGAATGGATACTCATTTATTAATATAACTATTTGTTTTTTTGGTGGAGGATTTTATAAAATAGATTTTATATTAGCATAATCTATTTTAAATGTAGATTTTACACTTAAATCTATATTAATGAGATGTAATATAAAATCATTTTTCTTTCGTATTTTTTTATATTACATCTTATAATGATTTTCCATATTTTATTTTATAATTTTTTTTTTCCATATTTTATTTTATAAAATCTTTTTATATAATGAGATGTAATATAAACTCTTTTTTCTTCCGTATTTTTTTTGCTAATATAAAATCTATTTTATTTTATAAAATCTACACGTATTTTATATTAGCATAATATAAAATCTACACGTATTTTTTTTTTCACGAGCATTAAAAGAAGAAAAAAGAAGGTTGATATGAATAAAAAATAAAAAATAACGAAATACACTAATAAATTATCGTATTCTTTAAAATAAAAATATTCCACAATACTTTTCAAATTAACCAAGTGTAAAGAAAATAAAATAGAAACGATGTAGATATAAAAATATTCTTCCATATTTTTAATATATATACATTTAAATGTAAAATCGAAAATGAAAATAAAAGATTTTAAAATATTCTCTACATTCACTAAAAATATATATAGTTTCTCTATGTATAGAAAAAGACGAACGATCGGGTGTCAATGGCGGAACCTGCAACTGAACAAAAGATATTCCATTATATTTTTGTTTCTTTGAAAAACTATTTTTTTATATTTTATTTTATTTACTGAGAATTTGTTTATATTTTTCAAAACCCACAATCATATTTTTCGAAGTAGGGGAATAAGATATATATACATATCTTTATTTTTATCGACTAATACTATGAGGTCTTGAAGTCAATATTCAGATAAATATGTTGTGAGACATGTCGTTTGAGTTTTAAATAATATAATACAAAACTATTGCCAATATTATTGCACAAACTCATAACAACAAACGATTAAGAATATATGCAAGTTAACCACTTATGAAAATACATTCGTTTTTCACATTGTATTCCATTAACTGTTAACAGAGAAATTACGTTTCATTTTAACTCGGTTCAATATTTCAACAAAAAATTTATCTTCCCGTGCAATACACGGGCCCAACACTAGTTATATATAATGTTAATAAAAACAAAGTTAGTTAACATTACATATCTTAGTTAATTAATAATTTTTCAAAAATAAATATGTTATTAAAAAATATATCAAAGTTTTATTATTTATGAAACAAAAGAAACATATAACTTTAAATTTTATGTAATTTACAAAAATATTTATAAAATTTGTATATTGACTTTTGACGACTAAACATACTGAATAATAAAATATTATTAAATTTATAATAATTCTAAATAATCAATAATTAATACTATTAAATAATTTACAATTAAAAGTAATTAATATATATTAATTAATATTAATCAATAGTTTAAATTAATATTTATTAATAATTAATAATAATAAATACAATTTAGATTAATCAAGGTTATAATTGAAAAAAGTGATAATAAATTTCTTATAAACTACTTCAACAAACTTTTAAGGCATTGTTTGGCAAACTAGCTTATAAGCTAGCTGGTAGCTAATAAACTAGTTTTTCAAAACGCTACTATGAGTAGGTTTTCAATAAGCTAGCTTATGGTAATCAAAAAATGTACCAGCAAAAAAAGCTAACTTATAAGCTAGATTTTTTGCCAAACATAGCCTTAATAGACGTGCTTATGTTTAAGGTATTGTTTGACAAATATAAGCTAACTTATATGTTTGGCAAACAATACTTTAAACATTTCTTTTTTTATATCTTATTCATAAAATCAAGAATATCTAAAATCACATTCAAAATATCTTATCCTCTTAAAAATTTGCTTTATTTCTCTTAAAATTTCATTTCTTATTTTATATCTTTTCCATATTTTGATTAAATATGTGTAATTTGTTAAATATTATAATGAAAATAAATATTTTCTCTAACAAAATATATCATTCGAAAGTTTTCATCAAGACAATTAAAATGACACGAAAACAAAAGCTTATGTAATTTTTAATTTTATTGTTTTTCTATATTATGTTTTTATTATTAGTATTTGATAAATTACATAAATTAATCAAAATATATTAAAAAAAATGGAAATTTGAGGATTATAAAGTGAAAGTTTAAAGAGAATAAAATATAGTAAAAAAAATTAAAGAATAAATAAAATGTAAAAAGGGACACGTATTTGATGTTTTGGAAAAGAGTTAGGTATTATTCTAAGCATATATTGGTAATATATAAGCATATTCCACCATGTTTCATTTTATTTCACTATGTTCTTGTCTGTTCCATATAAAAGTCATACCAAATATGTTACAGTTTCCATGTTATGTTCTATCTCGTGTACCAAACACACTTTGAATGATCATGTTTACTTTCTTAACGCACGAAGACGAGCAAGAAGATGTATTTGTTTATGTGTTTATGTTCGTTCATTTGTTCAATTAAAGTTAAACGAACGAATTGGAACAACATGTCATTTGTATTCGTTTGCTTCCTTTTATAGCCCCTAACAACAATTCTTGCATCATTTTCTTCTTTTGCACAACGATACTTCATCTACTCAAACATGTTGCAATTCTCACTGTTTAACCACTAATGAACTAATCTAACACCCTAATTTAAGTATTAAAAGAAATATTTATGTTTAAGTAAAAGTTCATAAGTCGTTAAAATGAATGCTAATCAATAATTATATGGATGTAACATCAATTGTCATATATTATTGATAATCTAGGATAATTTATATGATATAACCATGTACATATTTGGGACACCTATATCAATTAGTATATAAAAAATTGAATGAGAATATAAAAATTTAGTATTGATGGTTAATTGGTCTGATTTCGAAGATAATTAAAGGAAAATTAATATTTTACAAAATATCATTTGTGACCAAACAAGTATCCAATATATTTCTGATATTTACTCATGCAACTAGGAATCATGATATGTTCCTAAAATTAATAGTTTATCAATCAACGATTCCCTTCTTTAATTTGACAGCTTGTATTTCCTTTTCTTTTGTAATTGTTTGCCTATTTAAAAGGCTCCTCTCCCTTCTCTGTAATTATTAGAAAATGAATACAAAGAAAAGCCCTTTGATTATCAGTGTTAATGTAACACCCTAAAAATCAGAATAAAATAAAACCTGGAGACATGGCAACATGACATTCGTATTGATATAAACCTCCCAAAAAGGGAATCAATCCTTAAGACTTTACAAAACCTGCACAGATATAGGATTCATCAACAAACTAATCTAGACACCTTTATCAAGATTACATCAGTTGACAATCCAATTCACCAAAAGAATGGGACTTAACAAATGCTCAGTTACAATACTAGTCATCTCAAAATGCCTCGAGACCAAACCCGTCTCTCAAAACCCTGGCAACCCACAGCTAAGGGAAACCTGTTATACACATCATTTGAGAAAAAGTGTTAGGCTTAAAGCCTAGTGAGAACATACAGTTCATAAATCTCAAGAGATATAATCAAATGCATCAAAGTAAATCATTCCAAAGGTTTAGTTATGCAAAATACAGTTCTTTGGTAATATACGGACAACCGGTCCAAAACACATCTTCCGATGACGAGGATTACCCGATTTACCAAGGATTATCGTGGAACACAAAGTAAGCCACAAATCCGAGTTATGAGCTAAATACATGGAACCATGGCCACGAACGCTTCGGTTCGTACTACGATGTGAGGGAGGCCCCCAAGGAACCAATCATACTCTTCGTTAGACTACAGTTGACCCATGGCTAATAACCGGTCTCACATAACCGTACCAAGTGCCTCGAAGATCAAATGTATCTAACTACAACAGAAGGGGCACAACCTTCCCAGCCATAAGCCGACTCGATACCTAGGGATCCACTAGTATAGTCATGACTTGTCACAATATTTCATGTGACCAACAAAGCTAGATAAACAGCTTTCAACACATTTATATTTCAAAATGCCATTTTCCAGACCAACTGCTGGTAAGAAAGGTAATCATAAAACCAGTTTATATACATTCTTTCAATAAGTCACAAACATAGGCAAGTAAAACATCATTTTACTTTTAATATGGCAGAACCAGTCTTTTTAGTCAAAACTGATTGGGAACCCCGAAAATCACCAAAAACTTCATTTACATCAAAATGTAGAGAACATGAAATCATACCGTAGAAATAATTCGGATTTCGCAAATAAGAGTTTTGACGTGTATAAAGTTTGTAAAATGGTAGTAGGAACTCACCAGTAGGTTTTAGAATAAAACCCGGAAATCCAGATAACGATCACGACGTAGAGGTGAAGCTTAAAACACCAAACCCTCGGATCGAACACCAAATATTAACTACCAAACTTAGAGAGAGAGAGAGAGAGAATCGATTTTAGAGAGAGAGAATATCTCACCAATGAGATATTTGTGGCTGAAGCCACTTAAGTCGGCCAGGGTCTTTCGCGGGTTATGCCGCGATCTCAACTCGCGGAATAACTCGCCCGTGCCTTCAAACCCTAAAACCAACAGAGGACTTCGCGACCTATGCCGCGACTCCAAGTCGCGAGCAAGTCGCGAAACTCACTGGAAGTTCACATTTTCACCGAAAACCATAAACTCGAACGATATACTAAACGGGGTGTTAACGACAACGGTTAAACACAAGATTACAACGATATATGTGTAATGAAAATCCAGGGTGTTACAGTTATTATGGTATCAGAGCAGGTTTGTTCATCATATACCGTTTAATTTCTCCTTTCAGCCTTCTTATCCAAGCCGAGCTACCATGTCCGAAGACGGCAGCTCGGGTTCTGACTTATCTATACAACTCGCAAATCTGTTAAAAAATGGCCTCAATCCCTAGCCTCAAAACCCAAAACTATCCGACAATCTCCACATCAATCTCAAACTCAACAGTCAAAACTACGCGCTATAGACTCGAATGATCCGAGTTGCCATAGGCGGAAAGTCCAAGGCCCTGTTATCACACCTGACCTCGGATCCACCCAATCAAAACAGTGAAGAATATGAGCAATGGGAACAAGAAGATTTAATTGTTTTCTCATGTCTCATCCAAAATATCGAACCCGTACTCCCAGGCAACCTAATCGAATATCCCACCGCAAAAACATTGTGGGATGCTCTGGTGGTCACTTACAGCAGCGGGAGAGACAAATTGCAGACTTTTAATCTTCATGTCAAGGCCAACGACATCAAACAAAATGACAACTCTCTTGAAGAATTCTGGATCACACTACAAGGGATATGGGGAGAAATCAATAGAATTGATCCAAACCCCATGAAATGTCCAGAAGACATCAAGACATACTCGAAACTCAGGTCAGAACAAAAACTTGTCCAATTTCTAAATGCAATAGATCGGAGATATGAACCCATTAAAAGGGAAATACTCCGGTCGGAACCTCTCCTTTCTGCGGAGGCAGCATACGCCGTTGTTCGTAAAGAAGTCGCTCACCAGAATATTCTGGGAACAACTAACAATGACACACTTAGCGGTGGGTTTAGTTGCCTCCGAAACAGAAGGATTAGGGCTCGTTACAAAGGGGCACCGTCGGCTTGAAGGGAAAAGAAATGGATCGTCGGGCAAAGATGATAAAATACACCTGAAATGCGATCACTGCGGTATGATGAGACATACCAAAGAGCGGTGTTACCGCCTCGTTGGCTACCCTGATTGGTGGACCGATGGCCACAATAAGGGCACCAAGAATCTCGGATCGGAAAAAGGCAAATCCTCTGCTGATTGGAAAAATCCCACCGGATTTGGGGGGAGTGGCGGCGGCGGTACATAATGAAGAAGAAGATGAATCCATGAACACAGGTACAGGGGGTGAGAGAGATGAAGTCTCGAAACCCCCTCCCCAAATTTATTTCACACATAAAGACTCCTTTATTTATTTTATAAAGGAAAATCTAGAAAATTGCAAAAAGGACCCTTTCACTTTGAACCCCAAGATATTTAATTTACAAATATCTAAAGGGGAACAAAAAAGTATGATACTAGTGGAGAAATTAATATGGCAGCAATTCATGAGGGAAATAATAGTTCATGGATATTTGATTGTGGTCCTACTGACACCATGACTTTTGAATTGTCGGATTTATGTTCAATATCAAAACCTCAAAAATCTCAAATTCAAACAGCTAAAGGGGGAATAATTCCAGTGAAAGGGGGAGGGACTATTGAAATTTCTCCAACCTTGAAATTATCAAATTGTCTTTACGTTCCATCCTTATCCCATAAATTGTTATCCATCAGCCATGTTACAAATGAACTAAATTGTACGGTTCTTGTAATATCTGGGTCCGAAAATTTTATTAATTTTGTTAGTTGGGTGAAAAGTTAAGCGAGACCCAAAGTTCAAGGGGGGTTAATTGAAACTTGGGTTATATATATATTAACCCTAAGATTTTATCAGGATTCATTCCTGATAATTTTGTGTGACCGACTAAGGAAAGGGAGAGCAGAGCAAAAGCAGGGAGAAAAGAAAAACTAAGTCTCAAAGGATCGATCAGTTTCTTTGCAAATAAAGGTATGATTCTAGCCTAATACTCTCATCTAAGATTTTTAGTCGGTAAATGATCTAGTTGTTGAGTTTGTAACCCTAAAATTTATCGATTTAAGGATCTGGGTATTTTGTACGAAGTTCGGAATCGTCTGAGTTTGGTTGAATATTGACCGGACCCGGTGTGTGTAATATCCGGATCCGAAATTTTTATTAAATTTGGAAGTTGGGTGAAAAGTTAAGCGATAACCAAAGTTCAGGGGGTTATTTGAAACTTTTGTTATATAAAAACCTTTAACCCTTTTGTAAATATTCTCATAACACAAAGTCTGAATTTTTGAGAAACCGACTTAGAGAGCAGAGCGATGAAGGCAGAGAGAAAGAGAAAGAAGTTTTGAGGAATCGATCCGTTTTTGGTCAAATAGAGGTATGATTCTAGCTATATATTTCTAGCTGCATGTTATAGTCGGTAAATAGTCTTGTTATTCAAGCTTTTAACCATATATTTGATCGATTTAATGATCTGAGGTTTTCTGGGTTTTGAGTCGCCGACTCTGTATGAACGTCGACCGGTATGTTCTTGTAGACCGGTGCGGGTCTACCGGTATGTTGACGACCGGTATCGACCGGACCCTTGTAGACCGGTGCGGGTCTACCGGTGTAATCGACCGGTAAGGTGTAATCGACCGGAACCCAGTGTGACCGGTACTGTCGACCGATATGTTGTAGTCGACCGGTATAATGTCGACTGATATTTATGTAGCGACCGGTAAGATGCATCGGGGTAAGTCGACCGGGAGAAGTTTTGACCGGTCGGACAGTGTGTTGATTTATTTAGAGAAGGAAAGAATGTTAGTCACAAGTTATCTTACCTTTGTATTTTGATACCATCGTAGGTGGTGTTAATCGTTAGAAGACAGAGTTAAGCAAGAAGAATCAGAGGTGGGTCTTTCAAACTAAATCTTTTATGATTTTGACAGTTATTTGATAAATGTGGGTTTTATAAACTGCACGTTTATATTATTGAAAGTTATGCAGATTTATTGAAAAAGGTTGGTTTAATCAGTTTGGCATTTTATGCTCAGTTTATATAAACTTGTTTTATATATAGTCAGGACTAAGTGTATGCATACATTTGAGTCAGAAGTCTGACCTAAGTGGGGAAGTGTGACCCGCCTGCTCGTATCGGGGAGTGTAGCCCGTTTATGCCATTAGGGTGTGTCCCTAAAAGAAGGCAGTACGAGACAGGCATACCGTCTTTGACGACAGTGTTGGTCAGTAGCTTAAGGTACGCTTGTGAAGCGTAAAGAGTGGTCAGTGATGGCCAGTAGATTGAGTTATGCTTGTGTTTGATTAAAAGAGCAAGTTATGTTTTTGAGATATAAAACTTTGTTTAAATGTTTTAAATAATATTTGAACTGTTGCAGTAGTGATTGGAGGGGACTCACTAGACCATTGGTCTAACCCTCGCTCTTTCAAAATTATAACCCTGTTTCAGGTTATCGAAAGGTAGCAGGTTCAGATAAGGGTAAGGAGAAGATGTGAGCTATTTCCAGGAGCTAGAAGACTTCCTACAATAGTTTACTTTTTGACTCAGTTGTGTAATAGGTGATAGTGTAAACCTTATACTCTTAAATGTAAGCCTGGGGCAGTTTTTAGACAGAAATGTTATTTTGATATATGTATAAAGGTACATGTTGTTACAGTGTGGGCCGACCGGTGTGGACCGGTGTGGTGTAACTGGTGTCGACCGGTGTGTTGTGACCGGTGTCGACCGGACCGGGGGACCGGTGCCGACCGGACCCGGGGTGTGTCGACCGATGTGTCGCCCGAGGTGGTCTCGACCGGGGTGCATAGTGTGGCATGTTTTTATGTTTATTAGGTGAGAGAGTGGGTTATCTGTATTTTGGCTTATCGATTTATCGGTGTTGTCGTAGGTAGTGAATCTTTAGGAAGTAGACTTTAAGCAGGAAGGATTAAGGTGAGTCTTTCAAACTAAATCCTTTACGATTTTGAAAGTTATTTGATAAATGTGAGTTTTCTGAACTGCACGTTTATATTATCGAAAGTTGAGAAGGTTTATTGAAAAGTTTGATTTAATTATGTTGGAATATTCATGTTATGATTATATATACGCGTTTTATATAATGTTGTTAATTAGATGTATGCATACATATGATTCAGAAATTTTGACCTAAGTCGGGAAGTGTGACCCGCCAGCTCG
Source organism: Arctium minus (assembly GCA_954870635.1). NCBI lineage: Eukaryota > Viridiplantae > Streptophyta > Magnoliopsida > Asterales > Asteraceae > Arctium > Arctium minus. Next base: position 15,459,008 of record OX941080.1, read on the forward strand.
TACCGGGGAGTGTGGCCCATTTATGTCATTGGGGTGTGTCCCCAAAATAAGGCAGTACGAGACAGACATACCGTCTTTGACGGCAGTGTTGGTCAGTAGTGTGAGTTAAGCTTGCGAAGCATAAAGTATGATAAATGTTTGATCAGTAGAGTGAGTTACACTCGTGAGGCGTAAGGCTTTGTTTAAATGTTTTAAATAATATTTGAACTGTTGCAGTAGTGCTTGGAGGGGACTCACTAGACCATTGGTCTAACCCTCGCTCTTTCAAAATTATAACCATGTTTCAGGTTATCGCAAGATAGCAAGTACAGATAAGGGTAAGGAGAAGATGTGAGATAATTCCAGGAGCTAGTAGACTCCTTGTAATAGTTTCCTTTTTGACTCAGTTGTGTAATAGTTTGTAGTGGCAACCCTATTCTTTTGATTGTAGACTTGGGGCCGTTTCTAGTTGAAATATTATATTTTGATGTAATTAAAGTTTGGGTTGTTACAATTGGTATCAGAGCATTAGTTTAAGGGATCTAGGTGACCAGATGGACTAGACTTAAACTGAGAAAGTAGAAGCACAACTGAGAAGTAGGAAGACTGTAGGAAGTTAACATTAGGGTAGTAAGGACTAGCATGTAAGGTAAATTTGGAATTTCATCTGGCCAGTGTAATTGTGAATTTATAAGTACATGTTTGTGCTTAACTTGTCGTAATGTGTAGCATGTTAGATTGAATGTCTTATGTTTATTCTTATCAGAATTATGTCTGAGCGAGTAACAAGGAGTAAGTCTATGCCGAATCCTGAAATCGAGCCAGTTAAGGAAGTCATTGTCGAAGAACGAACGATTGCTGTCAACCCGACTGCTAACCGGGGAAAGAGTCGTGGTCTACCTAGAGGTAAAACGACTCAGAAGACGAATACTCAGGTAAGAGTTTCCACTGTGGGACTTGAGGAGGGAAGATGACTCGTGGTATTCGTCAAGTTGGAAGTGTAGAGGTAAGATCTGAACAAGAAACCTCTCATCAGGAGAGTTCAGCTTCAGTGAGGGGCCGAAAGCAGACAAAAAAACGTGGTTGAGGTAGAACTCAAGGTTTTGTTACTCAAGAAACCTTCGCGACGGAGATGGGAAAATTACAGGAGACATTGAACGCTTTATTGGTTCAACGCACTAATGAGGTCTCGTCAAGCAAGGAAAAGAGTGAAGAAAGAGTGGTGACCGAGATAGCGGACTCGCCAGTAACTGTGGTGGGTAGTCACCCTCAGTCAAACCCCATTGTGACGGCTAAAGCAGTAGTTAGGAGAGGATGTAGTGTAACACCCTGAATTTCGAAAAAGCACCATTTCAAGTTAATACATAAATCAGTAGCCTTAAAGGGGAAAAATAAGATTTTTGATTTTGGACTTGAATCCTAGATTTTATAGTCTTAATGGATAAAGGATTCAATTAGGAGTCCAAAGGTTCTTTCTGGAGCAAAAACGGAGCTATAACGAAGAAGTTACGGCCAAAACAGTGAACGAGAAGAAAACCAGGGGAAGCGGGCGACTTATGCCGCGACTTAGGGTCGCGAGATAAGTCGCGAAACCCCCTGGTCGAGCTAAAAACCGATTTTCAGCCACCAAACTTCATTTCTTCATATCTTCTTCATCCCAACTCCGTTTTCAGTGATTCAAGTTGCTATGGTTTCGTTTTTGAGAGCTTGTCAAGGTTAGATGGTTAGTTTTGGGAAATTATAATGGTGTATTGGAAGCTAAGACCAAGAACTCATCATCATCACCTCCATCTTCAAGAATTTTGGGGTTTTCTAGGTTTTTATCAAAACCTAAATGGTAAGTTCATCCCTTCCACTTCCAAACTTCTTTATGGGTTATAAATGATTGATGGATGTCAACCTAGTGTTGATTCCTCTAATTTCGTTTTGAAAGATTTTGGGAGTCTTGGGTTAAAATTAGGGTTTTGCCCAAAATAGAGATTTGGATGATTAAGTGTTTAGGGAATGTTTCTATGTGGTTGGTTATATGGTTTGATGGTTGGAAACTTATGGATCTAGGTTTTGGAGGTTTTTGCTTGGAGATTCAAGTTTCTTCAAAGGAGCTCAAAGCGGGGTAAAATCTAGATTTAGCCTAAATCTAGCGAGGTGAGTTCAAGTTGATTTGTGAAAACGTTATACATGCCAAAATGTTTATTTTAAAGCATTTATGTGTTTTACATGAAATTATCAACTATTGAGTTATTTGCTAACTTTTGGTTATTTGAAGTATTTGGCTTATTAAACCTTGTAAAATACCACATTTGGGATTTTTTGGCATTTTGATAAATAAGTCATAAACGATAGTGTTTTAATGATTTATTGTGTAAATGGATTTTTGGTCATAAATGCATTTTAGTGCTTGTTGGATTTTTTATGCATTATTCATACAAATGGGAAATTTGAAAATAAGAGTACGTGAGTCCTTGGGATGAGTTATTCCCGACCTTGGGAACATTTTGGAAATAATAACCTTTTTGGGTTTTGGGCCGAAAGCCATTGATGATTTGAGAAACAAAGATTTTGGGGAAAGATATAATTTGGTTTATATAACCATATTGGCTCTCGTGGTTTAGCCAATCGTCTGTTAAGCCGTTTGGGGCTTGATTTGTACTCTATTGAGTCTTTGGGACATTTGTTCCGTTTTGGTAGCTCGTTAAGGAGCCTTGGACGTATGGTGTACTTAGTTGCATCTTATTTGAGAGTTACATGTTTTGAATGCGTTAGTCCATTCTTTTGAGTCATGTAACGTTTTAGACTGTAATGCATTGGATCCATAGGCATATGAGTCAGTTGGTTAGTGGGGACCTTATCCCCGTGTTGGGACTGGATATTGTTTATGGCTAGCGGGAGCTCGAGGTACAGATCGTGGGTGGTTGAACTCGATAACCGCATAACCTTTATTGAAGGGCTCGAGGTATATATCGTGGGTGGTTGAACTCGGTGCCCGGTTGTAATCCAGCCTGGTTACTCATCGTGGAATTTAGTGTCCACGTTTGAAGTCTAGTGAGTGGTCCCCAAGTCATGTTTTTTTATGTAAGCTTGCGGTGGTGCTCTGCAGAGCCGTATACGGAGTTAAGTCTTGCGGTGGTGCCCATGGTGAGCCGGATACGGGGACTTGTGGCTTTGGTTGTGACACTCATTAGAGGTAGAGTAGACACTAGGATCCGATTAATGGTTTTTATAATCATGATGAAAACTCTTGAACTCACTAGGCGTTAGTCTAACCCTTTTTATTTATCGGCATGTGCTACAGGTATCGTTTGGGAATAGCTCTATTAACACTATGCTGAGAGGAGTGCTAGATGTGTGCTCGAGAAGTGGTTATCTTAGTGAAGTCTTCCGGATTTGTTTCGGGAAGAGCAACTTGTATTTGAGGATTAAGTAGCACCCGACTTGGTTTAGTCTTTGGGTATTAATGGAGTTTGAATTTGTTTGAGATTAAATAGAAAGTCTTATTTTAGAGATTTACCTTTTACTTGATGTAATATTGAAATTTTAATTAGTTGCTCTTACCAAATTTTGAGGGTGTTACATGTAGTTTCAAGGAGTTTGCTGCCTGCAAGCCTCCTACCTACAAAGGGGAATGCGATCCCGTGATAGCACTGAGATGGGTAAAGGGGATGGAGCTGACATTTGACACCAGTAAGTGTATTGAGGAGGACAAAGTAGTTTATGCATTGTCGATGTTGAAAGATGAAACTGTAATATGGTGGGATGTTGAAGCAGGAGGACAAAGTTCGGCGGCAGCCAAAGAAATGTCTAGGGGTGAGTTTGTAAAGAGGTTTAAAGCACAGTTTTGCCCTCTGGCGGCAGTTAAAAAGTTGGAAGAAGAGTATCTGGGTCTGGAGCAAAAGGAGATGTCAGTTCGTGAGTATACTACAAAATTTATAGAAAAGTCCCGATTTGTAGAAGTTTACGTGCCTAATGAAGGAAGGCGAGTAGAACGTTTCATCTTTGGACTGAGAAACGATATTCGAGAATTCGTCTCGAACAAGGAACCAACTACGTTCCAGGCGGCAGTAAACGCAGCTGAGATGAGAGAAAAGGAAAAGAATCGTCAAAATACCAAAGAAGTGGTGACAAGAGAAAGTGGGACGGAACTGTCCGTGACTCCAAAACGTTCAAATCAGCTAAATCCGATCAGCGAGTTGTTAATAAGTTTGTGAGTAAACCATGCAGCAAGTGTAATCGTATGCATAAGGGGGAGTGTATGATTGGACAAGAAGGCAGCTATAAATGTGGAAAGATTGGGCATATGGCTCGGGATTGCCGTGGGTCAAGGTCTTGTTATCAGTGTGGATCTTCTGATCATATCAGGACTAATTGCCCACAATTGAAGAAGGGAACGGCTAAGGCAAGGGCCAGGGTTTTTAATATGACGGCAGAAGAAGCGACAGATATACCAGATGTAGTAACAGGTACTTTCTCTATAGATTCGATTTTTGCTAAAGTGTTGTTTGATTCAGGCGCAAACTGTTCGTTTGTGTCCCCAAATTTCGTGCATAAATTGCACGTGAAACCCAAGAAGCTTAGGCATGGGTTTGAGGTAGAAGTGGCCGATGATAGTCGAGTCTTAGTAGGGGAGGTATATGATGGGTGTAGTATTGTCATCGATAGGCAGTCATTTCCACTTCGACTGTACCCGATGTGTATGGGAGAATTTGATGTCATTGTGGGAATGGACTGGTTGGCGTCTAATGATGCTCATATCGTATGCAATAAGAAATTAATTCGTATAGCGCAACTGGGTAAAGAAGAGATAATAGTGTTTGGAGATCGGGGGGATAGAAAATCGTGCTTGATCTCAATGATTAAGGCTAAGCGGTGTCTAGTAAAAGGATGTGTGGGGTTCTTAGCTTATGTAGTAGATGCTAAGAAGGAGAAGAAGGGATTAGAGTCAGTTCCGGTGGTAAGTGAATATCCAGAAGTATTTCTGGAAGATTTAACCGCTTTGCCTCCTGATCGGCAAGTAGAATTTTGTATTGATCTAGTACCCGGAGCGACACCGATCGCAAGAGCACCTTATAGACTGGCCCCGACAGAAATGAAGGAGATGATGACTCAACTGCAGGAGCTACTTGATAAGGGGTTTATTCGTCCTAGTACCTCACCATGGGGAGCACCGGTGTCGTTTGTTAAGAAGAAAGACGGGTCTATGAGAATGTGCATAGACTATCGGGAGCTCAACAAAGTGACTGTCAAAAATAAGTACCCGCTTCCCAGAATTGACGATCTTTTTGATCAACTTCAAGGAGCGAGCTACTTCTCGAAGATAGATCTACGATCTGGGTATCATCAGTTGAAGGTGAGGGAAGAGGATGTACCTAAGACTGCCTTTCGTACGAGGTACGGACACTATGAGTTTCTAGTTATGCCCTTTGGACTGACCAATGCACCGGCAGCTTTCATAGACTTGATGAATAGAGTATGTAGTCCATTATTAGAAAAGTATGTCATAGTCTTTATAGATGATATACTGATCTATTCACGGTCCAAAGAAGATCATGAAACTCATTTACGAGCAATATTAGAATTGCTTAAGCGCGAGAAAGTGTATGCCAAGTTCTCAAAATGTGAATTTTGGCTAAAAGAAGTTCAGTTTCTAGGTCACGTGGTGTCGAAAGATGGGATTAAAGTTGACCCAGCTAAGATTGAGGCCATTAAAGGGTGGGAAGCGCCGAAAACACCATCAGAAGTAAGGAGTTTTCTAGGATTGGCGGGTTATTATCGAAAGTTTATCCAGGACTTCTCGAGGATAGCCACGCCACTAACGGCGTTAACAAGGAAGAATGTCAAGTTTGTATGGGCGGAAGCTCAGAAAGAAGCGTTCAGTAAATTGAAGGAGAGTCTGAGTAGTGAGCCTATCTTGTCCCTACCTAACGGAATGGAAGGATTCGTAATCTATAGCGATGCTTCAAAATTGGGTCTGGGTGTGTGTTAATGCAAGAAGGCAAGGTGATTGCGTATGCATCTCGTCAGTTGAAAGAGCACGAAAAGAATTACCCAACGCATGATTAATGTTGGCAGCGGTAGTCTTCGCTTTGAAGATTTAGAGGCATTATCTGTACGGGATCAAGTGTCAGATTTACACGGATCACAAGAGCCTTCAGCATCTCTTCAACCAGAGGGAGCTCAATATGAGGCAGCGTAGGTGGATGGAGTTGTTGACAGATTATGACTGTGATATCCTGTACCATCCAGGCAAAGCCAATGTGGTGGCGGATGCTCTAAGTCGTAAGGAACGTGGAGAAACAACAAAAGTGGTGGCCTATCGAGTCGATGTCGTTTCCAATTTCTTAGAAGAAGTCATAAAGTACCAAGAAGAAGCGGCGTCAAAGGAAAACTGGAAGAGTGAGAGAATAGTTGGAATTGTTAATTCGTTAGTTGTCGATAATCGCGGAGTGAAGTTCTTCAATAAGAGATTGTGGATTCCAAAAGTAGGAGAACTATGAAAGAAAATATTGGAAGAAGCGCATAAGTCACGTTACCCAGTGCATCCGGGAACCAACAAGATGTATCGAGATCTGAAGCAAAGCTATTGGTGTTCGGGTTTAAAGAATGATATTGCTCACTTTGTCGAGCGATGTCTGACATGTTTGAAAGTTAAAGCAGAGCACCAGAGACCTTACAGGGAGCTTCAATCGTTAGAAATTCCAGTTTGGAAGTGGGACGAGATTACGATGGATCTTGTTACCGGGTTACCGCGATCACCTAAGGGGCACGATGCCATTTGGGTGATAGTGTATCGACTCACAAAGTTAGCCCACTTCCTACCGATCAAGGAGACGTACCCACTAGAGAAATTGACTCGATTGTATATAGATGAGATAGTAACCAGACATGGAGTACCGTCGTCAATTGTGTCAGACAGGTATGCTCGTTTTACGTCAGCTTTTTGGAAAAGTCTACAAAGGGAGTTAGGCTCGCAACTCAAGTGAGTACGGCCTATCACCCACAAACCGATGGCCAGAGTGAGAGAACCATTCAGACGTTAGAAGACATGCTTCGAGCATGTGTCATTGATTTCAAGGGTTCGTGGGAAATTCATTTGTCGTTGATTGAATTTTCTTACAACAATAGTTATCATGCTAGCATTCGAGCGGCCCCGTTCGAAGCATTGTATGGACGTAAATGTAGAACACCATTATGTTGGAATGAGGTGGGTGAAAGACAGCTAGCGGGACCGGAAATCGTGCAGGTGACAGTCGATAAGGTCAACCAGATTCGAGAAAGATTAAAGATATCTCAAGATCGTCAGAAAATGTACGCAGATAAGCGGAGGAAACCGATAGAGTTTCAGGTAGGAGACAAAGTAATGTTGAAAGTATCGCCTTGGAAAGGGGTAGTCCGCTTCGGAAAGAAAGGAAAGTTGAGACCAAGGTTTGTTGGACCATTTACCATCAAGGGACGTGTTGGTGAAGTGGCCTACGAACTTGATCTACCAGAAAATTTGTGTGGGATTCACCCCACATTTCATGTGTCAAATTTGAAAAAGTGCTTGGCAGAAGCAGATGTAGTAGTTCCCTTAGAAGATTTTCAAGTGGATGAAAATTAAGTTATATTGAGGAACTTGTAGTAATTTCGGATCTCAAGGTGAAAAGGTTAAGAAACTAAGAGATTCAATTGGTGAAAGTCGAGTGGAAATTTCACAGGGGACAAGAGTCAACATGGGAAGTGGAGGCGGACATGAGATCTCGGTATCCCCATATATTCAACGATGGAATTCTGGGGGCGGAATTCTCTTAAGGGGGGGGGGGAGATTGTAATAGTTGGGTCCGAAAATTTTATTAATCCTATTAGTTGGGTGAAATGTTAAGCGAGACCCAAAGTTCAGGGGGGATTAATTGAAACTTGGGTTATATATATATATATATTAACCCTAAGATTTTATCAGGATTCATTCCTGATAATTTTGTGTGACCGACTAAGGAGAGCGAGAGCAGAGCGAAAGCAGGGAGAAAAGAAAAACTAGGTCTCAAAGGATCGATCAGTTTCTTTGCAAATAAGGGTATGATTCTAGCCTAATACTCTCATCTAAGAGTTTTTATCGGTAAATGATCTAGTTGTTGAGTTTGTAACCGTAAAATTTATCGATTTAAGGATCTGGGTATTTCGTACGAAGTTTGGAATCGTCTGAGTTTGGTTGAATATTGACCGGACCCGGTGTGGACCGATGTGGGCCGAACGGTGTGCACCGGTGTGGTTTAACCGGTGTCGACCGGTGTGTTGTGACCGGGGGACCGGTGCCGACCGGTGTGTCACCCGAGGTGGTCTCGACCGGGGTGCACAGTGTGGCATGTTTTTATGTTTATTTGGTGAGAGAGTGGGTTATCTGTATTTTGGCTTATCGATTTATCCGTGTTGTCATAGGTAGTAAATCTTTAGGAAACAGACTTTAAGCAAGAAGGATTGAGGTAAGTCTTTCAAACTAAATCCTTTACGATTTTGAAAGTTATTTGATAAATGTGAGTTTTCTGAACTGCACGTTTATATTATCGAAAGTTGAGAAGGTTTATTGAAAAGGTTGATTTAATTATGTTGGAATATGTCAGGATCTAATTCTTAACAAGAATAATGAAACTCAGAAACAATATTAAAGAAGTTGCGGAAAAACACTTTAATATTCAAATATCAATGTAACAGTAAAGTAGAAATCACAACTTGTAAACTTTATTGGATGATTAAAGTTACAAGCTTTCACACAAAACCTCAATCTTGATGAACAGGCTCACCAAGACGAATTCTACTTCTCTAGAACTAGGGTTGTAAACCTTGAGGTCAATTCTCTCTCAAAACAAAAACTCAGAATACTCGTCTTACAAAACTATTCTGAATAATTCTATACATATACTGAAAATAAAAGATAATTACAAAACATAAAAGATCTTCAGTATATTCTTCCATGATTATCTTCAACCTTCCATGATTATCTTCAAACTTTGATCTACGCGACTTACCAAGATTATCACATAAGCAGTATTAAGTCATAGCAGCATTAACACTCTGAGCAGCATTAATCTTCACCAGCAGTAGTAACTATGCTTAGCAGTATTAATTTGGCTCAGCAGTAGTAACTTGTCTCAGCAGTAGTAACCATGTTGTACTGGCATCAGTAATCATACTTAAATAAATCTTCAGTTCCCAACAATATCCCCCTAACTTGACTTTTAGAGAAGAGAAGTCAAGTTCTTCAGATGCTCCCAAAACTCCATTGCTCATAATCCTGTATCAGAATTCAGCCCCAAACTTTGATTAATAGTTCTCTGGATCAAGTATCTTGCCATTGCAGAATCTGGTGCACACCCAAGCTTTTTCTTCAACATAGCATGCAGCTTTAGCCTGCTATGGTTGTAAACTCTATCCACTAAGAAGTATTCAATGTGATTTGTATCCATAGCCAGTGCATATACTCCACTTATTTCATACAGAGTCCAGTTGTTAATGGTTTTGAAAACATTCCTGATAACATGCTGAACTTCCTCTGGCTTGAACAACATGCATAGATATTCCATCACAAGTTTTGTAACTGGTATCCCTGGAGTTTTCAGCTTATCAGCATATAATTTCATCCCCACCTCAAACATTTCCTCTAAATCAGATCTGGAGCATACTCTTACAATCTTGGCCCAAGTAGGATACACTTCAAACTTGTCATCTTTCCTCTTAAGCCTGATATACTCCTTTCCATCTACTTCCATGGTATCCCAGTGAATAATCTCAGGAGGCTTGACACCAACCGGTTCAGCTGTTATAGGCTCAGACACTTTTTCCATCACCACCATGTACATATTCACATCAGAAGTACTGGATGGTTCTTCCTGAGATTGAGCTTCCTTTTCATCAGACTTAGGTGCCCCTTCTTCTTCAACTACCTTCTGTTCTTTCTCAGCTTCTTCCTCATCCATTCTAGGTTTCTTAGCTGGTTTTCTTCTTGCCATCATTTTTGTTCTTTTCAAAGTCCTCAAACTTTCACCTAGAGTAGCTTCCTTCCTTGGTGTTTCTTGATCATCAAGAAATGGTTTTTGTATTTGAAGGTCATGCCTCTCTTTCATCTTCTTTTCCACTTCAACTCTTGCTTGGTCATTTCCTTGTAACTTAGTCATCTCTGCCTCATACAAACCTTTGATTTGATCAAATGACATTTTTGTGAACATTTCCTTTTTGACTCCCACAACACCTTTGAGGAAAATGATCATCTTCTTTCTCTCTTGAGTGCCAAGGTAGGTCTGTGAAGGTTGCCTCTTCTTTGCACCCATTTTGATCATTACAGGCTTCTTTAGAATTGCAGATTTCTTCTGTGCCATATATGTTGCCAAACTCTTTTGATATGCTTCATTAAGCTCTGCAGCTAGAGCTCTTGCCATCTCTCTATCTTTTTCCACTTGATCTTTTTCTGCTTGCTCAAGTTCTGCCAGAATTTTCTTAGCCAAAGCTTCATCTGACTCAACCAACTTTTTCTTTTTAAGTGGTTGGTCAGATTCCACTATCTTGGTTTTGCCTTTGTCCTTGCTTGCTACCTTATCAGCACTAGCTTTCTTGATAACCTCAGCATTGTCTTTGATGACAACTCCTTTGGCCTTTGAAGTGACCTTAGGAGTGTCATGTTTAGCCTTGATTAGTGCTTCAGCTATCTCAATTTCTTCCAAATTTCTGCTAATGAGGTCAGTTAATACCTCTTGAACAATTTCTGCTGCTTCATTTATTTCAGCAGCATTAACTGTTTCTGTTTCTACTGCTTTCTCTGTAACTGTTTCTTTTTCAAACCCTATTTCTGTTTCTACTGCTTGTACCATATCCCCACTACCACCAGCAAACTCCCCCTCATCTCTATGTTTCTCCCCCTTATTCTTAGTATTCTCCATGTTGACCTCAGCTTCTGACTCTCCCTTTTTGGGAGCATCATCCACTGGGTTCCTTCTTCTGAGCTTAAATCTTTTCTTTGACCTTCTTTGAACCACCTTCTTAACCAACTTCTTTAAGGTGCTGATTTCTTCTTGCTGGTTGATGATGACTTTCTTGAGTTCATTTACAACCTTCTTGTAAGAATCCAGTTCAGTTGCCATTTTAGACATGGCAGAAATCAATTCCTGGTAGTCATATCTATCCTCACCTTCTCCAGGAGTGTTACCCCCTTTTGAGGGATCATTGGAATGTTTAATAAGGATCTCCAGCCAGACTGAAGCACCACCTATTCCCTTGGTTTCTGGGCACCCGGGACCTTTGAATGATTGCTCATTCAAAGTTGTCGTGGGGAATGTCTTAGTGATGTTACCACTGGACTCCTCTGTGCTAGCAGGAGTAGTGGCAGCCTTCTCACCCATATGCTCATGCATCTCCTTAGTGAGAACCTCCTTGGGGTTGGGAGACACCCCAGTGGTTTCCCTATGGATATTATCTAATGGAGAATGCTCCATTAGAGGGCTTTGAGGTTCTGGGTTTGTAGGAGGTACAACAAGGGAATGAGCCTTGTGTACCTTTCTCTTAGTATAAGTTTTGGATATAACTGGGGTTGGCTTAAGAACAAGAGACTGAGAGAGTGATATAGTGGTTGAAGGTTGGGTTTGGCTATCAGTGGGATGGTCTAGTGAGGGCCTTGACCCTGATGTCATACCTTCTTGGTTGTGGGACACCACCATCATTGTAGAGAACAATGGGGTGTCAACTCCTTCCGAGTCCTTGGCAGATCTTCTCATATTTGAAAAGACCTTGCCCTTAGGGATTTTAGGTACATATACCGCATTAAACTGAGGCATATCCGTCAATTCAGAGGTGATAACTGCCTGGACAAATCTTGGATACATATAGAAACTCTTTTTATTATCCAAGTTTGACACAAAGTCATTGAAAATCATTTTTGAGAAATTATACTTTCTGGCAGTGGACAAGCAGACCAAAGCATAAGCAATGGTACTACTGAACTGACTCCATCCAGTAGTTTTTCGAGAAATACAGTGCATAAGAGTATGAACAAAGAAACGCCATTGGGGGGAAAAGTTAGCTTTGTAAAATTTGAAAACACCCCGTTGGCCTTCATACCCCATTCTTGTGAGGTTGGAAAACAAATCCTCATTAGAGATAGAGGTAATACCTGAGGCATCGTCTAGTCGTAGACTGATGCGAATGACCTCTTCAGAGATTTTCAAGGGTTTGTCACACACCCTTGTCTTGATACACCGCACACCGTTTTCAGTAACCGCGGTGGCATTGGCCCAAAATTGCTTCTGGTGCTCGATGTAAATTGGTGGTGACACTGTAAGAGCATGAGCTATATGACTGGACTTGAGAAAATCAACTATTTGAAGCATTGCGATCTCATTGTGTTCATCAATAAACGCCATGGATGCCATCTGGCTTGAGGATTCTTGACTGAAACACACTGGTTGCTTGAGAGAAAAGAGTTAGAGAGAAGACGAACATTATTCAAAGAGTCGTTGTGAGCTTTTTGGCGGGCAAAGAGGGTATTTATAGAATTCAGGAAAGAAGCAGTATTAACCCTAATTTCAGTTAAAGCAGTACTAACCCACTCCCAGTATTAACTGAGAGCATTAGTAACCAACTAGCAGTATTAACTAACTAGTAGTATTAACTAACTAGCAGTATTAACACATACCTGAAGTAGTAACTCAGACTAGCAGTAGTAATAATGAACCTGCAGTAGTAACTTTGCACTGGCAGCATTAAAACTGCACTGGCAGCATTAACGATACTTACACTGTTGAAGCTTGTGTTAGTCTGAGCAAGGTAATAAACTTCCAGAGAAAGATGATTAGTAGCACCAAAAAAATAAACAAATAACAGGTATACAAGCACTTTTTAAACATGAGCTCATTCAGAGTTGATCATGCCCACACTTGTGACCAAGAAAGTCAATCTACCCATATCAAAAGCTTTAGTGAATAGATCAGCAAACTGGTTATCAGTATGAACTTTAGCAACTTGAATAAGTTTCTTTTCATTGCAGTCTCTAATAAAGTGATACCTGATTTCAATGTGCTTTGTTTTGGAGTGCTTGACTGGATTGTTAACAATGCTAATAGCACTGCTATTGTCAATGAGGATTGGAGTGTGAAGAAAGGTTACCCCATAGTCCAGCATTTGATTCTGAATCCATAGAACCTGAGAGCAGCAACTTGCAGCAGCAATGTACTCAACTTCTGTTGTGGATAAGGACACTGTGGTTTGCTTCTTACACTGCCAAGAAACTAGTCTTGCACCCAAAAGCTGACATCCTCCTGAAGTAGACTTTCTATCCATATTAGCACCACCCAAGTCACTGTCTGAATATGCAATCAAGTCAAAAGTAGATTCATAAGGATACCAAAGACCTAATCTAGGTTGCCCTCTTAAGTATCTGAAAATCCTCTTAACTGCTTGAAGATGTGACTGCTTTGGCTTGACTTGGAATCTGGCACACACACACACTGGAAACATGATATCTGGTCTTGAGGCTGTGAGATACATGAGAGATCCAATCATTGATCTATAAAGATGGACATCAACATCCTCCCCCTCGAGATCAGCAGTGATTTGTTTGTGTGTTTCCATTGGTGTGCTTGCTGGCTTTGAGTCTGATAAACCATACTTATCTAGGATGTCTTTCACATACTTTATTGACTTATGAAAATCCCATCTTTCTGCTGTTTCACTTGAAGCCCAAGGAAGAAAGTGAGTTCACCCATTGAACTCATTTTGAAGCTCTTGTGCATCAACTCTTCAAAGTCTCTACACATCTGATCTTTTGTGGATCCAAATATGATGTCATCCACATAGATCTGAACAAGTAGGGTGTCCTTCTTACTTCTTTTAATGAAAAGGGTCTTGTCAATGATTCCCCTTTCAAACCCATTTTCCAAGAGATAGGTAGACAGAGTATCATACCATGCTCTTGGGGCTTGATGTAGACCATAGAGTGCTTTCTTAAGTTTGTATAATCTGTCAGGATATAATGGATTTTCAAATCCAGGGGGTTGACAGACGTATACTTCTTCATCAATTGTTCCATATAGAAAGACACTCTTCACATCCATCTGATATACCTTGAACTTCATATATGAGGCATAGGCTAGAAACAACCTAATTGCCTCTACCCGTGCAACTGAAGCAAAGACTTCCTCATAGTCTATGCCTTCTTCCTAAGTGTACCCTTGTGCCACTAGCCTTGCTTTGTTCCTGATTACTATTCCTCTCTCATCCTTTTTATTTCTAAAAATCCACTTGGTGCCAATTGCTCTATGACCTTTTGGAAGGTCCACCAAGTCCCAAACATCTTGCAATTTAAACTGTAGCAACTCTTCTTTCATGGCTTCTATCCAACTTAAATCTTTCATTGCATCATAAGCCTTCTTAGGCTCAATCTGAGATAGAAAGCAAGAGAGTACTGTATGCTGCTGATCCTGCAAATCTTGAAGTCTGCTTTGATTCCTAGTCATCATAGGAGAAGTGATGTCTCCTATTACCAGCTCAGGAGGATGATTCTTCTGAGTTCTTGTCTGATGACTAGGTTCTTCATTAATTCCCACATCTAAATTGGAGTCATTTAAGTCAGCTGAGGGGATCTCATCAGCTACTTCTGGCTCTTCATGCTCGGGATTCTTCTCATCTCTTCTTTCTTCTTCACTCTGAATTGGTTCAGTAACAGTCTCCGTTTCACAGATTTCAACATGGTTCATTGTAGGTATGGGAAAGATCACAGACTGAGGAATAATATCTTGTACTTGTTCATCCCCTGATCGTCTACTTTCTGATCCTGCATGATCATCACTACTGAAACCCAAAGAGTTAGTTAGTGAATCAATGTCAAATAACCACTCAGGACCTGAACCAATATGTTGGGTCTGAAAGATGCCAAGGATGGATACTACTGTTGAATGTGTTAATACTGCTAGTTCAACATGGTTACTACTTCTGAAGTTAATACTTCTGAGGTTAATACTTCTGAGGTTAATACTTCTGAGGTTAATACTTCTGAAGTTAATACTTTTGAGGTTAATACTTCTGTTGTTAATACTTCTGAAGTTAATACTTCTGTTGTTAATACTTCTGAAGTTAATACTTCTGAGGTTAATACTTCTGTTGTTAATACTTCTGAGGTTAATACTTCTGAGGTTAATGCTGCCAGTTGAAGTTAATGCTGCTCTTCAATATTAATACTGCTGGAGTTACTACTGCTAAGAGATTAATACTGCTCAGAGTATTAATGCTGCTTATGATTAATACTTCTTATGAGATGAAGATCCGTATGGAGAGGATGACAACTGGATGGACTGAATATTATGGAAAGCTTAGAGATAATGATGGAAGATATTCTGGAGATATTGTATTAATTGTAATTATCTTTTGTCTTCAGTATATATATATTGTATTGTTTAGAATAGTAAGATAACTTTTGTTTTAAAAGATTATTGATTCTAAGTTTTTGTTCTAGAGAGAAAAATCAACCTCAAGGCATAGTTCCTAATTCTAGAGAAGTAGAATTCGTCTTGAAAGAGCTTTGTTCTTCAAGATTGAGGTTGTGTGTGTAATCTTGTGATTTTAATCATTCAATACAAGTTTACAAGTTGTTAATCATATACACTGTTTGGTTATTGTTCTATTGAAATATCAAAGTGTTATTCCGCAAACTCCTTTGATATTAGTTTCTGAGAATTTATTCTTGTGGATAATTCGATCCTGACACATCAATGGCTAAAGTTTCAGATTCTTCAAGCACAGAAATCCCCACAGAGGTAATGTCTAATCTTTGCTCTAAAACCTGTATGGAAATTGTTAAAAGGTACAGGGATCACAACCATACAATGAGTGATGACCTTAAAAGATTAGAGAGAGATATAAAAGACTATGTAAGAATTGTTGAGAGTTTTGAGGAATAGATCAAGAGTTTCCAAGCCAATGAGCTTCAACACTCTTATGACTCAAACTACTGGAAGTGGGAGAAAGATCAGTATGAGTCTAAGCTTAAACAGAAAGAAGAGGAGAATGAGAAGATAAAGAGTGAGTTTGAGAAAGCAAAGCTGGATATTGAGAAATTTTCCAATGCTTCTAAAGCAATGGACTCTTTGCTCCAAACTCAAATCCATGACAAACTTAGAAGAGGAATAGGTTATAACACCACACCACCACCATACAACAACAATTACATCCCTCCTATATCAGACTTGCTAGAGACCAAGAATAGGAAGGAATTGTCTGATGAAGCCACTAAGGTAGATCCATTAGACAAAGTGGTGGTTGAAACAGACTCTGAAGAAGAGTACTCTAATAATAAGAGTAAGGAGAACACTGTGAGTGGTGAGATTCCCCTAGAAAATCACATTATCACCAATGAGGGATGTGGAAAAACTTGGGTCAAATCTAAGGACATAGAGAAGACAGAGGGAAAGTCTGGTAAGGTCCATTACAAACAAACCACAGTTGTGAAACCTGCTCCTTGTCAACAGTGTTCTTGCAATAAGTTTGAGCCCCAAAAACATGATAAACCAAGGATAAATCAGAGAAATTGGAATAATCAATGGGCACAAAAACAAGGGGTTGATCTGAGTAAAATCAATAGACCAAAACCTTGTTTTATCTGTGGAAAGCTTAATCATGTTGCCAAATACTGTTATTTCAATCCTATCAACCAAAGAGTTAATTTTCAAAGACAAACTCAAAACTCCTTTGGTTATAGGAAGCAAGGAAGGAATCAAATGGCTAAGAACAGAGCACCTAAAAAGTCTCATGTTCAAAACAAGTTTGCTAAAACTAAGAAAAATACTTCAAATAAACAAAGGAGTAACTTAAAGACAAAGAAAGTAAACAACTTTACTCAAGTTTGGGTTCCAATTGCAAAGAAACCTGTTAGTACTGCTATCCCAGATAGTACTGCTAACAAGAATAGTGCTGCTAACTTGATTAGTACTGCTAACAAGGCTAGTGCTGCTTCTAGTAGTAATGCAGCAAAGCCTATAATCTTGACAAAGTACTCAAGTCATGAGATTCCTAAACAACTCATTCAGACCAAGCTGACTGATTATATTGATGAGAAAGGACAACCCAAGACCACTTTGGCTTGGGTTCCCTCAATGACTAACTGATTTATCAAGTGTGCAGGGCAATCAAAATCTCAAGAGGAAGAGCATTTGGAATGAAGATAATGGTTGCTCTTGGCACATAACAAGGAACATGGACTGCCTTCAAATTCTTTAAAAGATTTGATGGAGGACATGTTACTTCTGATCCAGCAGAAGGTAAGAAAAGTGAAAAAGGTATAGTTTCAAAAGATAAAGTAACTTTTGAAAATTTTATGGTATGTGGTACTACTAACCTTGTGTCTGTAAGTGTTTCAGGTTGCTAATACTGAAAGGTAGTTAGTACTTCTAGTTCAGTGAATACTGTCAGACTGTGTTAATGCTGCTGGTATGTGTTACTACTGCCAGTTTGTGTTAATGCTGCTGATAAGTGTTACTACTGCTAATGTAAGTTTTCTATACCTAAAAATGATCTTCAATGATTTAATGTCAAACCTGGATATCAATCAAAAAGCTTTTATCTGTATCCAAGGTTTGTACAAGAAGTACTTAATAATGAATTGACGGACATACCTCACTTTGATGAGGTATATGTACCTAAACCCCCTAAAGGCAAGGTTTTCTCAAACATGAGAAGATCTGCTAGGGACTCTGAAGGAGTTGACACCCCATTGTTCTCAACAATGATGGTGGTGTCCCAACCACAAGAAGGTATGCCAGCAGGGTCAAGGCCCTCATTAGACATTCTCACTGCTAGCCAAACCCAACCTTCCCACTCTATATCAATTCCCCAGTCTCTACTTCATAAGCCAACTTCACCAATAAAACAGGTAAAGAAAACAGGTAAAGAAGGCTCCTTCCCTTCTTGTACCTTCACCCACTAAGCCTTTAAGCCCTCTAAGGGAGGATTCTCCTTTAGAGAATATCCATAGGGAAACCACAGGGGTGTCTCCCAACCTCAAGAAGGTGCTCAATAAGGAGATGCAAGAGCATATGGGTTGTAACGCTCACACTACTGACTTTGTACAAAGTGCAGGACAGGACAGTGTGAACATTACTAAGACCTTCCCCATGGCAACTTTGGCTGAGAAATCAACCAAAGGTTCCAGGTGCCAAGAAACCACGGGGGTGGATAGTGCTTCTGCTAGGCAGAAGGCTTCCACTACTACAAGATCCAAGGATCCTTCAAGGGTGGGCAAAACATCCAAAAAGGGTGAGGACAGATCTGACACCAATGAATTGATGGAAAATGATTCCAATGATCCTTCAAGGGTGGGTAAAACACCTAAAGGAGGTGAGGACAGTTTAACTACAAAGAATTGATGGATACACTTGGTACAATTAGTCTGAAAGTTCATAATCAAATTATGGAGATAAAAGAGATGAAAAGGTGATCACTTCTTATCACTAGCAGATAGATCATTTCAAGAAGCTGGTACTGAAAAAGAAGAAAATTAAAGTTTGTATGAAATCTTATTTTGAGGGGGAGATAAGTGAAGAAGCTGAAACAAAGCAGTAACTACATCAGAAACAGAAAAGAAGATAACAGTAGAATCAGAAAAGAAGATAACAGCAGAAACTGAATCAAGAAGAACTAGAAATTGCAGAAAGTTTTGAAATTATCATAAAGACCCTATGCTGAAGAACTTAACTTCTCAGTTTTGAAAAGTTAAGTTAGGGGAGATTGTTGGGTCTGAAAGATGCCAAGGATGGATACTACTGCTGAATGTGTTAATACTGCTAGTTCAACATGGTTACTACTTCTGAAGTTAATACTTCTGAGGTTAATACTTCTGAGGTTAATACTTCTGTTGTTAATAATTCTGAAGTTAATACTTCTGAGGTTAATACTTCTGTTGTTAATACTTCTGAGGTTAATACTTCTGAGGTTAATGCTGCCAGTTGAAGTTAATGCTGCTCTTCAATATTAATTCTGCTGGAGTTACTACTGCTAAGAGTATTAATGCTGCTTATGATTAATACTTCTTATGAGATGAAGATCCGTATGGAGAGGATGACAGCTGGATGGACTGAATATTATGGAAAGCTTAGAGATAATGATGGAAGATATTCTGGAGATATTGTATTAATTGTAATTATCTTTTGTCTTCAGTATATATATATTGTATTGTTTAGAATAGTAAGATAACTTTTGTTTTAAAAGATTATTGATTCTAAGTTTTTGTTCTAGAGAGAAAAATCAACCTCAAGGCATAGTTCCTAATTCTAGAGAAGTAGAATTCGTCTTGAAAGAGCTTGTTCTTCAAGATTGAGGTTGTGTGTGTAATCTTGTGATTTTAATCATTCAATACAAGTTTACAAGTTGTTAATCATATACACTGTTTGGTTACTGTTCTATTGAAATATCAAAGTGTTATTCCGCAAACTCCTTTGATATTAGTTTCTGAGAATTTATTCTTGTGGATAATTCGATCCTGACACAATAGGGTTTGGTGAGTTCTCATTGCATTTGACATTGTCACTTTCCTCAATTATTCTAGAAGAAGAATTAAACACTCTGTAGGTCTTACTCTGAGATGAGTAACCAACAAGAAAACCATCATCTGCTTTGCTATCAAACTTTCGTAAGTGAGTTTTGGTATTGAGAATGGTACAAGGACACCCAAAAGGTTTGAAAAAACCAATAAATGGTTTTCTTTTATTTAAAAGCTCATATGGTGTCTTGTTCTTAGGCTTGACTACTAGAACTCTGTTTTGGACATAGCAAGCAGTATTAACTGCTTCAGCCCAGAAAGTAATTGGAAGTTTTGAATCAGCTAACAGAGATCTAGCAGCCTCAATCAGTGTCTTATTCCTTCTCTCAGCAACACCATTTTGTTGTGGAGTCCTAGGAGCACTGTATTGCCTCGCAATTCCTTTTTCCTCGCAAAAGGTGTTTAGGTCAAGATTTTTAAATTCAATACCATTATATGATCTAATGACTTTTACCTTTTGATTTGTTTGGTTTTCAATTCTTAGAATAAAGGATTTGATCAGTCCACTTGTCTCATCCTTAGTCCTTAGAAAATACACCCAAGTAAATCTAGAGTAATCATCAACAATAACTAAGCAGTATGATTTCTTACCTATACTCATGACATTTGTAGGACCAAACAGATCCATATGCAACAACTGAAGAGAAGAAGAAATTGTGTTCAACTGTTTGGACTTATGAGAAGTTTTGTGTTGTTTGCCTTTGAGACAAGCAACACAATGATCATCACATGAAAAGACTTTTGAAGGCAAACCTCTTACAAGGTTGTTTTTAACAAGTTTATTCATTCTTTTAAAGTTCATGTGACACATCCTTCTGTACCAAAGTGATGATTCATCCAAAGAGGCTTTTGAAACAAGACAGTTTAAGGATGAATCATTTGAAACAGTTTCCATATTCAAACAACAGACATTATCCTTTCTTGGAGTTCTTAGTAGTATCATCTTTTCATCAACTACCTTGAATCCAGGAGCAAGGATAATGCATTCTGAATCAGTGAATAATATACTATGCTTTTTGTCACAAACCTGTGATACACTTAACAGGTTGTACCTTAACTGCTCAACATAGTAAACATCTTCAAAGGTCATCTTAACTTTTGTTACATCTCCCTTACCACTAATCTTACCTCCATTTGTAGTATTACCAAAGGCAACATGCCCTCCATCAAATTTCTTGAAATTCTTGAGGCAAGCCATGTTCCCTGTCATGTGCCTAGAGCAACCACTATCAACATGCCAAATGCTCTTTCCCTTGAGCTGTTGGTTGCCCTGCACATAAGATAAATAAATTAGTATTGACTGGGAACCCAAGCCAAAGTGGTCTTGGGCCTCCCTTTCTCATCAAAGTACTTACACTACTTTTTGATGAGATTTTTAAATTTAGAATACTCTTTACTGGAGTACTTTGTCAAGATGATTAGTCTAGTAGCACAAACACTAGAAGCAGTACTAATTTTAGAAGTACTAACAGAGTTAGCAGTATTAACATCTGATGAAGTACTAACAATGTTAGTTTTAGAAGTACTAATACTCTCAGCAGCACTAACATTGATAGCAACAGTATTGCTTCTGGCAGCACTATCTTTGTCAGCAGCACTATTTGTGGTAGCAGTACTAACAGTTTTAGTGCTTTTGGGAACCCACATCTTGACACTCTCTTTTACAGTCTTTTTCTTCATGTGGCTTTTAGATTTAACAGGTTTCTTGGCCACATAGTTCCTTTCATCCTTCCTATAACCAAAGGGTTTTTGCACAGATCTTTGAAAATTTATCCTTTGGTTAATAGGATTAAAATAACAGTGCTTGGCAAGATGGTTCATTTTGCCACATATGAAACAAGGTTTTGGTCTGATGATTCTACTCAGATCAACTCCTTGTTTCTGAGCCCACTGATTATTCCAATTTCTTTGATTGCCCCTCCTTTTATCATGTTTTAGGGGTTCAGACTTATTACCTGCACACTGTTTGCAAGGAACATGATTCACAACTGTAGTCTGCTTTTAATGGACCTTTTTAGACTTTCCCTCAGTCTTCTCTACGTCATCAGATTTGACCCAATCCCTTCCACCACCCTAATTGGTAAGAATGTTATTTTCTAAGGGAATCTCACCACTCGCAGTATTATCCTTACTCTTACCAGCTTCTTTCTCAGTCTTGTCCTTAACAACTACTTCATCTAAATGATCTATCTTAGTGGCTCCCTCATGCAAGTCCTTCCTATCCTTGGTCTCTAGCAAGTCTGATTTAGGAGGATGTAGTTGTTGTTGTATGGTGGTGGTGGTGTGGTATTGTACCCAATTCCTGGTTTAAGCTTATCATGGATTTGGACCTTTAGAATTGAATCCATGGCTTTAGAAGCATATGAAAACTTTTCCACATCCAACTTAACCTTAGCTAGCTCTCCTCTCAACTTTTCATTCTCCTCTCTGGACTTTGTCAGTTGGATTTCTAGCTCATTTTTCTCCCACTTCCAGTAATTTGTATCATATGTGTGTTGAAGTTCATTGGCTTGGAAACTTTTAATTTGTTCCTCAAACCTCTCAACAATTTTCACATAGTCTTTTCTATCATTTTCTAACCTCTTAACGTCATCACTCATACTCTGGTTGTGATCCATGTACCTTTTAGCAGTGTCTATACAAGTTTGAGAACAGAGATTAGAGAGTACCTCGGTTAGAAGATCAGATACCTCTGCCATGAGAGCTTGATTTTGAATGGCCTCTTCTGCTTGATCACTCCAGTCAAACCCCATTCGTTGTTGAGAAACAAGAGCTTGAGCAGAGTTTCTGTTCTGGTTGAAGATTCCAGTCTGAGCTTGTTGTGATTGTTGTGAGACACCCCACTTCTGCATTCCCTGGCAAAGTGTCCCTTCATATAACACTTGTAGTACTCCACCTTTGACTTATCAAAGCCTGCTCCATCTTCTCTTCTTTGGGAGAAGTTGTTCCTCCCAGTCCTCTTGATGAACTTCTTCACCCTCATAGAAAGCATGGACATCTGCCATTTAATATCCATCTCTTCAAGATCATCAGGATGAAGCTGTTCCAAATCATCATTGATTAAAGAGGAGTTACCATGGCTGGAAAGAAAGGCTTCAAAAACAGATTCATTGCCTTTTTCTTGATTTACTCCATTAGCAGCATTAACTGATTCAGGGTTAACAGTAGAATCAGTTGATGCTGAAAGGAGTGAAGCATTATAAACATATCCAGTAGGCTTCTTCTTTGCTTCCACCTCAGATTCAAACACTCTCAGATCATTGTACAGATCATCCAGTTCCTTTTCTTCCAATTTGTCATTCTGTCTGAATGAAACAGTGTACATGGTCCATTCATCTCCAAGAGATCTGAGGAACTTTCGGTTGACATCATCTTGTTCCATCTGGACTCCAACAGTAGCCAACTCACCAATTAACTTATTGAATCTATCAAAAGTTTGAGTCATAGACTCATTCTTTGAAGATGTAAAATTCTCATATTGCTGTTTGAGAATATCCCTTTGATTCCTCTTAGTGCTCTTGGTGCCAGCAAATCTCTTCTCTAAAGCATTCCATAGAATCTGAGCATCAGTGCAGTGGTGAAACTGATGTTGATACTCATTAGGAATGGCCAAAAGTAGGGTGCTTAAGGCTTTCATCTCCAATTGTCTCACTTTCTTCTCAGCATCAGTTTTTGGAGGTGGTCTTCTTCCATCTTGTCCAATTTTACCTTCAGCAGAGGGACCATTCTCAACAATGTCCCACATAGAAAAGTCTGTAAGGAGGATGTACTGCTTGATCCTAATTTTCCACATGTCAAACTCATTAGGTTTGAGCATGGGAACCTTTGAAACAAGAGTACTGTTTGATTTAACTGTGTTGTCCATGATGAATGAAGGTTTCTAAGAATACTAGGCTCTGATACCACTTGTCAGGATCTGATTCTTAACAAGAATAATGAAACTCAGAAACAATATTAAAGAAGTTGCGGAAAAACACTTTAATATTCAAATATCAATGTAACAGTAAAGTAGAAATCACAACTTGTAAACTTTATTGAATAATTAAAGTTACAAGCTTTCACACAAAACCTCAATCTTGATGAACAGGCTCACCAAGACGAATTCTACTTCTCTAGAACTAGGGTTGTAAACCTTGAGGTCAATTCTCTCTCAAAACAAAAACTCAGAATATTCGTCTTACAAAACTATTCTGAATAATTCTATGCATATGCTGAAAATAAAAGATAATTACAAAACATAAAAGATCTTTAGTATGTTCTTCCATGATTATCTTCAACCTTCCATGATTATCTTCAAACCTTGATCTGCGCGACTTACCAAGATTATCACATAAGCAGTATTAAGTCATAGCAGCATTAACACTCTGAGCAGTATTAATCTTCACCAGCAGTATTAACTATGCTTAGCAGTATTAATTTGGCTCAGCAGTAGTAACTTGTCTCAGCAGTAGTAACCATGTTGTACTGGCAGCAGTAATCATACTTAAATAAATCTTCAGTTCCCAACAGAATATTCATGTTATGATTATATAAACGCGTTTTATATAATGTTGTTAATTAGATGTATGCATACATATGATTCAGAAGTTTTGACCTAAGTCGGGAAGTGTGACCCGCTTGCTCGTACCGGGGAGTGTGACCCGTTTATGTCATTGGAGTGTGTCCCCAAAATAAGGCAGTACGAGACAGACATACCATCTTTGACGACAACGTTGGTCAGTAGTGTGAGTTACGCTTGCGAAGCGTAAAGTATGATAAATGTTTGATCAGTAGAGTGAGTTACGTTCGTGAGGCGTAAGGATTTGTTTAAATGTTTTAAATAATATTCGAATTGTTGCAGTAGTGCTTGGAGGGGACTCACTAGACCATTGGTCTAACCCTCGCTCTTTCAAAATTATAATCCTGTTTCAGGTTATCGCAAGATAGCAAGTACAGATAAGGGTAAGGAGAAGATGTGAGATAATTCCAGGAGCTAGAAGACTCCTTGTAATAGTTTCCTTTTTGACTCAGTTGTGTAATAGTTTGTAGTGGCAACCCTATTCTTTTGATTGTAGACTTGGGGCCGTTTCTAGTTGAAATATTATATTTTGATGTAATTAAAGTTTGGGTTGTTACAGTTCTAATGCACCCTACCTTTTGTATCTTACAGGACATCAGGACGGGAACGATCATTGGACGTGGCATTGAACGCCAAGGATTATATTATGTGGATGAAGTGACTCGACAGGGTACTGTGATGTTGGCTCATGGAACTACGAATAGAGAAGCATGGCTCTAGCACAAAAGGTTGGGACACCCATCCACCGGTTATTTACATCATGTTTTTCCCAAGCTATTTCCTTCAAATAAAGTTTTTAGTTGTGAAACTTGTATTTTGGCGAAAATCCATAGACATGCTTTCAAATCAAATAATACTAAGGCGGATCTTCCTTTTTCGTTGATTCATTCGGATGTGTGGGGACCGGCAAAAAAAAATGAAGGACAAAAGTTTCGGTATTTTTTGCTTTTTGTCGATGATTGCACACGCATGACTTAGACTTATTTTTTGACAAATAAATCTGAAGTGTTTGATAAATTCTCCATGTTTTATAACATGATTAAAACTCAGTTCAAAAGAGGCATACAATTTTTACGATCGGATAACGGGGGAGAATTTGTTAACACCTCTATGAAAGTTTTTTGTCAAAACAGGGGAATAATTCATCAAACCTCATGTTCTCATACTCCCGAACAAAACGGTGTTGCCAAACGGAAGAATCGCATTCTTTTAGAAATAACTCGCGCCATCCTAATCGAATCCAAAGTCCCAAGATCTTTTTGGCCTGAAGCTCTTGCCACAGCAACCTACCTTATAAACTGACTCCCGACTAAAGCTCTTAACCTCAAAACTCCTCTCCAAATACTATCATAAATCACCAAACTTCCGTCCGCCCTTACCCTTCAACCTCGTATCTTTGGTTGCTCTGTTTTTGTCCATATACCTAAAAGAGAACGCACTAAACTTGACCCATGTGCTGAGAAATGTGTCTTCGTGGGGTATGGAATCAACCAAAAAGGATATCGGTGTTATAGTCCAAAAAGACATCACATGTTCACCACCATGAACTGTGATTTTCTTGAAATTGAATACTTCTACAACACACAACAAACTAGTCAAGAGGAGAGCAAGTGAAATGACACGCTGAGCTGGTTGGAAAGGATGCCATCATCAGAAGACGTTAATCACAGTACCCAAGTCGAGTCACCGCTTCAAGTCGAAGCTTCATCACAATCCACAACGCCAATAATCAGTGTTACTGAACATGATCTTCCCAATATGGTGTCCGAGGTAAGCTCACCCCAAACCCAAACTCATGATACTGTTGATACTTCAGATTCATATAATAATAATCATGAGACAGAACAAGGTAGCCCAGTACAGGATGAACAAGAACCTCAAACACAAACACAAACCGAGCCAACTGGAAAATATGCTCTTCCTCCTAGGGCTAATAGAGGAGTTCCTCCAAAAAGATATTCCCCTGAAAAAGAAGCTCGGAATTCTAGGTATCCTATGGCAAACATAGCCAAAGGAAACTTATCAAAAGAAGCGAAAGCTTTTGTTGTCTCATTATGTTCTGAAGAAATCCCAACCACCATCGAACAAGCATTAGCATCGGAGGACTGGAGAAAGGCAATAAAAACAGAGATGGAGGCACTAAAAAAGAATAATACATGGGAAAAGTGTTCCCTTCCGTTCGGAAAAAAACCGGTGGAGTGTCGTTGGGTTTTCACTGTGAAACACAAACCAGATGGAACCATTGAAAGATACAAAGCTCGTTTAGTACCCAAAGGGTATACTCAGACATATGGGTTGATTACTCTGAGACTTTTTCTCCAGTGGCCAAAATTGATACGATCAGGGTTCTTTTTTCAATAGCGGCAAATAAAGGATGGCCACTCCATCAGTTCGATGTAAAAAATGCTTTTCTACACGGAGAGCTTAAAGAAGAAGTCTATATGGAAGCACCTCCTGGTTTCATAGGAAACTTTAATCCAGGTGAAGTTTGCCGTCTGAAGAAAACCCTCTATGGATTAAAACAATCCCCCCGGGCTTGGTTTGGCAAATTCACTTTAGCCATGAAAAGGTATGGCTTCAGACAAAGTAACACAGATCACACTCTGTTTCTCAAACGACGAGGCAAACTCATAACCTGCTTAATTATCTATGTCGATGATATGATAATTACAGGGAATGATGAAGAAGAAATGTCAAGGATAAAAACAAACCTATTCACAGAATTCGAGATGAAAGACTTGGGCAGACTTAAATATTTCCTTGGGATTAAAGTGCTAAGATCAAAACAGGGGATTTTTATTTGTCAAAAAAATATATATTCTTGACCTACTCTCAGAAACAGGAATGATCGATTGCAAACCATCGGATACCCCTATGGTTGCAAACCAAAAACTTTATATGGAAGAAGGAGCAGAGTTGGCAGACAAAGGAACATATCAACGGATTGTGGGAAATTTGATTTATCTCTCACATACCCGTCCAGATATAGCGTATGCTGTAGGGGTAGTAAGCCAATTCATGCATCAACCTCAAGTTACCCATATGCAGGCAATATGGAGAATTATCAGATATCTTAAAGGAACATCCGGTCATGGAGTTTTATTCAAATCAAATGGGCACTTAAAAACTCAAGTATATACAGATGCAGATTGGGCAGGAGATAAAGGAAATCGAAGATCAACATCCGGTTACTTCACTCTCGTTGGCGGGAACCTTGTCACATGGAGAAGTAAAAAACAAAAGGCGATAGCTCTCTCAAGTGCTGAAGCTGAATTCAGAGGCATAGCACGAGGGCTAGCAGAGGTTTTATGGATTCGTAAACTTCTGAGAGAAGTGGGTTTCCCCCCGAAAGAAACTAGCATAATCATGTGTGATAATGAAGTCGCCATCAAAATATCAGAGAACCCGGTCCAACATGATCGAACAAAGCATGTAGAAGTGGATAAACACTTCATTAAAGAGAAATTGGAAACAAAGATCATTGAAATTTCATTTGTTCGATCAGAAGAAGATCAACTGGCCGATATTCTGACAAAAGCAGTTAACGAAAGAACCTTCAACGATTGTTTGGTCAAGTTGAATTGTGGAGATCCCACTATTCAACTTGAGGGGGAGTATTAAAAAGGAAAGAATTTTGTGATTGAGAAAATTATGGGATCAGTTAAAGGCCAACATCATTTCCAGTAATAGTTTATCAATCAACGATTCCCCTCTTTAATTGGACAACTTGTATTTCATTTTCTTTTGTAATTGTTTGCGTATTTAAAAGGCTCATCTCCCTTCTCTGTAATTATTAGAAAATGAATAAAAAGAAAAGCCCTTTGATTATCAGTGTTAATAGCAACGTGTTTAAGACGTAACATAAAGTGACAAATTTGTATGACATATATATATATAAGCCAAGGATAATTTACAACCCAATGCATGCAACCTACATCTTAACCGTTGGATTCATGATAAACGGTTATTTTGTTTTTATTTTTTTGATTTTTTTAATTGAAAATATTGGACCCACATGTATTGTAACCGTCGATCATTAATCCAACGGTTAAAATATGAGTTGCATGGGTTGTAAATTAAACTATCCCTACATATATATATATATATATATATATATATATATATATATATATATATATATATATAGAGGGGTGTTCAAATGCAAGCTTTTTAATGGTGCAAACCCATGCAACCCACTTATCTACCACATATTTTATTTTCCCATTTTTTTATTAAAAAGGTAAAAACAAAATATGTGGTAGATAAGTGGGTTGCATGGTTTGCACCATTAAAAAGTTTGTATTTGAAGGTGCCTCTATATATATATATATATATATATATATGCCAAAACTATTTTACAAACCAATGAAATCTAACAAACCGTATAAACCGTGGTTTTCCTTGTTTACTTGAATAAAATTGTTTCATGAAAGTGTTTAATATGATGAATTTGTTTCATATAATTATTTTATTGATGAAATTGGTTCATATATTTTTGTTTATATGTCATAGTGAAATTGTTTCATATATTTCTCATTTTGATGAATATTGTTTCATATATTCTTGATTTAATCAACCCACATATATTTTTGATGAAATTGTTTCATATATTATTGACTAATCAACCCTCATAATTAAGAAAAGGTGAAAAAAATGTATAATTATGATTGGTTGAATGCGGTTTGTACGGGTTGTTAGATTTTACTGGTTTGTAAAATAACCATACCCTATATATATAACTTTTTATATATATTTCATATATGTTTTCTATTTATTATTCAATAATATAATGATATTAAAAGTTTTAAATTCATATAAATTAACTAGTATTATATAAAAACTTTAAAAAAAATAAGTATTATATAAAAAGTTTCTAATCGTATATTCAAAATAGAACATCTAAAGGTTTTACATCTTCGTTTTAACAGTGAGTTCTTGACATGTGTAAATGCAAGAAACTGTAAGTAATATGATTTTTTAAATTTGTAAAAATATGAAATCTAAAGGTAAAAGTGTAAAAACACAAAAGTTTAAAAAATAAAAAATATTGAAACAAATCATGTCTTAAAAAAACGTACGCCTTGATAGGAACGCTATGGGTCTTATTGTAACGATGGAGACGCGTCTTACGCTATACACCATGACACGCCTTTTTGAACACCGATAAAAATGCATATTTAATCCATTATTTTTTATTTGTACTTTTGGTCGAGAAGAATCTATTTATAAAACCTTGTGGGGTTAGCTTTACTAGCAATAAGGTTTGGGATTTTGTGGACCTTTCTCAGAGATGTCACCAGTTCGAGTCCTGTAGGCCACGGGGGATTTTCCTGACTATTATCTAGGACTCCTGGTATTAGTCGAGACATGCAAGCTGAAATGGACACCCACTGTTAACAAAAAAAAATCTTCTATAACATTTGGATAATTGTGTTAAATAATGTCATGTGTAATGTATCACGTCAAAGGTAATTAATATTCACAAAGGTAGATAACATTCACCGTTGAATCGTTGATGATAGAGTTGCACAAAAGAAGCCATTTCTGTTTTTGGGCCTATCCTGGCACTAAAACGTTGGATAGGCCTTAGGCTTTTGTTACCAATCGGTAGAAGATGGCCAAACTAGGCCCATTGCGGTACATAAGCAATTGAGACCGGTTATGGCCTGATGGTGCGGGATCGATTACCCTTTTTATGGAACTTCGAGGCCCAACTTGGTCCAGCTAGGGACTGGTTATGTATGCACCCGGCTTATAAAAAAATATTAAGTTTTTATAAACTATAATACAAGGTTTTTAAGATTTTGACAAGATATTCAGTTTTTCAAAAAATTTACAAGTTTTCCGAACTTTTCAATTTTTTATCTACTAAAATGTATTATTTAAAGAGTATTTCAATATTAAATATAAAAAATCGTAATTATAGAAACATGTATAACATTTTTGTGTAAAAAGATTTTTTTAAAAAACTAGACTAGGCCCAATGAGACTGAAACCCATAATAAAGCCTAGATTGATCGTAAGATTTTTGATCGAAATTGGAACTGACACAGTTTTAAAATGACGGATTTGGAATTAGCTTGAACCAATTCTTGGCCATCTCAACCAAACGGTTACACATCTTCCTAGCATAGCTCAATTATAATTACCACTCATTTAGGCACAAAGCATGGTTATTTTTTATTATTATTAATGTAACTAAAAAATAAAGAATAGAAAAAGGGACCAACCTCGAATCGGTCCTATATTTCTTTCGGTGGCTGGGACCATGCTTTATAGATTCTGAGCTTTTAAATTAGCACATATTCACTAAATGGTTTTTAGGGTCTGTTTGGTTCAGACAAAAGAATGAAAATGGGAATTAGTATTACATTAATGTTGTTTAGGAATTAGTATTGCATCGATATAAATACAATTTTATGTTTTATCCCATTTCAAAAATACAATACAAAATATTTTTTCTATCCAACTTTAAAAATACATTACAATTCGATTTTTCATCCAACTTCAAAATACACCAAATTTCAACAACAACAAGAAGATTAACAATATTATTTAAAGAAAACAGCAAAAAGCTATCCCTCTTTTGTATATCTATACATACAACTCATCGAAAGCAGAGGAGTAAGGGGTTGTTTGACAGTTACTGAATGGTGTGGTATAGAATGATTAAGTGGTCAGAATGATTAAGAGACTCTTACGATTTAGTATAAAATGAAATATGGTTGTTTGGTAATTGTTCATAATGAAATCAGGGTTCTGAATGGTTAAAGGAGACCCAAGATACAAAATCATTCAGAGGGTTTTGGAACCATTAAGAGGTAGACTTTTTTTTACCAAACAAAATTCATCTTTTAACGATTCAGAGGTTGCCTCTTAATGGAATCATTAAGAGGTAAACAAACAACCCCTAAATAAATAAAGGAGTAAACTACGATTTTCGTCCTTATGGTTTATTGTTTATAACGATTTTCGTCCCTGGTCTTTAAAAACTGTTTTTTTGGTCCTTATGGTTTCTTTTTGGCTTCCTTTTTCGTCCCTAAGACTGATAATGTCAGAAAAGTTTGTTAAATCAAGGATAATTTTGTCTTTTTACATTTTTATATTTTATCTTTAAAAATTTAAAGTATAAAACAATAAAAAGAAACACAAACCCCTATGTCGGTTACCTCCTCCAGACCTCCACCCCTCAATCTCCTGTGAACACCTCCAAGCACCGTGTACCACCATCTCCTTCCCCAAGTTTCACATCCACCGTGTACCCTTTCGTCAACAACGGATTCATCCACAACCAAAAGACTTTCGATGGGATCGAAGTCGTTGCCTGTTGGTCCCGAAGGTGCTTAACAAGTTTGTAGAAGGGGGGGGGGTTGAATACAAACACAGAAATTAAAGTTTAATAAATTGTTTATTGATAAATCAAAATACAATTTACAAGTTTGTTGCGGAATAAGATTAAGACAGACTCAATCTAAACAAACTTAAGAAACACTAAGATGGTTGCACAAGAAATTCAGAGAATGGGGGATTTTTAGAGAGATAGAAAACAAGGGTTTCTATTTTGGAGTTCAAGGATTGAGCACACCTTCAGATGAAGGAGTGAGCTTCCTATTTATACCCTATGCATTAAATGCATGGCAGGGTACTTTACACGTGGCATTCATAGATTGGCTTTGGTAGTCTCACTTTTGGAGACATGCTTTTGGCCACTTTATGAACAGTGTAGTTGACAGAGTTGGTGTACGATTTGTGGCAGAGACTTGTCCGTTCTGACACATCGTACTGGTTGTGCAAGGTAAGACAAAAGAAAACTTGAGGCATAAGCTTTGTGATCGTTGATCGCTGAGTATCTCTTCTTCCAGAGATAAAGAAGTTCAGCTATCGCTGAAGCTTTTCCTCAGGCTTCTTCGCGTAAGTAGATTTGTCTGGTCTTCGCTGATATCCGCATCAGGTCACTAGTAGACTTATCTATTGTTCAGTGGCTTCGTCTTCGATTCAGCTATGAACTATGTTGACGCGAGACTTGTCTTCAGGGATTACGTTAACTGTGTTACATAGGAAACTATCAGTGATAACTGAACAGACTCAGTTTGATCGCTGAAAGTGGAACACATACATATTAAATGTTTACAGAAAGGTCATCAGCGATAACTGAACAGACTCAGTCTGATCGCTGATGATGAAACACTAATACATATAATAACGTAATTTTCACTAAGTATAAAAGAGGGTCGTTATCAAATCACTGAGAGAGTTTGGATCAACAATCTCCCCCTATTTGATAATGACAAAGTAACAAAAGAAAATTACTTTATGATTCAAAATATAGGAATAAAAAGGACTCATAGAATGCATGTCCCAATTACTATTTTGAGGGATCTTTTACAGTACTGATAGGGTTAACTACATCACTGCAATTTTCATTTAATTCAGGGATAGAATTACAAGATATGAAAATCATAAGTACAAGTGACTAACTAACTACTGTAAGTATAACTAACAGATTACAGATAAGAAAACTAATCTATCAGCTATAAGAAGATTTGGGAGGATTGATCATATACTCAGGTATTTCTTCTCCTTTCTGTCTTCGTTCCAAAGATTCTTGACTGATAATTTCTTTAATTTTTTCAGCAGCAGGGAAGAAGTCACACCATAAGCATAAGAGATCCTTGAGATGATTCAGAGGACAGATAGGAATCTCAGAGATTCTTTGAAATCTGAGTTCCTCATCATCATCTCTGAAGAATATTCCATAAGGCTTGTCGATTACTTGACCAGCTTGGAAGGGACCACCAGGAGGCAGAGATAAGTCCAGAACTGAAAGATCAGGAGGAGGACCAAACAGTGCATCTCTTGAAAATTTGATAGAAGTTTCATTCCTGATGATGGCGATATCTTCAGAGGAGGAGGACCCAATTTTTCTCTTGAGTTTCAAAGATTTGGGAGAAAGAGGAGATGGCAGCTTTAGTACAGAAACGACTCTATTTATGAGGGATTCAAGGAGTCCTTCAACGTAGCCTCTGTATGTAGATTTGGATTTCTTCAGCGCATCCCAGAACTCTAACCATTCCGTAAATCCGAAGCTTTCAAGTTTTGATACGTACATTGCTTTTTGGGTTCCATCCTCTCTGGTAATCTCCATGGTCACTGAGAGTTGATCTTTCTTCTTGCGACCAGAGATAGTCACGGCTGATATTGGAAGAAGATCAGAACGATAATCCATCTTTTGTTTGCACCATTCGATAGACTTATCGTTGATCTCTTGTTCTTTGAAGCGTTCCTCTTCAATTTCTTTCAGTAGTGCTGCTTGAACTTCCACAGGTTTGCTTTTTAGCTTTTTGTCCCTAACTTGAGAGGATTGAATCTTTAAAGCGAGTTGGGCATCTCGTTTGCATTCAGCGATCAGCTTCTCAGCTTTGGCAGATTCTTCTCTTTCAGCTTCAGTAAGGAAGTCGAGCTCTGTGGATATTTGAAGAGGGATTTTCAGCCGTTGACTTTCTAGTTGAGCGATCATTTCAACTCTTTTCTTCACCACTTCCTCTGACCAATGAGATGGTCGAGAGGGCCTTCCTGGATGGACCAGGGAATCTTCTTCTTCTTCTTCATCAATCTCAGCGATAGAGATTGGGATTATTTCTTCAGCGATAGCCGCTGGTATTATTTGTAGTTCAGAACCCTTAAGCAGGGGTGAGAACTGTCTGGTTAGAAAAAGAAGGAAAGAAGGGATAAGTGTATTTTTAGAACGAGAGAGATAAAGGCTAGAAAGACATAGGGGTTTGGAAAGAGTAGAAAAGTGGTACAATTGAAAGACATACCTGAGAAGGATGCTCCCCCTCAGATTGTGATCCAGTCCTCAAGCATTCTTCAGCGATTGGTTGCTTGTCTTTGCTTTGCGAAGGAACACTTGAAGATGTATCACCTCTCACCCCTGTTTTGACAACCTCTTGCGAAGTTGTCCCTGATACGACGTTCGGCTTAGAGAACCACATAGATTGGTCTTCATCGTCGTCGTCGTCATCGGAGGGCTGATCCTTTTCTTGATCAACAAGATCTAGATCATCTTCCTCTTCATCGTCTTCTTCCTCATCCTCTTCAAAGAGAATGGAGTGAATCGATGAGGATTCTTTTGCCTTCTCCCCCTCAGATTGAGAGGGAGGTTCCTTAGCTTCCCCAGCAGCAATAGAGGTTTCTTCAGTTTTCTCCCCCACTTTGTCATTATCAGCGGTAGGGGATTGTTCAGCTGCTGGAGTAGCTGTTGAAGCTTTTAGCACTTGAACGTCAGCCTCCAGACGCTTAACTCGGTCTTCAACCGCAGTTATGTCGCATGTGGCATCATGAATGAATTCCACAGCGATGTTGAGGTTGGTACGATCATCTTCAGTGAAGGAGGGAGGCAGCGCTGGAGCTGGTTCATTCACTTTCTGTAGAACTTGCTGAAGAAGGGACGTGCAGAGGTCAACTTTGGAAGAGAGACCCTGAACTTCAGCTGTAAGAGACTCAAATCGTCCTTGAAAGAGTCGAGAGGACTCTCTGAGTTGGACGACTTGTTCTTCAAGAGCTGAAAGTTGAGAGTTCTCAGCTTTAGATGAGCAAGTGGCGGTCAACTTCTTCAGCTCCTCACCAGCCTGATTGACAGCGTTGGTGGTATCATTGATGGTGTTGGTGAGAGCATCCACCTTTTCTCCTAGACTGTTGACATGCGTGTCAACAGTCGCCAAGCTAGGACCTGAAAATAATGTTAGTTCAGATATGGGCTTATTTGGAGAGGGGGGGAGAGAAGTGTTTAGGAGTATAGGTGTACCTGACGTATCAAACATTTTGTAGAACTGCATAGATTCCTCAAAAGTTTGATGCTCAGGTCCTATAGGGAAAGAAGAGGTGGCAGGTTCAGAGACCAAATGAGGAGAGAAGGGAAGAGTTTTGGGGATAGAAGTAGGGATGGGGTTAATCTCAGGGAATGAGATAGTAGGTGGGGTTACTGATGATGTGACAGCTAGTGAGATCGCTGACACGGCAGTATGAGTGACTGCTGAAGTTGTGGAGGAAAGACCCACAAAAGCATCTAAGGTAGCTTGTAGAGAAGCTCCCTCAGGTATAGTACTAGAAGGTGTACTTTCCTTAGTCTTTTTGGCCTTTTTGGAAGGACCAATCGGACTAGCTGATGGTCTTTTAGAAGTAGTGGTAGCGACAGGGATAGCAGACGAAGGAACCGTCTGCGTGGTCGCTGAAGATGAAGAAGAATGGAGAGAGAGACGAGAGCGAAGGAGAGAGATACTTACCTCGTCTGCGAGTGGCTTGACCTCTAGTGATCGTTGACCAACCCTGGCAAAGGTGCCATCATCTTTGGTGGGATAGGTGTTGGGATAGAGGAACTTGATATACGTACATATGAAACGTACATATGAGATCTTGGGATCTCGTTCAGGCTTCTCTAATCTCGACCTCAGATCTTCAAAGATGGCTGTGGCGTAGTCAAAGTTTTGACCAGCGATAACGGAGTATGCCATTTGCAGTTGTGTTTTGCTGGATTGATCCAGCGAACCACTCTTCCCACTCATGCACTGAATTATGTGCGAGAAGATAAAGTTCAGTTGTGATGGCATCTGAGCTTTAAGAATCTTGGTGAGCTTCTTGTTAGGAATAGACGATCTTGGTTTGTTTTCCCAACAATAGCCCATTGCGTCCAGGAAGAATATCAGCTCATCATCAGTGGGGAGTGCGTCGAATCCACTCTTTGGTTTGTCAGGGAATCTTAAGGATTTCCTGAGGCTAAGAGCGGTCATGCTCCCTGGGCCTAATTCCGTGCTGAACGAGATAGCAGGGACTCGTTCGCCTTTCCTGTTGGTAAGTTCAGTTGCATCAGCAGTGAACCAGAACTGCTGAAGTAGAGTCTTGGAGGGCTTAGGATCCACAGTGATCGCGTAAGCTATGCATGACTGCTTGAGGAATTCAGCAGCTTCCACCAGATGTGGGTATTTGTCAGCTTTGAAGTCGAGTCTGGCCAAATGATTACATTTAGTAATCTCAACTTCAGTGATGGCGAATCGTACATGCTTGGAAGCAACGATTGAAGACTGTGTCATTTCTGTTATGGAAAGAGGCATAATAGAAGAAATGATTTAGATTAAAAATAATATGATTGCCAGTTTCCATAGAAGAAGGGAAACTGGAAAATTATCAAGTTATTTTTAAGAGAAAAAAAATAGTGTTCTGGGTAGAAAGAATGAAGAACACTTTAAAACCAAAAGGTTTTTATTTAAAAACATAAAATCAGAAGGAATGATCTTTAGTTTTTACAAAGAAAACGTTTTATAAAATCCATAGAAAGCGATTAGGATTTTAAAAGAATAAAAAGCATATGAACAAAGCATATAAACATGAAATAAACCTGTGTATCTTGAAGAAAAAGAGTTGCAGATTCAATATTCAGGATTTACTTGCTTGAGTGTTCTTGAGAGAATGTTTCTTGCTTTGAAAGTTTTGAAAGCGTAAACCGTATAAAGGAGAGAAGAATTCCTTTTATACGAAGAGAGAGAAGAGAGATAAGAGAGAGAATGAAGCGGGAAAAGAAATCATCATGATATTGACACGTTCCACGAAGTTGATTGGATAGGAGGGCAACGGACGAACGTGTCAGAAAAGGCATGTCGTGGATTGTCGGTTCAAATGACGTCATAGAGGAGAGAGACTGTTCATTTGTCCGTTCAAATGATCACTGAAGAAAAGTCAGTGATAGATTTTCCTTTTTAAAAGTATCCCTGATTGTAAAGATAGGGATAGATTTTCCTTTTAAAAGATCACTGACTGGAAATATCAGTGATTAATGTATTTTTCAAAAAGCTTTTAATCATTTGAAGAAAGTTCAGTGATTAAAGTTTATATTTTGAAGAAAAACATCTTTGAGGGAGAGAGAACATACCTGAGAGTCAGAATGTTTATCAGAGAGAATGATGAGAGGGGAACTTTTGATTACTGACACAATACACGAACGCTGAAGAATTATTCTTCGAGGTTCAGCATTCCAAGCTCACTGATGAGAAAGTTGAACCTTGTCTCATCAAGAGGTTTGGTGAATATATCAGCAAGCTGAAAGTCAGTAGGGATAAAGTGAAGTTCAATATCACCATTCATCACATGATCTCTGATAAAGTGATATCTGATCTCTATGTGTTTTGTCTTTGAATGTAGCACTGGATTATTTGCTATAGCGATAGCACTAGTGCTGTCGCAATAGATAGGAATCTTTGACAGCTGAAGGTCATAATCTAATAGTTGATTTCTCATCCATAAGATTTGTGAACAACAGCTTCCAGCGGCTACGTATTCAGCTTCAGCTGTGGAAGTGGACACATAATTTTGCTTCTTGCTTGTCCAGCTTACCAGCTTTCCTCCTAAGAGTTGACATCCACCAGTGGTACTTTTTCTGTCAAGTT
Source organism: Arctium minus (assembly GCA_954870635.1). Lineage (NCBI taxonomy): Eukaryota > Viridiplantae > Streptophyta > Magnoliopsida > Asterales > Asteraceae > Arctium > Arctium minus. The sequence goes on from OX941080.1 coordinate 15,496,521, forward strand.
TACAGCCTGCAAAATCACTATCAGAATAACCAGTTAGATCGAACCCTGAGTCTTTGGGATACCAAAGACCTAGGTTAGGAGTTCCTTTCAGATATCTGAAAATTCGCTTTACAGCGATCAGATGGGATTCCTTGGGTTCAGATTGATAGCGTGCACATAAACAAGTGGAGTACATGATGTCAGGTCGGCTTGCTGTAAGATACAGCAATGAGCCTATCATTCCTCTATAGGCAGTGACATTAACAGGTTTTCCAGATGGATCCTTGTTAAGTGTTAGTGGTGGTGCCATAGGAGTTTTCATCGCTGAAGTTTGTGTTAAATCAAACTTCTTCAGCATGTCTTTAACATACTTACCTTGGCAGATAAAAGTACCTTTGTCAGATTGTTTAATCTGAAGACCAAGAAAATATGTCAGCTCACCCATCATACTCATTTTATATTCTTTCTTCATTCTTTCAGCGAAGCGAGTACATAGAGATGGGTTAGTAGAACCAAATATTATGTCATCGACATATATTTGTACAAGAATTATATGACCTTTTATCTTCCTGAAAAATAACGTATTATCAATCTTGCCACGTTCAAAATTTTCAGAGATAAGAAAAGATGAGAGAGTGTCATACCAAGCACGAGGGGCTTGTTTTAAACCATAGAGAGCCTTATCCAATTTATAAACATAATTTGGATGCTTAGGGTCATAGAACCCTGGTGGTTGTTCTACATAAACTTCTTCATTCAGTTTTCCATTCAGAAAAGCTGATTTTACGTCCATTTGATAAACGATGAAGTCTTTATAGACTGCATAGGCTAAGAATAGTCGAATTGCTTCGAGCCTGGCCACAGGGGCAAAGGTTTCATCATAGTCTATGCCTTCCTCTTGTCTGTATCCCTGAGCAACAAGTCGAGCCTTGTTGCGGGTTACAATTCCATGTTCATCTAACTTGTTTCTAAACACCCATTTGGTGCCTATTACAGTTTTATCAGATGGTCTAGGAACGAGATTCCAAACTTTGTTTCGAGAGAATTCAGTCAGCTCTTCTTGCATAGCGCTGACCCAGTTTGGATCTCTGAGGGCATCATCAGTCTTCTTTGGTTCTATTAAGGAGAGAAAGTTTACAAAGAGACAGATATTACCTGATCTTCTTCGTGTCTGAATACCTGCATCTGGATTACCAAGAATTTGATCTATGGGGTGATCTCTGGTCCATCGCTGAGCAGGAGCAAGATTGCTTATTTCAGCGATAGGATCAACAATAGGAGCAGTCACTGATGAAGATGCTTGAGGTTCATCAGCTAGTAATTGTTGAACATTAGATACACCAATACTTTCAGAAGGGTTTTCAGACGTAGATGGATTTGATGGTAGAAGTGTGTTTAGAGGTTCAGCTGAAATCCATGAGTTGGATTCAGCGGTGGGAGGTATGATACTTGGTTCTTCATCAGCAGCTGGAGTTTCAGTGTGCTGTTGGTTTGAGAAGAAAGGTTCAGTTCCTCTATAGTGAGAGATCATCCAAGTATTCAGTTCTTCATTGTCAGCGATTGGTTTAGAGTTCGCTGAGCGCGTTTCATCAAACGTGACATGAATGGTTTCTTCTACGGTTTGTCTTCTTTTGTTGAAAACTCTGTAGGCTTTTGAGATGGAGGAATATCCTAAAAATATTCCATCATCGGCTTTTGGGTCGAACTTTCCAAGTTGATCTTTGTTGTTTAAGATAAAGCACTGACAACCAAAGATATGAAGAAAGCTGATAGAAGGCTTCCTTCCAAGAAAGAGTTCATAAGCTGTCTTCCCAAATCGCTTTATTATCAGCGATCTGTTTTGAGTAAAACATGCAGTGTTTACAGCTTCTGCCCAAAATTGAGTAGGGAGGTGAGAATCGCTGAGCATTGATCTAGCAGCTTCTATGATCGTTCTGTTTCTTCTTTCAGCGACTCCATTTTGCTGAGGTGTTCTTACTGAAGAGAAGTTGTGAGAGATTCCCTTGTTCTCAAAGAAATTGTTCAGGGAACTATTTTTGAATTCAGTTCCATGATCACTCCTTATTGATCGAACAGTAAGATTATTCAGCACTTCTATCTTTTTGACAAAAGATATTAGTTCTTCTGGAGTATCATTCTTGCAGCGAAGAAAAATAACCCAGGTGTAGCGAGAATATTCATCTACAATGACAAGCGTATATTTCTTTCCAGCTATTGATTGGATATTGACAGGGCCAAATAGATCCATATGCAAGAGCTGAAGAGGACTTGTTACTGAGGAAACTTGTTTCGACTTGAAACTAGCTCTTGTTTGTTTTCCTTTTTCACATGCTGAGCAGAGAGATTCTTTAGCATATGAGTGCTGAGGAAGACCAGAAACCAGTTCCTTAGATGAGAGAGAATTCAGGGTTTTGAAGTTTAGATGAGAGAGCCTTTTATGCCATAGCCAGTTGACATCAGAAGTGGCCTTAGAGAGAAAACATAAGTTATCAGTGATAGTAGAGTCCATATCTATTACATAGACATTTTCTCTTCTATAACCACTGAGAGCAAGTTTTCCTTTTTCATCTACCACTGAACATGCTTTCTTAGAAAAGCGAACTTCGTAGTCTTTGTCACATAGCTGACTGATGCTTAGAAGATTGTGCTTCAGTCCATCTACATAAGCGACTCTTCGAAAGGTAGTTGTCCCATTGCTGAGGACACCAAACCCACGGGTAAATCCTTTTCCATTTCCACCAAAGGTCACAGAGGGACCTTTCTCTTCCTTGTATTCAGTGAGCAGGTCTCTTTGTCCAGTCATATGACGAGAACATCCGCTATCGAGATACCAGATGCCCTTTGATCCCTGCATACATAAGGAAGATTAAGCTTTGTTTGGTACCCACTTTTCAATGGGTCCTTCAGAGTTAGTGGATAAGGAAGATTCAGCTTCAGTGGTAATCTTCACTTTGGTTAATTTCTTAACCTTAGTGGTATTTTTCTTCACTTTGGCTGTTTTATCAGCTTCAGTGGTATTTGGACACTTGCTCGCAATATGGTCAGTGAATCCACAGTGATAACATTTTCTATATCTGATGGTGGATTTATAACCAAAAGGTTTTGAAAACTTAAGATGAGCAGGTCCAGCTCCAAGAATGCCTTTAGCACGAGATCTGGGAGGAATTTTTATTTCTTCAGATTTCACGGGCTTTAGATCAACCTTCAGCTTTGGAGGACAGATATCAAAGATTTCTGTCGCTGAGCTAAAAGGTTTATCCACTGAAGGTTTGGAGGGAACTTTCAGTTTGGTTTTCTTGGAAGCCTTCTGAGAGAGAATAGACTTTCCTTTATCTGCAGGCTTAGGTTTTGCAGATATCTCCTCAGGGATGGGATTAGAAGAAGAACAGGGATAGAATTGATTATAAGAAGTGTCAAAGAAAGATGTGACAAAAGTTCCAAACTTAAGCGAGGAACTTTCTTCTTTAGGATCATCCTGTGGTGTCCAAAAACCAAGACCAGTTTTATCACTTTCAGGAGTTTGAGCATTTATTATCTCAGAGATCTTTGTTGATGATTTGCACCATTTTTCAACATGAGCCTTTTCTGCTTTTAGAGCAGCGATGGCTTGTTCGCGTTCAATGCTGATGATTTCATTTATAATGACTTGATCTTTTAGCTTTTCTTCTAAAAGATTTAGTTCACTGATCTTTTCATGACATTTCTCTAGCTCTTGTGTTAAATAAACATTTTTATTTTCAGCTTGGGTTTTGTCGTTTAGAGCATTATAAAGGTCAATCGTCAGCACATCAACAGCGCGACTTCTCTCAGCTTCAGGCAGAGAGGGATTTGTAGAGATAGATACCTGAGATGATATGTAGCTCATAGAAGGTTCAGATGGTTCTTCTACTTCTTCTTTAATCTCAGCCATGAGGCAAAGATTAGCGACTTCTTCTTCATCAGAAGATGATTCTTCTGATTCAGCCCAGTCATGTTCTTCAGCGATGAGACCTTTACCTTTTTGCTGATAGCTTTTCAGCTTTTGATATTTGTTTTTCAGCTTATGGTATTTGTCATCACTGGATCTTCTTGAGGTAGAAGGTTTGAAGACCTTTTTAGACCTGCACTCACTAGCAAAATGTCCAATTTTTTCGCAGTTATAGCAAGTGGCTGTAGCCTTATCAACCGGAGTTGATTTTGGCTTTTCAGTAAGAGAGAGAGGTTTACTTCTTCGGAAGTTACTCTTTCTTGCAAATCTCTTAAAAGAGTTTGTCAAGAGTGCTAAGGACTCATTAAACTCTGAAAGATCAGGGTCTGATAAATCCTCAGATTCAGAATCTAACTCAGTGATGGTGAGAGTAGATCGCTGGGATGGAATTATCTCTGATGAGACTAAAGCAACAACAGTGCTTTTGGAGTCTTTAGAATCTTTTACAAGATTCTTCTTCAGGAGATTAGATTGCTCATAGTTGAGCAATATTCCATACAGAGTGCTTAGAGAGAGAGTATGTAAGTCCTTTGTTAGCTTAAGACATATTGAATAACTGTCCCAGCTTTCAGGAAGACTTTCCAAGAATTTTGTTAGGACCTCAGAATTAGAATAGGTCCTTCCAACAGTTCTTAGGTCAATGATCAGGCAGTTAAACCGCTGATGAATGTCAGAAAGAGATTCATTCTTACCAGCGATAAAACTTTCATACTGTCTTACCAAGTTAATCTTTCGGGTCTCTTGGATTTCAGTGGTGCCCTCATATTGAACACATATGGTTTCCCACATTTCTTTAGAAGTTTTTAGATGCATGATGGAATGGAAAACTTCATCAGGCAGAGCCATTGATATAATGGTCTTTGCTCTTGCATCTATGCCTACCTTCTTTTTATCTTCATCACTCCACTGTCTTATTTCCTTAACGACATATCGTTCAGGGACAGCTTCAGTGGTGGCAGTAGCAGGAACCGCAGCTATAATTCTAACAGGTTCATAGGGTCCGTTTTCTATATATTCAGGTATAGTAGGATCCGCACCTTCAAGAAATAGCATCATTCGATTTTTCCATAGAGAAAAGTTATCTCTGCTAAATCGAGGAGGTTTAGAGAGTGAACCATTATCATAGTAGTTTGTGTTTGTGTTTAGTGCCATTTTAGAATAGCAAGGAAGAGTATACAGCAAGATCTTGTTTATTAGATTAAACAAACTGCTCTGATACCACTTGTTGGTCCCGAAGGTGCTTAACAAGTTTGTAGAAGGGGGGGGGGGGGTTGAATACAAACACAGAAATTAAAGTTTAATAAATTGTTTATTGATAAATCAAAATACAATTTACAAGTTTGTTGCGGAATAAGATTAAGACAGACTCAATCTAAACAAACTTAAGAAACACTAAGATGGTTGCACAAGAAATTCAGAGAATGGGGGATTTTTAGAGAGATAGAAAACAAGGGTTTCTATTTTGGAGTTCAAGGATTGAGCACACCTTCAGATGAAGGAGTGAGCTTCCTATTTATACCCTATGCATTAAATGCATGGCAGGGTACTTTACACGTGGCATTCATAGATTGGCTTTGGTAGTCTCACTTTTGGAGACATGCTTTTGGCCACTTTATGAACAGTGTAGTTGACAGAGTTGGTGTACGATTTGTGGCAGAGACTTGTCCGTTCTGACACATCGTACTGGTTGTGCAAGGTAAGACAAAAGAAAACTTGAGGCATAAGCTTTGTGATCGTTGATCGCTGAGTATCTCTTCTTCCAGAGATAAAGAAGTTCAGCTATCGCTGAAGCTTTTCCTCAGGCTTCTTCGCGTAAGTAGATTTGTCTGGTCTTCGCTGATATCCGCATCAGGTCACTAGTAGACTTATCTATTGTTCAGTGGCTTCGTCTTCGATTCAGCTATGAACTATGTTGACGCGAGACTTGTCTTCAGGGATTACGTTAACTGTGTTACATAGGAAACTATCAGTGATAACTGAACAGACTCAGTTTGATCGCTGAAAGTGGAACACATACATATTAAATGTTTACAGAAAGGTCATCAGCGATAACTGAACAGACTCAGTCTGATCGCTGATGATGAAACACTAATACATATAATAACGTAATTTTCACTAAGTATAAAAGAGGGTCGTTATCAAATCACTGAGAGAGTTTGGATCAACATTGCCCATCCACTCACTTTCGATGACTTGTTCAAGTCATCAACCTCTGATGCTTCACCATTACCATTTAGTGATTCAGATTATGTTGTCACAATTACTACAGTAGCGCCAGTGATGGATACAATCAAGAGGAAAACTGAAAGTAGTAAAAACGAAAGTAGTAAAAACACCAACGAAATTATGTCTTCAGATTCGAAAACTGATGTGTTTCTTGTTCTAGAAACTATCCGGACAATACCGGAAGAAGCAAACAGAGCAATGATGATGAAATTTACTATCTAGAAAACACGAAGAGATAGCGGATGAGTTACAGCTTGAAATCTCTTCTCATGGATGATCAAAACCGCGATTACAAGGAAAGTTAGAGCTTGAATTAACCAACAAATTCCATCTATTAGCTTTCATGGTATCTGGGTATTCTGTGTGAATGCCAAAAAAGACGAAACAATGGATATTACAACTAAAATGGTTGTCTATTTCACAATTTTAGAGACTACAAAACCTCACCACTCCAGGTTTATCAATGACCACCTTTTCCCTGTTTTTGCAAAGTGAAATTTGCAAAGAATCCCATGTGATTTCTGTAAAACCAAAACCCAATGGATATCTTCTCTTCAATCAAACGTAGTGGAGGCGAAGATTGAAATCTTTAGCTTCAATTTTTTAAAAGATCCATCAATCTAAGATTAAAACTTTCAGGAAATAGGAAAAAAATTAACAAAAAAAATGTTAAATGGGGTTGTAAGGGGTTGTCTCGATGATTTAGTAGGCAGAGGGAATTTGAGAAATGGACAAATCTTGAGATGTATTTCTTGGTTTGAACTCAGATGAACCAGTAAAGGGAGACACGAGCCACCGTGAAAGAAAATAGATAGATTTTGGGATTAACTTTGAGAAATGGGTAATTAATGTAGATATATATATATATATATAGATTTGGGAAATAGGAAAAGGGGGATTTTGAAAAAGGGTTAGTAGGAAAAAAAGGGAGAAATTTGCAGGTTGATTTGTCTTGGAATTGGGGGAGGGGGGAGAAGATGTTGCAGGGAGGAGAGAAAGATTGAAGAAGATGGTGGGCTTGGGGTGAGATCACGTGGGGGTGGGTGGGTTAAGTTTTTTTTTTTAATTATTCTATATATGATTTAATTTAATAAAAGAAAAATAGAAATAAAAACAAAATGTAAAATGACAAAATTGCCCTGGTTTTAATAAACTTATTTGACAAAATTGCCCTGGTTTTAATGAGGACGAAAAACGAAATGAAAACCACAAGGACGATGAAAGCAATTTTTAAAAATCAGGGACGAAAATAGTTATAAGTATCAAACCATAGGGACGAAAATCATAGTTTTCACAGGAAGCCACTTTCATGTTGCCAATGCTTAGTTAAGCCAAGAATAACCTATGACAGGTCTTAGTGCTATTAGAAAAAATACAAAACTTTCTCAATGAAAACAGGTTGAGAAAGGAACAGAAAGGACAAAAAACTTCGAAGCAAATCCCAGGTGATTTTTCATTATAAATCTACCACAAATCAATTTATTTAAAGCAAATCCCATGTGACTTTGCAAATTTAAATATTCCGATGAAGGGGAAAATTTTGTTGAAGGCTGAAGAAAATCATACGATTTTTACGAAATCAAAAATAGTTTACAAAAAAATATAGAACTAACCTGATTGAAGTGATGTTCAAACAAAAATCTTATAGTTGAATTCAAAGGAGATTAGTCTGATTAGCAAGAAAAGTAGGAGGTGACTATTTGGGGAAGATAGAAAGTGCCCAATTCGACCTGGAATGAAAATATGGGTTTGTATGAAAATGGGTCCATTACATTATATCAAACCAAACAACATTATTTATTATCATTCTCATATCTCCCAATACCTCCAAGTGGTGGTCAAAAACCGGGTCAGGCCCAATCGGGCTTCGGGCCGCTACAGTGGCACCCTTAACCGGGCCAAGCCCAATCGATCCCGGGCTGGTTACGGTTTAGGCATAAAAAATGGGTAGCCGGTTTATGTACTATATAACCGGTTAAGGGTAACCGGTCCCGGTTCGGTCCCGAGCCGGGCCCAAAACCGATCCATGGTTATTATTATTTTTTTTAAATAATTTTTTATAATATAATTAATTATATAATAAACTTTAAAAATTAGGTTTAATTATATCAATTAAAAAACTTTAATTATATCGATTACTAAACTTTAAAAAATTAAATTAAATCACTCAAATACACTTTAAAAATACGTTTTATTTATAATTTTAAGTTTCAATGTTATTACATCAATTATAAGAAAATACACACTTATTAAACACCTGAACTCGCCCCTCACCCCATCCCCATGGATTGTATGAATTGTAATTGTAGTATGGATCATTGTACTCGTGAAGAGTCCAGTGCTTTTCAAGTCAGTCAACAGTCGTATTATCATCAAGGTGGTCGACGTCTAATTCTTTTTCTTCATCGTCGTAACGTGAGACGCCACCGACACTACTAGCATCGTCGTCGGTTACGGTTGGCGGCGTACTTAGTCATTTGTCCACTTCGTTTTCGGCTAAATTTGCTTCCATGTCGTCTATATCCGCCTCGAGTGATGTTTGATCTTGATATCTTTGCATGCTATCCAAGTAATCCTTCAAACATATGCAACACTCCACCGACTCCGGGGTTAGTCTTGTCCGACACGCCGAAATGATCCTGCCACTAAGAGAAAAAGCGGATTCCGAAGCTACGGTACTAGCTTGGATTGTTAGTATATCACGGGCAATAGCCGCCAAAACCGGGAATTGAGGTTGTTTATTTTTTCAAAAGTCTAATAAATCTATTTGTTCATAATTTCGGACGGGTGTGGGGGATATAGCAATAAAATTAGTTCGTATGTAAATATTTAATTCACCCAAATCGCCCCCATCAAATCTAGATTTTTTACTAGATTCATTTAAAACCTCGTTCATTAAATTTGTCATTAAGTCGGCCCGATTTTTGCCACGAGAACTAGAACCCGGTGAAAATATTTGAGTAGAATAAATTTTATAAATATAAAATAATTCATGAAAATCATGATTAAATTGTCGTATGCGGTCCCTTGAAAAAGTAGTACTTGTAGGTGTACCTAAACCAAACGTCATACATATTTGTGTTATTAAAACTTCGACACCCGTAATATTTAAATACGGGTTTAATGTCGCGGCACAAAGAAAAGTGAAGGGGTCTCTCTAAAATATTTTAACAATTTTTCTTTCATTGGTGCTATCAAGCTTTCAAAATCGTAATGGTCTTCGTATTGTGAAATTTTAGTTGCCAAAATATATAGTTGATATAAAAGTAAAGGGCTTGTTGGCAATATCGTCTATATAGGTTTTGCATTTTTTTTACCTTTTGAGAAAATTCGGCATAACATAAGCCTAAACTTATTTAAAATACGATTACATTTTATATACCGTCTTGAACGACTAGATTTATTATGTGTGCGCAACAACGTGTATGAAATAATTTTCCATTTAAAATAGGGGATAAAGTCAACTTTAATTTGTCCACACATGTCGTATTATTACTAGCGTTATCAAACGAAATGCTAATAATTTTAGACCATAAATTATAAAATTGAAGATTTCTTTTAATTATAGAAAATTTACGATCACCCGAATGTGGCGAACCAAACGGTTCAAACGTGATTAGACGTTTGCATAATTGCCACGATTGCGGCTCAATCCAATGTGTCGTTACGTATATATAAGATTGTGGCAATCCGAATAGTGCGCACTTCATACATCACGCGTTAAAAAAACCTGGTTGGGTAATGATAAAAACATTTCTTATATTTCAATTTTAGGAATTTTCCAAGCTTTTAAAGCATCACGTCTAAGAGTTTGACGACTTACCTTCTTGTAGTGTGGTTGGAGCGTGACTTTGATCAAGTTTGTAATGTAGGATTGTCGAAATGTCCGAACGGCAACCCGGACTGAATGACACATTTTGTTGTAAATTCTCGATTCAAGTCGGCATCATACGTCCATATTTGACCATAATTGTCAAGTATCGGTTGATTTGCATCGGCACCCGATTTCAACGACGAGCATGAACTATCCTTGTGCTGCTTTAACATGGAATTTCCTTCCGCCGTAAGGAGAGCTTCACACCGTTTGCATTGCACCTTTTTCTTACCGTTGGTGAGGAGCATCATGTTGTAATGGGTCCAAACCGGTGCTTTTCGTCCATGCTCGGCAAGAACTTGGGCAATTTGTTCGTCATGTTGTTCACCGACCATTTTGAGTATAGAGATATTGGACGATATTAGAACTTGAGAATTGAGACTTGAGAGTAGAGAACTAGAGATATTAGAACTTGCGAGAAACGAATATAGCGAGAAATGAGAATTGTATGTGTTTTTTGCGTTTTGTAAGTTGGTGTCTAACTCCATACTCCACACAACTTATTTATAGTGTTTGGGGGGTATTTGGACAAAAAAAGGGTCAAAAATCGATTCTAATGGTCATAAAACGACTAGTTTTTAAAAAAATCAGATCCGGACCAGGCCGGTCCATCAACCGGTCCCGGGGCGGATCGGGTAGGGCCGCCGAAACTCGCCAAAACCATAACCGGTCCATGATTTCGGGCTCTTAACCGGTTACTCACCGGGCCCCAACCAAACACACCCTTAGGTGGCGTTTGGTTCGCAAATTCTGATGGAATTGGAATGTTGAATTACATTGACCAAATTTAATTCCTTTGTTTCGTTCATTTTTTTCACGGAAGGAACATCTAAATTTCATCAAATTCAACAAATGAGAGAATTTAACATTCCTTAGCAACTACAAGGTATTTTGATGGAATGAAATTCTTATTTTTCATAATACCACATATGCCCTTAATCCAATATAACTTAATCAAATAAAACTTATCTTATTAAACCATGCCTCAATCGGTTCCTTCTCTAAACCACCGTCGATTTGAACCATCGTCGACCACCAACCCCCGCTGTTCTGAACCATCGCTGATATGAACCACCACTGACCACTGCCGACCACCGACCACCGTTGTTCAGAACCACCATCGACCACTGCTAATCTGAACCAACGTCGACTACCGCTGACCACCGACGACCACCACTGACCATCGCCGACCACGACCGATCTGAACCATCATCGACCATCGTTGACCACTGCCGTTCTAAACCATCGTCGATCTAAACCATCACCGATTTGAACCACCGCCGATTTGAACCACCGCCGATTTGAACCACCACCCGATCTGAACCACCACCGACCACCGTCGATCTGAACCATCGCCGGCCACCAAAAACCACCGATCACCGCCGTTCTGAACCATCGTCGACCACCGTCGACAACCGATCTGAACCACCAGCGACCACCACCGTTCTGAACCACCACCGACCACCGCTGATCTAAACCACCACCGATTTTCGGTTCAAGTTTATGCGGAAACCGGTATATTAAGGAAAAATAAGATATTTTATTTTGGAATTGAATCCTAGATTTTATAGTCTTGATGGATAAAAGATTCAATTACGAGTCCAACGGTTCTTTCCGAAGCGAAATCGGAGCTATAACGAGGAAGTTATGACCAATTTGGTATTTAACCAAATAAGAAGAAGAAGCAAGTTGTTGGGCTGGGTGGGGCTCACGGGCCGTGCGCCCTCCTTCACTAAAAAAGCACGAGTCGTGCGTGAGGGGAAGAAGCCTAGATTCGGGGTTAAATGAGTTTTTCCCAAATCTCATTCATTCTCATCTTATTCATTTCAAGCATTCTCTCCCAAACCCTCCCTCTTCACCTACTTCTTCTAAGGTTTTTTCAACCACTAAATCATCACCATTCATTGCTAGAATTAAGAACATCATCCAAGGTTTCGGTTTGGAATATTCATCACCATCTCCATCTTCATCTTCTTCGAGTGTCCAAAAGCTTGATTTTGGGGTTTTCGTCTCCTACCTTATATTTTCTAGATTTTGGGTTGATAAGAGTATTAAATCATCATAGAAGGTTCTTCCAAGTGATTTCATTGAAGCATCCTTCAAGATCTTCATCTTCCCCAAGTGTTAAAGTCTAAGTTTTTGGGTTTTCTTCTAAAAACCTACTTGGTGAGTTCCTACTATCATTTTACAAACTTTATACATATCAAAGGTTACATTTTGAACTCCTATATATCTCCATGGTTTTGGATCTAAGTTTATGGTATTTTGACCTAACTTGAGTTTTTGGGAATATTTTAGGGTTCCTAATCATTTTCGTGAAATGTAAAGGGTTTGATCTTATTGAAAGTAAAATGGAGATTTACTTGCACATTTATGTGATTTACCGGAATGAATGTATATAAATCTCATTTTGTGGTTTCATTCTTATCAGCAGTTAAACTTGAAAAAGGCATTTTGGTTGTAAATGTTTTTGGAAGCTATACGTTTAGCTTTGGTTAGTCACACATGTTATTGTGACAAGTTTAGACTATTACTAGTGGATCCCTAGGTTTTGAGTCGACTTATATTACATTATTGGAGGTTACCAAGTAATGTAAATAAAGAACTACATGTCATTAAATTGTGAGGTTCTGGAAAGAAGGTTTATGACCTTATTTTAATGAATTTTATTCTTATCAACAGTTAACTTGGGAATGCCTATTTGAAAGGTTTCCGTTTGAATGAAATTGTTTATATCTCCTGAAATTTATAAACTGTATGTTCTCACTAGGCTTTAAGCCTAACACTTTTTCGAAAATGATGTGTATAACAGGTTCCCTTAGCGGCGGGTCGTCAAGGGGGTTGAGTGAAGAGTTTGGTCTCTTGAGGAAATTTCTGGATGTTAGTTGATTTGGAGACTTTGTGTTTAAACCAATTTATTTATTATAGTATTGGGTTGACAACCTATGTAATCTAGATAGACATGGTTTGATTTTGGCTTGGATTGGTTTGTTGTCATTTTCCGCACGTATTGATAGGTTTTGTGAAGGGTCACGCCTTGCCCATTATTTTTGGATGGTTTGTCCTATTTATAGACGTTATATTGCCGATTTTTTTTTAAATTACCCCAATTTTTAGGGTGTTACAACCTACCATTTGAACCACCGGCGACCACCGCCGATCTGAACCACCGCTGGCCAACGTCGGCCACCGCCGACCACCTCCGTTCTGAACCACCGCTGACCTGAACCACCACCCACCACCAACAACCACAACCGATCTGAACCATTGCCGACCACATCCGATCTGAACCACCGTTCTAAACCACCACTGACCACCACCAATCTGAACCACTGTTACAAATAAAGTATTTTTAACGGCTATTTTATTAAAACATGTTTTGTTTAGAAAAATTAAAATTATCAAAAAGGGTATTTTGGTCATTTACCAACATTTCAATCCAATTCCAAAGCTATATTTTGTGAACCAAACAGATAGATTCCAATTCCTTTAACAAATTTCATTCCAATTCTGTCAACCAAACAAGTGGTCAAACCTGACAACATTCCATTCCAATTCCTTCAAAGTCAAATTCCTTTGACATATTTCATTTCATCCAAAAACATTATGCGAACCAAACGCCCCCTTAGTCTTAGGTTATCACTCATTCTTCTAGAAACTTAAAAGGTTTAAATTTTACAAAAAATAGAAAGTAAACTCCAATTTTAGTCTTCAAGGTTTGCTGATTTCTTTGAAATCGGGACATGTGGTTTAATAATTCAAGTTTTGATTTGAATTTTACTCTGAATTATGAAACCACATATCCCGCTTTCAAAGAAATCAACAAACCTGAAGGACCAAAATTGGAGTTTACTCAAAAATAAAATTAATATGACTAAGGCTCTGTCTGTTAGTAGCTTAATAAGCTTAATGAGACTCGTATCTTATTCGGTCAACTATACACGACTGTTTGGTAGTGGCTTAATAATATAGAAAATGACTTATTTAGTAAGTTTTCATGAAAGTTTATGCAGAAAGCCAATTTTTTTTCCAAAGTCGTCCCTCCCAACTAAAAACACGCTCCTATTTATGAAAAAACTTTCTCAAACAAAAAAGTTTCTAATCTATACAAACAAATTAATCCATATAGAATGTTTTATTCGTACTGAACTTAATGGGAAACTTACCAAACAACCCCCAATTATATAAATATTAGAGTAAATTATGTTTTTCGTCCCCGTGGTTTGCTAAAATTGCAATTTTCGTTCCTGTAGTTTAGAAATTAATATTTTCGTTCACACTGTTTGTAATATCATTGTTTTTTTGTTCTTATGATTACAATTTATTGTTGTTTCAGTCCCTGTGGTTTGCAATTCTTTACTTTTTTTAGTCATTTATGCTTAAAGATAAGAATTAGTCTAGAGATAAAAATAGCAATAAATTTCAAATCACAGGGATGAAAATCATAATTTTTTAAACCATAAGGACGAAAATATAAATTATTAACAAACCACAAGGACGAAAATTGTAATTTACTCTAAATACTACTCCCTCCGTCCCAAAATAAATGTCCACAATAAAAATGACACACAGTTTTAGGAATGTGCAATTATTACACTTTTTAAATAACCAATGGACACTTTTGCCCTTGAAAATAGAGAGAGAAACTTTCTCCACCTTATAACTAAGGGTAAAATGGGAAATTGGATGCTTATTTTTGAAAGTGGACATTTAATTTGGGACAAACAAAAATAGTAATGTGGACACTTAATTTGGGACGGAGGGAGTAATATATGCTTAAAAAAGAAGAGTAAGTTGCAATTTTGGTTGTGGTTTGTTGTTTTATTAGATTTATTGCCAAAAAAACGCTCGTGGTAAGCAAAAATGATTGACTTGGGTCCATACCACTAAATTTTGTTCGGCCCTATCGTTAACAACAAGGGGAAAGTTGTAATGTTATAATAAAAATACACAAACCCTAAGTTTCTCCTCTCTACCCTCACTAAAATCGCCTCATATGTCCCACTCTCCTAAGTCCTAACTAGGGATGGAAGCGGGGAAGGATATGGGCGTGTAACGTATCCCCCGACCTTCGTTTAAACCCCTTGTCCCCAACCCCACCTCCATTAATCCCCGACAGGTTTGGGGAACCCGTTTGGTAAAAATAAAATAAAAATTAAATATATTTTAAAATTAAAGTTATAATAAATTGCCACTACATGAATTACCAATATTGAAAATGAAATATATTCATCATTTAATAATAAATGCTTACATATATACATATATGTATATATAGAGAGAGATTACTTTATTAACCTCAAAATTCATGTTAACCCTTTTTCAACCAATAAGAAAGCATTTTGTAATGTGGTGTCAATGTATGTCCAATTATTAAATAGTGGTATGAATGGAATTCCATAATTTTTTTTGTAACATTTAATTATTGAGGAGTTACAAATATCATCTCTTCCTTGATTCTAGTCCTAAGTTTAAATAATAAATTTTTTGTAAGATTTTAGTATGAAATTAGTTTATGAAAATATTGTTGCATCATGAACATAGACAATCACATTATGAATCACAATGTTTTTAACGATGATGAGGAGATAGTCAACGTAGATGTTTATTCGACAACGATTGATAAAAATTATGAAACACATTTCGATCATAGTGAAGTTGGAAATATTGAATCCAAACAAAACGATTGTATGGGTAAGTTTTTTGAATGTGTTATAATGATTTACTTTCATAGTTAGGTTCATGTAAATCATGAAAACAAATTTATCAGATCTTCATGTAATTTGGTCGTATGGGTTTATAGTTCATGTGTGTTCAAGTGTGAGTTTATAGTTCATGTAAACAAATTTATCAGATCTTCATGTAATCTGGTCATAAGGGTTAATAGTTTGTGTGAATAAATTATTCATGTGAGTTCATTTGTTACATGAATGCTAACCAAAATGACTATTGTATGCATGTATATGATCATCGTGATTATGAACTTGAAGTTGAACATTTATGAACAATTTGATTATGAACATGTGTTGAACAAATTTATCAGATCTTCGTCTAATCTGGTCGTATAAGTTTATAGTTCATGTGTGTTCATGCGTGGGTTTATAGTTCATATAAACAAATATATAAGATCTTCATGTAATCCGGTCATATGGGTTAATAATTCATGTGTGGATAAATTGAACATTTGAACATGTGTTGTTCATCGTTAACCAATGTGTTAACATCAAATGAACTCATTAAATATTACACATGGCCTAATTTTCACAAATACCCCTAACACTGATGTTCATTTCATTAAATATTATACATGGCCCAATTTATAATTAGTGTGTTGATTACATTTGATCTCATCCGTCAGTTTTAACATCAATGGCTAATATTTTGGTTAACAAAGTTAGCATGAAATATAGGGTTAACAAATGAACTCAACCCTATATATATATATATATATATATATATATATATATATATATAGAGAGAGAGAGAGAGAGAGAGGGTCATTCAAGTGAGAACTCGGTTATCTGTGATAATCGTGAGATCCAATCTTAATCACAAATCAGAGGTAGTTCATAATCTTCTCTCTCCTCTCTCCTCTCTCCGACAAACATTATTGTGATACCCTTTTGTAAACAACGAAAATAATGAAAATAAATAAGAATTGTTGTGATACCCTTCGTAAAACAATGAAGACAAACTGTGATACATTTTGTAAACAACGAAAATACATTGTGATACCTAAAAAACATCGACACTGTTCAAAAAATACATACAAACTATATATATTGTGATACAAACCACATTGTGATACAGTGTGATTTCACAATTATGCATATATGATATCACAGTGTGATATCGAGAAGACTGGCGGTGCGGATAACATCTCGGTTGTCACCGGAGATGGAGCTTTATCACCGGGGGTGTAAGTCGCCGGATTTGATCGTGGATTTCAAAACAATATATTCCATAATAAAAGGGTATCCTAAAAGGAATGAAATCAATTCTTCCACAATAGTAGGTAACTAATTAATTGTAGAAAATCCAAATTATCTTAAATGAGTGGCTCACATTGGATCTCACGGTTATCATAGATTACACAATTCTCATTTGATTAGACCCCTATATATATATATATATTCATACATACACTATATACATATATTAGATAAATTAAAAAAAATCTAATCGAATCGGATTAGGGGTGGGTAATGTCATCCCCGACACCGCCTCTACCCCGCTTCGGGTATGAAAATAAATCATTGTCCCCACCCCGTTACTTGTTAAGTCGGGGAATCCCGTCCCGTTAGGGTCGGGTACCCGCGAATACCCGCCCCTACGGGTAAAATTTCTATCTCTACTCCTAACCCTCTCACTTTCACTTACACCGTAAGAGAATCCCACCCCTCCCTCTTCACTTAAGTTCACCGCCTAATTTGGATTTCAAGATCTGCATTGGTGTTCGAGAGTGGAAGACAATAAAGGTCGAAGATCTGCAAGAGAGGATGACAACGGCAAAAAGCCGAATATTTGCAAGAAAGGAAGACAACAACGAAATAATTTTGATTTTGTACACATGGTTCTTGATCTTATTCTTTAGATTTAGGGGTTTTGATTTGTGACGTCGTTCTCGATCTGGTTCTTTAGATTTAGAGGTTTCAATTTTGTAATGTCGTTCTCGATCTGATTCTTTAGATTTAGTGGTTTCAATATTGTGATGTTCTCGATCTGGTTCTTGACATGTTGTATACAATCTTATGATAATAAACTAAGATTTCTTTGTAAAATGATTTCTTGATCGGGTTCTTCTCTCCCTCTCACTAACTCCTTCCCCTTTGTTTTTGTTCATTTGGTTTTCTATTGGTGCATACATAGGGATGGTAAAAAAAACGAAAATTGACGGTGAACCGAAAACTGAACATTTCGGGTTCGAGGTCTTCTTAACGAGGACGGGCATCAAGGATGGTATCGGAGTTTTTAACGGAGACAGGAATGATACTCACCGGCCTGGCCCGTCCCGATAATATATAATATATATATATATATATATATATATATATATATATATATATATATATATATATATAGGGATAGGTTCATTTGAAAAATACTAAATATATGAGAAGTAGAGAAGTAATCTTATCCTTTCATTCGGTCAAGATCGACTTTAACTGGTCAAGAATTACGACTTTAACTGGTCAAAAGTTGCGACTATTCCAAAAATAGAAAAACAGTTTCGTAATTTTTACAAATACAAGGGACGAGTCTCTTTTAACTGTTTCATATATGAACATTTGTGATTCATATATTAACCAATTAATTGATTCACATATGAACTAATTAACTGTATGTGAATCAATTGAACTAATTAACAGATTCACATATGAACTAATTAACTGATTCATATATGAACGTATCACTTAAAAGAGTTCATATGTGAATTCATATATGAACATATAATTCATATGTGAATCATACAGGTTCATATATGAACTCGTCCCGCGTATTTTACGAAACTACCCCTCTATATTTTACAGACCACACAAGAAATTATTCAGTGCTTCACGATTAAAGCAACAAATGTTGACCAGATAAAAGGGCTAGGATCATTTATTTGTTTATCATATTTTTAACATTTCTCAAATGAACCTAATCCCATATATATATATATATATATAGGGAGAGGTTCATTTGAGAAATGGTAAATATATGAGAAATAGATAAGTAATTTTAGTCATTCATCTGGTCAACATTTGCGGCTTTGACCGCGAAGCACCGGATAATTCTTTGTGTGGTCTATAGAAGGTAGAGGGGTAATTTCGTAAAATACACGGGATGAGTTCATATATGAATCTGTATGAATCACAAAGATTCATATATGAATCTGTTAATTAGTCCAACTGATTCATATATGAATCTTTGTGATTCATACAAATTCATATATGAATCTTTGTGATTCACAAAGGTTCATATATGAATCACAAAGGTTCATATATGAATCTGTTAGTTAGTTCAACTGATTCACATATAAATCACAAATGTTCATATATGAATCAATTAAAAGAGTTCAGTTGTGAATTACACTGGTTCATATATGAACATATAGTTCATATGTGAATTATACATGTTCATATATGAACACAACCCGTGTGTTTTGTAAAATTTACGAAATTGTTCTTCTATTTTTGGGATAGCCGCAACTTTTGACCAGTCAAAGCCGCAACTTTTGACCGGTCAAAGCCGCAATATTTAACTAGTCAAATCTGATCTTGACCATATGAATGACTATGATTACTTATCTGTTTCTCATATATTTATCATTTCTCAAATGAACCAAACACTATATATATATATATATATATATATATATATATATATATATATAGACTTAAGTTCGCGTGAGACCAAACAGTTTCCGTGAGACCGGTGAGATCAAACTTTAAAGTATGAAACTTCACACCAAAAAACTGTGAATGTAAAAAAAATCGAACTTTTCATCGGGAAAACACCGTAAATGTTACGTTCACGGTGTTTTTCGCTATGAATGTTCGTTTTTTTTACCTTCACAGCGTCTTCACTATGAAGGTTCGGATATACCTTCACAGTCTTTTATCTGTGAAGGTTTGATTTTTTTTTAATTTGGTTTAGGTTTTTTTACCTTCATAGTGTGATTACATTATGAAGGTTCGAATGTTTTTTACCTTACAGTGTTTCGGTGTGAAGTTTCATGTTTTAAGGCTTGGTCTCACGCGGTCTCACGAAAACAGCTTGGTCTCACGTGAACCTGACCCTATATATATATATATACACTACATTAATAAGCATTTAGACAAAATGTCTTAATTACAAGTCCCTAAGCATGATGTACAACAATTTTATGCATAAAATTTGAAAAACTCTTAAATACAGGATTGAATGCATGATGTACAACTTTTTAATGCATTCCTTTAATATGAGTTTTTCTTCTACCTCTTTTCACAAACACACCCATGTACGATACCATACCCTGTACGTGCCCATACCTAGGCTACCCAGCCCCAACCATGATTTCTGCTGACCTTCTCTCCTTAGCACGTCCATGATTTCTGCTGACCTTCTCTCCTTAGCACGTCTTCTTCCATAACTTTCTTCTGAAATAGAAACTTTCACACGCTTCCTTCTATTGATTTGCTTCTGCAGACATACGATTTATATAAACGGTGGCGGACGGAGAAAGAGTGAGAGCACTGATTTCCTTCTGATTTCAACATTTTAGGCATACGATTTCCTTCTGATTTCAACATTTCAGGCATACGTTTTTCTTCTGCAGGCATACGATTTCCTTCATTTGAGGTAAAAAACCTAAATCTTACATTTTGATTCGATTTTTTGCTCTTTGATGTGGCTTGGCATACGATCGATTTCAATCGGTGTGTCTCTGTGAACCTGATTCTGATTTCAAGCTTGGCATACGATTTTGATTCAAGCTTGGCATACGATTTTGATTTCTGTTTTCTCACTTTCTATCTGTGTGTCTCTCCTTTCTCTATCTCTTTATGTATATGTGCTACAAAATCGATTTCAATCTGTGTGTCTATGAGAACCTGATTTTGATTTTGATTTTGATTTCAAGCTTGGCATACGATTTTGATTTCAAGCTTGGCATGCGATTTTGGTTCAAGCTTGGCATACAATTTTGATTTATGTTTTCTCACTCTCTATCTGTGTGTCTCTCCTATCTCTATCTCTGTATGTATATGTGCATTTTTGTGTGTGTCTCTCCTATCTCTATCGTTTTTCTCAATCTAAGAAAAATTGAGGTCCATTTTCTTTTCTCACCGTCATTTCTACAACACTATAAACAGCCGAAAGGAATCCATATCATCATAACCTCACAGATGTGAATCTTCTGGCAAAGTTATGAATATTGTATGCAGATTAGCAAAATATTATCTTTTTATGTGCTCAAGTAAATTTAGAACACCCTTTTAGATGACTGGATTCCTTTCTAAAATGAGAACAAATCAAGAGTGCTGAACTGGGGATGTATATTCTGCTGCTTATAGTTTTAAATGTTCTTTGTATGTGGTATTGCAATTACTATAATTTTGTTATTATATATTGTCATAATTTGTTTTACTCTTGCATATACAAAGTTTTGTTGGTATTTTAGGCGCCTGGATTCTTTAAAGCATTAGAAAAGTTGTACAATTGTTCAAAACTACATATAGATATAATTGGCATGTATAATTTGCATCAGCACATGTTCATAACCAGCATTTGTGTTTACTGTTGAAGATCTATTTAATGATTCGTTCAGAGACTTTCCGACAAAAGTATGACATTTTATTTGGAAATTTCATTATACTATAAATTCTTGTTCTTGGCAACTGTCGGCATGGTAACAGTTAGAGCCAATGTGAAGCTTAGGTTGGCGTCCATTGACACAATGACGTACATACTTTGTTGCCTGATCAACCATTTAATAGTTGGTCACATAGAGATGTTCATGTCTCCACTTCAATTAACTTGAATAGGGTATTTGAATAAACCGTAGAATTGATTGCAACCCATGTGAATATGAATATAATGTCCCCCAATATCTCTGTTCCTTGAGGTAAACGTTTGGTCTACATACATTCTAATAGTAAATTCAGAATTTGTGAAGAAGAAAAAACATTCATCTTATGTTGTTTTTTAGTGGTTCTGGTAATTATGGTATCTGACTTTTGACCGGCTATAAAGAATGAATTACTTTGGGGTAAATGTAAATCTATTCTCATCTCGTCATGTCTTTTTCAATTATTCAGGAATCGCTAAAACCCCTCGTTTTTAGCTATTCAGGAATTGCTCTGGTTTTGGATCAATAAAGCAACAAGAAATAGTGATAATGCTAACTTTTTATTCATCTTTTTTTTCTCTCTCTATGGAGTTGTTTGAAAGATTTAGGTAAGTTTATAGAGAAAGGAAGCAGTTTTTAAGGGGTGGAGAGCCAATAAATGTAGGGTTTCTATGTCCAAAATGATTAGGGAAAAAGAACAGTAACTGCCATATTTACAAAAGATTAAAGAGGAATAAATTTGAGAACACCATATTCAAGGTTAGGTTTTTTATTTTCTGAATTCTGATCATATAAATGCTTCTTTAGTCTTGACTCTTGTTTTTAGTTTTTTTTTGTTTTTTTTCCATAGTGATTACTGATTAGTGAGGACTGTGTTAATTTTTTTTTGCTTCTGCCTGTGTTAATTTTCTTTTTGATCTTTTTGCATAATGAGAAATAGTTTGAAAATTTGTGAAGTTAGTGATCTTGCCCTGTTCTCTACTGCAGATCGACCGCATCTACTATTGTCGGTCTGTTTGATTCTAAATACTCTCCGACGAACAGACTACCTCCGACTCCGTTTCAGGTTAGGGTTCTAGAGTTCTGAAAGTTTTGATTATTGCTTTTGCTTGAGCCTTGAGGTTAAAACCTTTATGTTTGGGCTTGATGAATCATTAATTCATGCTCGATTATTAATATGTTGTTTCCGTTTGATTATTGCTTTTATTTGTTTGAGGTTAAACCTTTTTGATTAGTAATTTAGTTTAAATGTATAATAGTATTAACCCTTTCTGATTATTGCTTTTGCTTGAGGTTAAACCTTTATGTTTGGGCTTCATGAATAATAGTAATTTAGTATAATAGTCTTAACCCTTTGTTTGAGGTTAAACCTTTCTGATTTGTGCTTTTGCTCGAGGTTAAACCTTTCTGATTAGTGCTTTTGCTCGATGTTAAACCTTTCTGATTAGTGCTTTTGCTTGAGGTTTAACCTTTCTGATTAGGGACGCTCAAGATACAAAATTACCAGGTTAAACCTAGGCACAAGTTGTTCCTCATTTACCGGATGGAACATGACAATGACCGAGAATTTACCCGGTAAGAGTGATATCAATGACCGATACTTTTACTCGGTAAATGTGGATGACGACTCTTACCCGGTTCACAAAACTTCATCTCCCCGGTAATTCAATTGTGGATTCTTCTTTTGAAAAATGAGTTGTAATAGTTGTGCATATCGGTTTACATCAAAATTTTACACCCCCTCTGCTTTCCGTGGATACACAACTAAATATATATACATTAACAACGCAAACTAATATATATCCTTCAACTTTATATATTAGCTGACTTGCAAATTAACAACGCAAACTCATGAAATAAAATAGAAAGTGATAAAGAAACATGATTCATGGCTAAACTAATGTTTCGGAATTGTGATTCACCCGCGTTGCATCGCGCGGGTACACCACTAATATATATATATATATATATATATATATATATATATATATGGGGTTGGGTTCCTGTGAGAAGATGAGTTAACGGTGAGAAGCGTGAGAAGTGGTTATCAACCGTTGGATGAGAAATTGATGCACACTAGGATGGGATGCATCAAAATAAGATGCACCGAGATACACCATATCAATTCACATTCACTTCTAAGCCGCAATTCATTGGAGGGCTTGAGATTAAAAGATATCAACGTTTTAAATCAACTTCTCACATTTCTCACCGTTAATTTAACTTTCCACACGATTCTTCGGCTATATATATATATATATATGCCAAGGATAATTTGCAACCCATGTAAATCTTGCAACTTATGCAACTCACATCTTAACCGTTGGATCAATGATAAGCGGTTATTTTATTTTTTTGTTTTTTAATTAAAAATATTAGGCCCACATCTATTATAACCGTCGATAATGAATCCAACGGTTAAGATATGGATTACATATTGTAAATTAAACTAGCCCTATATATATATATATATATATATATATATATATATATTTCAAACTTTAATATACCTTGGGCCTTTAAAAGTTCATTCAGACCTCTATCATAAAACTCTCCCAAATTTATTGGAAGCCCAAACCCCAAGTTTTTTAAAGTTTCAAATCCAAATCCCTAAAATTAAAAAAAATAGTCGATCAGTACTCTCGCCGACTTCTCAATCCTCAGTCCTCACATCGTCGACATCGTCTGTGCTCTGGCCGGCGGTCGCTGGTCCCTCTCAGTCTCTCCTCTGTCTTCGCACAGTCAATCATCGGTCGTCGACTGCGTAGGCTCGGTGCTACTCGTCGGTAAGTTTAGAAATCTCACTGTGGTCTGTGAAAGAAAGTGTCTGTACGAGAATTAGAAACAAATGTTAATCATATTCATCACTGTGGTCTGTGAAAGAAAGTGTTTGATAATGAGATTTTGAGAGTAAATGGGCAAGATATAAAATAAGGTACATTAATCCTTTCTCAAGCACTGTAATGATCAAATGTTGGGCATAATCATGCAACAAGTACTTGTATATCATGTATTAAAAGTTGTAACTTTTAGTGCTTGAAAAAGGAATTGATCATATTGTCGTAATTAATCTTAATTATGTATTAAAAGTTGTAACTTTTGTGAATTCGATTCCACTATTTATCTCCGTGCATCTCATCCTAATGTGAATCCATTTCTCATCCAACAACGATCAATAACCGCTTCTCAGGTTAACCTCATCGGCTCACCTGAACCTGAGCCTAATTGTTATTTGGTACTTGGTAGTAATATATGCGAAGCTTATGGCCCAATTCGGTTCTAGTGTAATGCCCATTGAAATTATCGGACTGAAGCCCATAAACTAAACTTGTCGGACGGATCTTTTTGATTACAGAACCCTAACTCCTCTTTTCGTCTCGGAGTTCGATTTTGCCCCTTCCTTACCGGTGACATTTCCGGTTACATTCATCATCGTAAGTTCTTAAATCATTTATTGAATCGTACTACCTGTATTCATGCATGTTTCATTACATTTTTCATTGTTTTTTACATATGATTCGGTTTTTTTCATCATTTCTTCGACTTTATAGAGTTTATATTGTTTCGGTAATGTTTATCTATTTGAAAATGTAATGAGTAGAGTAAGAATGATGTGTGACAAATTATTTGTTGTATTTGAGATTTTTTTGCTACTCTGAACTCTTAATTTGGCTGAAAAAGCACAGGATTATATCCATTTGTCATGTAAACAAAATGCGTTTTGAGATTAATCAAGTATGTGTTACTAGACTTTGCTGGTGAATTTACAGCCACATGTTTCTGGTTGATGTTTCTGCAATCAGGTTTTATGTAGGTAAAATAAAACAATTCAATTACAATTAGTATTGAATTTGATGTAAAACAGGGTTCCTTTTGACCTTAATTTTCAAATTGAAGTTTGAACTGTATTTGAGACCAAATTAACTCAAATATGTTTCTATTTGTAGCATACAGTAACATTCAATCCAGTAGGCGATTCTTTTTCCAATATAAGTAAAATAAAACCGATGGTTAAGATCTTTTTTGGTGAAAGGGTTGCTATCAATTGAGTTAGTTTAAAATGAGAATCAGTGGTTGTGATTTGGTAATTAAACAGTGATCATATGTGTAGACTTTTCCCTGCTTCAGTAATCAGTGGTATTTGTGGTGTAACTTGCATATGTTGATTGTAAGTAGTAATCTCATGATATATGCACCTATGAGCTATTGTATACATGTATTTCATTCAATACTTTTAGTGTGTACAGGAATGGTGGGGCTATCTGTCGGAGAAAAGCATTTTATACAGGGTGGGATTGCTCAAGACCTCCGTACTGATGGTCGTAAAAGATTAACTTATCGGCCCATTTTTGTGGAAACCGGAGTCATTGCTCAGGTACACCTGTTCTTATTGTTATTTCTTAGGGGTTTTTTTGGTCATGATTTAGTGCGCAATTTATCTGCATGGGGATTATGGGCTGCTGAGCATTAAGAACAACACTTGGTTGTATATGTGCTTGATGAACTTAATGACAGGCAAATGGTTCAGCAAGAGTGAAGATGGGTAGAACTGAAGTCATAGCTAGTGTGAAGGTAATTTTTGCTTTTACTGATTTTTGTTTCTAACGATGTTCTCTGCTCTTTATTGCTATATCGATAAAATTGACGTATGATGCTTGATACAAATGACCATACTTGATTGCAGGCTGAGCTAGGAAGACCAAGTTCTTCAGCGCCTGACATAGGAAAAGTTTCCATTTATATTGATTGCAGTCCCACAGCTGCACCACAATTTGAGGTTTTAAACGCTGAATACATGATATTTATTGGAATTTATCACCATATCTCTGTCTGTGTATGTTATGGTTTAGCTAGTTAACTCATTCGCATATGTTTGCTGCAGAATCAGTTGAAATTGATGAATAATTCTGCTCTTCTCTCTGCCTTTGAAATTTATAATTTTCCCTTACATACACTTTTGTAACTACAGGGGAGAGGTGGTGAAGAATTGTCAATGGAACTCTCTGCAGCCCTGCGACAATGTCTTTTGGGAGGTAAAAGTGGAGCAGGTATGGAGTCGAACAAAAGAAGCAGAGTCCCGTTAATCTTTTTATCTATCAGACCATTTCATGTATAACGAATGTCTTGATAACCTGTATGCCAGGAGCTGGAATTAATCTTTCGTCTCTGTCAATTGTCGATGGGAAGGTCTGTTGGGATTTATATATCGATGGTCTTGTAATTAGTTTGGACGGAAACGTACTCGATGCCTTAGGTGCTGCCATCAAGGTATTTGTTACATTGTACTCGTATTTCTTCTTCTTTTTTTCCCCCAAAAATACCAACTGTAGAGATAAAGATGGAATAGGTTAAAAATTCTCTATTTCACGAGCCAGTTGCAGTTTTAAGCTCGTTGGAGCTCAACTTGCTATGATGGTATCAGTCTTTTTGGTTTGCACACATATGACTAGTGTTCACGACAGCATTCTTAGAACTTCATTGGAGCTCTATGATTTGTTCCTGTTAATATGAGAACGTGCATCCTACTTTATTAGTGAGTTAATGCATCTCTTATTTCGGATCATTAAGGGTGCTTTTGGTACACGGGACAACACATTACAAAAACTTGTTGTCCCACGTTTTTCGCACCATTAGACTAGGACAGGACCTGAGTTAAGATAAAATATGCATTTATTTCTGTCCCACAAAAATAGGTGGAACCAAAATCAGGAAGACGGGACTAGATTGGTAAATTACTAAACTATCCATGTAAAAGTAAAACCTTAAAACCATCCGTAATTTGTTCACCCACCTACCTCACACTCCGACCATCCAGCCCTGTCCAGTCTCGTACGCGTACCAAAAGCATCCTAACCGGGTTGTATAGTTGGTGCTTTATCTATTAGTCTGCTACCTTCATATTGCCATTCTGTATATTCTATGCTTATTACCAAATACCTTACTCTGGTAATCGATATTGTATCCATAGGCTGCTTTAAGCAATACTGGTATTCCAAAAGTGAATGTTGCTTCAGCCGCCTCTTCCGATGAACAGCCAGAGGTCGACGTGAGTGATGAAGAGTTTTTACAATTCGACACCACTGCTGTCCCCGTCATAATTACATTAACGAAGGTGATCTGCAGATTTATGTTGCAAAGCTTTTCTACCCTGAAACAACATATATTTTTGTTGGTTATCGGTTTTAGTGGCCTTTCTGTGTAGATTGGAAGACATTACATTGTAGATGCAACATCAGAGGAGGAATCACAAATGAGCTCTGCTGTCTCTGTTTCAATCAACAGGCAAGGTTTGATCTGTGGGCTGACCAAAAGAGGGGGTGCAGGTTTAGATCCTAGTGTCATTCTTGACATGATATCGGTGGCTAAACATGTTAGTGAGCAGTTAATGGATAAACTGGATTCCGAGATAGCTGCAGCTGAGGCCATGGAAGAAGAGTCATGACCAAATCGTTAGCAATTAGAGTAGTCACGTGGATGTAGAGAGTTTATAATGTATCGCGGTTGTGTTCATTTATATATCGGTATGTACACTTGTCCTATTGATAGCTTGGTGACAACCCTTTTGGGAGTTTAAAATGGCATTTTTGATGTACTATGTTATACATGATGTTTGTTTCATTATCCTTTTATGCACATCTTACCCTCGGATCCTATTTTTGTGGCGATATAATGTGTCCTTTTGTTTGGTTCGGAAAATGGTCCTCTATTTTACCTGCTTGGCAGTACCCACTGATCAATGTGTTAGAAGTTATGGTACTAGGAGCCAATTCCATGGTTCTCATTTCGTCGAACACCTTATATGCATAATGTAGGTTGTTTACCAAATTTTCTATTAAGTCCTGTATGGATAAGTTGTCTGTCTAGATAAATTTGTCTGTCTGGATAAATTGGTGGTGATGTTTACTTTTTTATCTGAATCAACAACTTACCACTGAGTTTAAATTTTAAATCTAGGTACTCTAATTTGTAGTATTTAGAGAAAAATTCCAAGGAAATTTCAGCAATATTTAAGGAAATTTCATAAAATGAGCAACAATATTCAAGGAAATTTCAGTAATATTCAAAGAAATTTCATAAACTGAGCAACAATATTCAAAGAAATTTCATAAATTGAGCAACAATATTTAAAGAAATTTCAGCAATATTCAAGGAAATTTCATAAACTGAGCAACAATATTCAAGGAAATTTCAACAGCAGTAGTGGTCAAAAGGAAATCATAAGGAAATTTCATAAAAGGAAATCGTAATTTCTTAAAAGAAGATTTCATAAAAGGAAATCACAATTTCATAAAAGGAGATTTTATAATAGGAAATTGCAATTTCATATACTCTAACCTAATTATATAGAAAAGGAAGAATCAAGGGAAAAAAATATAGATATAGGGGACGACTAAGAATCGAGAATCAAGAAAACGAGTAAATACACATCATTGATTTCAGATAAAATCGTACAACAAAACGAAGAAAAAACACAGGGTACGACAAGAATCGAGCCGTGCAACGAAGGGGGGGGGGTAGCGATGGTCGCCGAAGATGAGGAGCAGGAACGAAGACGACAGGGACGACGAGTAGCAACAGAGCCGGAGATGAGAAGCAGCTAGGGTTTGAAGGGAAGCAACATGGAGGAAGGAAGCGACGACCATGAGCGTGTATTTTTCTAATGTATCAGTTCTTTTTATAACAAGGGGTATAATTGTCAAAATTGTGGCTTAATGGGGACAACACCTCTTTTCCCTACTTAGCGAATAAGCCATTTTTGTCTGCACGAATAAGCTATTAAGCCACAAGTAAACACCCCAAACGTCTGCGCGAATAAGCCATTTTTGTCATTAAGCTCATTAAGCCACAGGTAAACACCCCCATAGTCTCCCTTTCTTGCAAGATCCATGAATTAATGTGTTATAAGTGATGGCATTTGGTGCCTCAATCTGTTCTTCTCCATTCTAACTTTTAACCTCATTCCAGTCGTTAGAAGGCCAGCGACCATTGTATTGTAAGATGTACAGAACGGTTAAACCCAATATGAAGTATTTTATCGAACATCTTTGCCCTTGTTCTCTAGTTTCCCCGATTACGATCGTAAGATATCAATCATGATAAAATCAATAGCCACAATTGTTGTGGATGTCTGTAATCGAACCCGGGACAAATGAGATATTTCACCATATCTCTAGGCCTCAACACTAAGCCGCATCCCCTATTGGCCACATACACTTGTGAAAAATCCTCTTAACAGAAAAAAAGAAGACAATAACTCTTTTTGCGTGTGCTGTAGTTACAAACTAGGTTTTCACATGGGTCTCATTTTTTTTTCTTTTTTCTTTTTTTTTTCTGTCTAAAAAAAGTTCAATGAAAAAGCTTCCAACTATTGTGGATGTTGATTGCAACTGAACTGTTGCAAAACACTCATAGAACATTAATAAAACCCCAGAGAAGGCTGGAATGTGATGGTAAACTTAACTCGCCAAATTGGTTGTTCGTTAGAATCCAAGAAAATTGGAATTGAATGCAAAAAAATTTAGACTGTTGTGACTATTGTTTTTTTTTATTCTAAATAAGATTATAGAGACAACATTGGAGATCTCTCAAATCAAACCGTAGGATTAGAAAAAAAAAATGTAGCAAATGGTATAAGTGAAAATGCACAGGTCTTTTTTGTCACAATTTAGCTATTAAGTTGAACATATTTGTAAGGATGAATAAATAAGAGTTCAAACAGTTAAAATCACTAACTAATAAACAACCAACAACTAATATCATAGTTGAGTGGTAGAGAAGTAATTATTAAATCTTTAATTTAAATCTAAATTATCTTATTATATGACTAGTTATGTACCCGCGCAATGCGGCGGGATGCAAAATTAGAATATGTGTAATAACCAAATTTGCATAATACAATTATGTTTTTACCAAATAACACATATGTTATATAGAGCGTGAAAACAAGTATAAAGAAAATTTGTGATATGAATGAAAAACATATTTCGTTAAATTGGATACATACTATTTCATGTATCAAACCGGTATATGATCCTAAAAATCACAAAAAAGTAGAAATTGGTTCTACTACAACATAAAGTCATGAACATAGAATTATTAGAAAATAGTTATAAAAATAAAAAGACTTTTCTCACCTTTTTTATGTAGCTATGGGAATCTTAGCCATCTTATATGCACAGATTAATCCTCCGGACAACCACGAAAGATATGAAGTCATCGAAGGTGAACAACAATGATCACAAGGGTTTTGGTGGCACGTGGTTTCGAATCCAAAGCTATTATTTCTATAAAAGTTTTCTATGTAAAATGTTACATTAGTCATTAGAATCACCAGAGCTATTATTTCTATATAAATACAGGCATAGAGCTTAATCAACCTTACAAAAAATAAAAGATTTATTTGACACCAAATTTGTCAAATTCTTTGGTTTTGTTCATGTGATTTCTTGTCACCTAATTTTACACAATATAAAACAATGACAAATACTAGAAAAAAATGCATATAACGATAGCATATCTTGTACCAAAATTTTGCCAAATTAAACACAGGGACCATTTAAACACTAATCATGATCTCAACCGTAACACTGCTCTCAAACACGCATTGATTAATCACCATGGCCAAGTGTATGCATGCTTTAAAGAACTTATAATATTCATGATACAAACCAATTAAAATTACAATATTCATGATACAAACCAATTAAAATTACAATGAACATTTTCTCATCTATCAAAATTAATGATAAAAATGCTAAATAAAGATATGATCCTTTTCTCGAAACCACCAGAAAAAATCTATGATACTTGTTCATTTGCATCCCCCTTTAATTTGTTCTTGGTGAAGGGATCGTCTTGAACTTGGATTAACCGTTAATTAGCTTCAATCGTTTTTCTAGCTGCCAATTCTTTGTCTTCATCAACTACTACGTCTTTCTCTACGACATTAGTGTCTTTGGGTTCGTCTTTCGGGTCTTCTTGCTTTTGGGTGGGACAAAAAAAGGTATTTTACCCCAAACCGTTCGTGTAGAACCATCTTTGCAGCAGTCATCAGATCAGGTTCACCTCCTTGAATCACGAGTTTTTGGTAAAGATTTTTGGATAATTCTTTACTAATATTAGACATGAGAACTAAATTCTAACAATATACATGAGAACTACCGACATTTCTAACATGAGAAGGCACCAAATCTTAATAGAAGAAAGAAAGAAAACCGTGAAGCAATAAATAAATATTTCTGAAAGCACTTGGCTCTTAATTCAGAACCCAATTTAGATGCTGTGAAGTAGAAAGCCAAATCATTCAACAGACAACAGTCAAATGGAATGCCAAGACCGATCCGTTGTACAACCCATTTTAATATTGACATAGAAATTGAGGTGTTATACATTCAAAATGAGTACAAAAACTTGTTAACATTCAACTGTATATGCTCAGCCTAAACCTAACCTATCAATTAAATGTAAAACAACGTTGAACTCGTCTTACATCGATTCATTCAACAAACTTTGAATCATTCATTTGTTTTGTTGGTTTCAATGCATTTTCTATTCATTTAAATAGTCGACAATTACACTTGAGAAACAATTATAAAACAACATGATCTAGTGGCTCCGTAAATTCCAAGAAATAGAAAGTAACTTTTTTCTCTTGTGTCTTCTTCATCCTGCTTCATTTAACTACATACCTGCCAATATATACTTAAGTAGTCATATCTTTGATCACAAACTTGGCTTGTCTGCTCTTCCATATGAATCAGCTTGTTAAGTATTTTCAACTGCAGAATGCAAAAAAAAAAAAAAAGAATCAAACTGTTGACAAATTCTCTCTGTATCTTCTCTATGTACATTAAGCAAAAAAGTAATATTTAAAGTAACAAATAGAATTCATGGCGACATTAAGCCTATTGAACAATCTATTAGTAACATTTTCTTCCCTTTATTATACATTGGAAATGATAAAAATCACTGATGACGATATATTAGAAATGAGATAATTAAGGATGCATGTCAGTTTTAGTTTTTAAACAACTTGATTATTTCATGTACTTAACATATAAGTTAATATTTATGATATTTAAACAATTTATACAAGTTTTTGAATAATATAGTTTTTCTTATTGGTGCTCATAAAACAAATCCTTGTCTTGAAGTGGCTATAAGGTACCAAGGAACTGTTCTAAAGGCCTAATGGTTCAACATAAATCAACTAAGGACACTGACTACAAATGCATCAAGTTATATGTATATCTCAGGGAGAATTTGGTTCCGTAATCCAAAGGATTTGGAATTACTAATTCCTTTGATCAAATTCTTTGCCATTGTTTGGTTCATAGATTTGATCAATTGAATTCCGCCGAATTTAGTGATTAAGTTTGCGTAACTTCAAGGAATTTGATTTCTATTTGATTTAGAAAAGGCATATCCTATATTAATGTTCAAAATGATGGAATACATATTCAAAACATGAGTAAATTAACCAATTTTCGGCCACTTGTGAAGACAAAGTTGTTTTGTTTTCTAAAATAATCTAATGGGGAATACAGACCTCTGTTTGAGGAAGAGACCTCTGTTTTCACATTTGACTTGGAAAAGCTCTGATAAACTTGAGATGGAGAAATTTCTAAAAGTTTGAGAATGTAAGAAACCAATATAACCTTCATTGTTTATGCTCTTTCAAATACTCTATTAGACTAAAACTCAAATGGACTTATTAGCAAAAAAAGAAATAATGTGAAAAAGGAAGAACATGCATCATTTAACAGTTCCTTTTCTGCCACCAGGACCTCTCTTGAGGATATGGAGACCAAAGCATTAACTAAGCCTCTTCCAACTAATCAACAAGGTAAGGTGCACAGAAATGGTAATATATGTTGATACATTTTTATGTTATTTATTCATCATTCTAGGATTTTATTACTATACTTAGGCACACATAAGTCATTATGATGACCTGGTTCCAATTTTATTCATCATTATATGATGTTTTAAACACTAAAAACATATTAGGATGGGGCTGACTCTACTTGGCATGGTGATCTGTTTCCAACTTTACAGAATGGTATATCTGGTTCCAACTTCAAAGAGTCAACGTCCTACTCTTCGACCCTTCAAGATAAGGTAGTAAAGATTTGAACTTGAAAGGAAAATGAAAGAACAGGAACAAAGATTGTGCAGAATTTGGAAATAAAGATTGCTTTTTTTTCCTCTCTTTTTCGCAGGTTCAGATCAAAAAACTTAAAAGGAAACTGAAAGAAGAGAACAGGAACAAAATTCTGATGCAACCTCACTCCATCTTAAGGATGCTGTCTCGATGGAGCATTTTGAGTATACAACAGATGAATGGTGCAAAAGTATGATGGGTGAAATAGTTTCGATTAAGCGGTATGAAACCATGAATTTCACTTCAACAGAGTAGATCAACGAACCCATGAATTTCTAAATTGATGTACAACAAAAAAGCCCTAGATTCACAAACAAGAACAAAAATTGAACTTACAGAGAGATGAATTGAGATCTCCAGTGATGAATCGATAACCAGGTACGATAATGGAGGAAGGGTTCGAGAGCTCGAGCCGATGTCTTGAACCAGGAACGATAACTTGGAGCTTTAACGATCGATATATATTGGAATCATTTGGAGCTTGAAGCGTCGGTTTGGAGAAATAACCCGGAGCTTGAAGCGGCGTCTTGGTAACCAAATTGTCACTTTGGGGGAGGAGTTGAGAGGACTGATGAGCACGGGAACCATAAAGTCTCTTAATACAAAGCATGTGCATTTAAGAGTTGTACATCATGCTTAAAAAGGTTATTTTTAAAGAAAATTGAATCAAAATGGAACCACTTTGAGTCTGAGGAATCAACTTTTAAAATCATCATTTTAGGGTCTAATTTCATTTAAAACCTAAAATCCTATCCCTCCCCATAGCACAGTCCCCAATACCATCTCCAAATTCCCAATCTTCTTCGATGGGTATCCTACCTAACCCACCATCTCCAAATTCCCAATCTTCTTCGATGGGTATCCTACCTAACCCACCATCTCCAAATTTCCAAACTCTGTAACTGCCCCATCCCTCAATGGTGGTAGTTGTTCCTTATCCCCATCTCCATTTGTGACTCCTCCATCCCCATCTCCGATTTAATTTTGAAGGTAGTAAACTTGACGACGGTCGTAAGCTGTCGAAAATTTTCTTAAAAATCCAAACAATAATGATAACAAGCAAAATTGAAAAAACCAAATTGGGATATACTTGAAATAGTTCCAGAAAACTTAGATGTGATTCTTTTCATCTTCCACCCATAACTACATCCATATAAAGCTTCTCTCACCATTGTTTGTGTGTTTTGAGAGGGAGGAGATATGTTAGAAGAGATCCAGAAAGCTCTTAGGGTTGCTACCATCTTCGAGAATATCTTGGGTTGCATCATCATAGTTGTTCCTCTGCTCCAATCTAATGTGATTATATATTTTATCGTCGATATTCGTTTGGAACAGGGTATATGTTTTGTATTCTGCTTTTGATTTTTGAGTTGAATCGTTTGGTTTATATTTATTTTATTTTTATTTTTTAATTATTGATGACTTGGCATTTTTATAATATCCACATAATATTTTTTAATTAATAATATTGCCATGTCATTAAAAGTTTACCGGTTACCTACTGAACAGGTAATCGAGACCCTTAAATATACTAAAAGTTTGCTTTAGACCTTAAATTGATAATTTTACAAGTTGGTTCCCTAAAATAAGAAAAAATCCAAAGTTAGTTCCATTTTAATGCAATTTTCCCTTATTTTTAAGACTTTTAAGACCTTTATGCATATCTATGTTATACTATATGCTAGAAAAGTTGCATTTAATACTTTAAGACTTTTGACAAATCTGGTTTATAAGATAGTATAGATAATCAAAGTCGCAAGAATCGTTGTAAAAACACACATCCATACATGCTAAATGTTTTGTTTGGAATTTCGGATGGAACCATTTATATTTTGCTCAATTTGATTCGATATTATAAATCATAAACTCACTTAAATTAATGAAGCTATAGATATTTTACCAAAACCAAACTATTATTTCCAAAACCGAACCGGACACAACACTTGGATTCGGTTTGATTTGTGGTTTGACGGTTTGATCCTGAAAAGAAACGAATAGAAAAAGTCACCAAGTTAGTAAAATGTTACTCGTTTTCTTCTAATAGTAAACTGTAATGTTTGAGTTAACAAGCAGAGTAAAAAATCTAGCAGGTATATTTGATGGGGTTGGAGTAAACCCACAACTATGAATGCAATTAAAAGTCATTTTAATGAGCTATCAAAATGCATATACTATATAGGTAAATGGTTATTTGATATTGTGCTAAAATAAAGTTGATAGTTGTTGATGCTAAAGGTTACTCCAACATGGTCTTGCCTTGTTAAATCATTTCCCTTAAACAATCATAGCTTTGCGGTTTTTAAATTGAAAAATGTTCAAATCTGTTTTTATTACAAGCACAACTGTATAAGAAATACTGCAATGTTTGACTTGGTATGTAATTTAATACAAGACTAAAACATCAAATAAAGAAATTGTCTTATAATAAAAAACATTTGTAGTTCCTTTTAGACAACAAGTAAATTTATCATATATTGAAAAACATAAGTTACTGTAACTTTTATGGACATTGACAATATTACATTTGCTTAGACGTTACATAATATACGAAACTGTTACTTGTTTTGTAAATTTCAAAGTTAAGCAACGCTCGTTATCGTTAGTACAATGTTTCTTATGTGTTGTGCGCAGGTCACTATGTTACATTAATAGGTGGTATATTTAGGTGATATGTTACTATAATTAGAAGGCCAAGTTGGCATCCTTGATGTCATATTTATATACATGTTTTGAATTACTTTTTTACAAAAACATAATATTCACCGAGTCTGTTAGCTGATTAATGACATATATATCTTAGAAAAATGCCAAATCAACAATGGCAAGGGGAAGGAGAAGCCGATAAGGCATCGTTTTTTTGTGAAAGAAAAAAAAATAATGTTATCAAGTTTGTTTTTGATTATTTTAACTGTTAAATATATTGAGATTTTGAGCAGGGCCGGTCCTAACATTTTGGAGGCCCTGTGCAAAATACTAAATGTGACCCTATATTTTTTTCAGTTACATCATTTATTAAGTTTTTGTTACTAAGATAAAAAACAAAACTTTTTAGTTTAGAATATACAAGAAAGTATAAAATAATGATGAATAAGATTCAAATATAAATTAAAATGACATTTATATCGTAAAATTAATGCACATAGATCTCCTACGATTAATATGGTGATAAAATTAAAAAAGTTAAATAGTAACAAAAATAAAAATAATTACATAATAAGTAAAACTTACAATATATAAAATAAATAGTTTAGTACTCCAATAATAAACCAACACCACTAATTATATTTTTTTCAAAAAGAAGAAGAACAATCCGACATTACTATTTTTTGAACATATATTTTCTATTATTTACCGGCTCACTTTACCTTATCGGATGAATATAATAAGGATTGAGAATCTTACCCGGTAAGATTGATGCCTAGAACCGAGAGTGTTACTTGGTAAGTGAGAGTGACGACTCTTACCTGATGAACGTTTATTGAATAAAAATGTTGTATATGATAAGGAACTAAATTTTTACCCGATAAGTTAAATGAAATAGTTGGCTATTATCGGTAAACGCTTATCAGGTAAGTGTTCGAAATCATGAGAGATTAATAGATAAATGAGAAATAAAAATAATAATTATATGTTACCAATAAGTGTTAGATAAATAGCCCCTTATATATAAAAGTTACGAGAGATTGATAGATAAATAAGAAATTAAAAAATAATTAAAGAAATTTATATAACTAAGGGGCTGTTTGGCAGTTGCTAATGGTTTAGTACAAGATGATTAAGTGGTCCGAATGATTAAGAGACTCTTATGATATAGTACAAAATGAAATATGCTTGTTTGGTAATTGTTCATAATGAAATCAGGGCTCTGAATGGTTAATGGAGGCCCAAGATACAAAATCATTTAGAGGGTTTTGGAACCATTAAGAGGCAGACTATTTTTTTGCCAAACAAGATTCACCTCTTAATGATTCAGAGGTTACCTCTTAATGAAACCAACAACCCCTATGTTATCTTAAAAGCTTATAAAATTCTTATATAATTAATTTAGGTTTTCTTTTAATTTATACTTACGTTATCTTAAAAACAAGTTAAAAGAATAATAAGATTTAAAAAATAGATAAAATCAATTGAATGTGTAAAAGCGTTTTGCAATATTTAAAATTATGCAAAACGTCTTGCAAGAATCGAACCTGGGCGCATGCATTGGATTAGGAGGCGCTATCCAACTGAACCAAAATCAACTTATGTTCATCATTAGGTTTTCTTTTTTATATACTAAATATGTTATTATAAAAAATTCTAAAAAAATCGGAGGCCCCTAAAGATCGGAGGCCCTGTGCGACGACACCACCCGGAACACCCCTAGGAACGGCCCCGATTTTGAGACTTAAAAGTTATATATTCATTTGACATGGTTTAACTTTTAAATCATCTAAAAAACACTTCTATTATATATGTTCGAAGTTATTATCAATTTTGATGTATTTAACAAATTCAATTTAGAACTAAATTATTTTTATAAAAACAATTTAACTTTTAAAAAATATATAAGAAATTACTGTAACAAAATTGATTTTGAAGCTAGTAGACCAACCTCTATAACATATTCTTCACAATTCCTGAGATTAGTCGAGATACATATAAACTGACCTGAACACCTGTAGACTGTAGTGTGTATATACATATATATATATATATATATATAGGGGCCTAATCAAATGAGAACTAGGTATTTTGTGGTAACTGTGAGATCCAATGTGAACCAATCATTTAAAATTATTTATTTTATTATTAATTAAATACTAAAGGTTAATTTAGTAAATTGATATATATGACAACTCATAAATAATTTCATTTATTTAAATCCCATAATTTTAGGATAGATTGGTATATCTCTTTCTTTCTCTCTCCCTCCTTCTCTTTCTAAACCTTGCAAAAACTTCGTCGGCCGGAGAATCATAGCGTTTCTAAACCATGATCTCTTCCTCCCCTTCATATTTATATGCATCACCATGGGTAGTCACTACGGTGGAAACCATCCACTATTCGCCATCGGGTAACTTCTCTAAATCGAGCCGACAATGGTGGTGTTGACGGTGGATCTCGGCAGTGGACGTCATCGGCACCGATCTAGTCTTAGCCCATGCTCATAACGGTATCACAGTGGTATCGCGATGGGTATCACAGTGGTAGTACTATGGGTATCAAAGTGGGTTACCTTTTAAAGTTCTTGATATCATAACGGGTATCACAGTGGTATCACGATGCGTATCACAATAGTATTATAGTGGGTATCACAGTGGTATAATAGTGGGCATCACATTGGGTCTTATATGTATTGTATGTTTGACATTGCATTTTGTATCACAGTGGGTATCACAGTATATTTTGTATCACAATGTATCTTGTACCACATTTGTATCACACTGGATATCATAGTCTATTTTGTATCAAAAATGGTATCACAGTGTATTTCGTTGGAATTAGTTTCACCGGATGCCGGAGAGAGGAGAGAGGAGAGATAAGATTTTAAAAATACCTAAAATGTTCTTTAACTATAATTTTAAATCAAAATTACCAAATTTATATATTTCCTAAATTATTCTTTGATTTGTGGTTGAGATTGGATCTCACGGTTATCACAAAATAATCAGTTCTCCCATATATATATATATATATATATATATATATATATATATATATATATATAGGGACCTAATCAAATGAAAACTAGGTAGTTTGTGGTAACTGTGAGATCTAATGTGAGTCACATATTTAGAATGATTAATATTAATTTTAAATAAATAGAAAAGAGTATTTTTTGTAAATTTATTTAATTCCTAAAATCTCTCATTTTCTCTTATGTATCATCCGTTTTGTCTCTATACCATATAACCTAACTCCTAAATTTTCTCATTTCCTTTTACAAAAGTGTATCACAGTGTGCAATCACGTATTTTTTTTTATGTTTTTCCGATGTTAACAAAAGGGTATCATAGTGTACTATCATGTATTTTCGATTTTTACAAAGGGTATTGATGTGCACGCATTTGTTGTGCCATCTAGACCTTTTTAGTAGCTTTTTATAGTCATTTTTCTTCCATATCCCTACAATTGAGTCTTTTTATTGCGTGTTTTATCATTTATCTGTTTCTTGGAGCTAGAGCTAGTGGATAATCTGTTTTATTTCTTTGAATGGCTAATTTTATGTGTTTTGGCAGTTTTTTGAGTAAAACAGATCCAGTGCTGCAGCATGTCTGAAGCACCTGCGGCTGTAACAAATTTTTGTGGAAAGAAAATGGATGATGGACGATTTTTGACAGGACTTTTGACAACTTTAGAAGCCTCCTCCTGCAGTATTTTTAAGAATGACATCATCTTTTTGATAGCTTGTAACCATTGGGCATTGAACCCCTTTTTAGTACTAATTGTACCTTAAGTACTTTGTGTTGGTTTATTTCTCTTTTGCCACTCCCTTTTTGTATATAAAGGGAGGTTGGGGGTTTAGTTTAGGAGCCTAATTTTTTAACATCTAAGTACATCTCTTTGGAAGTGAAAATCAAAGGTTGGCACCAATAACCTTTGATTTTGATGTACTTTTGAAATTCCAAGTAAACCTTTGAAGTTACCATCTCTTGTCTTTTTACTTATGCTTTATTACTTCTAGTATTCCTAATTTTAGTTGTTTACTTTCCTTGCCATTTATATTTAAGTCATTTATATTTGTTGTAATTTACATTTCCGTCATTTTACTTTCTTGTAATTTATATTTCCGTCATTTACATTCATGTCTTTAATTTATGTAATTTATTGCTTTATGTATTTACATTTTAGTATGAGTAGCTAAATCCATTAGCTTGGGTGTAAGATAAAAGGGTGAGATTTCAAACCAAAAGAAGGTGGACATTGTTTCGCAATAACAATGTTCCATCATTTCATTCAAGTTTTATAAAGCCAATGACACTTCTTGACGAGTTGATCACTTTGAAAGTGTGAAAATGCTATGGCCTAGAGATAAGCCATAATATGCACGTCAACTTGGATGATATGAGAAGCCGACTTGAGAGAGTGACTGATAAAGAGATTTATCGCCTCTATTTTTCATCTTGATTTATTCTTGACGGGTTGGTCGCTTGTTAAAAGTGTTAAAGTGTAGAGGATTCAGAGATGAACCCCTTCGAACACTCCAACTTGAATGATATGGGAATTAACTTGAGAGAGTAGTTTTATACAAAGAGATTTGTAAATCCGTATATTTTGAGGACTCTACCCCTTGTTATCAAGTGTTAAAACTGCATATAGATATGTTCAGTTGGATCTAAACGGTAGCGGGAGTATTGAAGTCCGAGAGGAATACCCTCAAAATAGATGGTGGATCTGTTAATACTGAACTCATGCTGCAGCATACCTGCAGCATAGTCTGCTGGAATTTGTGTTTGAGTCTCACCTAAAAGTCTTACACCCTTGCTACCTTTATTATTCTGTATCGTTATCGACTGTTAACCAACCAAACCAAATCAAAGTCTTCAAGTTCGCCATCTGAAATCATTTCTTTTCTGACACTTTTATTATACTTTTACGACAATCTTTGTGGGACGATATCCGGTACTTTACCGTTTTATTACTTGAAAGACGATATTAGATCTCATTGTATACTTGCTTTGATGTTTAATTAGCACACGTCTATAGGTGTATTCCAAGCACTATCAAGTTTTTGGCGCCGTTGCCGGGGATTGGCACGTTAAAAGTTTATAAAAGTATTTTAAAAGATTTGATTTTTCTAACACCTTTGGAATCTCAGTTGGAAGTGTATGCCAAAGATACCACGGGGGGAATTGTTCACTCTTGACCCGGAAATTGAACAAACGTTTCGTAATAGGAGAAGAACGCAAAGAATCGCATTAATCATTGAACCTCCAATTATGGAACCACCACCGCTCGGATTTGAAAATAGAGGACCAAGACCACCACCACTTTTGGAAAATCCACGGGGAGCACCAATATTTCATGATGCACCTCCAATTTTTGGAAACCCACCGGAGCACCAATTTCGACACAATCCACCAAATCAAGTGAATAATCATAACCATGTTGATGATGATGTTGAATCTCAAGGCACCAATGAAATAAGAAATGAAGTTCCGAACATAATTAATCTTGCAAATTCCAAAGAGGGAAAAATTATGGACTACGCTATCCCCGATTTTGAGCAATTAAATTCAGGGATAATTAGCCCCCATATACAAGCCCTCCATTTTGAGCTAAAACCCATCATGTTTCAAATGTTGCAAACGAACGGACAATTTGCCGGAATGCCATCGGAGGATCCACATTCTCATTTAAAATCTTTTATGGAGATCACTGATGCATTCCTGATCCCTGGGGTATCTAACGATGCCTTGAGACTTACTTTGTTTCCTTTTTCTCTAAGGGATCGGGCAAAGTCTTGGTTTAATTCTTTGGCACCTGGCTCTGTGCCATCATGGAGCAACATGGCTGAAAGATTTTTGAGAAAATATTTTCCACCTACCCGTAATGCTAAGTCCA
Organism: Arctium minus; assembly: GCA_954870635.1. NCBI lineage: Eukaryota > Viridiplantae > Streptophyta > Magnoliopsida > Asterales > Asteraceae > Arctium > Arctium minus. The sequence continues at coordinate 15,538,591 of OX941080.1, forward strand.
GAAACGAAATTTGCATGTTTAAACAAATGGATGATGAAGCAATTCCCGATGCTTGGGAAAGGTTTAAAGAGTTGTTAAGAAAATGCCCTCACCATGGCATTCCCTACTGTATTCAACTCGAGACGTTTTACAATGGGTTAAACCCCATGGCAAAACAAATGCTCGACGCGACATCAGGAGGGGCCTTTACAGCTAATACCTACAATGACGGGTATGAAATTCTTGAAAAAATTTCAACAAACAATGGACATTGGGCTGATCCACGTGCTCAACCGCAAAAGAAAACTGCTGGGATTCATGATGTGGATGCATATACTGCATTAACAGCACAACTTGCTTCCATGGCTTCAATGCTTAAAAACTTATCTTCAAATCAAGGAACACAACAAGTTGCTGCTACATCCACCCAGTCAGTCCTTTCTGTTGAATGTGTTTGTTGTGGTGGGGAACATTCCTATGAACATTGTCCTCAAAACTCTGAATCAGTAAACTATGTTCAAAACAGGAATGCTCCCTACGACAACACCTACAATGCGAGTTGGAAGCAACATTCATGTCTTTAATTTATGTAATTTATTGCTTTATGTATTTACATTTTAGTATGAGTAGCTAAATCCATTAGCTTGGGTGTAAGATAAAAGGGTGAGATTTCAAACCAAAAGAAGGTGGACATTGTTTCGCAATAACAATGTTCCATCATTTCATTCAAGTTTTATAAAGCCAATGACACTTCTTGACGAGTTGATCACTTTGAAAGTGTGAAAATGCTATGGCCTAGAGATAAGCCATAATATGCACGTCAACTTGGATGATATGAGAAGCCGACTTGAGAGAGTGACTGATAAAGAGATTTATCGCCTCTATTTTTCATCTCGATTTATTCTTGACGGGTTGGTCGCTTGTTAAAAGTGTTAAAGTGTAGAGGATTCAGAGATGAACCCCTTCGAACACTCCAACTTGAATGATATGGGAATTAACTTGAGAGAGTAGTTTTATACAAAGAGATTTGTAAATCCGTATATTTTGAGGACTCTACCCCTTGTTATCAAGTGTTAAAACTGCATATAGATATGTTCAGTTGGATCTAAACGGTAGCGGGAGTATTGAAGTCCGAGAGGAATACCCTCAAAATAGATAGTGGATCTGTTAATACTGAACTCATGCTGCAGCATACCTGCAGCATAGTCTGCTGGAATTTGTGTTTGAGTCTCACCTAAAAGTCTTACACCCTTGCTACCTTTATTATTCTGTATCGTTATCGACTGTTAACCAACCAAACCAAATCAAAGTCTTCAAGTTCGCCATCTGAAATCATTTCTTTTCTGACACTTTTATTATACTTTTACGACAATCTTTGTGGGACGATATCCGGTACTTTACCGTTTTATTACTTGAAAGACGATATTAGATCTCATTGTATACTTGCTTTGAGGTTTAATTAGCACACGTCTATAGGTGTATTCCAAGCACTATCAGGTATCACAGTGTGCATCACTTATTTTCGATCTTTACAAAGTGTATCACGGTGTCCTATGACGTATTTTCGATGTTTACAAAAAGGTATCATAGTGTGCTATCATGTATTTTCGATATTTACAAAGTGTATCACAGTGTGCATCACGTATTTTCGATGTATTTTCAATCTTTACAAAGTCTATCACAGTGTGCATTACGTATTTTCGATGTTTATAAAGTGTATCACAGTGTGCATCATGTATTCGTCGGAATAATATTTGTTGGAGAGAGGAGAGAAGATTGAGGAGATTTCTAAAATGTCTAAAATACCCTTTCATTAAAATTTTAATTAAAATTACCAAAATTATTGATTTTCTAATTTATCTTTTGATTTGTGGTTAAGATTGGATCTCACGGGTACCACAGATAACCGAGTTCTCCCTTGAATGACCCCCTATATATATAGGACAATAATCAAATGAGAACAAAAAAATAGGTTGAGAACCGTGAAAACCAATCTAAACCATTGATTAATTTTAATCCATGGTCATTAAAGGCAATGACAATTTTGAAATAAATTGGAAGTGAAACAACTTTTAATTAAAACCATAGGATCAAAACCAAATTACGGCTTAGATCGGTTCTCACGGTTCTCAATTTTTTTTGGCTCTCACATGATTTAACCCTTATATATATAGAGTCAGGTTCAGGGGAAAACCTCAAAAAAAGAGAAAACTGAGGAACACCCTGATAGCCTTCCATCTGGACGGTATGCACTTGTGCATACACGTAATTAATTAGTTTTTGGTTTTTATGCACATGTGCATATTATGCACTTGTGCATATTATAAATTACTTGTATGCACAAGTACATACCGTTCAGATGAATGATTACCAGAGTGTTCTTCAGTTTTCCATTTTTTTAAGGTTTTCCCTTGAACCCCCTCTCTCTCTCTCTCTCTATATATATATATATATATATATATATCTATCTATATATATATATATATATATATATAATAAAAAAGTGGTACTATTTGGGTGAAAATGGATCCATCCAAGTCCAAATTTATCTTTTTTTTTTCTTTCATGAAGTCCTGTATAAATTAAGATGTCTGTCTGAATAAGTACGTCTAATTGAGGAACGAGAGACCGATGAGTTTGAGGGAGACAAAAAGAGAGGGTTGGACGTATTTCTACATTAATTTGTCTGAGGTGGAAAAATAGGGACAAGTGAGGAGTCCTGACTTATTCCATATACCCATTTTGGATTAATGGCTTAACACTTGAGTGTTAAATCATAAAGAAAAACTCCTATATGGCTGTATGATTAAGCCATTTAAACCATTAAGTTCACTAAGCAGTATGTAAGCATTCCTTTGTGACCGTAGCCAATGAGGTAAGGTGGGTGCGCATCGCACACACATGCGCACTTTTACTCCTACCTTTATTAAATAAATAAATAAATAAATAAATAAATGTTTGCTTAAAACTTCTACTGCCTGATTATCACATATATATTTTTAATTATATATTGTGGTCGGCGATTTGACGGAATCTTCATTTCTTCCTCCGCCGTTATAATGTAATTCAGCAATTTCTCAAAATTCCCCCTTAATTATATGCATCTACTCGAAACCCTAATCTTAATTTCTACTATATATAAATATTATTATGCCCTTTTTATTTTATTTAAAGGTCAAGTTTTGATTTTTTATTTTTCACTTTCAAGATTTACAAAAAGTTAGCCTCTTTCATTTATCCAAGATCTGAAGCAAACGGGAACGAATCCACCGACTGATTTGAGATCTTGGTACTGTTCAATTGCTGCTGGATGCGGATCTAGGTCAGTTTTACTTCGGTTTTTCTGCTTACATACTACTTACTGTGCACGTTTAACTAAATAAAATTCGTTTTTAGGGTTTCGAATTTGATGTTTCCCTTGATTTGAGATGCGATCTTAGCGTTTATGTTTGCATTTTGGTGGATTTTTTCATTCGATTGTTTTGTTTGTTCGTTTCGATTATCAAATTCAGACGAGGTTGAAATCTTGTTGACTGAGTATGAACTTTCCTGAAATGGCAATTGTATTTAATCTGGGGGAAATTAGTTGGGATTTCGGTAATTAAACCTGATTCTATGAATTTAGGTGTAATTTTAAGCATCGATTGAAGCTTCACTACAAATCATACGATTCTTAATTTGGGAATTTTTTTGTTTGTTTCAATGAGGATAACCCAACTCATCTAAAGCATTAGATTGATATTATATGCCTTCCAAATGTTCGATGAATTGCCCATTTTAGGTGTAATGTGATCTTTATTTACGAACCCTTTTAATTTTTTTTAGTAAGTTTTGATTTTTTTACCATCTTTTGCGATATGTTTCATGCTTCAATTTGAAATTCTTACAGATATGTAAACATGGTGGTGCACGAAATCGGACTTTATCTGTTTCGCATCGTTTACGGGCATTAAATCTCTTGAAATCCCACAAAAAATTGAACTTTTTGGGAATGGAATCGAACGTAGAAGAAGCTCTTAGAGCGAAAGAAAGCGCGGAGAAGCTATTTGCAATAAAAGACTTCACAGGTGCAAAGCAGTATGCTTTGAGGGCTCAAGCGGTTTGCCCGCAACTAGAGGGCATCTCTCAGATGGTGGCTACGTTTGAGATCTATGCCGCCACCGAGACAAAGATAAATGGTGAAATTGATTTGTATTCGGTTCTTGGATTGGGCCCATCAGCAGATAAATCCGTACTGAAGAAACAGTACAAAAAGATGGCTGTTCTTCTTCACCCTGATAAGAACAAAACGAGGGGCGCTGATGAGGCCTTTAAGCTCGTTTCTGAAGCGTGGAGTGTGTTATCGGATAGCACAAAACGTAACTCTTATGATATCAGGAGAAATAAGCATTTATCCGCTACTGTTCCCCAATCGAACTTATCTTCGGTCTATGGAACGACTGGTGTTCCAGGTTTCGACAGTTCTTCCAAGAATCCGGCATCTGTCAGTAGACTCGACACTTTCTGGACCGTGTGCACATCTTGTCGTGTTCAGTATGAATATCTTCGGAAATATGTGAATAAGAGGCTTTCGTGTAAGAATTGTCGTGGGGTTTTTGTAGCGGTTGAAACAGGAGCAGCCCCTGTGACCTATTGTCCGTGGTCATATACGGCTGAGAATGGATACTCTAACCATTCATACGCTCCTGCTACTTATATACCAAACTCGTCGGTATGTTTTACGGGCAATGGTTCTTCTGCTTTTCACTCTGCACATGGATCCGAGTACGCGAGTAACGTATCATTCCAGTGGAACACTTCCCTCGGTGCTTCTACAGGTGTTCCCGATCCTAACCTTGTTCATAAATCCAATGGAAACACAAGTAGAGCAAAAGCCTACGCGAAACACCAGATCAGAAATTCTTCGGCTAACACGGGCACCAGCGAAATCCCTGCTGTTCGACTTGGTAGGCCTCCTAAGAAGAGAAAGATCGAAGGTGGGGAAGGACCTCAAAATCCAAACGGGGAAATGTTATTCAGAACGGACCCTGAAATGGTGGTAACTAACGGAAATGTTATCAGCGAAACAACGACCAGATGGTATCCTGTCGCCCCTGCTTTTGATGCAAGAAAGTTGTTGATTGACAAAGCTAGATCAGTGATTCGGTTCAAATTAGAAGAGATGAAGTTAGCTTCAAAGAACGGGAAAACGCTGAAGAAAAGTAATTCTATGCCAATAACTGTTCCTGACCCTGATTTCCATGATTTTGACATGGATAGATCGGAGGAAGTATTCAAACCGAAGCAAATATGGGCGATATACGATGAAGAAGATGGGATGCCTCGCCTTTACTGTCTAGTTCGCCAGGTTATCTCTGTGAAACCGTTTCAGCTCTACATTAGTTACTTGAACTCAAAAACCGACACTGAATTCGGTGCTGTAAAATGGATCGAATCCGGTTTCACAAAATCCTGTGGAAGTTTCAGGGTTTTCCATTCTGACATTGTTGATTCAGTCAACATCTTTTCTCATCTTTTGGGACGAGAAAAGGCCGGTAGAGGAGGTTGCGTTAAAATCTACCCAAAAAGAGGCGACGTATGGGCTGTGTACCGCAACTGGTCAGTTAACTGGAACCGAAAGACACCAAAAGAAGTTAGGCACCAGTACGAGATGGTGGAGGTTCTTGACGATTACTCTGAAGAGCGCGGTGTGTGTGTAACTTCACTGATGAAGCTACAAGGATACAAAACAGTTTATCAAAGGGACTCGAACAAAAACGCGACTCGCTGGATTCCGAGAAGAGAAATGCTACGGTTTTCCCACCAAGTTCCATCGTGCGTGCTGAGAGGTCAAGCGCTTAATTTACCAGACGGGTGTTGGGATCTTGATCCTGCGGCAACCCCAGAAGAGCTTCTTCGGGCGGCAATGGAGGCGGAAGACGACATTGCAGGCGGTGGTGCGACGGAGGAGTTGCAAGATTGATGATGTACAAAACCTAAACACATGAGAGAGAATTGAAATTTTAGATAGCTGGAAGGGATCATAAGGTGATCCACGGCGGTCAAAGCTCAGAAATTGTTTTTAGAGAGGGTTATTACATGTTGGTTGAGCTATTTGTACCATCTTTAATACTTTCAAGAATGCATCCATCTTTTAACAATTAAGTTCATACCCTTAATGCTGCTGCTATTGCTGCTTGCTTGAATTCCCGTTTATATATAGTAGGAGGTGAGGTGGTGTTTAATAATGTAATGCAGTTTCATATATTCACAAGTGAATTACCACATATTCACAAGTGAATTGCCACATATTCACAAAATACGAAGAGGAGGTGGGGGTGATAGTTGCAGTGATTAGAGTGAAACTAAAAATAAGTTATGGATGTGGTTTGTTGGATGATGTGAATCTATCGTTTTCAGGTGGATACAAAGTTATAAAAAAATCTAGTGCAGTTGAAGACCAGATTAATGTGTTATTAAAACACTAAAAAACAAAACAAATACTACTGGTATTATTAAAAGATTAAATAAGAAAATAAAGGTTGAAGATAGTGACTACACCTTTAAATTTATTAAATCAATTTCATCTGCTTCCTTTTTACGCTTTCAATCGTATATATATATATATATATATATATATATATATATATATATATATATATATATATATATATATATATATATATTGGTAATTTACAAGCTTATAATTTAATAAAGTTTCTTTAAAATTAAAATTATATTCAAATAAATAAATAAAGAGAACATTTGATCAATTAATTTAACATTGATAAAGTGTTTTTCAACTTTTCATTTATTTAGGGTTTTCTCTTCAACTTCCAATCATATTTTTCTCGTTAATTTGACATCCATATTAATATATTTTTCCATTTGTTTTTTTGTGGTTTTTCGATTTTTTATTTATTTAGCACTTTCCCCATAACGTATAGGTGAAAGATCGTGTGAGAAGTTGAGTTAGCGGTGAGAAGTGGATATGAACCATTATCTCAAGCCCTCCCATGAATTGTGACTTAGAAGGGAATTGATCTAGTGCATCTTATCTATAACATCCTAAAAATGGAGGTAAATTTAAAACTTTAAAATTTTCGCAATATAACGTCTATAATAGATGGAAACTACCCAAAAGGGGAAATGTGTAATAACATTTACAATTCCTATAAATGAATATTAAAATTGACAACAAACTAATCTAAACAACACAAATCTAGATTATATCGGTTGTCAACCAAAATTTCTCAAAATGACTATCTTTCTGTACGCTCTATCTCCAAGAGTATCTATCCAAAAAATGCCCAAAATGGCCCAACGCTCTTCCCTCAAACCATATGCAACACACCGCTAAGGGAATCTGTTATACATGTCATTTGAGAAAAAATATTAGGCTTAACGCCTAGTGAGAACACACATTTTAGATAATTCAATCAAACGCGAAATCAACAATAAATGACTTTCAAAAGAGTAAAGAAGTTTCGTTTGGTAAAATATATCACCGATGAACCATGAGGTCCAAAAACATCTTTCGATGATGGGGGAGACCCGATTTTTCCAAGGGTCATGGCGGAACACAGAAGTATGCCACTTTCCAAGTTGTGAGCTCAATATTAGGATCAAGGTCACGAGCTCGTCGACTCGTACTCAAATGTGGGGGAGGGCACCCAATGATCCTAATCATATTCATTCACTAGAATTATATTTACGGTCCATGGCTAGTATTCGGTCCCACATAACCGTACCAAATTGTCTTCCGAGGGTCTGAACTAGCTACAAACGGGATTTATCCCACAAATAAGCCGACTCTATACCTATGGATCCACTAGTAGTAGTCTAAGGCTTGTCACCATTACATTGGTGACCAAAACTATAATCGCACATATAGTTCATGCAAACATACCCATAAAATATTTTTTTTGCTTTCACAATAATAGATTCTCCATTTGATATAAACTTGACCATAACCATCATTAAAACCGACAACTATCCACAAGTTCTATTTTCCCCAAAACATATTTATCAAACAAATCCCATAATATGGTGAAAACCATAAATATGGCTAAAATGCACTTATTCCAGTATTTACCCACAAAGGTGCAAGACAACACATTTTATAGCTCAATACATAAAATACTTCATCATATCACAAAATGGTAGGAAACCCTAGAAATCTCAAAAAATCCCAAGTTAGGTCAAAATCCTTTCAACAAATAAAATGTGAACAAGGAGATGACTAGAGCTTAAAAATATGGTTTGACATGTATAAGGTTTTAAAAGATGAGGATGAACTCACATTCTTTGGTTTTGAACAAAACCCTAAAATCCTTGAAATGGTTGAGGTGATCTAGAAGATGGTAGAGTAATGAAGAGCTCTAAGTCTTAACTTTAACCCTAGCTTGATGATAAGATAAGACTTGGAAACCTCAAGATTTGATGTATTGAATGATCTTGAATGCTCAATAAATGCAGAAATCGGTTCTAGAGTGAGAGAGTTTGAGGTGGGTGAGGAGTGTAAATGGGAATGAATGAGAAAGAGTCAATTTAACCCATTGGGGCCCGTCGGCGAGAATGACTCGACAACTATGCCCTTGTCATTCTCGCGAGGCATTATCACCACCGCTGCACCGCGGGTGCCCCACTCTACACGAGAGTGACACGACGAGAATGCCTGTGTCACAATCGCGGGGCAAACTCGCGCCAAACGTACCGAGGGCTCTAAGCAGCCCGCGATTGTGCCCTGCGACTTTGCTCTTGGGCATTGTCGCCCTGGTGGTACCAAGTTGTAAAAATCCAATCTTTCACCCCCAAAATCTTACGACCCGCTAGAAAAATAGAGTAATCCAGTTCTAACAAGTTTCATCAAGTGACAAGTTCAAGAAAATAGATAAGGTGATGAATTTATCTTACCGAAATTTCAGGGTGTTACATTATCTCGGTGCATCTTATCCTAATGTGCGTCCATTTCTCATCCAATGGTCGATAACCACTTCTCACACTTCTCACCGTTAACCAGGGACAAACTCACCATAGTGCTGACGGTGGCACGTGCCATCGTATTATTTCTCCGACGAAGGGTAAAATTTTTAGGTTCGTGAAAGGTGCAACCGTATCGTTTTCGAGTGTGCAACCGTAATGTTTTAGAAACTTCAAAAGGTGCACCTGAATTGTACTCTGAATCTGAAATCCCGATCCAACTTTGGGAACTTGAGCTCTGAAACTTTTAGAGAGAAAGAGAGAGAGAGAGAGAGAGAGACATAAATGGCATTTGTATGGCACCTTCTGTCTTTTAACAACCTATGACCATGAGCCCAACTGCCAAGTTCAATCATCTTTTTATTTTATTTTATTTTATTTACTGAAGTCTGAAAGCCCAACTAACCAAGCCCAACGAGGAGGAAGCTGTATTGATTTAGACCAAGACCCAATTTCCTTTTTATTGATTTACCAAATACCAATTACCGATTACTTTTTACGCCCCATTCCTCAAAACGGAAAACTCAGTGGGAAATCGAATTATCGAAACCCTTCTGTCGTCGATCAAACTCAGAACTCATAATCTTCTAAAATCGAAACTCAGTGATTTTGTGTGTGGACTCGTCGAGTGCCGACTTGGTCTCTGTCTCTCACTCGATCAACTCAGATTTTCTGATTTATGATAATCTCATTTAGGTATACAATTTTTTGATTTCTTAGTTTATGCTAGTGTTAGTGCCAAGCCTACTGCTGTAACACCCCGAATTCTGGAAACCTATGTTTTATTCTTCTCTATTTGGAACCTTCTGATCTTATGGATTTACCTATATATTATCGAGGTTGTTTGGTTTAAGCATTGTGGATTGAAAAACATCAAAATTTGGAGTTTTTGGGTTGCTCGCGATTATGTCCGCGAGAGTGACATTGTGTCACAATCGCGGAGGGCACAATCGCCGGAGGTCGATGACCTACGTTACATTTCTCGCGATTGTGCCACGCGAGAGTGACAGGGTCACAATCGCAGGGCACTATCGCCCAGCTTGTACCGCGGATGTGTGTTCCCTCGCGACTATGCCCGCGAGAGTGACAAATGTCACTCTCGCCGTGTCACTATCGCCGGCGGGGGTTTGGGTATAAAAAAATGTAGGTCGCGATTTCAGTCATTTATATCTGATTCTAGGGTTTGGTGTGCGTTTCTCTCTGTCGAAAATCAGTAAGTATGTCTTCCTTACAACCTATTTCATCATTTATGGTGATTCTAAGTCATTAATGGTGGTCCTTAACATTTAGGAAGTATTGTGGTGAGCTCTCAAGTGGTTTTTCATCTCCTCCATTTCTAGGGTTTGGTTTCTTTCTTAAGGAAACTACCAAGGTGAGTTCTTACCCATTTTACTAAACTTTATACATGTCAAAAGGTTGATTTTGAACACCTAATATCTCCTCTTTCATATATTTGATTTGTGGAATTTCTTGCTAAACCTAACTTTGGAGATATAAGTGTTTGTGGTGATTTTTGGAAAATAACGATTTATGAGCTTTAATAATGTTCTTTAGCTTGTTTTACTTGGGTTATACCTTTGAGAGAATAGCATTGCTATGCAAAACTATGAATTTGGAAATATTGGTATTGTGGTTAACTGCTGATAAGTTTGCATCTTAAACTCACTTCATATTTTGAGGATTTGAAATAAAAAGGGAATCATCTATATTTTTACTAATGGTCTCTTGGTAAACAATGGAAGTAGTTTTGGTGGGAATTACCCTTCATGTCACTTACACTGTGTTCTTGAAACTCATTTAACGAAGGAAAGGAAAGGAAAGGGAGGGAAAGGGGAGGAAAGTAAAAAAACTCGTGTTCTCGAAACTTTTTTAGGAGAGAAAGGAAAGGAAATGGAAGGAAAAAATTGATAACTTTCCTCCCAAACCTTTCCTCCCAAATGTGGGAGGAAAGCGAAGGAAAGGAAAGGAAAGAAAATTAAAACCATTTAAAAAAATTACTGAAATTATTAAAATTACCAAAGTACCTAATTTTTATTATAAAGAATATATTTTTATAAGGGTATATTTGTAAATATGACATCTTTTCTTTCCTTTCTCTCTGTTCAAGAACATGAAAAACTATTTTTTTCCCTTCCTTTCCTTCCTTTTCCTTCCATTTCGAGAACACAAATGAAAATTTTATTTTCCTTTCCTTTCTTTTCCATTCATTTCTTTTCTTTTCTTTTCTCTCCAGATTAGAGAACACAGGGTTATTGTATGTTAACCATTGTTGGGATTTCTGGTTGGGCCTTATGCGCACTATTTGGCTTATTTGATGCATTGGGAGTCATGACCCCGTATTTGGTTTACTGTTGTCCGGCGTTGGGACGACTAGTTTTCCACGTCGAGGCACGTTAGGCATCGGATGTGGTATAAGTCCTTCGTGCTCAAGTACTACGATATTGGATGAGGAGCTTGACGTAGGAACCCCTCGGGGTTGAACTTGAGTTTCCGTGGGTGTATGTTTAAAGCTACTGAGCCTGACATCCCTTGCGTGTACTTTATGTGTTTATTGGCTTTACTGACCCATCGAATGGCTTACTTTTGTGTTCCGTCATTTGGGTTAGTAGGCGGGTCTCCCCCGTTAACCCAAGAGGTATTTGTTATATTTCAAAGAACATTACTGTTATTATTACCTTATTGTTGTTGTATAAAAGAAACATTTTTACTTATTTACATATTCAATTTCTTAAATTGCAAATGTTTGATCTCACTAGGATTTAGCCTAACACTTTTTCTTAAAATGACATGTATAACAGGTCAGGTTTCCGATGGGGCTCGTCGGGACTGAGCGGTTAGCTTTGGGGGCAAGAGCGGTCTTTTTGGGAGATGTATAGACCGACATTTTGAAATAGTGAATATACCTTTTGGAAGAATAGCAACACCCAATATTAATCTTTCTTACTTAAGTTAGATTATTAGGTTGTTAGTCTATCCTTCATTTGATGCATTGTAATGATTATAGTGTTGTTTCCCCGTTCTATCGGGATGATACTTTGGGATTGATTTTTAGCAGGTTTTATAACCAGGTTTTTATCTATTTATAGCCGTCATATTGCAGAAATTTCGAATTTTTATTCCGCTAATCTTTAGGGTGTTACAAGTTGGTATCAGAGCATTAGTTTAAGTGAACTAGGTATGGATGTAGAGTACCTAGACTTAAGCTGTGAAATTAAGCAAATGATTGTCTGAGATTGGGTAGAACTATTAAGATAAGATAGTTCTAGAGTCGACGGAAGCTACACAAGTTAAGAGTTATGGTAATGGGAATGAAAATTTTTATGTATTGCATGTTCATAATTTCGCCTAACTAATGTTATTATGAAGATGTTTTACGTGATTATGATTGTTTTCCGTTGTTATGATAATTGATGAATGTAGTGGTACGTTTTCTTGCTTATAATCATGTAGTCTTATCTTATCTTATCTATATTCTCGCGTGTGTGGCAGACTATGGTTAATATGCGTAATCGACCAGAAGGGCAAGATACAACAGCATCTACGGCTGATCAACCGGGTATAACAAATAATGAATTGCCCCCACCTTTTATAAACGCGTTGGGTGGAGGACCGGAGCATGTACCTCGACGTAACATAACTACGGCTCATCCGATCATGGAAGAGGTGACTCCTGAAACTCGGATGATGGAGCGGATGATGCAAGCAATGAACGCCACTATGGCTCAGCAACAAGAAACATTCCTTAAGCTCTTTGATGACCGAGATACTAACCCCCGTAGACATGATACGGTGGAGGAGAATTTAGTAGTGGCGGGATCCGGAGGATCAGGACCCGTTGTCCCTTCTAATGAGACTCCACCTCCCGAAACGAGGCAACCGTCTAAGGTTTGTACCTTCAAGGCATTTCTCGGATGCCGACCACCGGAATTCAAGGGCACTGATGACCCGGTGGCATGCATGAACTGGATAAGGGAGATGGAGCAGGCTTTCCGGTCAAGCGAGTGTGGGGAAAGTCAGAAAGCCATATTCGGATCCCAAATGTTGAGAGGGGCCGCCCTCACATGGTGGAATGTGTATTCCACTTCTGTCGAAGCCACCGTGTTGGCTAAACTGAGCTGGGAAACCTTCAAGAAGAAAGTTATGGAGGAATTTTGTAATGAGCGAGCTATGGATCGGATCATCGATGAGTTCCGGGGTTTGAAGAAAGAGAATTTGTTGGTGAAAGAGTATAACAAGTTGTTCATGGACAAACTGGGTTTGGTGGGACATCTGGTCCCCACCGAAAGAGAGAAAATCAAGGCATACATCAAAGGTTTGCCTACAGAAATGATGAATATGGTTCGAGTATCGAGGGCCTCTACTCTCCGAGAGGCAATAGAAGAAGCAATGTTAATAGAAGACTCCTACGACTCGAGCAAGATGAAGAGGAGCGGAGTGGTCGAGAAAAGGAAGTGGGAAGGGGGTCCCACATCATCAAAGAGGCCAAACCACTTCAACAACAACCATCGGGGGAATGGTCCGAGACGGGATTCCCCGTGGTATTCCAGATGCCGAAGTAAGCACACCGGACCTTGTAACTCGGGGTCCACTCCGTGCTTTAAATGTGGTAAACTCGGTCACCGTTTCAATGACTTTCCAATCAAAGGCCGAGTTTGTTTCGAGTGCAAAGATCCGGGCCATGTTAGAAGCGAATGCCCGAAAGCAAAGATGAACTTTAGTGGAGGCAACAAGGTGGACGCTCCTAAAGCAACAGGAAGAGCTTTCCAGATGACCACCGAAGAGGCGAAGGCGTCAACGGACGTAGTGTCGGGTACGTTTCTCCTAAACTCCGTACCTACGTGTGTACTATTTGATTCGGGAGCTAGTTTCTCGTTTGTATCAAGTTCGTTTTGCCCAAAACTATCCATGCCCACTACTAGTTTAGAAGACGCGTTAGTGGTAGAGTTAGCGGATGGTGATCAAGTAGTGGTTCGGGATATCATAAGAAATTGCAAGTTTGAAATCGAAGGGAGAGAGTTCCCGATTGACCTATTGACTATGGTCATCGGGGGATTTGATGTTGTAGTCGGTTTGGATTGGTTGTCCACCAATCACGCAGAAATTCTTTGTGCCAAGAAGTTGATCCGAATTCCAGGTTCGGAGGGTCATGTGGTGACCGTGTATGGTGAAAGACGAAAGGGTGAAGTCGCAATCATCAGTATGGTAAAGGCACGAAAATGTTTGGCGAAAGGATGCTCATCCTTTTTGGCATATGTAATAGATGCCAAACTTAAGAAAAAGAAGCTAGAAGATGTCGAAGTGGTAAGGGAGTTTTCCGACGTATTTCCGGACGACTTGCCTGGTTTACCTCCCGATCGTCAAGTGGAGTTTAAGATTGATCTGACACCGGGAGCGACTCCTATAGCCCGAGCTCCATACCGTTTGGCTCCGTCAGAGATGAAGAAAATGATGAGCCAATTGCAGGATATTTTGGAGAAGGGATTTGTAAGACCGAGTTCCTCGCCTTGGGGAGCCCCGGTCTTATTCATGAAGAAGAAGGATGGTACTATGCGAATGTGCATCGACTATAGGGAGTTGAATAAGGTAACCGTGAAGAACAAATACCCACTCCCTAGAATCGATGATTTATTCGACCAACTGCAAGGAACGGGTTGCTTTTCGAAGATCGATCTCCGTTCGGGTTACCATCAAGTGAAGGTCAAAGAGGAAGACATTCCTAAAACTGCTTTTAGGACGCGTTATGGCCACTACGAGTTTCTAGTGATGCCATTCGGGTTGACGAACGCTCCAGCGGTGTTTATGGATTTAATGAATTGCGTGTGCCGACCCTTCTTAGATAAGTCTGTTATCGTGTTCATTGATGACATCCTTATCTACTCAAAGGATGAGGTCGATCATGCTCGACACCTTCGGGACGTTTTAGAGATCTTGAGGAAAGAGAAACTTTATGCAAAGTTTTCCAAGAGCGAGTTTTGGTTGAAGGAAATGCAGTTTTTGGGGCACATAGTTTCGAAGGACGGAGTGAAGGTGGATCCGTCCAAGATTGAAGCTATGATGAATTGGGAACCTCCCAAAAGTCCATCCGAGATTCGAAGTTTTCTAGGCTTGGCGGGATATTACCGAAGGTTCATACAAGACTTCTCCAAGATTGCTTCTTCGTTGACAATGTTGACCAAGAAGAATGTAAAGTTTGTATGGACCGAAGATCAAGAAAAGGCATTTAGGACTTTGCAAAAGAAGTTATGCGAAGCTCCGATCTTATCCTTGCCGGAGGGATCGGAGGATTTTGTGGTCTTTAGCGATGCATCCAAAATGGGGCTTGGATGCGTACTAATGCAAAAAGGGAAGGTGATCGCATACGCATCTAGGCAATTGAAAGTGCATGAGAAGAACTACCCCACTCATGATTTGGAATTGGCGGCGGTACTGTTCGCATTAAAGCTATGGCGACATTACCTTTACGGCATAAAGTGTACCTTGTACACGGATCATAAGAGTCTGAAGTATGTTTTTGATCAGAAAGAACTCAACATGAGGCAACAAAGGTGGTTAGAGATACTTAAGGATTACGACTGTGAATTACTCTACCACCCGGGTAAAGCAAACGTGGTGGCCGACGCCTTGAGTCGGAAAGAGTATAGCGGGAGACTTCAAGCCAAACTTACAAGAATTGAGTTGGTGTCAAGTCTCATGGAAAAGATTAAAGATGCGCAAACCGAAGCATTAAAAGAAGAAAACCTCAAGGATGAAGTGATGACCAAGCAACGGTTACTGTTGACCGAAGATAGCCGAGGGATAAAGTGCTTCAACGGGCGAGTTTGGGTACCAAAGTTTGGTGGTCGCCGAGAGCTACTTTTGGAGGACGCGCACAAATCCAAGTATTCTATCCACCCGGGAAGCACCAAGATGTACCGGGATTTGAAGCTACACTTTTGGTGGCCAGTTATGAAATTGGATGTAGCACATTATGTGGAGCGATGTGTAACTTGTTCACAGGTGAAGGCCGAGCATCAACGACCCTATGGAAGTCTTCAATCGCTTGAAATACCCGAATGGAAATGGGACAAGATCACCATGGATTTTGTGACCAAGTTACCGAAGACTTTGCGAGGGAACGACACCATATGGGTCATTGTCGATAGATTGACGAAGAGTGTTCATTTTCTAGCGATACGGGAAATGTTGCCAATGGATAAGTTGGCGAAGCTGTACATAGATGAAATCGTCTCTAGGCACGGTATACCCTTGTCGATAGTTTCCGATCGTGATAGTCGGTTCACGTCGAGATTTTGGGGAGCCTTGCATCAAGAGTTGGGAACACGGGTGAATTTGAGCACGACTTATCACCCACAAACGGACGGACAAAGTGAAAGGATGATTCAAATGCTTGAAGATATTTTTAGATCATGCGTGATCGATTTTGGCGGTAGTTGGGATGCCCATCTACCTTTGGTGGAATTTGCGTACACCAATAGTTACCACTCTAGTCTCGGGATGGCACCGTTTGAAGCTTTGTACGGACGGAAGTGTAGAACCCTCGTGTGTTGGTTAGAAGCGGGGGAGAAGCAGTTTGCCGGCCCGGAAATTATGCAAGAGACGGCCGACAAAGTCAAATCAATTCGGGAGCGGTTAAAAGCGGCACAGGATCGTCAGAAGAGTTACGCCGACAAAAAGAGAAGACCGGTAGAGTTTCAAGTGGGGGATCGTGTGATGTTAAAGGTGTCCCCTTGGAAGGGATTGATTCGGTTTAGGAAGTGCGGGAAGCTAAGTCCCCGTTTCCTAGGGCCGTTTACTATACTCGAACGCATCGGGCTCCAAGCTTACAAATTGGATTTACCGCCGGAGATGGATGGGATTCACCCCACTTTCCATGTGTGCTATTTACGGAAATGCTTAGCTGATGAAGAAAGTATCATACCTTTGTCCGAAATTCGAGTAGAGGACAACCGTTGCATCGAAGAGCCCGAGTCCATTTTGGAAAAGAGTAATTAAAAAGCTCCGACATAAGGAGGTGGCGATGGTAAAGGTTCAATGGAGGCATCACCGTGGCACCAATGTGACTTGGGAAGCGGAAGAAGACATGAGGCATAGATACCCTCATTTTTTCAGTTAGTAGGATTTTGGGGATGAAATCATTTCCATGTTGGGGAGGATTGTAACACCCCGAATTCTGGAAACCTATCTTTTATTCTTCTCTATTTGGAACCTTCTGATCTTATGGATTTACCTATATATTATCGAGGTTGTTTGGTTTAAGCATCGTGGATTGAAAAACATCAAAATTTGGAGTTTTTGGGTTGCTCGCGATTATGCCCGCGAGAGTGACATTGTGTCACAATCGCGGAGGGCACAATCGCCGGAGGTCGATGACCTACGGTACATTTCTCGCGATTGTGCCACGCGAGAGTGACAGGGTCACAATCGCAGGGCACTATCGCCCAGCTTGTACTGCGGATGTGTGTTCCCTCGCGACTATGCCCGCGAGAGTGACAAATGTCACTCTCGCCGTGTCACTATCGCCGGCGGGGGTTTGGGTATAAAAAAATGTAGGTCGCGATTTCAGTCATTTATATCTGATTCTAGGGTTTGGTGTGCGTTTCTCTCTGCCGAAAATCAGTAAGTATGTCTTCCTTACAACCTCTTTCATCATTTATGGTGATTCTAAGTCATTAATGGTGGTCCTTAACATTTAGGAAGTATTGTGGTGAGCTCTCAAGTGGTTTTTCATCTCCTCCATTTCTAGGGTTTGGTTTCTTTTTTAAGGAAACTACCAAGGTGAGTTCTTACCCATTTTACTAAACTTTATACATGTCAAAAGGTTGATTTTGAACACCTAATATCTCCTCTTTCATATATTTGATTTGTGGAATTTCTTGCTAAACCTAACTTTGGAGATATAAGTGTTTGTGGTGATTTTTGGGAAATAACGATTTATGAGCTTTAATAATGTTCTTTAGCTTGTTTTACTTGGGTTATACCTTTGAGAGAATAACATTGCTATGCAAAACTATGAATTTGGAAATATTGGTATTGTGGTTAACTGCTGATAAGTTTGCATCTTAAACCCACTTCATATTTTGAGGATTTGAAATAAAAAGGGAATCACTATATTTTTACTAATGGTCTCTTGGTAAACAATGGAAGTAGTTTTGGTGGGAATTACCCTTCATGTCACTTATTGTATGTTAACCATTGTTGGGATTTCTGGTTGGGCCTTATGCGCATTATTTGGCTTATTTGATGCATTGGGAGTCATGACCCCGTATTTGGTTTATTGTTGTCCGGCGTTGGGACGACTAGTTTTCCACGTCGAGGCACGTTAGGAATCGGATGTGGTATAAGTCCTTCGTGCTCAAGTACTACGATATTGGATGAGGAGCTCGACGTAGGAACCCCTCGGGGTTGAACTTGAGTTTCCGTGGGTGTATGTTTAAAGCTACTGAGCCTGACATCCCTTGCGTGTACTTTATGTGTTTATTGGCTTTACTGACCCATCAAATGGCTTACTTTTGTGTTCCGTCATTCGGGTTAGTAGGCGGGTCTCCCCCGTTAACCCAAGAGGTATTTGTTATATTTCAAAGAACATTACTGTTATTATTACCTTATTGTTGTTGTATAAAAGAAACCTTTTTACTTATTTACATATTCAATTTCTTAAATTGCAAATGTTTGATCTCACTAGGATTTAGCCTAACACTTTTTCTTAAAATGACATGTATAACAGGTCAGGTTTCCGGTGGGGCTCGTCGGGACTGAGCGGTTAGCTTTGGGGGCAAGAGCGGTCTTTTTGGGAGATGTATAGACCGGCATTTTGAAATAGTGAATATACCTTTTGGAAGAATAGCAACACCCAATATTAATCTTTCTTACTTAAGTTAGATTATTAGGTTGTTAGTCTATCCTTCATTTGATGCATTGTAATGATTATAGTGTTGTTTCCCCGTTCTATCGGGATGATACTTTGGGATTGATTTTTAGCAGGTTTTATAACCAGGTTTTTATCTATTTATAACCGTCATATTGCAGAAATTTCGAATTTTTATTCCGCTAATCTTTAGGGTGTTACACAACTGCCTTCATAAATCATAATTTTCCGAGTTTCTGATTTTTCTCTGTTTTCATTTACTTGATTACTTCATACTTTTTGTTTTGTGTTTTTTTTCTCTGTTTTTTAGTTGATTATTTATTTGGTATTGGCAATTGTGGTATAACTTGTGAAATGTGAATAGATTATAGATGTGATGAAAAAGTTCATTTATTTGGTCTCTGTTTTTCATTTACATTTTACAGTTCATTGGTTGATAATTTAGTGTTGCTATGCTATGGAAAAGTTTTTGAAACGAAAATCTCCATCAGTATCAACCGGTAATACATCCAACAATACAATTGTGAAGTTGGATATGGCGGAAGGTTATGTTAATACAAGAAATCCAAGGAAGAGGATGAACATTAGCAATCGACATCAATAATAATTATGATATATTCAACACTGTTTTGGATATGCAGATTCGAGAGTTTGGTGATCGTTCTTGTGAGATAAGCTCTGACTTGCTTCAAAACATGGCAACTTTGAATCCATGCAATTCATTTTCCCAGTTTAACAAATCAAGCCTATTGAAGTTGAGTCAGATGTATCCACGTGATTTTGATGACAATAAAAGGATCATTCTCGAGCATGAACTTGACATCTACTATCATTCTGTTTATAATGATGTTAGATTTGCCAACTTAAATGACATTGCCGACCTTGCTAGATTGATGGTGGCAACAAGAAAACATCTTTCTCATCCTTTAGTCTACCAATTTGTAAGATCCCACATTGATTGAGGAGGGGAACAAAGGTTGCCTTATAAGGAACTTGATACCTCATCTATCAGACGCATTTTAAAACTGTGAGTCTAGGTGTGTGGACAAAGCGAACAATATCTGGTACGGTTAGCCTGAGATGTTACAGATGGTATCAGAGCCGGGAACCAAACTAGTGTGCCAGCGAGGACGCTGGGATCCTAGGGGGGTGGATTGTAAGATCCCACATTGGTTGAGGAGGTAACAAATGTTTCCTTATAAGGGACTTGATACCTCCTCTATCAGACGCGTTTTAAAACCGTGAGTTCAGGTATGTGGATAAAGCGGACAATATCTGGTACGATTAGACTGAGATGTTACATGATTATTGAAGCTAACTGTAACACCCTAAAATTTCAAGGTAAAATAAAACTTAAAATTTCTGCAATATAACGCCTAAAATAAGGCGAATCCAAAACCTGTAAACGTGTCGACTAAAACCCAAAAGAGACGGGATAGTTCTATAATGAAGTAGCGGAATAATTAAGACATATACATGACAACCTATTTAATCTAGAACAATTAACAACTAGATTAGGGTGGGTGTCACTATGACTTCAAAAGCGCTCTTTCTCAATTCCCAAAAATGCCCGGTCCAAGGAGGAATCCTAGGCGCGATCCCGACAGATCAAGACATCCTACTCGCACCGCTAACGGAACCTGTGAACCATTTAAACATGAACACAAGTGTTAGAACGGAGTCTATTGGTTGTTATGTCGATACCAATTATGATGTAAACAAGAACAATAATTAAATGTTACCGGCTCCCAATGCATTGAGGTCAATGCCAAACCTCCCAATAGGGACATTGTAATTTCCTATACAAATAATACACAAATATTTTCCATATAAAGCGGGGTAACCCGCGATCTAGATTGGATTTCACCGTCCAGCCCGGTTCTATTTCCCATGCCACGCCGGACATCACAATCCTCAAACCCTCTCTGCCTCTAGTGCTTACCCCGTCGGGTTACACCTCAAGGTCTTACAGGCAAGAGTGCCTATCCAATCTATCCGAGTGTACAACTAAGAGACTTGTGCCCCTATTGTCTACTCAAAATGCCCAACGACAATAACCATGCAATAATCATGCATACCATGTAAATCCTCGTGCACAAGAAAAATAGACATAAGACTTCCCATATAAACCATGAGCAAGTAGGATTAACAACTTTCATGCAATCATATACTTGAAAATTAACATAATCATGCTTGATACATATTTCTCATAATAAACTAAAACTCCTTTAGCCACATACAAGTTCCCAATAATAGTTTGACTCCAACTGCTGATAAGAATCTATGCCCTTGATAGTAACCCTTAGAAGTGTAGCCATTTATTCTAATCCACATTTCATCCATTAATTTACTTAAATGAATCCTCACAAGATGTTAGGACCCTCACACTCACTTCACGATTATTTACTTCAAGACATGCCAAACCCTAAATTTTGGGTTAACATCCAATACCACATAAAACACAAATAAGCAAGTAATGGAGCATGAGTGAATGTTTATGAGTAAAAAAACTTACATTGAGATTGATTGATCAAACCCTAGAAATGTGGTGTGAATGGAAGAAGACTTGGATTCTTTGAAATCCTAAAGAAGGCAAACTTCTACAAACTTAGAGCCTTACCGAATACCAAAACTTAAAGATTTAACCTACCACATTAAATGAAAAGAGATAGGGGAGGGAAGTGTGTGTAAATCGCACCTTAGAGTGTGTGAAAAACGTCTCTATGAGCTGCTGCAACCAAATAAGGATTCTAAACTCAAAAATGGCATTTAGAGTGAAAATCCCGACTGAACCAGGGCTCGCGTGACATTGCCCTGGCGACATTGCCCCTGGCATAGTCGCGGGTCATAGTCGCCGGTCTCTCACCCGATGCTGCCCGGTCTGGATTCGACGCTAAAAACTCAACCCAAACGGTACCAAATCATTAAAATAGTTTGGGAGCTCTAAATAACCAATAATACTGATATTAAACCATCGAGATCCAAAATTCGGGGTGTTACAATCCTCCACCCCTTAGAATGGATTTCGTCCTCGAAATCCTATCTAGTCAAACAAATTAGGGTATCTCCTCCTCATGTCTTCCTCCGACTCCCAAGTCATGTTGGTCCCGCGATGATGCTTCCATTGAACCTTCACCATAACCACCTCTTTGTGCCGTAGATTCTTCGTCTTCCTTTCCAGGATAGATTCGGGCTCCTCTATGCAACGATTGTTATCCACTCTAATTTCCGACAGTGGGATGACACTCTCTTCTTCGGATAGGCATTTCCGTAAGTAACACACATGAAAGGTGGGGTGAATTCCGTCCATCTCCGGCGGAAAATCCAGCTTGTAGGCTTGTAGGCCTATACGTTCAAGGATAGTGAAAGGCCCAAGGAAACGGGGACTGAGTTTCCCCCGCTTTCCGAACCTTATCAATCCTTTCCATGGTGATACTTTCAGCATCACACGTTCCCCCACTTGGAACTCGACTGGCCTCCTCTTTTTGTCCGCGTAGCTCTTTTGCCGATCTTGTGCCGCTTGCAAACGCTCTCTGATGACCTTCACTTTGTCGGCCGTTTCTTGAATGATCTCCGGTCCGGAAAATTGTTTCTCACCCGCTTCCAACCAACACACGGGTGTCCTACACTTTCTTCCGTACAATGCCTCGAATGGTGCCATACCAATACTTGAGTGATAACTGTTGTTGTAGGCGAATTCCACTAGTGGTAGGTGCGCGTCCCAACTTCCCCCGAAGTCAATAACGCACGACCGCAACATGTCCTCGAGAGTTTGAATAGTCCTCTCGCTCTGATCATCCGTCTGCGGGTGATACGCGGTACTCAACTTAACTCTTGTGCCTAACTCCTTCTGTAAACTATCCAAAAAGTGCGATGTAAATCGGCTATCTCGGTCGGACACAATAGAAAGCGACACTCCATGCCTCGAGTCTACCTCATCTATGTATAATTTGGCTAACTTGTCCATCGGTAGGGTCTCCCGATGGACAAGAAATGCGCGCTCTTGGTCAAACGATCCACTATTACCCAAATGGTATCGTGGTTCCTTAAAGTCCTCGGTAGCTTGGTTACAAAGTCCATGGTGATGTGCTCTCACTTCCACTCCGGTATTTCCAAGGATTGAAGACTACCGTATGGTCGTTGGTGCTCCGCCTTCACTTGTAGGCAAGTTATGCATTGCTCCACATAACTAGCCACGTCTAGTTTCATCACTGGCCACCAATAATTGAGCTTTAAATCCCGATACATCTTAGAGTACTTGGACTTGTGCGCGTCTTCCAACAATAAATCCCGGCATCCTCCAATCTTTGGTACCCAAACTCGACCTTGATATAACTTCAAACCTCTTCCATCCTCGGTCAATTGGAGGTGTTGCTTCACCATTACTTCGCTTTTGAGATTGGTCTCAAGAAGTGCTTCCGACTGTGCTACTTTGATTTTATGGATTAAGCTTGAGACCACATCCATCCTTGCAAAGGTGGATTGAACCCCACAACTATACTCCTTTCGGCTCAAGGCGTCCGCGACCACGTTTGCTTTCCCGGGGTGGTATTAAAGCTCACAATCATAATCCTTGAGTAGCTCGAGCCATCTTCTTTATCGCATATTCAACTCTTTCTGATCGAAGACGTACTTCAGACTTTTGTGGTCGGTGAAAAGGGTACACTTCGTACCGTATAGGTAGTGTCGCCATAACTTCAAGGCAAAAACTACCGCCGCTAGTTCGAGATCGTGGGTTGGGTAGTTCTTTTCGTGCTCTTTCAATTGCCTTGATGCGTAAGCTATGACTTTCCCTCTTTGCATTAAGACACACCCCAAACCCATTTTGGACGCATCGCTGTAGACTATAAAGTCTTCTGTCCCCTCGGGTAGAGATAAGATTGGCGCTTCACACAATTTCCTTTGGAGGGCCCGAAAGGCTTGTTCTTGCTTCTCGGTCCAAAGGAACTTCACGTTCTTCCTTGTCAGAGATGTCAATGGTGATGCGATCTTGGAAAAATCTTGGATGAATCTTCTATAGTAACCGGCTAGACCCAAGAAACTCCGGATTTCCATGGGACTTTTTGGTGGTTCCCAATTCATCATAGCCTCAATCTTTGATGGGTCCACCTTTACTCCTTCACTTGACACCACATGACCCAAAAACTGGACCTCTCTTAGCCAAAATTCACACTTGGAGAATTTGGCATAGAGTTTCTCGTCCCTTAACACCTCTAACGCTTTTCGGAGATGTCGCTCATGCTCTTCATCATTCTTCGAGTACACCAAGATATCATCGATGAACACTATAACCGACTTGTCTAGGAAAGGCCGGCAAACACGGTTCATCAAATCCATGAATACCGCTGGCACGTTGGTTAGCCCGAAGGGCATAACCAAGAACTCGTAGTGACCATAACGGGTTCTAAAGGCGGTCTTGGAAACGTCTTCTTCTCTAACTCTAACTTGATGATAACCCGATCGAAGGTCGATCTTTGAGAAACATCTGGCTCCTTGCAGTTGATCGAAGAGATCGTCGATTCGGGGTAATGGACACTTGTTCTTTACGGTTACCTTGTTCAACTCCCGATAGTCGATGCACATCCGCATCGATCCATCCTTCTTCTTGACGAAGAGTACCGGAGCTCCCCAAGGCGAGGAACTCGGCCTCACGAATCCCTTCTCCAACAACTCCTGAAGTTGTGACATCATTTCTTGCATTTCGGTCGGAGCAAGACGGTACGGTGCACGGGCAATCGGCGCTGCCCCCGGGAGTAAATCGATTCGAAACTCCACTTGGCGGTCGGGTGGCAAACCCGGAAGATCGTCAGGAAAGACATCTGGGTACTCACTAACGACTCGAACATCTTCAATCTTCTTCTTCTCCGGTTTGGCATCTAGCACATAGGCAAGGAAGGACGGACAACTCTTCAAGAGACATTTGGGTGCTTTGATGGATGAAATGAGAGACACTTCACCCTTGCGCTTCTCCCCATAGACAAAAACAAAACCTCCGCTTGGAATCGGTAATTTGATCATCTTCTTTGAACATAAGATCTCTGCCTTGTGATGAGACAACCAGTCCATTCCGATCACCACATCGAAACTCCCGATTGCCATAGGGAGTAGGTCCACAACGAACAATTCCCCACTAATATCTAGCTGACACTTTTCCAACACTTCGCGCAAGATCACTTGATCCCCATTTGCTATCTCTACTACTAAGGCATCGCTAAGAGTACTAATGGGCACGTTCAATTCTTTGCAAAAGTCAAGAGACACGAAAGAGAAATTCGCACCAGAATCAAATAGCACCTTAGCAGCAAGTGAGTTGAGTAAGAACGTACCCGACACCACGTCGGTGGTTTCCTTCGCTTCCTCTCTGGTCATTTGGAAGGCTCTCCCTTGAGCTTTAGGGACGGCTTCCCTCTTTGGTTGAACCGGTGGATTTCCTCCTCTAACTCCACCCCTTAACTTGGGGAAATCCCTCCTCTTGTGCCCCGACTCTTGGCATTCGAAACAGAGTGTCCCCGGCATGGGACATCGCGGACTTGCGTGACCCGACTTATTACACTTGAAGCACACGACTTGTCGGGGGTTGGAGTTGCAAGGACCAAAATGCTTGCTTTTGCACTTGGGACACAAATTCGCCTCTCGGCGATCATCAAAGTTTCTAACGTTCGGTTGGAACTTCGGTCGCTTGAACGAACTCGGCGACACTTCACTCTTCCTCTTTTCTACGGCCTTCGACTTCTCTTCCTTGTCTCTAGCGTAGACTCTTTCCATTACTTTGGCTTCCTCAATGATCTCTCGTAGGTTTGTAGCTTTCGAGTTTTGGACTCGGTTTCCCATGTCCGCAGGTAGGCCCTTCAGATAGGCCTTTATCTGCTCCTTCTCGGTCGGAGCCACATGTCCCACAAGATTCAGCTTCTCCATGAAAAGGCAGGTATATTCCCTCACCGTCAGATCCCCTTTCTTTAGCGCTCGGAACTCTTCCTCGATCAGATCCATCTCGTTTTCATTACAATATTCTTCCATAACCTTCTTCTTGAAGGTGGACCATGACATCTTTGCTAACACGGCTTCCCCTATGGTTGCGGTGTGGACATCCCACCATATTAAAGCCGCACCCCGAAGCATTTGGGAACCAAAATTCACCTTCTAATTCTCATCACATCCACAAGCCCTGAAGGCCTGCTCAATTTCCCTCAACCATTTCATGCAAGCTACGGGATCATCGGCCCTGGCGAACTCTGGCGGTTTACACCCCATGAAGGACTTATACGAGCAACCCTTTCCAATTTTCCCTGTCTCTAAGACTACCACTCCCTCAGTACGGTTCTCGCCCCCGGCACCACCCGAGCCAGCTACCGCGTTCTCTGCCACCACCTCTGGCCTCCGAAGACTGGCATCTCTGTCTTCTAACATTTTCAGGAATGCTTCTTGTTGTTTTTCCATGGCCGATGTTACCATTTGCATAACACTGGCCACCATGTCAGCTTGCGGGTTTGCATCCTGAATGACCGGATTTGAGGATGCTAGTTCCACTCTAGGTATGATTTCCTCTGGTCCGGTAAATATCGGCGGCATGCTGGGAGGAACCACATTTGCCACTCGAACCACGGGGTTCGGGTTAGATGAAATATCCTCAAGCATCTCTCCCTCGTTCAGTGGGCGACTCCGAGTATTTACCATTTCGGATCTGCCACACAAGAAGTAAGGAAATGGAAATAAGCAACACTAAAATACACAAGAAACATACTCGTACGGTCCATTGATCATCATAATCATAGTAATTCAAGTACGTTCACGTAATCATATATTCATAACAACAATAGTTAATTGAAATTATGAACATACACTACATAAAAAATCTCGCTACCACTTTTACAATTCTCAACGACGTAGTTTCTGTCGACTCTAGGGTCGTCCCATCTTAGAAATTCTACCCAAAGCTCACAGTTCATAGCTTAATAATCTAAGCTTAAGTCTAGGCATCGTGTCTACATACCTAGTTCACTTAAACTAGAGCTCTGATACCAACTTGTAACACCCTAAAATTTCAAGGTAAAATAAACTTAAAATTTCTGCAATATAACGCCTAAAATAAGGCGAATCCAAAACCTGTAAACGTGTCGACTAAAACCCAAAAGAGACGGGGTAGTTCTATAATGAAGTAGCGGAATAATTAAGACATATACATGACAACCTATTTAATCTAGAACAATTAACAACTAGATTAGGGTGGGTGTCACTATGACTTCAAAAGCGCTCTTTCTCAATTCCCAAAAATGCCCGGTCCAAGGAGGAATCCTAGGCGCGATCCCGACAGATCAAGACATCCTACTCGCACCGCTAACGGAACCTGTGAACCATTTAAACATGAACACAAGTGTTAGAACGGAGTCTATTGGTTGTTATGTCGATACCAATTATGATGTAAACAAGAACAATAATTAAATGTTACCGGCTCCCAATGCATTGAGGTCAATGCCAAACCTCCCAATAGGGACATTGTAATTTCCTGTACAAATAATACACAAATATCTTCCATATAAAGCGGGGTAACCCGCGATCTAGATTGGATTTCACCGTCCAGCCCGGTTCTATTTCCCATGCCACGCCGGACATCACAATCCTCAAACCCTCTCTGCCTCTAGTGCTTACCCCGTCGGGTTACACCTCAAGGTCTTACAGGCAAGGGTGCCTATCCAATCTAGCCGAGTGTACAACTAAGGTTCTAGCGGCGCGACCGCCAAGAAGCTTTAGTGGGTCTTTAGATGTGAGCTTGGGAGCTTTTTGGGATGCCATTATAGAAGACGATTATTTTGGAAGTAGATGACAACCGATTGTAATCTTATTTCTTGTGTAGATCCTAGATTAGGAGGTTGTCATCTCTCAATGTTTATTTTTACAAACTTGTAATTAAACAGACATTTATTACCCCTTTTGTTGGATGAGCTTATGCTTTGGCATTAAATTGATTACTATATTTCCATTTTCTGGAAATTTTTGTTTGTCCCATTTTTGGGGTGTTACACGTTAACCTCAACTTCTCACACAATCCTTATATATATATATATATATATATATATATATATATATATATATATATATATATATATATATATATATATATTAATCATGTAAGAATAAAAAAAAAGGTTGAGAACCGTGAGAACCGATCTAAGTCATAATTTGGTTTTGATCCTATGGTTTTAATTAAAAGTTGTTTCACCATATGAAAAGGGCATAGTCGTCATTTTGGTAACAGAGATTCATCAGATGAAACACATACTATTTCACCTCATGAAATAAAAACAAAATTTTCATAAATATGATATTTCACCTAATGAAATTTAAACATAATGTTCTTATATATGTTATTCCACCATATGAAATCAAACACAATTTTTATCAGTAATCTATTTCACCTCATGAAATCAAAGACAAGTTCCGTCTACATGTAATTTACACCTCAAGAAATTAAACATAATTTTGAACAAAATCAGAAACCCATCTAGTATGGTAATAGTTTGTTAGATCATCTAAACCGTCTTCGTCGCATTCTAATCCACCGAAGATAAATCTATCTTCCCTCGCATTCTAATCCACCGGAGATGAATCTATCTTCCCCCGCCGATCCTCTCAGAAAAATTGAGAGATCAAAGAGACGTCTCAATCGTGACTTTGGCACCGTCTTCTCGTACTCGAAATACTCCAAACTCGTGGAATCAATTGGTTGGATCTTCATTGTCAAACGCACATCAATGAACTTTTACCCGATTATTAGAGTTTAAACTCCATCTAGAACAGGCTAAGTAATTTTAACCTCAAGTTTTCAAAAACAATAGCTAATCTAATCAACTATTACGATACTACAAAATCAAATACAAAATTTAGATCGTAGCAGGAGTTAAAACATCGCACAATAGTCTATCATCATAAGAAGAAATTTGGAAGAAGGTGAAGTTGACGGTGTCGTTGGAGATCAAAAAGATTAGAAACTAAACAGAGTCGGCGACGATCTTGGGATTCTTTGGTTTGAAGACGAGGAGGTAGATGATGGTGACAACTACGTACAGATTTGAGGGTTTCGTACAAATCTGGATCTCAAACGCCTTCACCTCCATCAAATCCATCGTCGAAATTTTCCATCTCGAGGAAATCAATAAAAACAGGGTATTATAGCGTAAAAGGAAGGCAGAGATTTCTCCAAACTAGTTAAGAAATCGTCGCCGCTAGCGACAGAGCGAATTTCAGCAACTGTTTGAATCGAAGCCCGAGTTTGACCACCACAACCGCCTCATATACCTTTGGTTCACCGAACGTTTTCGAAAACGCTTTGTTGGTTTTACCGATCATCGGATTATCTCGTTGGAAAGCCAGTGGCGGTGGTGTTCGGATTCTTTTTTGGATTTGATTTCGAAGAGTTGTGGTTGGTGACCGTGTTGATGGAATGATGACATATGGGGAGAATATGAGGACGTGAAAGTTGGTTTTGAGATCTTAAATTACAAGTTTACCCTTAAAGTTTTCAAAATTTCCACTAATATTACAAAAAATGCCACTATGTTTAATAACTTTTGATCAAAACTCTTTAATAATTGAGATTAGTCCCCACAGTCCTTAACTTTTTTACGGTTCTCATTTGATTATTGTCATATATATATATATATATATATAATACTTTTTCATTCATTTTTTTAACCACATTTTTCCACAATATAAGTATTATATAAACCAGGTAAAGATATGTGTTAATAAATATAACAATAAGTGTCGAATGTTAAAGAGAATAAAATAATTTTTCTTTGTTCAAATTTAACAAGTTATTTTCTCATATTTTTGTCGCTAATTAAAAAACTTAACAATGGTTGGGTTCCAGTGAAAAGTTGAGTTAACGATGAGAAGCGTGAGAAGTGGTTATCGACCGTTGGATGAGAAATTGACGCACATTAGGATGAGATGCACCGCGATATACCATATCAATTTCCTTCTAAGCCACAATTCATGGAAGGACTTGAGATTAAAAGATGTCAACGATTCAGATCAACTTCTCACACGATCCTTCGTCAAGTTACCAATTGATGATATATTAACTTTTTTGCCATCGGTTTCGTTCATTGATGTAATTATGGATGCTTAAAATATATATATTCTTGTGTTCTCAATCTTTTCAGTATTCTCATTTTGATCCTGAAAAATTAAAAGATAGTATACCATCTTTTAAAGTTTGACTAAGGTGCCGTTTGTTTTTTAAGAGGTCTAAAGTCTGAAGTCTTATTTTAGTTATGATTAATAAGAGGTGGTGTGTAAAAAGGTCTGAATGATTCATACTTAAGAGTCATTAAGAGATTTTTAGAAAAAAACAAACAACCCCTAAATCTCATTATACTTTTTCAATTTACACCTACTACCATTATTACCATTTGTATATTTTTAAAGGTAGTCCATTATTACAATTTACATGTCTATTAAATTATTATTGATAATTTCTATTTTCCTAGAAAGATAGTGCATATCCGTGTCCCTTTTTTGGCCTTAATTCATATTTTAGGTAACATATTTTTAAAATATTCATTTTGGTACCTAAGATGTAAAGTTTCAAACATTTAAGTATCTGAGTAACCGGTTACCGTGCTGATGTGCCGAGTGATGTGACATCCAACTCAATATTATTTGTTGACATGACTAATGTCATGGATTTTTAAATCTAAATTAGTTTTAAATTTATCCCCCGTCTTGATATATCAATTTTATAAATATATAAGTTACAAAGAATTATAATATATAAATTTTAATAAAATAAATAAATTTATTACTAATTTGAGATTAAAAATTCATATTAGTAACCTCATCAGCAAATAATATTGAGTTGGATGTCATATTACTCCCCACATCAGGATAGTAACCAGTTAATGCTTAAACCGGTTACTCAGATACTTAAATATTTGAAACTTCACATTTTATGTACCAAATTAAAACTACCTTAACCAAAATAGGAATTAAGACAAAGTATGTTACCTTTTCATGTAATTTGCTATTTTTTTAATAGATATTTAAATTAATGAAATTGAACAATTTTATACAACTATTTTTTTCTAGAAATACCTCGTGTCCTTGACCCATTCAAAACTTTTTATTATATAATGTAATAAAAGGAAATTTGTTAAATGAAAACCCAAAAATACAATAAAATCAAGTCTTAGGTGCCGTTTGTTTTTTAAGAGGTCTAAAGTCTGAAGTCTTATTTTAGTTATGATTAATAAGAGGTGGTGTGTAAAAAGGTCTGAACGATTCAGACTTAAGAGCCATTAAGAGGTTTTTTAAAAAAAAAACAACCCCTTAATGTACTTGACCATCAAAAATGTTATGTTCATTAAAAGAACAAGAAAAAAATCAAAGAAAATTAAAAAATAAATTGAATCCATCAATCAACAATAACGTTCCTATGTCTCTTTTTTTTTTGAACGACAAGTTAACACACACACGTTCCCGGGGTATCCGGGCTCGCACTTAAGGGCGCCACCCGACTAATCTCCGTCGACCACGACCCATCCCAATTGAAGGTACCACTAAGTGGCAAACCCATGATCTGGATATCGCCACATGCTCTCCACAAGGTTCGAACCCGGGTAGTCAGGGATACCATCCACTGACCCCCCCAAGAATGTTCCTATGTCTCTTTTGTTGTCTTCGGTTTGTGTTTTTTAATAGAAAGTAGTCTCAAGTATGTACAAAGACCAAAAATATATACATTCCAAGAAACAATATTTTTTTAAACTCAAGGGATTGTTTGGTTCTTAGGGCGTTTGGTTCACAGAACGGAATTTGATGGAATTGGAATATATCAAAGGAATTTGACTTTGAAGGAATTAGACAGAAATTTGATGAAATTTGACCACGTGTTTGGTTGGTAGGAATTGGATGGAATTCATTTCTTTCACTTTAGGCAAGGAATGATAAATTCCTTGATTTGTGGAATTTAATGGAATTCAAAGAATTCCATCATGATCAATATGTGAACCAAATAAAGGAAGTGAAATTTGGTCAAATGAATTATCCATTCCAATTCCTTCAAAATTCATGAACCAAACACCCCTTAGAGTTTGAATCTCAAGGGATTGTTTGGTTCTTAGAGTTTGAAGGAATTTGACAGAACTGGAATGAGACCAAATTCCTTGATGATATTTGGTTTACAAAGTGAAGTGGTTGGATTCCGTCGAATTCTATGGTTGAGTGATTTGATCATTCCTTGTCATAAGTGAATGATTTGAATTCCAATTCATGAAAAATGTAATAGATTTTATAATTTGGTTTTAAAAAAGACAAAAATAACCTTTTATATCCAATTTAACCAACATCACCACCCCTACCCCACCCTCACCATTCCCACTACCCTCACCACCCTCGACACCAACATCTCCACACCACCGTTGTTGCTATCACCACCATTGCAATTAATGATCATTCCAACCCCCCCCCCCATCGCCCCGCCAACCCCAACCAACCTTCATTGTCGTCGCCACATCGTTGCCATAACCGTCACTCCACCCCACCATCCCCACAAGGCCACCACCCCACCCACCATGACATATACTAATTCTAATTCTTTTACGATATTCCATTCCAATTCATACGAATCAAACACATGGTCAAATTCTACTTCAGTTCCTTCAAAGTCAAATTCCTTTGATGGATCCCAATTCCACCAAATTTTGTTATGTGAACCAAACACCCCCTAAGCCTATTAAGGTTCAGGGGGTTGTAGTGGAATTCCATCTTCCTTGGGTTCGAATCTAGACGTTCTCAAAGCCCTTGTAGCAATGTAGGTTTATTTGTGATAACTCCAGACCATTCATGATCATCCTAGGGGATCAATAGATGGCCCAAATACAAATGGTTGCCTAAACAAAAGACTACTAATACATACATATTGTAGCATTCTCACATAGAGTGTCATCACTTTTATTGATCATTTTTGCAACATCAGTAGAAAACTTCATCCAAAAAACACTTTTGCAAAAACAATATAGTGTGGCAACTACATACATCATTGTGAATGAGGTGTTTTGACGCAACGAGGATAATTGTGGAAGGGATCGACAAGCGTCAAATCCAAAGGATAAACAGGTCTACAAGCGTAGAACCCAGAAAATAAGAGAAAACTCTTAAATCTAGAGATGAAACTCTAAATATAATTTTATTGATCAATAATAAACTCTAATTAACAAGGAAAACAATAAACCTATTTATAGCTAAACTAATTCAAATATAACTATGAAAATAAATCTATTCTATTCTAAACCAACTATAAAAGTAATTAAATAATGAATAAAAGGAAACTAAATAATAATCCTAATAATAATTAAAGTTAACAATAATTATCCTAAGTTTAAATAATTAAAATAAGGAAATATGTTTTCGAGAGTTGTCCCGAGAGTTAAGTGTCGGTGAAACTCTCGGTACCTTCTGCCTTGATTATCGAGACTTGTCCCGAGAGTTAAGTCTCGGTGAAACTTTCGGTAGCTTCTGTTGTTGGCACTGCACATTCTCGTAGGCACCGGTACTTGTACAGGGACTTAGGTCTTGGTGTAACTACCGGTAGGGGTTGTTTGCTCCTTTTTCGATGCCAAATTCCGAGCCTTCTTTGAGCTCGTTTTCTTCTTTTCCAAAGATAGAAGAAACACCTTGATAGCTCTTTGAAAAGAACTCGACCTCGAGTTCACTTGAAAAATGTAACACCTTAAAAATAGCGATAACAAAAATTTCCGAAAAATGGAAATGTGGTATATAAATTGCCATAGCAAGAGCATCCCAAAAATGGGGAAATAATTAAACTTGTTAATCACAATTGTAATGTAACAGAAATAAACAACAACTAACTAATCTAATTCCTAAAACAGAAAAGAGATTACAAAAAGGGTTGTCTAAGTCCAAACAATGTCTTCACAAAAATGCATCCCAAGCACTTTCCCCCAAGGACCGACTAGGCCTGCTTAGAAACGGCACCGCTAGAACCTGAGATACACATCGACACCAAACAAGTGTTAGGCCAAAAAGCCTAGTGAGTTTGCAAAAGTAATAACATATAATAGCAATTGCAATTCTTATCAGCAGTTAACCAAAGTTCATTAAATGTGGAGTCAATAGGGGAGACTCATAGCACTAATCAAGTTCCACCCAAAGAGTCGATATACCTTGATGCCAACTACTAAGAGTGACATCCAAAAGGCCTGGCACACCCGAGGACTTGGCATTACCCCGGATGGCGGAGGTCTAGGCACATACCATCACGGTGGCACCCAAGACTACATCCTCCTAGTGTCTACTGACTTGGTTCGTCCAACATAATTTATAGGAGGTCTTGAGGCATATTTCAACCAAGAACATTTATATACCAACCATGGGTACAATGTTACCATCCTAATCAACATAAAGTCCAAAGTGAAACTCATATGACAATCATTCTCATCATGTAGGTATTACATCACCAAAAAGGTGACCCAAGTAGCATTCCACATATTACCAACATAGGTATACATTAAATCATGGCAAGCTACACATATACATATTTCCATGAAGAAACCTCAAATACTTAGATATTTAGAGACGAATATTTCAAGTAAAGATGCAATAATATCAAGTAGGAGTTTATGATGTCTGTCTAGTTTTAACAAAAGTTTAGTAAACTCACAATCTAGGTTTTTGGACCAAAACCTAGAAAATAGGAAACCCTAGCTTGAAGAGGTTGAACTTGGAGAGGGAAGGTTGAACTTGATGAACCCTAGTAAATGCTCCATTGAGATGAGTAAATGCAAGAACCAAGGATCCAACTACCAAATCTTGTTGGTATTAATGAAGTTTAGGGTTTAGA
The DNA here is from genome assembly GCA_954870635.1 of Arctium minus. NCBI lineage: Eukaryota > Viridiplantae > Streptophyta > Magnoliopsida > Asterales > Asteraceae > Arctium > Arctium minus. The sequence continues at coordinate 15,573,255 of OX941080.1, forward strand.
GAGGAAAGGGTAGGTTTTTGGAGCTCTAAAATCGCCAAAGAAATCAGTGGGAAATGATAAATGAAGTTAGAAATCGGGCAAGGATTTTATTTAAGCTTCAGACCCCGACGACAATAGTACCCGTGGCACTGTCGCGAATCACAATCGCGCCACAACTCGACCCCGCGGTACAATCCCCGCGATAGTGACCTGCGATAGTGACAATGTCACTATCACGCGGTCACAGTCGCCCCCACCCCAAAACTTACGGTACATCCGTCGCGATAGTGACCGGCGATAGTACCCTTGGCACTATCGCATGGCACTATCGCACCACACTGCCAACAACCCGAAAACTTGATTTAAAACGATAACGAGCGCGAGGTTAGACATTTCAATAAATATACAACTCAATTAATATTATAAGAAACCCATGCACATATAAAGAACTTAAATTACTCAAATAATACACTTAATAGGATAAAAGGAGTAAATACTTACCTTTAGGTTTTCCGGGTATTACAAAAAATATCTTCATCCGACTCGTAGAACATTTGTTTCTTCACGATGCTTGGATTCACAACTTGATCTTCAGAACTCGCAAAGTTTGACCAATCTTCAAATCTCCAAAGATGTTTTCGTGGTTGTTTCCATATAAGTGATACTTTATCCAACTCGAAAGGGGTAGAAGCGACAAGATTTTTAGTAGGAACTGTTTCAATTTGATTTGAAACCTTACGTGTTGAAATAATGGAAACATCATATTCGGGCTCAACCTTCTTGACGTCTTGTGACAAAAGTTTTGTTGGCTCGAGATTGTCCTTAATCGGTTCACTTTGGGTTTCTTCGATGGTCGGCCCGAGATCTGGTTCAAACACTTTGGTCTCGGTAATGATTTCTAGTTGTGGCTCGATGACGACGAGGTTGACTTTCTCTTATAATTTTCCTGGAAATAATTCGTCTTTTTCGGGTGGTTTTTTCAATGCGGTGGTTGATTGATTAGCAAAGAAACTGAACCCATAATACGGTTATAGTTATTGCTTTTCTTGTCGGTGCTTTCCTCGAACTTGTTAACCGGTGCTATGGCGATCTTTAGGTCGCTCCAACGGAATATCACAATGTTGTCTCGACCCTTGTAAGTGACATTATTATCGAATTGCCACGATCGACCCAATAGAATGTGGCAAACATCCATATCAAGGACATCACATAATACCTCTTCTCGATAGTGTTTGCCAATTAAGATGGGTACCCGACAAGTTTGTGTGACTCTAACTTGAAAACCGTTCTTGACCCACCCAAGAGAATAATAAGCTTCACGGGGTTGAGTGGGTAGATTAAAGTAATCGACCAGTTTCCGGGACACAAGGTTCTCACAACTTCTGTTATCGATAACTAGGTTACATACCTTTTTGTGCACCGAACAATGCGATCGAAAAAGATTTTCGTGATGGCTTTCTTCCTTTGACGAAAGAAGTATTCGTCGGAGCACGGTATTGATCTTTTCTTGGAGGTATTCTTCCTCCTCCTCTTTGGATTCGAAACTCGAGAGATCGACCTGATTACGGTTGCCATTGCATGGCGCCATAACCGGTCCTTCAAACCTGTTTCTTCTCCGACGGTTGTCGTTGACGATGTTGGGTTGAAGCCTGTTAACAACCGCTGTCAGATTAGGGATTGCCGCGGTAAAGGCCACGTTCAACTCGGCTAAATCTACTTTGGTAGCGGGTTATTGATCTGTCACGTTAGTGAAAAGACAGGAGAATCCTGCTCTGATACCAACTAACGCAGTAGGAATATGCGGAAGGATTGACAAGCGTCAAATCCAAAGGATAAACGAGTCTACAAGCGTAGAACCCAGAAAATAAGAGAAAACTCTTAAATCTAGAGATGAAACTCTAAATATAATTTTATTGATCAATAATAAACTCTAATTAACAAAGAAAACAATAAACCTATTTATAGTTAAACTAATTCAGATATAACTATGGAAATAAATCTATTCTATTCTAAACCAACTATAAAAGTAATTAAATAATGAATAAAAGGAAACTAAATAATAATCCTAATAATAATTAAAGCTAAAAATAATTATCCTAAGTTTAAATAATTAAAATAAGGAAATATGTTTTCGAGAGTTGTCCCGAGAGTTAAGTGTCGATGAAACTCTCAGTACCTTCTGCCTTGATTACCGAGACTTGTCCCGAGAGTTAAGTCTCGGTGAAACTTTCGGTAGCTTCTGTTGTTGGCGCTGCATATTCTCTTAGCCACCGGTACTTGTACCGGGACTTAGGTCTTGGTGTAACTACCGGTAGGGGCTGTTTGCTCCTTTTTCGATGCCAAATTCTGAGCCTTCTTTAAACTCGTTTTCTTCTTTTCCAAAGATAGAAGAAACACCTTGATAACTCTTTGAATTCTCCATGTATCATGTTTTAAAACAAATTATTTAGTCGTTTAAATGTATAGGATACTAACATATAAATTAAACGGAGATTAGTCGGGTGGCACCCTTAAGTGGGAGCCCGGATAGCCCGGGAACGTGTGTGTGTTAACTTGCCGTTAAAAAAAACATATAAATTAAACACTGAGTAAACTTCACTGTTGGTCCCTGATGTTTCGTACTTTATTTGAAAGTGGTACCTATACTTTAGTATCAAGAATAGTGGTCCCTGAGGTTTGGTATTTGCTCTGAAAGGAGGACCTCCTCACTAACCCCGTTAAAAAACTCAGTTAGTGGAAGGGGTATTTTGGTCATTTAGCTTGTTTCCCTCTCAAACCAACGAAACTAGCTAATTGATGTAGCTAGCCAACTCTTGGTATCCCATTCGGCCATTCCCATCACTACACTCACTGATACACTCATTGCTCACACAACAAATCGACTTGTGAACTGGGGAAATCTCGAAAGCAATGTCATCTTCTTCGTGGGTTTTAAGAAGGGAACTCCATGAAGGGTTTAGTCCAAAAGATGTTTATAGTAAGCATTTCCCTCTGTTTTTTGATACTGACATTGTCGATCATTTTTACAGTGAGACTAACCTTATTTACCTTCTATTTTGATCATAGATCTTTACCCAACACTGATAACAGCAAGAATCAACCATGGAGGTGTGTTTACACCATTTCCTGGAAGAAGATACATAAATGGTAAAACTGATTTAGTTGATTTGATTAACACTGATCACCTTTCTGTTCGACTATTTGACAAAATCATGATAACACTAGGGTACGAAATGAGAGATATAGTGCAGTACCATTTCTTGATTCCATCCAGTGACCTAGATACAGGGTTGAGAGATTTGATGACTGACCTGGATATTGCAAACCTGTTAAACTATGTCCCTTCCAACAAGTTAATAGATGTTTTCATAGAACATGGGAAAACAAATAATGCTGAAAACTTAGACTTAAATCAAAGTTCTGATCATTTTCACTTTAGCTTTGATCCTTTCATAGGGTTGGATTCTGGTTTACCAGAAGTGGGACATGGGGTTGATTTGAACCAGAGAGTTGATTCCAACAATGTGTTAGACTTGAACCAAGGATTAGGAGTGAACAATGTAAATGATGTGAACAATGTAAATAATGTGGGAGTTGATATGAATCAGGGAGACGGTAACTATGGGCAGTATATGTGGGATGAAGATCCATTGAACCAGGGAAGTGGCAACCATGGGGAACTTGAGAGGCATGATAGCAATGATCATGATTCATTTGATGGATTTGAAGCAGATATAGAAGATTATGTAGATACATCTGGAGAGTGGTTAGGTGTTAATTGTGGAGAAGACAGTGATACACTGCATGTGCAAGGTGACATTGACCCTTTTGAGGTAGACAATTTTGATTCTGTAGATGAGGATAAAGAGGGTAGTTATTGCCATCAAAATAGACATAGAGCAACTAAGGGACATGGGGTTGACTTTTACTTAGGCCAGGCATTTGGGAACAAAGATACAGTAAGGAATTTAATCGAGCAACATTCAATTGAGACTAGGAGGGACATCTTCAATCCAATTCCAACTTCACTTTTATCAGTGATAGGCAAAAGGTATGATTCTAACTTCACAAGCATATCATTTATCTGTGATTCCAACTACACTTTTACCAACTCCCTGTTAACTTGTGCATAACTTTTGATTTGCATATAGGGTATCATTCCAGCTATTCAGAGGTTGTTTCCCTCAGCTGAACATAGATACTGCCTTAGGCACATTCATGAGAATATGAAACTTCAATGGAGAGGTAAAGCATTCAAGGATTTGTTGTGGCAGTGTGCAACAGCTCCCACTGTCCCTCAATTTAGAACAACAATGGAGCACTTGAAAAGATTCAATTTGAGTTGTTATGAATGGTTGAACAAGATCCCCCCTCAACATTGGAGCAGGTCACACTTTACAGGTTAATGGCCATGAACCTTCTTCCATGTTTATTGTTTTGCACTTGTTTGAGATTCTTACAATTAATATGTCTTATGTTTGTTGATGAATATAGGTAGATGTCACTCTGATGTCCTCCTAAATAACATGTGTGAGGTGTTCAATAGGAAAATCATTGATGCTAGGGATAAACCAATACATTCTTGCTTGGAGTTCATAAGAGTGTATCTCATGAAGAAGATTGTGAATGTGTTAAAGGTAATTGATGTTTGTGATGGACCACTGACCCCAACTGCAAACAAAATCATGGACAGTGTCAAGAAAGAGGCAGTCAAATACCATGTGGTATATAATGGTGGAGATAGATACCAGGTATATTGCATTTTCATTCTTCAATCCATGTGGTATACTTGTGCATAAGCTAATAGATGTTTGTTTTCATAGGTGTCTGGACCTTGGCTAGACCAGTGCATAGTTGATGTTAGAGCAAAGACATGCTCTTGTAGGAGGTGGTAATTAACAGGAATTCCTTGCAAGCATGCTGTGGCTACCAACTGGAATATGGCAGTTAATGGCCATGATGCATTACCTGAAGATTGGGTGGATCCTTCATACAGGCTTAGCACATGGAAGGAGATGTATAGCTTCAAGGTTGAGCCAATAAATGGAAGTATGTTGTGGGATACATCTAGTTGTCCAACCAAATTGGTTCCACCAAAGCATCATAAACAAATTGGCAGACCAAGGAAGAAGAGAAAGAAGACAGTTGAGGAGGTGTTTGCGAAATCTGGGAGCAATGGAAAACTATCCAGGAAGGGGGCTACTGTGACTTGTGATAGGTGTAAGAATTAGGGACATAATTCAAGAACATGTAAGGACCAAGCAGGACCTTCACAGGGTAGGGCATGATATGGTTGATGTTTGTTTGGACAAGTAACTTATGGTTGATGGTTGATGTTTGTTTGTCCTCCTAAGTAACTTAGGTTATTGTTTGTTTAGGTCATATGGTTGATGTTGTTTGGACAAGTAACTTATGTAACAGGTTGTTGTTTGGGTTGGTAGTACTTTGTTTTGGCAATGTTTTGTTATGGACAAAGTACCATTTTGTTGGTAATGTTATGGACAAGTAACTTATGTTAATGGCAGTTAATGGTATGACAATGTTTTGGTTTCTATGTCCTGTGGTTTGTATAAGTTCATCTATACAATTTGGAATTCTACAAAGTATAATATGGAAATTGCAATTGATTGATAATGTTTTGGTTTCTATGTCCTGTGGTTTGTATGTACCCATATTTCAACACATTACATTAAAACTAACAAAACCAAATACAGAGTATGTGTCAAAAAGAAAATTGCAATTGATTGATAAACTAACAAAACCAAATACAGAGTATGTGTCAAAAAGGAAATTGATTGATAAACTAACAAAACCAAATACATGAGTTCATCCTTGCAATACATCCATTACATCATAAACTAACAAAACCAAATACATTAGTTCATCACTAACACATCCATTCTACATTGAGATTAACTAAAAATCCCAATTAGTTCAAAGAAATATACAAGAAAAACCCAAAATATAGCCAACTAAGAACCAACAGCAGCTGCAAATTCCAAAATTTTCTTTCTCTAACTTTGATACATTCTTCAAGTATGTTCTTTGACCTCAACAACCCAGGGATAACATCTACAGCCCGAGAACAAATTGGTGGATCAAACCACCCAAAAAAGGAACATTGGTGAATCTGTAAAAAGAAAAAAAAGGGAGAAACCATTCTTCACTCTGTTAAGAGCATAACATTCTTAGAGAAAGAAATGTAAGAAATTGAGAAAGGAAAAAAAACTGACCAATCTTGAACATGTGTAGAACCTACGGCCAGGGTTTGCATTTGTCCATGATGTTCTTAAAGTTGCTTGAACACCACAGTGACAAATCACCATTATCGAACCAAACCAATGTTTGTAAAAAATCGATCTTGGATAGATGAACTAGGGAATCGATCTTGGGTAGATGAACAGGGAACTCGATTTTGGGAAGAAGAAGAAACAAGAAGAAAAGAAAGAAGAAGTCGTTTATTTGATTTAAGGGAAACAAGCTAAATGACAAAAATACCCCTCCCACTAACTGAGTTTTTTAACGGGGTTAGTGAGGAGGTCCTCCTTTCAGAGCAAAAATCAAACCTCAGGAACCATTATTTGAGATATTGAAGTATATATACCACTTTCAAATAAAGTACGAAACATCAGGGACCAACAGTGAAGTTTACTCTTAAACACTCAAACATTTTTAACTTAATTGTACCGGAGAAAGTAGCTCCTACATTAATTTTCAACGGTCTCATTGGGTAGGTTGGTCTATTTGGGCCTACTATTTTTCCAACCCAATCATATTAGTCTGTAAAATTTAAGAATATAACTAGGGTTGTAAGTGAATCGAACGAACACGAATCATAACGAAATAAATTTTTTATGTTCATGTTCGTTCGTTAAAAAATACACCTGTTCGTGTTTGTTTATGTTCGTTCATTAAGAGATAAACGAACGAAAATAAATGAGCAAAAAATAACCACCGTTACTCATCATTTCGTTCGTAAAAAATAACATAACAAAATAAAAAACTGGTAAACTTAGGAAGTATAAAAAGGGAGCTCTAAAAAAATTAATTTAATTAATGATTTTACATATGAATGTCATAATATATAAATATATTTATATATGTAATTAAACATAAACAAACGTAAACGAACATAAATGAACGAACGAGACCATTGTTCATGTTCGTTCATTTAAGTAAACAAACAAAAAAAATGTGTTTATGGTCGTTCATTTATCAAATAGACGAGCATAAACGAACTTCCCGTCGAACAATTAACGAATGATTCGCTAAACGTTCGATTCATCAACCTTATTTTTTGGGTTGACTTTTGCCAACCTTGTTTATTCATGTTCAAAACATAAATTTAGATATTTTCAATATAAAATTCCATTAACTTTTTATTATCGATCTATAATAAAACCTTTGACATATAACTCAGTTGGCAAAGAAGCACTGCAATTTTGACCAAATACAAGATATATTTGGGTTTCGATCCTAGTCCCCTTACTAGCGTCAGCCACTGAGTGAGCAAAAAAAAAACCCTTACACTGGTGCCTTTAAAGACGGTTTAATGTGGGACCAGTTAGGATTGTCGATAATCAACTTTATATCCAAATATATAATAAAAATTTATATGTTAGCATTGTATTTATATGCACTAGGGATGAGCTCGGGACCGGACCGGGACCGAACCGGTTGGTACCAAATTTTTTTGGGACTATAAAGTCGGTTTCGGTTTCGGGACTAGAAAGTCGGTACTAGGACCATTTAGGACCGAAAATACGAAAACATATCAAATGTGTATCAAAATCAACCGCAAACCAAAATATCTTCATAATATTTCAAATCTGTATCAAAAATAAAAGTTCAATAATATACATTTTTCATATCTTCGATTTTTTTATGGTGTATGAAGGGTCTGATTTTTTGATGGTTATAAAAAAAACTGGAGAAGATATGGTAACTTATGGAGAAGGTTTGGTTAGTTTAGAAGATGATATATCTTGACTAGGAAAAGATAAAGTTAGTTTAAGAATTTAAAAAGTCAATTTCCCTTAATATTCCGGTTCGGGTTCGGTTGTTTTGGGGAAATACCGGTATCGAATCCCGAATACCAAAATTTTCGAAATATTGGAACCGATAACCGAACCGATTAAATGGTACTGATTCGGTTTGGGAAAATGACCGTAGAAGCTCATCCCTATTATACACAATGTAGTTTTTTTTAAAGAAATACACAATGTAGTTAGTATATGACTTTAAGGGGCTGTTTCGTTGGTTTTCCATTAAGTTCTGTATGGATAAAGTTGTCTGTGTGGATTAATCTGTCTGTATAGATTTAGAAGATTTTTATTTGAGAGAGTTTTTTCATAGATGGAAGGGACGTGTTTTTTAATGAGAGGGACTGGTTTGGAAAAAACTTGACTTTCTGCATAAAGTTCCTCCTTGAAATCTTATTGAATAAGCCACTTTCTATATCATTAAGCCACTATCAAACAGTCATATATAGCTGACTGAATAAGTTGTAAGTCTTATTAAGCTCGTTAAGCTGCTAACAAAGAGTCCCTAACTCAATTTATGGCTTGGCATCCGTTTTTAAAGGGAAAAAGATGGACTTTTGTGACATATGCCTCCAAATTATTATTCAATGGTGGAACCCACCAAACTCAATTTATGCCTTAAATCAATTCCCAAAGTTCAACTCCTCCCATCCCATGCCTATAATAATATATGCTTCCTTCTACACAAATCTCTTAGCTTTTCTCCAATTCTTCAATCTTTTTCTCCACACCTCTCATGGATTCATCTTCCCAAATCCAACCCACAAACAAAAAGCTAAAACTCTCACTTAACAACGAAGACGATGAAGATCATCACACGATTCATGAAGAATATTTCGGATTGAAGGATTTACCCAATGATGTAATCCTAAATATACTCATCAAGCTCCCGATTTCATCCCTGATTCAGTTCCGGTTAGTTTGCAAGCCATGGAAACTTCTGTCGATCCACCCTGACCTTCACCGGCTCCACCAATCTGCGGCGGCGAACGACGACCCGACGTTGCTGTTCCACTCCGATTACCCGATCCGTAACCACCTCTCGTTTGTCGAATTATCATCCGATTGTGATCGTGACGATGATTGCAAGATTGTAAGAAAGATTTACACTCCGTTTTCCGGGTCCATGCCGGAATTCAACGTCGTCGGGTCATGTAACGGGTTGTTATGCTTATCGGATTCTCTTTACGGGGAACCCGTTTTCTTATTCAACCCGTTTTCCATGGATTATCTGGAGCTACCCAAATCTAAACAGTTTCAGGAACAGGAGGTTCTTTTCGGGTTCGGGTTTCATCCGGATTCAAACGAGTATAAGGTTGTCAAGATTGTGTATTACAGAACCTGGCAGGGACGACGTCGTATCATCCGAAAGAACCGGAATTACCCGAAATCCGAGGTTCAAATTCTCACCATTTCGAAGCAAATTGATGATAAGAGTTGTTCATGGAGGTGCCTTGGGAAAGTGCCTTACTTGCTTGACAAACAAGCAACAGAAGGTCCTGTAGTAAACGGGAGGATCCATTGGGTGAGTCGACCCGGCCGGATCACCGGTGTTCCGGGTCGAGCGATCGTTTCGTTTGATTTAAAAGACGAGTTGTTCAAAGTGGTGGCGAAGCCGAGTCATGCGGTCGTTAACCGTGGCAACAACTATCATTTGGCCGCTATCAAAGGGTGTTTAGCGGTGGTGATTTCGTGTGGGTATGGGAAGTTGGAGATTTGGGTGATGAAGGAATACGATCGTAAGGAATCTTGGGTGAAGGAGTTCGTCATCCATGGAGCGTTTCCGGCAAAAGTGGTGAGCCACGAGCATCGAGATTATGGGATTTGGAGGTGGCGTTCGGGTGGGAGGATGGTTCGGGTTCTTTGTGTTTTGAAGAATGGTGAGATCTTGATGGAATACAGAGGAGGGAGTTTGGTTAAATATGATCCTAAATGGAAAGAGTTTAAAGACGTCGTCTTTAATCGAATGCCGAAGTTGTTTCGGACGATTGTTCACGTTGGTACCCTCAATTGGGTTCGATAACTCAAACTAGACGTCGAAAAACACACAAATATGTAGATGTTTTTGAGGTTAGAAAGATTGCATTCTAAAGTGTTCACTTGTGTACAACACTAGTTTCCTGAATCTGAAACTGGCAGATATTCATATACATTCACACTTATTCACAATCTATTATGATTCGATAACTTGTACAAGCTTATCGATGAATCTACAAAAGAAACTACTTTTTGTAGCTTCATAACTCTTGTAACAATCTAATCTCTGTCTTTCTTTATTTACAATCAATCTAGAACATGTACATTTGAACTTGAAATCTGTTCGAGTGCCGTGATATCGCGTGAGATGAAGTCTTCGATCGCCCATTGGCTCATGTTTTCCGTTATTCTGCTGTTAGCTTTCTTATACAAACGATTACATACGGATTGCCTTGTATGTTTTGGTTCGTTCCATTGTTCGTAATTAGTTCTTCAGCAAATGATTACATATGGATTCCTGTATGTATAGTTTAACTTATCATCAGAATTCGAAACTATTAGAAGTGGAAAAAAATTGATGGAAAACCAGATTGGGTAAAGAGGTTACCATAGCAAGGAACAACAATGGTGTATGGTGATGCTGCTAAATGCTAATGATGACAGAAACCAACCAGCCATTTTAACCAGACTGTTTAGGCCGTTAATCATGGTTAAGTTAGTTCAGCACATACCAGCATAGGCGATATGTTACCACTTGTAGCGTCTTAACCGGACTCAAAGAAGCAGGCTGCAGCCGTGTACAGTTGTTCCTCCTCGAACGGTTTTGAGACATATCCGTCCATCCCACACTTCATGCATTTTTCATCGGTCGCTTGAATGACATCCGCTGTCATTGCTAAAATGGGCGTGTGCCAATGAGTTACATTTGCGAACATCTCGACTGATACTTCACTAGATTGGATTTCTGAATTAACCTTGTTCTCTAGACTGCGAATCTGTCTCGTAGCTTCGAACCTAACAAGTTGAGATAATGCTAGATTTTAGCACATATAAGACTAGTAAACCATCCCAAACAAGCCCAGTATATCCCACCTGAAGGTGGGGTCTAGGGAAAGTGAGATGTACGCAGATCTGACCTCTACCCTAAATAGTAGAGCAGGTGTTTCTATGAAGACCCCCGACTTGTGCAAGGAGAGCCGAAAAAAGGATAAAGTTCACGCAAAAAAAATGCAGGAAAAAAACATAAAACGATCATTCGAAAAAGAACTTGAAAACACTAATGGCAGTGCTAAATCTTGAAAAACGAGTTAGAAGTAAGCAATAAAATTCAAAACATAGAAACGGAAGCGGGTATAAAGAAAAGTAACCAAGGTAGGAAGGACTACACAGCCTGGCCTAACCTAGGATTTAGGGGGCTTAACTGCCAGCTCAGTGTTGTTTGGTTGGTTTTCCATTAAGTTCTGTATGGATAAAGTTGTCTCTGTAGATTAATTTGTCTTATATAGATTGAGAAGGTTTTTTGTTTGGAAGGGTTTTTTCATAGATGGAAAGAGCGTGTTTTTTAACTAGGAGAGACAGGTCCAGAAAAAACTTTGCATTCTGCATAAAGCTCCCCCATAGAAGCTTACTGAATAAGCCATTTTCTATATCATTAAGCCACTACCAAACAGTCATGTATAGCTGACTGAATAAGCTATGAGTCCTATTAAACTCATTAAGCTGCTAACAAACAGTCCCTAACCCTCCCATCTAGACTAGCTACAGATCCCCACCTCTAGTCTGCTACCTTAATCTTGCGTCTCCAATAACTGCTATCAGAGGTCATGTATAAGACAGTGTGGATGCTAAACTTGGGAGTTAGAATGTCGTGCTTTTTAGGGAAATCAAGATTAGAAATTTCATTCTTAAACCGAAATGTAAAGATATTTGAAACTGAAACAATGGGGCGAGTTGGTTACCCGTCCATTTCTGGCATTTGGAGATCCATGAAACAGGCGTCAAAGAAATGAGGCGGCTTAAGCATTTCTAATGCGGCCTTCCCGCTATCTACACAGGTGACGATAGCTCCATACTTCTTTAAAGCACCTTCCGCCACTCTTCTGTTCACGACGTTATCATCCACCACCAATATTTTCTTGTCACGTAGCAGAGTCCCAAGAGTCGGTGGTTTTCTTCTCGTCACTTGTGTCCTATCTTCGGTTATAAGAGTTTCTTGAAAACAAGATATCAAGACGCTAAATCTAAGAGGCTTCACGAGAACATCAGACACCAAATTAGCTGATTTGAGTTCATCGTGTCTAACAGGACTTGTAGAGTTGGCCAAGAGAAATATTTTTGGTGCGATCCCCGCTAGATTGGTGCTATCAGACTCATGACCATAAACTTCTTCGTCTATGAGGATCATGTCAAGATGAACTGAATCACTGCAGGATAAGTGACCAACGATTGTTAATAACGTCATTAGATACACTGCAATTTGTAAAAAATAAATGTACCTTGATACGTAAGATTGTGCAGAATACAAACTAGATGTTATCTTGACAAAGATTCCCATTCTTTGAAGATGGTATCGTGTGACTTCAGCTCGTATACTTTTATGATCAATCACGAGTGCTCTTAGTCCGCGAAATTCTGATATGGATGGATAATACTGTTGCTGCAGTATCGTATCGAGAGAACTTGTTTCCTTTTTCATGAAAACCATTGTGAACGAGAACGCACTTCCAGTACCAGGTTCACTAACGAAACCGATCTCTCCATCCATAAGACCAACCAATCTTTTACTAATGCTTAATCCAATCCCAGTTCCGCCGTATGTTCGTGATGTCGAACTGTCCGCCTGCATAAACGGCATGAATATACGGCTTTGTGCATCTTTCGGGATACCCACACCTGTATCTTCGACAGTTACCAAGATTTTGATATTTTCGGATTGATCTATAATCGAATCTGTGCCATTTAGTTTCTCAAAAGTTTCCCAACTTTTCATCCTGTCGACAACAGGAAGCCCACTTAAAGTGTTGTAAACAACGATTGAATTTGACGAGTTCTGAACAGAGGCTAGAGTCTTTTTAAGTACTTCATCCTTCATATCTAGCGGACGTCTGACTTCATCGGCTAGGTGCACAGATACAAATATGTGTCCTCTGTCGTGTGTGAACTGCAACCGAATAACGCGGAAGTTGAAACACGACTAAATGCATGAACTAGTAGTGTGCGTAAATAGTAATTATGGCAAGTGAAAGGGGCTAACTTTAAGTGAATTCGAAACGAGATTTGTAATTATCTGCCTGAGACGTCCAGGGTCTCCAACGACTACTTCAGGAAGTTGATCAGAAACATAAACCGCCAACTTCTCAACCACAAGAACAAAATACGTATCCTCGTTAGAATAGATATATAGTAGTAACTCTAATAACGCAATCAACCTTAAAAATAAGGAATTTACCTCGATACCCTTTTCTTGGGACTTGGTTGAAAATAACGATAAAACATTATCAAGAATGGTGCGTAGATCAAACGGGACTGCCTCAAGCTCAAGCTTTCCAGATTCAATCTTTGCTTGATCCAGAACCTCGTTGATCAACTTTATTAAATCTTTTCCGCTAGCGTGAGCAGTTTGTGCGAAATCTAATTGCTTTGCATTCAGATTTGTGTCCATCAGCATCTGCAGCATTCCTGTTATCCAAAACTTATCACTTGCTGAAGAAAAAACAGCAAGAAAGATTTAAACTAGAGGCATAGTTTATTACCTAAAACACCGTTCATTGGAGTCCTGATTTCATGTGAAACTGTTGCAAGAAACTAGAAAAGAGAGATGATATGTATATAAAGATGATAAAATGATAAATGTTGCAAAGGGAATGAATCTAAGAGCTCTAGCAAAGCATACCCACCTGAGATTTTGCCACATCTGCAGCTTCAGCGCGATGTTTAAGCTCCATCATCTCCTGATAATCACGTTCGACTGTATCAATTCTGTTTATAGCGGCATAGAAGATATGCCCAAGAAGCAAAACTATTATAAGCTGTCCAGATGCTGCTGCTATGGCTGTCCAAGGTGTAGAAGGCCTATTCTTGAACCTGATAAGAAATAAAATCCCATTATAGTTCCAAATATCCAAGCATACGCTAGAGAATACTTGGGTTTCATTTGTTTTTTAAGAGGTGTTGAACTATGAAGTCTTAGGTGGCGTTTGTATTTTAAGAGGTGTTGAAGTCTGAAGTTTGAAGTCTGATTTCACTTCTGAATTTTAAGAGGTGGTGCTGAAATCTGAAATCTAAATCAATAAGACTGTTTGTTTTTGTAAACTAACAAACGTCTGAGTATGTATAATTTGTCTATTTTATCCCTCAAAAATTCAACTTAAATACGTCAACTGAAGTGAGCATTGATGATTGAAGAACGGAACGAAAAAAAGAAACAAAAGAAGGATGCTGACAGATTTGCGAGGCTGTGGATTTTTAAATTAATCTCACACACCGAAGCCCCGATTTAAGCGATTCAAGATGTTTTGGAAAGTCAACACACAGATCTACAATCTTCGTGTTTTGCATTTTTGCAAATTCGGGGTGCATCTGGGCTAAAACTGATGTTGAAATCGAAAGAATGGTGTTGGACGGAAATAAGAGGAAATTTAAGAGATAGGGTTACCATTTTTTTTGTCTAGACCATATTAAGAGATAAGAGGCTCAAAAATAACTAAAAAACAAACGGTTTGAATTATAAAACGTCTAACCGAATCCGACATAAGTGGTGATTAAGAGCTTAAAATGAAAAAACAAACAAGGCCTTATTTTACTTCTTATTGATAAAAGGTGGTGCTGAAGTCTGAAAACAGAATCAATAAAACTATTTTGTTTTTGTAAACCAAATAAGAGGTGGTGTTGAAGTATGCAAAGGTTTCAGAAACGACCTGCAGCGCATTTCATGCCGCCGAGCAGGATCACCAAAGTCGAGGCTGCTAATGTGCAGTAGCCCCGTGTCAGTCTCGTTAGGACCATACATGTTAATATCTGCTGAAACGTTTGTGGTGTCGTAAACGTTTACAACGATGGTCTGTTTGCTAGCTAGCTGGTGTAAAAGCTTCTCGACTAGTGATGGGATATCATATGATGCACCCAGGTACCTGTTTTTCAAGAAAGGATCAAATTAGAAAACGGTTTGTCAATCTCCTAGTCCGGAAGATGGACGTGTGAGAATATGTGGAACCCCATTAGATTAAAGTCTAGCCGATGTGGGACTTCAACTGGAAGTTGGTAACAAGTTAAACTTACCCGACAGTGGCATTAATTCGTTGCTCCGGTGTAGCATCTTGAGGAATGTGAGTATTATAGACGGCAAAGGTAAGTACGACACCTAAATGGTTTGATTTCAAAAGCTTAAAAGGAGATGTCAAGACCCCCTTTCCGGATGCCCTTGCTCGCAAAATGTTTTCACGATCTTCCTAAAGGATTATGAAAGAGAAAATTGAGACACCGCAGTTAATTAAACAATGTCACAACAATAAAAAGGTTCCATTTATCATATAGCAACAAGGACCATGAAGTAAATAAGTAAAATTCTCAATGTTTTCATGAAGATACCTTTCCGGACATCATATCAATAGAGACGATATGAGCTACAGTTTCTTGAGACAAGATAACCGGAGCATATTCATCTTGAATAGGTGAAGGATCCAGTTTTTCCGGGTCACAATCTTGTGCCAATGTCTGATCTTCGGTTTCCATTTTCTTTATTGTCCAACCATGCTTTTTCTCAAATTTCTCCCTCTCGGAATGACGCACTCTCAAAGCATAGGCAACGCCACTAGTAAGTGGCCTCTCAAACGATGTTCTCTCGGTATATTCGCCAAAAGTTTTCTGTCAAATAGAAGAACCCTTTACTATGGTTAGATCAACTTTATGATGGATGGTACTCTTGTCATCTAGTTCAGTGAATTATAGAAATAGGGGCTGTGAACTGTAAATATTTTGAGAATCTGGAAACCAACTATTCATGCTTTATTCATAATGAATTCATGATTATTCTTCATGAATAATACATGAAATAGCTGGTTCACAGGTTCTCGAAATATTTATAGTCCTCATTTGAACTTTCCCCTATGGAAATATTACTTGATCGATAGCCGGAGGTTCTTTCCCATGATAAAAAGTGGAAACGAGAATAGCCAACGCATGAACATGATTCATGCTCACGTTGAACTGATCCTGCAGCATCCGTGCCCGCTCATCACACATGCTTGCTAGTGTTTCTTTCCTTCTAAAGCTAATGCCCGAGTTCAAGTACCAAAATAGCCAAATCGATACAGCCACACCAGCTAACACAAACAGAACTAGTAGCTTCTTCATCCACTTCCCAGCTCCCCTGGAGGAACCCTCTACTTTATCTTTCTTCAAACGCACCTTTCTTTTGCGATTTTTCCATAATCTTCTACGTAAACCAGAAATCGGGTAGCTCAGTCCCATTGCCAAAATGGCCCACAAGCAAACCCTCATGAAACAATACTGAAAATGGTCAAAGTGTTCTCTTACAAACTTTCCAAGTGCCACGGTTTGCATTGTATTCTGAAAACAATACCATAAAGAAATCAATTAAATACGATTTGTAGCTGAAAGGACATCAGATTTACCAGCATCCTACTAACCATCGTAGACTGGTTTCTAGTCCAAATTAGGCTTCAAATTCAACAAAAGTAAATGTCATAGATTTACCTCTGTAGTGCTTTGAAGTTTTGATGCAATTGGCAGCGATGATAGGGAAACTAATGGTACAGAACGGTTGCTAGAAATTGACGAGTCACCTTTTGTAGGAATGTTTTCATCACAAATACAGCATTTATCCCTCGATTCGTCATATTTCTGCTCTTCAAGTCCTTGGTTCGATAAATATGGCACTTCTAGAGCACAGGTAATTACATTCTCCTTGGTTGTTTCATGTTCCAGTTGTTTGGTACATTTCAAGGAAGTTATCTGAAAGTCACCAACAAGAATTTTCACATCATAAATACTTTGAATAAGACTTCAAAGTTCTAACACCTCTTAAAAAACAAACGCCACCTGTTTGTTTTTTAAGAGAGGTGTTGAAGTCTGAGGTCTTATTTCATTCTGATTAATAAGAGGTGGTACTGAATTATGAAACAATAAGACAGTTTATTTTTGTAAGCCGATAAATGTTTGAATTTGTTTAATTTGTCTATTTTACCCACTTGAATATTATAGTGTAGAAGTTATATATAAATTTATAAAATTTCATGTATTTATTCATTATCATTACTAAAGTTACATCTAAATTGTAAAGTTAGCATTCAGTTCTCTCCTGATAGTCCCAATATCCAAATTGGGATTGTTGGTTTTTGAAATGGGATGAAGCAGAGCTAAATTTGAATCATATCATTGACTGAAAGTTCATCTATAATATCAAGAAACCGAAACATTTCATGTGCATCTTGAAGATCAATAAAACAGCCATCCAAGCCTTGTACAACACTTTAATCTTTATCTTTAACCCTAAATTCAGCAAATTTCTTAAGTTCTCATGTACACTGGATGCTAAATAGTTTATAAGTGCCAAAAGTTGTAAGCTTGAGAGCATCAACCATCTTCATCAAGTGGTAAGAAACAAATGAGTGATGATCACAGGGAAATAACTACAAAAATTGAACAAGAACCATGCTTTTTGGCACCAGAAACCTCAGAATAAATCAAACAGTAGAGCATGATGATAGTAACTGTGAAAAGGGTTGATAAAAAAACAAACAAACCTGATCTGACTCAAAGAATGAGGAAGCCAGCTCATGAAGATGGTCTTTGCTGACATTGAATTGTTCAATCAATACAGAAGAATTATCTTCACATGTTCTTGAAATCTCTAACTTTTGAATTGAAACACCACCAAACAAGAACCAAGCAAACCCAGTGGCAACAAGAAAAACCCACAAAAAAAGAAGCAGCTTTTTCCATTTCCAGCCAAAATTTGATCCTTTTTTCAAGGGTTCCTTAGCTTTCCTCATCTTGGAATAATTGGTCAACAATCTACCCTTTATTCCAGATATCTTGCAATTTAAAGACATTATAAACAAAACCCACTTGCATATCTTGAGAAAAGGCCTTGAGAATTCAAGAGGAACAGCAGGAAAACTCATCAAAAACCCAGAAGCCTTATGGGTTTTTTGCAAGTTAACTTTTTTCAGCAAAAGCAGCTCAAGAATTCACTAATAAAACTCTTCTCAGAATTCAAGAAACATATATTTGCAGCTCTTATTGGTCTCAAGCCATGAAAACCAACCAAAACCATGTCCTCTGGAAAGAAGAGAAAACAGGAAAAGGGGAATTTGGCAGATCACAAGCTATTGTTGGAAAAGCAAGAAGTAAAATATGCAAGAACAAGCTATTAAGAGAGTTCATATGTGAATAAGACAAAAGAAAGAAGAGAAAGGAATATGGGGTTATATTAATATTCATATATGAAGGTCTGTCCATCTCACCAAAGTCTCTGTCAAGCGAAAGAAACATCAAGAACAAACTTTATTTACACACACACACATAGACCCAAATCTGTAATTAGAGAAATTTCAAGAATAAAAAGCCTGTTGGGATTTAACTACA
This sequence comes from Arctium minus, assembly GCA_954870635.1. NCBI lineage: Eukaryota > Viridiplantae > Streptophyta > Magnoliopsida > Asterales > Asteraceae > Arctium > Arctium minus. The sequence goes on from OX941080.1 coordinate 15,591,860, forward strand.
GAAGCCCAACTGGGGGTGTTTGGGATTGATTATTTAAAATAATTTATGTTTATTTTAAAAAGTGTTTATTATCTTATGCAGTGTTAAACCGGAGTTTTTAAAAAGTGTTTGGATTAGCTTATTATGGTACCAAAACGTAATAAGCTAATAAGTTGTTATTTAAAAGTGTTTGGAATTGCTTATACATATAAAATAACCAAAAAAATAATAAGCACTTTTCAAATAAGTTGATAAGTTAGAACAAAATGACTTATCAAAAACAGTTTTTCAGCGGTTTAACACCGCTATAAGCTCTTTTCATTTTTCTTCATCCAAACATTTAAAATGCTTATCTCCGATGCCAAATCACAATAAGGTAAAAAACTATTCAAAAAAACAATCCCAAACACCCCCTGGAATCTATGAATACAGTGTTGTGTGCTGTGTGATAAAAAAGAGGTGCCCTTTGCTTTTTTGTTTCATCAATCCTTTTCTCTTTCTCTCTCTAGAAATTAGCGTTGAGTGAAGCATATATATGTTGTTGCCGTGGCTGGGAACATGATTATCTCATCATCTTGTGGAAGAAAGCTACATGGAAAATAATAATAATAATAAAAAGCAAACAAAAACACCCACATTATTATAATTAATTCCCTACAATCTTGAAAATATTCTTTTTATATTCTTGATAATCCTCCTTCTTTCATCTTCTTAATTTCCAAACAAAACTCATAATTTACTGTATTTCTTGATTTCAAGAAGGGGTTAATATAAAGATTCTTGTGATGTTTTTTTTTTTTTTTATCTTTTTTAAATGAAATAAATTACAATTATTAATGATATGTGAAATACCCATATACAATATGCTAAATTGGCAGAAGAGTGATGAGAGTGAGTGGGAATAAACAAAACTGTGAAAAAAAAAAAGAGAAAGCAGCATGTGTCATGAGAAACCAACAAGTATTCAGAGAGATATCAGATCAGAGACTTGAGTGAAAAGAGAAAGAGGAAGATGGATGGGGGTATCTATTCTTTTAATTAAAAAATGAAGAAAAAAAAACTTGGGCATTTAATTGGGAAATGGGCCTAATTCTATTTTCTAGCATATGCTCTAGCTATTTCAAAAGATTTTCTTTTAGTAATTAATATAATTATGGTACGGCTCATATAAAAAAAAAAGCTAAATGTTGTAGGAATGTAAGAGGTTGTTTGATAGTTGCTGAATGGTTTAGTGTAGAATGATTAAGTGGTCTGAATGATTAAAAGTTTTTTATGATATAGTGTAAAATGAAATATGGTTGTTTGCTAATTGTTAATAATGAAATCATGGCTCTTAATGGTTAAAGTAGGGTCAAGATACAACATCATTAAGAGGATTTTGAAACCATTAAGAGGCAACCCTTTTTTTTGCCAAACAAGGTTTACCTCTTAACGATTCAGATGTTGTCTCTTAATGGAACCATTAAGAGATAAACAAACAGCCCCTAAGAAAAAAAAGTTTATATGTAAAATTATTCGAAAAAAATCTATTTGAAAATAAATATACGGATTGATATCACAGATTATTCATATAAGTTTATTTTAATTAAAATTTTCAATAATTCATATATAAAATATTTCACTTTTAACCTCTCTATGTTATTTAGTCTTTTTATTTATACTTACAAATTAAGTAAATGCTAAAATGAGGTGCACACACCACATGATGGTTGACCATATACAAATGTTAGACCCCTTCAACTATTTTTGGTGTTATAATTGTTTGGACTTTGGGAAGGAAAATAAAAAAATGATGTGGGTACCCACCAATTGATCAAGTATGTTGGCCTATCAATTTAATAATGGAGTTAGTAGGAACAAAGTAATGGGTTATATGATAATCAATGCCATCATTGGTTTGACCTTACCTTTGATCTTTATTAATTCCACATGGTTGGGTTAAACCATGTTAATTAATTAAAGTGTTTTTTATCTCACATTTTTAGGTTTTTTAGGGGGTGCTATTTGCACCAAAAATATGTCAAAATCAGGTCAAAATCATGCATTGGAAATGTAAAAAGCAGATGTTGATGTGTGTGAGGAGAAAAATAATTATGATGGTGCACTTAGCAAATTTATGGGTGCAATTAGCCTCCCCCTTTCTAAAATATAACTTATTATTCTTTTCAGAAAAAAAACTAGAAGCATACTCGCGCAATGCAGCGAGATACATCACGATTTTAATGTTTCATTTTATTTTTTTGTTTTTTAGTCGATTTACAGTACGATTTTGGATGGTTTTGAGAAAGTGATAATGTTTTTTTTTTTATAAATTTGTTTAATTTAGGCTTAATAATATAATGTTTTTTATATATAAAAAAATAAGTATTTTGTTAGAATTCAATGATTATCTTATATATTTTAATGACATCTAGAAAAAAATAACCAATTACATATTTAATAATATAATTAAAACAAATTTATAGTAATATAATATATTAATTAATAGTGAATTAATGATAGATGAAAATGTCTGTGTTGGTCCCGAGTTAGCAAGACAAGTATTGTAGAAGGGGGGTTGAATACAATACACAAATTTTACTTAATTTTTAATTCTTTTATTGATATAAATATCAAGAATTACACAAAGGAAACAAAAGATTGTTGCGGAATATAATAGTTAAGAACTACTCAAACAATCTAATACAAGAAAGACTTATAGAACACAAAGACTAAATCTTAGAGAGAAAGAAATAGCTAACAACCTGTTTGATATCTTGTAAAGGAGAAATCTTGAACTGAAAGCGTGAGAAGCAAGTAGCTAGCTCCACCTTTTATATATTATCCAAGGCAATGAGTGCAAAATACATTGATCATTTAAAGCATGGATGGTTGAGATATTGTCAATAAATTATAAGATATTTGAGGTGACTTATCACAATACAAAAGGTAACTTTTGTACTATGAAAGTACAATATCTTAATAAAAAGTACTTGGTTAAAATCTTTTTGAGATCTTTTAGAAAATAAACGTCTCAATCAAATCAGAACTCAAGTGGATATCTTCTAGCAGAAGGAAGTTTCCATTCCCATTGTCAGAAGTACATTGGGAATGATGAATTATGTCAAATCGAGAGGGTTTGACATAATGGGATGTTGTCGATACATAGATGATCGACAAGGACAGTGTTAGATCTGATTATATAGTAATCATTGTATTTATTTCCTTTATTTGTCAGTGCTTATTGTTCTTTTCTATCTTGTAAGTGCCTTGAGGTATTTAAGTCCTCTTGGCTTGTTTGCTTGTAATAACTTTTCACATTTTTGAATTCTATATACTGTTACTTTTGAGCGCACACTTTCTCTCTCTAGATTCTCTCTCCACAGATCTTGTGATCTTGGCTTATCAATTGGTATTAGAGCCTTCAAGATCTTGAGAGGATTGAGATTAGTGTATTTTTGTTCCTGATTTGTGTGGTTAATTCGAAAATTTGATTGATTTTTTTTGTTTTTCAAGAAAAATCTCGTTTTCTGGATTTTCACCAATTTCAGTCAATTTAGTGATCGAATTGCTATGAATTTGATGTTATTAGATTCATTTTAGATAGTCGATCGAGTTTGATTCTTGTTGTTTTGCATAAAAACGTGATTTGGAGCTTCGATTTTGAGTTTGAATATTTTCTGAAAAAGTCGAGTTCTGTGTTCTGTTCTTTTTGATTTTTTTGAGATTTGGAGTGTTTTGATCGAAATTGTCAATAGGATTGTATTAAAAATTTGTTTTCGATCAATTGTGTGCAATTTGGTTGGATTTAATTTCATTGTTATGATTGATATTGCAGATTTATCTTCGAGTGTTAGTTTGCGTATGTTCATGATATCTTGCGGGTCATTCATCTTACTTTACGTGTTATTCATATGTTGTGCGGGTTGTTATTATAGTTTGCATGTTATTCATAGGTTTTGAAGTTTGCGTGTGTTTCATGAATTCGTGTGTGTTCATCTTATTAGTATGCGCCTCTATCATATATTCATTGTGTAACTAACTTTTGGGTGTTAGTGTTTTTCTCAGGTTATCGGTTCTCTCTTGGAAACGCAAAACTCTTTTGCGTATCTGTCGACACACGCAGATCACCAAGTGCGTGCCCCGTTGAACACGCGTAGCATATCTTGCGTGTCTCCCTGAACACGCATTGCATTAACTGCGTTTCTTTCTGGACCCGCAAAGCATCAAGTGCGTATTTCTTAGAACACGCATAGTCCTTATTTGCGTATCTCAAGTCACTCGTAAAAGTCAGTGTGCGCTCCTCCTATCACCCGAGAAGTCCTTGCTTGCGTGTCTACAATGACCCGAAAAGTTTCTTCTGTGATTCAAGCCAGAAACGCAAACCTTGGGTTTGCGGGTCTTCAAGTCTTGGTTATTTTTTTAATACCAGATTTCTTCAAAAATGTCTCTACAAGCTCAACTTTACAAGAATGACCTCATGATGTCGTTGGGGTCTGATACTCGTCCACCTGTTCTGATAAATGAGAACGAATTTGAACAATGGCAGGACCGATTTATTAATTTCATCGAAAGGCAATCAAATGGGGAAAATATGATGAAAGCTTTGACTGAAGGTCCCATGGTCAGGCTAATGAAAGTGATACCATCTATTGGAAATACTCCAGCTACTACTGTAGAAAAAGCCCTGAGATAATATGAGGCTGATGAACTTTTAAGATACCAAGCTGACAATCAAGCCAAGTCGAATTTGATTCTTGCTTTACCAAATTCCATCTATAATAGAATCGATTGTTTCAAACATAATCCTATGCTGATGTGGACACAACTGGAGAAAATCATGCTTGGTACTGCAAAGTCTACCCAGCTTCGTCAGACAAGATACATGAACAACTTTGAAGAATTCAAGGCTAAGGATGGGGAAAGTCTAAAAAGTGTCTTCGACAGGTTTTGGACTGTTATTAATGATCTGTATAAGATCAAGGTAACAAAGAATGAGCTGGAGACAAATCTGAAGTTCCTCAATGCACTCAAACCTGAATGGGAAAAATCCTGTCATCAGATGAGGAATGATCCAAGAATTTCCAAAATGCCCATTCAGGAAATGTTTGAAATTCTGATGTCTGATGAAGCCATGGTTCTAAAGAAGAAAGCTAAGCTGGATAAGCAGAAGCCAAAGACTGTGGATCCAATCGCTCTTTTAGCTAGCCAAATGGCTGAGCAAGCCTTGACTGAGTCTACTTACGACGGGTCAACAGATGACGATGGCGAAGCATTGGAAAAAGCCATGATTCTTCTAAGTCAGCACTATCAAAAGAAATATCAGAAACGGTCAGGTTCAAACAATCTTCGTTTCTCATCTGGATCAAAGAAGGTAGAACCCAATACTACATCAAAGCCTTTCTTTCCCAAATATGAGCCTGCTACAGCAGTTGAACCAAAGAAAGAAGATAAGAAGGTTGTGACTTGCTACAACTGTGGCAAACCCGGGCATATTTCAAAGGAGTGCAGAACGAAGATTGTGAAAGATGTTGATTTCTATAAGAAGAAATTATCTTTAGCTGAGAAGAAAGCAAGTGGAACAATTCTGTTGGCTGAGGAGGAATACTGGTTGGATCACTCAGACAACGAAGCTGATAATGTAGAAATTGCTGCTATGTGTTTTATTGGAGACGACAACAGTGATGATGAGGATGAGGAGACTTCAACCGATGAATCTGAGGTACCATCTGAGTTTGATTTTAATTTCATTTCATCGCAAATGAATGTCATTACAAATGCTTTACATGACTTTCGTTCAAAGCTTCTATCCGAAAAACGTGAAAATCAAGAAAAGTCTGTTCAAATTGAAAAATTGAAGATTTCTCTGAGAGATGAAAAATCTATTTTAAAATTTACAAAAGAGAAATTTCAAGAAAGAATAGAAGATTTAGAAATTGAAAATCAGACTTCTCATGATTCTTTGTCTGAATTGTCAATTTTAAATCAAGAGTTTTCGGATAAAATAATTGAATTAGAAGAAAAGTTATATAAACAAAAACAAACTGAACAAACAATTCATATGCATAAACCAAGGAGCTATGAGTCGTTAAAAGAAAATTGAGGTCTTGGAGTTAAAAATCCTCAGTTTTTAAAGAAAGCTAAATTTGAGATTCCCAATTTTTATGATTACGACTGTCTTGGTCTTTCACAATATGGTTCTCAATACAAGCCTCTTTGGACAAGTGCTAAAGAAACTACAATTGAGGAAGATAAAAAACGGATAAACAACAAGAGAATGGAAGTTCCTTTTGTTTACACTCAAGAAAATGCAAAATATTTTCCTGAAAAAGTAAAGAAGAGAAGACAAAAGTTAAACATTGTTTCTTCTACTAAATCTTCTATATCTAATGACTTCTTTGATTTAAATGCAGCTAATCCTAATAAGGACAATATATCTCCAGTACCTTATGATACTAAGAGATATATACCTTCATTAGTATTAGAATGCCAAATATTTGATCTAGAAGAACAAATGGAAGAACAAGAGATTTTGAGAAAAATTGAAAACGATGTTATTTTTTCTTTTATGACATCGAGTTTTAAAGAAAATAATTCTGGTCTTTTCAAATCTTCCATCATTTTGTGTTCATCTGATGTTTCTTGCTCTGAGGTTTATCCAAATAAATTAACTGATCAGTTTGGTTTTATTGATAAATCTTCCTCTTCTAAGTCAAATATTATATCTGAAATTGTTGATGACACTTTTACGTTAAATAAATATTTCTATAAAACAAAGCGTAAAAGAAGAAGGTCAAAGAAGAAAAAGAAGAAAGAGTTTGATATTTCTAAAAATACTAACTTTTCTGATTCCTCTATTTCAGATAGGCCTTTGAAGAAGTCTGTAAAGTCTGTTTGGCTAAAGAAACAGAGATCTGCAGAATTTGTTTCTGTAGAGGATAAGTGTGTAGATCTTCTTTGTAAACAAGACTCATTTGCCTTTTGTAATAAAACTACAAAATATTCTGTAGAGCAAATGTTTCAAATTTCAAAGAATATCTCATATTGTCTCTCTAATTCTGTTTCTGATGATTGTGTTTCTTCCTTAATATGTGATGATGTTCATGCTTTATTTGATCAGTCTCAGATGTTTTGGAAAAATAAATTTTTGAAAAAGAAAAAGGAAAGGACTAACAAGAAGGGACCCATATTCATATGGGTACCTAAATCTGAGTAATTTTTGATTGTGCAGCTAAATCAATTATGGTATCTGGATTCGGGGTGTTCCAAACACATGACTGGCAACAAATCTCTGCTTTCAAATTTTAAAGAAAAATGTTGCGGTCATGTCAAATTTGGAAACTGCGAGACGGCTCCCATTCTTGGTTATGGTGATCTTGTTCAAGGTAATTTAACTGTCAAAAGAGTAAGTTATGTCGAAGGTTTAAGTCACAATCTATTCAGCATCGGAAAGTTCTGCGATAAAGATCTTGAAGTCAGTTTCAAGTCTAAAAGAGTTGCTGTAAAGAATAATAGCGGCATGGACTTACTTGTTGGAAAGAGACGATCAAATCTTTATACCATTAATCTTTCCGAAGTAAAGGTTCCATCAGATATTTGTCTTCTATCAAAAGCCTCTATTCATGAAAGCTGGGTGTGGCACCGACGACTAGCTCATCTCAATTTCAAATATATGGATCGCTTGGTCAAGAATGATTCCGTGAGAGGTCTTCCGATCCTCCGTTTCCAGAAAGACCATCTCTGTCAGGACTGCGAGAAAGGAAAGATGAAGAAAGCATCTCATAAGCCTAAGCCTGAACATTGCACTGCGGATATCCTAGATCTAATTCACGTTGATTTGTGCGGACCAATGAAGACAAAGAGTATTGGTAAGAAGAAATATGTTTTGGTTGTTGTTGATGATTACTCCAGATATACATAGGTGAAATTTCTCAAATCTAAAGACGAGACACCCGAAATTCTCATCAACCTCATCAAAACCATTCAGACAAATAAGCAAAAGCACGTCAAAGTTGTAAGATCAGATAATGGCACATAATTCAACTCTTCAAGCTTTCTATGATGATCAAGGTATACAACAACAGTTGTCTGCTGCAAGAACACCGCAACAGAATGGGGTTGTTGAAAGAAGAAACAGAACACTTGTGGAAGCTGCTAGATCTATGCTTGCTTATTCAGGTCTTCCTTTGTCCCACTGGGCCGAAGCCATATCAACTGCCTGTCATACTCAAAACAGATCAATTGTACACCGTCGGTTCAACAAGACTCCATATGAATTGATGAACGGTATCAAACCCAACATCAAATATTTCAAGTCTTTCGGGTGTAAATGCTATGTTTTGAATGACAGAGATAATCGGAACAAATTTAGTCCAAAGGCAGATGAAGGCGTATTTCTGGGCTATTCTTCTAACTCTGCTGCTTACAGAGTCTTTCTCCTTTCTGCTAGAAAAGTGATAGAGTCAGTGAATGTCAAATTTGATGAAGCTGCCAATTTGGCTTTTGGACAACACAGTTCAGAACCCACTATTACTGGAAACTCAGCTTCTGAACAAATTAGTTCAGAACCTGCACTTCAGTCGACAAATCAGGATCCTTCTACTTCTCTGTCTAATCTTTCTGATCTTGATTTTCTGTTTGAAAATGTTTATGATGATGTTCCTAAACCAAACACTGATAATGTGTCAAATGTCTTGAATCAGGAATCTGTGAGTGCATCTAATCCTACTTCCGCTGCATCAACCTCTGAACCTGATGCTGCTTCAGTACCTCCTGAAATTCAAGACATACCTTTTGAACATCATCCGGATCAATTCATACATGAACCAGAAATTGTTGAACCTGTTCATGAGGATTCTGTAGAAGATGAAGTTGTTCCAAAAGAAATTGTTCAACAAGAAGTACAAGCTACTTCTGGTCAACAAGAGCCTGAATCTGATGTCATGGAAATACCTCCTCCTCCAGTTGAAACCATATCTGTGTCATCTTCTGACATTATTTCATCTGAAGATCCTCCTCAACAATTAGAAGTGGTTCAAGAAGTTATTGATCCTCTCCCTCATACAACAAAATGGACAAGATCTCATCCAATCCATCAAATTATTGGGAATCCTCAAGCAAGTGTTTCTACTCGCTCCAGAACAGCTTCTTCCAACGAATGTTTGTACACTTGCTTCCTAAGCAAGATTGAACCTACCAAAGTATCTGAAGCGTTGGAAGACCCAGACTGGATTTTAGCAATGCAAGAGGAGCTCAATCAGTTTGACTCGCTAAAAGTTTGGAGACTTGTTCCACGGCCAAAAGGTAAAAGCATCATAGGAACCAAGTGGATATTCAAGAACAAAAAGGACAAAGATGGTATCGTTGTTCGCAACAAAGCCAGATTGGTAGCCAAAGGATATCGACAGCAAGAAGGGATTGACTATGACGAAACCTTTGCACCGGTTGCTAGATTAGAAGCTATCAGGATGTTTCTCGCGTTCGCGGCTTATCGAAACTTCACCGTATATCAAATGGATGTCAAGACTGCCTTCCTCAATGGTAAACTGAAAGAAGAAGTATATGTATCTCAACCAGAGGGGTTTGTGGACAAAGATCATCCCGATTATGTATATTTCCTCGATAAAGCTTTATACGGGTTGAAACAAGCACCTCGAGCATGGTACGATGAGCTGTCTGCCTTTCTGCTCAAATCCGGCTTCACCAAAGGAACCATCGACACCACTTTGTTTATATATCGTTCTAACTTGGATATCTGCTTAGTTTAAATTTATGTAGATGACATAATATTTGGTGCTACTAATCAATCTCTATGTACTTGGTTTTCTGATCTAATGACCTCCAGGTTTCAAATGAGCATGATGGGATAAATCAACTTCTTCCTCGGCTTACAAGTAAAGCAGCTTCCAGATGGTACTTTTATCAACCAGTCGAAGTACATATTTGACCTTCTGAAGAAATTCAATTTGGACAAATCATCTTCGATTGGCACGCCCATGGCTCATGGAACTAAGATCGGACTTGATCCAGATGGAAAAGCTGTCGATGTCAAGACATATCGGGGGATGATCGGATCGCTAATGTATCTGACAGCAAGTAGACCAGATATCATGTTCTCCACATGCCTTTGTGCCCGATTTCAAGCAAATCCTAAGGAATCGCATCTACTAGCAGTCAAGCGCATATTCAGATATATCAAAGGAACTCCTTATTTAGGATTATGGTATCCTAAAAGTTCTAATTATAGTTTGATTGCTTACTCTGATGCAGATTATGGTGGTAATCAAATGGACAGGAAAAGTACTTCTGGTCATCTCCAGTTTCTGGGTGACAGACTGATAAGTTGGGCGTCGAAAAAGCAAAACTGCGTGTCAATATCAACAGCCGAAGCTGAATACGTTGTTGCAGCTAGTTGCTGTGCTCAAGTGTTGTGGATGAAAACGCAACTTCGTGATTACGGAATGCTATACAAGACGGTGCCAATCTATTGTGACAGCAAGTCCGCGATTGCGATATCGGTCAATCCTGTCCAGCATACCAAGACCAAGCACATAGACATGCGATATCATTTTATAAAGCATCACGTGGAAGAAGGTACTATTGAGTTATATTTTGTCCCAACTGAATATCAACTTGCTGATATATTTACAAAAGCTTTGGATGAAAAACGTTTTAACTTTTTGCTTTCCAAAATCGGCATGTTGAACTTAAAAGTTTAAATCTTTACAAATTTTACTCTATAAAGTAAAATCTTTCAGATTTTCTTTCTTTTGAATAGAATGTGTTTCTAGGCAATTTTACAAGTCGCTTTGTTTATATTAAAGTTTTATATGTTCAATTTTCAAATCTTACAAACATCAAAAAGTCAGCAACATGCTTGATGCTTTAGATTCTGCTTTAAAGATATGTAAGTCGGCATTTTTATGGTTACTTTGCATGAACATCCTAAGTGATCAGAATTGTAGATCGTAATGAAAATATGGGCTAAGCTATTCGATATAGATCTGAGTTATTGAGATGATTTTATTTTTAAGCATTTAAAATACAGAAATCCTTGAGTTTAAAAGTTTGTACCTGTGACCTTTCTGGTTTGGGAAAGTAAATTCCGAGGGATGCTCGACATCTGGTCCCCTAAGGTTAATTGATCTGGGAGTGATCGAACAGAAATCCTTCTATAGAACTAGATCGAAAGTCATGTTTTACTGGTATGAATAGGTTTAGGATATGTCGATGTAGCCTTTCTGATCCGGGAGAGTAAGTTCCAAGGGGTGCTTGACACCTAGTCCCCTAAAGCCAACTGGTCTGGGAGCGGCTAACCCAAATCCTGCAATAGGGTCAGATAGAAAGTTACGTTTACGACATGTTCTTTACTTAATAAACTCTTTGACTAAAAGATGCCAAAGTGCACAACGCTTAAAAGATGCCAAAGAGCACACTCATGTGAAGATGCCAATGAGCACACTGCTAAAAGATGCCAATGAGCACACATCTCTTAATACTTGGTGATATATTTTGAGCTGCGATAAATCTGTAACTTTGTGAAAATCTTAATTCTTGATGTCTTAGTGTATGTAAATGCAAAGTTCTCCATTTTATGTTTAGAATTGCATTTTTTTTGAAGCTAATCCAAGATCGCATGCGAGCACACTGAATAGATACCTGCATGTGTTTGAAGCTGAACATGTCTTAACTTGATATGCAATGAAACTTGTTTCTGTATTCAACAACTCTTGTTTGATTTCAACTGATTGATAAATCTAACTTTAATTTGTTTAGTGTTTAAAATTTTATATATTCAGTTGTTACAAAATTTATATTCCATAAGATCATCTTTCATATTGATGTCTTTATGTTTGCTATCTGTGTTTTTGTCATATGGTCTGTGCATTTTTTTCGAGGGGGAGTGTATATCTGGGTTCCATATCTGCTAATGTTCTGTTTTTGAGGGGGAGTGAATGTTGCTGATTAATTACTTCTTGTGATGATCAGAAATTCATAAGGTAAGTATTTCTGAAATTACTATGCAAATGCTTAACTAATTTGATAAATTTTGTGCATTTGTGTAGGGGGAGTAATGGGGGTTTATCAGGTAATTTTCTCATAGTTATTTTTTTTAAGTGTGTTTTTATTCTCTTTGAACTTGTTTGACTATTCATCTTCCCTCCATTCTCTCTGTGTTTTTCTTCTTGCATTCTCATCTAATTCATTTCAGATTGTGACTTTGGAATTTCAGGTATGTTTTTGTTTTTCGTTCTATGTTTGTAGTTTGATTAGTGTTCCATTACTTTGTTTTGATTTCATTCTTGGTCTCTTATTGTGGGTTTTATTTGACTTGCAATTTTTCACTGTTCATCGATCTCTAAAAACTCAGATTCGAGTTGATTTTGATCGATTTGCGTATTGGGATTTGTTTAGATCTTATAATTGACAATCAGGTATGTTTTGTTTTGGTTTAATTTCGTTGTTTTGTGGTTAGATTTTTGTTTTGTGGTTTTCGGGTTCGAACAAACGAGTTCTAGGGTTTTTGTTCAAGTCTTTGAGACCCGCAAAGGCTACTTTGTGTGTCCTGTTAGAACCGCAAAGTGTTCTTTGCGTGTCTTACTAGACCCGTAAAGTATACTGTGTGTTTCTAACAAGAAACGCAAAATGCGCTTTACGTGTCCCTTTAGACCCGCATAGTGAACTATGCGTTTCACCCGTGACCCGCATTCTTCTAGTTTGTTTGTTTCGTTCTTTGTGTAGTTTACGTCTCACTAAGAACACGCAAAGTCTATCTTGCGTCTCCTTAGTGACACGCAAACTCATTGTGTGTTTCGATGTTTCAAAGTATGTTTTGCGTTCCATTAAGGACACGCATTCCTTCCTATGCGTTCCCTTCAGGTCACGCATTTCTTCCTTTGTGTTCCCTTAAGGACCCGCAAACCATACTTGGAATTTTTTCGTGTTTTCTGTTGGATGTTTAACTTTGTTTTGTTTTTGTGTTTCAGGTTATCATGTCTTCTCGAACAAATACTGATCCAATGATTCAAGACGAGAATGTCGTTCTTGAGGATCCGGCTGATCAGGCATCTCATGATACACCTATGCCGTCTGTTCCGTCTGTTGGGGCTGATCTTTCTATATCTAGGCAAACTCCAAATAATGTGTTCCCTAACATCATGTACATGCCTTATAAGCCTAACAACTACTTTGTTGACTTTGATCGCATCAAGATTCATCCTGTCATACGCTCCATTCTTCGTGGACATCCGCTCTCTCAAGCTCTCTGTTCAGTTGCTGATGTTCTGGAAGTCTACGTTCAGCAAGTCTGGCACACCATCACTAAGAACGAACTGGCACGTCCTCATCGATTTGATCTCAAAATTGATCAATTTGATTCTTATCTTTCTTACAAGAGTTTACGGTTGATTCTTGGGCTTCCTGAGCCTACTTCTAGACCTGGAAGGACAACGTATGATAACTTTCCATCCGAAGAGGAAGTTTTTGAGGGCATCAAACGACTAGGCTATGTTGGTTCACTGAAAAAGGTTGTAGACTTTGACAAGTCTAATCTTCCTCCTGTCTGGTATTCTTTATTTTCTGTCATCAACAGGTGCTTAACTTCTAAACATACCGGCACGGATAGTTCTAGTCTTCACTATCTTCGACTGTTCTATGCAGTAGTCTATGACCTGCATGTCGACTATACGATTATTTTCTGGACCGAGCTTTCTGAAGTAGTGCAAGACAAGTTAACCAACAAGCGACGAAAGTTCATTCCTTTTATCAGGTTTCTCAAGCTGATTATTAGAAGCATGTTTCGAAGCAATCCGACCATTCCACGAAGATTATCTTGGCCACAATTTCAGGATTCCGAGATGCTTTATCTTCAGAAACAGAAGAAGTCCTTCACTTTTTCTATGACCATTCCTTATGGCCTTATTGCCAATTATGCTGACATGACCAATTACAGTGTCATCGATTATTGTTTAGAAAATGAATTTGTAGAGGCTGAACAGGAAGAACCTTCTCATGGCACTCCAGATGGTACTACTCATGAAGAGCAAGTTGAAACAACTACTCAGAAAATAGTTACTGCCATTGCAAATACACTAGAGACAGATGTTGATCTTTCTGCAGCACCACAAGACGTTGCTACTCATCACGTGGAATCTGTCATTGCTGCTATTGAAGCTGAATCCACTACTGTTACTGCTGATGTTAGAGAAGATGCTAATCCTGATGAAACTGGAGTTGCTAATGATGATGCGACAAATGCTGATCTTTCTGATGATGGTGAAAACACAACAAGTGATTCAGACGATGGTGATGATGATGCCGATCAACCCAACATGAAAGTGTATGAACGGAGAATAAGAACACCGGAAGTGGTTGTTGTCCCAGAAGATGTTTCAGAAGATGAATCGGCATCTATTGATCCCTCTGCTGCCCGTCTAAACGTTGATGAACTAGATATCTCATTTGCTCAAATCTCCACTCAAACACAGAGTCAAGCTCCTGCTTCTTTTACTGTTGATGTTACTGCTACCACTGTTTCTGCTGTTGAGCTTTCTATGGTTCCTGCACATGTCTCTTCGAAGAAATTTACAACTCTGAATGAGGTAATTCGTCTGTTCTCAGAAAGGGTGGATGCTCAAAAGGAAGAAGATATTAACAAGCTGAAGTCGTTTTTCAAAGGGAAAATGCCAGAGATAGATACTTCGGTTATTCCTCTTGAGATTCTTTTCCGCCGTCCTTCAGGGGTGATTCTTCGGGAACCTTCTTCTGCGGTGTCTTCATCTACATCACCGATTGTATCTCTTCCTTTTCCGTCAATATTCACTCAGTCTGTGGATATTTCAAGGGCTTCTATTCATGATTCTCCGATTTCTGAGTTATCTGATCTTCTTTATGCGCGTCTTCTACCTATGTCTCCGCTACAACATCAAGATCAAGATTTGATCTCTCTGCTGAGGAACTTCCAGCCAACGCCGCCTCCAGTTTCTTCCTCTTCAGATTCTGATTGCATTAATGCTGTATCTCATGAATTTCAGGAATTCAGATCAGAAGTTAGATCCAACTTATCTGATCTTCGTTCTTTTATGTCACAAGCTTTCTATGATCTATCTAACAAGATTGATCATCTAGAACAATCATGCAGGACTGAGGCTGGCCCGTCTCTTAAATGCCGACATGACCAAGATGATCCCGATCATCAAGGCCATGAGGGGGAGATGGAAAAGAGATAAAGAACAGAAGGGTCTTCTGAAGCACGATAAGTTGTTCAAAAAGAAGTGGCTGGAGATAGAGAAAAGACTGCTGATACAGTTCAAGATTGCAGTATCCAAGATTTAGTGAATGTCATGGTTGACAATGCTGATGTAACTGCTTTGCATAATGAATTTAATATGTCTGAAGCAAATATTAATGATATGTAAATTGTAGTTTATGTGGATCCAGATGTCTCAGATAGAGATCATGAAGTTGAAGAGTCAGAAGCAGCAAATGACATGAGATCTTTCTTCGCGAACTTCATAGAGATAACTTCAGATGATGATGAAGAAGTTAGATTTGAGAAAGTTGCTCAAGTTAAAGAAGAAGATTGAAACAATATCATCATCTTATCTGATACAGAGGATGATACTGTTTTCATGGATGCATCAGATACAAAAGAGGCTGAATTGCTATATGGTGATCTTCCGAGTCAAGGTGAGATTTCAGAAGATGATCAACCTTCATCTACTCCAGTAACTAGTTCTGCTCCGACAACCAATATTCCGTCAAGTGCATTTGAAGTCGGTCAGTCATCTAGAGCTCAAGCAGATATTTCTTCTTCCGAACCGGTAATTCCTCCATCTCTTCTAGAAGAAGGAGAAGCTTTAACTAGGAAGCAAAGGCAGAGAAATCTACAGCAGAGATATATGGCTTCTAGACTCAGAACAGCTTTTCTTGAAGATATCCAAAGCAACATCTTTGTTTCTAGAAGAAGGACAATCAATATATATGCCATACTTGGAGTAGAGAAAGAATCAGAAGCTTATCAGCATGAATACTTAGCGTTTACCAAGTGCCAGCGCAAAAAGAATAACACCGTTGCTTCTCCTCATCTAATAGTTCGAGTTCTCAGTGTCACATTTAATAAGTTTTTGAACATATGGTATCCATACCTTGAAGTGGAAAGAAGAGACTGCAAGCGGTACAACTTTTCAGAGGCTGATTTCACTGATCTTTCAATTGATGATGTTGAATTCTTATATGATCACTTCAGGAATCTTTATCACCGGACTCAGGATGTTTCTCAAACTCTTTTTGTTATTAAACGATTCATTCGACGACAGATCCGATTTTATCGTGTTTTTGACTTCCAGATGGTCGTCGAAAGCTTTCAGCCTGTGGTTAATCTTGAAAGGCCCAACCGGAGTTTGCAGAATCTAGAGTCTTATCCGTTATTCACCATTATCGAAGATCCATACGGAGTAGTATATAAGAACAGCTCAAGTGAAAAATGCTTTCTACATTTTGATGAGATTGGATATTACTCTGATGGAACTCTAAAGGTGATCAAACTTCAGTTAGAGCATCGTCTACAAGAGGCTAGAAGAAAGTTTTTGGAAACAAGAAGAGAGTCATATCTTTTTGAAAATGATGAAATTCGTCTGATCCGTAGAACTTTGGTCACTATTCAAGATAGACTGAATCTCCGTTCAACTCTGCGACGATTGGAAGTGTTAGTTGGGTTGAACAGACTATGTCAATGAGAAGAACGTCAATGATCCTTCAAAGTCGCCTAGATGGTCAATGCTGTTTTTGAAGATTTTTTTTGAAGACCTCGGCGCCAATGATTACTAAGGGGGAGATTGTTAGATCTGATTATATAGTAATCATTGTATTTATTTCCTTTATCTGTCAATGCTTATTGTTCTTTTCTATCTTGTAAGTGCCTTGAGGTATTTAAGTCCTCTTGGCTTGTTTGCTTGTAAGAACTTTTCACATTTTTGAATTCTATATACTGTTACTTTTGAGTGCACACTTTCTCTCTCTAGATTCTCTCTCTACAGATCTTGTGATCTTGGCTTATCAGACAGATTCTACCGAAGAGTGGCAGAAGGATGCCGAACAGAGGAGGGTTCGACAGATGAGTAGTCTGCCGAAAAATGATTTCGGCACACAAGGCTTAGTCTTCTTGAAGTTCATCTTAATCCACAAAGTAAACTTCCTTCAGTTGATTTCGGTATGTCTTCGACTTACCGATCTGTTAGAGCATAACTAAGCTATTACAAAGAACCATACTAATTCTAAGATGTACAATCATTTACAGAAGAGTAAACACAAACTAAAGGAGAGGTCATCTTCAAATCTTAGATGACCCAACAATCTCCCCCTATTTGATGATGACATCTCATACTTAGAAATAAAGAGGTAAAACATGAATAATGCAATTTGACCCTTGTTCATACTCTTTTGGGTTCTTTTTCACATATACCATTCTTTTTGTTTCTTTTTGGGATTTTTTAGAGTATCCTACATTTACAAGTATAAAAGAATAAACTAAAGAACTGTACAAGCTTTTTACTTATAAACTAGAAGAGCTCATTGTATTAATCTTATAAGAAGATTACAATACAAGATAAAAGAAAATTTGTACAAGAAACATAACTACACCGAGTTTATTCAAAAGGCAGATGAGGATCGACATCCCTTTTTTTGAGTACATCGGTGGCAGCCACATAGAGATCCTTTGCAGAAAGTGGGATGATTTAAATAATCCCATGAAGAAAGATAGTGTCGGCAAGAGGGATTTGACTTGCTCTGAAGAAACGAATCTGCCCAAATGCGTCGTTGAAGAAGATTCTGTGAGTAGGCTCATCAATCACAGTGGTAGAAGGGAGAGGAACCAGAGTCGGTAAAGATAGATCGAGATTTGAAACATCTGGAACCTTTCCTTCCCTTGCCATTTGAACAAACACATCTTCCTTTTTAGATCTCAGCTTCGATTTGAGAGGAGGAAGACCAGACTTTAAATTCTTGATGAGCTCCTCTTCGGCTGGAGTGTGGACTATATTATAGGTCCTTCGGTGGGATCTGAATTTAGTTTGGAGATCTGCAAGATATTTGTCAACATCAGTCTTAAGAGAATTTTTGTTGTTTACCAAGCAGATACCAATCACCATCCATTCCGCAACCCCAAACCGAATGAGAGAATCCAGCCTGTCAACTGATCTTGAAGCATCGTCCCTTGTAATCGTTAGTCGAATGACTTTGCAGCTGGAAGATGGTTTGATGATTTTAACATCTATGATTTTGGCGGAGGATCAGCGTTTTGTGAGTACTTTGTGGTACCAATCGATACACAAAGATTTAATCTATTCATTCTTCTTAGCCGAATCCTCCAGAGCACTTATCTGAGCTTTGATAGCGTCGGCAGGAGATTTTGTGATTTCGGCTTCTTCCTCGGCCAACTTTAAAGCTATCTCAGTATCTTTATCTCGAGCCACCTGGGTCAATTTAGCAGCTTTCAATTCTTCTTCAGATAAGCCCAAATCAGGAGAGGTAATCTTTGGGGGAGGAAGATGAATTCCACCACCATCAGCAACTTTCTTTATCATTGCATCTTTATGACGCTTTTCTTGTGCAGCTACTTCATCTGGTGTTAGTTTTCCTTTTGCCCTTATCTTTCTTGGGCAATTTCTCCCCCTCAGATTCTTCGACCACTTTTGGGTGGTCGATTCCTTTCTATTCGACATATGCCGACACATTGGAGGTTTCGGTAGGAGCGGCAGCGACAGTAGAAGGTTCTCCCCAAATCGTACTGGTAATGATAATTTGAGGGGTAATTTGCTCCCCCTCAACTTGTTTCTCCCCCTCAGTACGTGTCGGGGAGGAAAGACCAGCCTTAGCCGACACACGGCCAAGTCTTCGGTCTATTCGATCAAGAGTAGTTCTGTCGTCTGGAGTGAAGGCTGACTCCGTGATGTCAATATCCAGTGACCCAGCACAGTACTGAGCCACATCGGCAGGCATCGAGTTAAGTCATTGATTTATACCCTGCAGAGCACTTAGAATCTGAGAGTTGACAGAATTTTGATTCGTAGTCTGCTGCCCAAGACGAATAAGATCCTGATCCCTTGCATCAGAAGCAACTTTGAGAGCGGCCACAGAAAGAGTCAAGGAGGTATTGTTATCAATTAGCCTGATAACCTCCTTGAGTATGGCATCTAGAGTGTCGGAAAGAGGGGCACGAAGACCATCAACATCATGATGCAGAACATCCAAGCACCGAAAGATGTCTCTGTTCAGATCTAAGCACTCAGAATTATGTTCTTTTACTAGCACCGAATGATGCAGAATATCCAAGCACCGAAAGATGTTTCTGTGTTGTGGAAAAGAGAGGCGTTGGTTTGGAGAGAAGACCAACTCATCTTCATCTCTCAATTTAAATTGAGGAGAAGGGATAACAAGGGTCTCCACCTGTACAACCAAACCTTGTGGAGAAGATTTGGAGGAGGTAGGATGGGTTTCAGCAGATCCCCGTGGCCCAAATGGGGGAATTTTAACTTCCTCCGATTTTTGAGAATCGGTAGAAGGCGTGTGAGGTTCGGCCATTGGTTTCCTAAGCCTCTTAGAACGAGACCTAGGAGGGGATTTTGAACCCTGTCGCTTAGTAGAAGGAGATGAAATGATCGGGGCAGCCACCGAAGGTCGTTTCGATGGCATAGTCATAGAAGCAAGGGCAACGTTATCGGTGGCAGAAGGGACCACCGATTGGGGAGCACTTTGAGAAAGTGGAGGCCTTTCGGTACCACTCTCAAAAAGAGTACCCCAGATCGGATTGGGAGAAGTAATGAAGGAGATCATACCTGAGGTGATGGGATCATCGATAGGTTTGATCGGCTTGAAGATGGTCTGCTTGCTTATCTGAGAGATAGGTAAGTCATATGCGATGGTCGGTTTGGACAGACCTGCATCGGCACGAAGTTGTGCAGAAAGTTTCTCATTGATGATGAGAGAGATGAACCGTGGAAGAGCCACGTTGTGAGTCCTAGGTGGCGTGATTGCGGTGACCAAAGAATCAAAAATCACCTGGGCAAAGTCGATGTGCCTCATAAAGATGAGGGCATGTGCCAACCTGGTGATAGCAACAGGTGATTGATCCCACCCAGATGTTTTATGGGAAATGCAGTAGATGAGGTGAGAGAATAAGTAGTTCCAAACAGCACCCATGTTCTTGCGAAGTAGAGTGTCGGAACCCTTGGTCTTCCCTTCATGCACATAGTTTAGTGTAGCAACTACCTCCTCATGTTCCCGACCAGTGGGGAAAGGAGCGTAAACATCAAACACCAGAATCCGAAGAATCGATCGAACATCCTCGACCCCAAAAAAAAGGTCGGGGTGTTCTTCAGAGGAAAGGACAGAGGCAGAGACCTGGTGAGTCTCATAATCATACTTACAAGTTAGCCATAAGCTTCCAAGTAGCATTTTGCTCATCTTTGTAGAGGACGTAAGAGCATGTTGTAGAGGTGTTTTCTGAAGAAAAAGTGAGACTTGATTGAACTCCAGATGGTCCACATCAGCAGAAAGTCGTGCAACCTGGTTGCATGCAGGGAATGCAAGAGTTTCCCTGGTAAGAGGAGTGGACTTGGAAGCCTTGGAAGATCTTGAAGATGCCATTGATGAAGAAAGAAAGATTCGAAAATGTAGTTGCAGGTTTGCTTAGATAGAGAGAAAGTCGAGAGTTTGGAAAGTAAAAAATGAGAAAGAAGAAGTAATATTTATAGGGTAAGAAACTTGGAGGGAAAGACTTGAATTCAAATAGAATTTAATAATATTAAAAGGTAATTATGGTACTGGAAAACGTGCGAAATGGGGAAGTGGAATAGCCGAAAACAACTAATGTCAAAGTCGTGGACGTCCCATCAACTGACACACGAACCCTGTGAAGCCACGTGGCATGATCTGATTGGTGGAGAAAGAGGTGCCAAAAAGATGTTCGGTATGAGAGATGTGGATAAGGATGACACATCATCATCACTACCGACTATTCGGTATAGAATCTTCTGCAAAGAAAGAATCGGTATGGATAAGGTGAGAGGTACCGAAGTATGAGAGATACTTCGGCAAGTAATATCTCGGCAAGAGATACCGAAAGTAATAAAGAAAGGGAGTTTCGGTAAGGGGTAATTCGACAACGGTAAGGGGTAATTCGGTAAGGGTTAATTCGACAAGTCATATGTCGGCAAGAGATACCGATAGGTTTATCGGTAAAAGAGTGAGATAAACCGAAAGAAACTTGTTTTTTTAAACATAATTTAACATACCTAAGGATCCAATGAGGAAGTTGAATCTGGATTCATCCAGGGGTTTAGTGAATAGGTCGGAAAGCTGAAGATCTGTAGAGATAAAATGAAGTTCAATATCACCTTTAGAGATATGATCTCTTATAAAGTGATACCGAATATCAATGTGTTTAGATCTGGAGTGCAGCACTGGATTGTTAGCAATTGCTATTGCACTGGAGTTGTCATAGTCTTGCAGTTGATTTTTCATCCACAAGATCTGTGCACAGCAACTGCCAGCTACAACATATTCAGCTTCAGCAGTAGAGGTAGATACCGAATTATGTTTCTTGTTGGACCAGCTGACCAAATTTCCACCTAGTAATTGACAGTTTCCAGTTATACTTTTCTTGTCTACCTTAGACCCTGCAAAATCAGAATCTGAATAGCCAATGAGATAAAAACCTGAGTCCTTGGGATACCAAAGACCCAGATTCATAGTACCTTTTAGGTACCGAAAAATACGTTTCAGAGCCGCCAAGTGAGATTCCTTGGGATTGGCTTGATAACGCGCACACAGACACGTAGCATACATGATCTCAGGTCTACTAGCAGTAAGATAAAGAAGAGACCCTATCATCCCTCTATAATTCGTGATATCAACTGACTTACTAGCTGGATCAGCATGGATTTTAAGAGGTGGTGCCATTGGAGTTTTCATGGGAGAACAATTTTCAAAATCAAACTTCTTTAATAAATCACGAATATATTTATTCTGATTTATGAAAATACCTTCAGAAGTTTGTTTAATTTGAAGTCCAAGAAAGAAAGTAAGCTCACCAATCATATTCATCTCATACTTGCTTTTCATGAGAGAGGCAAACTCCTGACAAAGAGATTCATCAATGGCAGCAAAGATAATGTCATCCACATAGATTTGGACAAGAATGATATTACCTTTGATTTTCTTGAGAAAGAGAGTATTGTCAATTTTGCCTCTGGTATATCGGTTTGAGAGAAGGAAATCTGACAAAGTGTCATACCAGGCACGAGGAGCTTGTTTAAGACCATAAAGAGCTTTGTCTAATCTGTACACATAGTAAGGATGAGTTGGATCTTCAAAACCTGGAGGTTGTTTCACATAGACTTCTTCAGCAAGTTCTCCATTAAGAAATGCACTTTTAACATCCATTTGAAAAACCCAGAAGTTTTTGTGAGCAGCATGAGCAAGAAAGATCCTTATTGCTTCAAGTCTAGCAACAAGAGCAAAGGTTTCGTCATAATCGATACCTTCCTCTTGTCTATATCCTTGAGCAACAAGTCTGCCTTTGTTCCGAATAACAGTGCCAACTTCATCCATCTTATTTCGAAAGATCCACTTAGTGCCGATAATAGTCTTACCGAACGAACGAGACACAAGTCTCCAAACTTTGTTTCTTTCGAATTGAGACAACTCTTCTTGCATGGGAGTGATCCAACAAGGATCTGCGAGAGATTCTTCAATTTTCTTGGGCTCTATTATGGAGATAAAGTTCACATAGAGACAAATGTTTCCAACACCTCTTCTAGTTTGGACACCTGTTTGCTGATCACCAATAATCTGATCAATTGGATGATCATTGGTCCATTTTAGAGCTGGAGGAAGAGGTGCAGGAAATGTGCTAGGAGAATATGAGGGTGAAGGATCAGTAGGTATAGGATGAGTATGGTGAAGAGGAGAAGAATGCAAGGTTGGTTCGGCAGGGGCAATAGGTTCGGTAGTCGGTAGGGGAACTGCCGAACTATGGTTAAAGGAAGTTGAAGCTGCCGAAAATGGAACATAGGGAGGTCCTGCAGACAAAAGATTTGGGGAATCTTCTCCAACACACTAAGTGATCCACTCATGAAGTTCATTATCGTCACAAGATAAGGAAGATGTCTTATGATCATCGAACTTCACATGTATTGATTCGTCAATACATTTTCTCCTTAGATTGTAGACTCTATAGGCTTTAGAAGATAGAGAATAGCCCATAAAGATACCCTCACCAGCCTTGGGATTGAATTTCCCAAGATGTTCTCGTTCATTTAAGATAAAACACAAGCAGCCGAAAACATGAAGAAAACCGATGTTTGGTTTTCGGCCATAGAAGACTTCATAGGAAGTCTTGTTGTGTCTTTTCACAATAATAGATCGGTTTTGAGTAAAGCAGGCTGTATTGACAGCCTCAGCCCAGAAGTAGGTAGGTAGGTTTGATTCACTTAGCAAAGACCTTGCAGCTTCACATAGTGTACGATTCTTCCTTTCCACAACACCATTTTGTTGCGGAGTTCTAACTGCTGCAAAGTTTTGAGAGATACCTTTGTCACTGAGAAAGGCATCTAAGGTAGCATTTCTGAATTCGGTCCCGTTGTCACTTCTGATAGATCTGACTAGTTGACCGTTGAGAACTTCAGATTTCTTGATGAAATTGACGATTTCTTCAGATGTATCACTTTTGTACCTGAGAAAGAATACCCAAGTGTAACGTGTGAATTCATCAATAATGACAAGAATGTACCTTTTACCACCAAGACTAGTTGTGTTGACTGGCCCACAAATATCCATATGCAACATCTGAAGAGGAGTAGAGATAGAGAAACACTATTTTGACTTGAAAGAGGATTTTGTCAGCTTGCCTTTCTCACATGCAGCACATAGCTTCTCTTTAGAGAAAGAGATTTTTGGCAAACCGACAACTAGCTCTTTGTTAGAGAGAGCATTCAACGTCTTGAAGTTGAGAAGAAAGAGACGTTTATGCCAGAGCCAGTTTTTCTTTTCTGAGTCTTCAGAAATGAAACATATGCTTTCGTCTTCAGTTGAATTGGCACTCATATTGATGACATACACATTGTCCTTTCTACAGCCAGATAGGACAGTCTGAAATTGTTTATCAGTAATGAGACAATCGTGCTCTCTAAAAATCACGTAGTAACCTAAATCACTGTAACACCCTCAATTCTGGAAATAACAACTAATTTAAAATTTTCTAAATACAATGACAATTGATTCATCTACAATCATAATTTAAGATTTAACCTCAATGTACACATACCATTCCATACATACAGACTATAATAAGGACGAGTGCTACTAAAACCCAATAATAGTCACTATCTCCAACCGCGGAAGACTTCACCAACTACTTACACTTGCATAAGGCTAAGGCTCTCAACTCTTCATAGTCCTGCTAGAACCAAACCCCCATCTGGAACCTGATGCACATGCCGACAAATAAAAATATTAGGTTTAACGCCTAGTGAGCTCAAGAGTTTTCAACATATATAAAGTAATCGTTTAAAAAGGAAGAATACAGTTGAAATCATAATCTTTCAAGATGATATTCTTTGAATGTGAAAACGACTCGTTTTCCAATAATATGCATTTTAGACGAATGAGGCACCATAATAAACGTTTTCCAAACCAAAATTGTTTTAAGGACTAAGACCCCAAAATAAAACGTTTCTTTGTAAATTAATTTCAACACATAACTCACTCAAAAGGAGAAGAGAAAGCAAACTCCCAATTTATGAAACGTGGATAAAACTTTATATCCCGAAACACCCAAACACGGGTGGGGTACAATACTCAACCAGAAATCATGGATAAGATCCATATATACAAAATATCACCGAAAACTTGGATAATAAAACTCAATACCCAAAAACAACACCTTTCGGTGACGAGGGATACCCGAATTCCATCGAAAGTGGCAGGCACACAAAGTTAAGCCACTTATCAATGTTCTCGAGTTTCACATAGAGCCATGGATCCCCGTATACGACTCCCAAACGAGCTACCACCACAAGATACCCAAATGATCCTAGTGTCTACTCGACCTCTAATGAGTGTCACCACAAAAGCCACAAGTCCCCGTATCTGGCTCTTCAAGAGCACCACCGTAAGACTTAGCTCCGTATACGGCTTCCAACCCGAGCTACCACCGCAAGCTTACATAAAAACATGACTTGGGGACCACTCACTAGACTTCAAACGCGGACACTAAATTACACGATGAGTGACCAGACTGGATTAAAAACGAGCATCGAGTTCAACCACCCACGATATCTACCTCGAGCCCTTCAACAAAGGTTACGCGGTTATCGAGTTCAACCACCCACGATCTGTACCTCGAGCTCCCGCTAGCCATAAACAATATCCAGTCCCAAAATGGGGATAAAGTCCCCAACTAAACCAATTGACCGACTCATATGCCTATGGATCCAATGCATTACAGTCTAAAATGTTACATAACTCAAAAGAATGAACTAACGCATTCAAAACATGCAACTCTCAAATAAGGTGCAACTAAGTACACAATACGTCCAAAGCTCCTTAAAGAGCTACCAAAACTGAAAAAATGTTCCAAAGACTCCACCGAGTACAAATCAAACCCCAAGAGGCTTAATAGACGTTTGGCTAAAACACGAGAGCCAATATGGTTACATAAACCAAAATACACATTTTCCCAAAATCTTTGATTCTCAAATTACCATTGGCCTTCGGCCCAAAACCCAAACGGTTTTCCATTTCTAAAATGTTTCCCCAAAGTCGGGAATGACCCAAACCCAAAGGACTCACACATTCGTACTTTTCAAAACATCTCATTTTATGAATGATGCATAAAACCCGACAAATACTTAAAAGTGCATTTTTGACCAAATACTTATTTATGCAATAATTCATCAAAACCCATTCATTTATGACACATTTATCGAAATTCTCAAAAATCACAAAGATGTGGGTTAAATAAGTTTATAAAGTTAAACACTTTCAAAACAACCAAACTTATCAGCAGTTAACAGTTTCATGTAAGACGCAAAACCCTTTAAAATAAACATTTTGGCATGTACACCGTTTTCACAAATCAACTTGAACTCACCTTGCTAGATTTAGGCTAAATCTAGATTTTACCCCCAAAACTTGAATCACCATTGATGAAGGTTTGAACCACCAAGAAACCTCCCTAGATCTTTGATCCAACACATCTACAAGATCACCTTCACCACACAAGTCATCAAAATCAAATCCAAGATGAAGGATGAAAGGAAAAATGGTGAAACCATCAAACCCTAGCTTAACATTGAGAGAGATAAGAAACTTACCACCACATAATACCCTTGGATCTTCCAATAGACTCCAAATATCTTTCTATATCCTTGAAGATCTCTCAAAAACGAAACCATGGCAACTTGAATCACCAAAATCGGAGTTGTTAGGCAAAAGTTATGAAGAAATGAAGTTCTAGGGCTGAAAATCGGGTTTTATGCTCGACCAGGGGATTTCACGACTTACCATGCGACCATAAGTCGTAGCATAAGTCGCCCGTTTCCCCTAAGTCACGCAGGTGGATCTAAGTCGCGAAATGCACTGTTTACCCAGTTTTCTTCTCGTTCACTTTTTTGGTCGTAACTTCTTCGTTATAGCTCCGATTTTGCTCCGTAAAGAACCGTTGGACTCGTAATTGAATCCTTCATCCATCAAGACTATAAAATCTAGGATTCAAGTCCAAAATCATATATCTTATTTTCCCCTTAAAATTACCGATTTCTGTATTAACTTGAAACGATACCTTTTCGAAAGCGGGGTGTTACAGTTGACTAATGCTCATAAGATTATGCATTAGTCCTTCCACATAGGCGACTTTGTTGAAAGTAATGGATCCATTAGAAAGAGTCCCATAACCTTTAGTGGAACCACAAGAGTTGTCACCAAAAGTTACGGTTGATCCATTTTCTTTCACAAAGTCTAGGAGAAGAGATTTGTTTCCTGTCATATGTCGTGGGCAACCGCTATCAAGAGACCATGTATGATGATGCTCAAAGACCTGCAGACACAAACAAATTAGTCCTTTGGAACCCGTTTTGAGGTGGGTCCTTTAGGGTTAGAAGAAGAATAAGAAGGTTTATTTTGATCATATCTTTCAATACGGTATTTCGGACAGTCCTTGGCAAGATGAAAAGTATCACCACAGTTGTAGCACTTTCTGTAGATGAACTTTTGCTTGGATTCAAGAGAGGAGGCTTTCACTTTTCCTTGGGTTTTAGACTTTAGGGGTTTAGAAGAGTGAGGAAGAATGGGATATCTATAAGGAATGTGAGGATTTCGAGGTATAGGTCCAATAATCCCTTTTTCAAAGGAGGGAGGAGGATCTATGGAGATTCCTTTGGCCTTCTTTATTTTTAAAGCTCTAGGAATAAATTATGTTGTGTTCATTGGAGATTTACCTTTGGAAGAAGGTGTAATCTTTCTTTTGTTGGGAAGATCAACAACAACATATTTTCCTTTAGAAAGAGGAGCTTTCTTAGGAGAAAGAGAAGAAGAGGAAGAACAATCCTTTAGTTTTAAAGATTTAAGAAGATCATTAACAGGTTTGACAAACTCATTTGAATCATGATATTCTTTTAGAAAGGGTTTAGAAGGTTTGGCAGACACAAAGATACCAAACTTCCTTAAATCTCGAAGATCCATGGAATAAACAGAGTTGGAATCTTCTAGATCGGTATGATTCCATTCAGAAGAGTAGGGGGAGTTTAGAAGAAAGATGAGGATTTTGAGAAGGAGAAAGGACATCTTCAGAAGGAGTATAGTCAGCATCCTCTTTCCAGTAACCAAGCCCAAATTTTTCATCACCAATTACTTGGTCTTTGAAAATTTTCTCCAGGTTTTTGGAAGAGGTGTCCCATTTGCTTACTATCTCTTGTTCTTTTTGAAGACGCTTTAGAAGCTTGTTCTTTTCTTTAGCCAACACATAGTTTATAGTTTTTAAGTCTTCCAACTCAGCTTTTATTTTGTCAAAATGTTTGAGTTGAGAGAGAGAAGCCTGAAGTTGGGAAGAGAGAGATTTGATTTGAGCATTGGCTCTTTTCTTTGCATCTTTCTCATTGTGAAAAAGTACAGTTAAAGAATCATATGCCTCAATCTTTTCATCATCAGAGAGAGAGAGTATAAGGGATGTACCTGAGAAGAGGAGGAAGAGCACTCAGCTGTAAAGTCCATCCTAGAGCAGGAGTCTTTAGCTTCTTCATCAAGTTTTGCCATAAGCCATTTACTTGACACTTCTGTTTCACTGTCGGAGGTAGGCTCATCGGCCCAGTCTAGAGTTTCTACCATTAACCCTTTTCCTCGTCGTTGAGAGTGGAAGTTTCTTTCCTTTTCTCTTTTGTACTTAGTCTTGTACTTATCGGCTTTGTCGGAGAGCTCTTTGAAGGAAGAAGAAGGAGAAGGTTTTCGAGGCTGCAATCTACCTGTAGAAACAGATCTGAGATTTCTTCTTTTAGAAGAATTAGAAGAGTTGGACTTAGAGATCCTAGGAGGATTACTTCTACACTCAGAAGCAAAGTGGCCTTTTTTACCACATGCGTAGCAATCCTCCTTGGATTTGTTCAAAGAATTTTTAGAAGAAGAAGTAGAAAATTTTCGATTGCCTCGAAAATGGTTGGAGGAGGGATTTTTCCTATACTTAGAAAAGTTTGCAAGCATACTCATCTCCTCCGTCATTTGATCAACAGAGATGTCTTCTCCTTCATCATCGGCTTCACTAAGATAAGCCTCCGATGAGTGATTTTTGTCATCATGACTTTCTCGTTCTAAGTCATCAGAAGGGTAAGTGATACGAGGAACACACATAGATTTCTTGGAGCCATCCCAGATAAGAGCCATAGAAGGGGCTTTTATCTCTTTGAAAATGGTCTTCCTTTGAAGACGAGTTTGTTCGTAATTGTAGAAAGTTCCATAGAGATTAGTAAGAGGTAGGCTTTCCAAGCCATTGGTTGTCTTTATGCAAGTGCTGAGGTTCTCCCAAAAATCAGGAAGACCATCCATAAACATACATAAGATTTCCTCGTTGTCATACAGCTTCCCAGAAGTTTTAGATCGTTTAAAAGACTATTGAAACGGTTATAATAGTTAGACAGATATTCTCCCTTTTCATGAGAGAAAAGTTCGTATTTACGAACGAGAGAGATTTTTCGAGACTTCTTTACTTCATTTGTACCTTCGTACAGAACACATAGGGTGGACCACATTTCTTTAGCAGTAGAGAAGTTTACAAGAGAGTGGTACACTTCATCTGGAAGAGATTGAGCAATTATAGCTCGCACTTTGGAATCGAGTCCAATGATGCGTCTATCTTCATCAGTGTATTCTTTTTCAAGCTTCAGAATATATCTACCAGTAGCAGAACTTTGTTCCTCATCAGAAGAGTCATCGGAAACGTGGAAAATAGGATGTTTTTCTTTGTCTTTCTTTTTAGAAGTTTTGATAAATTTGTCCCATACTTTAGGGACAAGAGGACCTTCACGAAGAATGGTCAGATAACGACTGTCAGCTCCTTCTAAGAATAGCATCATTCGACTTTTCTAGAGAGAAAAGTTGTTTGCATTGAACATAGGAGGTTTGACCATAGAGCCATTATCAGTTTGAGAAGAAATAGAAGAAGGATCAGCTTTGGACGAAGATGCCATTACGGATCTGATTTATCAAATTAAACCAACCGCTCTGATACCACTTGTTGGTCCCGAGTTAGCAAGACAAGTATTTTAGAGGGGGGGTTGAATACAATACACAAATTTTACTTAATTTTTTATTCTTTTATTGATATAAATATCAAGAATTACACAAAGGAAACAAAAGATTGTTGCGGAATATAATAGCTAAGAACTACTCAAACAATCTAATACAAGAAAGACTTATAGAACACAAAGACTAAATCTTAGAGAGAAAGAAATAGCTAACAGCCTGTTTGATATCTTGCAAAGGAGAAATCTTGAGCTGAAAGCGTGAGAAGCAAGTAGCTAGCTCCACCCTTTATATACTATCCAAGGCAATGAGTGCAAAATACATTGATCATTTAAAGCATGGGTGGTTGGGATATTGTCAATAAATTATAAGATATTTGAGGTGACTTATCACAATACAAAAGGTAACTTTTGTACTATGAAAGTACAATATCCTAATAAAATGTACTTGGTTAAAATCTTTTTGAGATCTTTTAGAAAATAAACGTCTCAATCAAATCAGAACTCAAGTGAATATCTTCTAGGAGAAGGAAGCTTCCATTCCCATTGTCAGAAGTACATTGGGAATGATGAAGTATGTCAAATCGAGAGGGTTTGACATAATGGGATGTTGCCGACACATAGATGATCGGCAAGGACAGAATCTGCCGAAGAGTGGCAGAAGGATGTCGAACAGAGGAGGGTTCGGCAGATGAGTAGTCTGCCGAAAAATGATTTCGGCACACAAGGCTTAGTCTTCTTGAGGTTTGTTTCCTTTTTGATGATTGTGAGCATCATGATCATCAAAACTTTCTCAATTTCAGTACTTTCTTTGAATCTCCCCCTTTGAGATACATTTTACATTCTCCGCTCTTTGATCTGAATAGCTGAATCATGAACTGTATATACCCGAATCTTTTCAAATTCAGATATAATGAACTTGGTAACCCTGATTCAACAAATGAAACAGTTAGAAGTGCCTGTCAGTAACACTGAGTTACTGTGTACAACGAATGTACAATTTAAGGAGTTGGTTTGATGATGACTCTCCAGGACTTCCATTCAATCATTGAAAAACACAAGGTTTATCTATGAATGTTCTGACAGAAAAACAATTTTTTTGTGTGCTCGTGCTTGTGTATGAAAGAATTTAGCACAATGATTGTGTTTCATAAGGCTCAAATTGTGTAAACTGTTGAGACAGCAACAAGTATTACACGGACTCAATGTGAATGAAAGAGGTGCGAAGGTGGGGCAACGTTCCTTCTTTTTCAATATCTAAATCTTCTGAGTGAAGATTAGATAGCATATATGTTGTGTCCCCAAATAAAATGAAACATTTCTTTGTTAAGAAAGAAACGAGTGGTTGGTGGGGTTAAATGCAAGAGTTGGCATGGGCTCACTGCCTTTTTCAATGATGGTCACCAAAGAATGTGAACCAATCAGATTTTGTGGCTGCCCGGCTCAGAAAGTAGTTGGTGCAGAGTTTTGATATTCTTTTAACTCTGTTCTCACATATATATTTGTTTATATGAACAAATATAAACAATTTAGCAATGAACGCTCAAGTTGAAATGATGATTGTTGTTCAACAACAGTGATTTACAAACGGGGGTATTACCATCGAAAAATAGGTTCGTTTAGAGACATGGTAATAAAAAAATAAAATGAAGTATTGAACCGATGTGTGTGAATACTTTACAGTATATAGGAAAGATAATACACGAGTATTGATCTTTAGAAACACACGGTCAGTTAAACATTAAAGCTCAATATTGAAAAACATTTAAAATCACACTTCTTAATTCATGAAATCTTTTGAGAATAAAGAAGTGGTTTGAACATTTAAGAAATTGTTTTTCATGCTTGAAAGTTGTTCTTCTTTCAAACAATCAGAGATGTAAGATTAGAAGATACTTACATTTAATCTCCCCCTCAAATCATTATAGAATGATTTAAGTCTATTAAGCTCCCCCTGGATATTTGCACAATATCCATATCTTTAAACATTAAAGAACGGGTCCTGATCTGTCATATGATCAGAAGCCACAATCTTGACACTTAAGTTTGGGTTTTGAACTGTTTTGTTCAAAAGTCATTGTCTTTGACATTTAAGTCTGAGTTCTAAGTTGTAGTACTTAGAAGTCAAACATCTTGCTCCCCCTAAACCTGTGGTACCTGCGAAACAGATTTAATAGGTTTTGGTACCCACTAGTATTTGGGTCCTGGTATGTTAGATTTAAGAATCCACTTCTCATTAGATGTATATCTTTTAAAACTAGAATTCTGAGAAGTTATTCTATAAGAACCGTACCAGTTATGAGCAGATTCTTGTTGGACGAAATCATTCTCTCCACAATAAGAACAACATATTTTCCTTTGAGCAATCCTGATCAAATAGTTAGTAGAATAAGCATATCAGGATTACCAAAAGAGTTATCTTTATGCACACTGTTCCTTTTGGATTTAGATGTGGATGCATATGCTTTGTCATTCTTCTTTGCTTCCGAAGAATCCTTCACTCGCCAGACCATCTGATTTTTCTTAGATTGCTTTCCAAGAGATTTAACATAGAAGTTTGCTGAACCATCAACAGATTTGTCATAGAATAGATTAGCTAGTCTAATCTGATTTGATTTGACAGTTTGAGATTTGACATTATTCTTTTTCAAAACATTTTTATCATGAATAGAACTTGAAGCTGTTTTGAAAGAACAGATTGATTCTGTTGAATTATCAACAGGTGATTGATCAATCACATCAGTTGTAATCTTTTCTGACAAATCAACGTTTGCAGCTTCTAAGTCTTTTATCTTTTCAGTCAAAATGTTTCTTTCATCTGAAAGTGTGTCAAATTTCTGTTTCAAATCAGTTCTGGCCATCTCTTCTTTTTGAACATCTGATAACAGAACAGTTATTTTGGATTTGAGCTTAGATATCTCAGATTCAAAATGTGAACGTTCTTGCTCAAAATCCTTTTCCAAGTTCTTGGTTTTCTCAGAAATATCTTTGAAAATCCCAGTATTTCTCTTTTCAATATTTTTCTTTTCAAACTCATAAGACTGCTTCTTTTCTTTGAAAATCTGTCTTTCTTTTTCAAGCAAGTCTTGTAAAGTAGAAATCTGATTGGGAAGTTCAGTAATTTTATATTCATGAACTTTTCTTTCCTTAGCAAATGTGTCTCTTTCAGTAATTAAAATCTTTTCAAAATCAGACACTTGCTTGGAAAGTTTTATGCATCTAAGCTCCAAAACCTTTTTCTTTTGGAGTGTTTTCTTTGAAAAGTCAGATATCTTTTGAGTTGAAAATGTCTCCAGTTTTGATTTTTCTTTATCTGCTTGGATGCTTTTTATTAATTCTGCATTTTTGATTTCCAAGACAGATATTTTATCTTCAAAAGCCTTAAACTTGTTTTGAAGCTCAACTGATTCATCTTTCAGCTCTGATGATTTCTGTTCAGTTTTCTTCAGTTGGCTTTGAAGTTTTTCAATCTTTTTCTCTTTCAATTTTAATTCCTTTTCACATGTGACAATTGTTTTTTCTTGTAGAACAATGATTTTCTCTCTTTCTTTAATCTCTTTCTCTTTCTCTCTTATGTCTGTCTCTTTCTCTCTTACGTCTTTCTCTTTCTCTCTTATCTCGTTTTCTTTTGCACTGATGATACCTGCACAATCAGATTTAGCATGGTCAGTACATTTTGTACAAACAGGAATTTTATCAGAATTTGACAATTTAAATTTCAACTCCTGAATCTGCTTAAGAAGCTCTGAATTCTGATCATTCAGTTTATCTTGTTCAGCTTCTTTTCTTGGTATCTCAGGCACTATTTTCTTTCCATCCACTATAATACGTGGAATTAACACAATATGCTCCAAATCTTTGTTGATCATCCTCTTTTTCTCTGTAGAATGTTTGCTTGTAGAAAACATCTTGAATGATTAGCTTGATGTGAAAGATCGTTCCCAAACAGTTCAGAACAGTTTAACTGAAAGTGAAACTTATATCAGCACAAAAAAAAATTAATCTCTGAAAAATTGTAACTCTGAAACTTTCAAAGCAATGGAATTCTCAGATTACAGTACTGAAATTCTCAGACCAAGAAAACTAGTAATTCTCAGATCAAATGGACTTGAAACTTTCTGATCAAGTGAACATGAAACTTGAAAATCTGCAGATCAATGAATGTTAAAACTCACAGAACAAATGGAACATCAAACTGGCAGATTTAAAGATCACACATGAAACTCACTTGCAACCTTGAAAAATTGAAAACTCACAAACTGTGTTTGATCTTTAAACTCACAAATCATAAAAACAAGAATTTGCAAAGTGTGTGTTAAAACACAAACTCACACAGATCAGAATAATCACACATTTGATCAGTTCACTAAAACACAGATTGAATAAGCATGAGTGTTTTGTCAAAACTTGCAGGCTGTGTAACCTGTGAACTTGCATACCCTTTAAATCAGAACTTGCTCAGATTGTTTGAGTAAGAAACTCGCAGTCCCAATAGATGAAAAACTCAGATGCTTTGAACAGATTATAACACTTGAAACTGTGTAAAATGCAAAACTGCAGACTGTGTAAATGATATGTGTTCAGACTGTGAAAATCAACACAAATCAAGTGAAAATGTGTTCAGACTGTGAATTGAGACTGTGCAGATGAATTACAAACTGTGCAGACTGTGTGAATTCACAACTGCAGGTGCTTGCAGGCTGTCAAACAGGCTACATAGGCTTAAAAACTTGCAAACTGTGAAAATTAGAACTTGAATTCAGACTTGCAAATCCTGTGTTTTGAACTGAGAGTCACAGATCACAACAATTATAATTCGCAGATGCTGTGAATTAAAACTTGCAAATTTAACAACTTTGAACACTAGAACCTGCAGACTGTGAATCACTTGGAATAAATGCAGATCATAAAACTCGCAGATCTCTTGAGTTAAGGAAACCTGCAGACTGTGACCATAAACTTGAACCTGCAAATCAATATCTTTGAAACATACAGATCCCAAACACGGATTACAAACTCACAAACACATAGATTAGAAACACACAAACACAGATTACAAACTGTAAATTTAAAAACTGCAGACTGTTGAATATGTAAATCAAATAGCATATGCAGATTATGTAAAACTTGCAGATCATTGGACTGAGATTTGCAACCTGCTTTGAACTAAACTCGCAAAACCAAATGGACTAAGAATTTCAAATTGAACCAAGTGAAACTCATCCTTTAAACTTGCAACCTGCAGACCATAAATTCAAACTTTTCAAATGGAACTTGCAGATCACTTTTACAAAATACCACAGAACCTACACAGATAATGAGTTACCAATCCTGCAAATTCAATGAGTTAAAAAAAAATCAACCTGTATGAATCTGAACTCGCAAGTTGAGTAATTTTGAAATTTAGTTCTGTGTTCTGGTTGGCTCAAATCGAATTGAACTTGAAACACCAGAATCCGTAGACTGAGTAGATCAAATGAACTTGCAATCTGCTAGAACTCTCAGATCAAACAAATTAGATTGAAACTCGCATATGACATAAACTGAAACTCGCAGAAGCTTTTGAACAGCTAGAACTCGCAAGTTACATGAAATTAAAACTCGCAAATGCTTTGATTTAAAACTCGCATGCTACAAACACCACTAATTTGTCATCCGATTGAAAAACTTCAAAGAATCCAGGATGAATTGCCACCGACCCACGATTGTATATGATGTCACATAATTCAAATTGATTTTCAATTTAAAAACACAACCACTATCCACAAATTAGTTTCCAATTTACAGTTTGCACCGACCCACTTTGTTTGATTATCCAATCAAATGAACTCTTGAAGCGACCGGTGTTGTGAGGATCGACCGGGGTTTGAAGAACTCGACCGGTGTCCTGTACAACCTGAAACATCAATTTGTGATTCAATTAATTAGAACTTGAAACACCAAATTGAAACCAATTTGAAATTGAAATCAATTAGAACTTGCAATTTATCAAACCAATTTGTGATTCAAACTTGCAAATCATTTGGATTAAAGAAACGCGCAAGTCAAATGATTAAACGCGCAAGTCGAATGATTTCAGAAAACGCGCAAGTGCCTAAACGCGCAAATCAAATTGAGATTAAAACGCTCAAGTCGAAGAAACTCAAACGCACAGATTGAAATTGAGACTGAAACGTGCAAGTCGAAGAAACTCGCAAGCCACTTCAAATTGAAATCTGGAACTCGCAGGTAATGCCTTGCGATTTTGCAGAACGTGCAGATGCTTATCTGCGTGTTTTCTCAAACTCGTAGATCAAAGATTGAATCTCAGCCCTGTTGCTTGTGTGTTCTTGATAGCCTCATGCGTGTTCTTGACCAAATCCACAGAATTGATTTGAATCAATTCGAATCTGCAAAATTGAATCTAGATAATGCATCAATACAATCAAAATCCAATCCCAAACACTTTCTAATAACAAATTTATCGAAAAATCAACATCACAGTGAATTTACAAGGATACAGTGTTCGATGCCAACAAAACCAAAAAAAAATCCAAAAATTCAGTTTGATTTTGTGGTTAATTTGTGAGATTGAGTGAACGAAAGTGATTCTCTAAAACCAATCGAACCCAATGGAATCAATTTTATGATCTAATCACGACTAATGAATATGAATTCAAATCGACAGTGAATATAAACTTGACGGTGTGTTCTTGAAGATTTTGAAAATTTCCAGATTTGATCCAATCATTCAATCCAGTCTGTTTAAACAATGAATTTGTGATCAAATCACAACAATTTACAATCAATTTCACAATCAAAGTTTAACAATTCAGTGAAAATTTGTGAAATGATTAAACTTCAGTGTTCTTGATATTTTCAAGAAAATTGATTTTTTATCTAGAATTCCATAAATTTATTTAATCTTCTGTGTAAATTTCTCTGAATCTGTTTGGTACTACTCTGATACCAATTGAAAATGAATTCCCAGATTACAATCAAGCAATTCAAAGACTCTCAATCAAGAATATGACAGTATTAAGATCTTAGAGAGAAAGTAAAGAGAGAAAGTAAATCTGATGTATTCATTAAGCTCTTAGTGTTACATGATTACAAAGAATACAAACTATTTATATGGACAAAGAAACTCTCAAGTAACTTGAATAGGATCCACTCAAACTCTCAATTACTTGAACAAACTCTCAAGTACTTCAACACCTCTAAAACTAATGTTGACTTTCTCACAATATGACTTTCATTGACTTCCATTGACTATGCAATTACAAAGGCTTTAAACAAGACTTTCCTAATTAAATCTTGTATACAATTAATACACTAACACATCTTAATCCACAAAGTAAACTTCCTTCAGTTGATTTCGGTATGTCTTCGACTTACCGATCTGTTAGACCATAACTAAGCTATTACAAAGAACCATACTAATTCTAAGATGTACAATCATTTACAGAAGAGTAAACACAAACTAAAGGAGAGGTAATCTTCAAATCTTAGATGACCCAACAGTCTGCATAAAAGGAAAACTTTGCACATACAAAATTGGTGGGTGTTAGAAGCCTGCAGTAGTAATATGTATCTTGTGCTTTGATACTTGTAAATTAAGAGATTTTTAAAATGTTGCATAAAATAATGGTACCTTATGCCTAATAATTTGTATTTAAGAGTTTTTTATCCGTGCTTTATAATATAACTAGGTTTCTCAAGTCTACACTAAGTTCCAACAGTTTGCTACATGCACACTTATATATATCAAAACCATGTTAAATAATATATTGAAAATATAAAAAAATGACTTTTTATGTTAATACGTATGTGATGGAAATAAGTAGATAAATGTGTATTATGAATGTATAGATATGCACTTAACCTACCTTTTTATTAAAACATCTCCAACAGTTTTTTCTCTAAAATAGAGAAAAACAAGGATTTTGAAGTTCTTTTTTGGGTTCCAAGACCGTTTGAAAATGCAATTTTTTATAAACTTGTTTTTGTTTTTTCAAACAATTTTTTATAGTGAATGCGTTTGAATAAGTCCATCCGTAATTTTCAGTGTACAAGGGTGACCAAATATGTAATTCACTCTTATTAAAAAGACGTATAGTAAGTTCCAGAAGTTGACTTCGGCCTGGTCCAAAACTATTCAGGCACTGGGGTCGACGCTGAAGTCGTCGGGTACCCGAAGTCATCTCCATGTATAAATAATGGAGGCAAATTAAGAGGGAAACAAACGTAACTCATGGCGGAGAAGACATAGATTAGAAAATCCTAAAGGTGGGTGGTGGTGGTGAAACAATGGACGCCGACGAGGATGTTCAAGAGAAAGACAGCAGTGGCGATGAAAGAGGCGGAGAAGTCAGAGATGGAAAAGATCTAAAGTTCGGTGGCGATGGTAGTAAAACAATTGTCGGCAAGGATATAGATGAGCTAGACTGCCTCTACTATAGAAATCTTGATTATTTTGGGCGGGATACAAATAGACTTGATTATTTCAAAACCACTCCTTTTAATCTCCATGGAGACGATAATCTCAACGGAATTTCTAGTTATGGTGGTGGTAGCCGGACACGACAACTGTCGGTTGCGAATAATAGTAAGAGGTGGTGGCAAAGTGGTAATCCGAAGAATGGACCAGAAAACGGCTATTGCCGTTTCTGTTGCTGGTGCTTCTGAAAAGTCGATCGGTGGTGAAAAAGGAGGCGCCAATGGTGGATAATGCTTCTGAAAAATCGATTGGTGGTGAAAAAGGAGGCGTCCACCGGGGACGATGGTGAAAGAAACGTTGGTTGAGGTTGACCTGTAAGTGTGTTTAAAACCATGGGTATGGAAACACTTATTTATATATTTTCTTTTGTATATTCTGTGAGCTAAGAAATCGTTTGATATGATGGAATATTTTTGAGTGATTTAGATTTCGAAGAAGGTCTTAGAATTAAAAGGATTTGGAATGTTTAATGTGTTTAGTTTATACGATTTGAAACAAAAATTAAATTCCCTTCGTTTCATAGATCTTGTTTGGTTTGTACTTTGTAAGATGTGGGATCAAATTTTATTTTTCGCAAATATTTGATTGCTTTGTAAATAATTTGTTTGTTTCCATAAGATGTGAAGGCGCGATGGAGAGATTAGTGCAAATTTCATAAAAAAGACTGAGATAAATATATAATGAAAACAATTGAAGTCCATGGAATTTGAAATGACAATCATGTTTAATGGATTTCTAAATCCGTGGTTGTGGAATATCATATCCAAATTTTCCTTTAAACCAAGCACACATAATTGGAATGAAAATTGTATTCCATGTATTTCAGCAAACTAGAAGCGTACTCGTGCAATGCAGCGAGATACATCACGATTTTAATGTTTCATTTTATTTTTTGTTTTTTTGTCGATTTACAGTACGATTTTGGATGGTTTTGAGAAAATGATAATGTTTTTTTTATAAATTTGTTTAATTTAGGCTTAATAATATAATGTTTTTTATATAAAAAAATTAAGTATTTTGTTATAATTCAATTATTATCTTATATATTTTAATGACATCTAGAAAAAATAACCAATTACATCTTTAATAATATAATTAAAACAAATTTATAATAATATAATATATTAATTAATAGTGATACATGAAAATATCTGCATAAAAGGAAGACCCCTATACATACCAAATTGGTGGGTGTTAGAAGTCTGCAGTAGTAATATGTATCTTGTGATTTGATACTTGTAAATTAAGATATTTTTAAAATCTTGCATAAAATGATGGTACCTTGTGCCTAATAATTTGTATTTAAAAGTTTTTTTATCCCTTCTTTATAATATAGTATATATATATATATATATAGTGGAAGGATATTTTGCAACCCTGAAAAAGGTTGCAACCCTTGCAACCTGTTAGGACTGAAAGTCCTATGTGTTGAAAGTGGAATAAAGTATTTATAAGGGTTCATTCTGTAATTACTTAATAGTTTATTTAGTTAGATGGGCCCAAGACCATAAGCCCATTTTCGTGTAAAGCCTGGATATATAAAGGCTGATTTGTTTTCTTTTACAAGTAAGTCTCATAATTTTACAGATTACTAGTCAATAGGTTTACTCTCTCTGATCAGAAATTCTCTCTGTAAACCTGTAACCCTTTGATTGCTTATTAATCATATGAATAGTTGTTGTGACTCAAATACTGTTCATCTTTGATAATATTTGTTGCTGATTGCACTGTACTGGTATCTACAATTGGTATCAGAGCAAAGAGACTGAAGGTTTGATCCAAAAAAAGGTTTGTCTAAAACCCTTAATCGATTCACTATTCATCGATTTCACTATTCATCGATTTCACTATTCATCGATTCACTATTCATCGATCCACTATTCATACCGGTCGAAGTATTCATACCGGTCGACTATTCATCCGGTACTATTCATACCGGTCGATCACTATTCATCCGGTACTATTCATACCGTTCGATCACTATTCATCCGGTACTATTCATACCGGTCGATCACTATTCATTCGGTACTATTCATTCGGTCGACACTATTCATCCGGTCAACACTATTCATCCGATCGACACTATTCATCCGATCGACACTATTCATCCGGTTGATACTATTCATAACGGTCGGTTACTATTCACGAAGTACTATTCATACCGGTCCTTTGGTTCGACCGGTACTTTGTCTATACCGGTCTTTTGCTTGACCGGTACCCTGCTCGACCGGGCCCCAAAAAAAAAAGGTCAAATTTTTTGTCTCACGATCATTTTGCAGTGCATTTTTTTTAGCCCCCGTACTTCAAGGTTTCAGTAGCTTGTCATTTGTGACCCTAAACTTTCAAGTTTCACACTCTGTCACTTTTGGTCCTTGCACTTTAGAGTACCATCTCTTGTCAAGTTCAGTCCCTGTATATCAAAAGGAATTCCTTCAAGCGAAGCTCTTTCAATAAGTATGGATGAGATGCCACCTGTTCTTTACAGAGGAGAATATGACCTATGGAGGATTCAGTTCTTAGACTTCATTGATAAACTTGACTTGGGTGATTATATCAGATTATCTATGAGGGAAGGAAGAATGGAAACTCCGACAAGTATTTGTTATTTTATAGGAGAAAATGGAAGAACGGAACACGAAGTGTACTCACTACCATTTCAGGAATACACAGATGAGCAAAGAAAGAGATTTGAAGCTGATAAATTATCTAAAGCTTTTATCGTGCAAGGAATTTTCGAGGAGATTTCAAAAGAGATTTCTGTCAGTTTAGACAGTAAAAAGGCTACAGGAAAACAACTGTGGGAACATCTTGAGAAGATAATGACAGGACCAAAGATGTCTTCAAGAGTAAAGTTTTTGGAAATTGAGAACTCCGAACTAAAAAGACGGATTTCTGATCTGGAAGTTCAAATAGTCCAAATCCAACAAGCAGCATCTGTTGACAGTACTAAGGAGCAGATTGAGCATCTGAAAGATACAAATACTGAGCTTCAAAAGCAAATATCTGATTTGGAGCAAAAGCATGCTCAAGATAAATCCGAGTTTGATAAATCGTTCGCAAAGAAGTTCTCAGATTTTTCCAGAAAATGTGCTGATGAGAAGAAAGAAGTTGAGCTGAAATGCATAAAACTTTCTCAGCAAGTTTCTGATTTTCAGAAAGTAATCATTCTTGAAAGAGAGAAGTTTGCCAAAGAGAAGAAGGCCATTGAACAAAAGAATGTTGGTTTCTTCAAAGAAATATTCGGCCAACGAAATGATGCTGAGAAGGGATTTGAAGAAGAGAGAAGTATGTTTGAGGCTGAGATCAAAAAGCTTACTAATAAGTTATCTGAACTATCTGAAAGTGTGCTGAAAGAGCAGAAAACGAAGTCTGAGTTCACGAAGAAGATTTACCTGCTTGTTAAAGAAAGAGACAACTTTGCTTCGACGATTAAAGTGCTTGAACAGACTGCATCAAGTTCAAATCAGAAATCGGTCTCTTCACAAAGGTCAGTTAAATCGTTTGATCAGATTCGTAAAACTAACCTTTTCCATGATAGCAATATAGATGGTTCAGGTACACATCAACGAAGACAAAGATACAAAGAAGAGGAACTGTTCTGGAAGAAGAAACCAGTTGAAGATGAGCTGAAGGAAAAAGAATCATGTGTACATGCGTTTAATGCCAAAAGGAACAATGTGCGTAAAGGGAAACCTTATCATATCTATACGAGAGATCAATTAATCAGGTTATCAGGTAAGAAATACCATTGTTCTTATTGTCGCACACATGATCACATTAACAAAACTAGTGATCATTTATGGTATGGTTCTTATTCTATATCACCCACAAGAACTGCAACTAACATTCGAGGACCCAAATACCAGTGGGTACCAAAACCTGATTATGTGTTGCAGGCACCTACTGTCAAGGGGGAGTAGAAGAATTATGGCTTCTAAGTAAATCAACTTAGAACCCGGACTTCAACGAAGTTTGGCTTCTGATCACATGACAGATCAGGACCCGTTCTTCAACATTCAGACCTGGATATTTTGCAACTATCCAGGGGGAG
This sequence comes from Arctium minus, assembly GCA_954870635.1. NCBI lineage: Eukaryota > Viridiplantae > Streptophyta > Magnoliopsida > Asterales > Asteraceae > Arctium > Arctium minus. The sequence goes on from OX941080.1 coordinate 15,634,137, forward strand.
CTTAAAAGACCTAAATCATTATATCATGATTTGAGGGGGAGCTTAAAAGGTAAATATCTTCTAACTCTAGATCTCTGATTGTTTGGAAGACGAACAACTTTCCAGCATGAAAAACAGTTTCTGAAATGTTCAAACCACTTCTGATTTTCAAAAGGTTTCATGAATCTAGAAGTGTGAATTTAAATGTTTTTCACTTTTTGCGCATTAATGTTTAACTGACTGTGTGTTTCTAAAGATCAATACTTGCGTATTATCTTATTCTTATACTGTAACGTATTCACACACACAGGTTCAGTACTTCATTTGTATTTGTTATTACCATGTCTCATAGCAAAACAATTTTTCGATGGTAATACCCCCGTTTGATATTCAATGTTGTTGAGCATCTATCATTATTCTAAATTTGTGCTTTCATTGCTAAATTGTTTATATTTGTTCATATAAACATAATATCCAATTCTTTGATACCCTAACCAGTTTAGTTGATCTGATTGATACATTGTCAGATTCTCAAAACAAATCTCGTGATTTCATTTCATTCATTCAATATTCTTGTTTTGAGAAATCTTCAAAGTTTAATTGCTCAAATCTAATGAGCATACATTTTGACAGTGTTATCTTATTTGAGCTTAAATGTTAAAGATAAACTGTTGAGCTACTATTTTTTTGTTTAGGACTTACATGCGATTTGTGTGAGCACTTAAACAGAACTTCCATGGATTCACGTAAACCAGTGTTTCCTACCCCGGAAGTTATCCTAGAGTGATTGAGGGGTGAGGGGTCTTAAATCAAAGAGTGGGGGAGATAACTCATCGGATTGAGTTTTTCTCATTGTGCTGAGCAGAAAAATGAAAAAGAGAGTTTGGTTAGAAGTGAGCTTTAATGTTAAAAAGAAAGAGGTTGTGAGAACAGAGTTAAAAGAATATCAGAACTCTGCACCAACCACTTTCTGAGCCGGGCAGCCAAATATTCTGATTGGTTCACATTCCTTGGTGACCATCATTGAAACAGGCAGTGAGCCCATGCCAACTCTTGCTATAACCCCACCAGCCACTCGTTTCTTTCTTAACAAAGAAATGTTTCATTTTCTTTGGGGACGCATCATATATGTTATCTAGTCTTCACTCGGAAGATTTAGATATTGAAAAAGAAGGAAAGTTGCCCCACCTTCGCACCTCTTTCATGCACATTGAGTCCGTGTAATATCTGTTGCTGTCTTAACAGTTTACACAATTTGAGCCTGGTCAAGCTAAGTAGCTTCAATCATTCATACACTTGCACGAGCACACAAGGAATAAGTTTTCTTGTCATAACATTTATAGAAAATTCCTTTGTGGTTTTTCGATGATTGAATGGAAGCCCTGGGGGAGTGAATATCACAAAAACTCCTTTCCAACGTACATCTGTTGTACAAAGTGGCTCCATGCTAGTTACAAGCATACTAACTGTTTCATTTGTTGATTCAGGTTTTCAATTTCTATTATATCTGAATTTGAAAAGATTTGGATATATACATTTCATGAATTAAGGGATGCTCAAATCAAAGGGTGGAGAATGTCAAATCATCATAAAGGGGAGATCAAAGAATATGTTGAAATTGAAGAAGTTTTGATGATCATGATGATCACAATCATCAAAAAGGGGGAGAAAAAGTTCAATTTCAAAGTTTTAAAGAAAGAAAGTTATTTCTGAAGACAGTCAAAGAGATTTCAAAGATTGTATTGATTCTTTCCGTATCATGTGGTGTCTGCTACAAGTTTGTTTCTCATTCCTCCTACGCGCTGATTGAAACAAGTTCTTAAAATGAAAGCTTATTCAACTCGCGGTTCAAAGACAGATTCTTTGTTTTAAACTGAAGATGCACCGTGGAATGTCAAGTAACTCTCTCGTTATCTTTCTTGTGTGCTAATCCGATGTGATTGAGTTTTTTTACAGTTGAAAGTTGCTTGATAGTGCGTTCAGTCGAGGCTACTGTACATTGAATCTGGTTACAAAGTTGATACTATGAAGATCAAGAACTTTATTCAAGGGGGAGCGAAGAAAGTCATTGTAACATCCCGCCTGCCTCGACAACAATATTGTCCGCTTTGCCCCTGGATTTAACCAACGTGTAGCGCACGGATTTGTTTCTGGCGACCTGGTGAGAAACTTCCCAGGGGGTCACCCATCCTGGGACTACTCCCACCCAAGCACGCTTAACCTCAGAGTTCCTAGAACCTGACGTGCTTGTGGCCCCAAAACGCGTTGTTTTTAGGAAGGCCAAGATATTACTTATAACACCCAGCATCACTCCTGTCCACGGCCGATATGGGATATGCCTAAGGTGTTACAAACACCCCCCCTTGGGACTCACACCTTAGGCATATCCCATATCGGCCGTGGACAGGAGTGATGCTGGGTGTTATAAGTAATATCTTGGCCTTCCTAAAAACAACGCGTTTTTGGGCCACAAGCACGTCAGGTTCTAGGAACTCTGAGGTTAAGCGTGCTTGGGTGGGAGTAGTCCCAGGATGGGTGACCCCCTGGGAAGTTTCTCACCAGGTCGCCAGAAACAAATCCGTGCGCTACACGTTGGTTAAATCCAGGGGCAAAGCGGACAATATTGTTGTCGAGGCAGGCGGGATGTTACAGATGGTATCAGAGCCACTCCTGTGCCGTTCGGGATATGGGGCAAACCTCAAGGGGGGGTGTTTGTAACACCTTAGGCATATCCCATATCGGCCGTGGACAGGAGTGATGCTGGGTGTTATAAGTAATATCTTGGCCTTCCTAACAACAACGCGTTTTGGGGCCACAAGCACGTCAGGTTCTGGGAACTCTGAGGTTAAGCGTGCTTGGGTGGGAGTAGTCCCAGGATGGGTGACTCCCTGGGAAGTTTCTCACCAGGTCGCCAGAAACAAATCCGTGCGCTACACGTTGGTTAAATCCAGGGGCAAAGCGGACAATATTGTTGTCGAGGCAGGCGGGATGTTACAGTCATGAAGACATGCAACACCAAAGTTCTTCAAAGATTCAAGAGGGAAAGAAGATCAAGGCCTGAAGTTTTTCAAGTTGTTAAATGCTTTATTCAACTTTAGGGGGAGATTGTTAGGACTGAAAGTCCTATGTGTTGAAAGTGGAATAAAATATTTATAAGGGTTCATTCTGTAATTACTTAATAGTTTATTTAGTTAGATGGGCCCAAGCCCATAAGTCCATTTTCGTGTAAAGCCTGGATATATAAAGGTTGATTTGTTTTCTTTTACAAGTAAGTCTCATAATTTTACAGATTACTAGTCAATAGATTTACTCTCTCTGATTAGAAATTCTCTCTGTAAACCTGTAACCCTTTGATTGCTTATTAATCATATGAATAGTTGCTGTAACTCAAATACTGTTCATCTTTGATAATATTTGATGTTGATTGCACTGTACTGGGATCTACACAACCCATATCTTAACCGTTGGATTCATGATCGACGGTTATTTTATTTTTATTTTTCTGTTTTTTTTAATTAAAAATATTGGGCCCCATATCTATTGTAATCGTCGATCATTAATCCGACGGTTAAGATGTGGGTTGCAAGGGTTGCAACCTTTTACTAGGGTTGTAAAATATCCAACCCCTATATATATATATATATATATATAGGGAGCGATCAATTGGAAACCAGTATTAAATTGGAAACCGAAATCAACCAATCAGTGAATTTCTTTTTTTTTTTAATTGAAAAGGTTATTTTTGTCTTTTACATTATTTCATAATATATTTGGTAACTGTTATTATTATTATATTAATAATTATTTAATTTTAATTTAGTTTATATATGGTAATAATAATCATTGATTAATTTAAAAATAAGATATTTAATTTAGGTAAATTATTTAATTTTAATTTAGTTTATATATGGTAATAATAATCATTGATTAATTTAAAAATAAGATATTTAATTTAGGTAAATTATTTAATTTTAATTTAGCTTATATATGGTAATAATGAAACAATAATGCTAACACGATGAACCTGATGAATCTATTTTCATTATGAAACAATAATGCTAACACGATGAACCTGATGAATCTATTTTCATATACAGATATGCAACTGAACAGGTAATGAAACAAAAATAGGAAGTTAACAAAAATGGCACAAATTCATCATGTTTCATTATGAAACAATAATGCTAACACGATGAACCTGATGAAATCTGTAATCCAATGAAATCTGTAATCCACAAATTCTTTCTGTTTCATCACAGTATTCTATTGCGTGGGAAATTTTATAATAAAATGAAATTAAAAATATTATTTTCTTACATAAAATCTAACAATTATAATAATAACAACAATTTATGGAAAAAGGTATAAATTAAATAATAACAAAATAATACCAGCCGATAAGATTTATATAAAAATACATTACATAATTAAATAAACAACTTTTTTACAAAAAGAAATAATATACATTAAATCTAAATAAAATAAACCTTTCTTGCCATATTTGAGACACAAAATCAAAAGACATATTTACCTTTTTCATCTATTATTTTTATTTATTATTAATAAATTAATTAATTTACTACCATATATAATTCAAATGAATCTTAACCATTGATTATAAAGATCAATGGCTGAAATTTGGTTTCCAAAGTTTCCAATGAAACTTGGTTTCCAATTTATTAAAATATATTTAATAGATTTTCCAAAATTTTGAAGTATGAAACTTTGAAAGTTATAATAAAAAGTACATTAAACTCTAATAGATTCTCTATTTTGAAGATTACAATATTAATTATATTGTTGTTTTTGTTTTCTTTGCATGTCTCTATTTCTTGGTCGTATTCTTTTCTGGTATTGCTCTTTTGGATCTGTTGGTGGTGTTTTTTGGTTGGTGTTTTGTTTGGTAATAAATTTCTTTTTATGTTGTGCAAATAAAAATGATTATATTATTAAAATATTTCATTCATTATATAAAATATTATTTCTCTTTCTAAAAATTTAATTTCAAAATTTCCTATTGGTAGGAATATACTAAAAATATTTCTCTTTCATTGTAATCAGTTTTTGGGAGTTCTCTAAATTTGAATTTTTTTTACACTTTCTCCCCTCGATAAAAGGTTTTTGAGAATTTATTGGAGCAAAAATATGCCCAAAATCTTCAAGACCTCCATTTCCCATTTTAAGCATCAGTTGGTTATGTTGTTATAAATTGTTTAAGGGTTTGATTAGATTACTTTTTTATTTTGAGGGTTCTTGTTTAATGATCTAAATTGAATACCTTTTGTTTTATTTAGAGGTTCTTATCTTCAAGGTCTCATGGGATTAGTAAAGGTACACACAAACTAACATGAATACCCATGGTTAACATAAAAAATCTCTTAAAATTAGGTCGCGTTTGGTTTGCGGGATTGAAATGGATTTGGAGGGATTTGGATTTCAAATCCATAACAATCTTGTGTTTGGTTTGCAGGAAAGGATTTCGTTGACCGGATTTGAAATCCCTTGACCATTTTAAAATCCCTTACCTGATGGATATAACAACCCAACCAAAATAGCAACTCATAAAATAAAATTCTCAACGGTCGAATAATAATCCATGCCATAACGGTCCCAAACTTACAATAATTAATTCAAGGTTTGTCATAACAACAACCTATACACAACTAAGATCAATGAATAACTAAAAGCTAAATGACGGTCTTCTATCCGCCCCCGCTAGACCTTCTCCTTGCCTTTAGCCGCACAGCCTAATTCACGACAGCCTGAAAAGATTTTTAGTTTTGAAAGAACGAGGGTTAGACCATAGGTCTAGTGAGTTCCCTCTAACAGTTAAGCAACAAAATATACTTTCCAGAATTTGAAACATCATTTAATAATGGCATTTAAGTAAAACACGTTACGGACCACACGACCGTCCAAGACGATGTGTCTAACTCGCGTTACCTTAATGTTGGGACACACACCCAACGACATGAACGGGCCACACTCCCCGGCACGAGTAGGCGGGCCACACTCCCCGACTTAGGTCACGTAACCCACAATTAATGTATGCATACATATAATCAACAACAATTTATAACACACTTGAACAGTTAATAAAATCATGCCATCATAATAAATCAAAGTTTAAAAATAAACTTCACATGCTTTCATCATCAAAAGGTTTAGTTTGGAAAAACTCACCTGGCGTTCTTTGCTTTACGCTTTACTTCTACCTTAAAACCCAAACCGAACCTATAAAACAGGACATCGTCCGTTAAATTTCTAGTACAATCCATTTTAGTGAAGAATTGACTTTAACCCTTTATCCCAACATCACCTATCCTTTGACCGAGCTTAACTCGTTAAATTCTAATTCGAGACAATACCTAAAACCTTAATTAATTAGTGGGATAAATCAATTTACAATAATAATAAAAAAAAACATGTGGACCGAACACCTCAAGTCCAATCCTATGCATTACCACCAAGTGGGCCAAAATTGAAATAGCTATATGTGGCCCAGAATGAAAGAAAATACGTGGGCTTCGGTCCACCCAACTCATTTGATGACCGGAATAGCAAACCTCGACCGGGATAACAAAATTGAGTCTGGTATTCCTCCTTAACATCGACCGATATTAATTTAGATCGGTATAAAGATCGACTGGGGTCCCCCATATTGGGCGATCGGTGTTTCCTTCTACCGGGCGACCGGTGCCCCTCGGTCTTTCGACCGGTGCTCTCTCCTTTATCGGGTGACCGAAATTACCATTCGACCGATACCCATGGTGATCTCGACCGGAGTCTGAGACGACTGAACGAAAACCCCCAGAGCTCCAAATTATTTAAAGAGATCGAAAGATAAATCCCCAAAACCCGGAAACAGATTAATCAAACTTCCCAAAACTGAAACAGAAATCTATATTTCATTAACAGACCACTATCCAAAATCGATTTCTGCATAAATTTATAATTATCTGTTGTTCCAAACTCAATCCAGGGATGAGGGACTTTTAAACCTATGATTCCTTTTACCAATTTAGAAATAAACGCTAAACCTTTACGATTAAGGGATTAGGAGTAGAATTTTTACCTTACAAAATTGAAGAACACCACTCTCAGCTCCTTTTCTCTCGACCGGCTTGCCTTCCAAACTTCTTCCTCCCTGTGCCAAACTTTAACAGCCGCCTGGAAACCCCATTTCCTAGGGTTTTATCCCCAAATTCTCAAAATTCCAAAATTGAACCCTTTAAAAGTTCCTTTTATCAAATAACACCCAAACTTTAAAATTCCTACTTTTAACCCGGTTGTTACAATGGATTTCAAAATCCTTTGCAATTGGCATGGATTTGAAATCCCCCCAAATCCAAATCCCTCCTTGAAATCCAATCCATTTCAATCCATTCCTGCAAACCAAACGCGCCCTTAGGGTTTTTTATCATGTTGAAAATGTTGGATTACGGGATCTCAAGCACAGCGGAAAATAAAACCGTAACCCTCCAAGGACCCATACGAACCTGAATAAATCGGGTGTTTCGAAATTATACCTCACAGTTAACGAGACTTTGAATCACAACAACAAAGCAAGCTTGATGCCTCCACGGTATCCACACGAACAATCTGAATCATTTGCCTTCTCGTGATGCTAGTCACGGTTTCAAAACTTAGAAAGGAAATGAAGCATATAGTTGTAGGTGATTTTAGAGAGAATTGCAAGAACCACAATTGCATACAATGTCATACATTATATATGGTGATGGAAGTATGGCCTAAAAGATCACCATCATCTCCACACCTTACTTGAATGTAAGAGTGGTCATGCACCATCACTTTCTTACATAACCATACCTAGTCAACTTATTTAATGTCCAACAAAATAATATCTGATTTTTATTTAATCAGATTAAATCAATACAAATCAGATATAATAATTAAACATTTTAATTATTGAAACTCCTTATTCGAATATGTTCAACACGTGTGACCCAATGGGTTCTCGACATGTTGGTAATAAATATAAATATCGTATTTATAGTTATAAACAATGAGCGGTATCTAGCAATACATCATCATCACCCAAATGACGAGAATTGGTGATACAACAAATTACCGGTATGTAGTCAATTTTAGTGTACATATTTAATTCTTTTGTCCTTGATGTCCAGATTGAACACGAGACATTGAATGTGTCATTCTCGTTATGTCCAATCTCTAGTTTCTTGATTCCCTGAAATACTAATAAAAACATAAATTGATATCTCATATCATTTATCTGAGCATGCATGCATTTCCTTAGTATATATTTATCAAGGGGCCCAGAGACATCACTCCTGTCATAAAGGAGGGACAAACCCTATCTCGATACATGCTAGTTCTACCATGTGATTTATAACATATCCAACAATAATTCTGTCACCCAGCTACGGAATCATTAGAACAAATGTCAAAATACATTACTCACACATAACAAACTCCATGACATCCAATGAAGTGTTCTCATAGCGAGTCGCGTCCGATACACAAAATCTCCATTTTGTACCCATATGCAGATTCAATATCTCTATATGAATCCCTACATATGCTAGTTATTATCATATTACTTCAACCTTAAAACCCAAAATAATATTTAACTAGGGACATTTAGAATACATTATTCTAAGGTTATTTATTATGAATAATTAAAAACACAGAATATAACATAGACATAATAAATTGGGTAATGCCTTTTATTTATTTATTAATTTCATGAAACAAAACTCAAAATTACAATCATCGTATGATTAGCTTTTGGGCATTCACTAACAGAAAAGACCAAATTGTCTATTTCCAGAAAAAACTTGAGCCATCCATCCGAATACATGCAATCTTTTGATTGACATAATGGATGCTTATCACCCCAAAGGAATCACCTTCAAACCATTACATGCATACTCTTTGTAATAACACTTCAATGGTTCAAGTAAAATAGTCCATAAATTTTACACATTGTAATTAACCAAAACACATTATCCTCAATGAGGGTACAAATAATGTTAAAAAAGCTTGAATTTCTTCAACGTGCCATTGCCACATACCACCGTCGTCACTTTAAGAGAACAAGCTTGTAACCATGGGCCTTCATAGGTTTTTTGCTTGATGGATTTCGATGGTTGTTCAATGAAACTCCATGGTTGCTCAATGGAGCTTGATGTGCTAAATGATTGCCACAATTTAGGAATGTTGGGGTTTTTATTTTTATGTTCATCTTCCTCCTCTTCTAGATGTGGGTATGTGTCAAAAAAAATTCTTCCTCTTGGCTATATTGTGTAAATATGTATAGTTTTGTTTAGGTATATATTTTCTTTTTGTTTCTTCTTTGTAACTTAATACTCTTAAATTTTTCTTCAATATTCGTTACAAATAAACGTTTCTCCATGTTCATCTTTACCAATCACGATGTGATTCGGTCAAGCTAATATGGTAACAAACTTAAGATATCACTATTGTCATTCTCCTCGTAATTTATCTATGTATCAATTAATCTCTCACCTCCTTGTAAAAGTTTTCAATAATTGGCTCCATAATCTAGTCATACATTGGAATCATCAATACGTCACTACTATCAAGTCATGATGCATACATATCTCGTTGCTGAATCAATCCTCGAAACCAATCTATAAAACCCTTGATTTGTGTTTGTTTGCCATAACCCACTCCACTTGAATATTGAGTGTGATTTCGTGCGCGACCTACCCTATCTCACATCCAATCTATTGGCAACAATCCACAAGATCTGCTCCAAATCACTTATGAGCTTGCATTTAATCATTGTCCCTAGTTCTTTTATCATGGTCGTTCTTTAATATGTTAAATGTGTTATTTTGAACAGAGCCCCCAAAAATTTGGGGCTTACTTTTGCATTTTTAAGGCTTTTCATCAACGAATGCCAAAATACAGGCCTCCCTCAGTGTTACTCTAATTTATATCATAAAACAAAAGTAAAACGCCTTATCTTCTTATTTTGCAGTGTAATCAAAAGTTTTAGGTCTAATAGTGTCCATTTTTTATACATGAGCTTCCTCAGTGTCCATTTTTTCAACATGGCTGAGCCCTATTGTAGTAGTCATATCATCACAAATGACTCAAAAATATCCACATAATAATATATAAGTCTGAGCATCATTAGTACAAGCAAGTCACCATTACATACATTGGACAACAAAGGTTGTTTATATTTCATAACATGTTTCTTCTAGCTTATCTCATGCATTATCCTCAAGAATATAATGTAATTTTTTTGTGTTTTGATTGTGGTGGTTGTAATCACATTATCATTTTGAATATAATTTATGAAAATGTTTTTTCAAGCATTGTTATATACTTAACAAAAAGATATCTATACAATATTATAAAGCACGGATAAAAAAACTCTTAAATACAAATTATTAGGCACAAGGTACCATCATTTTATGCAATATTTTAAAAATCTCTTAATTTACAAGTATCAAAGCACAAGATACATATTATTACTGCATGCTTCTAACACCCACCAATTTGGTATGTTCAGGGTTTTCCTTTTATGCAGACATTTTCATGTATCACTATTAATTAATATATTATATTACTATAATTTTGTTTTAATTATATTATTAAATATGTAATTGGTTATTTTTTCTAGATGTCATTAAAATACTAGAAGCGTACTCGCGCAATGCAGCGAGATACATCACGATTTTAATGTTTTATTTTATTTTTTTGTCGATTTACAGTATGATTTTGGATGGTTTTGAAAAAGTGATAATTTTTTTTTTATAAATTTGTTTAATTTAGGCTTAGTAATATAATGTTTTTTATATAAAAAAATTAAATATTTTGTTAGAATTCAATGATTATCTTATATATTTTAATGACATCTAGAAAAAAAATAACCAATTACATATTTAATAATATAATTAAAACAAATTTATAGTAATATAATATATTAATTAATAGTGATACATGGAAATGTCTGCATAAAAGGAATATCCTGCACATACCAAATTGGTGGATCTTAGAAGAAACCTGCAGTAGTAATATGTATCTTATGCTTTAATACTTGTAAATTAAGATATGTTTAAAATATCTATACTATATTATAAAGATGACATAAAAAACTCTTAAAAACAAGTCTTTAAGCTTAATGTACCGTTATTTAATATTAATTACTTAAAAAACAACCATAAAAGCTGTATGTACTACATTTAATTCTATTCATTAATTTTCAATCATTATCTCTAACCATTTTAACTCCCCTAAAATCATTTCCCACTTTAACTCCCCTAAAATAACTCTCAGCATATTTTAGATATAAAAATCTAAAATATAATTAAAAAATCTTACAGAATATTTTATAAAAAAATATATTATTAAACCAAAATAAATTACATTATATTATTAAGTCTAAATTAAAAAAATTTATATAAAAAATCATTATCACTCTCTCACAACCATCCAAAATCGTAATGTAAATCGACAAAAAACAGAAAATAAAATGAAACATTAAAATCGTGATGTATCTAGCTGCATTGCACGAGTACACTTCTAGTTGCATAAAATGATGGTACCTTGTGCCTAATAATTTGTATTTAAGAGTTTTTTATCTCTGCTTTATAATATAGTATAGATATAAGATGATCATTGAATTCTAACAAAATACTTAATTTTTTTATATAAAAAACATTATATTATTAAGCCTAAATTAAACAAATTTATAAAAAAAAACACTATCACTTTCTCAAAACTATCCAAAATCGTACTGTAAATCGACAAAAATAAAATAAAATGAAACATTAAAAGCGTGATGTATCTCGCTGCATTGCGCGAGTACGCTTCTAGTAAAAGTTAAAAAATAAATAAATGTTCAATCAAGACTACCCAAGTCCAAATGAACAATTCAAGCCATATTTTAGGATCGGGACAAGTTAAGTATGGGATAAGGTCGTCAAAAGTAGAGGTGGCCAAAAATCGGATTCGAGCCAGGCTGGATCGGGCCCAATCGATCACGGGCTAAAACAGTGTGGGTCGGCAACTGGTTAAGGCGTAACCAGTCCCGGTTTGGTTACGGTAAAGGGGGTTCATGTTGTGGACCGACTAAGGTTAAAATTATCCGGTTTTGGGTAACCGGTTCCGGTTCGATTACGAGCCGGTCCCAAAATCGGTTAAGGCTTATTTTTATTTTATTTTATTTTATATAATAAATTTTTGAGTGAATTGCAAATTTGGTCCCTGTGGTTTATTGTTTTTCTCACATTTGATCCCTACAAAATTTTTATTGCAAGAAACTCCATGTGGTATGCAAAAGTGCTCGGATTTGGTCCCTGTGACTAACGCCCGTCAGTTTGCAGCTGTTAAATCCTCTCATGTGCCTTGCACATGAGGGTATATGGGTCATTTTACTTCACGAGGACCAAAATTGCAATTTACTCCACAAGGACCAAAATTGCAATTTTCTCTTTTATATTATACCATTTTTAAAAAACATAGTATTTATATTATATAATTAATAAATAATTATCACTTAATTAAAAAATAACTTATTTAATGAAACATCAAAATTTTATTTAGTTAATAATTTATATTTAAGTTTCATCGACCAAATTATAATAAAATAATTTATATTTTTGCTTTTACTAAATTTCATTTCTAATAAAAAAATAAATTATTCAATAAAAATAAATTAAACACATGCGTTTTTTGAATTTTAATATAAAACATAACATATATATTATAGAAAAATCTAGCGCATATTAAAACGATATATGAAGTTACCTCTAAAAATTTATTATAACTAGACTTATATCTTATTGAACTCGACTTTTTTTAGATTTTTTTTAAAAATAAATTACCTACGATTATTAAAATTATGTAACATGCAAAAATATTAAAGCATATAGATTTTGGTAGAGAATAGAGATGTTTGAAAGAGGATGAGCAACCAAATATTTTAACAAAATTATGTAACATCCAACCTATTTTTATGTTTTTTTTTATCAAACCTCCTTCTCAAATATTCCTAACAAAATCCATGTGCTTTAATCTTTTTGCATGTTACATAATTTTAATAATCGTATGTAATTTATTTTTAAAAAAAATCTAAAAAAAGTCGATTTCAATAAAATATAAGTCTAGTTATAATAAATTTTTTAGAGGCAATTTCATATATCGTTTTAATATGCGCTAGATTTTTCTATAATATATATGTTATGTTTTATATTAAAATTCAAAAAATGCATGTATTTAATTTATTTTTATTGAATAATTTATTTTTTTATTAAAAATGAAATTTAGTAAAAGCGAAAATATAAATTATTTTATTATAATTTTGGTCGATGAAACTTAAATATAAATTATTAACTAAAGAAAATTTTGATGTTTCATTAAATAAGTTATTTTTTATTTAAGTGATAATTATTTATTAATTATATAATATAAATACTATGTTTTTTAAAAATGGTATAATATAAAAGAGTACATTACAATTTTGGTCCTTGTGGAGTAAATTGCAATTTTGGTCCTTGTGGAGTAAAATGACCCATATACCCTCATGTGTAAGGCACATGAGGGGATTTAAACAGCTGCAAACTAACGGGCGTTAGTCACAGGGACCAAATCCGAGCACTTTTGCATACCACAGGGAGCTTCTTGCAATAAAAATTTTATAGGGACCAAATGTGAGAAAAACAATAAACCACAAGGACCAAATTTGCAATTTACTCTAAAATTTTAAAATACTTAATTAAACTTTAAAAAATAAATTTGGGTCACTCAAATAAACTTTAAAAATATGTTTTATTATACTTTCGAGTTAATGAGGAAGAAAAAAAATGTCAAAAAATGTCAAAAACGGTCATATGACTGTTACCCAATGGCTAGAAAACGGTCAAAATTTTTTGAAAAAATCGGATCGGGCCGGGCACTTAATCGGTTATGTAACGACCCAGTTTCTAAAAATAGCCACAATTACATGAAATCATCCAAAATTACAATCTTCCCAGAATCACCTCAAATACAATGATGATAAGAAATAATTTTAACCACAATTATAACTGGAGATTTAGATCCTTACCGATCTATGATCACCCAACTGATAACAGAATATAAACAACCAGATCAATACTAGCGAACCGGTAATTGAATCCACTCTTAACTACTTTTTTTCCCAAGCTAACAATCCCAATATAAAGTCACCTGAAATGCATATTTTTGAAAACAAAATTGAGGGTTAAACCATACGGTCTAGTGAGTAAATCCCTGTCAGATAAATAATTCAATAAAATCACTCTGATATAATATCATAAATCATTTAGTCATAAATTGGCATTCAGACACAACTTCCCTCCCAGGTAACTAACCACGACAATCGCTTTTCAAAATAACACACACCCCAAAAAAGACCGAAGTCAATATCGGCAATGGCTCACTACACGAAACATATCCGCGAGTATAAACACACACATTCCGATAAGACCGCAATCAATATCGGCAGTGGCTCACCACACGAAACATATTCGCAAGCCAAAAAGATATATAACCTCCCTGCACGGACCATTACAGTCTCACACACACACAGTCTCTTATTCCCAAGAATATATAATCACACCACATGTTTTAAAAATAAACAACATGTAATAAAACCATATTACAGTTAATGGTAATAACTCAAATATAACAATCTGGTATAACATCGAAATAATAACCATTTGATAATATATGCATTTCAGTTCAAAAATGGTTAAATGAAAACTCACCTCAGGTCCAAATATTTCATCTCGAATCTTAACGGTTAACTAATTCCAAACCAAACACCTTAAAATCAAAGGAGAAGACTTGAGGCTTAAAATCTTTCAAGCTTCCTTCTTTTATTCGAATTCTCCGGAGCATACCCCCTTAAATGGGTTTGGAAGGAATCCCTTTTTATGCTAACAAGGTGAAGGCGGTGGTGGTTTTTAATTAATTAATTTTTTTTACTCACCACTTTTTCAACCAAACCCTCAACTATAGGAATCTTAACATAACTAGCCCCTCAACTTTCTTTAAAATAAAACCAATAATTGGGTTATTACAGGTTACATAGCCGATTCTGAGTTGGATCGGGCTGGGCCTTCGAATCGCTCCAAAACCTTAACCGGTTACATATTCCGGGCCTTCAACCGGTTACTACTGGTCCCGGTTCGGATCGGTCAAGAATCAGGTCGAGCCCTGATTAACCGTCGGTTACGGATCGGGGCCGAACCGGTTTGGCCACCTCTAGTCAAAAGAACCAATTTTGATTCTGGGCTTCCAAGGATTGGGTCTAAATACCGATATGTGTGTATTTCTATCATGATGTATGGTTGAAAAATGGTTGCTTGAAGGATAAGATTTTTCTGATCTGCAAAAATATATGAAGAATATTTAGGAATACTTTTAGAAAAAAACATATTTTCCAAATACTAATGGTGAAGGATATTTGTGATGGGACAATCTTAAAGCATGAAAATTTACATTTTGTTAAAGAACTAGTGTTGGGCCCGTGCATTGCACGAGAGGATAAATTTTTTGTTGGAATATTGAACCGAGTTAAAATGAAACGTAATTTCTCTGTTAACAGTTAATGAAATACAATGTGAAAAACGAATGTATTTTCATAAGTGGTTAACTTGCATATATTCTTAATCGTTTGTTGTTATGAGTTTGTGCAATAATATTGGTAATAGTTTTGTATTATATTATTTAAAACTCAAACGACATGTCTCACAACATATCACTATTATTGAAATAATTATAAATATGAACATACGTTTTTACAGATTTTGCAATTTTTCTGAAACCTTCTCGACAACACTTGACAATCACTTTGAATGTATAAATCTGTAGATTAATTAACAACATTCAACCCACATCAAATATGACAAAGAAACTAAATGATTTCTATCTTTTGTAACCGTCAACTCAACTGGTATAGTTTAAATTCACTTAGTACCACTTGAAAATTTATCTAACTATTGACTTCAAGACCTCATAGTATTAGTCAATAAAAATAAAGATATGTATATATATCTTATTCCCCTACTTCGAAAAATATGATTGTGGGTTTTGAAAAATATAAACAAATCCTCAGTAAATAAAATAAAATATAAAAAAATATTTTTTCAAAAAAACAAAAATATAGTGGAATACCTTTTGTTCAGTTGCAGGTTCCGCCATTGACACCCGACCGTTCGTCTTCTTCTTGTACTCGGATGATACATAGAGAATCTATATATATTTATAGTGAATGTAGATAATATTTTAAAATCTTTTATTTTCATTTTCGATTTTACATTTAAATGTAAATATATTAAAAATATGGGAGAATATTTTTTATATCTACATCGTTTCTATTTTATTTTATTTACACTTGGTTAATTTGGAAAGTATTGTGGAATATTTTTATTTTAAAGAATACGATAATTTATTAGTGTATCTCGTTATTTTTTATTTTTAATTCATATCAACCTTCTTCTTTTTTCTTTTAATGCTTGTGAAAAAAAATACGTGTAGATTTTATATTATGCTAATATAAAATACGTGTAGATTTTATAAAATAAAATAGATTTTATATTAGCAAAAAAAATACGGAAGAAAAAAGAGTTTATATTACATCTCATTATGTAAAAAGATTTTATAAAATAAAATATGGAAAAAGAATTTATAAAATAAAATATGGAAAAATCATTATGAGATGTAATATAAAAAAATACGGAAGAAAAAAGATTTTATATTACATCTCATTAATATAGATTTAAATGTAAAATCTACATTTAAAATAGATTATGCTAATATAAAATCCTCCACAAAAAAAAATTTATATTAATAAATGAGTATTCATTCCACAAATAGATGATTATGTGAGATACCGTGTTTGGAAAGGTTGTACTAAAGCATTAAGAAATTATAAATTAAGTAATTGGCTTTAATTAGTTATATCTTGTGCTTAAAATGTTGTAACTAAGAGTTTTTATGTCATTTTTATAATATAGTATAGATAACAAAAGTAAAGAGAAGGAAAAACGGTAAATTCTTATTAATTAATAAGTTTGTTAAATATGAATGAGTTTACAATTATAATGAACTATTTATTATGATAAATCCTAATATTTGGAAACCATTCCTTAAATTATTTTCTTTTTATTATTGAAGACACGTAATCCTTCAAAACATTTCTATTGAGAAAAAAATTCTATAACATTGTTGGAAACAAAAAATAAATAAATAAAGGACAACATAAGTCTCTAATCAATAATTACTACCAAATATACCCACTCTCAATTAAAATACAATATTTTAATACTTGGAACAACAATATTTATTGTTATAATTTTTTAAAATATAGTTTTAGATTTTTTATTTTACACATTTATTATGTTTAATAAATTCATTTATTTTGTTTGCTAATAGGTATCTTAAATATATAATTAAAGCTAAATTACATGCAAACTATAGTTTTATTATAATTTTAAATGACATATTTGTCACTACTACTTACAATATAGTTATTAATACTAATTTGATATTGAAGGTAATTGTCAGTGCAACTGGTTTTTCTATCATCCAATCAAAAAAAGAAAATGAGATATGGCAAAAAATGAACACTCCTTTGAGGAACAAAGCTTCGTTTGTGTTTTTCCTTCAAAGTCCTAATCCGCTCTCGGTTTAAAATTATCGGGTTTATAACATTTAAAATTATACATTATGTCAACTATATTTTAAATATGTATTTATTAAAATATAGACTATAAAATGATGACTGTAAAAATATGACCCTTAATATTAAATTTGGTGAACTTAGAGCACTTACAATGGTGGTTTTTGAAAGTCCTTGTGCCTACGTGGAGGATCATATACCAGTCCATCATTTTTTTTCTCTATTGAGTCACATTGGTCCATGCTTATGTGGCATGGAAAGGTCCTTCTGCATGCACCGGTTCACCATTTACTTTTCTTTGATTTTTCTTTATTTTTTATTCTATAAATGAATTTTACATATATAATTATTGGGATGTTTTATTTTGTATTCTTTTAATTCTTATCATTAGGTTTAATAAACCTTTTATATTCTTTTAATTCTTGTTATTGAGATTTTTATTTTATTTAATTGTATTTTAATTACTTTTATCATCACGCTAAAATTTTAATTATTGTAGTATATTTTTTATATTACTTTATTTTATTATAACTTTTATTATTATTATTATTATTTATAAAAATAAAATTTTTAGTTATTTATAATTGTTAAATATTGTCTTTTAATTATTATAATTTTTTTATTATATAGATTATGGAGTGATCCATGATTGAGAGTGAAAGGTTTATAAAATGTGTAGGAAAGAGAAAATTGATGTGGCAGAGAGAGAAAGCTGATATGGCAAATGCATGAACTTTTGATGAGGTCAATGATAGAGCATCCACAGCGGCAGGTTCATGAGGCCACGTGGATGCTCATGGACCTTCCTCTAAAAGTTCATCTCATTGAGAGTAAAAGCTTTTTTGCCACCTTTCATGAACCGGTTCCTCTTTGAGGACCGATTCTTTCTCAAAAAATGTGGGTCCCACTTTTAAAATAATAATAAAAAATTAAATTTTAGGTTTTTTTTTAAATTTCTTTTAATTATCAAACCAAAATTATATTTATCAAAGTTAATTAATTAAAAATGAAAAATTAGAACTTATTTTAGAATTCTATTTTTTTATTTTAATTTAATGTAACTTTCAATTATTGTAATTTTTAATTTATTATGATTTTTGTTATTGTAATTATTAATTATTATCTTTTAATTAATAATTAGTTTTTAATTATTGTCTTTTATCATTATAATTTTATATTATTATAGTTTTTATTAAATTAATCATGGACCGGTCCATGATTGGGTGTGAAAAGTTTATGAAATGTGTAGGAAAGAGAAAACTGATGTGGCAGAGAGAGAAAACTGATGTGGCAAAGTTATGAACCTTTAACAAGGTCCATGATTGTGGATGCTTTTACGTATCATTACATGTAATTAGTAATTATAATACTTTTATTTTATCTTGTTTAAAATAAATAAAATAATATTCTATTTTGTGGTGTGTAATAATGGTTTCTTAATTTTTAGTGACATGAAATTGGATGGCATTTAAAAAAAAGTATTTGGCGAATAAAGTTAAACATATTAAAAAATATTTTTGCAATAAAAAATAAGTTATGGTAAATTTGTGTTTTGTTGTTACATGAATAATTATTAAAATTATTGCGCGAATAATATTCTTAGATATGACTGCTATTTTGACGTTACTTTTTAAAAAATTGTACAATTATTAACAAGAGCAATTTTAGTTTATACAAACAAATAATAATAATAATTAATTAATTAAACTGTTATAGTTAAAATTTGTGAAACTCCATTTTTACGTATGTATTTTTAAAAACATATGTTTTAATCTTCTACTGGTTAAAAACAACATAGATAGTAAACTTTGTATTTTTTAATGTTACTAGGCAATATACCCGTGCGATGCAGCGGAATGTAAGTAAAGAACGAACAATTAATGTTACTTCCTTATATACATGTCATCAACAATCAACCATGACTTAAGAATCACAACTTATGAAACCTAAACCCATAAAGATATTCAATAATTAGTTTATATTACAATTATTGACGAAAAAAATTATAATGATATAATTTATAATAAGAATGAAACATATTTTACGATTATGTATTTTTAACGTGCTAACGGTGGAAAAAAAATAAAACGTATGGATATAAAACAAATTATTTCGTAGATATTCATGATATTTGTAACAACCCAACCAAAATATAAACAAACAGATCATCTCTTAAAATAAAAACTCAATGATTAATAATAATTCATGCCAAACGGTCCCAACCATACAATAGATCAATCCAGGTTTGCTAAAAGAGCAACCTATACACAACTGAGATCAATAAGAATAAACTAAGTATCGGTCTTCTGTCCGCCCCGCTAAGCCTTCTCTTGCCCTTAGCTGCTTTGTCTAAAACATGACAGCCTGAAAAGGGTTTTTAGTTTTGAAACAACGAGGGTTAGACCGTAGGCACATAAATTATAATAAAACAACATTTAATAATGGCACATAAATCAAACACGCTACGGACCACACGACCGTCATAGACGATGTGTCTAACTCGCGCTGCCTTAATGTTGGGACACGCCCCCAACGACATAAACGGGCCACACTCCCCGGCACGAGTAGGCGGGCCACACTCCCCGACTTAGGTCACGTAGCCCACAAATAATGTATGCATACATTTAAACAACAACAATTTATAACACACTTGAACAATTTAATAAAATCATGCCATCATAAATAAATCAAAGTTTAAAATAAACTTCACATGCTTTTATCATCAAAAGGTTTGGTTTAAAAGAAAACTCACCTGGCGTCATTTGCTTAAAGCTTTACGTCTACCTTCAATCCGAACCGAAACCTATAAAACAATGCATTGCCTGATGAATTCTCGATACACTTAATTAAGCAAAGTTGGTCCTACCCCCCAAAATCTCAACGGTCTCCTATAAATTAAGAGAACCCGACTCTCTAAAATTTCAACTCAAGGATAAACTTAAAGCACTCGAATATACCGCACTGGAAATGGATCAATCCATAAATGAGACCCAACACTAAAATAATTAAACTAAACTCAAACTTAAATTAACTTAATTGATTTCGGCCCACACTTAAAATTAGTTTGGGCTTCGGCCCACTGCACAAACCCGGGGACCGGGGTTAACAGTCCATCAACCGGTGCCTGCTTCCAGACTCGACCGGGGCACGGCTTTGACCGGACCCCCCCTTCTTCGACCGGGGTTATAACAACATTTAATATTGGACTCATTTCGAAGGTATCAACGAGACGATTATAATTGTGTAACTTGTTAAAATTAAAAATTATTTTTTTAACGTATTTTAGTTAATATATGCTTATATGTGTTAATATAATGAAAATGTAAAATGTAAAACTAAAAGGTAAAAAGTAAATTTATCAAAATAGTTCTGGGACAAAAACTGTAACTATGAATTAGAAATAAAATAAGATGTGATGTGAGAGGGAATTTGAAATCCATTAAAATTAAACCTTACATTTACCAACCTTATAATTAATTATTTAATTTACTTTATATCCCTTGTTTTTTCATTTTTTATTTTACACTCTTATCATGTTAACACAAATAATCGTATATGGAAAAAAATGCAATGAAAAAATACGTTTCTTGTTTTACAAATTATACTATTATAATCGTCTTGTCAATACCTTCAAAACGAGCCCAATATTGAATATTTTTTAATTTAACCATACTATTAAAAACTATGAATATCTGTGAATTAATTTGTTTTCTATCCATACATTTTATTTTTTTCACCATTAGCATATTAAAAATACATAATTGTAGATCCACTAAAATATATTAATAGTATGTTTCATTAGTATTATAAATTCTAATATTATAATTTTTTGGTCAATAATTTTAATATAAACTAATTATTGAATATTTTTATTGATAGCATAAATATGTAACATTATATATATATATATATATATATATTATCTACAACTATATTATTATATTAAAATTGTAAACGGTTATTTTCAAAATTCAATGTTACATTTAACATCTTTACAATTAGTTATTTAATTTACTTATATCGCTTACTTTTTCATTTTTAATTTTACACATGTGTTATATTAACACAAATAATGGTATATGAACAAAATGCAATGAAAAAACATGTTTCTTTTTTTACAAATTATACCATTATAATCGTCTCGTCAATATCTTAAAAACGAGTCCAATATTGAATATTTTTTTAATGTAACCGTACTATTAAATATCATGAATATTTATGAACTAATTTATTTTATATCCATACGTTTTATTTTTTTCCACCTTTAACATATTAAAAATACATAATCGTAGATCAACTAAAATATATTAAAAATACATTTCATTATTATTATAAACTAGGCATATACTCGCGCACGATGTGACGCGAAAAAGCGTGAAGTCAAAGGAACAATTGACAAATGTATGTATCCGCTCGCGAAACATCTCGAAATCAAAATGACAACAACGTTTCATTTTAAGTTTGTATTTCTTCGTCCTTATCGATATTTTAGTCTATGATTCACATATAAGTGTGCGAGTATATGTCTATATAATAGTATAGATAAAAATTCTAAAACAGTTATTGTACAATCTTTTGTACAATAACATTTACCACTCTTACAATGTTACATTTACCACCTTACACTTACTTATTTAATTTACTTTATATCCCTTGTTTTTTCATTTTTCATTTTACACTATTATCATATTAACACAAATAATCGTATATGAACAAAAATGCAATGAAAAAAAATACGTTAATTTTTCTACAAATTATACCATAATAATCATCTCGTCAATACCTTTAAAACGAGCCTAATATTGAATGTTTTTTAATTTAACCGTACTATTAAATATCATGAATATCAACGAATTTGTAACACCCCGATTTTCGTTTGGTCTTTCGCGAAGAAGAAAAGAAGGTTAAGGGGGCTGCCTGCGTCTGTCTACAGCCGTGCGCCCTCCTTTAGAGAAAACGCACGGGTCGTGCGTATGAAATAGTGGCGAGGCAGTGGGCTTGCGCACGGGTCGTGTGCATTTCCTTCTTTGAGGGCGCACGACCCCTGTCAGGCTGCTTTTTGGAGTTGCCTTGTGAGATATTTCTTAAAATATCTCTTTTGTGAGATATTTCTTAAAATATCTCTTTTGTGAGATATTTCTTAAAATATCTCAATTTTTCAGATCTCTTTCTCTCTTTTCTCTTTCTTTCTTCTTCGATCTTTGAGTCTCGTTTGGTTGCTAGTTTGCGGTGTTTCTAGCAAGGGGTCGGTGTTTTAAGCTTCACCTCTTCGTCGTGATCGATATCTGGTTTTCCGGGTTTTATTCTAAAAACCTACTGGTGAGTTCCTACTACCATTTTACAAACTTTATACATGTCAAAACTCTTATTTGCGAAATCCAAAGTATTTCTACGGTATGATTTCATGTTCTCTACATTTTGATATAAATGAAGTTTTTGGTGATTTTCGGGGTTCCCGATCAGTTTTGACTAAAATGAGGGGTTCCGCCTTATTAGAAGTAAAATGATGTTTTACTTGCCCATGTTTGTGGCTTATTGAAAAAATGTATATAAACTGGTTTTATGGTTATCTTTCTTACCAGCAGTTGGTCTGGAAAATGGCATTTTGAAATATAAATGTGTTGAAAGCTGTTTATCTAGCTTTAAAATGGTCACATGAAATATTGTGATAAAGTCATGACTATACTAGTGGATCCCTAGGTATCGAGTCGGCTTATTGTTGGGATATTTGTTCCCCTTCTGTTGTAGTTAGATACATTCGATCTTCGGGGGCACTTAGTACGATTATGTGAGACCGGTTACTAGCCATGGGTCAAATGTAGTCTAACGAAAGAGTATGACTGGTTCCTTGGGGGCCTCCCTCACATCGTAGTACGGACCGAAGCGTTCGTGGCCATGGTTCCATGTATTTAGCTCATAACTCGGATTTGTGGCTTACTTTGTGTTCCACTATAATCCTTGGTAAATCGGGTAATCCCCGTCATCGGAAGATGTGTTTTGGACCGGTTGTCCGTGTATTATCAAAGAATTGTATTTGCATAGCTAAACCTTTGGAAGGATTTACTTTGATGCATTTGATTATATCTCTTGAGATTTATGAACTGTATGTTCTCACTAGGCTTTAAGCCTAACACTTTTTCTCAAATGATGTGTATAACAGGTTTCCCTTAGCGGTGGGCTGCCAGGGTTTGGAGAGACGTGTTTGGTCTCGAGGCATTTTGAGATGACTAGTATTGTAACTGGGCAATTGTTAAGTCCCATTCTTTTGGTGAATTATGGATTGTCGACTGATGTAATCTTGATAGAGGTGTCTAGATTAGTTTGTTGATGAATCCTATATCTGTGCAGGTTTTGTAAAGTCTTAAGGACTGATTCCCCTTTTTAGGGAGGTTTATATCAATACAAGTGTCATGTTGCCATAATTCCAGGATTTAAATTTACTCTGATTTTTAGAGTGTTACAAGTTGGTATCAGAGCTCTAGTTTCAGTGAACTAGGCATGAATGTAAGATGTCTAGACTTAGACTGAGTTGATAGGCAATGATTGTGAGATTGGGTAGAACTTCTAAGATGGGTCAGTCTTAGAGTCGACGGAAGTTATGTTAACCAAGCGTCATGATGATGGTAACAAGAATCCTTATGTGTTATATGTTCATAATCTCAAGTAGCTAATGTTATTATGAGGATATTTTACGTGAGTATACTTGGTTTGCTAATGTTACAACAATTGGTAGACGTGGTGGTACGTGTCTTTCGTGCTTGTTTCAGTTAATCTCTTTCTTACCCTTTCTCGTGCTTGTGTAGCAGCCGTTACTCCTTTATGGTGAACCTACATGCTTAATGTGTTTACCTGCTCTACCTTGGTATGTTGACTGTCGGAGTAGTGCGAAAGTTTCCAAGCTAGTAAGCCAAAGTATGATTGTTGTTTATAGCAATGTCTCTTTGGGATGATAGTAAGTGCGAGGAACGCATTTAGCTAATCATCTTGAGTCAGATTCATTGGTGGAATTAGAACTATAAGCTTGTTAGATCGATTCTATTCCGAGGAAAATTGTAAGTTAATTTATGGGATTGTTGCCCTAAGATGCTTGAGGCATCCGGATGATTATAGTACGTCGGGATGTTGGGAAGCGTAGTATTAAAATGTGAGTGCCGACCGAATTCATGCATTAAATTTATTTCTAAAATAAGGTTGCATAAATTGTTTTTCATGATCACCAAACATAAAGTGATTTACCTTGTAACGCTTTAGCAAAAACATTTAGCACCCATCAGATTTTAAACTGTGAGCATAAGCATGCTTAAAATGGTTTTGTTGCACCTTATTACAAATTGTTATCAAAACTCTCTTTATTCACGTCTTGTGTTTAAATGCTATTTTTGGATGTCGAAATATCTGTGTTTTAACGCTTTTTGAGTTAATGGGCAAGTAGCTGTGGAATTTTGACCTTGACATTGGATCTCTTCCACGTATGTCAATGGTTTTAAAGGAAAAGTTATTCTCATGCTTTGAGTCGGAGTTCTTGGAAATTTTAGTTGTGTGAGTTTTGTTGAATTGCATGGAGTATTGTTTTACGGATTCTTTTAACGCGTGCGTATATTTTAAGATGCGTAGGTTTAATTTTAAATTGTGTTCAAGTTATGAGTTCTTTGGGCGTCGTGTCTCGTCAAAAATCTTGTCAAAATGGTCGCCTTACCTTGTGTTGAAAAATGGAAATTTGGACACCACTTGATTCTAGCGTTAATGAGTTTTATGAAAATCCAGTTGGATTATGGTGTCTCATCTTACGACTTTTGCGTCGCGTAAATAATTCTGGGAGGCATGTGCATGTGCATCATTGTGTGCGTTAATTTCGGGGTTTTGTTAACAAATGTCAACCGTCGTGTACTATGTGCATTGGATTTAAGTATAACGTTGGTGTGCATGATTGCATAAACGATTTATGTTATTTTTAAGACATGACTTTCGTTCTGATTGTATTTCCATCATTAACTCTTACTGTTAAAATTTCCGCAAAGCATTTAGCAAGTTAACGGTATTTTGTCGTTGTAGTTTCTATTTTGGTCAAATGTGTTTATCTTTACAACGTGAAGCTTTAAACTCGATTTGAAATTTTATTTGCATCCCCGTTATTTTACCGCCCTTTGGGGAATGAATCGTTGCATATGAGGTGAGTTGAAAATTCTTTTGCTGCAACGTCTCTTGGTTATAGAGGAAGAATTTTAAAAACAAAATTGTGATTTTCCCCTTGGGAGTTGTACAAACAATTGTTGCACGTGTTGAGGTGCAAGAGCCTATTTTCACGTTTATAGTGTAAATTGTTGTGTATGTTTTACTCGGTGCTTCTCAAGGTGTGAATATTTTGATAAGTTTTCGTATTCGGTAACTTGGATTGTTTAACATCATAAATTGCTCATGTCGAGCTTGAATATATCAACAAGTAAATAGCGTGATTTACGTATTCTGGGTGATTTTGTACACGTAAAATCTATATTATGATTTATGCATCTTTGATGATTTTGTGCAAACAAAGTTGATTTCATGACATATGCATCTTAGTATATTTGCATTCATAAACCTTTGGAAAATCTTTGGTCCCAATACGTGTTGAGTTTTTGAGAAATCATGTCTTTGTGGTGTGTGTTTTCATAAGCATTGTTTAAAAGACATTTCATAATTTGGGGAAACGTTAAATGTCGGTTAAATGTGTGTTAAGGTTTACGAAGGCTCTCGTGGGAGATTTACGTAAAATGTTGGGCCTTTGGCTCGGTTTTGACTAAATGAGTCGTGTGGACATTTGTCCGGATTTATAACCGTAATGAAAGATTTTAGTATGATGGCGTTTATTCGGGTCTTTGTTGAGTTACATGTTTTGAGTGTTTTGGTCCTTCATTTGGAGTCATGTAATGTTAGGCGGTGTTGTAATGGATCCAATGACAGTCTGTCTGTTTTGTAAGGCCTAAGGTTTTGAGTTACACTTAGTGACCGCTCGGGTTGGCTAGCGAGTAGACAATAGGTGGCACGAGCCGCTGAGTTGGAACTCGACTAGATTGGATAGGCACCCACGCTCGTAAGCCCTTGAGGTGGAACTCGACGGAGTATGACTAGAGGCAATAAACGGTTTGAAGTTGTGATGTCTGGTATGGCATGGGAACTAAGATTGGGATACGTGGTGAAATCCAATAACACCACGGGTGGCCCCATTCATTTGTTCTCGCCACCCAAGATGGAAACGTTTAGAGGTCATGCGAGGAAGTTGTGTGGGTGGTCTACTTGTGTGTTCTTCTATTCTCTTTGTGTACGGGTCTCTCCGTCGTAGACCCGGGGTATTTTAAACACTAATGTCATATTTCCACCAACTTTGGTTATGTGGAGTCGACGGTAAATGATGGCTTTAATATTGGGTTCTACCCACGTATATTAAGGTTTGAATGAAATGTGTTATTCCTGCATGTTGGTATTTAGTTTTCTTTCGTTTTTGGTCGTATGAGTATTGGGCCTAGTGTCCATGTTTTCGGACGTACGAAATGGATGGTGTTACTAATATTTTATACTTCGAGTTATGCAAGTTGTGTCAATTTATAACACATATTTGAAATGAAACATCCGTCTTTGAAAGTGCATGACTTTGAAAAGGAGTTGTTTCCATGATTTAAAGTTCATTATTTGAAAGGTTCTGATTTAAAGAGAAGTTCATCCATTTAAATGCTTTACTTATGTAAAACTCTTGAGCTCTCTAGGCGTTAAGCTTAACCCTTTTTATTTATCAACATGTGCATCATTTCCTGTTGGGGGTTCGGTTCTGGCAGTGCTTTGAGGAGTCGGGCCTTAGCCTTCAGCTAGAGTAAGTTGTTGGTGAAGTCTTCCACGGGTTGGAGATAGTGTCTACGCATGGGTTTTAGTAGCGCCCGTCCTTATAGTCCAAATGTATAGATTGGTTGTACGTATTGAGGTTAATCATTTTATTGTGGTTGTAAATTAAGTAATTTTGATGTATTTAGAAAATTTAAATAATTTTCTATTTCCAGATTTGGGGTCGGATCGGAGTTGAGTGATAGCAGAATCTGTGTTAACCGATTGCCTGAAAGATGCATTGGTGCGCCTTGTAAGTTTATCTTTACCGATTTTAGGAGTGGATCAGTGAAATCTGAGGATTCTGGAAGATTAGCATCGACCGTTGGCTTTGGGTTCGGAACTGTCGAGTTTCGCAATAAATTGTTCGGAGGGAAATTGAAGTCACTAATTTCCTGGAAGTAGTAATTTTTACCCAAGGTTGGGAGACAACCGTAGCCTTATGAGTAAAGGTTACTTTGGGGAATTGAGTATTCGCTTGGTTAGGAGTGAAATGTGCCCAAGAAGGGTAGCTATTCGGATGTCGGTATTAGGATCACGTTAATGATTCTGGCTCTTGGGTTAAGGACAATCCTCTCTGCGAACAGTGTTCCGTTGAGAAGAGTAGATTTCGAGGACGAAATCGTTCTAAGGTTGGGAGATTTGTAACACCCCGATTTTCGTTTGGTCTTTCGCGAAGAAGAAAAAAAGGTTAAGGGGGTTGTCTGCGTCTGTCTCTCCTTCAGAGAAAACGCACGGGTCGTGCGTATGAAACAGTGGCGAGGCAGTGGGCTTGCGCACGGGTCGTGCGCATTTCCTTCTTTGAGGGCGCACGACCCCTGTCAGGCTGCTTTTTGGAGTTGCCTTAAATATCTCTTTTGTGAGATATTTCTTAAAATATCTCAATTTTTCAGATCTCTTTCTCTCTTTTCTCTTTCTTTCTTCTTCGATCTTTGAGTCTCGTTTGGTTGCTAGTTTGCGGTGTTTCTAGCAAGGGGTCGGTGTTTTAAGCTTCACCTCTTCGTCGTGATCGATATCTGGTTTTCCGGGTTTTATTCTAAAAACCTACTGGTGAGTTCCTACTACCATTTTACAAACTTTATACATGTCAAAACTCTTATTTGCGAAATCCAAAGTATTTCTACGGTATGATTTCATGTTCTCTACATTTTGATATAAATGAAGTTTTTGGGGATTTTCGGGGTTCCCGATCAGTTTTGACTAAAATGAGGGGTTCCGCCTTATTAGAAGTAAAATGATGTTTTACTTGCCCATGTTTGTGGCTTATTGAAAAAATGTATATAAACTGGTTTTATGGTTATCTTTCTTACCAGCAGTTGGTCTGGAAAATGGCATTTTGAAATATAAATGTGTTGAAAGCTGTTTATCTAGCTTTAAAATGGTCACATGAAATATTGTGACAAAGTCATGACTATACTAGTGGATCCCTAGGTATCGAGTCGGCTTATTGTTGGGATGTTTGTACCCCTTCTATTGTAGTTAGATACATTTGATCTTCGGGGGCACTTAGTACGGTTATGTGAGACCGGTTACTA
The DNA here is from genome assembly GCA_954870635.1 of Arctium minus. Taxonomy (NCBI): domain Eukaryota; kingdom Viridiplantae; phylum Streptophyta; class Magnoliopsida; order Asterales; family Asteraceae; genus Arctium; species Arctium minus. The sequence goes on from OX941080.1 coordinate 15,663,168, forward strand.
GCCATGGGTCAAATGTAGTCTAACGAAAGAGTATGACTGGTTCCTTGGGGGCCTCCCTCACATCGTAGTACGGACCGAAGCGTTCGTGGCCATGGTTCCATGTATTTAGCTCATAACTCGGATTTGTGGCTTACTTTGTGTTCCACTATAATCCTTGGTAAATCGGGTAATCCCCGTCATCGGAAGATGTGTTTTGGACCGGTTGTCCGTATATTATCAAAGAATTGTATTTGCATAGCTAAACCTTTGGAAGGATTTACTTTGATGCATTTGATTATATCTCTTGAGATTTATGAACTGTATGTTCTCACTAGGCTTTAAGCCTAACACTTTTTCTCAAATGATGTGTATAACAGGTTTCCCTTAGCGGTGGGTTGCCAGTGTTTTGAGAGACGGGTTTGGTCTCGAGGCATTTTGAGATGACTAGTATTGTAACTGGGCAATTGTTAAGTCCCATTCTTTTGGTGAATTATGGATTGTCGACTGATGTAATCTTGATAGAGGTGTCTAGATTAGTTTGTTGATGAATCCTATATCTGTGCAGGTTTTGTAAAGTCTTAAGGACTGATTCCCCTTTTTAGGGAGGTTTATATCAATACAAGTGTCATGTTGCCATAATTCCAGGATTTAAATTTACTCTGATTTTTAGAGTGTTACAAGTTGGTATCAGAGCTCTAGTTTCAGTGAACTAGGCATGAATGTAAGATGTCTAGACTTAGACTGAGTTGATAGGCAATGATTGTGAGATTGGGTAGAACTTCTAAGATGGGTCAGTCTTAGAGTCGACGGAAGTTATGTTAACCAAGCGTCATGATGATGGTAACAAGAATCCTTATGTGTTATATGTTCATAATCTCAAGTAGCTAATGTTATTATGAGGATATTTTACGTGAGTATACTTGGTTTGCTAATGTTACAACAATTGGTAGACGTGGTGGTACGTGTCTTTCGTGCTTGTTTCAGTTAATCTCTTTCTTACCCTTTCTCGTGCTTGTGTAGCAGCCGTTACTCCTTTATGGTGAACCTACATGCTTAATGTGTTTACCTGCTCTACCTTGGTATGTTGACTGTCGGAGTAGTGCGAAAGTTTCCAAGCTAGTAAGCCAAAGTATGATTGTTGTTTATAGCAATGTCTCTTTGGGATGATAGTAAGTGCGAGGAACGCATTTAGCTAATCATCTTGAGTCAGATTCATTGGTGGAATTAGAACTATAAGCTTGTTAGATCGATTCTATTCCGAGGAAAATTGTAAGTTAATTTATGGGATTGTTGCCCTAAGATGCTTGAGGCATCCGGATGATTATAGTACGTCGGGATGTTGGGAAGCGTAGTATTAAAATGTGAGTGCCGACCGAATTCATGCATTAAATTTATTTCTAAAATAAGGTTGCATAAATTGTTTTTCATGATCACCAAACATAAAGTGATTTACCTTGTAACGCTTTAGCAAAAACATTTAGCACCCATCAGATTTTAAACTGTGAGCATAAGCATGCTTAAAATGGTTTTGTTGCACCTTATTACAAATTGTTATCAAAACTCTCTTTATTCACGTCTTGTGTTTAAATGCTATTTTTGGATGTCGAAATATCTGTGTTTTAACGCTTTTTGAGTTAATGGGCAAGTAGCTGTGGAATTTTGACCTTGACATTGGATCTCTTCCACGTATGTCAATGGTTTTAAAGGAAAAGTTATTCTCATGCTTTGAGTCGGAGTTCTTGGAAATTTTAGTTGTGTGAGTTTTGTTGAATTGCATGGAGTATTGTTTTACGGATTCTTTTAACGCGTGCGTATATTTTAAGATGCGTAGGTTTAATTTTAAATTGTGTTCAAGTTATGAGTTCTTTGGGCGTCGTGTCTCGTCAAAAATCTTGTCAAAATGGTCGCCTTACCTTGTGTTGAAAAATGGAAATTTGGACACCACTTGATTCTAGCGTTAATGAGTTTTATGAAAATCCAGTTGGATTATGGTGTCTCATCTTACGACTTTTGCGTCGCGTAAATAATTCTGGGAGGCATGTGCATGTGCATCATTGTGTGCGTTAATTTCGGGGTTTTGTTAACAAATGTCAACCGTCGTGTACTATGTGCATTGGATTTAAGTATAACGTTGGTGTGCATGATTGCATAAACGATTTATGTTATTTTTAAGACATGACTTTCGTTCTGATTGTATTTCCATCATTAACTCTTACTGTTAAAATTTCCGCAAAGCATTTAGCAAGTTAACGGTATTTTGTCGTTGTAGTTTCTATTTTGGTCAAATGTGTTTATCTTTACAACGTGAAGCTTTAAACTCGATTTGAAATTTTATTTGCATCCCCGTTATTTTACCGCCCTTTGGGGAATGAATCGTTGCATATGAGGTGAGTTGAAAATTCTTTTGCTGCAACGTCTCTTGGTTATAGAGGAAGAATTTTAAAAACAAAATTGTGATTTTCCCCTTGGGAGTTGTACAAACAATTGTTGCACGTGTTGAGGTGCAAGAGCCTATTTTCACGTTTATAGTGTAAATTGTTGTGTATGTTTTACTCGGTGCTTCTCAAGGTGTGAATATTTTGATAAGTTTTCGTATTCGGTAACTTGGATTGTTTAACATCATAAATTGCTCATGTCGAGCTTGAATATATCAACAAGTAAATAGCGTGATTTACGTATTCTGGGTGATTTTGTACACGTAAAATCTATATTATGATTTATGCATCTTTGATGATTTTGTGCAAACAAAGTTGATTTCATGACATATGCATCTTAGTATATTTGCATTCATAAACCTTTGGAAAATCTTTGGTCCCAATACGTGTTGAGTTTTTGAGAAATCATGTCTTTGTGGTGTGTGTTTTCATAAGCATTGTTTAAAAGACATTTCATAATTTGGGGAAACGTTAAATGTCGGTTAAATGTGTGTTAAGGTTTACGAAGGCTCTCGTGGGAGATTTACGTAAAATGTTGGGCCTTTGGCTCGGTTTTGACTAAATGAGTCGTGTGGACATTTGTCCGGATTTATAACCGTAATGAAAGATTTTAGTATGATGGCGTTTATTCGGGTCTTTGTTGAGTTACATGTTTTGAGTGTTTTGGTCCTTCATTTGGAGTCATGTAATGTTAGGCGGTGTTGTAATGGATCCAATGACAGTCTGTCTGTTTTGTAAGGCCTAAGGTTTTGAGTTACACTTAGTGACCGCTCGGGTTGGCTAGCGAGTAGACAATAGGTGGCACGAGCCGCTGAGTTGGAACTCGACTAGATTGGATAGGCACCCACGCTCGTAAGCCCTTGAGGTGGAACTCGACGGAGTATGACTAGAGGCAATAAACGGTTTGAAGTTGTGATGTCTGGTATGGCATGGGAACTAAGATTGGGATACGTGGTGAAATCCAATAACACCACGGGTGGCCCCATTCATTTGTTCTCGCCACCCAAGATGGAAACGTTTAGAGGTCATGCGAGGAAGTTGTGTGGGTGGTCTACTTGTGTGTTCTTCTATTCTCTTTGTGTACGGGTCTCTCCGTCGTAGACCCGGGGTATTTTAAACACTAATGTCATATTTCCACCAACTTTGGTTATGTGGAGTCGACGGTAAATGATGGCTTTAATATTGGGTTCTACCCACGTATATTAAGGTTTGAATGAAATGTGTTATTCCTGCATGTTGGTATTTAGTTTTCTTTCGTTTTTGGTCGTATGAGTATTGGGCCTAGTGTCCATGTTTTCGGACGTACGAAATGGATGGTGTTACTAATATTTTATACTTCGAGTTATGCAAGTTGTGTCAATTTATAACACATATTTGAAATGAAACATCCGTCTTTGAAAGTGCATGACTTTGAAAAGGAGTTGTTTCCATGATTTAAAGTTCATTATTTGAAAGGTTCTGATTTAAAGAGAAGTTCATCCATTTAAATGCTTTACTTATGTAAAACTCTTGAGCTCTCTAGGCGTTAAGCTTAACCCTTTTTATTTATCAACATGTGCATCATTTCCTGTTGGGGGTTCGGTTCTGGCAGTGCTTTGAGGAGTCGGGCCTTAGCCTTCAGCTAGAGTAAGTTGTTGGTGAAGTCTTCCACGGGTTGGAGATAGTGTCTACGCATGGGTTTTAGTAGCGCCCGTCCTTATAGTCCAAATGTATAGATTGGTTGTACGTATTGAGGTTAATCATTTTATTGTGGTTGTAAATTAAGTAATTTTGATGTATTTAGAAAATTTAAATAATTTTCTATTTCCAGATTTGGGGTCGGATCGGAGTTGAGTGATAGCAGAATCTGTGTTAACCGATTGCCTGAAAGATGCATTGGTGCGCCTTGTAAGTTTATCTTTACCGATTTTAGGAGTGGATCAGTGAAATCTGAGGATTCTGGAAGATTAGCATCGACCGTTGGCTTTGGGTTCGGAACTGTCGAGTTTCGCAATAAATTGTTCGGAGGGAAATTGAAGTCACTAATTTCCTGGAAGTAGTAATTTTTACCCAAGGTTGGGAGACAACCGTAGCCTTATGAGTAAAGGTTACTTTGGGGAATTGAGTATTCGCTTGGTTAGGAGTGAAATGTGCCCAAGAAGGGTAGCTATTCGGATGTCGGTATTAGGATCACGTTAATGATTCTGGCTCTTGGGTTAAGGACAATCCTCTCTGCGAACAGTGTTCCGTTGAGAAGAGTAGATTTCGAGGACGAAATCGTTCTAAGGTTGGGAGATTTGTAACACCCCGATTTTCGTTTGGTCTTTCGCGAAGAAGAAAAAAAGGTTAAGGGGGTTGTCTGCGTCTGTCTCTCCTTCAGAGAAAACGCACGGGTCGTGCGTATGAAACAGTGGCGAGGCAGTGGGCTTGCGCACGGGTCGTGCGCATTTCCTTCTTTGAGGGCGCACGACCCCTGTCAGGCTGCTTTTTGGAGTTGCCTTAAATATCTCTTTTGTGAGATATTTCTTAAAATATCTCAATTTTTCAGATCTCTTTCTCTCTTTTCTCTTTCTTTCTTCTTCGATCTTTGAGTCTCGTTTGGTTGCTAGTTTGCGGTGTTTCTAGCAAGGGGTCGGTGTTTTAAGCTTCACCTCTTCGTCGTGATCGATATCTGGTTTTCCGGGTTTTATTCTAAAAACCTACTGGTGAGTTCCTACTACCATTTTACAAACTTTATACATGTCAAAACTCTTATTTGCGAAATCCAAAGTATTTCTACGGTATGATTTCATGTTCTCTACATTTTGATATAAATGAAGTTTTTGGGGATTTTCGGGGTTCCCGATCAGTTTTGACTAAAATGAGGGGTTCCGCCTTATTAGAAGTAAAATGATGTTTTACTTGCCCATGTTTGTGGCTTATTGAAAAAATGTATATAAACTGGTTTTATGGTTATCTTTCTTACCAGCAGTTGGTCTGGAAAATGGCATTTTGAAATATAAATGTGTTGAAAGCTGTTTATCTAGCTTTAAAATGGTCACATGAAATATTGTGACAAAGTCATGACTATACTAGTGGATCCCTAGGTATCGAGTCGGCTTATTGTTGGGATGTTTGTACCCCTTCTATTGTAGTTAGATACATTTGATCTTCGGGGGCACTTAGTACGGTTATGTGAGACCGGTTACTAGCCATGGGTCAAATGTAGTCTAACGAAAGAGTATGACTGGTTCCTTGGGGGCCTCCCTCACATCGTAGTACGGACCGAAGCGTTCGTGGCCATGGTTCCATGTATTTAGCTCATAACTCGGATTTGTGGCTTACTTTGTGTTCCACTATAATCCTTGGTAAATCGGGTAATCCCCGTCATCGGAAGATGTGTTTTGGACCGGTTGTCCGTATATTATCAAAGAATTGTATTTGCATAGCTAAACCTTTGGAAGGATTTACTTTGATGCATTTGATTATATCTCTTGAGATTTATGAACTGTATGTTCTCACTAGGCTTTAAGCCTAACACTTTTTCTCAAATGATGTGTATAACAGGTTTCCCTTAGCGGTGGGTTGCCAGTGTTTTGAGAGACGGGTTTGGTCTCGAGGCATTTTGAGATGACTAGTATTGTAACTGGGCAATTGTTAAGTCCCATTCTTTTGGTGAATTATGGATTGTCGACTGATGTAATCTTGATAGAGGTGTCTAGATTAGTTTGTTGATGAATCCTATATCTGTGCAGGTTTTGTAAAGTCTTAAGGACTGATTCCCCTTTTTAGGGAGGTTTATATCAATACAAGTGTCATGTTGCCATAATTCCAGGATTTAAATTTACTCTGATTTTTAGAGTGTTACAGAATTAATTTGTTTTATATCCATACGTTTTATTTTTTTCCACCGTTAGCGCATTAAAAATACATAATCGTAAAATACCTTTCATTCTTATTATAAATTATATCATTATAATTTTTTTCGTCAATAATTGTAATATAAACTAATTATTGAATATCTTTATGAGTTTAGGGTTTAGTGTTTCATAAGTTGTGATTCTTAGGTCATGGTTTATTGTTGATGACATGTCTATAAGAAAGTAGCATTAATTGTTCATTCTTTACTCACATTTCGCTGCATCGCGCGGGTATATGCCTAGTAGTATAGATAAGATCATAAAACATTAATTTAAAATTATGTTTCAAACTAAAAAAATTAAATAAAGAACATGAATTTTATGTAGAAGTTGTAGTGTAATTAATAGTCAAATAAAGGCTAGGTCTTGTGACTATTTCATTTCATAGGTCACTAGTTCGAGTATCTTGACTCTTGAGAGTTATTGCACACTTTTCCGACTATTATCATCAGGGTCATGTGATCAGATTAGTCGATATGCGTAAACTAAGGATGTACATATAAACTATTGTAGCTTGAAAGTTCTTAACATGTTATAAAAAACTTTAGAGCATAATCCAACCCAATCTAGATGGGTTGGGTTCGTCTAGTTGTGATAACAACATAACTTCCATAACATACTTAAACAATCATTAGTTACTATTACGAGTTAATTGACCTTTTATGCGGCGTGATAAACATGCAGAACAAAGAAAATGTCATATTAGCATCGACAAAAAAGTTGAAGATCAATACAAGCAAAAATGTAAAATTAGGAATAGAGTTGTGAATTGTGATATACTTATGAAAATAACTAACTACGAGTTGGTCTAATGATTTAATGCACAAATGACTCTTACTTATTTTCAATCCTTATACTTAGGGGTGTAAATGATGCGAGTCGAGCTCGAGTATCATTATACTCGACTCGACTCGTTAGTATATCAAGTCGAGCTTATTCGAGTCGAGTGTTGACCGAATTTTGACCGAGTCGATCTCGAGTAGCTCGCGAGTTGTCTCATCTCATTTACATCCCTACATAGGCTCAAGTCCTTAGGCTCCAGCCATTTAACAAAGGCAAAATATGTAAAACAAGGGAAGGGAAATGTCTATATATGTGGAGTTCAAAGCATTGGGTTCTATATCCCGCCAATGTGGGATGGATTAGACACACTATCAAGAGTTTATCCATGTCTTTTACACCATCATTTCCAAAAAAAAAAAAAACTCGAGTTTATTATTATCAATTAAATTAAAATAATATTACTAATTATTATTTTGCTTATCAAGTATCTCACGAGCTTATCGAGTCGAGTATCAGGTCGCTCGACTCGACTCGTTAGTATATCGAGTCGAGTCTATTCGAGTCGAGTGTTGACCGAGTCGATTTCGAGTAACTCGCGAGTTATCTCGTCTCATTTACATCCCTACTTATACCTACGGTTTAAAGATTTTACAATTTAATTAGACATTCATATATTTAAAGTTGTATAATATATGTCCGGTTGGCCAGATTTTTTTAATACCTTAACATAAACTAGTCCAAATATCACTTATTAGACATCTATGGTTTATAGATCCTTAGAGGTTTTTGTTACCGGGTGTTTGCAATAATGTCTTTTGTTTTTTCTGAAAATAAAATAAAATAAAATAAATCTATGGGTATTTTTTATATTTTATAATTTTTAATCCACATATGTGGCACCAATGATTTGGGTGGTGTGAAAATGAAAAAAATGTACCCTTAATCATGATGATCGGAATTGAGCCGGAAAAAGAAACCGGACCGGAGAGGTGAGGTGAGGTAAGAGCATCCCCAATGCATAAGTTATTAAAAGACTTTTTACTTTTGTCACGTTAGCTTTTCATTAACTTTTTTAATAAAAATCTATTGATACAAATCTTCTCCAATGCAAAAACTTTTTGTAAAAGCTTTTCATCAATTTCATCATAATCTACCTCATCTATGTAAAATGTTTTATAAAACCCCTAATTTAATTTGTCATTTAAAGTTCACGTCATATCTTTCAAAAGTTTAAAATAAAGTTTGTATTTTATTATAAAAACATTACAATAAATGATTCAAAAATTACTAGACATTTTACTTCCATTTGAAATAAAGTTTGTATTGTATTAAAAAAGTAAACAATAAAACTCATTGACACAAAAATATAATGATAGGGACACACAAAAATTAATTCGTTAAAAAAAATGAAGACGATAAATAGATTATATGATTTATATATTTTTTAAGTATTTGATATTGATGTCATTTCGATCGTCTTGAAGAGGGATTTTTAATAATGTATTTTGTTATAAATAAATTTAATTTTATTATAGATATTTAATGAATTAAATTAATTAATCAAAATGCATTAAGGTCTAAAATAAAATTTTCTATTAAAAGTGGGGATAAAATGAAAATTTAAGGGGGTAAAATGAAAATAATTACTATTCTAATAAAAGGTTTGTGTAGGATAAGTCATTAATAACCCATTTAAAGACTTTTTAAATAGTAAAAAGCTAAAAATGACTTGTACATTGGAGATGTTCCAAGGGATTACGGTAGAAATGGGTAGCGCCCAGTGAGCATGGACACATCAACATCATCAGCGAGAAGGTAGGTCCCAATTCTGACCAATTAACCACAATCCACGATAGAGGTCGCTAAAAACCTTATTTTGTTGTTGGATAAGTATGTATCGTCTAAATGATTATAATAGAGATAAAGATATGTTTTAGGTCTTCATTTATTTTATTTTTTTGAACAGCAAAGAATTTTTATTACCACACCAAAGAAGTCCTCGGTATACAAAAGACAGATTTATCTTATCACTAGTAACCAACCTACCCAACAGGAGCAGATTCGATATACTGTACCAACACTTAGGATGATGGCAGTGGAGTTTACGAGAAGTAAACACCAACGCCAGCCAGTACTAAGCATACTAAATCGACATTAGCCTCGGTCTCCAGTAAGGAGCCCGCGAAACTCCAACTAGCAGCCTGTTTCAATACCTGTTCGATCAAAATCAGCCTGTTGCCCCATCCTTCGCTGCCTTAGCAGTCCAACATCCCATCCAAGACGACTCAGCACCATTGACGATATCCCTTTCCTCAAGTAGACCATCTCATCTGAAAACTCTTCTCAGCCGCACATTATCGCCCTCAGTACCATTAGGTCTTCCTTTATTGATTATGCCACTATAATTTAATTAGTTAATTTATCTTAAACTTAGAAGAATTAAGTTTATGATTTATTCAGTTTAATTGTATTGAATCAATTTAGTGTTTTTCGTTCGACTCTTAGTTTATTGTTTTCCACTTGTTTAGTTTTTGTCATTACATACAAACTACGTCATGAAATTTACGATGAACTCGATGAACCAATGATCTTTTGTGAACATTTTTATTTGTGAAATAGTGATCTTTTGTAAACATGTTTAATTTCTGATATTATATTTTTTGGTTAAATGTACAATGTCTAAATAACAAAAATATTAAAACCAAAAGTACAATGTTGTAATAGGAACCGGTGATGCTATAATAAAATAATTTTGAAAGTACAATGTTGTAATAAGAAATGTCATGTCATCAGTATAATACATGTGGACAACCTATGTGGACAATGAGGTGACATGAGAATCTAGTATAATGGCTACATTTAAATCAAAAGGTCACCTAATGCTATAATGGGTAAAATTTTCAAAGTACAATGTCCTAATAAAAAATAATTTAAAAGTACATGGCTAAAATAAGAAAAAAGTGAAAGTACAATGCTATAATAAAGAAATTTATGAAAGTAGGTTGCTATTTCGCGCATTTTGCCCTATATATTATTGATTAACTAGAAACGTACTCACGCAATGCAGCGAGATACATCACGATTTTAATGTTTCATTTTATTTTTTGTTTTTTTGTCGATTTACAGTACAATTTTGGATGGTTTTGAAAAAGTGATAATGTTTTTTTTATAAATTTGTTTAATTTAGGCTTAATAATATAATGTTTTATATATAAAAAAAATTAAGTATTTTGTTATAATTTAATGATTATCTTATATATTTTAATGACATTAGAAAAAATAACCAATTAAATATTTAATAATATAATTAAAACAAAATTATCTATACTATATTATAAAACACGGATAAAAAACTCTTAAATACAAATTATTAGCCATAAGGTACCATCATTTTATGCAAGATTTTAAAAATCTCTAATTTATAAGTATCAAAGCACAAGATACATATTACTACTGCAGGCTTCTAACACCTATCAATTTGGTATGTACAGAGTCTTCCTTTTATGCAAACATTTCCATGTATCACTATTAATTAATATATTATATTACTATATATTTATTTTAATTATCTATACTTCTATACTATATTATAAACTATGGATAAAAAACACTTAAACACAAATTATTAGGTACAATGTTTCATCATTTTATGCAAAATTTTAAAAATCTCTTAATTTACAAGTATCAAAACACAAGATACATATTACTATTGGAGACTTATAACACCCACCAATTTGGTATGTGCATGGTCTTCCTTTTATGCAGACATTTCCATGTATCACTATTAATTAATATATTATATTACTATAATTTTATTTTAATTATATTATTAAATATGTAATTGGTTATTTTTTCTAGATGTCATTAAAATATATAAGATAATCATTGAATTCTAACAAAATACTTAATTTTTTTATATAAAAAACATTATATTATTAAGCCTAAATTAAACAAATTTATAAAAAAAACATTATCACTTTCTCAAAACCATCCAAAATCGTACTGTAAATCGACAAAAAAATAAAATGAAACATTAAAATCGTGATGTATTTCGCTACATTGCGCGAGTACGCTTCTAGTAGTAATATAATATATTAATTAATAGTGATACATGAAAATGTCTGCATAAAAGGAAGGCCCTGCACATACCAAATTGGTGGGTGTTAGAAGCCTGCAGCAGTAATATGTATCTTGTGCTTTGATACTTGTAAATTAAGAGATTTTTAAAATCTTGCATAAAATGATTGTACCTTGTGCCTAATAATGTGTATTTAAGAGTTTTTTTATCTTTGCTTTATATAATACTAGAAGCGTACTCGCGCAATGCAGCGAGATACATCACGATTTTAATGTTTATTTTTATTTTTGTTTTTTATTGATTTACAGTACGATTTTGGATGGTTTTTATTGAGTGATAATGGTTTTTTTATATATAAATTTGTTTAATTTAGGCTTAACAATATAATGTTTTTTATATAAAAAAAATTAAGTAGTTTGTTAAAATTCATTAATTATCTTATATATTTTAAATTTTTTATATTTAAATTGAGATGTTTATCCTGTTTTGATTATGTTTATCAGAATTCAAATTTCATAATTTTAGGATTTGGGGATTAGAGATAAGGATTTTGGGGGATAAGGATGAAATTTATTAATTAGGGTTAAAATCATTTAAAAGTAGTACATATTGCTTCATTAATTATTTTTTAAAAGATTTTAAGATGTTTATTTTTATTTTTTGTTTTTTATTGATTTAAAGTACGATTTTGGATTGTTTTTATTGAGTGATAATGGTTTTTTATATATAAATTTGTTTAATTTAGGCTTAACAATATAATGTTTTTTATATAAAAAAAAAATAGTTTGTTAAAATTCATTAATTATCTTATATATTTTAAATTTTTTATATTTAAATTGAGATGTTTATCCTGTTTTGATTATGTTTATCAGAATTCAAATTTCATAATTTTAGGGTTTGGGGATTAGAGATAATAATTTTGGGGGATAAGAATGAAATATATTAATTAGGGTTAAAAGCTTTACAGGTAGTACATTAGGTTTTAGTAGTTATTTTTAAGAGATTTTAATTAGATAGCTTTAAATGATAGTACATAAAACTTAGTGAGTTGTAATTAAGAGTTTTTTATGTCATCTTTATAATATAGTATAGATAGTGTTGGGCCCGTGCATTGCACGGGAGGATAAATATTTTGTTGGAATATTGAACCGAGTTAAAATGAAACGTAATTTCTCTGTTAACAGTTAATGAAATACAATGTGAAAAACGAATGTATTTTCATAAGTGGTTAACTTGCATATATTCTTAATTGTTTGTTGTTATGAGTTTGTGCAATAATATTGATAATAGTTTTGTATTATATTATTTAAAACTCAAATGACATGTCTCACAACATATTTATCTGACTATTGACTTCAAGACCTCATAATATTAATCGATAAAAATAAAGATATGTATATATATCTTATTCCCCTACTTCGAAAAATATGATTGTGGGTTTTGAAAAATATAAAAAAATCCTCAGTAAATAAAATAAAATATAAAAAAGTAGTTTTTCAAAGAAACAAAAATATAGTGGAATACCTTTTGTTCAGTTGCAGGTTCCGCCATTGACACCCGATCGTTCGTCTTCTTCTTATACTCGGATGATACATAGAGAAGCTATATATATTTATAGTGAATGTAGAGAATATTTTAAAATCTTTTATTTTCATTTTCGATTTTACATTTAAATGTAAATATATTAAAAATATGGAAGAATATTTTTATATCTACATCGTTTCTATTTTATTTTCTTTACACTTGGTTAATTTGGAAAGTATTGCGGAATATTTTTATTTTAAAGAATACGATAATTTATTAGTGTATCTCGTTATTTTTTATTTTTTATTCATATCAACCTTCTTTTTTCTTCTTTTAATGCTCGTGAAAAAAAATACGTGTAGATTTTATATTATGCTAATATAAAATACGTGTAGATTTTATAAAATAAAATAGATTTTATATTAGCAAAAAAAATACGGAAGAAAACAGAGTTTATATTACATCTCATTATGTAAAAAGATTTTATAAAATAAAATATGGAAAAATCATTATGAGATGTAATATAAAAAATACGGAAGAATTTTTTTTTATATTACATCTCATTAATATAGATTTAAATGTAAAATCTACATTTAAAATAGATTATGTTAATATAAAATCTATTTTATAAAATCTTCCACCAAAAAAACAAATAGTTATATTAATAAATGAGTATCCATTCCACAAATAGATACATTTAAAATAGATTATGCTAATATAAAATCTATTTTATAAAATCCTCCACCAAAAAAACAAATAGTTAGATTAATAAATGAGTATCCATTCCACAAATAAATGATTATGTGAGATACTGTGCTTGGAAAGGTTGTACCAAAGCATTAAGAAATTGTAAATTAAGTAATTGACTTAAATTAGTTGTAACTTGTGCTTAAAATGTTGTAATTAAGAGTTTTTTATACCGTTTTTATAATATAGTATAGACTAACAGTCTACCCGCGCAAAGCGGCGGGATGTAATAAATCAAAAATATAAAATTAGCACAACAACTTACCAAAAGAATTCGAGATTATGCCTTAGACAAAATAAAATTGCAATGATATCAATCTCGATTAATATTGACATTATACTTTATACATTTAATCGACCAAATATTAAAAAAACATGTATATAACTAATTTGTACCAATAGTTTCACTTATCGTTTGGAGTAAATTTACAATATTTTTGATCCTAGATTGCTTATGTTCTAAATCTTCTTAAATTTCTTCTTTACAATGTCAACCCAACTTCCAAACACAAGCAAATCTTCACTCTTCAGCATCAAGCAAAAAGTGATCAGAAGACCACTTTATAATCATATCTACAGCTAAAATTCAAAAAAACTTATGATTAATCTTCTTAGCAATAGTACGGTTCAAAACCCCACCCAAAACAACATTTTAGATCACTTTAATACTAACATTTTTTTTGAAAGGCAAGCAACTTTATACAACCAGAACATAAAGAACAAAACACAAAAACCGGACAAACGCCCGAACACAGCCGAAAAAAACAAGGCTTGCCAGAGGGAAATCAAACAAAACACCAACCAAAACAGCAAGAAAACAAACAAACAGGACTGCATCAAACTCAGAGCCACAGCCTAAGAAAGAACCAGCAACAAACGACCAAGCATAGCACCACCAAACAGCATCGACGCACACCGATCCGAACACCTGTGACTTTCGAACTGCACCTAACGACAACCAACAACTGATGTCCAGCAAATACCAACCACACCAGACGACTACGGCCTCAACAACAAGTCAAACACGACAGCAAAACGCGGCCGGAAAGCGAGAGAGGAGAAAAATATTGATCCAGGGTGTCCTAAAAGACACGTAACTACAGCTATATCGACACACTGGCAGCTACGCACTGATCGATCAAGAGTATCCCACTTGATTACACTATCCAGACGAACTTCTTGAACCATCTGAACCCCGCATCAACTTCCGACCACAACGACAATATTCGTCTCCTAATTGAAAGGCCTTTCCACCGAACCTGCACCAAACTCCAGCCATCTTCTTTCGCCGAACTTGAAGGTCTGACACCCATAAGCAGCCCTGTCCTGACGACTTGAACGCCCCGCTCCCGATTCGAGATCCTTCTTTAACTCTGCACATTGGACGGGTCCAACATCCACTTGTTCCAATCTAATTTCGTCCTTCCCACAGTCTACCCACTTATGGACACTTAACTAACTCATGAGACGCCGTCTCCGATTCCCCACCACATCTAAGACATAACACCATTCCTAAATCCAAGCCCATCTTATCTAGAACCACTCTACACGACAACCTTTCTTGATTGGCCCTCTAAAAGAAAATGAAAACTTTCTTAGGAATCTCCTTCGACCATTTAGTACCAACGACTTGCTCCCCTACCCCCTCCTCCTCCTATCCATCGCCGCTTTTAACTCTTGAACCGAAAAACAACCCATTCCCACTCTCCAACCACTTTACTTGGTCTCCTACCTCTCTCTTCGACCTCCACCCTTGTAACAACTCCCCTAGTTCAAGTAACTCTCCAACCTCTCTACCTCATGTTTCCCTCCTCTAACTCCACCTCCATTCCCAACAGTCCCTCGACCATTAATTTTAGACTACGAACGGTACAAAATTTGCTTTAACTACCACTAATTTTAGACTACAAATGGTAGTCATTTGACTGAGTATGTGGCAGTTTCATTAATATGCATTTATCTTCGTATATGATAGTTGAAAATTTCATTTGCCATTAAAAAGTAATTGTCTTAGGGGTCGTTTACCAAAATGCTTACTGGTAAGGGCTTACCGGCTAGGATACTACCTATACTTACCTTACCATATAACATTCCTGACCATCAAAATTCATTGTTGGTAAGTGTCTTAAACCCGGTAAGTGCTTGCCGAGCAAGAGTCATTTCCCTCCTTTACCGAGTAAGATTTTAGGTAGTTCCCATGCTCAATAGGTAAGGACCGTAAGGTAAGTGATACTGGTAAGCCCTTACCTGGGTAAGTATTTAGTAAACAGACCCTTAGTCGATGAATGTCGTTTTTGCAAAATAATTGATCTAGGTTCAATTTTCGTAAATTACCTTACTAAGGCCATTTTCGTAAATTCACTAGCAGGCTATTAGATGCTTACCGGATAAGCTTTTATTGAGTGTCAATTACCTTACGAGCAAGCAAGGACCTGGTTACTTACCGGATAAGATGGGTAGCAAGGACCAGGCAACCCGGTAAGTGAGGTCGAAGACTCTTACGCAATAAGTGTCTACCGGGTAAAAGACATTATGCCAACAATTTATTTTGTTTGATGGCCGAGAATGTTACCCGATGAGATAAGTGAACGTGGTGCTCTTGCCGATAAACATTTGGTAAACAGTTCTCGGTCTCTAAATTTCTCAAAGCTTCAGTAATTGGATGATTTAAGTAATTTTATGGTGTTTGATTTATGGGATGTCAATATGGAATGCCAATGAACCAAAAGCTTTTTTACACTACAAATTGCAAAAGCTTTTCTATTTCATTTATACAATCCAATGCTTGACTTTCACAAAGCTAAACTCCCTTTTTATGTGAATGGAAGCCAAGAAACTGATCAACCACCAACTTTTCATAGACTTCTTCTTGTACAAATACCATCCTGATCTTCACTATAAACATTCTCCAGCAAATCTTGAATCTTGGAATACATCATTCCGGTTTCCGGCTCTCGTTCTTGAAGTTTAATCTTTTCGAAAAGATACATTCGCTCGGCTTCAGCTTTGGCTTCACTCAAATGAAGCTTCAGATATCTTGCAACATATTCTTCTTCTTCCGATCTATTCGACTTGGAGGCTACAACAATATACCGAAGCCGATCAGCTTCCCTTCTCGCCTCATCGGCTTTCACTTGCCTCTTTCAGTCTAACTATGCTTTCCAATTCTTCTATCTGTTGCTCCTTTTCATGTCTTCCAACTTTCAGTCCTGTAATTTCCCGCCCTTTCTCCTCTGGTTCATGGTCACAGTTCTCGAGCTCTAATCGTGCTTTTGCTACCATTTTGATCTTCTCATTCGCCACCATTTCCATCTTTCTGATAGCCTCCTCCACCACCTCACAGATTTTGGTGCAGGCATCTTCACTTCCACTGGGATCTGGTCTTCTTGATGACTCCACCCCAAGTTCTGGACAAAAATAAATAATTAAAAAACCGCAAGAAACCATGTCGGGCACACCGTAACAAAATCGGTTTCATAGGATGCCAAATATGCCTATATGTCCTAGTAGACGGCTTTATAAGATTTTAAATTATATGACCAAACAATTGTGGGTCATATGCTAAGATGTTACAATAAGTTTATAGAACGCTTAGTTCTGGGTCATATTTAACATTCTGTATAACCGACTTTGTTATAGTGACAACTACTTTATAAACAAAAGATAGATAGATCTTTATTCGAGTGCAGTTTATAATGTGATCCACCATTTCCTTCAAGAATTTCATGGAGGAGTATCTTTTTTAATTCGTGTAGGTAATCATCAGGAAGTGTACACAGAAATGACATCAACTCTTTCTCTAGCCATGTCTTGAAGAGAAACCTTATGTGAATCAGAAAACTAACAAATGATCGGCTGGTCGATGATGTCGTTTTCTTTTTTAACAGTCTTGATATTGGCTGTCGGCCAGGTTTCTCGAGAACTAGAACACTCGGTGGCAGACTCAGGAAGCAAGTGTATTAGAAGAAGCTATAAAGAAAGAAGGGTGTGACCATTTGGGAGGAAGCATGTTTGATGGAGGTTGATTATGGTTGTTGTTGTTAGATCCAGATTGTTAATGTATATGTGTAGAGGGCCCAAGCCCATGTTAGTTTAGGGCCCAAGCCCATTTAGTCTATGTATAAATATGTTGTATCTTATTGTCTAGGTTAGATAACTCATTATTTACTTTTCGTATTGTACGTTTTCTCTCAATCAATATATCGAGGTTTCAAACCTTCAGCATATTCATCGCCTCCTTCAACCATATTCATCTTCTAACATGGTATCAGAGCTGTAGGTTTATTCTTCGATTTTATTATTCATCATCACTGTTCATCCGAATCGATTTTACTGTTCATCACTGTTCATCCGAATCGATTTTATTGTTTTCGAACGCCTGGATCGATTCTGTGTTAGAATCGATTTTTCTTTTGAA
The DNA here is from genome assembly GCA_954870635.1 of Arctium minus. Taxonomy (NCBI): domain Eukaryota; kingdom Viridiplantae; phylum Streptophyta; class Magnoliopsida; order Asterales; family Asteraceae; genus Arctium; species Arctium minus. The sequence continues at coordinate 15,681,009 of OX941080.1, forward strand.
TTGTCAACATCGATCGATCTGAAATCGATTGATCTGTGTATTTTGAATTGCCGCCGCCGCTGTTGTTTTCTGAAACCTTTATCGGTCGAACACCTATCGGTCGAACTCCTTTCATCGGTCGAATCCTTTACCGGTCGAACTCCTATCGGTCGAAGCATTCTACCGGTCGAATCCTATCGGTCGAAACCCTATCGGTCGAATATCTATCGGTCGAACATCACCCTACCGGTCGAAGCCCTCCCGGTCGAATCTCTCTACCGGTCTATACCAGTCCCACTTCTTTACCGGTCTATATCAATCTGAACTGTTTTCTCACTCCCATGGCTGCCAATCTCAGTCACTCAAATCCCATCTCAGTTGTTTTCAATGGTAGCAACTACGTTATTTGGCATCATCATATGACAATTCTGCTAAAATCCCATGGCCTTTACACTTATGTTACTGGTGCATCCAAAGTTCCAGTTCAGGAACCAACTGAGAATGTTGTTGACTTTGCAAAACGCATGAATGAGTGGGATATCAATAATGCTCGTATTCTGGGCTTCATTAATGCCTTCACTACTCCTGAGATCAACCAACAGTTTCTTGGTTACCTTACCGCCAAAAGTCTTTGGGATTTTCTCGCCAAGCGGTACACGTCATCGGGCCTATCTCATCAGTATCAACTGTGGACCACTTTTCAGAGCAAACGTCAACTTCCTGATCAATCCATAAACTCTTATATCTCTGAAATGCAGTCTCTTAGAGACCATATAAGTCTTAGAGCACCACATATTTTTGATGACACAGCTTAACAATTCACTTCCTACTTCAACCAGCTACATTTGATTACTATTCTGATGGGTCTTACTGACAAATTTGAGAATGTTCGTGCTTCTCTTCTTCATAGGCAACCATTACCTACTCTTGAAGAAGCAATATCAGAATTGATAAGTGAAGAAACCCGTCTTCACATGCGATCACCGATGCCCGCTACTGATAGCGTTCTCTACACGTCCCATCCCAAGTCCAAAGGCAAATGGACCAACAACAATCATTCCAAATATGTGGGAAAGACGAACATATCCGAGTGTGCCTTTTGCCATTCTTCTGCTCATCTTCTTCTTGATTGTCCTATCCGTAAGTGCCGTAGGTGTGGCATCACTCATCCGCGTCATTATGAGTCTGACTGCCCGAAGAACTCAAAGCACACTGGTTCTCACAGCCGGGCCCACGCTGTTGCTGGGTCTACTATTGCTGATACCGAGATTTCTTCAGCCTCCTCACCTGACCTAATGGAACTGATGCGTCGAAATCAGGAACTCATGGAGCAGATCATGTCTGGTGCTATGGGTATGAATTCTCCACACTCAGTTGCAACAGGTAACGTATGGTTTTTTGACTCCGGGTGTTGCAATCATATGACACCTTGCCCTGATGGTTTCGTTTCTAAGAAACCACCTCAGCAATTTATGTCAGTAAGAACTGCTGACAACACTGGCCTACCGGTATCCTTTAGTGGAAACGTTTCCACTCCTCATATACAATTACCGGATGTTCTAAATGTTCCGAAACTATCTCTGAGCTTAGTTTCGATTACGCAGCTTCTTGAATCAAATCTGATCATTTTATTTCATTCTTCTGGTTGTGTTGTACAGGATCCAAAGACCAAGCAGATCCTTGGACTCGGCCGTAAAGTTGGACGGATGATTGAAGTGGTCTACCTTCGCCTTCCATTACCCTCTTCAAGTCTTGTTGCCTCTGTTTCCAGCACTTCCTCTTTTGAGTTGTGGCATGCTCGGCTAGGTCACTTATCTCTAGCCAGAATAAAATTATTAGCTCATTTAGGAGTGTTAGGGAATTATGTATCAACTGATAATATTTCTTGTTTATCATGCAAACTTGGCAAACATCATGCTTTACCTTTTGAAATGAATGAGTTTAATTCTACTTCTTCTTTTGATCTTATTCATTTTGATGTATGAGGACCAGCACCTCATCCATCCATGGGGGGTGCTCGATATTTTGTTATTTTTATTGATGACCGTACACGTTTCACATAGATATATCTCATGAAACATCATTCGGAACTAGCCAAATTTTATATTATGTTTGCCCGGATGATTCACACCCAATTCTCAAAATCTATAAAGATTCTTAGAGCTGACAATGCTATGGAATACACAGAGTCATCTCTTCTCTCTTTTCTTCAATCTCAGGGGACTCTCTCTCAGTACTCCTGTCCCGACACATCTCCTCAAAATGGTCATGCCGAACGCAAACACCGTCATATTCTTGATACGGTTCGCACTCTTCTCATCTCTGTCAAATGTCCAGAACGTTTTTGGGGTGAAGCTGCTTTCACTGCAGTTTATACTATCAATCGTCACCCTACTCCCATCCTTAATAATATGTCTCCTTATGAGGCTCTTTATGAGGTCACTCCTGCCTATGAACTTCTAAAAGTTTGGGGTAGTGCTTGTTTTGTTCAACTACAATCTCATGAACATACTAAACTTGAACCTCGCTCCAGACTATGCTGCTTCCTTGGATATGGTATTGAGCACAAGGGTTATTGCTGCTGGGATCCTATATCCCAGCGTCTTCGTATATCTCGTCATGTTACCTTCTGGGAACATGTTTCTTTCTCTTCTATATCCAAGTTTCGCGAGTCTCCTAACCTCACCACTCCGTTTTTCACTGATGCTTCCGTCTCATTGGACTCACTCCAATCTGACATCATATCACCTCCACCTGTTGTTCCAACTCCTTATGAGTCTGCCTCTCCTTCAGAGTCTCCCGCCCTCACACAGCCTGCCTCTTCTAGTTTTTCTGATCAACATCAATCATCTGCTCCATCCGCACAACCAACATCTGAGGTGCCTGCTGAGTCTTTGGCTCCTGGAATTTCTCAATCTCAGAATGTTAGGCGATCAGATCGGGTAAGACAAGTTCCTTCTCATCTTCGTGATTATCATGTTTATGCTACTCTGATGTCAAATCACGAACCTACTTCCTACAAGGAAGCCTCCTCTAACCCTGATTGGCAGAAAGCTATGGATGCGGAACTTCATGTACTTGACAAAGCTCAGACATGGGAATCTGTCCCTCTTCCACCAGGCAAGTCACCCATTGGCTCCAAATGGGTGTTCAAAATCAAAACCAAATCTGATGGCTCTATTGATCGGTACAAAGCTCGTCTTGTGGACAAAGGCTTTAATCAAGAGTACGGTATTGATTATGAGGAGACTTTTGCACCTGTTGCTCGAGTCACTTCTGTTCGCAGTCTTCTCGCCATCGCAGCTACCAAACAATGGCCTCTCTTTCAGATGGATGTTAAGAATGCCTTTTTGAACGGTGACTTATCTGAGGAAGTCTACATGACACCTCCTCCAGGCGTTCGACTTCCACAAGGTCATGTTTGTCGTCTTCGGAAGGCTCTTTATGGACTCAAGCAAGCTCCGCAAGCTTGGTTTGAGAAATTCAGTTCCGCAGTCACCTCTCTGGGCTTCTCACCCAGCCACTATGATTCAGGACTGTTTACTCGGACCACTGAGGCTGGTACAATCTTACTTCTTCTGTATGTGGATGATATGATTATTACTGGCAGTGACTCTACAGGCATAGCTAATCTCAAGACATCTCTCAGCTCCTGTTTTGAGATGAAGGATCTTGGCTCTTTACACTATTTTCTTAGTCTTGAGGTGCTCTCCAATCCATCGGGAATTTATCTTTGTCAAGCCAAATACACCTCAGATCTTTTGTCAAAAGCTGGGATTACTGACAACAAAACTGCATCCACTTCTCTTGAGCACAACCTTCACTTGGCTCCGAATGCTGGACCTCCTCTACGTGATCCTACTTTATATCGCCAGTTAGTGGGGTCACTTGTCTACCTGACAGTAACTCGACCTGACATTGCCTATGCTGTTCATACTGTCAGTCAATTCATGTCTGCACCCTGTTCTGATCACTACGCTGCTGTCCTGCGCATTCTTCGATATTTAAAAGGGACCATGTTTCATGGTCTTCATTTTCCATCCACCTCATCATTGACTTTGCGAGGTTTTTCTGATGCTGATTGGTACAGTGACATGACTGATCGTCGCTCCACTACCGGCTACTGTTTCTTTCTTGGAGACTCTCTTATATCTTGGCGGAGCAAGAAACAATCTCTCACAGCTCGATCCAGTACTGAAGCTAAGTATCGAGCACTAGCTGACACAGCTCAAGAACTTGTGTGGTTACGCTGGCTACTCTTTGACATGGGGGCTCCTCAACAGTCTCCAACTCCATTGTGGTGTGACAACAACAATGCGATTCAGATTGCTCACAATGATGTCTTTCACGAGCGCACAAAGCATATTGAAATTGACTGTCACTTTGTTCGTCAACATGTGACTCGTAAGACGATCCAACTTCTTCCTATTTCGACTCTTGCTCAACCGGCTGATATTTTCACTAAAGCTCATCTACCAGGACCGTTTCGTGATCTAGTTTCCAAACTCCATCTGGCTCATTCTTCTCCCGATTGAGTTTGAGGGGGGATGTTAATGTATATGTGTAGAGGGCCCAAGCCCATGTTAGTATAGGGCCCAAGCCCATTTAGTCTATGTATAAGTATGTTGTATCTTATTGTCTAGGTTAGATAACTCATTATTTACTTTTCGTATTGTACGTTTTCTCTCAATCAATATATCGAGGTTTCAAACCTTCAGCATATTCATCGTCTCCTTCAACCATATTCATCTTCTAACACAGATGATGCCCCCATCACCAAGATTCTGAATTTTCTATTGCCCAGTTTGATCCAAATATTGGCCTCTAAGAAGCTCTCTAATTATCTTCCATTATTCCCCTAAGAAAACAAGTGAATTATGCTACAAATTTAGATGCAGTGATCAACCCTTTTTCTGAAGAAGAAAAAAAGGAACCCAATATCAATTTCTAAGTCACGAATTCGCCCCATATCGTAAAGTTGATTAGAAGCCAACAAAAGAATAGTTTTTCACCAAAAATGTTGATTTTTTTGGGGGGTTTTGATTTAAAAAAAATACAATACAATCTCTCTTATAATAATATTTTGAATAGTAAAAGTAGGGGGGGATACTACTTCTCATCTATTCCGTTTGGTAATTGGTATAAAAAGTGTATCAATACCCTTCATCGTCAACACATAGTCAAAATGAGGCTGCATACATCAATTAGAAAGAGTAGGCAACGAAAGCAAAAAGAACAGCATACCTAAATGACTGTACTCCTAAAAGAGCAGTAAGGTGCAAAGCTCATGGTTTTAAAAGAAAGAAGACCATCATCGTCAATGCATGATCATCGTCGTCCCTAAACCTTAAACCTCGTACCCCCGACTATTCCCCTTCCATATATCCTAGTCAATCCTAGCTATTATTTAACAATCCTTACGTCTAAATGATAGAACAAATAATGTTTCGTAATTCAGAAACAACAATCTTAAAAAGGAAAAACCCCTTTGACGAAGTTTAGAATGGAAATAATGCATCAAGTAATGCTTTGGAATCAAACCTATGACAAGAATTAAATATTGGTAGGATGGTTATGCATGGGTTCAAATTTTATTTGAAATTAAATTTTAAACTTTTTTATCTTTTAATTCCAGCCTTCTGGGTCTGCCCAAAACATTAACCCAACCCCTAAACTTTTTGTTAATTTTCCTCCCATTTTGATTATATTTTTTTTTCATGATTTATTTTCGTTCTCAACGCCTATTCATCTTAAAAATCATCCATTTTTATCTCATTTTCAAATAAACCTTATATTTATTTTAAAGATCAATTAAGTTCTATTCCATTTGAAAAATGCATTTTATTCTTAAAATCAACACAATTGAATCTTTTGTGGTCTAACCATATTGATTTCCCCCTGGTCAAAACCGCAATTTTGCAAACCCACTTTAAGGGTGTACCCGCTCAGAAAAATTCCTAGGTCCGCCACTGTGCTTGATAAAACTTCAATCTAAGAAAATGTTTGTATGGTTGACGATTAGAAGACACGTAAACGACATGATGGGCATAAAAAAACCAAATAACTAAAAAACGATTTCTTGATAGTAGTAAGAACTAGTATAATTAATTTCTAGAGGTAAAAAGAGACGAAATTTTAACACCTCAACTTTTAAGCCAGAATAACACAAAATAAAGAACAAGTCAAGTAAAAATCGGTAAAAGTTAACTTCAGTGACCAAATTGAGAATTAAACCAAAATTGTGCTTTGGGTGTGAGTTGTTTGAATGAGGAGTGAATGGTTGAAAGAAAGGGGTTAACCTTCCAAATCAATGTTTTTTTTTTGCCATAGATTGTAGAAGTTTGGAGCACTTCTATAAGCAATGTGTGTGCACTGAAGTTGCAAGATCGAATTAGGGAATCAAGGTGTTATTCCCAAGAGAGCAAAACCAAGTTATGATATAACGTGAGTTCAAATGAATTTTTATCGAGACATATGAAATGATTGTAGTCATTCTTCTGAGCTTATATTCAATGTGTGAGCGTGAGAACTTCATGATGTTAAGTGTCCCAAAGCTATAAGCTCGTATAGCAACGATCATCTTTCCCAAGTCAAATAGTGGATTGTGATCACCATATTAAACAACGAGAATCAATATCGAATTATGTGAGTCTGAACTATGTACAATGATTTTGAATGTGAGTTGTAGCTTATTAAATGCATAGTGTTTTGTCGTGTATTGGTATACTCAATCCTTATGTTCATTATGTTAAAACTTAAAATGAAAAGTCATTTTAACTTGTCGTCTTTACAAATATACTCTTTAAAAATATATTATTTAAAATAAAATATTAGATAACTTTTTAATCTTTTCAAAGAATTTTAACTTATAATCGATTGAGGCTCAAACTAAGATTTTGCTCGTGATGGAAGTATAAGCCTGTTTTACTGTGAGACCGACCCGTCAATCAGAGACTAATCCTACAAAATTAAATGGCAGCAACGGTTTCACATATCAAATCAAGGGATATATCCATGGACCACTCATCCTAACTACAACCCTTAAACCCCTTTTCAGTTTTCACAATCCTCAAGCAGATTCAATTTTTCCTGTAAATTTTGTATTTTTCTCCACAAAACCAATTCACACCCCAAACGCATAACAAAACCATGAATTCCATACTCCTCAAAACACCACCTTTCATCCATCGTCCCCCTTTCCCCTCTTCAACAATTTCCCAACATTTTGCTCCCTTTCGCTACCATAATTTTTTACCCAAAAAAAACCTTCAGATTTCAGGAACCCCCAATCTTTTCACCATCAAAGCTTACCCAAAGAATTCCGTCACCACTGAATTCGAAAACCAAGAATCCATTAAAGATTCGTCAAAAGAAGAGGATTTCAAGAACTTTGTGGGTTTAATAAGATGTGGATTTTTGGTGGGTTTGTTGGTTTTGGGGGTAATTAGATGTCAAAGAGTTCTAGCAGTGGAAGCTGGTAGCAATTTAGGGGATTTGACACAAAAGGGTATGATTTATATGAAAGGTTTCTGGAACGGCCCCAAAATTTCACAGGTTCTACAAGTTTTCAGAGAACAAGGTTTGATTTTAGCTGCACTTTTGGGATTATCTGCCTTCTTTTCCATGGCTGAGACTTCAATCACCACTCTTTCTCCTTGGAAGGTATCTATCTGTTTACCAATCTTGTGTTGTTTTTTGTGCCACCTCTTTTCAAGATTTCTTGATGAATCAACTGAACAATTACTTGAAATTGATATAATTGCTTCTGAAAATGGTGTTTTCTACAAAATGTATGATACTTTATAGTTTCTTGTTTACAGGTGAGAGAATTGGCTGAAAAAGAAGGAGAAAATGGTGTCTTTAAGCTGTTACGGACCGATATTACTCGCTTTCTTACTACGATCCTCATTGGGACAACGTAAAGTTTCTATCTTTGTAAATCTTGTTGGTTTTCTTTAAAGGGGTTTCTGAATTTAAGTATGAGTTAAGTAGAAAATGGGTTATTGGAGCAAAAAGATGGAACGTTGTTATTGATAATTGTGGTAATTTGTTCAGTGTGGTCAACATTGGAGCTACTGCACTTTTCACTGAGGCTGCAACAACGGTTTTTGGCGAAGCTGGTGTTAGCGCAGCGACTGGTGTTATGACGGTGTGTGTCTAAAATCCCGTTTTAAGTTCAAGAGGCGGATACCTGTGATTGTTTGTTACATTTGAATTAGATACCCGTTAAGGAAAATTCATGAATGAACCGTCAAGATTTAGACTTTAATGTGTTTGGTATGATGACGGGAGAGTGAATTAGGCGGGTGAAAGAATCGTGGAAGGTTTTAGGGTTTTAATATGACATGGGTAGTTTAGTAATTTACCAATCTTGTCATATCTCTCAGATTTTTGTTCCTTCATTTTGGTGGAACAGTCCAATGTCGTGCCAAATGTGGGACAACAAGTTTTTGTGCTCGACCATGTTCTACCAGTTCTTGTCTTCTCCGTATCTATGCCTGTTGCAATTACTTTTGTTTCACCTTTTCGATATATACCTTAAAAGTTATGTGACATACATGGTGTTTATGTGATTCAATGCATAAAATAAGAGTTCATCTTAGAAACTAAACCGTTTGGTGGTTGATTTCAGGTTGTTGTTTTACTTCTAACTGAAATTACTCCAAAAAGTATCGCTGTTCACAATGCTACTGCGGTTGCTAGGGCTGTGGTAAGCTTGATTTATATATACTTACAGATACTTGTAATATTTAGTCTACACAGATCCTTGCTCAATGACTGCCACTTTCTGTTAATATTATTTCATATGATATCGACCTAATTAGTGTCTCGAATAATATATAGGTCCGTCCAGTTGCATGGCTCTCTTTGGTTCTATATCCAGTTGGAAGAGTTGTAACGTTCCTTTCGATGGGAATGCTTAAAATTCTTGGCTTGAAAGGGAAAAGGTAAATCTTCCCCCCCTCCCCCCCCCTCCTCTTGACACCTTACAGATTGGTAGGCACTTCTTGCTAGCCTCACTTGACTGAGTTAGTATGGTGCTTGGTAATAAACACGGAGTTGATTTCATTTTCTTCATCCAATTATATTTCGTACCAGCGAACCATCCGTCACTGAAGATGAACTAAAGTTGATGTTGAGGGTTGCCGAATTGAGCGGGGCCATTGAAGAGGAAGAGCAGGTATGCATAAAATCCACATCACATGTACCGCTAAGTTTCGGTATTTCTTGTTGATCCTTGTCGCAATGTGCTTTCCCGAACTCCATTATGCAGGATATGATTGAGAAAGTGTTGGAGATAAAAGATACCCATGTGAAGGAGGTAATGACCCCTCTCGTAGACGTAGTTGCAGTTGATGCTGGTGCAACATTAGTTGATTTCCATCACTTTTGGGTGACCCATCAATATTCTAGGTAAATTTAAGGTCTGAAATGATAAAGAAAGTAGTTCTGGTTATAGATTTACTGAATAAATTATAAAAAATGTACGTACAGGGTGCCGGTATTCGAGCAGCGAATTGATAACATTGTGGGTGTAGCTTATGCAATGGATCTGTTAGATCTTGTTCAGAAAGTACGATAGCCTCTGCTTGTTTGCTATCACTATATATAGTTGTTTTTATATATCAAGATTCACATTCATCTGGAAACATTGCAGGGAGATATGCTCGAAACGGCAGCTGTAGGAGAGATTGCTCACAAGCCTGCGTATTTTGTTCCTGGTAAGAGTTGACTTTGACTGTGTATTCGATAGTCACATGATAATTTGCTCACATTTTGGTATCTATTGTTGTTACTGGCACACATAATGCTATTCGATTGGCTGTGAATTTAAACTGGACCAAGCGTGATGGTGGGACGGTTTTTTAGGGATCTAAGTAGCTGCTAACGGAATGAAGATGATTCTTAAATTAAACCGAATTTATTGCAGATTCAATGTTGGTTTGGAATCTTCTGAGGGAGTTCCGCATCAGGAAGGTCCACATGGCTGTTGTCCTAAATGAATATGGTGGAACTGTTGGAGTATGTTCATGCCCTCGATATTGTATCTTATATTTTATTTATTCACATCTAGAACCAAAGCGTCAACCGAGTGTGCGGGCCAACTTACACGCACCTCGACTAATCCCATGGGGTCCTGAAGTTAATCGAAGATTGACTTTTGCTTTTGTATCTTGACAAACAGATTGTAACCCTCGAAGATGTTGTTGAGGAAATTGTTGGTGAAATCTTCGATGAGAATGACTCCAAGGTAATTTCTCAGGAATTTTGAAGTATTCATGCAATTTACAAATCCACGATTTTGGCAAACGTTTGTGTGAACATATAATAGGAAGATATTCATGATTACCGTCTTCATGCGTAGTATAATATTAGTTGGATTACAGGAGGAAATCGAGAGAAAAACCGGGAATATTGTAATGGTAGCGGAGGGAATTTTTGATGTCGATGCAAATACATCAATTTACCAGCTCTCTGAAGATCTAGATATCATTTTGCCAGAGGTATTTATTATATACTCTACTATTGTTAGTTTTTTAGCTTCAATCTATATTTTCGTCTGCAAATATCAAATTATATACGGCATGCAGGATCACCAATACGAGACGGTGTCGGGTTTCATTTGCGAAGCATTTGGATATATTCCAAGAACAGGTGAAAGTATTAAAGTAGTTCTGAAGAAAGCAAATGAAGAAGATGGTGACGGAAGTAAACAAGAAACCGACAATCATGTTGAGAAAGATAGATGTCAAACATTCAAGCTCGAGGTAGTTTTTATATTCGAGCCTTTGATTTGCTGAAAAGGGTGTTATATAAAAAACATAAAACCCGAATCTTGTTCTCATTAAACATCACAAATCCATCTCACTATCCATCGGAAACAATTTGATCATTCCTTTAACCTTCTTGTTGGGGCTGCAGATATTGGCAGGAAATTGTAGAAAGGTTAATACTGTCAGATTCGAAAGGATAAACAATCACTCGGCAAAACAAATCAAAGAGGCCGCTCGTCTCGTGCCCAGATTCTGGAAAAAGAAATGGAGAAACGATGAAAGCTCGGGCAGTGGCGATGACGAAAGATTATACGTCGAGACACCTAAAACCACCTTCTCCGATGACCGTATAATATCGGTAGATAACAAACAATGATCAAGGTATCAACTTTCAGTTATTGTCTTATTTCTCTCCCCTTATAAGTTACATAAGAAACTAAAAAGAAGCAAAAAGATCAAGAAAAAAAAGACCAAAAAAGTTAAGAGAAACAAAAGCATTTCTACAGATGAAGGGAGGTATCAACTTCAGGTTTGTCATGAGCCCGCATCGTGCTCACAGACGTTGAATCCACCGACCAAAAGTCCATAAATGGTTGGGTTTTTGCAGGTTTTTTCGGTTCTACTTTCTTCGTATATATGTCGAGTCCAAGAGAAAGCGGATCTTGTAAACACGGTCTTGTGGGCGTCGTTTTTTTAGTTGGCTTATGCAAGATCATTTCAGGGTGCACCAACAACACCTCAGGTGGCTCATAATGGTTAGTTTGACTAGTGGTTTCAGACCCAGGAAACAACTTTAATAACTCCATTTCTTCTCTCTTTTCCCTCATTTTCTCCAGCTGCCTGAATCTTTCTTGCAGAAGAGCAATAGAAGATCCACCACTACCACCACCACTTACCGCCATCGAGTTGCCACCTTGCCTTCCCATGGACCGAAGAGCCATTGCTAATCTTTATTTTTTATCAAGATTCTTGTGTCAACCTTATTGATGATTTGATTATGTTATGGTGATTATATATATAGGAAAAGTGTTATTTAGTAATAGTATTTTGGAGGTGAGCCTCCCTTTGTTGATTCTGGGTGACGTAAACGGGGTCTAGAATCGGCAACAGGAACACAAGATCCAAGAAGAAAGGAGACATGAAGGCAAAAAGACTTTTTGAAGGAGAGAAAGGGCAAGGGAGTGAGTCCAAAGGGGAAGAGTGGGTAGCATTTGGAAGTTTGTTTTTGTGAGAATATAAAGGGGTTAGGTTAGGTTTGATGCTGTGATCAGGTTTTGTATTTTTGGAGTCACTTAAGCTTCATAGAAGATGGTTACATCTTTTGGCTTCTTCTTTATGGACTTTCTGCATTTGTTTCCTTCCCAAAATTCCCATCTTCAGTATTTACTTGGAAGAAAAAATAAAATATGTTTCTGTTTCTTGAACCGAAATTAGATGGCTTCGTCTTCATAACTATCGATTTGGTTAAAGATATGTTTGTATAATTCATTTTAGGTGCTCAAAAAATCTGTCGAAACTGACTTCTCGGACGAGCCAAATGTTGGTGATTTTGGTGTTGTCAAGTATTTTTTGTGTAGTTGTGATTTACAAAAGATTGATGGGGTTTGGTTAAGTTATAATATGAGTTAGGAGGTGTGGAATTTATGCTTGTATAAACAACTTTGGATCTAGGATCGCCATAAAGCGGGGATCTCGAGGCTTCGTGAAGTCTTGGATCGAAAACTAAGTTTGACTCGAGAAGGCCAAAAGCCTTTACTTTTGAAGGCATGACTTGGGGGTCGTTTATCAAAGGCTTATCGGCAATAGTCGTTATCCTCATTTACCTTATTGGTAACTTTATCGGCCAACAAAATGGATTATTAGTAAGTGCTTATTGGGTAAGAGTTTTTTTCTCTCACTTACCGGATAAGATTCAAGGTAAGTGACACCCGCTAAGTTCTTATTCGGTAAGAGTTTTATAAACGACTCCTTAGCCTCAGAAAGCTACTCATTTTTTGAACACTAGGGCAACAAATATTTTGACATTATCCATTGATAGTTATTTTGGTAATTGTTCTTATCTTTAAATAACTACATGTCCGTCTAAATTAATTGTCGATTAACTTCCCATATAAAAGGGGAATTTGATCTCTATTTGGACAAATAAGAACACAACAGAATTGGTGTGTTTGCTCTCGATTTTGCATTAAATCTAGAGTGTGGATTTGTTTTATCCTGAAGTAATTTCATGAATACCCAAGGCTAAAATAAGATTGAAATATTACTTACGAAAAAGTGACTTTTTTCATGAACTAGATTACCACCCAAGTCTTCCATTGATATCTAATCTTGACACCTAGATTTTCTAACACCAACCGTCAAAACATCTAATCCTCATACAATGACTTTCTAATACCAACCACTAGGTCTTTGGCCTAGTGGTCACCTTCCTTCCGTAAACGCTCCTACCTGGGGTTCCCTTACCAGGGTTCGAATCCGGGGGGAGACAGGATGTCTTTTCCGGTGCAAGTCTATGAGGTAGGGCTTGTAGGGTCCACAAAAGTGGACCACGAGGCCTTGGGTCCCCGCCAATAAACCTGTGAAGACTTTCTAATACCAATAGTCAAAACTATATAATCATACAAATATTTTGTAACACCAATTGTCAAAACTATCACCGGATTGATAGTTGTTTTTTGGAAGTTTTAGACTTTATTGTTAGTTCTTGATTGTTATTGATGAGAATAGCTTGATTCTTTGGGATTTAACATTCACATGTGCTTTAAAAAGTCACAGATACATGCACAAAAAAGTCCAAGTCCAAATCCCAGTCTGAAAAAGTCAAACTAGAAGGCTGAAATTTTGAGGATAGGCCTGGGCCTAAGTCCAACTAGAAAAAGCCCAGAAAAAGCCCGATTAAGCCCAAACCTTTTTTTCTTAGTGAAAATTGGCTTAGAAGACCCAGGACTTGTGCTTGTCTAACCATGCAAATGTGGAAAATACTAAGAACCAAGTCCTTTGAAGTTTTCGTGCAATACATCGTCCAAATAACAAGAGATTACTTGCTCATATAAACTCATCTTAATTACTTCCATTTTCTTACCTATATGAACAACTTTTATAACCCAAATTTGTTAAAAAGGACCACATTTCTCATGGTGACTCACCGGAACCACCAACCTTCGTGACCACCTCATTTCCTCGTTTCAATGGAGAAAATGGGTTCAAGTAGAAATGGCGGAGGCTATAAATAGAAACCATTCAAGATTTGTGTATTATGATATCTAAACATTAGGATGAGTCAGATGGTATTTTATATATATAAAAAAAACATACGCCTCATTTTAAATAATATCATCATATAAATATTAATTGCATCGAAAATATACTTATGAATTTTATGAGTTGCTATTTAATATTTATGCTAGTGTTTTCTAGTTTTACATCGAGACCAATACATTGATAAAAGAATGTGGAAATACTACAACGTTTTAAACACGAAATAATGGGTGAAGCCAATACTATTCACACCCACCAACGTCTCCTTACTTCACTTCTTTCTAAAATTAATCTATACATTAAAAAAAATTAATAATTTATTATTATTATTATTATTATTATTATATATACAACAAACTTTTAGTAGGCTACACGACTAATGATTATTTTGTATGGGCAACCGAATAAAATATATTTATAATATAAATATGTTTTATGAATTAAATTAATAAAGGACAACCTTAGGTGGTACTTTAAATAATTCGGATAAGGTTGTGTTACATAATATGATTTGGTGGAGTTGTTTAGAAATATTAATTATAATACGATTATGTAATTTATTAATCATTATTAGTATTTTATTACCTATTGTTTAAAATATAACCTAAAATCAAAACTCACAATAATTAATTTCGAATGCTGTTAAAATAATAATCACAATTCCGATTATTTTTAAAATATATTTTGTAATTACTGCATAAATATAAAATTATTTAACCATTTAGTATATAATTATTTTTATATTATATGGGGACCCACCCTGCCGAACCTCCACGTAGGAGTGTGGATGTGGGGTCCATTTATGTGACAGAGTAGGATCTTGTCTTATCTGCATTTATTTCACATTAGCGGTGTTGTACACTTTAAGTTTGCTGAAATCCAGACTGTTGATTTCATTCCACAGATTGCTCCTGCAACTGCCACGTGTCCTACATGCAATACACGCTCATCGCATTTGCGTGTCTTCCTTATTATGCACCCCCACCAACGACAACTTACGATGGAAACATCGAGTTCCTATATGCTCCGACTCCAATTTCAACTCCCACATCACAACATCATTTTTTTTTTGGGAAATTGATACAAATAGCCATATTACAACTTCAATTTCACCTCCTAGTCATTTCTCCACCAACTTTACTGATTTAGCCATTGCGGACCTAGGGCTAAATCAGTAAAGTTGGTAGAGAAATGGCTAGGAGGTGAAATTGAAGTTGTAATATGGCTATTTGTGACAATTTCCCTTTTTTTTCCTTTTTTTAACCGTAGGTTTTTGGATCAGCTTGCATGCACCAATTAATCTCCAGACAATAACGAATAGCCTGGAATCATTGTAGGTGAACCTCCATGACCACAAATATTTTGACAGTGTCGGAATTTGAACCCTGAACAAATGAGATTTTTCACTACATCCCTCAAAGATTTTACTAGGGCGTTACAACCCAAGTGGTTAACATATCTTATTTGCATATTATTTACATGGGTGTTGTTATATGTTATTTTTTTTTTAAATATCAGAATCAATTTAAATCATGTATTAAGAATGTAAAAAAAAGATTTTAATGTATAAGATAAAATTAGTAGGTAGAGATGCATTTCGTCCACCCCTATTAACATACCTTGTATATTTTATTATAGTTGATCTGTTTTTCTAGACCAATAACTATTTTATGACATGTTTTTTATGAGGTTCAGTAAGAACTTGATACCAATTCAACGTACTTAATAAACCTTAGTATCGATGAAGCTTCAAGGATAGACCCAAGGTAGAGCAACTGTGGCACCGTTTTGTTCCTCTACCGTGGTATAAAATGGGTTATGAAAAGTGTCACCGTATCAATTTGTTGTGGTGCCACCATATATATTTTGAGACTACAATGAGGATACAGGTTTTTTTTGGTAGAGTTGGTTTGCAAGATTTTTCTTCCATCTCATACCTGAGTTCGAGTTTTGTTAGTATCATTTTTTTAATTTTTAACTTTTAATTTCAGATATTTCTAAAAAGTTGGCAATAAAAGACTTGAACACGTGACTTCACATTTGAAAAACAAGGAACTAACCACCAAATCAATGTTGATTTTGTGAAAAATATCCATGTATTTGTTCTTACAATCAAATGGTTCCATCGGTTGAAAGTTTTTCTTGGTCAGGTTATGTGAAACTTGGTAGTCTTTGTTACGTGTACGATAAATAGCCAATGAGTTTGATGCATGTTCGATGAATAGGATATATGTATGTGTGTGTGTGTGTGAGAGAGAGAGAGAGTGGTTGATCTTATATATCGATCCATGTTGATGCCCAAATAATAAAGGACATCAATCCTCAGAAGAAGCTTGAGAAAGTTGTAAATAAGCGTGGACCTACATACAAGGCCCCGACGGCGAATGTTTGGATATACAAACAAAGAGTGTTTTCTTTCAAATGACAACCGATGCAAGGTCCTTGCACGAAACCAAACCCCCCTCCCCCGCCCGCTCAAGTTATAACACCCTAAAATTTGTGGTGAATTTAAAATTCGAAAATTCGGCAATATGACGTCTATAATTGGAGGAAACCACCCGAACAGGTAAATGTGTAATAGCGTTTACAAAACCTATGAAAGAATATTAAAATTGACAACAAACTAATCTAAACATATTACATCTAGATTATATTGTTTGTCAACCCAAATTCCCAAAATGCTATAACTTTTGTACGCCTCGTCTCCAACGTATCTATCACCCAAAAATGCCTCAAACGACACAACGCTCTTCCCTCAAATCTTGGACGACCCACCGCTAAGGGAATCTGTTATACACGTCATTTGAGAAAAAGTGTTAGGCTTAACGCTTAGTGAGAACAAACAATTTATATCCATACTATGAAAATGATTTAAGTGCAATAAATAAATAAATAATCTTTCGTTGAGTTGGATTTATAAAATGTAACAACAATCACATAAGGACCTTTCGGTTCAAAACACGTCTTTTGGACTTTTCCCAGATAACGATAATTCAAGTTTTCCTCACGTAGACTCCTGCGAGTTCTATACTTGGAACTTTTCTACAACAGATTCAAACACAAAAAGACATGTGAATTCTTCACTTTTCATAAGCTATGGCTTGCGAATTCTGTCCTTGAACAAAATCACACGCAACCACAGAGTAGCTTGCGAGTTCTTTGACTTTGAATCTTGCGAGTTCTTCAACAGTCGAACTCAACAACTTCAAGTTCAGTCCAAAATCAATCTAAAACTCTAAAATTGATCCTGAAACTTTGCCAATTTGTTCTCGAGCACTTTCTGAACACTTTGCCAATGAATGATTACAACCAAAAACAACACAGATGAGAAATTTATCTAGTTACAGTGCGATTCCAATGTTCGAACAAAGATGTCTCAAAAATCAAAATTCACACAAGAATGATGTGAATTAGACTTAACAACTCAAATGAACTTTGTTCCAATCACAAAAACGAATACATCTCTATCCAATTCCAAACCAAAACACTGCTAAAACACAAAATCGAATATGGAACAGTTAACTTTTGCGAGTTCTTGAAAATTTCTTCAAATCTTCATTTTTGATCAATCTTTTTGATTTTTGTCTGCTCTGATACCAATTGTTATTCCCAGATTTATGTGCAGGTATCAAGATTAACACAAGAATTCAATCAAATGT
The DNA here is from genome assembly GCA_954870635.1 of Arctium minus. Lineage (NCBI taxonomy): Eukaryota > Viridiplantae > Streptophyta > Magnoliopsida > Asterales > Asteraceae > Arctium > Arctium minus. Next base: position 15,698,680 of record OX941080.1, read on the forward strand.
GTCATATGTATTGATCTCAAACTTTACAGATTACAATGTCTCTCTCTACTTTGTCTCTCTAAGATATGCAATATGAATCCACCACAAATATTACAAAGAGATAAGTTATTTATACTAACCATCAATTACAAGGAACCAAACACAATTAAACTAAGACAAAGACTTTGACTTTAATGAGTTGATTTTGACTTGCAATATTGAGGCTTTGACTTGGACTTTGACATTCACTCTAAATGATCTTGAAGACAACAATTTATGCTTTAACACCAACCGGTTGACAATTCCCCCATTTTTTTGGCGATATACGGTGATGGTACACACATAGAAGGACATCCCCCTTCCACCACTCCTGATTGTAACACCCCGAAATTTAGAGTTCATGATTTAACCTCTATAAAATTCCATTTATGTTCTTTCTATTGAATGTGTTGATTTTGAGCCTTAAAGACCCTATTAGTAATCCTTAATGTGATCTCTTTATTTGTGGAACTATTCTATCGAACCTTGACATCGTTTAGTTGCTAATCATTGGGCGAAAATCTGAATTTTTGGGATTTGAGGTTGGGCGCGAGAGTGCCCGCGAGAGTGCCAGTGTCACTCTCGCGAAGGGCACAACCGCGTGGGGAGTGTTGGACTTACGGTACATTCGGCGCGAGAGTGCCTCGCGAGAGTTCCATGGCACTATCGCGGAGGGCACAATCGCGAGAGGAGTACTGTTCACCTTTTTGGCCGAAATTCTCACTCAAAACACCATTTTTCTCATTTAACACCAAGACTTCTATCTTTCTCTCTAGACCTGTGATTTTCCCCTACTTCTTCTTCCACCCCATTAAATTCTTAACCTACAATCACTCTCATCATTGGTTAACCCTCAACCACCTCAAGCATCTCAACTTATTGCAACTCTTTTGACATTAAAGCTTCAAGGAATTTCACTTCAAACCTAGGGTTTCTTCATTTTAGGGTTTTTACTCCACAAACCCTAAAGGTGAGTTTTCTACCCACTCTTTCATGCTAATGCTTACTATTATATATATTAGATTTCTCATGATTTCTAATTTGTTGATTTTGACCTAACTGCCGATAAGAATGCATATCATCCTAAAATGGTTTGTGAATATTGTTATTAGAGATGTTAAATGACCATGAAATTATGATTAGTAAGTATACTATGATGTCTATATGAGAAATAGTGAAATAGTGTCATATGTGATAATTATCTTGTTGGGACCCAACTCTTGTGCACGGGAGTTTGGGTGATGTCGGAACCGTGATGTATGATTTTTGGGTGGACACTAAAGGACCGACATCCTTGAGGTGAAACCTTCTGAATCAAGGGATAGGCACTAAGGCTCGGCTATCCTTGAGGTGCAGCTCGACGGAGTGGGCACTAAAGGTGGTTTATTCACTTGAGGTGACACTGGTGACGGTATGCACTAAAGTGAGAGCCTGAGGTGTAAACTCCCACCCTTGTGGACTTGTTATGCTTCATGTTATAATGTGTACAGGTTGTGTCGTTACCCTTTGTTGGACTATACTCGGATGATCTACGTGGTGCGGTATTATGGGAGTTTTCTTACCATTCTTTGTCTAATTTAATCACGTTTATATGTTTGAAAACTCACTAGGCTTCCTAGCCTAACACTTGATATTGTGGTTATCTTCAGGTTCCTCTAGTGGTGTGCAAAGGGCACCTTGACTTCCGGTTCGAGTTTAGGACATCGGAGGACCGGGCTTTTGGGATGTCTTTGAGAAGAGCGTTTTGAAGATATAGCAACACCCGCATTAATCTAGTTGTGTCTTATGATCTAGATTGGTTAGGTTGTTGTAATGTATGTCTTATTTCCATCGCTACTATAATTGTTACAAACTACCCCGAACTCTTGGGTTTTAGTTGTTAAATTGCAGGTAAAATGGATTTATTGATATTTTAGACGTCATATTGCGAAAAATTTAATTTTTCTGGTTATCAGAATTTATGGATTTTGCCCCTGGCTCTAACGAAGTTTTTTAACGGAGTTAGTGGCCAAGTCCTTCTTTCAAAACAAAATCCAAACCCGATGGACTACAACTTGACTTATTGAAGTACAGGTCCCACTTTCAAAGAAATCACCAAACCTCAAGGACCAAAAGTGTAATTCTCTCTTTAAAATATTTACTTTTATGCGAACATCTTTATTATTTAAAATATAATAAAATACATTTTTTACACTCGGCCCAACGAGCGAAAATGTTGGGCTCGTGCACTTGTTAAAGCAAACTCATGGCCTAGTTGGTGAATGAGCCTACAAGTGGTAACCGCTTAGACTAAATTACACAAATTGTACTTGTAGTAGTCGTAAACTTAAGGATATTGTCATTATATTGTAAATTTTACATAGCCCCTTACCTTCATGTTGTTTACATTGGTGATACACTGATATTTGACCCTAAAGTTTGTCTAATACTTAACAAGAAGTGGCTCCGCATACAATACATATGATAGTATTTTCGTCATTTTATCATTTTCTTTATAAAGTTAATAAATTATACAAGTATGTACAGTTGTCTACAAACAATTATTAAATTTTAAAAATAAAAACCAATCCTTCCCGTCGCCCCTCCCCCTTCCTTTTTCTGTGACACCCCTCCCTAAACCACTTTCTTTGTGTGCGTATATGTGTATACTTCTATATGTATATACAATTGTTGTTGACTTGTTTGTGGTAGTGGTAGTGGCAACCAAAACTATTTAGGGAAGTTACCAGATCATGGAAGTCAGATTACATCTGTTTACTATCAATAACGAAAACAACCAAAAGTCATTGAGAAACAGTAGGAGGGTCGAGCCTCAAACATACACACACTGTAATACACTCAAATTTGGAAAGAGCGGCTAATTTAAAATTTTCAACAATACCTCAAAGTAGAATAAAATCTCTCACAACAAGTCTATACTTGAAATACAATTGTAGATTGAACTATCAACAAAATAAATAAAGTCTTACATAAAGACTAATTAAAGTCGGGTGTTACTAAAAACCCAATAACAGTCGCTATATCCAAGTGTGGAAGAATTTACCAAGCTACTCACTCTCGTGCATATAACTGTTGATCCAAACTCTCTCAGTGATTTGATAACGACCCTCTTTTATACTTAGTGAAAATTACGTTATTATATGTATTAGTGTTTCATCATCAGCGATCAGACTGAGTCTGTTCAGTTATCGCTGATGACCTTTATGTAAACATTTAATATGTATGTGTTTCACTTTCAGCGATCAAACTGAGTCTGTTCAGTCATCGCTGATCGTTTCCCATGTAACACAGTTAACGTAATCCCTGAAGACAAGTCTCGCGTCAACATAGTTCATAGCTGAATCGAAGACGAAGCCACTGAACAATAGATAAGTCTACTAGTGACCTGATGCGGATATCAGCGAAGACCAGACGAATCTACTTACGCGAAGAAGCCTGAGGAAAAGCTTCAGCGATAGCTGAACTTCTTTATCTCTGGAAGAAGAGATACTCAGCGATGAACGATCACAAAGCTTATGCCTCAAGTTTTCTTTTGTCTTACCTTGCACAACCAGTACGATGTGTCAGAATGGACACGTCTCTGCCACAAATCGTACAACAACTCTGTCAACTACACTGTTCATAAAGCGGCCAAAAGCATGTCTCCAAAAGTAAGACTCCCAAAGCCAATCTATGAATGCCACGTGTAAAGTGCCCTGCCATGCATTTAATGCATAGGGTATAAATAGGAAGCTCACCCCTTCATCTGAAGGTGTGCTCAATCCTTGAACTCCATAATAGAAACCCTTGTTTTCTATCTCTCTAAAATCCCCCATTCTCTGAATTTCTTGTGCAACCATCTTAGTGTTTCTTAAGTTTGTTTAGATTGAGTCTGTCTTAATCTTATTCCGCAACAAACTTGTAAATTGTATTTTGATTTATCAATAAACAATTTATTAAACTTTAATTTCTGTGTTTGTATTCAACCCCCCCCCTTCTACAAACTTGTTAAGCACCTTCGGGACCAACAATAACTAGTACCCATCTCTTCATAGGGTCACTAGTACCCTTCCCCAACCGGACCTGATGCACATGTCGGCAAATAAAAAGGTTAGGCTAACGCTTAGTGAGTTCAAGAGTTTTCAACATGATTAAATATATTGTTAAAAGAAAAGAATACAATTTAAATCATAATCTTTCAAAATGGTTTACTTTAAATACGGAAACGACACGTTTTCCAATAACATGCCTTTTCAAAGATGAACACCTCAATACAAAATATTTTTTATAAAATGATGCATCCCAAAACTCACTCAAAACGAGAATAGAAATTGACTCCCAATTTATGAAACACGGATAAAACTTTATATCCCGAAACACCCATAACACGGGTGGGACATAATACTCAACCCATAAATCATGGATAATCCATATATATAAAACGTCACCGAAAACATGGATACTAAAACTCAATACCCAAAACCACACCTTTCGGTGATGGTGGGAGACCCGATTCCATAGGCGGGAATACAAAAGTATGCCACGTATCTATGTTATAAGCATGTTTCAAGGATGGACATCCATTGACATCAACCCTATCCAGGTCTTTAGTCGTTTGAACATCAACTCTATCCAAGTCTTTAGTTCGGTACAAATATGGGTTCAATTCTATCCAAGTCTTTAGCTCAAAGAATCACCAAGTTCAACCATATCCAAGTCATTACCTTGGGATCTCACCATCCTTGACATGCTTGTTCATTTAGAAATTACATCGTATCACCAATGTCTATTTCCAAATCACAACTCAGGGATCTTATCCTATAGTTACACGATAAAGTCGACTTCTATATCTTTGGATCCAATGCATTATAGTCTAAAACATTACATGACTCATTTGAATGACAACACACTCAAAACATGTAATTTCCATCAAAACGCAATTAAATGCATCGTAAAACCAAAGCTCCTCATCGAGCCAATAAAACGGGGCAAATGCCCCCAAGACTCCTTTGAGTCACAACCAAGCCAAAGCTCCATAAATCCAACTGGCCATTGGTTAAAAGTCATAAAATGCAATAAACGCAATTGATCCACGTTTATGTAAACACATGCTCCAAAATTCACGAATAAACTCCAACACAAATTTAGATTTAGACAAATCATTTTCCACATGAGTTTATACCAATTATCCTTTCAAAACGTCCCACAACACAAAATCAAGCATTTCCCCAAAACATACACTAAAAGTGCATTTATACTCAAAAGATTTCATTCCATAAAATGAATCATTAAAATACCAATACTCAAGATTTATTTATCAAAATGCCCAAAATCACAAATGTGAGTGTTTTACAAAGTTTATAAAGTTAAACACTTCAAATAATAAAAACTCATCAAATAACTCAACAGTTGATAATTTCATGTAAAACATATAAACATTTAAAAATTGACATTTTTGCATGTACACCGTTTTCACAGATCAACTTGAACTCACCTTGCTAGATTTAGGTTAAATCTAAATTTTCCCCAACTTGAGCTCCTTTGAAGAAATTTGAATCCTCAAGCCAAAACTTTCAAAAACCTAGATCCACAAGTTTCCAAACATATATACACATATTCAACTGCTTAGAATATTCCTCAAACATCTTATATCAAAATCTTCATTTTGGCCAAAAACCCTAATGACCTAACTTCCCCAAAATTTTCTAAACCAAAATTTGAGAAATACAACCACTAGGAAGTCATCAATGGAGAATTTATAACTCATAGTAAAGTTTAGAAACTAGGAGGATGAACTCACTACTTAGGTTTTGGTAAAGACCTAGAAAACCCCAAAATTCTTGAAGATGGAGGTGATTGTAACAACCTACCTTAAAACATAACATGTATCATATAATACATGCAAACATTTACATTACAAACACCCACATATTACATATAGGGTCCCGAAGTCTAAAATTACACTTACATACATACATAATACTACATCCAACAAAAACCATTGACATATAACATTGTTCAACTAGAAGTATTAACTCATAATAGCTTCCCACGTACAACACAATTCTTTACATAACATCATAACTTATCTTTTCCTTTTGTCTTACCAGTCATCTTTCCTGGAATACATATTTGGAAAAAAAATGAGGGTTAGACCAATTGGTCTAAGTGAGATAATCCCAAGCATTTTAATAACAATATTATGAAAACATTGATATGAAACCATTATCAACAAATCACAATTCAAATCTCATGCAATGTACACAACACACTTCGTTGGCCTATAACACCAACAACCCATGGCCATATCAGAATTAGTTGGCCGCTAAGCACAACTAATTAATTTACTTCGAAATACCTCAAGTACAACCAACCCCGTTGCCCCTTTCGGCACAACCAAATCCATCCGGTCTCTACGTCCGGCCAAAATACAATAGTGTAATGCAATGCTCAAACATATGAGATTTCATTTCAATAATCACATTCCATATAACTCACAATCATTACTATACATATCACATATAAACCATTTCATAATATAAGTATTCCAGTTCGAAAATGGTTAAAAAAAACTCACCTTATTAAGAGTTCGAAGCCACACACGCGCAAACGACACAACTGAACACCACTTATATCAAACTTCACTGACGAGTAACTGAGCCTTGATTATTCCTAGCTTTTCCTTGATCTCTTACTTTAAGCTTAGTAGTTTATTAAGAGAGAGAGAAATTTGGTATCATATCAATATTCTTTCCTCCTACCTCTCTATTTATAGCTAAACATATGGCATTAACAACTTGTTCCTATTGCTTTCATAATTTGCACTCTTATAAGAACTCGACACCTCGTGCTTATAGGATAAGAGAATCTCGACACCTCATGCTTATAGGATGAGATCGACACCTCGTGTTTATAAAATAAGATCGACACCTCGGCATTTTGGACTAATAGGATAATATTGACACATCGTGCTTATAGGGATAGGATCGACACCTCGTGCTTATGGGGATAGAATCGACACCTCGTGCTTATGGGGATAGGATCGACACCTCGTGCTTATGGGGATAGGATAGACACCTCGTGCTTATAGGGATAGGATCGACACCTCGTGCTTATAGGGATAGGATCGACACCTCGTGCTTATAGGGATAGGATCGACACCTCGTGCTTATAGGGATAGGATCGACACCTCATACTTATGACCTCGTGCTTATGGGGATAGGATCGACACCTCGTGCTTATGGGGATAAGATCGACACCTCGTGCTTATAGGGATAGGATCGACACCTCGTGCTTAAGGTGACTCATCATAACTATGAATACATTAACACTAAGGACCTCTAATTACTAATTAGTGACAATAGGACCCTTAAACATATAATACCTAACCAAAAAGTCCCCTTTAACATTATAACATGACATAAAAGAATAGACATAACTTACCGGGTTATAACAGTGATGATGATGAGCTCTTGATCTTTGCTTCCAATCCACCACCAAATACTCTTATATATTCCCAAAACTAACAATCTACCATTGAAAATCTCTCAAAAACAAAACCATAACAACTTGAATCGCCAAAAACGGAGTAGAAATGAGAGAGTTATGAGGAAATGAAGAATGAGGCTGAAAATCCGACTTTTAACAAGTCTGGTACACTTGTGCTACATTGCCATGCGACTTTGCCACGACATTGTCGCATGGCATAGTCTCACAAGGTGTCCAGAAGGCTCCCCCTTGGATGCTACTTAGTCGTCGGGCATTGTAGTCGGACCCGTACCAAGCCCCGAAACTCGACTTTTTCTATGCCAACACTCCTGAAACTCTTAGGGACTTTAAGTAATGCTTTCCCAACATAAATCCCACCATTTAAAAGTTTCAAAAACGTTCGGGGTGATATTTACTTACCGAAATTACGAGTGTTACACACAAAAATAAGGTTTGGTATGAGAAACTTTCTCATTGCTCCTCCATTTTTTTATGGGAAATTGACTCAAATAATCATTTTACACTAACAAATTGGTCTTCTAGCCATTTCTCTTTCATTTTTACTAAAATATCACTACATCCGCAAAAACTAGGTCCGCAATAAAGACACCAAAAAAACGAACTTAATAAATTTTCTTTTTTTTTTTGGTAAAATTGTGGATGTGGTGACATTTTGGTAAAAATGGGAGAGGAATGACTAGGAGACGAATTTAATAGTGTAAAATGGCTATTTGAATCAATTTTCCTTTTTTTAAAAGCATATCTACTTAGGTTCAACAACCTTCGTCATCACAATGAATCAAAAGCCAAGACGGTTGCATCTCCTTCCATGGCATCTTCTTTACGTATCACTAAATTTGAAATATCTTCGGACTCAAATCTCATCAATTCTTTTACAAAGGCATAATTGGTTTTTTGTTCTGTAAACCCAAAATATCTTAATTGGTTTTGGTTTCGTTAATCCTTCAAAGCTCATCTTGAATTCTTTACTCCAAAATAACCCACCTGCTTAAATCGTTTACTCTCTGTTCACATAATGTGAAAAAGATGCAATTATATATATATACACACACATACATACATACACATGCATACATATAAGAAACAATGATATGGAGTATATACATGGTGTTGTTGGGAAAGAAGACGAATTGGGGGAAGTTAGGTTTAGTTAGTTTCTTTTGCATTCTAAATACTTGTACATATGCTTATAGATTTGTATACAAAAAAATCTATAAAATAAAATGCTAAATGATCAAAATACCCCTACATGACTTGCATGTGAGGACGACATAACAAATGTCATAACCCCCGTTAAAGACCAGTTAGCATTCGTGTAAGCAACTTGAAACATTGAAGGTCCTAGTATAATTTCTAAAGTGTAATTGCAATACACAAAGTTTGAGAATACCATGGGGACAATTTATGTAATTTACTCATTGAATTATGTGTCACATCAATTTTTTCTTAACAATCCCAAAATTCATTACTCATTGGACATACAATGCCGATAAGATATCATATTTATCACTATATTAACGTTTGAAAATGATGTATCAAAAATTCTAGCAAAACACCACATATGAATCTATAAGTTGAAGGAATATATAAAGACATAATTTGTTACGTATTTATTGCATTCGATAAAAACCAATCGACATGCTTTTATATTTTTAATAACAATCTGTTATTTTTTTTTATTATTATAATTATTGGTCCCCTTTGTTTTCTTTGTGTGTATTTTGAGTTGTTTTTTATGATATCGTCTTGTTAATAATGATATGTCAAAAATGCATTTAGTAAAAAAAGTTATAAAAACTTTTGAATTAAAATCAAAATATCACTTACCAAACCCTTACCGGTTAAGCGTTTATCGGCAAGAGTTAGCTAGTGAGGGGTCTTCATCGATTGAAATCCGATGGATTTAGGTGGATCTGATCCAATCATCCACTGAATGTTGGATTTTGTCATCCGATCCAATCTAATTAACATTGGACATCTGATCCAATCATTGGATCGAATGTTTTCATCTATTGGATATTATTATTGGTTATTCATTGGATCAGATTGGGTTAATCCAACATTTTGATCAAATTTTCAACTAATTAATCTACCATTTAATATTCATATAACTTATTAATTTATTAAAAAAAACACTACATATAAATATCAACTAAAAAACAATATGGTAAGATGTTAATAATTATATATAGCAAGGTTCTAAATGGCGTGAGGCGTGGCGTGGCGGCAAGGCCAAACCTCAAGCCTTAGGAGCCACGACGAAGCCATGGCGTTTTCAAGGCATGACTTATAGCGTCATTTTTCTAATTCATATATATATCATTATATATAAAAACATATGTTTTGTAGTGTTACTCAGTTAGTCAATAGTAATAAACAAGTTAAATTATGGTATACATTAAAAAATTTGCAAATAAGACATTAAAAACGTAAAGAAAAATCAAATATTGCATTATGAAATTGTGCATCAAGCCATGGCGTGCCCCAGGCTAAACGTGGCGTGAGACACAAGCCTTGGTGTCATGGCGCGACGAGTTTTTAGAACATTGATATATAGTAATTAATTGGACGGTGGTTGGATGCTAATTGGATGGGTTAGTAGATGGCCATTGGATTGGATCAGTTCGATTTTATTGGATTCTGGACTGTCATCCAAAAACGAATCAATCTAAATTGGATGTTGAAATTTTGGATCTGATCCGATACAATTACAATGGTCAGTCCGTTTAAATTGGATCGGATGACTTTCTGCATACCGCTAAGAGTCACCACCTTCACTTATCTTACCTGATACCATTATCGACCATCAAAAATGGATTATTGGTAAACATTGTTTATCCGATAAACGCTAAATAGGTAAGATTCTCAATTCTTATTATGTTTTTTACCGGGTAAGATTTATGGTTCTTGTCATGCTCATCCAATAAGATAAGTGATATTCGGTAAGTGTTTGATAAACGACCCCTTAGATAATGGTTAGTAACTGGTACAAAATTATATTACCTTAAAACTTTTATCCAAAAAGATGTAATTTTTTTGAAGTATATAATATTTGTATACGTAACGAAATGCAACAAATAAACTCACCTGCCATCCTCACCTTTGGTAAGCTTTGAACTTTTGATCTCCTGGGAGGTCAAAGGCTCGGATACCCCTAACCCGTTACATATAACTTATTAAAATTCCACATTTTTTTGAAAGACCAACCTTTATTAAAAGCACAGGAAAAAAAAAACATAATACAAAAGCAACTAACAACAAAAAGTTTCAACGAGAAGCAAAAACAACCAAAATCGAACGAGCTCGAGAAAATTAACAAAAAACAAAGCTAAGGGCAAGACAAGAAACCGCCCACCACACAAACACAGATAAACTAAAAACCAACAAGGAAGCCATGATAAGGAACCTTCAACCCAACCACCACGAGAAACAACCAAAACCAAGCAAGAAAGCGAACAAAGACTAACATTCAACTGGTCCAACCCAACCCAAACATAGATTAAACGCTACTGCTACCCCCCTCCCCTAGGACCGCAACACCAATCCATCCGGGAGATACTAAAACATATAGCACGATTAGCCGATCATTGGAAAGAAAGGAGTTGAATCTCGAATTGTAAATCGAAATGTGGAGATATCATTTCTTCAAAGACCACTTTGTTTAGAAAACATCAAATGACGTATAACGTTATCTATACTATCAACCGATCTCTACAAGTAGAAGAGAAAGAGAGGCAAGATCTTGAAATGAGAAAATGTTAGTCATATAATTTATAGTTATTGAACCCAGACCCCACCATCTAAAATTCCACGTCTGACCTCCGTAAACTAATTGGTGTTATTCAGTTAGTTTATAACGATGAAGTATTATGCCCTATTAAGATAACTTAATAATTATCCTGTATTTGAATGTATTTATCAGTTAGTTTAAAATTTAATTGTGTTTATTTAAAATATTCCTAAAAAAACTTTAAAAAATAATTAAACAAAAAGAATTCTTTAAATATTTGATTTCTTCTTGTCAAACTGTCGCCTCTATAATCTCCTACATTTTAGTGTTTAACCAGTAAAAATAGTTCCAGTAGCAGATTCAACACTGTAACTTCCTCCTAAAATAATCCCTCTCTCTCTCTCTCTTTCTCTCTCGATCTCGAAATTGAATTTTTATTCAATTCACATGATTTACAGGTTTTCATGACCCAAATTCCATTCCAAGATTTGATTTTAAGGTAAACCCATTTCTCATTTTAAGTTTGTTTGTTGCCATTCAATTAAATTTACCCATGAATTTTTTTTTTCTTTTATGCTTTGAAATTAATTATATTTGCAGTATGGATGAATTATTTCAGGAGATACGAGTTGGATTGTGTTTTTATGTATATATATATATATATATATTTGAGTGAGTTGAGAGTTGCTTTGAATTAAAGACAATCGGCGCCCTTTAAAGGCCATCCTTGCTGTCATTTTCTGTTTTCTTATGAATGTGTCGTTTTTGCGGAGAATTGAGGGCATAGTTTTTTAGGATATATATATAAAAAAATTTGATTAAAAAATTAGCAAAAACAACAAGAACAAGATAGAGATACAGATAGAGATAGAGAGAGAAAGAGGAAAAAATAACTTGCCTTTTAGAGAGAGAGAGAATGGTGTAGTCCAGTCAATCAATCATGGAGGAGTTTTTTAGGCCATGAGGAGGTCTTTCTGAACCTTTCTTGTTCATCAGTCTGTTAGATTTGGTGGGTATTTCGGATCTTTATTTCTTCACCATGGGTTTTCCATGATTCTTATGTTTTTGTTCTTCACTCGGTATTAAAAGTAGAATTTTTTTTGTCTTATTTTTTATTATTAACAGATTGTATCACAGGTGTTGAAGATGTGAGTTTAATTTTCTGTTGTGGGTTGCCCCAAATTTTTCTTGGGAGTTCTTGAGAACTTAAATATTCTTATTTTTTATGGTCTTCTAGTGAATTGAATCAAAATCTTGAAAGTTTGCATTCTTATCTTTATGTTGTGTTCTTTGTTGTGTTGAAGATGTGAAAATTTTATGCTGTTTGCTCTTATAAAAATTATCACACCAACTGTTTGTTAAAAAGTGCCAAAGAGCAAACATTAGTCTTGTGGCTATCATAAATCAATGGTTGCTGCTATTTTTCCTTTTCTTTTTCACCTTTGGTCTTCAAATATTTTCAATTATCCCTTTCATTTTTTTACCTAAAATGGTATTTGTGGATGTAGATATCTTTTTGCTAGTTAAGGTAGGAAAACATATTTGGTCTACAATTGATTAGTGGTACACTGGTACTTTTTTTTCAATCATGCTTTTCATGATGGAATCTTGTTCATGCCATTTTTGCTCATAAAGTTATAATTATGTTGTGTTTTCCTTTTCTTTTTGCAACTCATGGAATCAAATGCCTTCAGGGGTATGTTTGGGAACTTGGATTTTGAATTAGAACCAAAATAGGTTCAAAATTTTAACCAAAAGATCTCTAATTCAAACTCCAAGCTTCAATTTCCAGGGTCCCAAACACCAACCTCATGTTTCTTTGCATTTAGCTGTACAACTCCTCCTTTGTGTTTATCTACTAGCATCACTGCCTCACTGGCCATCACCTTGCAAGTCTTCTTTTTGTTCACTTTACACTAAAAAACAAAGTTTATGATTTAAAGCTCTCTTTTTGTTCAATTATACTTAATTATGTGTACAGTTGAGTTATCCAAAAAAGTTATATCTTTATTTGGGCTATATTTTCATTCTTCTTATTGTGTCATGGATTGGTTTAATGCACCTAGTTCTTGATTATCCCATGTAATACAAATCATAAAAGTATGTTCTTTTTTTTTATTTAGTGTTATTTGTTATGGTCTATATTTTCTTGAAATTTTCTTTTCATTCTCAAGAATTTCATTCAGTTATTATTGACATTTTGACAAAGTAGAAGCTTTGTTGGATTTCTTTCCATGAACATGTGAATTTAATGTTTGTTTTTTTGTGTTAGGTGTTAACCTAAGATGGACTTTTCAGAATCTACAAAAGTTGTATATGATAGGATCCAAAAGATAGAACCCGAAAACGTCTCCAAGATTATTGGGTATCTTCTTTTGCAAGATCATGGTGAAAGAGAGATGATAAGACTAGCCTTTGGCCCTGATAAGTTAATACACTCTTTGATCAGTAACGCCAAGACCCATCTCAAATTACCGTTCAATACATCTTCGTGTCGACCACTTTCCCCTCCTCAGGTCAATTCCATCCCCGAAATGCCCATACACTTCACACCGTTCTCTCCTTCAGCTCGCCGTTCCCCATCAACTCTCCAAATCCCAACTCGCTGTTTTGATCCCCACGGTCAACCTGTGGACTATGTTCCTATGGTTTATCCGGCTTCGTTTCCTGAAGACTATCGTCTTCACAACCAACTTCGTTTCTTGTCCTTGGAAGACCAGATTGAGCCGGTGAACAGCACAGAGTTTTCGACTAACAATGAGTTTTCGACTAACAATTACTACTCGTCGGAACCTGCATTGGGTCCTAGAGCTAATAGGAGGTCACCGAGTTTGCCTGAATTCCCTTTCAAAGTTTGCCATTACTTCCTTAAAGGATTTTGTAGGCATGGAAACAACTGCAGGTACTTGCATCCAACTGCTGAAAGCTTCTCTCAGATCTTTAGCCCTGAGGACGATCATGTCTTTTCACCTGGGTCTCTCGAGAAACTAGAGTTAGAGCTCACCGAGCTCTTGAAATCAAGACGAGGGTTCCCTGTCTCGATTGCTTCTTTACCAATGCTATATTATGAGAAGTTCGGTAAGACACTTCAGGCTGAGGGATATCTCACCGAGAGCCAGAGGCACGGCAAAGCTGGTTATAGTTTGACCAAGCTTCTTGCACGGCTTAAGAGCATTTGTCTCATTGATAGGTCAAATTTCTTCAACCGTCATCGCCTTCATTCAATTCTTGCTAATGTAGTTTTTTAATTGTTGCTATCTTTAACATTTTTCGACTCTTTTTAGTTCTGATGTTGATATTGTGTCAATAGGCCTCATGGGCAACACGCAGTCGTTTTGGCTGATGACTTGGCAAAATGCACGGATCATAACGGAGATAGAAATGAACATGGTGGTATTGTGGCAGGTTCTAGACAGATATATTTGACATTTCCAGCTGAGAGTACCTTCTCAGAGCGCGATGTTTTCAACTATTTTAAGTAAGGACTATGTTATAATAGAAACTTCATATACAGTATGATTCAGTTTTATAACTTTATTACATGTATTAATAGAAACTTGAAATTTTGAAATTTTTCTTTACTTCGTTATGACAGCAAATTCGGGCCTGTCCATGACGTGAGAATTCCTTGTCAGCAAAAGAGAATGTTCGGATTTGTGACTTTTGTCTTCGAGGATACAGTTAGGCATATTTTAAACAAGGGAAACCCTCATTTCGTGAGCGGTGCACGTGTTTTGATCAAACCTTACCGGGAAAAATCTAAGGCTGATGATAGGTAGGAAATTCATGATTTTCTGTATCTTTTTCATATATTTCGCATCTAGCACACCTAAGCATGCTTATTGGCCGTTTGTTTAAAAAAAAAAAAGCCTCTTAATGGCTCTTTAAAGACCTTTTTACATTCAGACCGTTTGTTTTTTTCCAGTTTTCAAAACCTCTTAACTCTTAAGTACATATGAAATAAGAAGTGGTGGCCTAACTTCTTAAAACCTCTTATCGCCGGCTCATTTCAATGCTCTCCTTTCTCTCAAGACGCCTCGAGAAACGTTACAAAAACAAGCAGTCTTATTGATTCAAATTTCAGACTTCAGCACCACCTCTTATTAATCAGAAGTGAAATAAGACTTCAGACCTCTTAAAAAACAAACGCCACCTTAGTCTAGGGACTAGTTTTGTCACTATGTTATTCTAGTGGTAGGTATAAGTATTTTGTGTTTCCCCCTTTGTGTGATTTTAAATTTTTAATCCATTCATAATCAATACAACACAAAACTTTGGCCCAAATTCTGTTCCTCATAGCTTCTAATCAATTCTCAATCTATCATCCTTTCTCACATGGTATTAGAACTCAAAGTTAGCCTATCATTGTGATCATCAATCGTGTTCGGTTATTGAATCGAATCGAAATCCCTAGGTTTTGAGTTCTACCAATTCCACCTTCATCTATCCTAAATCTCATTGTTTAGTGTTGTTGATCATCAAAATCACAAATTCACTTACTCACACACACATATGTATAGCTTCTAACGATTCTCAATCCGTCATCGTTTAGCGATCCAATAACAGTAAGAATTACTGGCGGTTGTGGGACGTCATATGCTTCGAGATTACATCTTAATTCTACTGTTGTTTCCTAGTTTCCCCTAGGTTGGACTTTTGCAATCATTGGGTATGTTTTTCAATCTGAATTTAGTATAAATCTGATCAGGAAACATGGAGAGATGTTTCAGAATCCTATGTACCAAGGTGCTCACTGTCTTGATACCGAACTCGGGCTGCAGTCAAGTAAGAAGCATACGTAGTCCTTTGACACATTTTTCATACCGCAATCACTTTTGTATTACGTAGCATTTAACAATCTTTTTAATGCAGTGCCCAGAATTTGTGATAATTCAAGATTACTCGGTAAGCAGCTGATTCATGAACAACAAGAGCAAGCACTCGAATTCGAGAGAAGGCGTTTCTCAGAAATGCAGTTAGCAGCAGATCCCAATAACCACCAATTGCCATGTTTTGGAACCTCACTCGAAGAGTTGAAGCTTTCGGAAGGTAGTAAATTTTTCAAGCACTTGCTTCAAGCTTCCATCTTCTCATCAATTTTCCCTTTTTCCTTATATGTTCGTAGGCAATTCTCATGCACAACAGATGGATTTTCCATCGGCAGAGCGCTTTAATTATCTTCTGGATGTTCTGAACAATAGGGAGGAAACAATTAGGCAGATCAATACCAAATACAATGAGCAGGAGAGGTATGTTTGCAATAACCAATGTTTCTCTTCCATGCACAAAGGCCCGAGCTTTATTGGGCTTTTCAAAAAAGACTTGGCCCGATAAGGCTCTTAACGTGGACCTGGACATGGGGTTCGGGCTTTTTGTGCATTTCTATTCTCATCTTGATACTAGAATGTTTTGGTTACAATGCAGTAGTCAGGGACTGAATCTTCCAGACAGCCCGTTTGCGTCTGCGTTAGGGGGTGAAATATCGACAGTTATATAGTTTGTTTCTTGACAGACAACAGGAGCAGGTTTATTATAGAGTTAGAGATGAGAAGAAGGCCATTTTCAGAGGGTTGGATATACAAAGTTTATATATATAGAGAGAGAGTGAATGTTGAAGAAAAAGGGTAGAGTAAAGAGTAAAGAGTAAAGTTCTGTTTTTAAGTTTTTAGTTTGGATCCATTTCTTGGAAAGAAGAAAGAATGTAAGTATAGCTGAGTGAGTATGAGGAAAAGAGGTGGTTTAAAATAGAAAGCAAGTGGTAGGGGGTTTAAAGATTAAAAGTGCAGAAAAGAATTATATGCATCTTTGATATATTACTCCATATATATATATATAATAAAAAGCTTAGTTTATACAAAGTTTGCCATTTTTGCTGTTTTCTTATTTCTTTGGTGGGAATTGCAGTAGAAGTTGTAGGATGTGCTTTTGTGATTGGACCTTGTGCATTGGTAGTTGTACTTTTTGCATCAGTAGTTGTACCTTGTATCTTTTTACATCACGCGCGAAGGCTTCCTTAGAAGTCGGGATAACCGGATTATTCAAGAGAATGACAGAACATTGGAGAAAGATCAAGAAGAGTCGAGCATGTTCCATAAAGATTCACACCTTTCAAAGATTGTTTAACCGGAAACTTTCTTGTAAATATTCAGATAGAACGGGTTGTGTGTAGAGTTTGGCCTTCCAGCAGGTCAAGAGTCCAACTTTAGGAGCGTGTGTGAGTATTTATGTTTATTTTATCATTTTAAAAGACAGACATGAACAAACTTATTTTCTTAATGAATGAATGCAATCAAAAAGTTTTGTTTGTATTTGTTTGTTTATTTGGTTAAAGTTAAATGAACGAACGTGAACAAGCATCAATTTGTGTTCGTTCAGTTTGTTTACAACCCTATTTGCATCCTCTTGCGAGGTTCTAGGGCAGTGCCCCCGGTGGTTGTCTTGCTGATGATATCAACGTGTGTAATCCGTGGATGTACACATTGATGTATCGATGTTTATGCAATTCCTAATAGCTCGAAGTAGCAGGCAAGCCTAATAACGTCTAAATTAATTTAAAATCATGATTAAAGTTATTGGTAGTCGAGAACTTTCACAAATCAATTTTCTATCAAAGTAGGACGGGTTGTTACAAACCCTTCCACTTAAATTTATGATCTGTAAGGCCCTAACAGAATTCTCCTAGTAATCCCACCATCCCCATGGTACAAGAATCAGTGTAATACCAATGTAACGTCCCATATTCCTAACAACAGGTTGACCCAATAATCTCTAAATCATTTTAAAATCATGGAGAAAGTTATTGATAGCTCACAACTTTTAAGCTTATAAAGAGCTCACAAATGTACTTTTCTATCCATGACGGGTTGTTAGAGTTTACCTCATTATGTATTTATGTTGATCAATGGGTGCATCCATCCTGTTCGTAATTGCTCTGAAACCTTTCATAACCGCCCTATAATTACTAATAAATTACAGTAATCAGTACCCTTAATGGGGTATTCATTCTCGGTTTCATAATAGGAACCATTACGAATTTCTCTAGATTTATAGCTTTTGATTTTTGCCAAAATTGAGAGTGTGATTTGAGATTATATTCGAGCAAATTTCGTGTAGCCCATACAGTAAACATTAAAATACTGTTTAAAGAAAATGGTTTATATGATCTTAGATTTTATCTAAGTTCTTCTGTCATGACTTCTCATGTACCCCAACATGATTTCTAAGAAAGAGGAAAATAGTGTGGTGTATTATTTTCTTGGATTTTCACGAAATAGTAACCATTTATATATAACCTTTTTTAAAGATATATATTATTTATATATGATAAATAAACTCATACATCCTTTGCATCTTTGATGAGATTTGAACGGTTAACCTTTTGAGAAGCTAAGCTTTACGGATGACACAGATAACACTAAATGCAACGGACTCTAAATCAAGATAGAAAATCAATGCAATTCGTCACTTAAAAGAGAAAATATGAAATTCATATTTGAACTTTGAAGAAAACAAAATTACAATGATACATGTTTATACATGAATGGATAAATATGTTTATATTATTTTGATTTTATTTTTTGTCATTTTTTATTTTTAACTTTTTCTAAAATTTAAGTTTTTAATTTTATAAAATTTTATTATACTAGAAGCATACTCGCACAATACAGCGAGATAAATCACGGTTTTAATGTTTCCTTTTATTTTTGTTTTTTTTTATCGATTTACAGTACGATTTTGGAAGGTTTTGAGATAGTGGTAATGGTTTTTTTATAAATTTGTTTAATTTAGGCTTAATAATATAATGTTTTTTATATAAAAAAAATAAAGTATTTTGTTAGAATTCAATGATTATCTTATATGTTTTAAATTATTTATATTAAATTGAGATGTTTATCTTGTTTAAATTATGTTTATCAATTAGTTATGAATTCAAACATATAATTTTAGAAATTTGTACTCATGCATAGTGACTTGTAATATTGAATTTTAAGTAATTTGTATCAATGAACGGTACTTAATGCATAAAAGTTTGTTTTTAAGAGTTTTCTTCGATAGTTTAATAATAATGTAATTTATTTAGGTTTAATAATATAATGTATTTTTATAAAATAAACATTAAATATTCTGTTAGATTTTTTATTAATTATATTTTATATTTTTTATATTTAAAATTTGATTTTTATCTTGTATTTAGTTATGCGGGGAGTTGAAGTGAAAGTGATTTTAGGGAGTTAAAGTGGTTAGAGATAAAGATTGAAAGTTAATAAATAGAATTAAATGTAGTATATAAAGCTTTAATGGTTATTTTTAAGAGATTTTAAGTAATTAATATTAAATAATACTACATTAAACTTTAACAATTATTTTTAAAACTTTTTTATAAATATTTTATAATATGGTATAGATATAGATATTTGTGTTATGTTAATGTTAAAAAGTTATAACTGAAAAAGAAAATATTAAAGTAAAAGAAAAAGGTCAGCATGAAACCCGAATTACACAACATATAATTATATGCCCATGTAAACCCTATGAGCCTCTTTACTTTATACTTATATTATATATTGTTTTGTTTTAAATGAAATTGGTTTTTGACCCAAAAAGCCCAAACATTTGGTCGGGGTTACATGAAGGGCAATATCGTCATTTCAAGACATTTGAATAATAAAGGTTATCACATGTTTATTGGATAAAAACTCACCGGTAAAAGTCATCATCCTTGCTCACCTTATTGGGTAACATTATTGGTTATCAAAATAGGTTGTTGGTAAGTGTCTTTTATTCGATAAACACTTCACGGATAAGATTATCGATTTTTGTCATACTCACCCAGTAAAGTAAGTGAACACCGATAAACATCATCAGGTGTCGTTTTGAATTCTCATTTTCTAAATAAAAAATAATACATAAATTAGAAAGTGTAAGTGATGAAATGAGTGAGTTAGGGGACATAATAAAACCAAACGTGTGATTGTTTACGAAGGGGACATTAATTGTTAGTTTGTTACTATTAAGGGAGCAAAAAAGGGAATAAAAGTTTGTATTGGTTTTTTGTTTTTTTTATTTCGATATTATCATCTTCTCTTCTTAATGTGCTTGTAAATAATATCAATAAAGTTTATAAAAAAACACACATTTGGGTTATTTATGAGTGATGTATATCTAGAAAAGTTCAAATAAGAAAGATGAAAAGGTTGAGAATACAAGAATAAATTATTTATAAAAAGAAATGCAGGTTCACATATGTATATGTAAATAGTTGATAAAATGGTAGATAAGTAAACGTTGATTCAAATGGCATCCACCAAATCCGGGATTATACAAATGCAACGTTGATGCCGCTACCTTTGCGGAGAATAATTCGGCTGGCTTTGGAGCAATTATTCGCAACAGCAGAGGCGAGATGATCATGGCCAAAGCTTCTCCCATCCGTTCCCATCCCACTGTCCATGAATGCGAGGCTTTGGCCCTTCTCGACGCTTTTGTTTGGGTCTCTATGCTGGGTTTCAACCATATGATTTTTGAAATCGACGCTTCTGTTGTCAATAACGCTATCCATGATTCCTCCCAGAACCTTTCGGAGTTCAGGGACACCATTGGGAAAATTCAGCTCCTCCTCCATAGTCACGGAAACTTCAAGGTCCTTGCCATTGGGAGACAAGCTAACGAGGCGGCCCATGTGGTGGCTCGACACTCTCGTATTCTGATTTGTCCTAGTTTTTTTCATTCTGTTCCGCCTTTCCTGGTGCATTGTATCGATGACTTTTGTCAATGTTCGCTTTCTAATGATAATTTGGGGACTCCTTCGGTTAACGGCCTTGTCGGAAACCATTAGCTCCTCCTCTTTCGCTTCAAAAAAAAAAGTAAACGTTGATTCACATATATATTTTTAAATTGTTTTTTATTTCAAGTTTTTTTTAAGTACTCAACTTTTTTACTTTCTTTTTTGAGCCTTTCTTTTTAATAACAAAGTAATGACTTTATGTCAAACACAATTTTTTAGATGGTTCTAAATAACTCGTAATGACCTTGTCAAGGCACCAAGGCATGGCTTCGCCGCCACCACGTTAGTCGTTAATGTCCGTAGCTCCACTCTAGACTTGGCTTCCATTGTAATACGTTATGGCGTGTCATAGCGAGTTACGATGCGTTATTTTATAAGACATGTGTTTTTTATGGTTTTTTTAAACATATAACTTGGGGGATGAATAATAACTATGTACGACACATAAGACTTAAATAAACAGTAAAATGAAATATAAAAACTAAAAAGCCTAACTAGGTGAATCTTTACTTTCATTCCCATACACGTGAGTCGAAGATATTTGAAGATCGAAGAAAATAGTGAGTAGATACACAAAAGATTTAATCCCGAATTTACATTCTTAATATAATTTTTTTTATAAGTTATATATTTAATATAAATGATTCTTCTTTCTTTTTTAGTTTTATAATTTTATATAATTTAAATTGTTATATGTGATTATTCAAACACTAACATACACAAATACATACATACATATATAGAGGGAGGATCATTTGTTAACCTTGTATTTCTTGCTAACTATGTGAACCTTGATCAACCAATAGGATTGTAAGGTTAGTTGATGTTTTATTCATTTATTTATTTAATACAAAAAGGTATTAACGTCATTTTGATATGTAATCTTTTGTAATTAATTGTATGAGAGTTACAAAAATGAAGATTCTAAAATTGATGTGTAGGTTACGATTTCACAATTTTATCCTTTTTCATAATTTTTTTGAATCATTTCAATATTGTTTAAGTAAAAATGTCAACAGAACCGTTCATATGTATTTATGCTAACGTATGAATTCATGTTATTCATATATGTTCATAGTTAACCATGCTTACATATATATGTTCATGTTATGCATATATGTTCAAGTTTGTTCATGATGAAAAAAATGAGGTTAACGTAAGTGTTTGTATGCAACTATAGTATCATCACAAAAACTGTGATTCACATAAATTTCTTTAGATAACATATACGATATATGATTTGGAATTATGTTCAATTTAAATATCAATTTTAGATCACATCTGTTCATCTAATTTAAACTTCAATTTAACTACGAACATTAGAAGGTGATAATTGTTCATAATATGTGAAATTAAGTATGTTAACAGTAGTGTTCATATGCATCCATGTTAACAAATGTGTTCATGTTATGCATATATGTTCACATTTGTTAACATATAATTTAAATTTCAATTTGGATATCATCTTTAGCAGTCAATGATTGTTCATATCGTGAGAAATTGAATATGTTAACATAAGCATTATAGTTGCATAATATGATAACTTATATGTTCATGGTATAAATGTGTATTAGTTGCATAATATGTCGGTTACAGGATCAATGTTGGTACTTGTCGGTTACTAATTTAATGTAATAAATGTGTTTAAAGCGTTTCCAAGGATTTAATGTTTTGAGTGTTTTTTCCCCAAAATACCATTTTCCATTCATGTTCACTTACAATTGTATTTAATGAAACATTTTTTTATTAAAAAAAATTACATTTAATCTCAACCATCCGATCTATAGATGGATGGTTTGGATTAGTTCACATAGTTAACAAGAAATACAAGGTTAACAAAAGATCCCAACCTTACATATAGATATATATAGAGAGAGAGGGGCGTTCAAATGCAACTCATTTACATGATGCAACCCTTCTATCCACCACACATTTTATATAATTTAAAAAAAGGCAAAAAGTTGAAAATAAAATGTGTGGTGGATAAAGGGGTTGCAAGGGTTGCATCATGTAAAAGATTGCATAATAACCCTCCTATATATATATATACACACACACAGAGACGAAGGATTGAGTGAGAAAAAAGTTAAGGTAAGAAACGTAAGAAGTGATTTGAACCTTTGATCACTTTTAATCTCATATTCACCATGAATTGTGCTTTAGAAAAGAATTGATCTGATACATCTCATTATCGTTGATCTTCAATTAGGATTGATCTAATAGTGGGGATCTCTTCTTACCCAGTTACCCTTCTTACCATAATTTCCCTTCTCACTGGAACCCAACCCCACACACACATACCTGATACCTATATATATATATATATATATATATATATATATATATATATATATATATATACATATATATATATATATATATATATATATGTATATACTAGAAGCGTACTCGCGCAATGCAGCGAGATACATCACGATTTTAATGTTTCATTTTATTTTTTGTTTTTTTATCGATTTACAGTACGATTTTGGATGGTTTTGAGAAAGTGATAATGTTTTTTTTTATAAATTTGTTTAATTTAGACTTAATAATATAATGTTTTTTATATAAAAAAATAAGTATTTTGTTAGAATTCAATGATTATCTTATATATTTTAATGACATCTAGAAAAAATAACCAATTACATATTTAATAATATAATTAAAACAAATTTATATTGATATAATATAATTAATAGTGATACATGGAAATGTCTGTACATACCAAATTGGTGGGTGTGTAGTAATATATATCTTATGCTTTGATACTTGTAAATTAAGAGATTTTTAAAATCTTGCATAAAATGATTGTACCTTATGCCTAATAATTTGTATTTAAGAGTTTTTTATCCGTGATTTATAATATAGTTTATATATATATATATATATATATATGTATGTATGTATGTATACTTCGGGCATATCTTGAAATTAAACATTGTGTACTCGTCGTCGCTCATAATATTTAGAGCATCTCCAACAGCTTCTTCAAAATGGAGATTTTGGGGTTTTTTGCTCCAACAGCTTTCTAAAACCTTCTCCAAAATGGAGAAAACATGAGAGAGAAGATGAAAATCTCCAAATTTGGAGATATCTCCAAAAATGATTATGCATGAGAGATAAATTATTTTTTATTCATTCTACCAATGAGATTGGTTTAAAATAAATGTTTAGGAGAGAGAAATAATATTTTATGAGTTGTATTGAATATTTTAATATTATAATTAATTTTGTAATCTCCAAAATGGAGAATCTGTTGGAGATGAAGGTAATTTTTTTTTGAGATTTTCATTTTTTAATTCTTCATTTTGGAGAAGCTGTTAGAGATGCTCTTATGGTTTAACATTAACATCACATTACACCCCCACATCATTTAAAATGTTATTTTTTCATAGGTAATGATAATAAAGATAAAGAAGTTATTTTTTTTTTTTTTGGTATTCTAAACATTAAATAGAAGTGGTAGGGGAATCAAGTTGTGATGAAAAAGAAGTCTTTTTTAAGTGTTGGTTTTCTTTTAAAGGACCAATTATGTAAAAGTTTTAAAAATGCGCGGGTAGTTTTGTATAAGTTTAAAGTAATTATTATTGGAAATTGAGAGAATGTCCGCGTTCTAATTATCACACGCTGACAGTTGCAGCAGAAGCGTGTGGGTCATGGATTTCTCGATTCTTATCCCTGTGTTTGAAATTTAACGACTTTAAGAGCATATCCAACACCATTTCAAAATTTCTTCAAAATGAAAAATTAAAAGTCAAAATCTACATAAAAAATTACATCTATCTCCTACAGATTCTCTATTTTAGAGATGACATCATTATTTATAATATTAAAATATTGTATAAATCTAATAAAGTATTATTTATTTCTTCTGTTCATTTCATTTGAAGAAAATCTTATTGGTAAAATATAATAAAAAACAATTTCTCTCTCATTGTAATCATTTTTGGAGAGTTCTCCATATTTGTAGAAAATTACACTCTCTTCAAATTTCTCCATTTTGGAGAAAGATTTGGAGAATCTATTGGAGCACAAAAATGCCTAAAATCTCAATTTTCTCCATTTTGAAGAAACTGTTGGAGATGCTCTAATAATTTAAATCCCTATAAATATCCATTTATATCCCTCAAAAATCCATACATACTATTTAAATTTTTTGATGTTTAAAAAAAATAGAGATGTATCAGTTGCTCAAATAATATTGTTAGAATAAAACAATATCTTTTACGGTTAAAAGTATTTACTAAAGGATGATGTTTCGTGACGGTTTCAGAAACTTAGGGGATCGGGGTCCTAATAAAAGAATCGGAAACCGAATAACTTATTCGAATTAAAACGGTTTCATGTTATGCGGTTCAATTAACCAAATAAGGATAGTTCTGGTTTCGAAATTTTTTTTCCCATATCAGTTAATCTAAAAGCAAACTATACTATTATTTAGTTTATATAGTTTTCTTCCAGATGAATTGGTTTGAGCATATATAAAATCAACCTTAGGTGAATTGATTTATCATAAACTAAAAGAACAAAAAAATGAGATATATTTAACAAAACCATCAACCAACATTATTATTGTAGCATGGTTGCAAGACTGACGATAACAATATACAGGGAGAACGATTGTCAAGCGAGAGAGTGCAGAGTTTCGTCAAAACAGATTGAGCCCGCGGGGGTGGGGGTGGTTCGAAAATGACGGGGGAAAACTATAGACATAAAAGTAAAAAAAAAAATTACCTTAGATTATTTTTAAAAAATTGACATTTGAGTGGGGGTCTTTCTCCTACATTTTTTAATGTAAGTCTCCCACTAGTGATGCTATATGCACTCCATTTTATGTTAGAATTAAGTCAAATAATACATTGATAATGTAAAAAAGTAACTCTAGATGTTAATGTATATAAGAAGGAAATTAATAAAAATGTATTTAATAATATACAAAGAACGCATTTAACCAACCCCTTATTAACACTGACATCAAAATAAGTTAATAAGTGAATTATTAAGATGTAATAGTTAATTTGACAATTCATAACATATACCAAAGCATGAATCTTGTTTTAAATTTAATTTGTTCAATTTTAAAATAAAAGTTACATTTTTCAAGTCAACATAATAACAAATACAAATTTGACTAGATGTCATTGTGTCTTGTAGGTATGCACTTGCAATTTAAATAACTATGAATCATACCACTTGCCATATAATTAATCAAAGAATTGTAACATTAAATTTTCTTGATTCAATTGCATACATGACACTAGTATTTGGTATTTAAGACGTGAGTGTTTATCGGGTGTCATTTATTTTATCGAGTGAGTATGACAATAGTCGAGAATATATCTTATCGGTTAAGGGCATAATAATGATTGAGAATCTCACCCGGTAAATGAGGGAGAAGACTTTTACCTGGTTAAGGCTTATTGGATAAGAAAATCTTACTAACAATATATTTTGATAGCCGATAATGTTACTCGATAAGGTAAGTAAAAATAGCGACTCTTACATGTAAATACTTACTCGATAAACGCTTAGTAAAGGCCAATAAATATCAAATTTATTTATATGTGTAAAGCAGTTTTTGTAGATGAAGATTTAAATTGAATTAGTACATGGATTATTTAAAAGTGTAATAAAGTAAAGTTAGGGAGGTAAGATGAGGATATTTAAAAAGGTAATATGTGATAAGAAGTTGTGTTCTAAGATGGTCCACCAAGGGAAGAAAAAAAGGTGAAAATTTGGTGAAAGCAACACAAGTGATGTGTAATGTTGCTTTTTAGGGGTATAAAATTAATATTATATATAGAATGCAAATTAAATATAACATTTTCAAATTATATATATATATATGTTTTTAAATATCTAAATAATTCTTCTGACTATGAAATCATATGACATCACAACGATGTGTAATGTAGGTTTAAGAGAGTATTTAAAATTCTTCCAACTATGAAATCATATATAAATTAACTATTTATTTTACATTTCGTCTAGGTGGGAGAATGGTTTTCTCACTCAAAGTCTCAAACTATCATTTCAATTGCAAAACATGAAAAAAAAATCAATATTTTCGTTTGTTTACACTTCATTTTAAGCACTTGTGTGAGGTGTCGTAATGTCATTGGTGAGGATTACCTGGCTACTCGGTGCTAGTTGAGAGCATGAAACACAAATTACACCATAGATTATCCAAATATATATATATATATACACAATTAAACTCCATTAAAAACACTTAAAATATAATATATTTTTAAATATATAATCGTGAATGAATCTTTGTGAGTTCACCCCTTTATATGTAGTTACATAAACGAGTTTAAAGTAAGAACATCACTTAAAAGGATCACCTTGATTGAAAATCATAGTTCCCCCCCCTCCCCCCTAAATACGTATGTATATATGCTTATAAAGTATTTTTATGGCTCTTAATAGTGGATATGTTAGAAACAACATAGCAAATATTTGATGAAGTATATTTAATCCATGAATTTATGCGGTGAAGTAGGCCCAATTTTCGCCATAGATCTTTGTTTATATATGTCGCTTTTCGTATTTAGAACGTAATTAATGCCATGACCATGACTTCGAGGAATGATGAAGCTTCTTTCTTTTTTTGGTCCATTTACTGTTGGTCGAAGAGAAATTATAAAATGTCTACCATGTCTTCACTTCATGCCAATGATACTGTTTTGCTCTTTAGAAACATGAAAAAAGAACTATTTTTTTTGGAAGGGCGTCATAGGTTATGCCTAGACTAATCCCTTGATAAATTATGACTATAAGACCTCAGTCCTGATTAAACCACAGTGGCCACAATTGTTGTGTACGTTGGATTCGAACCCTGTGCAGATGAGATATTCCACCACATCCCCCAGGACCTTGACCAATACGCTACGACCCTTGTGGTTAAAAAAAACTATTTGAAAGCATATAAAACCAAAAGTTTTGTGTACATACATGATGCATGTGCTCATGTGCATACACACACATGCACATATAAAAATATATAGATTTTATTATCTATGATTGTCATTATTAACTTTACATATAACTTATATAAATGTCCGTACATACATACGCACATATATATAACATTTAAGCTATGAAATTAACTACACTTTTCATTTGAAGAAAATGAAACTAACTAGACTTGCTATACAATTTAAATTGGATGAAACTTATATGTATATAGTAAGGGGTTGTTTGTTTGTTTTTAAAAACCTCTTAATGACTCTTAAGTCTGAATCGTTCAGACCTTTTTACACATCACCTCTTATTAATCATAATTAAAATAAGACTTAAAATTTTAGACCTCTTAAAAAACAAATGACACCTAAAGGTTTTAAATAAAGAGGTTAGATATCGTGAGAATGTAATAATGAAATATTTAATAAAAAATCATATATGAATTATTGAAAAAGTTAGTTTTAAGATGCATATGTGAACCTATATGAATAATCTATAACATCAGCTTACATATAGATCTTTTCGGATTTTTCCACCGAATTTCCTTGTTAGCTTCTCATGATATTAAACCTTTTAATTTAAACCAGCCCATATATATTAACATCATTCTCGTTTTATGACAAAGTTTTGTTGAGCTAAAACATAAGGTTACACATGCGTCAATAAAGGTGTAATGTTAACGCAACTAAAAAGACATTTGATGGACATAATACTTTTCAAATTGGTGAAATATGTAAATGAATTAGAATTTAAAGAAATAGAATAAAATTGAATCAAGATTGACCCTTTAATGAGAGATGAAATTGAATTTGTCAAATAAAGTAAAATTTGTTTACTTGATTCGTAGAAATATAACTATGTAATTGTAATAACATAATAGTAACGAAGGTGGTTGTGGAGGTTGCGGTGGCAAGTGGTAAGGGTAGGGTGGGGGTGAGAGAGAGAGGGTGTTGGTTGAATTAAATTTAAAAGTATTTTTTTGTCTTTTGTAAAAAACTAGAATCGTACTCACGCAATTCAGCGAAATACATCACGATTTTCATGTTTTCTATTATTTTTTGTTTTTTTATCAATTTACAGTACGATTTTAGATGGTTTTGAGAGAGTGATAACGATTTTTTAATAAATTTATTTAATTTAGGTTTAATAATATAATATTTTTTATATAAAAAATTAAGTATTTTATTAGAATTAAATGATTATCTTATATATTTTAAATTCTTTATATTTAAATTGAGATGTTTATCAGTTATTTATGAATTCAAACATATAGCTTTAGAAATTTATACTTATGTCTCATAACTTATAATCTTAAATTTTCATAACTTGTAATCTTAAATTTTAGGTAATGTGTATTAATAAATAGTAATTAACAAGCAAATCCTTGTACAAATAAATGAGCAAATCCGTCATCCTTAAAATTCACCAAATTTTAAGGAATCCAATGCAATCAATACGTGAACCACATTGGTCAACAGAATTTGTCATTTAATTCATATGATTATCGAGTAAGAGAAATACTTTTACGAGACAAAAGATGCCCTAAATCATTTTATTTTTCCAGGTTTAGTTTTTGTTCACAAATTTAATTTAGAGCATTCACGTCAATCTTGCAAGAAGTTTTGTAAATTGACATGGATATTCCACCTGACTTTCAAATTTAGCAAGTCTTTCAAATACTATTTTATATATAAACATTTATAAAAATTGAAAACTAAGGAACACCCTGATAACCTTCATCTGGATGGTATAGATAAATCAAGTTGTTTTTTGATTTATGTATTTGTTCATATGCACATGTGCATGTTACAAATTACTTGTATGCACAAGTCCATACGGCATACCATCGAGATGAAGGGTTATGAGAGTGTTCCTCAATTTTCTGTTTATTTTTTTTGAGTTTTTCCCTGAAGCTGGCCCAACATTTATAATTATTTTATTATTTATACTATATTATTTATTTACATTATAAATAAATTATATTTAATATTTTTTGTGATATGATAAATTATTAAAATATGTAAATATAAATTATAAAGTAGTTGGTGATGTGGTAGTAAAGACCATTTTTTAAAAAATATATATTAATTTTGTTAAAGGAAAAACGAAACAGAATAACAACATAATAGAGAGACAATGAAATATGTAATTCTCATTAATCATAAGCCCTTTAAATAGGGAGAAGTTTACAAAAAAAGGGAACATTCATTATGGTAAATTATAATACTAGGAAATATTATATCAATCACTTCCTTTTGATGATGACACATAATCTTACAACACTCCCCCTTGTGCCGAGTCAAATGAGTGATGGTGCATAATTGTTGTCTCGTTAAAACCTTAGGCCAAAATAAAAACCTAGTGGGATAAAAAAAATAGAACGAAGGAAAGAGTACAACGCACCAGTTTCTTTGCAATATATAGACTTTTCCTTCAGTATAGTTTTCTCTTAGATTCGTACATTAATCATGAGAGTTAGGAAAACATGATGGTATATAAACAGTTGTCTCACTAAAACCTTACACCAAGGAACAAAACCCAATGGAAAAAATAAAACCTTGATTGAAGGAAAGAGCACAACATACCAATATCACAAATATACTAGACTCCCCCTTTTGTCTATTACTCCCCCTGATTCATGCATTAATCAAGGGAGTTTGGAAAACATTTGCACTTGCTTTCTACATGTATCCCAATATATGGTTTTAGGTAATGATTTGGTAAAATGTGTCATGTTCTCCTGTGACATCTTACTTGATTCAATTGAATCTCGATGAGAGTTTTCTTATTGTTGATTGTATAAGACTTAAGCAGAATATTTGATGTATCTTATGTTCATTTCTTCGATACATGATGCATTATTTCCATATATGCAAGTAGGATATTGGTTGAACCCAGAATTACTAGTTCCTTTAATATATGCAATGATAGTCCTTAATCATATACATTATTTAATTATCATGGGGAGTAATATTCTTGGATTAGTTCAAGGGGTAGTTACATATGATTGTTTAATTCACTTCTAAGCAATCAGTGTGTTCTTTGTGGTAATTCTTTATCCAGTTTGGGAACAACCTTTGTATGGGTCAGACGGATACTTAATATCAGCCAAAACATACCAAGACATTGTTTAGTGTTTTTCTATAAGAGCTAGTACTTTTGCTGCTTACATTTTAAGTAGGTATTGAAGTTCCATGTAACACCCTGAATTTCGTTATATAATCTTGTATTCTTGTGTTCAGCTTTTGTCGTTAGCACCCCGTTTGGTATAAAGTTCGAGTTTATGGATTTCGGTAAATCTGGGAACTTCCAGTGAGTTTCGCGACTTGCTCGCGACTTGGAGTCGGGGCATAACCCGCGACATTCACTGTTGGATCAGGGTTTGGTAGTTGCGCGAGTTACTCGCGACTTATAGTCGCGGCATTAGTCGCGATGTCCGCTGTTGGTTTTGAGGTTCAAGTACACGGGCGAGTTCCGTCGCGACTTGCAGTCGCGTCATAACCCGCGACACTCCCTGGACCGACTTAAGGGTTTCAGTTTCCAAATATCTCATTTTGGTTTAGATCTCAATCTCTAAACACTCTCTCTTCTCTCCTCTCTCTAGATATCTCTCTCTCTCTCTAAGTATATTTCTCTCTCTCTAGAGTTTGGTGATTATTATCTAGTTTTCGATCCGAGGTTTCGGTGTAGAAAGCTTCGGCTTGTCAAGAGGGTCGATATCTGGTTCTTCGGGTTTTCGTATAAACCTATTGGGTGAGTTCCTACTACCTTTCTAAAACTTTATACATGTCAAAATGGTTACAGTTTGAACTCCTATATATCCCCATGGTTACAGATTTAAGATTTTTACATATTTGATATAAGTTGAGTTTTGGGAGATTTTAGGGTTCCGATCATTTTATGATGGATTCTATCTTATTTGAAGTAAAAATATGTTTTACTTGCACATTATGTTGGATATGTGAAAGAAAGTTTATGAACTCATTTTAATGATTTTCATTCTTACCAGAAGTTGAACTGGATATAACATTTTGTTTACGAAAATGTTTTTATACCATATGATTATTTATGGTTGGTCACATATGTTGTTGTGACGAGTCTGTACCATTACTAGCGGATCCCTAGGTTTTGAGTCGACTGTATTATTGGGATGTCATATTCCCCATTTTGTAGCTATGGATGCATATGATCCTCGGGGGCAACTTGGTACGGTTATGTGAGGTCGGATACTAGCCATGGTTCATAGTGATCCTAGTGAAGGAGTATACATTGGTTTTGCTTGGGGGCGCGATCTCACGTTGTAGCACGGACCTATGTGTTCGTATCCTTGGATTCCAAGTGTTTAGCTCATAACTCGTATTGTGGCCTACTTTGTGTTACGCCACTATACTTGGTAAAATATTTTATCATTGGTCATTTGATGACGAGTTTTATAACGGAAAAGCCCGATTGTGGCAAAGGTTTCATTTGTAAAATTTAACCTTTTTGGAAATATTATCTCATGATTCAAATGTTTATATCTTTTGAGCTTTATAAACTGTATGTTCTCACCAAGCTTTAAGCCTGACACTTTTTCTCAAATGATATGTATAACAGGTTTCCTAAGCGGTGGGATGCACAGGGTTTTGAGAGACGAGTTTGGTCTCGAGGCATTTTGAGATGACTAAAGTGTGTTGATAGTTGGGCATTGTTAAGTCCCATTCTTTTGATGAATTTTGGATTGTCAATTAATGAAATCTAGATAGTTATGTTTAGATTAGTTTGTTGATGAATTCTAAATCCGTACAGGTTTTGTAAAGTCTTAAGGACTGATACACTTTTTGAGAAGTTTATATCAATGCAGATGTCATATTGCCTAATTTATGAAGTTTTAAATTACTCTGAATTTTAGGATGTTTCAAGTTGGTATCAGAGCTCTAGTTTAAGCGAACTAGGCATGAATGTAAGATGTCTAGACTTAGATTGAGTTTGATAGCCATTGATTGTGAGATTGGGTAGAACTTCTAAGATGGGACAGTCTTAGAGTTGACGGAAGTTATGTTCATCAGGCGTTGTGATGACGGTAACAAGAACCCTTATGTGTTATATGTTCATAATCTCACTTAGCTAATGTGATTATGAGGATATTTTACGTGAGTGTAATTGGTTTGCTAATGTTATGACAATTGGTAGACGTAGCGGTACGTTTCTTTCATGTGTGTTTCAGTTAAACTCTTCCTTACCCTTTCTCGTGCTTGTGTTTACCTGCTCTACCTTGGTATGTTGACCGTTAGAGTAGTGCGAAAGTTTCTAAGCGAGCAAGCTAAGGAATGATTGTTGTTTATAGCAATGTCTCTTTGGAATGATAGTAAGTGCGTAGAACGCATTAAGTTAATCATCTTGAGCCAAATTCGTTGGTGGAATTAGAACTATAACTTGTTAGATCGATTCTATTTCGAGGAGATTTGTAAGTTAATTAATGGGATGGTTGCCCTATGATGCCTGAGGCATCCGGTTGATTATAGTACGTCGGGATGTTGGGAAGAGTAGTATTAAGATGTGAGTGCCGACCGAATTCATGCATTAAATTTATTTCTAAAATAAGGTTGCATAAATTGCTTTTCATGATCGCCAACCATAAAGTAAATTACCTTATAACGTTTTGGCAAAACATTTAGCACTCAGCATATTTTAAACTATGAGCATAAGCATGCTTAAAATGGTTTTGTTGCACCTAATTTCAAATTGTTATCAAAACTCTCTTTATTCACGTCTTGTGTTTAAATGCTATTTTTTTTATGTCGAAATATCTGTGTTTTAACGCTTTTTGAGTTAATGGGCAAATAGCTGTGGAATTTTGACCTTGACATTGGATCTCTTCCACGTATGTCAATGGTTTTAAAGGAAGAGTTATTCTCATGCTTTTGAGTCGGAGTTTCTTGGGAATTTTTAGTTGTGTGAGTTTTGTTGAATTTCTTGGAGTTTTGTTTTACGGATTCTTTTGTCGCGTGCGTATATTTTGAGATGTGTGAGTTTAATTTCATTGCGTGCAAGTTATGAGTTCTTTGGGCGTCGTGTCTCATCAAAAATCTGGTCAAAATGGTCGCCTTACCTTGTGTTGAAAAATGGAAATTTGGACACCACTTGATTTTAGCGTTAATGAGTTTTATGAAAATCCAGTTGGATTATGGTGTCTCATCTTACGACTTTTGTGTCGCGTAAATAATTTCAGGAACATGTGCATATGCATCATTGTGTGCGTTAATTTCGGGGTTTTGTTAACAAATGTCAACCGTCGTGTACTATGTGCATTGGATTTAAGTATAACGTTGGTGTGAATGATTGCATAAACGATTTATGTTATTTTTAAAAACAGGACTTTCGTTCTGATCATATTTACATCATTAACTCTACTGTTAAAATTTCCGCAAAGTATTTAGCGAGTTAGCGGTATTTTTGTCGTTGTAATTTCTATTTTGGTCAAATGTGTTTATCTTTACAACGTGAAGCTTTAAACTCGATTTGAAATTTTATTTGCATCCCCGTTATTTTACCGTCCTTTGGGGAATGAATTGTTGCATATGAGGTGAGTTGAAAATTCTTTTGCTGCAACGTCTCTTGGTTATAGAGGAGGAATTTTAAAGATAAAATTGTGATTTTTCCTTTGGAGTTGTACAAACAATTGTTGCACATGTTGAAGTGCAAGAACCTATTTTCACGTTTATAGTGTAAATTATTGCGTATGTTTTACTCGGTATTTCTCAAGGTGCGAGTATTTTGTTAAGTTTTCGTATTCGGTAACTTGGATTGTTTTAACATCATAAATTGCTCATGTCGAGCTTGAATATTTCAACAAGTAAATAGCGTGATTTACATATTCTAGGTGATTTTGTACACGTAAAATCTACATTATGATTTATGCATCTTTGATGATTTTGTGCAAACAAAGTCTATTTCATGACATATGCATCTTAGTATATTTGCATTCATAAAACCTTTGGAAAATCTTTGGTCCCAGTACGTGTTGAGTTTTGAGAAAGCATGTCTTTGTGGTGTGGGTTTTCATAAGCATTGTTTAAAGACATTTCATTATTTGGGGAAACGTTAAAAGTCGGTTAAATGTGTTTTAAGGTTTACGAGGCTTTCGTTGGAAATTTACGTGAAGTGTTGGGCCTTTGGCTCGGGTTTTGACTAAATGAGTCGTGTGGACATTTGTCCGGATTTATAACCGTAATGAAAGATTTGAGTATGATGGTGTTTATTCGTGTCATTTGAGAGTTACATGCTTTGAGTGCGCTGGTCATTCATTTGGAGTCATGTAGCGTTTTAGACTGTAATGATGTAGATCCATAGACAGTCTGTCTGTTTTGTAAAACCTGAGGTTTTGGGTTACACTTAGTGACCGCTCGGGTTGGCTAGCGAGTAGACAATAGGTGGCAAGAGCTGCTGAGTTGGAACTCGTCTGGATTGGATAGGCACCCGTGTCCGTAAGCCTTAAGGTGGAACTCGACGGAGTATGGCTAGAGGCAATAAACGGTTTGAAGTTGTGATGTCTGGTATGGCATGGGAACAAAGATCGGGATACGTGGTGAAATCCAAAAACATCACGGGTGGCCCCATTCATTTGTTCTCGCCGCCTAAGATGGAAACGTTTAGAGGTCATGCGAGGAAGTTGTATGGGCGGCCTACTTGCGTGTCCTTCTATTCTCTTTGTGTACGGGTCTCTCCGTCGTAGACCCGGGGTATTTTAAACACTAATGCCATATTTTTTTACCAACTTTGGTTATGTGGAGTCGACGGTAAATGATGGCTTTAATATTGGGTTCTCCCCAGGTATATTAAGGTTTGAATGAAATGTGTTATTCCTGCATGTTGATATTTAGTTTCTTTCATTTTTGGTCGTGTGAGTATTGGGCCTAGTGTCCATGTTTTCGGACGTACGATGTGGTTGGTGTTACTAATGTTTCATACTTCGAGTTAGTACAAGTCGTGTCAATTTATAAAGCATCGTTGAAATTAAGGATCCATCTTTGAAATTGCATAACTTTGAAAAGGAGTTGTTCCATGTTTTAAAATTCATTATTTGAAAGGTTCTGTTTTAAAGAGAAGTTCATCAATTTAATTGCTTTTACTTATGTAAAACTCTTGAACTCTCTAGGCATTAAGCCTAATCCTTTTTATTTTTCAGCATATACATCAAATTCCTGTTGTGGGTTTTTTTAGCGTCCGTCCTTTATAGTTCGAATGTATAGATTGGTGGTATGTTTAGAGGTTAATCTTTATAATGTGGTTGTAGACGAAGTATTTATGGAAGTATTAAGAAATTTGAATAAGGGCTATTTCCAGATTTGGAGTCGGATCGGAGTTGAGTGTTAACAGAATATGTGTTAACCGATTGCCGAAAAGACGCATTAGTGCGCCTTGTAAGAATATATTTATCGATATTAGGAATGGATCAGTGAAATCTGAGAGTTTTGGGAAGATTAGCGTCGACCGTGGGCTTTGAGTTCGGAACTGTGCAGTTCGAAAGAAATTGGTAGATGGAAAGTTGAGGTCGCTAATTTCCTGGAGGTAGTAATTGTTACCTAAGGTTGGGAGGCAACCGTAACCTTATGAGTAAAGGTTACTTTAGAGAGTTGAGTGTTCGCTCGGTTAGGAGTGAAATGTGCCCAAGAAGGGTAGCTAATTCGGGTGTCGGTATTAAGATCACGTTAATGATTCTGGCAAATGGGTTAAGAACGATCTTCTCTGCGGACAGTGTTCCATTGAGAAGAGTATATTTCGAGGACGAAATCATTCTAAGGTTGGGAGGATTGTAACACCCTGAATTTCGTTATATAATCTTGTATTCTTGTGTTCAGCTTTTGTCGTTAGCACCCCGTTTGGTATAAAGTTCGAGTTTATGGATTTCGGTAAATCTGGGAACTTCCAGTGAGTTTCGCGACTTGCTCGCGACTAGGAGTCGGGGCATAACCCGCGACATTCACTGTTGGATCAGGGTTTGGTAGTTGCGCGAGTTACTCGCGACTTATAGTCGCGGCATTAGTCGAGTTCCGCCGCGACTTGCAATCGTGGCATAACCCGCGACACTCCCTGAACCGACTTAAGGGTTTCAGTTTCCAAATATCTCATTTTGGTTTAGATCTCAATCTCTAAACACTCTCTCTTCTCTCCTCTCTAGATCTCTCTCTCTCTCTAAGTATATTTCTCTCTCTAGAGTTTGGTGATTATTATCTAGTTTTCGATCCGAGGTTCCGGTGTAGAAAGCTTCGGCTTGTCAAGAGGGTCGATATCTGGTTCTTCGGGTTTTCGTATAAACCTATTGGGTGAGTTCCTACTACCTTTCTAAAACTTTATACATGTCAAAATGGTTACAGTTTGAACTCCTATATATCCCCATGGTTACAGATTTAAGATTTCTACATATTTGATATAAGTTGAGTTTTGGGAGATTTTAGGGTTCCGATCATTTTATGATGGATTCTATCTTATTTGAAGTAAAAATATGTTTTACTTGCACATTATGTTGGATATGTGAAAGAAAGTTTATGAACTCATCTTAAAGGTTTTCATTCTATCCAGTTACCAACTGGTACGCATGAGGCTGGTTAGCTAGTAGTGGGTCTAAAAACGAAAAAAAAACTGCATATAATAATTACATAACCCCAAATAGATGTGGGTAAATTGGTGTGCATTACTAATACCCTAAATGTCATCATATTCTTTTGATAACAACTTATATGCTACCATTTTATATATACACATGGGGTATAGGAAACTCTATATTGATCCTCATACATATGCAATTAACATCAAATCCTTATGATGTAAATTCTCCAGCACTCAAAGTCATGTAGACTTGATGAAATAATCAGGATGGTGATCCCTTAAACGTATAGCTAGTGCTAGAAGTGCAATATTTCATGTGGACAATAATACGACATGCGTTCATCGTGTCGAAACCAGAACCATAAAGTTTTAATGGCCCGCATTCTGGATGTTTATGTCCATAAATATCACCTTATATTCGTTGTAACAATGGAATATTTTTTTGTATTATGTCCTTAGCTTTAGGATGATCTCATTTCTGTCTTGGCTAAGGATTATGGTATATACAAAAGTTTTTGGTATTCGAGAGGGCATATTATGATGGCAATATTGTTTCTTATGCTGCATAAGTCAACAGTTGCAATTTGCCTCGTTTTGCCTATCACTCGAAAGAGAATGTGCCTATGTGTATTTTGCAATACACGGATCACTATGTCATAACAATGGAGTCTCACATGGTCATGTCAAAACATATATGTGCCATTTCCCTAAAGTTCTTTATTGGTGACAAAAATATTTCGATGACTCAATAATCTACTAGTTAGTTTGACACATAGTTTCCATGATATATGTTTACTTTCATATTCATTAGAACTTATGTATATATGTTCATTTCCATTATAATTTCCATTTGATACGAATATCTTTATAAGGTTCCTATTGATCTTGTACCAACAAGAAAATGACAGTTCATCGTCTAAGTATTTCGGTTGAATGCATTATAAAATAAGTATTTGTCTATCATTTTAGATTGTGTGGAATATTCTACAAAAACTCAAGTTCTCCTCAATACATTCCTATATGGAACGGAGAATATTGATAGTTTTGTTATTTATTTATTTATTTAGATGTATTTCTTTACATCTATAATGGTTACATATTCGATTTTACTTAAATTAAAATGATACAGTTCATTTTTAACCTGTTCCCTTTTCGACAGGAGCACTTTTTTTTATTGTCCATTTTCACCTGAGACGGTAGTTGTATCTCTACTCCATATGTTGAAAAATCATTTCCGACTCTTACCAAGACCCTGACCCCGTTTTAGGGTTTCGTCCACATAGTGCATAAATGTCATATGTGTGAAATTGTTTTTAACTCTCTGATCTTTGGAGTTGTTTCCACCTTTAATGCTTTCATTATTGATCTTGAGAATTTTCTTTGTCTTGACATATGTGGTGTTGTTATTAGAAAGAATCTTGTTATGTCTCTCAACCATTTGCAGTAGGTTGATGAGTTTGTCTAAAGGTTACTTTCCAACTTATATTAGTTCATTAATATTTTTGATATATGAAAGGTGGAAATAATGTTAAGAATCATGTCATCTTCTGCGAGTTCTTTGCCACAGAGATTGAGACGCGTTTTGGATATAACATTTCTTTGTTGAAATCAGTTACCTTTTTGTAATCGAGTAAGTGGGTTTCATTCCACTGTACGATTAGTTCGGGAAGTACATATTCATGAGTACTCCCGATTATCCCTTTCGGGACATCCCACATTTCTTTGGGGTTTCTAGTAAAGGTATTCCTATGAAACTTAGGATTTATATGACATCTCAAAACATGAGGGTATTTGTTTGTATCTTTTCAAAATGAGGTTTATATACTCATTTATGATACTCAGATTCTTTTGAGTTTACGACGTTGATTTTGGGATGAGTTGTTTCAACCATTTACATATATAAAGGATAATATATGATTTTATTTTTGATAAGGAAATGGATTTTGGTTATGAAATTTCATTACCATAACAATATTGAATTTTTGTATACTTATATTTTGTTTATAATATTTCATCAATATTTTAATTTGCGAAAAAGAAATCACTCAATCTATTGGATTTCTAGGTAGTAGGGGAATCACATGGATTTCTTAAGTCCCTACAAACCTTAGGGCTATTTACACCCGTTTGACAAAATCCAATCGATATTTCGCAATTTATTTAATTTGAAGATAACATTGTAATTATAGAGTTTTTGGCATGAGACCAAAAATGAATATAAGTTTGACATATGAAGCCAATTTCAGTGTTTTAATGCCTTAATAGTATTTTAGGAGATTTTGTTATTAGACAAATAAATATTGATTTTGA
This sequence comes from Arctium minus, assembly GCA_954870635.1. Taxonomy (NCBI): domain Eukaryota; kingdom Viridiplantae; phylum Streptophyta; class Magnoliopsida; order Asterales; family Asteraceae; genus Arctium; species Arctium minus. Next base: position 15,738,564 of record OX941080.1, read on the forward strand.
CATAAAGTCGACGTCAAACTTTTAACATATTAATAGTATTTGAGAACTTTTGATAAAAGATGAAAATATATAAGGGGTGGAAGTGTAACTTCCAATAATTATTTATAAGATTGTGAGAAATCTTATAAAATAATTGGCAAATATTAAAACATAAATCTTGATAAATTTTTATGGGAATTTATCTCAAATTCCTTGTTTATTATTATATAAGGAGATACATTATTTATAAATATATGATTCTTATGGTATTGTTGTTATGGAAGGAAAATCAATATCACAAAAACAACAATATTATTTGATATATTATTAGGTACTATATTTACAAGAAATAATAAAAAGTTAAAAATATAGTTCATACAATATTAATAACTAGATTTTTACGAAATAATAAACAATCAGTTATATAATAATCATGAGCAGAATAATTAAATAACAACTTAAACCATTAATGCATAATAACCGTAAGCACTAAAAATACTAATTAAACTAATTGACAATAATAATGGTAACTTAATTAATAACATAAACCCTTTTTTTTTCAAAAACCATATTTTTATCAAAAAAAATCTTCCCATTACGTGATTTTTATTTTGAAGTTTTGTTTTAATATCTAAATATTAATAAAGAACAATTAAAAAAAATACATTTCTCATATTAAAATATAGGTTTCATTCATATACAAAAACATAAGTTAATGCAAAAAAAAAAACATAACAAACCCACTCGAGAAGCCTTCTCGAGTGGGTGAGCATGGTACCGGACCGGTACCGATTTTCCCGAATCCCGAATGTGGTCTAAAGGCGGTACCGAATACCGAACCGAGTAATCATATACGGTACCGGTATTGGTACCGGTATCAGTATCGGTACCGGTACCAGGTATTCGGTATTCGTCCCGAATTTCCCGAATATCTCAAAATCATTCCATCAAACAAAACGTCCTATTAGTGTATTTTTAAAATTTTACATGACTATATTCTTTTACATCATAGATGAGATGTTTAACATCATATACATTCAAAGCTTGTTACTTTTTTTCAGAAAGTCATATTAAAATCTCAAATATGGTCGTTTAATTAAATTATCCACACATTTGAGAATGCATTTAAATATAAATCAAGCCTCTTGGAGCTCACGAACAATGTTCACGATGAGTCTAAACTTTATGGTGAGTCTGACTTGAGTCACTTGACTCTTTGTGTTGTTTGAGCCTAAATTAGCTAACCCTTTATAGTAGCATGCGTAGCTTGATGATTTTACATAGGGGTGAGCATGGTACCGAAAGTAATTAAAATGACCTTTGGTCTTACCGGGACGGTTCGGTATTAGTACCGAGTACCGAATCCCGAATCCCGAATCAACGACATTATAAGTACCGAGTACCGAACCGAAAAATATAATCGGTACCGGTACGGTTCGGTATTTTCGGTGCCGATGCTCACCCCTAAAGGCTTCTATATCAATTAACAAAACTTAATGGTATCTAAAGGTTTATTAGGGAAAAAAAACTCCATTTTGAATCCAAATGCAACTATGAGATTTACATATATGTTATTGCATAGCAATTAAAATAGATTATGATATCCAAGCAAGATTAAAGATATGACGATTTTTTTTTTCAAAAAAAAACTACTAAAAAGAAGTGCAATTTAGAATATGGTTTCAGAAACAAAGCAGATGCGTGGTCTCATTAGATACTACCTACATGTATGCATATAAGCAAGAAAAAGTTTGGAAAAAAAAATACAACTAGCATAAATATTTCATGGGTTCAAGACGGTAGCATAACAATAATAAGTATATATTTATTAAAACTAAAATAGGTTCAAATACCTACATACCATAATGGTTGGGTGGTATTACCAAGTTATTCTTAACAAAAGCTCGTCCTCTCCTTGAGTTTGCTTGATGAAGTTAGAAGCTTGAAAGTCAACGATAAGCCGAATGATTGAGCTTTCGTGCTGATAACGTGTTAAAGGAAAAACGAAACAGAATAACAACATAATAGAAAGACAATGAAATCTGTAATTCTCATTAATCATAAGTCCTTTAAATAGGGAGAAGTTTACAAAGAAAAGGAAACATTCATTATGGTAAATTCTAATACCAGGAAATATTATATCAATCACTTTCTTTTAATGATGACACATAATCTTACAACAAATTTGACATTTTTGAACTAAGTTTGTTATTTAATTAATGGAGATGGTATTATGAAGAAAATGGAGATTTTGAGCATTTTTTTGTTTCAACAACTTTTCTAAAACTTTATTCAAAATGGAGAAAATAAGAGAGAGAATGTCATTTTCTCCAAATTAGGACATATCTTAAAAAATGATTATCAAGAGAGAAAAATTATTTTTTATTATATCCCATCAATGAGAAACTTTGAAATGAAAGGTTTATGTGAAAGAAATAATATTTTATTAAATATATAGAATATTTTAATAATATAATTAATGATTTATTTTCAAAATGGTAAATTGTTGGAGATAGATGTAATTTTTTTTAGAAATTTTGCTATTTAATTATTTATTTTGAAGAAATTTTAAGAAAACTGTTAGAAATCCTTTTATAGCCACTAAATATATACAAGTAAATACGTGGCATAGGTGTAATATTGTTCCAAGGGGAAGGACTATTTTGAAATATACCTTTTATAAAAAAACATAATGTAGCTGCTAGTTGCTAATTCCCTTTCCTTTCTCTCCAAATGCTATTATCCCACTTTCTCTCTCAACCCTGGTTTGAGTTTGAGTGTGATTCAAACCCAAGTTAAGATTCCCCTTTCTTCATATGTCTACTGCTTCACCCCCTCCATTATCGCTTTCTTTTTTCTTCCTTCAAAATGTCTTCTCTCCATAACTCCCCTGTTCTCATACAAATTCAATTTTCATGGTGTTCTTGAAGGTGGGTTTGTGCTAGTTCTTAAAACAGCAAAATATTCAAGTTTTCATGGAATTTTATGCCATTTTCGTATCATTTGATCCCTATGTTGTTACGATTCACTCAATTTTTGAACTATTTTAACCTGGTTTTCTGCAGATTGAAGTCGTCTGCAACTGGGATTTAAGACGAATTCCTCAATGCAAGCATCGGAGCACAACAGATCCGACAAATCCAACGCCAATTACTATCAATCGATGCAACAAATCGAAGCGTTCTGTAACCCCCAACTTCAATTTCTAGATCATCTCGGCCATGGAACCAATCATTACCCCAAATCGGAACCATACTGCACACTCGAATCTTCTTCCGCTAATGGCAGTTGTACCACCATGTACTACTCGCCTTCCACTTTATCCTCCTCGCAGAACGAATCGCATTCCTCTGATTCCAACGACTTTAGGTATAGATTGAGGCAATTGGAGACCGTAATGCTCGGAGATTCCGATTTCGACGACGACGCCGGAAACGGGAAATCATTTGCCGGAGGTGTAGTCGACTTGCCGGACGTCAACATTTGGAAAGAGATGATGGAGTGTTTTCCGAGACGAGATTTGAAACAAGTCCTCATTGCCTGTGCGAAATCGGTTTCGAATCACGATTTGTTTAACGCCCAATTGTTGATATCGGAGCTCCGGCAATTGGTGTCCGTTGCCGGAGATCCGATCCAACGTCTAGGGGCGTACATGTTGGAAGGACTTGTAGCTCGGCTTTCGTCTTCAGGAAGCACGATCTACAAGTCCGAGTTTCCGTCCGATATGCATGTTTTGTACGAGATTTGCCCGTATTTTAAATTCGGTTACATGTCGGCCAATGGTGCGATAGCGGAGGCGATGAAAGACGAAAAGCGCGTCCATATCATCGACTTCCGTATCGCACAAGGGAGTCAGTGGGTCCCGTTGATCCAGGCATTTGCGAAGAGACCCGGTGGTCCCCCGCATATCCGGATCACGGGCTTCCATGACTCCCCAAGCAAGTTGCATATTGTGGGTAAAAGGCTATGCAAGCTCGCGAAAGCGTACGATGTGCCTTTCGAGTTTCACACCGAGGTCGGGATCGAGAGTTTCCGACCCCGACCGGGTGAGTCTTTGGGGGTGAATTTCGCGTTTGTTTTACATCGAATGCCGGACGAGAGTGTGAGCACTCGAAACCATAGAGATCGAGTGTTGAGGCTCGTGAAGAGCATGAACCCGAAAGTCGTAACCCTAGTCGAGCAAGAATCTAACACGAACACGGCTCCGTTTTACCCTCGGTTCCTCGAGGCTCTCGAGTATTACCACGCAATGTTCGAGTCTATAGACATCACGCTTCCTCGGCAACACAAGGAACGAATAAACGTGGAGCAGCATTGTCTGGCTCGAGACGTCGTGAACATAATAGCGTGCGAGGGGAACGAGAGGGTCGAACGACACGAGCTCTTGGGGAAGTGGAAGTTACGGTTCAGTATGGCGGGGTTTAGCCCGAGCCCGATGAGTCCGGTGGTGAACGGAACGATCAAAAGGCTGCTAAAAAACTACAGTGAGAGATACAGGCTTGAAGAAAGAGATGGAGCTCTGTATCTTGGGTGGATGAATAGAGATTTGGTGGCTTCTTGTGCTTGGAAGTGATCAAATGTCTCAAATCTTTTTAGCTTTTTGATAAGTTAGAACCTAATGTAACCTAAACAAGTTTTCTTATGAATCAATGATTATAAATTGGCGGGCTTCAATTCATTTGTTTTAGATGGCTGAACAAACGGATTTTTTTAATTTCTTCAGCCATCAATATATGAGCTCGGGTACATCTGTTGTAGATGTACCTGAGCTCGACAGTTACCGAGCTTCTTTCTTGGTTAGCAAAAATGTTTGTGTGGTGGACAAAATAAGAGTCCAAGTCCAAGTGCACAGCCTTATTTATGGTGTTTTGGCATGAGCACTACATTCTAAGGAAAGTAAAAGTGTTGACCAGGTAAAGGTCAACATCAAGTTGTGATATATGGACAGACAACCAACCCCCCCCCCCATGTGTAAGCTTCTTGGAGACTTGAATGTTTCTTGACCGGTTTATGAAGGCGGACGGTGCCGTCCAGATTGGTCAATACCACCCACTGATCCACCAATTTTAAGCCATATACGAATACGAGTGCCGTCAAAACCTTTGTAGTTATGGAGATTTACTAGCGATACTCAAGACCATATAAATACGGGTGTTGTTAAAACCTTTGTAGTTATGGAGATTCATTAGCAATGACTCTAGACCGCTCATGGTCGTACATTAGATTAGTAGGTACGCATAGGTAACTTGAAAATCCAAGGTAAGAAAAAAAATTAGACCAAGTAAATTGTGGTGTATTCATCCAAAACAAAAAAAATTAATAAATATAAAATCAAATCTTGATATTTCAATATCTGCAAGTGCAGCTCGAAAAGAAAATACGATGATATTATCACAAACAATTAAATCAAAAATAGAAAACAAAATCTTTCAATTCGAATGTGTCTGGTTTTTGCATACTCATACTACTATGTGGTGTTATCCTAACGCCCTCATCAATCTCTTCTCCAAGTAAAATGATCCCAAATCACCTCATCAATCTCTTCTCCTTTGAATGGATTGGAACCATCACAGATGAACCCCATGAACGTCTGGATTTCATCCCCCATGAACGTCTGGATAATCCATACCCAAGTGTGGATTATCGTTTTAGAAATGATGCATAATATGAAGAGAAATACCAAAAAGAAAAATTGGTAAAATTATCATTATGCTTAAGTTGGGCTCCTTTTCACAGTGGATGAATATGATCATGCTTTGCGTACGTATAAATCATTGGGGGTGGGTCTTGTTCTACGTAAAAGTGTATTGATATGTTGTTTCCATATTTGTTTGGAGGATTATCACTTTTGCCTCATGATATGGAGATAGACATGGCTTTTTGCTTGGTGGTCAGGTTACCTTCTATTTCATTTATGTTGTGAAATTAGCAACATCCAAATAGCACATAAGTTCGATGGTTGGTTCTCGATAAAAAAACAAATAACTAATCCACTGTGCCAATTAACAAATAAGTTCTATATCGTGATTGTAAGCGGAAATAAGAATTGACAATGCAAGACAATCAACCAATAAGTAACGTAAACAATAATCAACCCAATAAAATGCAATATAATCATAAGTAACAGAGACATCGCGTGAAAACACAAAAAAAGAAAAACCAAGCTTGATATTTACAACTTACAATAATGAAGACATCAAAGAGGGTTCCCAAAGCTTGGAGAACAAGTTCTAGAGTGAGAGAGATAAAAGGTTTTCTAAATTTGATTAATACAAATTATAAGTTCATTTCATACCGGACGAGACCCAAATATAAATAGTATTCAATCAGATTCCCATATTGAGTGAAAAGGGCGTCAGAGACTAAACTCCAACAGACCAAAAAAAACCATCGACAACATTTGGTGCAGCTAAAGCCGCATTGAGGTAGCCACCCAATTATCTGCATGCCAAGAGTGCGGGTGACTTGGCCAGCAAGTAAAGGCAAACAAGACTCTGTGCCAACTACTAGAAAGTACAAGACGAACAAAGGTGGGGCGACATATTTGGGTGGCTTAGGCCGCAGGACATCACAACAATTGAGGGTAACAACTCTTACACGGTTAGAGCTTACCGGAGGAATTTTTGCCTATAATGTCATTTTAATGGATTAAATCTTAACCGATGAGGTAAGTGATACCTTTGAATTCAACCGGCCCAATAATTGCAAAAAGTGGTCTCTTTTTATTTTACGTATCTCCAACAACTTCCGCAAAACTTTTCCAAAATTAAGAATCAAAAGTCAAAATCTCAAAAAAAAAAAAATTGCATTCATCTCCAACAATTTTCCTATTTTAAAGATAAAAGATTGATTATAATATTAAAATATTCTATATATTTAATAAAATATTATTTTTTTCATCTAAATAAAAAATAATTTCTCTCTTAGTAACCATTTTTGAGATACCTCCAAATTTGATGAAATGACACCGTCTCTCCTATTTTCTTCATTTTGAAAAAAGTTTTAGAAAAGTTGTTAAAGCAAAAAGTTGTTCATATTCTCTATTTTGTTCATTTTGAAGAAGCTTTTAGAGATGCTCCATTAGTAGCTTAATAAATTCGGAGCATGTTCCTAATGTTTAAGTTGGCTCTTGTTTATTAGTATTCATCTATTCGGAAGTAACTTAATGATATAAAAAATAGTTTTTTCAGTTGTTTCATCGAGTCATTTTTGATATGATTGTTCCAACCATACTTCCTGCATTGTTATAATAAATGTCAATAACAATAAAATGAACGATATATTATAATGTAGGAAAGTTCACAGAACTACGATTGAGTTTTTTTTTTGAAAGAAAAACTACCATTGAGATAAAAATGAGATGGCAACAAAAAAATACAAAAAAGTTCTTATAAAACCTTCATTGGAGATGCTCTTATTAGTTGACATATGTATGCCAAGAGTCCATTGAAGATACAAACCAAGTTAAGAAATGGGTTAGGGGTTGTTTGTTTACCTCTTAGGCATATTTGGCAAATTAGCTTTTTAAAACGCTACTATAAGGGGGTGTTCGGTTGGGGTTATTGGACGGTAATTAATGGGAATGATATTAATTGTATTAGTTTGGTTCAAAAAGGGAATGAAAATGAAATGATTGATGGTGTTTGGTTGCAAGGATTATAATAAATCATTATAATAGAAATGTCCAAAAACCATTCCACTCCAAATTGGGTGGAATGAACCAAAATAATGCAGTCGCCCATTGAACCTTCATCTCCATCTGCTCCTCTAACCTAACCTCCATAGCAGTTAGCAGATCGATTTCTAAACCAAAATAATGTCGTCGTCCTCTAACCTTCCATCTAACCTAACCTCCATAGCAGATCGATTTCTAAACCAAAATAATGCAGATCGCATCCTTCAAAGGGTTGAAGAAATCGATCCTCTCACCATATTCAAGTTGAAGAAATTGATCCTCTCATCATGGGGGTTTGTTTCTCATTTTCAATTTTGTTGGATTTGTCCTTTCTGAAACCCTAGATAATCGCTAAAAAAATCGATCGATTTCTTTGTTTCTCATCTTCTGTCTTGTTCAGTTCATAGATTGAAAGCATCGATCGATATACTTGTTTCTCATCTTTGATTTTGTTCAGATCGATGTTTGGGTTTGAAGAATCGGGATTTGGGTTGAATAGGTTGAAAAATCGATCAATTTCGTTCAGTTCAATAGGTTAAAGAATTGGGGTTTTGGGTTTGTTTGATTTTTTTTCACAGTGATGTACCTGTTCTTCATCATTGTTCCCCTTCATATCAATGTTCTTCAAAAAATCGATGGTGATGTTTCATGATTATAGTTTGGATATGAAACATGCATAAAAGTAGAAGAAACGGTCATTATAAGATGATTTTGTTTAAAGCAAACGTCAACAATGGAAAGTAATATAAAGCAATATAACATAATACAATTGATATATTGATTCCTATTCCTTAACATTTCCATTCCTATTTTCATTCCGATTCCATGAAATGAACAAAACACATCCTAAGTAGTTTTTCAATAAGCTAGCTTATGGTCATCCAAACATGTACAAAAAAAAGTCTAGCTTTTTATAAGCTAGCTATTTTTTTTGCCAAACATAGCCTTAATGGTTCCATTAAGAGACAACATCTAAATCACTAAGAATTAATCATCTTGTTTAACAAAAAAATCAGCCTCTTAACAATTACAAAACCCTCTAAATGATTTTGTATCATAGGCCTCCTTTAAACATTAAGCGTCCTAATTTCACTTTAAACAATTACCAAACAATCATATTTCATTTTACACTATATCATAAAAATCTCTTAATCATTCTATACCAAACCATCAAACAACCACCAAACAACCCGATTCCTCCCGATAGGTCAATTGGTCGAGTCTTAAGAATTTTCTTTGTTGGTTTCAAAGACCCATTGAGGGATTCGAGATGGTCACAAACACTCATTCAAGATTTTTAAAATCACGTGTCCCACTTTTTATTTCGACATCATGTTTTATGTTCGTTCTATGAACATTTCATACCTCTCGTTGGTCCTACCTAATTAAATAAAAAAGAAATGTTTGCATAAATTCCTAGCTTAACAAAAAAAATTACATCTTTAACCCAAGATTACATGCACAGTTGTAAAACTAATCCATTGGTAGCAAGTAAACTCGTTCTCAGATTCATCATCCAATAAAAAGTTTAAAATCATTAACACATCGCATTGTGCGTTTATTTCATCTTCATATGTACCTTCAAAGAATTAAAATTAATCAAAACAACGGATGAATGCTTGAAGAAACATTTGAAATATATATATATATATATATAACTTTTTTCAGATAAAAACAGATATATAGAAATGGCCTCAGAATTGCAGAATTGATCAACAAGGCCTTTGTAAAAGGCATTCAGTCCCGAAAGATGGTGTTCTTTTATACAGATTTCATCACTGGCCAATTTCAGTTATAGAATAATACAAAATGATTTATTTTGTTCAAAATGTTTTTCTCACGGCCAATCCCAAGAGGTAATTGCAGAGACTCCGCTCCCCAAGGCGATAGGATGTGACAACGCCTTCTCCTGCTAACGGGAACCGCCAATGAAGAACGGCTCAACCGCTGTGATCCAGGAGACGGCTCAATTTGCGACGATTTACATTGAGTTTTGCGAATATCAACTAGTTCGCCCCAAATATTCGTAAATCGTCGATTGAAAACACACGATCTTAAAACCTTATAGAAGTAGCAATTGTCTTACCTGAGTGAATCGCCGGAGATGAGGAAGATCCGACTACGATCTGGAGGTTGTGAAATTGGAACAACCCTAGATTTAACGGAGGTGGGGGATTTAGGGTTTATGATGTTGTTGGAGTGGAGGATTGAGGCCATTTTATAGGGGAGAGGGGGGGTGATGGTGATGAGTTGTGAGCCGTCCGATGATGTGAGGATGAGATGACCTATGTTCTCTAAAACCCTAGAGGAAGTACATGGTGTGATAACTACAATTTTGGCCCCTGTGGTTTATATTCAATTACAACTTTGGACCCTGTGATTTATATCCAATTACAATTTTGGCCCCTGTGGGAGTGTGGGTTATATACAACTACAAACAATGTAATTAGACTTTTAGAGTAATTTATGGAATTTGGTGTGGTATGCTGATTTTTATGGATTTGATCCTTTTGGTATGTTTATTTTTATGGATTTGGTAGTCAGACTTCATTTGTTACATATAGTGCCTTATGGCATGTTAATTTTTATGGATTGTGATCCTTAGACTTCATTTGTTACATATAGTGCCTTATGATATGTAATTTTTTTTGGATTTGGTCCCTCGACCAAATGAATTTTATTATTTCTGGTAAACCTAAGGGTAAAGTAGTCATTTAATTATTTTTCTTTATGATAATATTAAAAGTTTTATCATTTACTAATTTTGTATATTTATTTTTGTTAACAACCAATTATCTCATGACACATGGCATGATCTCTAAGAATAAAAATATAAACAGAAGAACTTCATCGTCTACCCCCTTATTTCCGACAACGGTGATCGGTCCGATGAACCCCCTCCCTCTTCCCTCTTTCTTCTCCACATTCCTTTTCGTCCGTTTTTTCGACCGTTCCTCGACCGTCCCTTGACTATTTTCTCGGTCGTTCCTCGACCATTTTATCGGTCGTTCCTCGACCATTTTATCGGTACATTGGATGTTATTATGCCAGTTATCGTGCCATTATCATAACTTCCTGGCACATTCGTTGGGACAACCAAACACTCAGTAACACCATTGCAATTGTGACATTTGTCACAATTGCATGACACTATAGTCATACTCCATACTTGGTTCTTCATTTACTGATTCATCCAGTTCAACATTTTTCCTCAATTGAGATAAAAATCAGGGTGTTACAATCCTCCCAACCTTAAAAGAGATTTTGACCTCAAAATCTAGTTCATACAATTTTTTTTAATACTACACAATATTGAACACCAGTCGGATAATTGTCTTATCATCTACTCTGTGAATCCCAGATCGCTCAAGTAACAATGATAATTGAAAGATTAATCGTATTGAATGATTGAGAAAGTTACAAACATAGGATTGAAAAGCAAAACTCTCTCTCTAAACCATTAGGCGCACAAACTTATCTCTTAACTTCTAACCCTAATGATTAGAAAACAAACATTATATACTCACGGGCCTAAAACCCTAAAGGTCGAAGGCCCAACAAACAAACTAAGGCCCAAAGCACACAAAGCCCAATATTAAAATAAAAGACTTTTACAATGCGATTAATAATTAATAAATAAACTATATAAATACTTTATATAACTTTCCATGCACTCGGACTTTCAGTCCTAACAATCTCCCCCTAAAGTTGTATAAAGGATTTATCTCTTTTGAAATCTTCACTTATTGATCTTCTTTCCCTCTTGAATCTCTGAAACACTTTGGTGTTGCTTGTCTTCATGTCATTCCAAGCTCCCCCTTGAATAAAGCTCTTAGTCTTCATAATTTCAACTTTGTAACCAGATTCAATGTACCATGATCTCGACTGAATGCACAATTGACCAACTTTCAACTGTAGAAACTCGACACGTCAAATTAGCACACAAGAAAGATAATGTGCGAGTTACGTGACATTCCAAAGTGCATCTTCAGTTTAAAAACAAAGAATATGTCTTTGAACCGCGAGTTGAATTTAATTTCAGCTTAAAAACTTGTTTCAATCAGCTCGTAGGTGGAAGCAACTTGAAGCGAACACCATTGATGAAGGATAGAAAAACCAATGCACTCTTGAAATCCATGGTTTTTCAACCTCAGATTTAAGAAAAATAGGATATGTTGCTCCCCTTCTGCTTTTGCTAACTCCCCCTCAACATGATAATCTTTCTTTGAAACTTGTGTCGTTGTTATTGCATTCTCCCCCTCATGATGATTAGGAGAATCCTGAGCATCATGTATGTTCAAAGACTAACAGGATGAGTAGCAAAAGATAATATAAAACATTTAGTAACCAAGATGGGGTAATCAACTAACACAGAAACACATTAGTAACTGTTATCACAATAATTAAGAATAATTATGTGGCCTATTTTCAGAGTTGGCAAGGGGTATCTCTGATAGGACTTCCAGTTATCACTGAAGTAAAATATTAAAATTACTTCTCAAACTGTTCTGGCAATATCACAGAGATATGCTATTGGAATCACAAAGATTCGTGTGTGTGTGAAAGAAATATAAATATGTATCTTTTCGGCTCAAAGATTGATTCAACCTGGGACGCAGGTTCATAAATCAATAGACACAGTGAGATTAATATGAAGTTCGGAGACCGGAGCTGATGTCTTCCTTTTTCAATATCTAAGACCTCCGAGTGAGGAATAGATAGATTTTGTGCTAAATCTCCGTGCATATATGAAACAAGTATCTTTTGAGAGATACTTGAGTGGCTAGGTGGGGTGACACGAGGTATCGACACTGGGTCCATGTCTATTTCAATATTCATCTCCAAAGAACGAGAATGAATAGATTATGTGGTAACCCGGATAACTGACTCGGTTTGGTAAGGACCAATACTTCTTTTAAGTCCTGTCACACCCGCACCATTTTTTTTTCACTCCGAACTCGTCTATCAATCTAGAACCCTCACTGATATCTATGAATGGGATGTGTTTCTTGGGTAGGTCCTTCCGGTTCTGGATTGACCATAGAAACATTATAAGCCTAAACACTCATTTAGCTCACCAAGATAAAACATTTGAAGAAAAGTTTCTGATTTGAGAGAATCAGAAGTCGAAAATGTTTAAGAACGAGTCCTGAATTGAAGTGTTCAGAAGTCAATATGAAAGTTTAAAGGAAAAACCTGGTACTCCCCCTCAAAAGATGGCATAACCCTTGATTGTAGTCATGTGACGTGAGTAATCTGAATTAAATCACACATGACATTCCTGCAAAACAGATTATACAAATTTTGGTTTAGGTATCCATGCTTTGATGGATCCTTGACGGTTAGATGCCTTAGCTTTGAAGCTATGAAAATGGGGGTTGGGAATACTATAAGTACCATACCAGCTATTGACATACCTGGAATCCACAAAGTCACTATTTCCACAATAAGTGCAACATATATTTGATCGGTTTAGACTGATCAACTTAGTTGTGGAATAGACATGAGTCAGTGACTTTGAATCAACTACAGGAGATTTGTATGACGTTTTTCCACCACTGTCTTCTGTAGTTGATTTCTTTTTCCAAATCATTTTCACTTTTCGAAACACTTGATTATCTGTATTATCAACAAGAGAATTATAGAAAAGATTTGAAGGGCGAATCATATCTTTTGAAACTTCATTTGCTTTGACACAACTCTTCGAAGAAATAGTTGTGAAAGTTGAACATGAAGAATAAGGAGACTGAACAACAATATCAGGACTGGCTTGTTCAGATAAATCGACTTTCAAATTTAGTTCTTCAAGTTTCTTGACTTTTACGGCTAAAGCATTTCTTTCTTCGAGAATTGAATCAAATTGTTTTTGTAAATCGGATTTTACTTTCTGTTCTTTCAAAATCTCTGTCGTTAAGCCAGACAATTTCTGTGAAAGCTTACGAATTTCTGTTTCGAAAAACTTCCTTTCACTTTCAAAGTTTTTTTCAATACTATTGCGTTTATCGGATATTTCTTTGAAAACCGCAACACTTTTCTTTTCAAACACTTTCTTTGCCGTTTCAAAACATTTTCGCTCTTTTGCAAAGTTATCTCTCTCAATTATCAGAACCTTTTCAAAATCAGAAATCTGTTTTGAAAGTTTTGCATTTTGAAGCTCAAAAACCTTTCTTTCATCGAAAACTTTCCTTGAAAGCTCAAGAATCTTTCTCTCAAAAATTTTCTTTTCCTTTGAAAAGTCTACTTTTTCTTGTTCAAAAATAGAAAGTCTATTCTTGAGATCAAGATTTTCACTTTCCACAACTTTCAGTTTCTCTTCAAGTTCCAGAGCCTTATCTTCTTGGGCTTCACAATTCTCTGATTTTTTAAACTTTTTCGAGAGTTCTGAAAATTGCTTCTTCAAAACATCATTTTCTTCAGCAAGTTTTTCTTTTTCTCTTTTTAAGCTTTGTGCCCAACTCAGATTATCAACATTTTCACCATTAACTTGTACAAGCACGTTGTAATTGTTTTCCAATCTGGCTTCAAGAACTACAATCTTGGATTTGAGATTAGAAATTTCTTGTTGATAAGCAGAATAAGACAATGTTACTTGAACAAAATGATCGTGAGACGATCACGATTTGATTCAAGAAAGGTGTAGAGGAACGAATAACACTCTAAGACGACACTTTAAGATAAGGACAAATAACCTCTATTGAAGAGAAAGAAAAAAAATTAAAAATAAAACAGAAAACAGTCTGGGTGAGAGCCGGGTTTGAATGGGGAGGGCTTCGTAGGGAAAGGGCTTCAGAGGAGAGGGCTTCGCGAGAAGAGGGCTTCAGAGGAGAGGGCTTCGCGAGGAGAGGGTCGAAGCCTGGTTGTGGGCGGGGCCGAAGCCTGGATGTGGGCGGGGTCGAAGGCTGGTTGTGGTCGAGGCCGAAGCCTGGTTGTGGTCGGGGTCGAAGCCTGGTTGTGGCCTGAGCCGAAGCCTGGTTGTGGCCGGGGCCGAAGCCTGGTTGTGGCTTGGCCCGAAGTCTGGTTGTGGCTTGGGTTCGGGAGGACGGGGGTTCGGGAGGACCTGGCTTGGGACAACCAGGGGTGGGGAACCAGGCTTGAGAACAACCTGGCTTGGGGACCAGGGTTCGTGACAACCTGGCTTGGGACAACCAGGCTTCACGAGACCTGGGTAGGGTTTAACAAGGTTTCACGTCTCGATCCCAAAATCACAAAAAAATAAAAAAATTAACCCAAAACAATAAACTTTAGAAACGAATATGGATCAAATTCAGAGATCTAACACTTTTTCAATCGATTATTTAGCCAAAAACCAATGAATCAATGATTTTCAACCAAAAAATCAAGAACACAGTCTAAAAATTTAGATTTATAAAAAACCCAAAATTAAAGATTAATACTCCGAATCAGAAGACGAGACTTTACCAAACACTTAATCTAACTAAACTAAAGAGATTAGGAGCAAATAGACTCAAAGATTTAGCAAAAATCAAGAACCCCAAAACTCAATATGAATCGATCGAACACAGAGAAAAAGAGAAAAAAATTTACCTTTTTCGAATCAAATCTTCGTCTCTTTGCTCTGATACCAATTATGAATCCCAGATTGCTCAAGTAACAATGATAATTGAAAGATTAATCGTATTGAATGATTGAGAAAGTTACAAACATAGGATTGAAAAGCAAAACTCTCTCTCTAAACCATTAGGCGCACAAACTTATCTATTAACTTCTAACCCTAATGATTAGAAAACAAACATTATATACTCACGGGCCTAAAACCCTAAAGGCCGAAGGCCCAACAAACAAACTAAGGCCCAAAACACACAAAGCCCAATATTAAAATAAAAGACTTTTACAACGCGATTAATAATTAATAAATAAACTATATAAATATTTTATATAACATTCCATGCACTCGGGCTTTCAGTCCTAACATACTCCTCCTAAAAGAATAACATTCTAAAGATATAAGCCTTAAATAACATCATTTTTTTCTTCTTCACAAAACGATCAATTCCTTTTTGTTTCTCCTCCAATGATGCGTCTCTATCCCAATTCATCCGTAAATGATATTCGATAACCACTTGACAAACCCTGCCATGATGATTTTCGCGAAAACTCTCACATCCAATATCCACCTTGTAACACCCTAAAAATAGGGATAACAAAAATCCGAAAAACGGACATGAGGTATGCTAAAATTGCCACAACAAGAGCCTCCCAAAAATGGGGAATATATATTTAAATAACTTGTTTAATCACAAATGTAATTTAACGGACAAAGAACAACAACCAACTAATCTAATTTCTACATCTAGAAAAGAGATTACAAAAAGGGTTGTCATCTATAGACCCAAACGGTCTATATCCAAAAGTATAACGCGTCCATGTGCCATTCCCCAAGCTCTCACCCCAATGCAACTAAACCGGCTTAAGACCGCCGCCGCTAGAACCTGAGATACACATCGACACCAAACAAGTGTTAGGCCAAAAAGTCTAGTGAGTTGAACAATAATAAGCATGCATGAACAGGTATATTTCTTATCAGCAGTTAACCATAGTTCAACAAATGTGGAGTCAATAGGGGAGACCCATAGCACCAATCAAGTCCCACCCAAGAGTCGATATACCTTGATGCCCTTAACAAGGAACACCCCAAAGGCCTGGCCTACCCGAAGACTATCGCTAAGAAAATTCCCCGAATGGCGGAGGTCTAGGCACATACCATCACAATGGGGCCCAAGACTATATCCTCATAGTGTACTGACTTGGTTCGTCCACATAACACTTATAAGGGGTCCTTTAGGTATATTTCAACCCACATAATTCAATACCAACTACGGGTATAATATTACCACCTTATCCTCATGATGTCTAACAAAAGACCCAATGTAAATTATGCTCATCATACATATAAACATATCACCAAAATGGTGTTCCAACCAGAATCATCATCATGCCCATATATACATACATTTAACCTACCAAGGTACCCACATTATGTATCTAAGAGACAAATCCCAAATAATGATACATATAACAATAATCTTGGCAAATCACCCATATATATATATATATATATATGCATCTTCCAACTATTATCATGAAGAACCCCCAAACATTTGAACACATAGAGATAAAGTAACAAATAGGAGATTATGATGTGTATCTAGTTTTAACAAAGGGTTAGTAAACTTACAATCTAGGTTTTGTACCAAAACCTAGAAAAGATGAAAACCCTATATTTGAGAAGATGAGACTTGAAGTGGAAAGGAGTAGCTTGATGAGAATCTTCACTAGATAAGCTTGGACGAAGCTTAATGCTCACTAAATGACCCTAACAACCCCAAACCCTAGGAAATAAATGAAGTAGGTGATGAAACCCTAAAAATCGCCTCCAAGAAGGTTCTCCCGTTTTGTTGCAAAGTGCTAGTGAGAAATGAGGTATTAATTCTTATAAAACAGCAGACTGGACCATGCGGGCGATAGTGCCCGGCGATAGTGCCAATGGCACTATCGCGAGTCACAATCGCGACCCACTCCGACCTCTCGGTACATGTTCGGCGATAGTGCCCTCCGCGATAGTGCCAAGGCACAATCGTGGGGCACAATCGCGAGCCAACCCGTACCCTCGGTACATGTTCGGCAATAGTGCCCTCCGCGATAGTGCCAAGGCACAATCACGAGGCACAATCGCGAGCCACTCAAAACAGTCCAAAACTCAACCGAAAACGATAACAAGAACAAGGTTTGAACGATTAACGAAGGTAAATTAATTATACGACATTTAGACATAATAATGATCATGAAATGTACACCAACACACATATTCTCACATAAGCGAAATAATTGCATTTAAGAAGACAAAATACTTACCTTGCGAATTTCCGGGTGTTACAATCCTCCCCACCTAATTGGGATTTCGTCCCCGAAATCTTACTCTAGATTAAACAAGTGAGGATAACGCTTCTTCATATCATCTTCCGATTCCCAAGTAATGTTAGCACCCCGATGGTGCTTCCATTGAACCTTAACCATGACCACGTCCTTATGCCTCAACTTCTTCACTTTCGATTCTAAAATAGATTTCGGTTCTTCTACACAACGATTCCCATTGTCCACCCGAATTTCCGACAAAGGGATCACGCTTTCCTCTTCGGCTAGACACTTCCGAAGATAACATACGTGAAATGTAGGATGTATTCCATCCATCTCCGGTGGTAAATCCAACCGGTAGGCTTGTAATCCAATTTTCTTCAATATGACGAATGGACCAAGGAAACGAGGGCTGAGCTTCCCACGCTTCCCAAACTGAATGATTCCCTTCCATGGTGACACTTTCAACATGACCCGGTCGCCCACTTGAAACTCGACCGGTCTCCTTTTCTTGTCCGCATAACTTTTCTGACGGTCTTGTGCCACCCTTAGCCTTTCTCGGATCTCTTTCACCTTGTCTGTCGTCTCTTGCACTATTTCCGGCCCGGCGAATTGCTTTTCGCCCGCTTCTAACCAACAGACTGGAGTTCGGCACTTTCGCCCGTACAACGCCTCGAATGGTGCCATGCCAATGCTAGAGTGGTAGCTATTATTATATGCGAACTCCATTAACGGCAGGTGTGAGTCCCAACTACCTCCAAAATCGATAACACATGACCTTAACATGTCTTCGAGTGTTTGAATCGTCCTTTCACTTTGACCATCCGTTTGAGGATGATACGCCGTGCTCAAATTCAATCGGGTACCCAACTCCTTTTGCAAGCTTGCCCAAAAGTTTGACGTGAAACGGCTATCTCGATCCGACACTATAGATTGTGGAACCCCATGCCTGGACACAACCTCATCGATGTAAAGCTTGGCCAATTTCTCCATTGGCAAAGTCTCCCTCATTGCAAGTGTTAGAGCATAAATCTGTTGGATACAAGATCAAGAAGACTGAAGGTTAAAGTTCAAGAAAGTCAAAGCTGAGAAAGTCAACTCTCATTAAAGTCAAAGTCTATTTGTAATAAAAAGTCGAAGTATTGTATTTGTATTTGTTTTTCCTTGTATTTTAGATGTAGGTATAAATACATTGTATTTTTCTATTTTCAATAGTAGGAAGCTTATTTTGAGAAATACGATTGAGAGAAAATCTGTAGAGAGAGAAAGAGAAAGTTCTAGAGAGAGAAAGTTCTATTTGAATTGAGAATTGAATTCAAAACATGTAATTGAATTGAATTGTTTGTTTTGATTAATTGTTTGTGATTGGAAACTAGAATCTAGGGAATAACAATTGGTATCAGAGCAGATCCAAATCGAAATCAAATCAAGAAATCAAGAAAAGTTCGTTGTTACTGTTCATCGTCACCGTTTATCGAAGTTCAAATCGAATTTCGAGTTTTAGTGCAAATTAGGTGTTGAAATCGATCAGAGTTTGTTCATATAGTATAATCGATCATGTTTGTATAATTTGATTTGTCAATTGCACTGTAATTTTCTTGTAATTTTGGATTTTGTTGAAGTTTTTGTTCACGAGTTCTAAACACTGTAATCGAGTCGATTTGTATAGATTTGTGTTTTAGATCGAAATTAGTTGATTGTATTGTGTTCTCGATGAATATGTGAGTAAATTCTCAAAGTTTGGTGCGAAAATTCAAAGTTTAGATCGAATTTCGGTGAAAAAGTGAAGAACACGCACGGATTTCTGAAGAACGCGCTAGATCTGCAAAACGCGCAAGTTCTTCGTTAGAACGCGCAAGCTGAAGGACATCAGTATTGGTCAAAACGCGCAAGGCATTGTTAGCGAGTTCTAGAAACTCGCTGATCGAAGTCTGCGAATTTGGAGAAGTTGGAAAATTTTCTAAGGATCAGAACGCGCACGTAGTGGTTAGCGAGTTCTACAAATGCGCTAATCGAAGGGTGCGAGTTTGAGAAGGAACAGTGATCTGCGAGTTCTTTCATCGTGCGAGTTTGGAATTTCAAGAAAAGTTTCTAAGTGGTGGAACGCGCAAGCTTGGTTAGCGAGTTTGTTCAAACGCGCAAGTATTGACTAGCGAGTTTTAGAAACGCGCACGTCTAAATTAGCGCGTTTCATTGTGAATAGTGATCTGCGAGTCTTTCGATCTGCGAGTTTCTTCAAAACGCGCAAGTAGGCACTTGCGAGTTCAGGAAACGCGCACGCTGCTATCTACGAGTTTCAGCGAGTTCTTTTGATCTGTGAGTTTCACTTTGAATAGTGGTTCGTGAGTTTCAGCGCCTGCGAGTTTTAAGCTTTAACAGTGACTTGCGAGTTTCTGTACTTGGTCAAAATTTTCAAAACTGTAATATGCTTTTTAAAAGTGATTTTTTTCTCTAGGGGCGCTGCCCCTCGACCCCGCAAGGGCATTGCCCCTATAGGGACCCCCGTGCTAAGTCTGCGGAGGGGGACATAATTCTGATTGTGATCAAAATTCCTGAATTTCTATTTCAAGATTTCTTGTATTTTTATGATTTCATATTTTGGACTAACGATCAGTTCTAGTTTCTTATTGCATATTTTTCAAAACAGGTAAATACAGGATGACTTCCAGAGACGCTCTCTCAATTGGAACTGATGTCAAGCCTCCGGTGTTGTTCAAAGGAGAATATGAACAATGGAGAGATAGATTTTTGGACTTTGTTGATAGACAATCAAATGGAGAGAACATTCTGAAATCTATCACAGAAGACCCAATGAAGAAACCTACTGAGGAGATTCCTGCTGGTGGTAATGATTCAGATGGAGCTCCGAGAACAAGGAGAGTGGATAAAAAGTATGTTAGTTTTTCTGATGAACAAAAGAAAAGGTTTGATGCTGATAAACAAGCCAGATCTTTGCTTTTACAAAGCATGACAAATGAGATATATGTGAAAATGGATAGCTACAATGAAACTGCCAAATCAATGTGGGATCAATTAAGAAAAATGATGTTGGGTTCTAGAGTTGGAAACCAAATGAAGGTAGCTAACTGCATAAACAGCTACGAAGAATTTAGAGCAAAAGAAAATGAAAGCTTGGAGGAACCTATGATAGGTTTGTGCTGCTTCTGAATGAGCTTTCCAAGAACAAGGTCAACAAGCAACATATTGAGAACAATGTAAGTTTCTCAGCATATTGCAACCTGAATGGAAAGAGCACACGCGAAGGATGAAACAAATAAAGGATTTGAGCGAAATACCACTACATGAAGTCTACGAGACTCTGCGACAGAATGAAGAAGAGGTAGAAGAGAAAAGAGCTGAGAAAAAAAAGTTGAGAAAGTTGTTGATTCTATAGCATTAGTAGCTGGAGAGAAAGAGAAAGAAAATATAGAGAAGAAGAAGACAGTGGTATTTAGTTCTGAATCAGAGTCTGAATCTGATGGAGATGATGGAGAAAGTCTCAAGCAGGCTATGCTACTGTTAACCCGTGCTTTCTAAAAGAAGTTCTACAAGAAGCCGGGATCCAATTCTCAGAGATATTCTTCATCAAGTTCAAAGAACCACGAGCATAGAGAAAGAGTGGAAGGAAATAGAATGATTGAGAAAAAGCCAGAAGAAAAGAAGAAGTATGTAAATGACTACACAAGTACTGAAAAGAAGACGACTAATGATCTGATCAAATGCTACAACTGTGGCAAGTTCGGACATTATGCAAAAGAATGTCGAAAGCCAAAGGTTCGCAACTCAGAATATTATCAAAACAAATTGCTCTTGGCCAAACAACAAGAAGCTGGCAGGGCATTAATGGCTGAAGATGAATACTGGTTGGATCATTCTGATGAGGAAGAACAAGAAGAGACTGCTCATCTATGCTTGATGGGAAAAGAAGTGAAAGATGATGATTCAGATGATGAGACTGCTGATGAGGTAATGAACTTAACTGAAAATGATTTCATGACCAAAATGGAAGCCATGAGGGTCGAACTTCAAGATCTTCAAAATAAATTGAAAAAGGAAAAAGACAGAGTTGCTAGGAGAAATGAAAAGGTCTTTGAGCTCAACACTTCAGTTATTGAGAACAAAGATTTAGTTGATTCTCTACGCAAATCTGCTTCTGTTTTTCAAAATGAAAAAGATTGTTTTGAAAGTAAGATTTCTGAATTGCAAAAACAATTGTTTAAGTCTGATTCTGAAAAACAAGAATGTGTTCTAAAATCGTTTAAACTGCAGGTTGAGAACAAGACTTTAGAGAAAAAGGTAAATGGTTTGGAAGCAAAATTGTATCTTAGAGGCCAAACAGATCAAACTATTTTTTTGAATACACCTGATGAAGATGCTGATTTTAAAGAAAAATGGGGATTAGGGTTTGATAATCCTCATTACTTAGAAAAAGCTATCAGAAAACAACCAGGTCTATATAATGCAAATTATATGTATGCGACTGATGAATATCCTCATTTGAAACCCAAATTTATCACCAAAGCATCAAAAGAAGTTGAGGAAAAAGAAGATGAGAAAAGAATGAATTTGAAGAAAATGCAACTACCATTCTGTTGTGAAAGACTGAATAATAGTTATCTTTCTAAAACACCAAAATTTCTTTCAACTGATTATTTTGCTAGTTATTCTTCGACTGAGATGGAGGCAAAACCTGTTCAAGCCAAAATTTATGTACCTCCACTTGTCTTAGAGAGAAAAATAATTGAGTTAGAAAATATTTTATCTGATGAAAGAATTTTGAGTGATCTAACACAAAACGTATTTTCAATAGTATTAAAGAATACAAATTTTTTTTTGCAAATCTAAAGTGTGTTCTACATCTTCAAAAGTACCTCAAACTTCTAAGACTGATTTTGATGATCTATTTGAGTCTGCAAATGATTTTCTAAATTCTGGTGAAGGGTGTATTGAGGAAATTGATATGTTTGACTTTACTGCTCAACTTCCAAATCATTCTACTTTTATCATAAACGGAAAAACTTTACCAAGTGTACATGAGAAAGGTGAATCATCAACTAAGGTTGGTGAATCAGTTTCTGGGAATGCTGATTACTATGCTAATGGTAAGAAACATAAGAAACAACATTCACAGAACAAGAATAACACTGGTAAACGCAAGAAAAATCAATCTCACAAATCTGATTTTCCGAATAAATCTAAATCTTTTGTTTCAGATATAAGGAAGAAAAGGTCAAAAGCGAGAACCGAATGGCGACCAAAAAGGAAGGATGATGAGATAACTGAATCAGTTTCTGATAATTCTTGTACTAGATCTGATAGTAGTGATTCTGATGTAGTTGGTCAATATGCTTCTCATAAACAAAACCTTGTAACTTCTTACAAGCGTTATTCAATAAAGCAATTGATTCAATTATCTCCTATTACTACTAAATCTTATCATTATCGGAGAAATGATTTTGCTTATTCTCATAATTCTTCTGATTGGTTTGGATCTTATCATGTTTATTCTTCAAGATCAAATGTTTTTAAAAGTTTTCAACGAAAAGGAGGATCCATATTCAAATGGATACCAAAATCATGTACTAATCTGTTAGGACCCGTTTTTAAATGGGTACCTAAATCTATTGTTTCCTGATTTCTCTTGCAGACCCGTCATATGTGGTACTTGGACAGTGGATGTTCCAAGCATATGACTGGGCAAAAAGCTTTATTGTCTAATTATACAGAGAAATTCAGTGGAAATGTCAGATTTAGAAACGATCAGCTTTCACCAGTCTTAGGATATGGTGACATCATTCAAGACAACATAACGATTAAGAAGGTGAGTTATGTTGAAGGTTTAGGGCATAACTTGTTTAGCATCGGTAAATTATGTGACAAAGGGTTAGAGGTCAACTTCAAAGCTAAGAGATGTTCGGTTCGTTCTGAAGACGACACAGAACTCTTAGTAGGCAAGCGAAAGACAAATCTCTACACCATCAATCTTTCAAAGGTCCAAAATGACAGTCAAGTTTGCTTATTATCAAAAGCCTCGATGCAACAAAGTTGGCTTTGGCACCGACGACTATCACATCTGAATTTTCGTTATATCAACAAGCTGGTTAGTGGAAAATTGGTAAAATGACTTCCTGAGCTGAAATATGAGAAAGAACACTTATGTGCTGCATGTGAGAAGGGTAAGATAAAGAGAGCTCCGCATAAATCGAAGCCTGAACCAAGCACTAGTTCTCCGTTAGAATTGTTACATATGGATTTGTGTGGTCCAATGAGAACTCAGAGTTTGGGTGGAAAGAAATACGTGTTGGTTATTGTGGACGATTACTCAAGATACACGTGGGTCAAATTTCTTCGATCAAAAGATGAGACGCCCGAAGTTCTCATTACTTTCTTAAAGACGACCCAAGTGAATATGCAAAGACAAGTCAAGTTTCTTCGAACGGACAACGGCACAGAGTTCAAAAACAAGATAGTTGAAGAATATCTCGAATCGGTCGGGATATCACATCAGTACTCTGCTGCTTGTACGCCTGAACACAATGGAGTAGTCGAAAGGCGAAATCGGACGCTAGTAGAGGCCGCTCGTACTATGCTCAGCCAATCCGATCTACCTCTATTTCTGTGGGTCAGAAGCTGTGT
Source organism: Arctium minus (assembly GCA_954870635.1). Lineage (NCBI taxonomy): Eukaryota > Viridiplantae > Streptophyta > Magnoliopsida > Asterales > Asteraceae > Arctium > Arctium minus. Next base: position 15,762,727 of record OX941080.1, read on the forward strand.
CAACTGCATGTCATACTCAAAATAGGTCCATAATACACCGCCGTTTTCAAAAGACTCCATATGAGCTGATCAACAACAGAACACCAACAATCAAGTATTTTCACATATTTGGGTCTAAATGTTTTGTGCTTAACGACAGAGAGAGTCTGAATAAATTCAGCGCTAAGGCGGACGAGGGCATCTTCATTGGTTATTCTTCCACATCTGCAGCATATCGTGTTTATCTGAAGGAGTTAAAGACAGTTGTCGAGAGCGTGAATGTAACATTCGATGAAGAGATGGCTTCTGAACAACTCAGTTCAGAACCCGTGATCACTGGAGTATTAGCTTCTGGGCAGATCAGTCCAGAACCTGCTTCTACAGCGAATAATTCGAATAACGCTTCTACATCTATTTCACATTTATCTGATTTAGATTTGTTATTTGAATTATTTTATGATGAGTTTCTAGGATCTAATTTGTCTAAATCTGCTGTGACTGATAGGTCTGAAGACACAAGTTGCAATCATCCAGTCACTTTAGAAGTTATAACTGAACCTGTATTCCCCGTTTAGTCAGAAACTCATGTTCCATTGAATACTTCTACAGTTGAAGATGTACAAGTAAATGTTGAGCCAGAAGTAACTGTTTCAGTTGGGTGTGATATATTGTCTACTCAACAGCCAGAGTCTGCTGTTCCAACTGATGCTTCTGCACCTGAAACTTCAACTGCAAACCTCCCTCCTATTATTCAAACTGAAGAGCCTGATAGTGGATTTTTAGATGATGATCATGATCAATCTTCATCTACTCCACTCCCTCATGAGCATCGCTGGACCAAAGAGCATCCATTACATCAAGTAATTGGAGATCTCAACAAGCCTGTACAAACTAGGTCAGCGACTCTTAATCAATGTATGCATGACTCATTCCTCAGCAAGATAGAGCCCACGCGAGTATCAGAGGCTTTAGCTGATTCGGATTGGGTATCTGCTATGCAAGAAGAATTAAATCAGTTTGAAGCCCTGAAGGTCTGGAGATTAGTTCCAAAACCGGAAGGAAAATGCGTAATTGGCACTAAATGGGTATTCAATAATAAAAAGGATGAAGATGGTATCGTCATAAGGAACAAAGCTAGACTTGTTGCCAAAGGTTACCGGCAAGAGGAAGGCATAGACTACGATGAGACGTATGCTCCAGTAGCGCGTATAGAGGCAATCCGCATGTTTCTAGCCTACGCAGCTCATAAGAATTTTACAGTCTTTCAGATGGATGTGAAAACAGCCTTTCTGAACGGCATTCTTAAAGAGGAAGTATATGTGTCTCAACTAGAAGGGTTCGTCAATCCAGATAAGCCAGATCATGTTTATATCGTGGACAAAGCCCTCTATGGTTTAAAACAAGCCCCTCAAGCATGGTATGATGTTCTATCGAAATTCTTGGTAAAGTCAGGCTTTTCCAAAGGTAAAGTTGATACCACTTTGTTCATCAAAAAGAAAAAAGCCGATATCATTCTTATTCAAATATATGTTGATGATATAATATTTGGCTCTACTAATCCTAAATACTGCAAAAAAAATTCCAACCTCATGGTGTCACGTTTTCAAATGAGTATGATGGGAGAGATGAATTTCTTTCTCGGATTACAAGTTAAACAGTTTTCAACGGGGATTTTCATCAACCAATCTAAGTACATTTTGGATATTCTTCGGAAGTTCAATATGGAAAATTGTAAACCAATTGGAACCCCGATGGCACCAGGTACTAAAATTAGCACTGATCCTTCAGGTAAAAGTGTTGATGTTAGAACTTATAGAGGTATGATAGGATCGTTAATGTATCTTACATCTAGTAGACCATATATTATGTTTTCAACATGTTTATGTTGTAGATATCAGGCTGCTCCCAAAGAATCTCATTTGGCTGCTGTCAAACGGATTTTTAGGTATCTGAAGGGGACTGCAGATCTTGGTCTGTGGTATCCTAAGGATACTGGATTTCAACTGACTGCCTATTCAGATGCAGATAATGCAGGTTGCATGTTGGACAGAAAGAGTACTTCAGGTCATGTTCAATTTCTTGGTGACAAGCTCGTTAGTTGGGCATCAAAGAAACAATTATGCGTTTCCACATCGACTGCTGAAGCAGAGTATGTAGCTGCTGCCAGTTGCTGCTCTCAAGTCTTGTGGATGCGAACACAACTACGAGACTATGGATTCAAGTTTGACAAAATTCCAATCTATTGTGACTCGAAGAGTGCAATCGCAATATCTGCTAATCCTGTTCAGCATACGAAAACCAAACACATTGACGTCAGGTATCATTTTATAAAAGATAATGTCGAAAAAGGAACAATTGAACTTTATTTTGTAAAAACAGATTATCAGCTTGCAGATTTATTTACCAAACCATTAGATGAAAAGAGATTTAATTTTCTTGTCTCTAAGCTTGGTATGTTAAATCTTAAGACATAATCGGTTGTTACCTAATAAAGTTACGTATTGTTATTTTTCATCATTTTCTTTATCTATATGTCTGAAGGATATATGTAGTTTAATTGTTTGCTCATGATCTCAGTGGGAGTAAGAGAAGATTAAAGGTGATCTACATTATTTTGAGGGGGAGCATAACTAATTTCTGCATTTTACTTAACTGACAAATTTTTGTGATGCATGATTTTAGGGGGAGCTTATAAGCTAAGTCAAAAGGAGTAAGACTATGATTTCTGATTATCTCAAATCGGAACTCATACATTAATCGCTTTATTTCTTTATATCTTTTACTTTCGAATAAATTTGTGAATAAAGTTGCTTTGACTAGACTTTGAGATTTTTGCAGGATGAGAGAAGCTGACAAGATCATATCTTAATGGCTTCAGCTTGACTTCATGAGATTTAAGATTGCGTGAAAAGGTAAATTTCTTATCTTAATCTCAAATATATCTGAAAGAAGGACAACTTTCAGATATAGAAAACATGTTCTTAAATGTTCAAACCACTTCCCGATTCTTAAACAGATTTCATGAATTGGAAGTGTGTTTTTAAATGTTTTCATTTTTCATTTTGAGCTTCAATGATTAATAAATCGTGTGTTTCCAAAGATAAATACTTGTGTATTGTCTTTTCTATATACTTTCAAGTATTCACCCACATCGGTTTAATTTTTGATCCAATTGTTCTTACCATGTCTTTAAATTGAAACAATTTTTCGATGGTAAGACACCCCGCTTGTACTTCAAAGAATTTTGAGCGTTAATTCATTTCGAAACGGTTTTTCAAGAATGTCTATATTTTGTTTCGTATAGACAATATCCATTATTCTTGACCTTAAGCTTTGATTGTTATATCATTCATTTCTGAACATTTTCATACAATGTCAGATTTTCAAACAAGTCTTTTGCATTCATATTCATTCATTTCATATACTTGTTTGAAAATGCTTCAATGTCTAAAAATGCTCAAATCTTCATGATTATATTTTATGAGCATACATTCATCTGACATTTGTATATGAGCTTTAACTGATAAAGTTAAACCATCTTGAGCAACACATGCTTATTAGGATATTATGGGTTCTTTGTGCTAGGACTTAAATGAACTTCTATGGATTCACGTTAACCAGTGTTTCCTACCCAAGAAGTTAATCCATAGAGATTGAGTGTGAGGAGTCAAAAAGAAATGAGTGTGGGTGTGATGAGGTAAAATGTAAATGAGAGTTTGGTTAGAAGTGAGCATAATGATTAAAAGAAAGAGGGTGTGAGAACAGAGTAAAAGAATATTAAACTCTGCATCAACTACTTTCTGAGTCGGGCAGCCACATTACTAGCGTTTCACAAATCTTTGGTGAACGTTATTGAAACAGGCAACTAGCCCATGCCAACTCTTGACTAAACCCTACAAGCTACTCATTTTCTTCTCAAAAAGAAAATGTTTCACATTTTCAAGGGGACGCAACACATAATCTATCTGGTTTTCATTTGGAAAATCTGGATATTGAAAAAGAAGGAAGTCTGCCCCACCTTCGCACTTCAATCATGCACATTGAGTCTGTGTTTATCTACTGTTGTCTCAGTGGTTTACACTATGTTGAGCCTAAAAAAAAGCAATCATCAAGTGCTTAATTCTTTCTACACTTGCACGAACACACAAAGAATTTGTTTCTTTGTCATAACATTCATAGAAATTGCCTTTGTGGTGTTTCGATGATTGGATGGAAGCCCTGGAGGAGTGAACATCAAAAAACTCCTTTATATTGTGTATTCGTTACACACAGTGACTTCGTGTTACTGACAGGCATTTTAACTGATTCATTTGTTGATTCAGGGGTTACATGTTCTTATTTTGTCTGGATTTGCAAAGATCTAGATGAATACTTGGTTATGGATCATAGAATCAGAGGCTCAGATTGACAAATCAGAATGGTCAAAGACATTTCTTGGAAGAAAAGTTTTGATGATATAGATGCTCAAATCATCAAAAAGGGGGAGATGTTTTCAAGAAATGATAAAGTTTTGGGAGATGATTTTCAGAAATGTCCAAGTCAGAAGATTCAAAGTAAAGATTTGAAGAAAATCAAAGTATTTCTGAAGATGTGATGATTTTTGAAGAAATTTTCTTTGAAGATTATTTGATAAAGCAATTCGAGCTGATTCTGAAGATAATTTCTTTCCAAAGACTGAAAGTATCTTGTGAAAGTTTTGGGGAGATCGTTCATTGTTTGAAGATATTTTTGGAAAGAATACAGTTAAAGAAAAAGGGGAGATTGTACTGACATAGCTTAAAAGTGAAGACTTAATTGCTAGATCTTTCAATAGTGATCTTGAATCCAAAGGGGGAGATTGTTAGAGCATAAATCTGTTGGATACAAGATCAAGAAGACTGAAGGTCAAAGTTCAAGAAAGTCAAAGCTGATAAAGTCAACTCTCATTAAAGTCAAAGTCTATTTGTAATAAAAAGTCGAAGTATTGTATTTGTATTTGTTTTTCCTTGTATTTTAGATGTAGGTATAAATACCTTGTATTTTTCTATTTTCAATAGTAGGAAGATTATTTTGAGAAATACGATTGAGAGAAAATCTGTAGAGAGAGAAAGAGAAAGTTCTAGAGAGAGAAAGTTCTATTTGAATTGAGAATTGAATTCAAAACAGGTAATTGAATTGAATTGTTTGTTTTGATTAATTGTTTGTGATTGGAAACTAGAATCTAGGGAATAATAGCAAGGAAATGCGCGCTCTTAGTTAGCCGGTCAACGACTACCCAAATTGTATCATGGCCTCGCAAGGTCTTCGGTAGCTTAGTCACGAAATCCATGGTAATGTTGTCCCACTTCCACTCGGGAATGGACAACGGTTGTAAACTTCCATACGGTCTTTGATGTTCCGCCTTGACTTGAAGGCACGTGACACATTTCTCCACGTAGTTAGCCACATCCAACTTCATCACCGACCACCAATAATTTAATTTTAAGTCTCTATACATCTTGGTACTACCGGGATGTATAGAATACTTCGACTTGTGCGTGTCTTCTAGAAGTAATTCTCGATTTCCACCCAACTTCGGCACCCAAATACGACCTTGAAATAGTTTAAGCCCGCGGCTATCTTCCGTCAACCGTTCCTTTTGCTTCACCATGACCTCAGACTTGAGGTTTTGTTCTTTGAGCGCTTCCACTTGCCACGTCTTGATGCTTTCCACCAAACTTGATACCACGTCGATTCTTGTAAGGGAAAATTTAACGCCACCCTCATGGCTCCTCCGGCTCAAAGCATCCGCCACCATATTGGCCTTACCGGGATGGTAGAGTAGATCACAATCATAATCCTTTAGAAGTTCAAGCCATCTTCTTTGCCGCATGTTGAGTTCTTTTTGATCGAAGATGTACTTGAGACTCTTGTGATCCGTGAAGAGAGTACACTTGGTCCCGTACAAGTAATGCCGCCACAACTTCAAAGCAAAAACTACAGCCGCCAACTCTAAGTCATACGTCGGGTAGTTCTTCTCATGATCCTTTAATTGTCGCGACGCGTAGGCTATCACCTTCCCCCTTTGCATTAGTACGCACCCAAGTCCCATCTTGGAAGCGTCACTATACACCACAAAGTCTTCCGATCCTTCGGGTAAGGACAAGATCGGGGCTTCGCACAACTTCCTCTTGAGCGTTTGAAACGCTTGCTCTTGTGCATCGGTCCAAAGAAACTTGACGTTCTTTCTTGTAAGGGAAGTGAGCGGTGTAGCCGTCTTTGAGAAATCCTGAATGAAACGTCGGTAGTAACCCGCTAAACCCAAGAAGCTTCGGATCTCCGTCGGACTTGTTGGGGGTTCCCAACTCATCATTGCTTCGATCTTTGCCAGATCCACTTTTACCCCTTCCTTTGATACCACATGCCCCAAGAATTGCACTTCTTGAAGCCAAAATTCGCACTTCGAGAACTTCGCGAACAGTTTCTCCCTTCTTAGAACCTCAAATACTTCCCGTAAGTGTCTTCAATGTTCGGACTCATCCCTTGAATTTATTAAAATATCGTCGATGAAGACGATCACGGATTTATCCAAAAATGGGTGACACACACGGTTCATCAAATCCATGAATACGGCCGGAGCGTTGGTTAAGCCAAACGGCATCACCAAGAACTCATAATGACCATATCTCGTTCGGAAAGCCGTCTTCAGAATATCTTCGTTCTTCACTCTCACTTGATGATAACCGGACCGAAGGTCAATCTTCGAGAAACATCCCGCCCCTTGGAGTTGATCAAAGAGATCGTCGATGCGAGGTAGAGGGTACTTGTTCTTCACCGTGACTTTGTTTAACTCCCGATAATCTATGCACATCCGCATGGATCCATCTTTCTTCTTCACGAACAGAACCGGTGCTCCCCAAGGTGACGAACTTGGTCGAATGAAGCCCTTCTCCAACAACTCTTGAAGTTGCGTCATCATCTCCTTCATTTTTGTCGGTGCCAGACGATATGGAGCACGAGCTATCGAAGCCACTCCCGGTGTGAGGTCAATCTGAAACTCCACTTGCCGTTCTGGCGGTAAACCGGGTAAGTCTTCCGGAAAGACGTCCGGATAATCTTGCACTACCTCCACATCTCCCACCGACTTCTTTTCTTTCTTTGAGTCCACAACGTAGGCCAAGTACGAAGGGTAGCCTTTCGCTAAAAACTTGCGAGCCTTAAGAGATGAGACAATAGGATTATTCCTCTTTCCTTTCTCTCCATAAATGGTTGCCACCCCATTTTCTGGCAATGGTACTTGGATCATCTTTTTGGAGCAAAAGATGTCCACCTTATGCCTCACTAACCAATCCATGCCTATGACTACATCAAAACCTCCTATAGCCATAGGTAGTAAATCTACTCCGAAAGAAATTCCGTTGATCTCTAGGGTGCAATCACAAAAACGGTCACGAATGATCACTTGATCTCCATTAGCTACTTCTACTACTAACGCATCGGGAAGAACACTAATAGGAATGGTGAATCGTTTACAGAAAGCATCCGACACAAAAGAACATGTAGCACCCGAATCAAACAAGACACGAGCAGGCATGGAATTACTAGAAACGTACCCGAAACAACATCCGCGGTCTCCTTTTCCTCCTCGGTAGTCATCCGGAAAGCTCGACTCGGTGCCTGTGATGGTTTCTCGACCCTAGCCGTCGAACCCACAGAATTTCCACCACCTCCTCTAACCAGCCTTGGACACTCTCGCTTCATATGCCCCGGCTCTCCGCATTCATAACAAACCACCCTACGGAGGGAACACTCTAGAGTCGTGTGGTTTTTCTTACCACACTTGCTACACCCAGCTGGACCGGAGGGAGTCCTTATAGCGCACGGCCCCGAGTGCTTTGACCTGCACTTGTGGCACCACCGATCTTCACGGCGTTGATCACCCGATCTCCCGCTTACAAAGGGTCTAGATTGACGAACGGGCCCAAATGGCCCCTCCCACTTCCGTTTCTCACCAACGTACCTCTTCTCATCCCTTTCCGAATTGATGTCGTCCTCAATAAGTAAGGACTCCTCGATAACCTCTTGTAGAGTCGAACACTTAGCATTCCTTACATCCGTTCACATTCCGGCCGGTAAACCCTGTTGATATGCTTTCATCTTCGACTTTTCGTCGGGGACTAGATGTCCCACCAAGTTTAGCTTCTCCAAGAAGAGATTGGAGTAGCCAACAATCGACATATTCCCCTTCTTTAGATCTCGGAACTCCCGCTCCAACCTGTCCAACGACCGCTCGCTGCAGTATTTGTCCATGATCTTCTCTTTGAACACCGTCCAAGTTAGCTTAGCCAGAACTTCCGGGGTGAGGGAGAATCGGGTGAGGTTCCGCCAAATCAGAGCCTCTCCCCGAAGTAGCTGAGAAGCAAACTTGACCCGTTGAGAAGGATCGCATTCACTGGACTCGAAGGCCATCTCTAATTCCTTGAGCCAGTACATACAAGCAACCGGGTTGTCTGAACCCGCAAACTCCTTAGGGTGACACCCCAGAAACGTCTTGTAGGTACACCCTTTAGTCTTCGATCTGATTCCCTCAGAGGATGGTTCTTCAATCGTTACCACATTCGGTCCACCCGACCCCACAATAACGTTTTCAGCCATAGTCTCGGGTTGACGGTTACTTACGTCTCGATCCTCTAGGAGTTTCATGAAAAACTCCTGTTGTTGGGTCATGGCCGAAGTCATGGCCAACTGTTGTTGAGCCAAAGCCGCATTCATGGCCAACATCATGCTATCCCGAAGCCGGGTCTCCATGGTAACTTCCTCCATGATGGCGTCACCTGTGTTGAGGTTCCGGCGTGGAATGTGCTCAGGCCCTCCTGCCAAGATTCTGGGTATAGGTATGTCATCGGAGGTTGCCCCCATCGGGGGTCGTACTGTTGCAGATTCCACTTCTGGTTGCCCTTCTGGCATGTCCGGTAATCTACTTCGAGTGTTTACCATTAAAATCTGCCATGCACGTACGAGAAATAGATTGAGAACAGACTAAACGAGTTGAACTCATTGTACGTACTACTACTTTCATCAATTATCATAATAATAGTAAACCAAGTATGCTCACGTAACAATGCATTCATAATAGCAGTAGCTAAGTGAAATTATGAACGAACCATACACAAGTATTCTGGTCACCATCATCACAACTTTCAATTACAGTAATTCCGTAATCCTAACGCTCTCCCCACCTAGGATTCCTACCCCAAGTGGACAGTGAAGTCATAAAGTCTAAAGCTTAAGTCTAGATATGCTAAACAATACCTAGTTCACTTAAACTAAAGCTCTGATACCAACTTGTAACACCCTAAAAATAGGGATAACAAAAATCCGAAAAACGGACATGAGGTATGCTAAAATTGCCACAGCAAGAGCCTCCCAAAAATGGGGAATATATATTTAAATAACCTGTTTAATCACAAATGTAATTTAACGGACAAAGAACAACAACCAACTAATCTAATTTCTACATCTAGAAAAGAGATTACAAAAAGGGTTGTCACCTATAGACCCAAACGGTCTATATCCAAAAGTATAACGCGTCCATGTGCCATTCCCCAAGCTCTCACCCCAATGCAACTAAACCGGCTTAAGACCGCCGCCGCTAGAACCTGAGATACACATCGACACCAAACAAGTGTTAGGCCAAAAAGACTAGTGAGTTGAACAATAATAAGCATGCATGAACAGGCATATTTCTTATCAGTAGTTAACCATAGTTCAACAAATGTGGAGTCAATAGGGGAGACCCATAGCACCAATCAAGTCCCACCCAATAGTCGATATACCTTGATGCCCTTAACAAGGAACACCCCAAATGCCCGGCCCACCCGAAGACTATCGCTAAGAAAATTCCCCGAATGGCGGAGGTCTAGGCACATACCATCACAATGGGGCCCAAGACTATATCCTCCTAGTGTACTGACTTGGTTCGTCCACATAACACTTATAAGGGGTCCTTTAGGTATATTTCAACCCACATAATTCAATACCAACTACGGGTATAATATTACCACCTTATCCTCATGATGTCTAACAAAAGACCCAATGTAAATTATGCTCATCATACATATAAACATATCACCAAAATGGTGTTCCAACCAAAATCATCATCATGACCATATATACATACATTTAACCTACCAAGGTACCCACATTATGTATCTAAGAGACAAATCCCAAATAATGATACATATAACAATAATCTTGGCAAATCACCCATATATATATATATATATGCATCTTCTAACTATTATCATGAAGAACCCCCAAACATTTGAACACATAGAGATAAAGTAACAAATAGAAGATTATGATGTGTATCTAGTTTTAACAAAGGGTTAGTAAACTCACAATCTAGGTTTTGTACCAAAACCTAGAAAAGATGAAAACCCTATATTTGAGAAGATGAGACTTGAAGTGGAGAGGAGTAGCTTGATGAGAATCTTCACTAGATAAGCTTGGATGAAGCTTAATGCTCACTAAATGACCCTAACAACCCCAAACCCTAAGAAATAAATGAAGTAGGTGATGAAACCCTAAAAATCGCCTCCAAGAAGGTTCTCCCGTTTTGTTGCAAAGTGCTAGTGAGAAATGAGGTATTAATTCTTATAAAACAGCAGACTGGACCACGCAGGTGATAGTTCCCGGCGATAGTGCCAATGGCACTATCGCGAGTCACAATCGCGGCCCACTCCGACCTCTCGGTACATGTTCGGCGATAGTGCCCTCCGCGATAGTGCCAAGGTACAATCACGGGGCACAATCGCGAGCCAACCCGTACCCTCGGTACATGTTCGGCGATAGTGCCCTCCGCGATAGTGCCAAGGCACAATCGCGAGCCACTCAAAACAGTCCAAAACTCAACCGAAAACGATAACAAGAACAAGGTTTGAACGATTAACGAAGGTAAATTAATTATACGATATTTAGACATAATAATGATCATGAAATGTACACCAACACACATATTCTCACATAAGCGAAATAATTGCATTTAAGAAGACAAAATACTTACCTTGTGAATTTCCGGGTGTTACACACCTTGATACGTTACACTCATACCAGAGAGAACATCGAACCTTACTGGAGAAATTTCTAACCACATGATCTCAATTTACTCCCAACCTTAGATGACACGTACTACCTCAAGGGTAGCTTGTGATCTCAACTTCTCATTTTCTAATTCGCCTCAGCTCAACACGATCCTGAATCCGTAATCCAATGATCGACACCAAACCCGAAGAATTCCTAAAATTCCTTAATAATTCCCTTGATATTGGTAGAGCTTTCCTTCCAAGAACGTGCCAAAACGCTCTGTAGGGAGTTGGTTTATTCAAACTAGACTATCGCGCAACTCTAAACTATACTCAAACCCCAGACATTCAGTCGATAAGATATTTACCATGTCAAGAAAATCTTACTCATAGATAGTTATTTACCAACATCTAATCTCCTTAAAGTTACCACTTAACTTGCGAACATAAAGGATTCAACATAAGTGCACATAAGTACCCCAATGGTTATTGCCCTCAGAAAATCAAGTGTCGACACCTATTCTCAAAATGATTGTACTGCAAAGTGAGTATACCAACACATATCTCATTCCAGGTTGCATTGTGTCGATCTTCAATATCGAACTAAAGTTGACACCTAATATAGGCACTGAAATCCCAAAACTTACATTGCTATGAGCGAATCACAACATCTCCGTCACTCCGGAAGACCCACCAAGATGGTACACCACCAACACATACATGATGTCTACCAACAATCCATCAATTCAACTCCAACCTTTAGCAAGCAACAATATGTAACACCCGTAATTTTGGAAATTCCCTTGATGGTAATACGGGAGTCGTATGACTCTTGAAATGTAAAGATATTGAGAAATCAAGTAAGTTTTATAATGGAACCATCGAGAATTGAATCGGGCGCGAAAAACGCGAGAAACGGGGGATTTCGGAGGTCCCGCGGGTTGGTGGGCGACCCTAGGCCGCGACCTAGGGGGCGTAACTCGCTGGAGTGGTGTTGAGGAAGCGCGCGGTTTACCCCGCGACTTCCAAGCCATGAGTTAAACCACGGGGACCGACCTGAGGGTTTTAAACTCGATTTTTGGGGATCTAACTTCATTCTCTCATAACTTTCTCCTCCTAAATCCGATTTTGGTGATTCTTGAAGCTATAGTCTCGTCTTTTGGAGCTTTTCAAGTAAAGATATTAAGGGGTTGAAGATATTAGGTGGATCCAATGGTTTTTGATCGAGGTAACCTACTCATTTCTTCATCTAAAAAGTTAGGGTTTGGTGTTCTTCATCTTCTTTTGTATTCTTAAGGTTTGGTAAATCTTTGTGAATGTTGTGGTAAGGAAACCTTGTGGAAACCTTGGAGCTAGTGGAAGGATTCAAGATCTCATCTAAGAAGATTCAAGGTTTAGGGGTAAAATCTAGATTTAGCCTAAATCTAGCAAAGTGAGTTCAAGTTGATTTGTGAAAACGTTGTACATGCCAAAATGTCTATTTTGAAGTGTTTATGTGTTTTGCATGAAATTATCATTTGTTGGGTTATTTGGTGGGTATTAATTATTTGAAGTGTTTAACTTTATAAACCTTATAAAACAACCACATTTGGGAATCCTTGGGTGTTTTGATAAATAAGTCATAAAGGAAAGTATTTTGGTGATTTATTGCATAAATGAAGATTATTTGGTAAAGATGCATTTTTGTGTTTATTGAAAATATGCATAGATTGTGTTATGGGATTTTTGAAAATACCAACGTGTGTGTCATTAGATTTTGGTCATTCCCGACCTTGTGAACATTTCATAAATTGTAAATCTTTTTGGTTTTGGGAAGAGGTATATTTCAAAGTATTTCAAAGAGAAAATCTTAGGTATCAACATTTTAATGATTTATTTTTCGATTGTAAATCCTTTGGTGTAAATGCACTTTTAGTGTGTGTTTTGGAGCATGTGTTCGCATAAACGTCGGTCAATCGCGTTTTATCTTATTTTATTTCTTCGACAGCTAGTCTTTTGGGTTAACTGAGCTTGTAGCTCAGTATTTGATTTTGTTGGGTTGGGGACGTTTGTCCAGTTTTGATAGCTCGATGTAGAGCTTTGCTTACGATATTGGACGAGGAACTCAACGTAAGGACCTTTTATGGTTGAAGTTGATATTCCGTGGGTGTACGTTTAAAGCTACCGAGCCTGACATTCATTGCGTTTGGAATCATTACGTCCAATGGTGGAATACTAGTTCTCCCCATTAAGGCACAACTAGGCATCGGATGTGGAATAAGTCCTACTAGGCTTCGGATGAGGTATAAGCCCTATCAGGCATCGGATGTGGTATAAGTCCTGCGTGCTAGTACATCAGGCATCGGATGAGGTATAATCCCTACGTGTACTTTATTATGCATTTGGCGTTACTAACATAGAGTGTGGCTTACCTTGTGTCCGCCACATTTTATGGAATCGGGTCTCCCCCGTCACCGAAAGGTGTTGTTTTGTGTATTGAGTTTTAGTATCCATGTTTTCGGTGACGTTTTACATTTACGAATTTTATATACAATTTATGGGTTGAGTATTATGACCCACCCGTGTTTTGGGTGTTTCGGGATATAAAGTTTCATCCGCGTTTCATAAACTGGGAGTTCGGTCTCTATTCTCGTTTTGAGTGAGTTATGGGTTGCGTCACTTTACAAATGAATGTTTTACTTTGGGGAGTTCATCTATAAAATGTGTGTTGTTGGAAAACGAGTCGTTTTCATATTTGAAGCATATTATTTTGAAATGTTATGATTTAAATTGCATTCTTTCTTTTCAACGATGTATTTATTAATGTTGAAAACTCTTGAACTCACTAGGCGTTAGCCTAACCTTTTTTATTTGTCGTCATGTGCAACAGGTTTCGTTGGGGAATAGTTCTAGTGACACTATGAAGAGAGAAGTTCTAGTTGTGTGCTCGTGAAGTGAGTAGCTTGGTGAAGTCTTCTGCGTCATTTTTGTGAAGAGCAACTTGTATTGGGGTTATGTAGCACCCGATTTCTATTTAGTCCTAGTATCTTATTGAAGTTTATATCTGTCGAGGTTAACTATAGAATTTTATATTGAGGTGTATTGAGTTTTGAATAGTAAGAGGAAACTTTGTCCCTCATTTGATGTTATATTGAAATTTTAAATTAGTTTGCTTTTACCAAATTTGAGGGTGTTACACAACATAATGCTTTATCCCGAAGATTTACTGAAACAGAAGATCACCCCATGAATAACTGGGAGAATACATAAACCTAATACTTCAATTATTCACACGTAAACCGACTCATAAGACTGAAATTCAAAGTCGGATCATCTGATGCTTCAATTCCCAGGGACTTCTTTAGTCCCTAATCACAAATCCTTTCGCAAGAGTGTTTAAATCTATAGCCTCGATTGAGTTCAAGGTTTTCAAACTAATATGCCAATTTGAAATTTTATAAAAATAATTCAACACGTGATCTTTATAACAATTAGTCGTACATGTAAAAACTTACCACCGCTTCACATCCTATATATAAGCAAGAATGCCATAAGGCAACACCAAACCCACGAACTTTCACCTAAACACATACAGTTGATTCCACAGGTTCCTCTGGTAACTAGTAATTAGTTAACACCTTTTGTTTTTGGGTAGAAGGCCAATAGGGGAAGGATAGAAGCACTACACTATCCAAGGTTCAATATTGAAAAAATTTCAGAGGTTTTCTCTGACTTTGTCCGTGTCAACAAACAATTCGAACATCTTGATGCACTATCTCCCTTCAACTTTTTGAGCGAAATGCGGCAAAAGCCTATGCTGGTGTTTATCGGTGGTGGTATACAATCGATTCCTGTCTCGAAAAAGTGTTTTCTCCTTTTTGTCTTTGATTTCTTGTCATTCCAATTATTGTGAAGAGACATCTACAATCGTTAGTCTTGGGCAAATTGTCAATTGACACGGTAAGTACCTATACACAGAAGTTCGCAGTAAGATTTACTTTTATGAATTGTGCGGAACCGACCAGAGACCAATTTATCGATCACTATTCTTCTTTCAAATACTACGACTGAAAAAATACAAAGAATGATAAAAAAACTTATCTTCATTTCTACAATTCTATAGATTCAAGGTTTGTACTTAGTTCTTTTTTCTTTCATTTAATGCATATTGGTGTTCCATTCAAAAACGATTTTATCATTTATGTATTCGAAATTCAATATAGGTGGATTGCGCTTGATTGTATTTACTCGACAGAATCAAGTCAAACAAAACAACCAAATATAGGGTGTATAAATCGATGCTATGCTTACACACAAGACTACCCCTCTTCCCGAAACAAAATGAGAAGTAGCTAACCAACTTCTAGAAGAGACATAAGTGACTGAATTGATCTCGGTAGCTACGCCACCCACGGCCTTAGAGTGCAAAGGCAGAAGGGAGCTTGACTGCAAGACCCACCCGTCGAGCAGGGACGAAAGTCGGCCTAGGGGCGGAGGGCCTAACTCTTGTGTCCACCCATTCTTTTTTATGTCTTCGATAGTTTTGCAAAGTGATTACCAATGTCACACATATAAAATCATTTCAAAAGTCATTTGATCATTACTCACGCTAATAATGGCAATAACAAAAGATGCGCAACAAAATTTTCAAATGGACCACTATGGTCGTAACATGCATCAATTTATGCCGTGTACGTAAAAATAATATTTTTGCACTAAAACAATGTGCAACAAATGTTTGTACAAACTCCAAAAGAGGAACTTCACAAATTCAAGCTCCAAAATTCTCTCCTTTAACTATAAATGACATGGAATAAAAGTTCCAAAAAGACCCGCATATATCAGTTTATTTACCAACTTAGTAAAATGATAGGTGCATACGATTTGGTGAAACGTAAAATAATTTAGATAGATTTCAAACTTTAGGCCGAATGAATAAAATGTTCTTTGTCCCAAAATAGTGGCTACAACCATGCATACAAATAAACCAATATAACGTATTTGCGTGAACTGATCAAAATGGTGTCAACCACTGAAGAATGTACAAAGCAAAAGTTCAACACGAACCATTATAGGTCCTTCATATGCTTACTCACACCAACACATAAATCAATTCAAATACTAAGTAGTCTACAACGAAATATACTTGTATAAAACTCAAAAGTGCAATTATGCGATATTAAGACTCTCAAGGCGTCTCTTACGGTTGCAAAAAAGGCATGGACAAAACTCGCATGAGGCAAGACACTCACTAAAACTCATTAATTTACATACACCATAATTATAGCCGACGCATTTCAAAGTTCACTCGTGCGTTGCAAAACATCGTAAAATAACATTCCATAAAACTCGACAAAACTCGCAAGGAATAAAATTCCCAAGAAAACTCAAATACCAAAACTTAGAAATAACTCTTTGACCTAAAAAAACCCTTAACATATGTGGAGGAGATCAAATGTTAAAGTCATAAGTCGCATTTACTTGTCCAAGACCCTAAACAACATCAAAATACTAACATCACAATATCTGAAAAATCGTGTTGGACAACAACAAGAATAAAAAAAAGTCTCAACAGAGTTTGCAACCACATGCAATAAAATTATTTTATGCATGTTTAAAATCTTGTGTATGCTAAACATTTTTCCAAGATTTAGTAATATAATCCACATGATGATTTGGAAACATGAGAAATAATTGATGCAATTTATTTTAGAAACAAATTTCGTGCAAGAGTTTGGTCGGCACTTAACGTCTCAAAACCTCGCTTCTCAATTTCCCAGTCACACTATCGTCATCTGAAAGCTCAAACTTCTTAAGGCAATGATCTGAAACTGCATCGATTAACCTCACAATTTCTCCTCGAATTAAGGTCGATTCATTAAGCCTAGGGTTCTAATTCAACCCACAATTCTGACCCGAGACGGTCCACTTAATGCACTGATCATACTTATATAGTCACTCAAAATGATAATGCTATAAACATCAACTTTTCAAATGACTATTCACCAAGGAATTTATCCTCTACCTCATCGATCATCACGTGAAGGCAATTCAACCATATACATGCAACATGTATGTTGTAACACCCCGATTTTCGAAAGGTATCATTTCGAGTTAATACCGAAACCGATATATTAGGGAAAAATAAGATAAAATATTTTGGACTTGAATCCTGGATTTTATAGTCTAGATGGATGAAGGATTCAATTACGAGTCCAACGGTTTTTTCCAGAGCAAAATCGGAGCTATAACGAAGAAGTTATGGCCAAAACAGTATCGAGAAGAAAAACAGTATTGAGAAGAAACCCCCTGGACGAGCTTAAAACCGATTTTCAGCCACCAAACTTCATTCCTTCATATATCCTTCATCCCAACCCCGATTTGGGTGATTCAAATTTCTACGATTTCGTTTTTGAGAGCTCTTCAAAGATCTAGCAAGAGATTGGAAGTTTATTGGAGTATACAAGAGTATTTTGTGGTGGGGTGCTTCATTGTACTTCCAATGAAACCGGTGCGTCAGCAATTTAAGTGGTAACCTTGAGAATATTAGATGATGGAAATTAGGAATCGATCATTGGTAATTCTGTAATCAACAAGGTTTCACTGATTCGTCGACCGATGCTTGACCGCACTCTGGGAATTGAGTAACTGTGTAGTTGGGGTAATTCGTTGTCCACCAATGTCGTGTAGCGTCAATTGAGGATAGGATCGAAGGTTATGATTGGATCGAAACTAACTAGTGTTAGGAAATATCGTCAAGGAAGGGGACGATGAATCTTTTATAGTATGGATTATCGAGGATTTGGGTTTAGAATGTCAAGGTAAACCTTAAGTAGAAATCGACTATTGGGGAGACCTTAATGGGACGGAATTAAATGCCTAAGGGATGAGTTCGCTTGGGAGCATTCTTGGTGGAACAATTCTTGAGGGGATATGTGCAACCCAAGGTGGGGAGACAACCGAGATCTTAATGATAAGAAAGTGGTTGATAAGGACTCGATGTTCGTCTCATCAGCGGTAAGACACATCGAACCTTAGGATCGAGTTGTGACGGTTCGTTACGGGAACTATAGTGACAACCTTAAATGGGATGTGATCGGTTCGTGCATGAGGCAAGGTATCGTGGAGGCATTCCTTTTGGGTAAAGAGCCGATTGATCTTTCAAAGGGCGACGTTGGGTGTTTGATCGGTGCTAGATTTCGAGGACGAAATCTCTTTCAAGGTTGGGAGGATTGTAACACCCCGATTTTCTAAAGGTATCATTTCGAGTTAATACCGAAACCGATATATTAGGGAAAAATAAGATAAAATATTTTGGACTTGAATCCTGGATTTTATAGTCTAGATGGATGAAGGATTCAATTACGAGTCCAACGGTTCTTTCCGGAGCAAAATCGGAGCTATAAAGAAGAAGTTATGGCCAAAACAGTATCGAGAAGAAAACCAGGGGAAGCGGGCGACTTATGCCGCGACTTAAGGTCGCGGCATAAGTCGCGAAACCCCCTGGACGAGCTTAAAACCGATTTTCAACCACCAAACTTCATTCCTTCATATCTCCTTCATCCCAACTCCGATTTGGGTGCTTCAAATTGCTACGGTTTCGTTTTTGAGAGATCTTCAAGGATCTAGCAAGAGATTGGAAGTTTATTGGATTATACAAGAGTATTTTGAGGTGGTAAGCTCCTCATCCCTCCCTCTTCATCTTCTTCACCAAAGTTTTCTAGGGTTTCATCCACCCTTTATGCTTCTTTTCATAGATTGGAGGTTTGTAACCATTTTGGTGAACTATAAGTGTTTTGGTTGGTGGATTCAAGCTTGGGTTAAGGTAATCTTCTATTCTCTTCAGTTATGGAAGTTAGGGTTTCGGTATTAGTTGAGGTATTCATGTATATGGTTTGGGAAACGATTCTTTGTGGTTGATTATGTTTATTTATGATTGAATATGTATGGATTTAGGTTTTTTGGAAGTTTTGACTTGAGAATCCAAGTGTTCTTCAAAGGAGCTCTAGTTGGGGGAAAAATCTAGATTTAGCCTAAATCTAGCAAGGTGAGTTCAAGTTGATTTGTGAAAACGATGTGCATGCCAAAATGCTTATTTTAAAAGTGTTTATGTTTTACACTAAATTGTTAACTGCTGATAAGTTTTGGTTATTTGGGTATATTTAACTTTATAAACTTATGTAACGTGCATCTTTGAGGTTTTTGGGCGTTTTGATAAATAAATCATGTTAACATGTTTCTTTGATGATGTAAGAGATAAATGGAGGTCATTTTATATATTTGTACATTTGGTGCATACGATTTTATAAACCGTTGGAAAATGCATATCATGGTACTATGAGTCATTTTGGGTATCGCGAAGAGAATGAGTTCATTTGGAAAACGTTTGTTTCAACCAACGAGGAGCTTTGGGTTATTTACTCTTGAGTCATAGTATTTTCATAAATGTTGGTCAAGCGTGTTTTGATGTTTATATTGGCGCCCATTGGAGATTTACGTAATTGTTGGGTCTTTATGTCGGATTTCGGCTTTGTCAAGACTTTGGGACTTTTGCCCGGTTTAATAACCTAAGTGGAGCTTTGGGGTGTGAGTTGCATTTATTTCATTTTATTTTTGAGAATACATGTTTTGGGTGTGTGAGTCATTCATTTGGAGTCATGTATTTTAGACATTGTCGCATTGGATCCATAGGCACGTGAGTCAGTTGTATGTATCGGTGAGGACTCTTGGGATTCTCACCATGGGAAATAATGTCGTGTTGGCATTAGTGTTGTCCCGGTCGTTTTGCGTAGAGGAATCTTTATGGGTTGTACTCCGGGACCTTGGGTTTGGAGTTTGATGTTCTAATTCTTGTGCACGAGGGTTAGACATCGAGTGTTATCAAGTAAGGAGTTGAGGCTCCTATCTTGACTGATAGGGAGTAGGCACTAAGGGTCAGTGGGGACCCCGAGGATGAAACTCCGTAGAGACCGAACAGGCAATAAGATCGCGTATCCTTGAGGTGTAGCTCGACAGAGCATGCAATAAGGGATACGGTGTGGTGGATACTTGAAATATAGTCATGACTGGAGGTGTAGCTCGGCAGAGCAGGCAATACGATCACGATCTGAGGTGTAGTTCGACAACATAGTTATGTGGTTTAACTTTGTATTCCGCCACGTACAATGGAATCGAGTATCCCCCGTCACCGGAATGTGCTATTTTGATATTTTATTGTGTCATTTTATTATCCATGTTTTCGGTGACGTTTTACTTATGGGGAATTGTTTACTCAAGATTTATGGGTTGCGTTTTATGACATCCACATTTGAAGGATTTCGAGAAGTAAAGTTTTATTTCATATTTTTATAAATTAAGAGCTTTACTTATTATTCACGTTTTGGTTGAGTTTGGGATTAAAGTGGTCTTTACGAGAGAAGGTTCATGTTGGGTTCTTTGTTCTAAAGATGTACTTTTCAAAAATGGTGTCGTTTGTTATTTAAAGTAAATCTGTCAGAGAGTTTGTGATTTAAACTACTTTATTTCCCTTTTTCAAATATATTTATTTCATGTTGTACACTCTTGAACTCACTAGGCGTTAGCCTAACCTTTTTATTTGTCGGCATGTGCATCAGGTTCCGGATGGGGGAAGAGGTTTTAGATTTTTGGTGAAGCGTTGAGTGCTACGAGTTTGTGCAAGGGTGAGTAGCTTGATGAAGTCTTCCGCGTTAGTTGTTGATAAGAGCAACTTTTCTTTGGGGTTTTAGTAACACCCGACTCTGATCAGTCTTTCTGCGAGACTTGACCTTTTAGTTGTTAAAGTTAAATCCAATATTCTTTTGAGGTGTCTCAAGTGATGATTCACTAGTACAAAAAAGGTCTTTAGTGACGGTTAAAAACCGTCACCATAGGTATACGGTAACGGTTTACGTGGACATAAAAATCGTCACCTTACTTGCCGTCACTTTTGATACACTTTTGGTTACGTTTAAAAAACGTTACGAAATCACATTAAAAAACGTTACAATAACTTAAAACCGTCACTTTAGGTCTATAAAAAATTAATGTTTTTCCTCAAACAGTCACCGTAGCATGTCATATAGTGACGGTATATTTTCAAAACCGTCATAATAGCATGATATATAGTGACATTTCTTTGTCAAAACTGTCACCATAGCATGACATAGAGTGACATTTATAAGTCAAAATCGTCACCGTAGGATGACATACAATGACCTTTATTTGTTAAAATTGTCATGGTAGCATGACAAACAGTGACATTTAATTTTCAAAACTATCACCATAGCATGACTTACGGTGACGTTTATTATTCAAAACCATCACTGTAACATAACATACGGTAACGTTCATTTTTCAAAATCGTCACCGTAGAATAATATACAGCGACGTTTATTAGTTAAAGTCGTCACTTAAGCATCATATACAGTGACATTTATTTATCAAAACTGTCATTGTAGCATGACATAAAGTGACGTTTGTTTATCAAAAATGTCACTATAGCATGACATATGGTGACGTTTTTATTTTTAAAATCGTCAACTTTTCACGACATGGTGACGATTATTTTCCAAAACCGTCACTGTAGAAGTTCATATGGTGATGTTTATTTGTTAAAACTATCACCATATCAAGACATACGGTGACATTTATTTTTCAAAATCGTGATCGTAGAATGACATGCGGTGATTTTTATTTGTTAAAATCGTCACTGTAGCATAATATATGGTGACGTTTATTTTTCAGAATCGTCACTATAACATAACATACGACGACATTTATTTTTCAAAACCATCATTATAGTATGAATACAGGGACGTTAATTATTCAAAACTGTCACCGTAGCATGACATATGGTGATGTGTATTTTTCAAAATCGTCATAATATAATGACATATGATGATGTTTGTTTTTCAAAATCGTCAAGATAGCATGTCACACAGTAACGTTTAATTATCAAAATCGTCACTCTAGCATGTTATAAGGTGACGTTTATTTTTTAAAACAGTCACCATAACATGACATACAGTCATGTTTATTTTTCAAAACCGTCACCATAACTTAACATACGATCACGTTTATTTTTCAAAACATCACTATAGAATGACATGCAATAACGTCTATTTTTCAAACCGTCACCACAATAGACATATAGTGACGTTTATTTTCAAAACCCTCGTTGTAACAAAACATGTTGACGTTAAATTATCAGAACCGTTGCCATAAGCTATCTTTTAGTGACGGTTTAATCATTTTAGGGTATAATGAATATAAATTTAATTTAAAAACTCAAATTTTGAATCAAATGATTAACAAGACATATAAGAATACTGAAATAATATACATTATATAATTAATGTATGGAAACACCAGCAACAAAAAGTACTAAATATCTTAAATAGATTTATTCTTATGTAACCTATAATCCTCGTTTGCCTATATCTCTTCTTCATCTCGGATGTTTTTTTCGCTTCGTATGTCTTGACTTCACGCAATTATTTTTACAAGGTCGTGATACCTGCAAAAAGATAAATCCTGTTAGATTGAAAAAATACAATCGATGGAGAGTTTTTACAAGTGTGTAGAGTTTGTAATTACATATATAGATGAACACAAGTTGTATGTATGTACACTGTATCATGGAGAAAGAACTGTTACCATATTAACATTCCCTAGCAAAGATAGATCTCTTGGTAACCTTGGACTTGATATTTCCCCTGCATACACATCAAGAAAGCCAGATCGATGGTTAGCAAGGTTTACTAGTGTAATTGTACTCTATCTTGTTAACACAAAATTTATTTTTCTAATGAGACTGCTCGCCTTTATACGACATGGCTTAGCTATCTTACAAGTCACTTTTTCCTATCTCTTTCATCTTGGAGGGCTAAATATCAATCTTGTTCGGTATTAGACAAGTCGAACATGATAGCAAAATATCAAGGCTTCAAAACTTGTTACATTACATTTTACTACTCCATCATGTATATCGTGATTGTGTGAAGCTCCTAGTTTAATTAAAAACCAAGGAACCGAAAACTGAAGCTACTAAAATTGGTCTTTGCTACCCACTTCATATCATTTTCTAACTTTATGTTAATGGCATGTTTGTAGCCTTTTATAATGGACAAGGACAAGGGTGTGTAGAGAAGAAACAATGATGAAATCATACCGTAATATTCTTATCGATTGCAAATGTTATGACGTCAATATCTTGATCAGAGAGCGTCGACAGATTCTATTATATATGTATCTCAAACCTGAAACGGAATCTAAAAGCTGAACTTCGTGAAAACAAGAGAAATAAAGATGCCACATGCAGACTATGACGGAGTATATTTCAATAATAGTCGGCGTATGTTGCATAACTTCATTGATTTTCGCAAGAGCTGGGACAATGAGTGATACAACTATTTATGAATGAGAATATGTGTAACACCTCAAAAATCAGAGTAAATTAAAACCTGGAAACCTGACAACATGACGAAAGTAAAACCATTAACTTCCCATAAATGGGACCAGTCCTTAAGACTATACAATCCTATACAATAATTTCATCAAAAGAATGGGACTTAACAATGCCCAGCAACAATACTAAAACATCTGCAAAAACCTCGAGACTCAAAACTCGTCTCTCCAAAAACCCCGGCAACCCACCGCTAATGGAAACCTGTTACACATACCATTTGAGAAAAAGTGTCAGACTTAAAAGCCTGATGAGAACATACAGTTTATAAGCTCAAAAGATAAAACATCAGTTCCAAGATAACATTTCCAAAGAGGTTAAATTTACAATTTAGGTCCTTGCAACAATCGGGCTTTTTCGTTATAAACATGCCATAAAAGGACCGAAAACAAAACATTTTACCAAAGATTGTGGCGTAACACAAAGTTAGGCCAACAATCCGAGTTACGAGCTAAACCAATTGGAATCCGCGGATACGAATCACAAAGTCCGTGCTTCAACGTGAGATCAAGCCCCAAGCGCAAAACCAAGGTATACTCCTTCGCTAGGATCACTATGAACCATGGCTGGTATCCGGCCTCACATAACCATACCAAGTTGCCCTCTAGGAACAAGTGATCCATAGCTACAAATTTGGGGAATGTATCATCCCAGCAATACAGTCTACTCAAAACCTAGGGATCCACTAGTAATGGTAAGGACTCGTCACAACAACATATGTGACCAACCATAAATAAATATATGGTATAAATACATTTTATAAACAAAATGTTATTCCCAGTTCAACTTCTGGTAAGAATGAAAATCATTAAAAGGAGTTCTTTTAAATAATCTTTTCGCATAAATGCATAAGTAATACGTCATTTTACTTTAACAAGATAAGATCCAAAAAGGTAACTTTTGATATGTATAAAGTTTAAAAGGATAGTAGGAACTCACCTCTGTTTCCTTCTTCTTAGCGAGTGCTACCTATGACAACACCGAAAGAATCGGTAAGTCGAAATACAGATAATCCTCTCGCTACTTGACTAGAACTCAAAGACACAGAAGCTAACAACTTAACAGAACCTAAACCGGTCGAAGGACAACACCGGTAGAACGACAACACCGGTCGAACGACACACCGGTCGAAGGACACACCGGTCGAACGACCCACCGGTCGAAGGACACACCGGTCGAACGACCCACCGGTCGAACGCATTCGTCCGGTCCTTGCTCATCCGGTCGTCTTGTTCATCAAGAACAGATCGACTCAGACCCAGATCCAAAACGAGAAATACTCCTATCTTAAAATGGAACGGTTTAAAACCTTCACGACGAGATTCTACACAGCTAAAAGCATATAGATCAAAGCATTAAGCTAGATTCATACCTCGATTTGTCCGAACTGATCAACCCTTTTACACTGCTTTTCTCCTGCTCTTCTCTCTGGCTTCTTAGATAGGAGACCAGATCAAATGAGATATCAGAAATATCTCAGATTTGATTTCTATATATATAGCCCAAATTACAAATTTCCCCCTTGAACTTTGGGTAAAGGTCAACTTTTCACCCAACCCCAAAATTCAGGGTGTTACAATCCTCCCCAACTTGGGAATGATTTCGTCCCCGAAATCCAACTATACAAAGAGATGAGGATATCTACGCTTCATATCCTCTTCAGCTTCCCAAGTCACATTTGCTCCTCGGTGATGCTTCCACTGCACCTTGACCAAAGTGACTTCTTTGTGACGCAACTTCTTAGACTTTCTCTCTAAGATGGCGTCGGGTTCTTCCACACAACGATTACCTTCGTCAACCCTTAACTCTGAGAGGGGAATGACGCTATCTTCTACCGCCAAACACTTCCGGAGGTAGCAAACATGAAACGTGTTGTGTATTCTACTCAACTCCGGTGGCAGTTCCAACTGGTAGGCTTGCAACCCTACTCGCTTAAGTACTTTGAAAGGTCCGAGGAAACGGGGACTCAGCTACCCACGTTTTCCGAACCGTATAATACCCTTCCATGGCGATACCTTAAGCATAACGCGGTCGCCTACTTGGAATTCCATCGGTCGCCTCTTATTATCGGCATAGCTCTTCTGACGATCTTGAGCCGCTTTCATTCTTTCACGAATGCACTTGACCTTGTCGGCAGTCTCTTGCACGATTTCAGGCCCGGCGAACTGCTTCTCTCCCGCTTCCAGCCAACACACGGGAGTCCGACACTTTCGCCCATACAATGCTTCAAAAGGTGCCATCCCAATACTCGAGTGGTAGCTATTGTTGTAAGCAAACTCCACCAAAGGCAGGTGAGAGTCCCAACTACCCCGGAAATCGATGACACAAGACCTCAACATGTCTTCCAAGGTTTGGATCGTTCGTTCGCTCTGCTCGTCGGTCTGAGGATGGTAAGCCGTACTCAACTTAACTCGCGTACCAAGCTCTTTCTGAAACCCATCCCAGAAGTTCGAAGTGAACCGACTGTCGCGATCCGACACGATCGACAAAGGTACCCCATGCCTCGAGACCACCTCATCGATATAAAGCTTCGCCAACTTATCCATCGGTAAAGTCTCGCGCATAGGCAGAAAGTGAGCGCTCTTTGTCAACCTATCCACTATCACCCAGATGGTATCGTGACCCCGAAGAGTTTTAGGCAACTTCGTCACAAAGTCCATGGTGATATGCTCCCACTTCCACTCGGGAATATCTAAGGACTGAAGACTCCCATACGGTCGCTGATGTTCGGCCTTAACTTGCGAACACGTCACACATCGCTCAACGTAACGCGCCACATCAAGCTTCATCACCGGCCACCAATAGTGCAACTTCAAGTCCCTGTACATCTTTGTACTTCCCGGATGAATGGAATACTTGGACTTGTGCGCATCTTCTAGCAACAGCTCACGGTTTCCCCCAATCTTGGGCACCCACACACGACCGTTGAACAGTTTCACTCCACGGCTATCTTCCGTCAAGAGCAATCGCTGTTTTGTCATGACTTCCTCCTTGAGATTCTCTTCCAACAAAGCTTCCATCTGTGATGTCTTGATCTTCTCAACAAGACTAGACACCAACTCGATTCTTGAATGGGTAGCCCGAATACTCCCGCTATAGTCCTTTCGACTTAGCGCATCGACCACCACGTTCGCCTTACCGGAATGGTAAAGCAATTCACAATCGTAATCTTTAAGCAACTCGAGCCACCGCCTTTGCCTCATATTCAACTCTTTCTGATCAAAGACATACTTCAGGCTTTTGTGATCCGTGTAAAGAGTACATTTCGTGCCGTATAGGTAATGTCGCCAAAGCTTTAAAGCGAACACCACCGCCGCTAACTCCAAATCATGAGTTGGATAGTTCTGCTCGTGTATTTTGAGCTGCCTCGAGGCATAAGCGATTACCTTGCCTCGTTGCATCAACACACAACCCAATCCCATCTTTGAAGCGTCGCTGTAAACCACGAAATCTTCCGACCCATTAGGTAACGTCAAGATCGGAGCTTCACACAACTTCTTTTGAAGGATCCGGAACGCCTTCTCTTGGGTTTCGGTCCATTCAAACCTCACATTCTTCCGAGTCAGAACTTTCAAGGAAGAAGCGAACTTTGAAGAGTCTTGGATAAATCTCCTGTAGTATCCCGCCAGACCCAAGAAACTTCGGATCTCGGACGGACTCTTAGGAGGCTCCCAATTCATCATAGCTTCAATCTTGGAGGGGTCTACTTTCACTCCGTCCCGAGTGACTACGTGCCCCAGAAATTGTACTTCTTTAAGCCAGAAGTCGCACTTGGAAAACTTGGCGTACAACCTCTCTTTTCTCAACACTTCCAGAACTTCACGTAGATGTTGCTCGTGCTCTGACTCACTCCTGGAGTACACGAGTATGTCATCAATGAATACAATGAACGATTTGTCGAGGAATGGTCGGCACACTCTATTCATCATGTCCATAAACACTGCTGGTGCGTTCGTCAGGCCAAAAGGCATTACAAGGAACTCGTAATGGTCGTAACGCGTTCTGAAAGCTGTCTTCGGAACATCTTCTTCTCTTACCTTCACTTGGTGATAACCTGAACGTAAGTCGATTTTGGAAAAAACAACCCGCTCCTTGAAGTTGATCGAACAAGTCGTTTATTCTCGGAAGCGGATACCTGTTCTTCACTATAGCTTTGTTCAACTCACGGTAGTCAATGCACATTCTCATTGTGCCATCCTTCTTTTTGACAAATAAGACCGGAGCTCCCCAAGGTGAGGAACTCGGTCTTATAAATCCCTTCTCCAATAGCTCTTGGAGTTGTGCTACCATCTCTTGCATCTCCGACGGCGCTAAGCGATAAGGTGCTTTAGCGATCGGTGCAGCGCCAGGCATAAGATCAATCCGAAACTCTACCTGACGATCGGGCGGCAACCCGGGCAAGTCGTCCGGAAAGATATCTGGAAACTCACGCACGATCTTCACATCTTCCAGCCTTGACTTCTCTAGCTTGGCATCGATCACATAGGCTAGGAAAGACGAACATCCTTTTACTAGACACTTGCGTGCTCTTGCCATTGCGATTAATGCTACTTCACCCTTTCTCTTTTCACCATAGATGACAACGACCTCTCCAGAGGGGTTGGGAAGTAGAATCATCTTCTTGGAACACACGAACTCGGCCTGATTGTTTGACAACCAATCCATACCGATTACAACATCAAAACCCCCGATTGACATTGGTAGTAGATCGATCGGGAA
The DNA here is from genome assembly GCA_954870635.1 of Arctium minus. NCBI lineage: Eukaryota > Viridiplantae > Streptophyta > Magnoliopsida > Asterales > Asteraceae > Arctium > Arctium minus. Next base: position 15,790,909 of record OX941080.1, read on the forward strand.
TTCTCTCCCTTCGATACTAAGAGTACACTGCTTCAGAACTTCGTGGATCAGAACTTGTCTACCATATGCTATTTCTACTACTAACGCATCCTCAAGACTAGTAGTGGGCATAGCAATTTTCTGACGGAACAATTCAGATACGAAAGAGAAACTAGCACCCGTGTCGAATAAAATACGAGCAGGTACAGAGTTTATAAGAAAAGTACCCGATACTACATCAGCGGATGTCCTGGCCTCCTCGGCCGTCATCTGAAAAGCTCGACCCTGAACCTTAGGAGGGTTCTCCTTCTTTGCTGGCACGCTACCCGACACAAGATTCGGGCAATCTTTCCTCACGTGCCCCGGTGCCTTGCACTCATAACAGATGGGTCCTTTGACTGGGCAATCTCTGACAGTGTGACCAGGCTTCCCACACTTATAGCAAGTTTGAAAATTGCTGTAACAGTTACCGTGATGCTTGGTTCTACACTTCGGGCACCACTTTGCTTCCTGATAACTGTTGAAGTTGCGATTTCCGACAAAAGGTCGGGCCCGCTTGGGAAGTACTGAACTGCTCTCCCACTTTCTCTTTTCAGGCACCACCACTGCCTTCTCAGCTTTGCCCTTCGCGAACATTTCCTCCATGAACTGAGCTTCCTCCACCATCTCTCGGAGGTTAGAAGCTTTGAAATTATGGACCATAGATTGCATGTCCGCTGGCAAGCCGTTGAGATATGCTTTCATCTTGTCTTTCTCTGTTGGGGCAGCATGCCCCACCAGACCAAGCTTCTCCATAAACTGACGGGTGTACTCCCTCACCGTCAGGCTTCCCTTCACCAAGGACCGGAATTCTTTCTCAATTCGGTCCATCGTTCTCTCGTTGCAGAATTCTTCTAGCAGCTTCTTCTTGAACTCGACCCAAGACAACTGAGCCAACACTTCCGGAGATAGAGTGGATTGGATGATATTCCACCAGATGAGTGCAGTGTCCCTCAGCAGTTGGGTACCAAACCGCACCCTCTGATCATCACCACATTCGGAAGAGCCAAAAGCTTGCTCAACCGCTCGGATCCACTTCACACACACTGCCGGGTCATCAGAACCGAAGAATTCTGGCGGTCCGCAGCCCAGAAAGGACTTATAGGAACAACTCTTCCTATTCCCCGGAGCACCAACAATCCTGCGCTCATCTACCGTGACCCTTATACCATCACCTCCAGAACCTGCTACGACGTTCTCCACAACCGTCTCACTTCTCCGATTGTTTACGTCGCGGTCCTCCATTGCCTTCAGCAGAAACTCTTGCTGCTTCGCCATCTCTCCCCTCATTGCCAACATCACGCTGGCCAACAACTCGGACTGGGGATTAGCATCCCCGATGACTGGGTGGGACGAAGCCAGGTCTACTCGCGGAATGACCTCTGGCCCTCCACCTAGCTTTTGCTGAACGGGTGGTCGAACGATAACCTCAACTCCTTCCGGCTGACCCGCTGTAGAGGTTGTCGCTTCCAGACCATCAACACGAGTACGCGGTCTTCCGCGCGTACCTACCATTCTGAACTGCTACACAGAGCAGGGGAAGAGATAAGAGAGAGAAGAAAACACGAAAGGAAAACGTACTACCACATTACCAATTGTCATAATAACAGCAAATCAAGCACTCTTACGTACAATATCCTCATAATAACATTAGCTAAGTGAAATTATGAACATACAACACATAACGGTTCTTGTCACCACCATTACAACGCCTGATAAACGCACTTTCCGTCGACTCCAAGACTAACCCAACTTAGAAGCTCTACCCAAATCTCGCGGATCAATTCTTAGTATACTCAGTCTAAGTCTAGACATCTTACATTCATGCCTAATTCGCTTAAACTAGAGCTCTGATACCAACTTGTAACACCTCAAAAATCAGAGTAAATTAAAACCTGGAAACCTGACAACATGACGAAAGTAAAACCATTAACTTCCCATAAATGGGACCAGTCCTTAAGACTATACAATCCTATACAAGGATTTCATCAAAAGAATGGGACTTAACAATGCCCAACAACAATACTAAAACATCTGCAAAAACCTCGAGACTCAAAACTCGTCTCTCCAAAAACCCCGGCAACCCACCGCTAATGGAAACCTGTTACACATACCATTTGAGAAAAAGTGTCAGACTTAAAAGCCTGGTGAGAACATACAGTTTATAAGCTCAAAAGATAAAACATCAGTTCCAAGATAACATTTCCAAAGAGGTTAAATTTACAATTTAGGTCCTTGCAACAATCGGGCTTTTTCGTTATAAACATGCCATAAAAGGACCGAAAACAAAACATTTTACCAAGGATTGTGGCGTAACACAAAGTTAGGCCAACAATCCGAGTTACGAGCTAAACCAATTGGAATCCGCGGATACGAATCACAAAGTCCGTGCTTCAACGTGAGATCAAGCCCCAAGCGCAAAACCAAGGTATACTCCTTCGCTAGGATCACTATGAACCATGGCTGGTATCCGTCCTCACATAACCGTACCAAGTTTCCCTCTAGGAACAAGTGATCCATAGCTATAAATTTGGGGAATGTATCATCCCAGCAATACAGTCTACTCAAAACCTAGGGATCTACTAGTAATGGTAAGGACTCGTCACAACAACGTATGTGACCAACCATAAATAAATATATGGTATAAATACATTTTATAAACAAAATGTTATTCCCAGTTCAACTTCTGGTAAGAATGAAAATCATTAAAAGGAGTTCTTTTAAATAATCTTTTCGCATAAATGCATAAGTAATACGTCATTTTACTTTAACAAGATAAGATCCAAAAAGGTAACTTTTGATATGTATAAAGTTTAAAAGGATAGTAGGAACTCACCTCTGTTTCCTTCTTCTTAGCGAGTGCTGCCTATGACAACACCGAAAGAATCGGTAAGTCGAAATACAGATAATCCTCTCGCTACTTGACTAGAACTCAAAGACACAGAAGCTAACAACTTAACAGAACCTAAACCGGTCGAAGGACAACACCGGTAGAACGACAACACCGGTCGAACGACACACCGGTCGAAGGACACACCGGTCGAAGGACACACCGGTCGAACGACCCATCGGTCGAAGGACACACCGGTCGAACGAACCACCGGTCGAAGGACACACCGGTCGAACGACCCACCGGTCGAACGCATTCGTCCGGTCCTTGCTCATCCGGTCGTCTTGTTCATCAAGAACAGATCGACTCAGACCCATATCCAAAACGAGAAATACTCCGATCTCAAAATGGAACGGTTTAAAACCTTCACGACGAGATTCTACACAGCTAAAAGCATATAGATCAAAGCATTAAGCTAGATTCGTACCTCGATTTGTCCGAACCGATCAACCCTTTTACACTGCTTTTCTCCTGCTCTTCTCTCTGGCTTCTTAGATAGGAGATCAGATCAAATGAGATATCAGAAATATCTCAGATTTGATTTCTATATATATAGCCCAAATTACAAATTGCCCCCTTGAACTTTGGGTAAAGGTCAACTTTTCACCGAACCCCAAAATTCAGGGTGTTACAATCTGCAAATCAAAGTCCAAATGACTTATGCAACAAGAACAAACATGAGATAAATATGATAATGTCCACATAACCGTTGAAGGTGGCTCTTTTCTAGTTTGGGCATAAGATGTGGCACAACAAATTAGTGCTAAAAAGGTCTTCTTATAATTGTTGCAGTCAAAATTTGTTCTAATGATTGTGAAGAAATTTTGGCAACCGGATACAGCTTATAACTTTATCACAATTCACAAGTAATTTCTTAAAAGTTGTTGGTGGCACATCACTAACAATATCATATCAATATCATTAAAAAATTCAAAGTGTAGCTTTTTCCTTGAATGACCTGCCATAACAAAGTCGTTACTATTAACTATGAAATTCCCAATTTTGAAATGCCTCGTTTCTTCCATTCATTAAAAGTCCGTTGTGTTTTTTTAGTCAATTGCCCTTTATTCCCCCTTTCACCTATCCTATGCATGATGCAATTATCTAAAATTCAATTAAAGCTTCATCAATAACAAATGATGAATTACATTGTTTCATAATTAATTGTAAAATTGACCAGCATCTCTTTCTTGAAACAATGAATTTCCTCAACCACTCACGCAACCTAAAGGAGTTAACTCTCACAAGAAAGTTACCTTTTGATTATTGGGGATAATTATTCTAAATGGCATGATTTGTGCCTGCTTTTATGTAGTTGCTATGCCACAATAACTATTAGCTTGTTAAGATGCGGACCTTTCAACAAATTTGGTAATTTGGCATGTTATTGAAGTTAAGATAGTCTAGAAGTCTATCTATATATCATGTCTAGCAATTTCACAATCTTTTCAATGCTATAAATAACAGCTAACTAAATTCAAGCTATTGTCCTTTACCTAGCTAACCAATCAAACTACAAGCTCATCTTCATCAAGAAAGCACTGACCTGGTTGTTCATTGAGTGAAGAGTGGTGTAGGTCGCATCATAAAGCCTATCGCAATTGGGCTGAGGAGTGATTAATGCATTAAGATCTGAGTGTTTGTCTATTGACGTGTATTTCTCTAGTGAAGGTGGCAATGGCACATGCCTTCTTGCCATTGAAGCTTGATTATTTGTTCGAGGGTAAAGGGCCGGTGGTTGTCGAATAACAAGAACATTGTTAACTGGACCTGATTAAACAAGAACCAGGACATTAGAAATTTCTGTTTACTTGATTATGACATCGAATAACACTTTGGCCATTCTAATTAAAAAGTTGAATATGAACTTGACAAGATGAAAACATGCATTCACAGAATGTCGAAGTAAGGGGTCGTTTACCCAACGCTTACCTATACCAGTAATAGCAACACTTTCACTTCACTTAACGGGTAAGAGTTTAGTCCATTAAAACGGCATCATGTGCAACATTTTTATCCGGTAAGATTCTGTATTCAGCTTCGTGTTAGCGGCAAATCGATGTGCTTCTACCAAGCGTAGCAATTCGACAAAACTTGGTTGATCCCACATCTCTATCAAGCTCGCACCAGGCAGTGAAATATCTCCACTTTTTGGATCTTTTGTTTTACTAATTAAAAAAACATAAGTATAAAATATATATTTGCTGTCAAACAACAAAATGGTGATACAAATACAAAAGTACAACAAGAAGAAGTAGAAAAGGCATATAGATAGATCAACAATTTGTTAGTATCAACATATCTTTGTTTATGGCTTGAACCATAAGTGTTTACAGCACCAGAACAATGCGGTGACCATTTGAAATGTATTCTTTATTTACTGATTTCCAATGCAACGAGTCATCTACTGTGGTTCATGAAGTTCTAGCTAAATTTCACCCACTTTATTGTTTTAACAATTACTACCATACTTGTTTTTAACTAATATGCTTTGTTTTTTAACAAAATGTTTTATCACTTCAATTTTGGTGGTCTCTATGTTTACTTAGTTTTGAGAGTTCATCTTTGATTGTCTTTTGGTAGTTTCAGAATTAGGCGACAAAGCTAATCTGTCAACTTATCACACCAAATCATTTACTAAAAGGATATAAGAATAAACTTATATTAGATTGCTCAATAACATATCAGTTGTGATACCTAACAGCAAGCAAAGTAGGAAAAGTAAAACCAATTCCACTTGAGTTTATGTATAATCATTTCCAATAACTGTATGGTATATTACATTCCAACAAATTGCAACAAAATAATACATTTTCAATTCCAATCTATGTTCAAAACATTCCACAAACAATAAACACGCAGAAGAACATAAAGGTTTGGGGTCGTTTACCTAATAAACTCAAACACAATACAATATTAACACTTCAATCAATAAAACATATAGGGACTATAAATTAATCTCTACCAGAAAAACGATTTCGAATAAAAAAACCCAAAGAAACAACGATTAGGAGAAGCAAAACCAAAAGTACAATAAATAAACAACTAAAGAAAAAAGTTAAAGCTACAAGAAAACTTACTGGTCATATAAGAGATGAGATGGTTCGAGTACAAGATGAGATGGTTCGAGTGCCTGAATCGATAATGGAAAAAAAATGATTTGGACTGAAAAGTAAACGATTTATTGCCTTCGACTTCTAGTCGTATCTGATGGTCCAGTGCACGAGCAGAAGCAGAGGATGACAAAGGGACGATTAGGGTACTTGTTTCACGGTGACTCCCTGTTTGATCGTGAATGAGAATCAGTTTTGAGGATAAAAAATCTTAAAATTTTAAGAGAGGGAAAGTGAATGGGTTTTGAAAATAAGAGAGGGAAATGAATTTTTTAGTGTCAATATTTAATTATAATTTATTGTTCGATTTTTGTTGAATTCTTATTTAAGATAATAACATTTAAATAAGAGATCTTTTATTTTAAATAGTCAAATTTAATATTTAACTTTATATACTTTAGCTTAATATTTATTTTTTATTAAAAACTTATTTAATTTATATTAGATGCGTACTCGCGCAATGCAGCGAGATACATGACGATTTTAATGTTTACTTTTATTTATTGTTTTTTGTCGATTTACAATACGAAATTGTATAGTTTTGAGAAAGTGATAATGTTTCTTTTTTATAAATTTGTTTAATTCATGCTTAATAATATAATGTTTTTTATATAAAATAAACATTAAATATTTTGTTACTTTTTTTATTGTATTTTAGATTTTTTATATTTAAAATCTGATTTTTATTCTGTATTTAATTATGCATTGAGTGATTTTAGGGTAGTTGAAGTAAGGGGAGATTTTAGATAAATTAAATTTGTTATAGATAATGATTAAATAGAAAAATATTTTAAGTTTTCATTCTTTATTTAAGTTTTAAGTAATTAACATTAAACAGCAGTACATTAAGCTTTAACAGTTGTTTTTAATAGTTTTTTATCCGTACTTTATAATATAGTATAGATATGTATATGTAGGGATGCATGTATTTTATGCATGCATATGTGTAATATATATTATATATAGTGTGTGTAATTAAATATGTAGCTAATTTATGTACATATGCATTAAATTTAGGTTTGGGTTTCGATGAGAAGTTGAGTTAATGTTGAGAAGCGTGAGAAGTGATTATCGACCGTTGGATGAGAAATGAATGCACATTAGAATGACTTGCACCAGATCAATTATCTTCTAAGCCGCAATTCATGGGAGAGCTTGAGATTAAAAGAGATCAACGGTTCAAACCCGCTTCAATTCTCACTGTTAACTCAACTTCTCACATGATCCTTCGCCTCAAATTTGTAACTTGTAAGTATGTATATATAAGTGTTTTATATATGTTTGTATGTATGCATGGATAGATGGAGGATCGTGCGAGAAATGTCATATTACATTTGATTATAGAGTAAAGTCACTTATGATACAACATGTTTAAAAAGACGCGGATGACTTGGTCAAAGCGATCAATGTTGTGGGAAAGGTTGCCCACACGTTGCTTGTCAATGCAACGTGTTTGTTTCACATGTGATTGCATGTGATATGTTCTTATCGCATTTCTTCATATTGAATGTCTTCTTCTTTAAACCCGTCTCTTCATATATACTTGTAATTATGTATATATAAGTGCATATGTATGTAGTTTACATATGAATAAAGTTAGTATGTTGTTAATGTGTGATATTTCAATTTGTAATTTTGAATGACCAACTAACGATTTTAATTAAATATATAAGTAGTTGAACACCTTCAAAACAATAATCCCCATGTTACGTATCTTATCTGTAAATGGGCACTACTGGGCTACAATCATGTTGGTTATATGGGTCATGTTGGTTACATGGGATTCAATGGGTTTGTTTGTTTGGTTAATGAGCCATATATAGATGATGATGTGAAGATATGCATCGCATCAACTCCAGTGAACTCAACACTTCCGAGCACCTTCCCCCTCCCCCTTAGTTCGACAAATACCACCCCTACCTATCATCCTCTTCCTCTACCAGTTTACTTCCCATGGCATGTTAGATATCCAATGGTTTTCCGACAATCTGGACCCTTCCTCCTTCATCCTCGTAGCATCCATGAACCCCCTCCTCCTCCTTATCTCTCCCTCTCGTTCGTTGCAACATGAATCACCCCACCTAGCACCCCTACCCCACTCCCTCCAGTTTGACATCTATCCATATCCACCATTATAAGTTCGTAACCATCCACCCTCCCCATCTCTAATGGGAATGAACACGCAAACCTATTGACGCCATCATGATTGTGATGCATACCCATATCGAAACCCCTACCTTTCCTCAATGTGATGCAGTCCAGATCGAAACCCATCCTCCACCCATCTCGGTCACTTTTCTTTCTTTCCTTCGTGAAGATTGATGTTTTGACAGAGACGGTGAAGATTGTTGAGCGATCATCAGACTGGTTGGGTTCACGTCCCAAGGAGGGAGAGAGTGACACGAAAGGAGAGAAGAAAAAGAGAAGAAGAAAAAGAAAATTACATATGTTTTAATAAATGTTAAAATAGATAAAAGGGTAATTGACCATTTTGCCCTCATTTAAATAGATTTAACATAAATGATAACGGTCGTTAAGGATGTGGGGCTAATTTGATACGTAAAAACATACGACGAGTCTTGTTATATAATAAATGAAGTTTAGGGACCATTTTTGTAAAAACCACCAAACCATAGGGACCAAATTTGTAAATAACTCTAACTTATAATAAGAAATTTGTATTTAAATGTTCCAAATAAATAATATTCAAAAGGTGCAGCAAAGAAATAATATGACTAAGAGACTGTTTGTTTACCTCTTAATAGTTTTATTAAGAGGCAACATCTGAATCGCTAAGAGGTGAGTTATGTTTGGCAAAAAAAATGTCGGCCTCTTAATGGTTTCCAAAATCCTCTGAATGATTTTGTATATTGACCCTCCCTTAACCATTCAGAGCTTTGATTTTATTCCGAACAATTAGCAAACAAACGTATTTAATTTTGCACTATATAATAATAGTTTCTTAATGATTCTGCATCAAACTATTCAGCAATTACCAAACATCCCCTAAATATAAAATTGAATTGTAGATGTTTTTACAAAGATTATAAAATAATACAAAATTTTAATATAATACGTGGTTAATAAAATTATTTAATTATTAGTTACAACTAATAAAAATATTAAAAAAATAAATAAAATCTAAAATCTAAAATCTTAATAGATAAAAGTAAAATGTCATCAACTAATAATATCATAAAATGTTGAATAAAATAAATAGCGGGAATGAAAACTGATTCCCGCCGTTTTCCCCTAAAATTTTAACTGGTCCGATCTTTTTAAGTTATGAAACGAAACTAAACCTTAGCTCGGACTAAGGGGCGGTTTACAAAAATGCTTACCCGGCAATTCTATATCTTCCTCTGGTCGTCTCAACTCCTACATCTCGATTCATGTCTTATTTTCTTCTTTCATCTGGTCAGTCCTTACATCGCCGTTCTGTAATCAAATACAAAACAGGTAACATCTACTGGAAAATCTTTTTACCCTTGTTCCTTCTGTATTTTTACCAACTTCTCACCCGTATTCCTAAATCGTTTCAAACCCTAAATCCATCATCTTCCTCGACCTCTCGATTAAATTCTGACCAATAACGGCAATTGGTCTATCTCGCATCCTAAACACCCACAATTTAAAAAACGTGAAGCGTTATCTACCATCGGGTTGGGTGAGCCAAACCAACGAAGCTACAAACCTAGTTCGAGGTAAGGTTTGATATAAAACATCGAAAAGTTGAGACTCGGTTCTAGGTAGATATGGAGTCGATTTTAGTAAACTTTGTTCTTATTTCGATAAGGTTTATGCATCTACTTCGATCATACAACATGTTTGGAATGATGCCCAAGTTTGCCCTTTCTACACATTAATGTGATTCACTAACAGTAATAAACCCCTCTCATCATTGATTTATTCTGGTTTTGAGATTTGGGTTTTTACTAGTACATCATTTTAACATATAAATGCTTGGTGAAGTTTCTTGTTGTTTAAATATGTGGAAACAGGGCTGAAACCCCACTAGCTATGCTTCCCACTATGTCGAGTATGCCCTTAATATGCTGAGTTGTGTTCTGAAATCTTCCATTACGTCCACTTAAATGAGGGAGTCAATGTTCTTTTCAGTGGATTATTATGATTTCCAGTTTGTTGGTTACCTATTTTCATTCTCAAATTTCCATTATGCATATGATCCTTTCTGATTTCCATCAATTGGTTCGACCTATGTGGAATCACATCTCTATAAAAAATTTATAATACTTGATCTGAAGTCTGCATATATTTTGTCATCAACATGCTTATTCTAAGCAAATATACCTGAGATAAGGGACATGTTTCTTTTTTAGTTTTTCTGTGTAGGCATACTACCATTCTTAGGTGTCGTTGTTTTTTAAGAGGACTAAAGTCTGAAGTCTTATTTTAGTTATAATTAATAAGAGGTGGTGTGTAAAAATGTCTGAATGATTCAGACTTAAGAGCCATTAAGAGGTTTTTAGAAAAAAACAAACAACCCCTACACATTCTTTTGCATCTGGATCTCTATAGATAGCCATATATTTCACGGTAAATAAAACACCAAAGATACAGGGGGAAAGAAAAAGTGGTTGGTAATGCGATTTTCAAACATGGCTTAACAATAGGTTCAATCATCATGGAGCTGGATACATGATTTATATGTGAAGACCTGTAGCCAAAATCTTTGACTCATTTTACGTAGCTGAAATGTTAACTTTATCCAAAAAAAATTCTACACCTGGTATTAGAGGTGCACAATCCAGGGAAGCAATAAGAGAGATGGGTCTATTGATATGAACTTTATGGTAATTCTTTGTTAAGCTTGAGTTACTTAAAACTTGATAATGTTTAACTTCTTTAGGTGTATTTTAGTTGGATTGCATTTAGAGTTTATTTTAAAAAATGGTACACGACTTAATTACGTTTATTAATATATAACTTGTAAAAATTATACATATATTTGATAAAATATTAGTTACTAGTTGGTTGTTTATTGTATCTTTTACACCCTGTTTATTTAGTTGTTGGTTGTTCCTCATGAACCTTAGACACACCAAAATGGTAAAAAAAATGTTCTGGCTGCTGTTAGTTTGATGATTTTTTTTATGTCATTACAAGATAAATCAATTCTAATTCATTTTCACAACATTGCTCTAAAACTTGTAATTTTTTTTTGGTTTTTTTGTTTGTTTATGATTTGTTCAATTGTTTGCCCTTAATTCAGTAGGTCTTAATTTGTCTTCTCATCTCTTCAAACTTGTTTGTGATTTGTGTGATTGCTGCTTTGGCACTGTTATCAACTCTAAGGGTGATTTTTTGATATATACTACATTAGTTCGTTAGTCGTTCCTTTCATATGCAGTGACATGGAGAAGACTATGATATATAAATTTTCTCAATTGATGTGATTTGTTTTATGATTCAAGATGATCAAGCTAAAATTGACGAGGAGACTGATCCTAATCGAATAGGTTAAACCTGTTATTGCTTCCAGAGTTGGTCTCTGGTGAGAATATTGTGGGCACAAGTCTCCTTTTCATGATAACTTGCAATCTTGATGGTGACTCAATATCATATGATATGAAGAAGAAATTGAAGGTTGGTGCTGATGATGACTCAATGTCTTATGATATGAATCAGAAGATGAAGAGCTTTTTGGTGTTCTATATATATCTGCTCATCTCTCACTAATATGTTTTTCATCTGGTATGTTTGATTCATCTTTCATCTAATATGCTACATTTTTCGTTTATCATGTATCTCTCACGCATCTGATTGACACATGTGGTTGTATATATGGATAAACATTTGTATGGTTTTAACTTTTAAACCATTGATTCATCTGCATCTGTATGATTCATCATCTGGTTTTTAACCATCACTTCATCTGTTCAATTCATCTGGTAGGGTTCTTTATTTTACATCTCTAGTTCTAAACAACCATATGTGAACTGGTGATGGAACCAAATTGTACAAAATTTACTGCTATCAGGTCTGTTTCAACTTTATTATACAAAATCGTCATCGTAGCATGGCATAGTTTGACGTTTATTATTCGAACCATCACCATAACATGTTATATGATGACATTTATTATATAAAATTGTCACTGTTGTGACATGTAATTTTTTAAAACCATCACCATAACAAGGCATATGGTGACATTTATTTTTCAAAACCGTTACTTTAGAGTGACATATGGTAACATACTCAAAACCGTCACCATAACATGATATATGGTGACTTAAATTATTCAAAACCGTCAATGTAGCTTGAGATATGGTGACGTAAATGTTTTAATACTGTCATCAAAGCATGACATATGGTGACGAAATTTTTTCAGAAACCGTTGCCATATACTACCTTTTTGTGACACAAATTTTGCAAAACCATTGCCATAGAATTTGGTGACTTTTGGAAACAGTTTTCAAATGAACGTTGCATTATATATTTTAGTTTCGGTAACGGTTTTTCAAAACCGTTACGACCTAAGGCAACGATTTAGACAAAATTGTTACTAAAAGGTCCTATATAGCAACGGTTTTTCAAAACCGTCACAACATTAAGCAACGTTTTTTTCAAAATCGTCCTAGACCGTTACCTAAGGGGACCTTTTATTAACGTTTTTATCTAAAACGTTGCTTTATGTTTCTAGAGTTTTTGTAATCGTAACTTTTTTTATAAAAAAATGTTACTAAAACAATTCTTTAAATTTTTTTGTGACTTTTTGTAACGGTTTTTTATCAAACCGTTACAAACCTATTTTTTAAAACCGTCACAAAAAATCATTTTTGTACTAGTGATTGTAAAATAGATTATATCTTTTTTGTTGTATAATGTGGAAGTTTTAAATTAGTTGCTCTGTTCATTTTCGAGGGTGTTACATATGTTTACCATAACACTGGCCAGATGCAATTATGAACATACCGTACATGAAGATCCTTGCTACCCGCATCATGATTCTGGATTCTAGTGACTCTATCGACCTCAAAATATCCTATCTTAAAGTGTCTAATCGTATAATATCGATTTCCTTTGCTTAGTAACACGCTAGTTTGAGTCTAGGCATCCAAATTCGATACCTAAATCTCTCAAACTTATGCTCTGATACCAACTTGTAACACCCTCAAATTTGGAAAGAACAACTAATTAAAAATTTCGATATTACATCAAGTAAAGAACAAAACTTCTTCCTACAAATCAAAACTCGATATACCTCAAATTAAATTCTATAATTAACCTCCATAATTATAAACTCAAGTATTATACAAAGACTAAATCGAGGTCGGGTGTTACTAAACCCAATCCAAGTTGTTATTCCCAAGGTGCGGAACACTTCACCCAAGCTACTCTCTCTCGTACACATAACCTAGCACTCATCTCCTCACAAAGTCGTTAGTACCATACCACCAACCGAAACCTGATTCACATGCCGACAAATAAAAGGTTAGGCTAACGCCTAGTGAGTTCAAGAGTTTTTAACATAAGTAATTATATCGTTAAAAGGGAAGAATGCAACTTAAATCATAATCTTTCAAAATGATTTACTTTAAATATGAGAACGACCCATTTTCCAATAACATGCATTTTTAAAGAAGAACGCATAAATGCAAAACATTCTTTCATGAAATTGTGCTCCCTAAACACACTCAAAACATAAATAATGGTAAAAGCTCAAATATTGAAATTCGAATAAAACTTTATTGTCCAAACTATCAAAATACGAGTAAGACCCAAGCTCCAAAATTATAACTTATTGAGAACACCTCGTACTTAAAACATCACCGAAAAACAAGGATAAAACTAAATACCCAAAAAAAAACCTTTCGGTGATGGGGGAGACCCGATTTCCATGGTTAGTGGCGGAACGCAAAAGTAGGCCACTTCCCAAGTTATTGAGCTCACCATAATAGGACCCATGGCCACGAGCTCGCCGACTCGTACTAAGATGTGGATGAGGGCACTCGAGGATCCTAATCATGCTCATTCACTAGGATTACATTTACGACCCATGACTAGTATCCGACTCCACATAACCGTACAAGTTGCCTCCAAGGACCCAATGTCTCAACTAGTTACAAATTGGAAATAACTATCGCATATAAAAACTAACTCATAAATTACATCACGGGGCCAATGATAGATGTTTGACTCCACGAGGCCGCACCATAAGGCCCTCAACGACCCCGTGACTAATTCTGGTCCCAACATGGAAACAACCGTCCCATTTAAAAATAATAAGGACTGATTCATATGCCTATGGATCCATTACATTACAGTTTATAACATTACATGACTCCAATTGAATGACCAAAGCACTCAAAACATGTAATCTTAAATGATACGAAATAAAAGCAATCATACTCAAACTCCACAACGGGCTATTAAAACCGGACAAATATCCCCAAGACTCATTTTAGTAAAAAACCGAGTCAAAGCTCCACAAATCATTTGACCATTTGCCAAAAGTCATAAAATGCAATAAAACGGAATTGACCCGCGTTTATGCAAATACCCACTCCAAGATACATGAACAGACTCCGACACAAGTTAGATTGGGATAAATCATTTTCCAAATGGGTTTATACCATTTATTATTTCAAAAATGTCACATAACACAAAATCAAGCATTTCTCCAAAACGTACACTAAAAATGTTTTTATACTCAAAATATCTACTTTCATAAAATATATCATTAGAATACCAACACTTTTGATTTATTCAACAAAATGCCCAAAATCAGGTGTTTTACAAAGTTTATAATAACTAATATTTCGAGAAATCAAAACTCACCAAATAACTCAATAGTTGATACTTTCATGTAAAACATATAAACATTTTAAAACGGATATTTTGGCATGTACACCGTTTTCACAAATTAACTTGAACTCACCTTGCTAGATTTAGGCTAAATCTAGATTTTTTCCAACTTGAGTTCCTTTGAAGAAAATTTGAATCCTCAAGACAAATCTTCCAAAAACCTAGATCCATAAGTTTCCAACCATCAAAACACATATCCAAGCACTTAGAATCATTCCCCAAACATCTTTTATCAAAATTTCCATTTTGGCCAAAAACCCTAATTTGACCTAACTTTTCCCAAAATCTTCCAAACCGAAATTTGAGAAACATAAACAGTAGGAAGTCATCAATAGATAATTTATAACTCATAATAAATTTTACAAACTAGGAAGATCAACTCACCGCTTAGGTTTTGGTAAAAACCTAGAAAACCCCAAATTTCTTGAAGATGGAGGTGATGATGATGAGCTCTTGACCTTTGCTTCCAATCCACCACCAAGTACTCTTGGATATTCGCAAAAATAACAATCTATCATTGAAAAGCTCTAAAAACCCGTAACCACAACAAAAAGAATCGTCAAAATCGGAGTTGAGATGAGAAAGATATGACCAAATGAAGAAATAGACTGAATTTATGCACTGCACCCGACCGCGAAAGTGACAGCTAAAGTGACACTGTCATTTTAGTTGTCACTTTCGCCAAAAATGTACCGTGGGCAAAAAAAAAATTGCGAAAGTGCCTGACTAAAGTGCCAATGTCACTTTCGCATGGCACTTTCGCCCAAAAGGTACCGAGAGACTTTTTCGCCCGTTTTCTCGACCGTTTTCTTGGTCGTTCCTCAACCGTCCTTTGACCGTTTTCTCGGTCGTTCCTCAACCATTTTCTCGGTACATTGGATGTTATTATGCCAGTTATCGCGCCATTATCGTAACTTCATGGCACATTCGTTGGGACGACCAAACACTCTGTAACGCCATTGCAATTGTGACATTTGTCACAACTGCATGGCACTATAGCCATACTCCATACTTGGTTCTTCCTTTACCGATTCATCCAGTTCAAGATTTTTCCTCAATTGAGATAAAAATCAGGGTGTTACATCTGGTGAGTCCCCTCCTTCCCCGTATTCCTCATAGAGACCCCTCTATTCTCAGACATCAATCACCATCTACATCAAACTGAACCTTACCATCCCTGATCTTCATTTGCAACTCCATCCTCCCGTGAATCCCCTTCCTCGATATGCAACTCTTGCGGCTACACTTTTGCTTCCTCCCTTCGGTTCATGGCATCCTCTCCGTCTACGGCCACCACCATCTCCGATCTTTCATCTTGTCATCCCTATTTTATAGATCTAAAATCCAATCCACCACCACCCAATCGCAGGAAACCAATCGCCACCACCTGTAGTGGTTACATATTCAAACAACCATGGATTTTACACCCCTACCCCATTTTTTCGGCTTTCATCCAGAAACAAAATAATGCTTTATGTAACCACTAGTGATATTCCCTTATCGAATAATTTTTATCACTTTTGATTTCAAATAGATTAACATGTAGAAGATTTTATCAAAATGAAACAAAACACATATAAGAAAGAAGCAACAAGACTTATACGGATGATAAGAAACTAATAAAATGAAACGTAGAGTCGAGATTTAGATCTCCCTCCATAAGAAAAAATCGTCCGTATTTGCCGACAGAATTAGATGACAATATGTCTCCCAGGATACAACAACGTAAGCATGCCTTCGTCACTCACGACACCGATATTTGAAGTTGTTCGAACCCAATAATGTGTCACTTCCCTTTAGTGTTAAGACTCTCTTCAGAAACCAAGAAAAAACACCAGGAAAATACCAAGCGAAATATGTAGACAAGAAATGAAAAAACTACCCAAAATAACAAGAAGGTCTAATATATATATATATATATATATATATATATATATATATATATAGGTTTATACGGATAAGAAGTTTGGACAATTATGCAATATTGTCAACCAAAACTAGAACAAGAAAAACTGAAAACCATAAAAACTGAAATTTCCATTTAATTAAATTAAATATCCAACAATCCCACACATAAATGGAAATATCAAAGAAAGACTAAAAATACACAATCATAAAAGGATAGCACAATGAGAAGTTATGCATTAAGAATGGTAGCAATTTTCCAGCCTTGAACCAACCATAGTGAATAATCATCGAATTTATTCGGCTAGGTAGTGAACATGATGTCTTGAACTACCCAGACTTTGATGTGAATCTAGAAAACAATTATCACACAAAACATCCACTCACATATTAAGTTTTATTGTTGTGTTCATTTCGGGATTGAAGAACCCTGGTTATTCATGAGTGAAATTAGAGAATGTAGCCTCTCTTCATTCTCCTAGAAACGGCCTCATTTCACACTCACTAGGCGATTTCCCATAAGGAGTATACATGTTATAACCCACTTATATTTCAAAGCCATGAGAATCTTAAAATCTGAACTTATTCTCGCGATCTAGGTAACACTATTTATCATCCTAAGAATGGGTTGGAGATTTAATCTCACGGTGTTCTCATCGATTCTACAAGATGTGGTTGTCCCTTTGAATCTACTTATTGGGATCTCCAATCAATTATGTAGGGTTGCCATCAAGTATCGTCTTTCATCATAAGATTTAAACCCATTCCTCTTGATGATCTAACAACTTCCTCTCTTGACAAACCTTTTGTAAACGGATCCGCTATGTTGTCATCGACTTTACATAGTCGATAGAAATAATTCAATTTGTGAGAAGTTGTCTAATGGATTTATGTCGCTTCTGTTATGACGAGACTTACCGTTATACATACAACTTAAAGGTCTCAATATTGTTGATTGATTATCACATTGAATACATATAGCAGGTACTATCTTTGGCCACATAGGTATATCTTCCAAAAAGTTCTGAAGCCACTCTACCACTTCACCTACTTTATCCAACGCAATAAACTCAGATTTCATTGTTGATCTTGCCAACAAAGTTTGTTTGGTAGATTTCCAGGACATAACTGCACCACTAAGAATAAATACATAACCATTCATGGATTTTGAATTATTGGCATTTGATATCCAATTAGCATCTTTGTGTTCTTCCAACACAATAAGATATTTTCCATAGTGTAAGCCATAATTCTGAGTATGTCGTAAGTAATTTAGCACTCTAGTTATTCCTTTCCAATAATTACGTCCTTGATTACTTGTATAACGGCTAAGTATATTTACAACATGTGCCATATTCGGTCTTGCACAATTAGTAATATACATTGAGCTTCCAATCACTCTAGCACATTCTAATTGTGAGATACTTTCACCGGTATCTTTACAAAGTTGAAGATTGACATCTTCAGGACTCTTAGCAATTCCACTCTAATTATATGCCTACGTCTTCTCGATAACAACTTCTTAATAGCAGATATATAACCTTCAGGTGTTTGTATCTGAAATTTAAATATACATTTCTTATTTGATACAAGGTATTATGGTATAATCAGTTTTAAATTCTCCTCAATCTAGCTAGATAGGTAACAACCATAACTAAATTTTGCTATTAAAAAAACCATGCAATTTATTGAAGCAGGTTATTACCTCAACATAATATATCGCTTCCATCAGTCGTGGTTTCGCCATAAGGAAGGCTGAATCAGCTGCACGGTTGGCTGTTGGGCATCCAATCAATTGCCTTCAATTTTCAAATTTATCACCTTGAACCTTACATCCCTTATTTGTTCATCACATAACGGGCTGTGACATGAAAAATATTGGATCTGTATTTGAGAATGATCTCATTAATTAAAGAGATTTACATTTAAACTTTTTTAATTAACACTATTGTTTATAATGTTGGAAACTATATTAACCGCACTATAATTAAAAAGATTTAATTACATTCTAAACAAAGCACATGATTTGGTGTATATCCAACAGGACTTACTTAACCATCAAGATAAATCTCCATAACATCCGACAAGCTTTCTTTCATTTCAAATGCGACGATGTCGTTAAGAAATTTATTGGGTTCCTGAAATGCGATCCCTCTCTAGGGGTATTTTAGTGATAGGTTCTATAGGAACTGGACGATCTTATTTGGTCAAATACCTAGCAAAAACTCCTATTAGATTTTAAAATGCATAAAATGTTATACGAGAAATGATGCATAAACTTTATCATACATCCTCATCATCTGGTCCCAAGACCCGTGGATATTCAAGCACATCCCAGACATGTATATCTTGTCGTCTCCACCTGCTCTCGTAAGCAGTTCAACAACCTAACCAATTTTTATTTTATTTTTTTGCAATATAAAATTTTATGTTTTGATAAGATGAGTAATACATCGTCCCAAAAAGCAATTGATATAGGAACTAAAAATTATATACTATTGTGATTTTACTTCTCTTGTTTGGGGTTCTTGCAAAACATTTAATGCACGAAGATTCAACCACGGTTTCTCGGAACGAGAAAAATGGACCATCAACCTGTTTGATACATACATACATATATATATATATGAAATAATAAAACATAAGCATGTCAACAGGAGAATCAATTATATCTAAAAGAAATTAGTGTATCAAAATTGGACAAGTTGAAAGCAATTACAATACCTTGATCGGGACGTCTACATATCGTTCCCTCGGATCCTTTAGCGCACAATCCATATACAATTCTCCAGTACCGGTAATTGTATATGTTCCCTCCTCCTCCTCCTCTAAAAGAGCTAGAGGATAGTTGTGGTTGATCTTAATCAGGATATTTAACGTAACCCAAGATGGCGGCTTAAACATGAACTTGACAACGGGGAGAATATTGAATTGCATCCCTTGAATGGGTCTAAATGTTCGATATATGATGGATAACAGAGTGTGACAGGGCTAGGAATGTGAGTATCAAAACCTTCAAAAAGTACCTACAAACACCAGCAACGACTTTGTTGATAGGTATCCTGTAACGGGCTTGGTAAACCCAAAGCATTGTTACTCTCCTAAACACATCATCATCATCTGCTGCTCCCAAGTAATTACGCGAGCGCACGACGACCCGACACAGAGAACTGATGGTACCGCTATAAACCCTTCCAAATGCATCGAAAGCACGGGAATTGGACTTAGGATATAGCCTGATAACATCGACCAAAAGCGGGCCATCGGGATCACATGCTTTCATGGCTGTGGAGAGTGGGGTATCTCTATGTCCCGTGTAAATATTATCAATCTTTCTTGTCGTGGCATCTTTGGTAGAAGGGATGTGGTGAATGACGATGTCGACGAATCCGTTGGTTGTCCCGAAAACCACGGTACAAGCTAAATTAAACGAAGGTCTGCCATTTAAGTTGTTGTAACGTGGGGGGGGGGGGGGGGGGGGGGCTGGTGATAGTCACACAAAGGTCCGTGAGAGTTGTCAACGGAGCCTGTTTATCATTTTGGAGTACTTGCATGTATATCTTGTAGAGAGGTTCAAGGATGAAGTGCACAAACAATCTAATTTCCACCCCACTTGCACGTTCTTCCTGGTTAGAAAAAGCTCCAGTAGTTGGATCATAATACTGATTTCCCCAAAGATAAGTCCCAAATTCTTTAGGGAAAAGAGGAAATCGACTACGCTTAAGGTACAATTTGGCAAACGATTGGGGAGTGAAGCACCATCCTGCACTAGCACTAGCAAAACATATGTTTCCAGCAGTTGGGTCAATAAGTTGATGATTGCCAGCAGCAGTTGTGGTGATGTGGTTATTGAGAACTTGGATTGTATGCTCTATCTTAAGATAGGCATCTTCAGGTGACAGTTTGAGCTCAATTATTAATCTGTAAACCTACATGATAGAATTGAAACTTCAAATACAAAACACATGTTGTTATTGTATTTGTATTATATTACAGTATACGGGGAATATATATATATATATACCTTGTTTATCACAACTACTTGAGGGTAGGCAATCTTGGATCGCATGCTGGATCGCCCTCTTGGTGTTTAGCTGTTCATGAGACAATGACATGATTTAATATATAATTAATACATATTACAAGTTTCATAAAATACCTACTAAAATATTAAGCTATATATATATATATATGTAAGTTATCATATAAGGAAGCAGCCAAGAAATTAATGTATTTACCACGACTCCTTCAGCAGCATCTACGATCAACACTGCCCCATCAGCAAGCCTTAGAGCAGCAGCCGTTTCATCAGGAAAATTCACATGACCAGATGTATCCATGATATTACACACATATGACATATAACTGCTACTGCATAGAACAAGTGACATTGGAACGACCTTGATTTACATCTCTCTCTTGCTCATCTTTCCTCGTATCAGTAAATCCTATATGTTTCTCACTATTGTCATCAAAAGTAGAAATTATGTGAGTTGCTTCAACTAACATATCCATGAAGACCATCTTCCCGTGGTGCAAGTGTCCAACCAAAGCAACATTCCTAACCGATTCAATCTTCGACCATAGATCCAAGATATATGTTGTTGAGGGATATGTGGACGAATCACTAACACCCACTTCAAAGTTACTATCCGTGACCGGTTTAATCTGGGGTTGTTCGTCATGACCAACAGGCTGATACATGTAGGCATGGGAACGGGGCGGGGATGGGGCAGGTTTTACATTCCCCGGCCCCGACCCCGGTCCCCGAAGGGTACGGGGATTGATCCCCCATCCCCGGTCAATACTCCGTCCCCGGTCCCTGGTCCCTGGTCCCCGACCCGGACCCGTCATACCTGAAGTAGAGATAGAGAGATGGAATTATATTAATAAGAGAGAAAAGAGAAAGGCAAGAAAAATAGAAAATCCTACCTCCCAATCACAATATTATGTTTTGAAAACTTTAGCAAAAAAATTATCATTTTGTTCCCCTTTCCCTCCTTTTCGACTGTGATAAATTTGGAAATTAGAAACCTAGATATGGAATATTGGAAACTGGGAAAGGGAATACATCAAATAAACAAATTATTGAATTAATAAATTATATAAATAAATAATATTTAAAATTAATTATTATATATACCGGGTACGGGGCAGGGCGGGGGTGTGATACCCGACCCCGTTTTGAGTAAACTGGGGATCCCCAGCCCCGGACCTGTTTTAACGGGGAATCCCCGGCCCCGGTCGGGTCGGTTGAACCGGGTTCCCCACCGGGGCGGATCAAATTCCCATGCCTAGATACATGTTATCCCCCAGAAGGAACACTCTCCATAATCTGAGGCAAACAAGGTACCTACACGTCCACACTTGTGTCACTCGACTCCTCAATATCAGGCATGTCACTGAAGTCACTTATGATAGTGGCCTCCTCAATCCCCATTGCGCCACCCTGATTTCTGACACCTGCCGGCACCTGCTGTTGCCCCCTGATTTCCAGCTCCTGCCGCTGCCCCCTGATTTCCAACGAAGTTCATAAACTCGACATACATGTTATCATCCATCCTACTATCACCGATAGTGACAAATTGGATTATTTTTCATAAAACTCTTGCCCAAAACATTAACATTAAGTATTCCATTAAGATTTAAGACAAGGGCTTATTTTTTCCATTTCAAACAGGTATCAACGAATTAATGTACAAGTGCAAGGTGTTTTTTAAGATCGCGGTTATTTGAGTCTTAAGGTTCAACATCCTATATATATATATATATATATATATATACACACACACATTCCATTTCAGTCCTCATTTTCAAACAGTTAAAACCTGTTTCACTTGAAATATGCCTAATTTGCAGAAGAACCTGGATCTAATACAAGATATTCTAAACCTCCAATATATTCACCAAAAGAGCAATCACATATAATAAAACATTTAACAATTACACAGGATCAAGCATTTGTGGATATTTTCTTCATCTACACAGGATTCTAACACAGATTAGTTTAAAAGGAGATGGGTTTTTTTTTAACTGCAACAGATTTCTTATGAAAACAGAGTTGTAGTTACTCAAACTTTTTTAAGCATAAAATGGACATTTTCAATTCAATTATTCCATGGAATATATATTCTTAAAAATGTAATCCGTGTATTAAAATATAAAATAAAATGTATAAAACACAATCATAATATTAGTAAGAAAACTAACCTAAAATGTTAGCAGAGAGATAGACACAGTGAATGAATCGTTGAAGGGTTTTAGAGAGAGAGAGAGAGAAAGAGATGAACATGTTTTAGAGAGAGAGAGAGAGATCGAGAGGGTGGTATGCAGGGATGATGGTGCGGGAGATTGTCAGGTGAGTTTACAACTTTACTCCTCTCAACTTTTCCATAATAACACATAAAACCCTAAACTTTCTTTCTTTTTTAACTAGTGTCGGAACCGTGCGTTGCGCGGTAGCGTGAGTAACTTTGATAGTAATATGTAAGTTGTCTATATGATACATGTTAATTGTTAAATATGATAATCAACAAACTGTATACTAATTATTTGTAAAAATCATTAAATTTTATTAGTGGAATTTTAATATATATATATATATATATATATATACATGATAGTTTTTCTCAATTTATGTTAGAAATGATTTAAACTAAACGGTTTGTCTAATTTATGAATTGTTTATATAATTGATGACATTATATGAAGTTTTTTTTCTTTTCGAAATTAAAAGATGAAAGTACATCTGCCAATTTAATTATATTTATTATAACATCACAAATAATTAAAGTATTTATAATTTTTTTTTTGATATTTTATAGATTAAACGATAAGTTTTCAATTAATGACAGAAATTATTTAGAATGTGTTTTATCATATAAATAAATAAATATAGTTTTATGTATTTGTGGATTCTAATTTCATTTAAAAGAAAACTAAAATGAAATTAAAAATATGAGAAAATAAAAGGTTTAGTAATTACTGTGTTGATTTAAAAAACAAATAAAAAAATAAATGTGCCTGAAAACTTCTCGTTGAACCATTTATAAGAAAACTAAAATGAAATTGAAAATGCAAGAAAATAAATGGTTTAGTAATTATTGTGTTGATTTTAAAAATAAATCAAAATAAGAAAAAAAAAGATAAATGTTTTTGAAAACTTCTCATTGAACCATTGTCTAGCTTTTACTATAATATACAAAATAGATATTGCATGTATAAATTTTACCATTTGGTTGACTTTGATTAATTTCAACCGTGGTTTCATAGTTGGAACTCCTAAGTTGTATGAAGCAAAATGTAAATTCATATATGATAATTAGTCTATTTTAAACATGATCAATCATTGAAGGTCAAGAAAACAAACTTTGGATAATATTGGTGGATTTACATTCTCATAAAACTTCAATTTCTCAAGTGTGACACTAAAAATATATATAAGTGTATATATCAAACAATAAGTGAATATAAAAATGTAGATTTACGACCCTTGAGAGTAACAATGTAATACTTGAATAAATAATACAGAAATATTCTTTTAGCGTTAGGGGGTTATGCTCCTGAGAAGAAAATATATAGAAATAAAAGTTAAGCTAATAATACATCATGCAATTATAAAATGGACAAATAAAGAATATATTTAAACTGAATGAATAGTTGAGTAAAAGACTTAGCTTACATGTAGTAATATATATATGTGTAACGTGGTGATAAAGCTTTGATGTTCTTTTGCATATTTGGTGATCTTTAGATCTTGATTATGTTTGTGTCATTTACTACAAAAAAACACAACATAAAGATCGTATGAAGTCAATACAATGACAAAAAAAATTTGACTATAAACAAAAATTCATACCCTAAATCAATCTTTTAGTGAGAAAAAATATGTTAGAAGGAAAGAATGAGAGGTAGATCGTTGTATGACAAAGAAGTGAAAAAACTCAATAACATATCCAACAAAGAAAAAAAAACACTTGTGCTTAAATAAGGGAAAATGATGATTAATTAAAATAAATGAAGGAAAATGAATGGTTAATAACATAAACAATGAAAATAAATGATTAATTAACATAAATTGTAATAAAAAAAATAGTTAATTCTTTTTGTGGTTTATTCTTTTATATATAAATACATATATTTAAAGTAAAATGGTTTAAGTTTTAGGAAGTTGGATGGTTTAATTAGGTATTGAAAGTTAATTAAAGGTGTGCCGAAATGACCAAAGTAACCTCCTTGCAATAAAAAATATATTTTCATATTCTTTTATATATAAATACATATACTTAAAGTTGGATGGTTTAAGTTATAGGAAGTTGGATGGTTTAATTAGGTATTGAAAGTTAATTAAAGGTGTACCAAAATGACCAAAGTAGCCTCCTTGCAATAAAAATATATTTTCATAGAGGGTATTAAAGTCTTTAATATATTTAACATTTAAAAAAAATCAAAAAACCACAAAATTTCTAGCTAACAATCCTACTCTGAGAGAGTGTCACCTCACTACTCTTGGTTTTTCTTTAATATATATATATAGAGAGAGAGAGAGATAAATGGTTTTGCTTTAATGATGGATCCATATATATTTTAATATGTTTTTTAAGTGTTTAAAATTTCTAAATTTAATTATTTTTTTTATCTTTATATACACATATTTATTAAAATGAAATTAAAATTATATATATGAATATGTTTTTTCCAATATGTATAAAATATTATATTAATAAATAAGAGTGTTATTATTTAATATTTAAAGATATTCAAAAAACATAAATAAAATATTTTCTCAATGAAGAAGAGTATTATTATTTAATATTAAGATATATTAAAATAATTAAAGAGAAAATAAAAGGTTGCTCATTTATTAACATTTTTTATTAAAAAATAATTCAAAAACATGAGAAAAAAGATAATAGTGAATCAAGCATTCTCAAGAGGCCACATCATCTCTCCATGGTTTTGCTTTAATATATATATAGATTTCTATTTTTGTAAAAAAATTTATATTCTATCATTAAAAATAAAATCCCTACTACTATATTAATAATTAATAATAATAATAGTTTGTTGGTGCAAAATTTTATTTATTTGAAGAGTTCAACAATTTGAGTAAATTCCCCACATCATGGTGTTTGGTAACCCTACAATATTATCAAATTAGTTCAGTTATGTGTCAATTGGTTGAAACATCTGTGGTTAAAAGTCATACAAAGCAATTTGAAATAAAACTAGATCGTTAAAAATTGAAACTGATCGTTGTGATCAAAGACGTTTTTGAAAGCATTATAACGGTTTTACTTGTATATTTATTTACTTCTTTTTAATCTTTTGCGTCTCCATTAAATTAGTAGTTGTTATTATTATTATTTTTTATCATATATGTGTTTCACTTGAAAACCAAGCAATTTGTGTAATCTTTGCAAACCGATCTTAGACGTTCATCAAGTCTAATAAATATCTGATTTTATTATGTTTCCTAATCTAACGTCATGATCATAATAAATGAACCTTATCATCTTCCATATATATCACAATCATTATTAATGAATCATAATAATTATCCATATATATATATATATTGTTTCCTAAAATAGTGGTTTGCAAAGTTTACACGAATTGCTTGGTTTTTAAAATGAAATGCATCCTATACATATATTAGATATACACATACATCCATTTTTTTCTCTTTGTACACTGAACTCCCGGAAACCATTTCTTCATATATATATATATATATATATATATACATATATATATAAGCGAGACATTTCATTTAAAAATCATCCAATTCTAACAAATTATACAAATGAATCTTAGATATCTATCTACTCTAATAAATATCCCATTTCATTTTGTTTTCTAATCTAATGTTTTGATCATAATAAATGAACTTTATCAACTTTCAAATACACTAAAATGATATTTACATCAAATGACCTCCATTTATATTTTAAATCATCAAAGAAACATATCAACATGATTTATTTATCAAAATATCCAAAAAAAATCCCAATGTAGGTGTTTCACAAGGTTTATTAGGTTAGACACTTCAAATACTCAATACCCACCAAATGATTCAACAATTGATGTAAAACACATAAACACCTTAAAATGAACATTTTTGGCATCTACAACGTTTTCACAAATCAACTTGAACTCGATTGCTAGATTTAGGCTAAATTTGAATTTTCCCAACTTGAGCTCCTTTGTAGAAATTTGAATAATCAAGTCAAATCTTCCAAAACCTAGATCCATAACTTTCATCCATAAATATTCATATCCAACCACTTAGAATCGTTTCCCAAATATCTTATATCAAAATCTTCATTTTGACCAAAACCCTAGTTTTGACCTAACTCCCTAAAATCCTCCAAACCGAAATTTGAGAAACATAAACACTAGGAAGTCATCAATGGAGAATTTATAACTCATAATAAAGTTTAGAAACTAGGTGAATAAACTCACCACTTAGGTTTTGGTAAAAACCTAGAAAACCCTCAATTTCTTGAAGATGGAGGTGATGATGATGAGCTCTTGATATTTGTTTCCACTCCACCACCAAAAACTCTTGGATCTTTACAAAGCTAACAATATATCCTTGAAAAGATCTCATAAACGAAACCATAGCACTTTGAATCACCAAAAACAAAGTAGAAATGAGAGAGTTATGAAGAAATGAAGAATGGGGTTGAAAATCCGACTTTAAGCTGTCTGGTACCATTATGCTACATTGCCATGCAACTTTGCCATGGCATTGTCGCATGTCATAATCGCTCAAGTGTTCCAGAATACTCCCCCTTGGCTGCTACTTTGCCAGTGCGACTATGACACTGTCATAGTCGCCAGGCATTGTAGACGGACGTGTACCAAGCCCCAAAGCTTGACTTTTTCTATGCCAACACTCCCAAAACTATTAAGGGACTTAAAGTAATGTTTTCCCAACATAAATTCCACCATATACAAGTTGAAAAAATGTTCGAGTGATATTTACTTACCGAAATTACGGGTGTTGCAGACCCAATATGTTCTCTTACATTTGTGTTAACCGAATTCGGAATCGGAATCGGATTCAGAGTAATCGTAGATGACCCAACATGTTCTCTTACGTTTGTGTTTGTGTTTGTGTTGCCTTCTTGTGCCATTTAATTTCTGAAATAGAACCGTAAGCAAACAAATAGACAAAGAAATATTTTAATACACCTTATTAATTGAATTCACAACTAATATGTTAACAATTATAGATACGACAAATTGCTACTGCAGAAAATAGTACATACTTCTAATTCAAGAAATATATTGTTGTTTATACTTTATGCATAAAAGCATACAACAGAAAGTTTAAAAAAAAGCATAAATCTTTAAAATAGAAGAGTTTATAAACAACTTTGATACAAAAAGCTGAGTCACGAAACGAAACGAATAAAGAGAAAAAAAAACACTTCTTAAAAAACCTTCCTATCCATATAAAGTTTTATTCATTAACATAAACAAAAACCCAAAATAATAATCCAAACTACAAAATAGTATCTTGCAAAATCAAACATATAGTAGGTTTGCTTAGAAGATTTCTACATACACTTTGACAGGTTTAACAAGTTTGTTGAAACTTGTACGTAGGATTTGTTTTCAGATTTATTAATTAACAACTACAAAAGATTTTGTCTTAAGATTGTTATCACTTTTGATTTCAAATAGATTAACCTGTAGAAGATTTTATCAAAATGAGACAAAACACATATAAGAAAGAAGCAACAAGACTTATACGGATGATAAGAAACAGATGAAACGTTGAGTCAAGATTTAGATCTCTCTCCTTAAGACAAAATCGTCCGTATTTGCCGACAAAATTAGATGACGATATGTCTCCCAGGATAATACAACATCAGAAGCATACCTTTGTGAATCACGATACTGATATTTGAATTTGTTCGAACCCAATAATGTGTCACTCCCCTTTACTGTTAAGATTCTCTTGAGAAACCAAGAAAATACCAAATGAAATATGTAGACAAGTAATGAAAAAACTTCATCCAAAATAACAATAAACACTAATATATATATATATATAGGGTCCCCTTCTTTTGTTAACCAAGCCATTGGTATTAACCGTGTTAACCGATCTAGACCGTTGATTGTTTATATATATGGTTCATCTTAAAATCAGTTTTTTATTTTAAAAATTACACAGTTTGAAAATCTGATGCATATGAGCACAAGGGTAAATTAGGAAAAAAGGAAATGGTCATTTGAGGAGACACCACGACCTTGCCCAAAAACACGGAGATAATTTAGGGATTTAATATGGTTAGTCTTATGTGTAAGCTAAGTGTAAATACATTTACATTCACCCATCGGCACACATGCAAATTTCCAGTGCACAACCTTATTCATTGTGTGTATTCATTAGATGACTTAACTTAGTGTCATTATATGTGCATCTAATCAAATCAAACTATGTGCATATGTGCATATCGTAAGGACTGTGCATATGTGCATTGTTAATGTATAAATGGACATGAATGTGCATCTGTGCACTGGAAAATGTACTTACGTACAAATGTATGAATGGCAAATGGTTGTGCATATGTGCATTTACGGTAAGAAATGTGCATATGAGCATATGGTAAGGACTATGCATACTTCCATATGGTAAGTCTATGGTAAACGCACTTTCAATGTGAAAATTGTATGGAATGTGCATATATAAAAATTTCATGCATGCATATAATATGTTGTTTAAGATTTGTATGAAGTTAAACTTATGCACAACTACATATATTATGAATTGTGCATATATGCACAATAGAAAAAACATCAGAACAAAAATCAAAAACAAAATCTTACTGTATCCATATATTTGTCTCTTTATAATGTTCCATATGCATGAACCGGAACCAAACAGAATATCATAAATCTATTCACTTCAAAAAACAAAGATTTGTAGGTTTTCTTCATACAAAAAACTAATCAATTCAAAATACAACTCATGTTTATCTTCAACAAAAAATACTGAAGATATTCAACAACATAATTGACAAAAAATGAGATAACTACACATTTTAAATTTTAAAATAATCTATTTAAACTAAATTGAGATAACTACCATCTTTAAAATTTCCATAAAATACGGTTTCTATTTAAATATTACTTTAATAAACACAAATGCCTAAATTAGCCCTCCTATGTTTAAGATGCGTGGCCCTCAACATAAAAAAATAATGGATTTTTATTGGTTGATAATTGGTTAACACGGTTAATACCAATGGCTTGGTTAACAAATGAATGAGACTCTCTCTCTCTCTCTCTCTATATATATATATATATATATATATAGAGAGAGAGAGAGAGAGAGAGTGGCATTCAAATGCAACTCATTGACATGATGCAACCCATGCAACCCCTCTATCCACCACTCATTTTATGTAATTAAGAAAAAGAAAAAAAAACTGAAAATAAAATGAGTGGTGGATAGAGGGGTTGCATGGGTTGCATCATGTAAAGGGGTTGCATGGGTTGCATATATATATGTGTGTGTGTGTGTGTGTGTGTGTGTGTTTATATGGATAAGAAGTTTGGACAATTATGCAAAACTGTCAATCAAAACTAAAACAACAAAGAACTAAAAACCAGAAAAAATTGAAATTTCCATTAAATTAAATATCCAACAATAGCATCTCTGGTGATCTTTCCCTACTTTGGTCATACCACCAAATCCAAAAAAAAAGGAAGTCGATGAATCGAGAAAACGAAACAAAAAGATAGGTCAAAGATCCATGTACAAACGAAAGATGTGCGAGGTTTAAATCAGAAAATGATGAATATGGGTTTTGGCATCTCGATCTTCACACATCAATTAGTGAACGCATAAAATGAGCCTAGGTTTGGGCATTTCGTCCGCTATGAATCTGCTTTTTAGCAGAGAAAGAAGAAAATAATGAATATGGGTTTTGGCATCTGTTGTCCAAAATGAATTTGTGGGTTTCGTTTTGGTGGTGTCTCGATTTACACATATTTCTCTCTTTCTCAGTTCCCACAAACAACAACTAGTACTTCTCTTGTTCTCGGTCCCATTTCTCAATTCAAGAAAAACCATACCTATGAAATCATCAATTTTGTTCACTAGATCTTGTATAAGAGATGTTATTTTTGTCCATGATTTGGAATCATCAATTAAATTTAGGTTTTCTTTTAGATTTAGGGTTTTTTGATTTACAATTTCTTTTAAATTGAAGCTTCTAGAATGTGATTAAAGTTGTTAGTTTCAATGTCCTTGATGTTAATGTTGAATTTGATTTTGATCATGATTTTTGATGGGTTTGGATTTGTAGTTTTGATTTGGGTTGATTTGTTATGGGTGGGTGTGTTTCGTGTGTGTTTCTATGTTTTCTGGTGTCGTGGCCGGAAAAAGGAATATTTACCGGAGAAGGTGATTGGATTGGAGTATGGAATGGTCGTAGATGGGGTATGCATGGTGTGGATGTTTGCTTATTTTATTTCATTTTGAAATGCTTTGTAAACTTATACAACATGCATCTAAAATGGTACAAAAAAATATTACTTGAAAAAAAATGAAAAAAAAGTATTCTTCATTTAACGGAGTTCTTTTTTTAACGGAAGTTAGCTTCAGAGACCTCATTCGTGTCAAAAGTGAAACCATAGGGACCTTATTCATGAATTTTAGGGTTCAAGGATCCTCATCGTAATCATCATCAAAGCACAAGGACGAAATTTGTAATTTACTCATAAATAAAAATAGTAAAACTTTCTTAATTTTCAAGATAATCAACATATTAATGGTTTAGAATAAACTATAACTTTGGTTCCTATGATTTACATGCAATTACGAACAACATCTCTAAACTTTGATAAGTACAATAATAGCCATTATGGTTTGCATTTTGTTGTGAAAATGGTTACTGCCACTAAGGAGTCGTTTGTCCAAATGCTTACCCGGTAAGTGTTACCGATAAAGTCAACACTCTAACTTACTTTGTCGGTTAAGACTGTAGTTCATCAAAACGATATTGTATGCAACAATTTACTCGGTAAGCGGCTAAGCGCTTACTGGGTAAGACTCTTCATTCTTATCATCATTCTTACCGGGTAAGATTATAGGCCCTTGCCATGTTCTTCGATAAGGTAAATGTCCCGGTAAGCACTTACCGGGTAAGCGTTTAGTAAACTTTGTCAAAAATTATCAATTAAATAAACGGCATTTTGGTCTTTTAACTATATCCTTGATTTTATTTTTAAAATTTTAATAAAACATGTTATATTATATTGTTTAATTCAAATTCAATTTATATATATATATATATATATATATATATATATTAAGACAAGTCATTTACTAAACTTTAGACGTCTTAATCTCACCGATCATCCCTGCCTCCTCCGTCCTCACTAAACATGACCTCCCATCTCTGGCCAAGACCCTCCATCTCCTGCCTCACTCAAGACCCTCCATCTACGACATATTCGTCTTCCTTCACAGTCGCTTAATGAGGAGAAACAATGGAAGATTTGTCTTTGGTGTATGCATTTTGTTTTGGAAATGATCCTTAGCCGATAACATCGTTAGTTGGATTGTCGTTTGTAACACCCTCAAATTTGGTAAGAGCAACTAATAAAAATTTCGATATAACATCCAATAAAGACAACACATCTTCTTACAAATCGAACTCAATACGCCTCAAATATAGAATTCGATAAATAATCTCAACAATTACAAACTCCAGTTATACACAAGGACTAAACTGAAGTCGGGTGTTAATTAACCCAAATATAAGTTGCTCTCCCCAACCTTATGCGGAAGACTTTTTCAAGTTATTCACTCCTCGGGTGCACAACTAGTAATTCTCTCTTCACTGAGTAACTAGAATTATTCCCAACCGGGACCTGTTGCACATGCCAACAAATAAAAAGGTTAGGCTAACGCCTACTGAGTTCAATAGTTTTACAACATGGATAATTATATTGTTAAAAGGAAAGAGTATAACTTAATTCATAGTCTTTTAAAATGATTCACTTTAAATATGGAAACGGCTCGTTCTCCAATAATATGCATTTTCAAATACGAAAACCTCAATCCAAAACATTCTTTACAAAAATGATGCATCCCAAATCTCACTCAAAACGAGAGTAGACTCGACTTCCAATTTATGAAAACATGAATAACATTTCATATCCCGAAACACCCAAATATGAGTGGGACACAATACTCCGCACACAAAATCATGGATAATAATCCTTACATAAAATACATCACCGAAAACATAAATATAAAAGCCCTTGACCGAAAACAGCACCTTTCGATGACGGGGGAGACCCGATTCCATATAATGTGACGGATACAAAGTAAGCCACACATTATGTTATTAACACCATTTACATGGTCATATCGGTATAAAGTATCGAGCTCGGCATCTTTCAGCGTACACCAATAGATACTTGTGCGGAGGACTTACACCATACCGCTGATGCCTAACCGCGCCGCATGGGAAAAACTAGCGTTCTACCATCGGGCAAAATAAATAAAGTATAGAGCTCGGCATCTTTCAGCGTACACTGTAACACCCCGATTCTTCGAAAGGTATAATTTCAAGTTAATGCCGAAACCGATGTATTAAGGAAAAGTGAGGTATATGATTTTGGACTTGAATCTTAGATTTTATAGTCTTGATGGATAAATGATTCAATTACGAGTCCAAAGGTCCTTTCCGGAGCGAAAACGGAGCTATAACGAAGAAGTTACGGCCAAAACAGTGTACGAGAAGAAGGTTGGCTGCGACTATGACCAGCGACATTGCCCTGGGCAATGTCGCATGGGCAATGTCGCCCAAAGTGTCCAGAAGCTGTTAAGTTCGGGATTTCAACCTATTTTCTCATTTCTCTTCATCCAAACTTCTTCTACTCTCTCCCAAACCGATTTCCTTCTTTTCCCTTCAAACCCTAACTTATTTTGGCTCAAATCCTTGGATTTTGTGGAGGTGAAACATCATCAAGTGGTAGGATTGAAATCTATGGTCAAGGATTCATCATCTTCATCTTCATCTTCAACCTCAAGTTTATTTTTGGGTTTTCTAGGTTTTCATCAAAACCTAAGTGGTAAGTGTATCATTTCCATTTCTAAACCTTAAGATAAGTTATAAATGCTCCATTGATGATTTTCCTAGTGTGTGGTTTATCAATTTCGGGTTTGGTGGTTTTGGAGAAATCTAGGTCGAAATTTGGGTTTGGACCAAAATGGAGATTTTGATGTGTAATGTTTAGGGAATGTTTCTATATGGTTGAATGGGGTTATTTATGGTTGGAAATGTATGTATATAGATGTTTGGAGACTTTTGGCTTGGAGGATTCAAGTTTCTTCAAAGGAGCTCAAGTTGGGTGAAATCTAGATTTAGCCTAAATCTAGCGAGGTGAGTTCAAGTTGATTTGTGAAAACGATGTACATGCCAAAATGTTTATTTTAAAGTGTTTTGCATCTTACATGAAATTGTTAACTGCTGATAAGTTTGATTATTTTGAAGGTGTCAACTTTATAAACTTATATAGCACACATCTTTGTGATTTTTGGGCATTTCGTTAAATGTGTCATAAATGAACGGGTTTTGATGAATTATTGCATAAAGAAGTATTTGGTCAAAAATGCACTTTTAAGTGTCTGTCGGGTTTTATGCATTCGTTCGTGAAATGGGATGTTTTGAAAGGTACGAATACGTGAGTCCTTTGGGTTTGGGTCATTCCCGGCTATGGGGAACATTTTAGAAATGGAAAACCTTTTTGGGGTTTGGGGCCGAAGGCCAATGGTATTTTGAGAATTAAAGATTTTGGGAAAATGTGTATTTTGGTTTATATAACTATTTTGACTCCCATGTTTTAGCCAAACGTCTATTTACCCTCTTGGGCTTGATTTGTACTCGGTGGAGTCTTTGGAACATTTGTTCGGTTTTGGTAGCTCGCTGAGGAGCCTTGGACGTATGGTGTATTTAGTTGCATCTTATTTGAGAATTACGTGTTTTGAATGTGTTAGTTCATTCGTTTGAGTCATGTAACGTTTTAGACTGTAATGCATTGGATCCATAGGCATATGAGTCAGTCGGTTGGTTTGGTTGGGGACTTTATCCCCGTATTGTAACTTGAAGTAGACATGAGGTCTTTTGATCAATGATTGTAATTTTCTTGTGAACGAGCTTAACCGGGATATTTGGGAATTCCAAAGTATAGACCCAGAGGGGTTGAACTTGATGAGTGCACGAAGATTCCAAGGTATAGACCTAGAGGGGTTGAACTTGATGATTATCCAAGCAATAGGCACAGAGGTGTTGAGCTTGTTGATTTGTTAGCTATAGACCCGGAAAGGTTGATGCTAACGAGTATTTATCCCTAAGTGAAGCTCATATAACATTGATAAGTGGCTTAACTTTGTGTGTCCGTCACCGTCGATGGAATTCGGGTATCCCCCGTCACCGAAAGGTGTTGTTTTTGGGTATTGAGTTTTATTATCCAAGTTTTCGGTGACGTTTTGTATATATGAATTTTATCCATGATTTCTGGGTCGAGTATTATGTCACGCCCGTGTTTTGGGTGTTTTGGGATATGAAGTGTTATCCACCTTTTTACAAACTGAGCGTCAAACTATGATCCCGTTTGGGTGAGTTATGCGTTGCATCATTTTATAAAGAAGGGGTGTCTGGGAGCATTGTCTTTAAAATGCATAATGTTGGTAAATGAGTTGTTCTCTTATTTCAAAGTAAATCATTTTAAAAGGATCATGATTATAAGTTGCAATGTTTCCATTTTACGCTTTCCTCTATAATCATGATATAAAACTCTTGAGCTCACTAGGCGTTAGCCTAACCTTTTTATTTGTCGGCATGTGCATCATGTTTCATCTCGGGATTAGTTCTAGCGACATCGTGAAGTGATAAGTGTTAGTTGTGTGCTCGATGAAGTGTTTTAGCTTGATGAAGTCTTTCGCATTATTATTGGAGATAGCGATTCGGTATTGGGTTATGGTAACACTCGACTTTCGTTAGTCTTTATGTAAGACTTTAATTATTGTTGATGGTTCAACCTAGAAATGTATTTCAATTATGGATTGAGAATAAGAGATTTTATCCTTTGAGGTATTGTTGAAAGTTTTTTTTTAATTAGTCGTTCTTTCCAAATTTGAGGGTGTTACATACACCCATAGATACTTGCACGAAGGACTTACACCACATCTGATGCCTAACGTGCCGCAATGTGGAAAACTAATCGTTCCATCATCGGACAAAGTGATTAAAGTGCTCATGGATCCATAGCAAACAGGGTTAAAACATTACATGACCCCAATTGAATGACACACGCACTCAAAATATGTAAAACTTCAATAATCATACATTATGATCAAAGCTCTACGTTGAGCTATCAAAATTGGACAAATGTCCCCAAAACCCTATCGTAATCAAATACCGAGCCATAGGCTCAAACAACCCAAAGACTCATTTTCAAAAGCAAATAAATGTACTAAAACGCACTCGACAACGTTTATGCAAACTCGTGCTCCAAAGCACACGACCAAACTCTAACACAATTTAAAATAAGACGGATCATTTTCTAAACAAGGTTATTGTAACAACCTGCACCTTTATACATACAGTAAAATAACATTTCTGTCTAAGAACTGCCCCAGGCTTACATTACAAAGTATAAGGTTTACAACTATCACCTATTACACAACTGAGTCAAAAAGTAAACTATTACAAGAAGTCTTCTATCTTCTCATAATAGTTCACATCTTCTCCTTACCCTTATCTGTCCCTGCTACCTTTCCAAAACCTGAAACAGGATTATAATTTTGAAAGAGCGAGGGTTAGACCAATGGTCTAGTGAGTCCCCTCCAATCACTACTGCAACAGTTCAAATATTATTTAAAACATTTAAACAAAGCTTGATATCTCAAAAACATAACTTGCTATTTTAATCAAACATAAAATACTTTATGCTTCGCAGGCATAACTCAATCTACTGGCCATCACTGACCACTTTTTACGCTTCGCAAGCGTACCTTAAGCTACTGACCAACACTACCGTCAAAGACGGTATGTCTGTCTCGTACTGCCTTCTTTTAGGGACACACCCTAATGGCATAAACGGGCTACCTCCCCGGTACAAGCAGGCGGATCACACTTCCCGACTTAGGTCAGACTTCTGACTCAAATGTATGCATACACTTAGTCCTGACTATATATAAAACAAGTTTATATAAACATAGCATAAACATGCCAAACTGATTAAATCAACCTTTTTCAATAAATCTGCATAACTTTCAATACTATAAACGTGCAGTTTATAAAACCCACATTTATCAAATAACTGTCAAAATTATAAAAAATTTAGTTTGAAAGACTCACCTCTGATTATTCTTGCTTAACCTCTGTCTTCTAACGATTAACACCACCTACAATGGTATCAAAATACAAAGATAAGCTAACTTGCGACTAACATTCTGTCCTTTTCTAAATAAATACAATATACTGCTACTACCCCGGTCGATACCATTCTGTTCAACATCACTTATACCGGTCAATACTTATATTGGTCAATACTTAT
The DNA here is from genome assembly GCA_954870635.1 of Arctium minus. NCBI lineage: Eukaryota > Viridiplantae > Streptophyta > Magnoliopsida > Asterales > Asteraceae > Arctium > Arctium minus. Next base: position 15,828,259 of record OX941080.1, read on the forward strand.
ATAGGTCGACATTATCGGTCGACTACACTACACCGGTCGAGCATGATACCGGTCGACCACACTACACCGGTCAAGCAACATACCGGTCGGTCGCACCATACCGGTCGACACCTTCGTTCCGGTCGATGTTCATACTAAGTCGGCTATTTTTACAGTAACCCAGAAAACCTCCAAATCTTATAAATCGATCCAATCTACGGTTAAAAGCTTGAATAACAAGACTATTTACCGACTATAACATGCAGATAGAAGTATTAAGCTAGAATCATACCTCTATTTGACAAAAACGGATCGATTCCTCAACCTCTTTCTCTGCCTTCGCTTCTGCTCTTGTTTCTTTAGTCAGTCTCAACTTTTTACAGGCTTTGTGTTATGAATACAAATATCTGAGGGTTTTGATTATATAAAACCAAGTTCCAAATAACCCCCTGAACTTTGGGTCTCGCTTAACTTTTTACCCAACTTCCAAAATTAATAAAAATTTCGGATTCGGATATTACAGTCTTCCCCCCCCCCCCCTTAAGAGAATTCCGTCCCCGGAATTCTATCGCTAAACAAATGGGGATACTGAGATCTCATGTCCGCCTCTACTTCCCATGTCGACTCTTGTCCTTTGTGAAATTTCCACTGGACCTTCACTAAGCGGATCTCCTTGTTTCTCAACTTCTTTACCTTGAGGTCTGAAATTGCTACGGGCTCCTCAATATAACTTAATTTTTCATCTACCTAAATGTCTTCTAAAGGAACTACTACATTTGTTTCTGCCAAACACTTCTTCAAGTTGGACACATGAAATGTGGGATGAATCCCACACAAACTTTCTGGTAAATCAAGTTCGTAGGCCACTTCACCAACACGTCCCTTGATGATAAATGGTCTAACAAACCTTGCTCTCAATTTTCCTTTCTTCCCAAATCTGACTACCCCTTTCCAGGGCGAGACTTTCAACATTACCTTGTCTCCTATCTGAAACTCTATCGGTTTCCTCCGCTTATCTGCATACATTTTCTGACGATCTTGAGAAATCTTTAATCTTGCTTGAATCTGGTCGACTTTATCAGTTGTCACCTGTACTATTTCTGGTCCAGCTAGCTGTATTTCACCCACCTCATTCCAACATAAAGGTGTTCTACATTTACGACCATACAATACTTCGAACAGGGCCGCTTGAATACTAGCATGATAACTATTGTTGTAGGAAAATTCAATCAACGGCAAATGAATTTCCCATGAACCTTTGAAATCAATAACACATGCACGAAGCATATCTTCCAATGTCTGAATGGTTCTCTCACTCTGGCCATCAGTTTGAGGATGATAGGCCGTACTCAGCTTAAGTTGAGAGCCTAATTCCCTTTGCAAACTTCTCCAGAAAGCTGATGTAAAACGAGCATCCCTATCTGACACTATTGACGACGGTACTCCATGTCTGGTTACTATCTCATCGATATACAATCGAGCCAATTTCTCTAGTAAGTACGTCTCATTGATCGGTAGGAAGTGAGCTGACTTTGTGAGTCTATCCACTATCACCCAAATGGCATCATGCCCTTTAGGTGATCGCGTTAACCCAGTAACAAGATCCATCGTAATCTCTTCCCACTTCCAAACTGTAATTTCTAACGATTGAATCTCCCCATAAGGTCTCTGATGCTCATCTTTAACTTTCAAACATGTCAAACATCGTTCAACGAAGTGAGCAATATCTTTCTTTAAACCTGGCCACCAATAGCTTTGTTTCAGATCTCTATACATCTTGTTGGTTCCCGGATGTACTGAGTAACGGGATTTATGAGCTTCTTCCAATACTTTCTGCCGCATATCTCCTGCTTTTGGAATCCATATTCTCTTATTGAAGAACTTTACTCCGCGATTGTCAACCATTAACGAGTTAACAATTCCAACTATTTTTTCACTTTTCCAATTTTCCTTTGACGCTGCTTCTCCTTGATACTTTATAACTTCTTCTAAGAAATTAGAAACAACATCAACTCGATATGCCACCACTTCTGTTATTTCTCCATGCTCCTTACGACTTAGAGCATCCGCTACCACATTGGCCTTGCCTGGATGGTACAGAATATCACAGTCATAATCGCTTAACAACTCCATCCACCTACGCTGCCTCATATTAAGCTCCTTCTGATTGAAAAGATATTGAAGGCTATTGTGATCTATGTAAAACTGACACTTGATTCCATACAGGTAATGCCTCCAAATTTTCAAAGCAAAGACTAATGCTGCCAACTTTAAATCATGCGTTGGGTAATTCTTTTCATGTTCTTTCAACTGACGAGATACATAAGCAATCACCTTGCCTTCTTGCATTAACACACATCCCAGACCCAACTTTGAAGCATCGCTATAAATTACGAATCCTTCCGTTCCGTTGGGTAGAAACAAGACAGGAGCACTACTTAGACTCTCTTTCAATTATTGAACGCTTCTTTCTGAGCTTCCGCCCAAACAAACTTGACATTCTTTCTAGTTAACGCTGTTAGTGGCGTAGCTATCCTTGAAAAGTCCTGGATAAACTTTCTATAATAACCCGCCAATCCTCTAAAACTCCTTACTTCTGATGGTGTTTTTGGTGCTTCCCACCCTTTAATGGCTTCAATCTTAGCTAGATCAACCTTAATCCCCTCTTTCGACACTACATGACCTAGAAACTGAACTTCTTTCAACCAAAATTCACATTTTGAGAACTTGGCATACAATTTCTCTCGTTTAAGCAATTCTAAAATCGCTCGCAAATGAGTTTCATGATCTTCTTTGGACTGTGAATAAATCAGTATATCATCTATAAAGACTATGACATACTTGTCTAAAAATGGACTACACACTCTATTCATCAAGTCCATGAAAGCTGCTGGCGCATTAGTCAGACCAAATGGCATAACTAGAAACTCATAGTGTCCGTACCTCGTACGAAAGGCAGTCTTAGGTACATCCTTCTCCCTCACCTTCAACTGGTGATAACCAGATCGTAAGTCTATTTTCGAAAAGTAACTCGCTCCTTGAAGTTGATCAAAAAGATCATCAATTCTGGGAAGCGGATACTTATTTTTGACAGTTACCTTATTGAGCTCACGATCGTCTATGCACATTCTCATAGACCCGTCTTTCTTCTTAACAAACAACACTAGCGCTCCCCTTGGTGAGGTACTAGGATGAATAAACCCCTTGTCTAACAACTCCTGCAATTAAGTCATCATTTCTTTCATTTCTGCCGGTGCTAATCTATAAGGTGCTCTTGCAATCGGCGCTGCTCCGGGTACTAAATCAATACGAAATTCCACTTGCCGATCAGGAGGCACAGTGGTTAAATCTTCAGGAAATACTTTTGGATATTCACTTACTACCGGAACTGACTCTAATCCTTTCTTCTCCTTCTTAGCATCTATTACATAAGCTAAGAACCCCACACACCCTTTTACTAGACACCGCTTAGCCTTAATCATTGAAATCAAGCACGACTTTCTATCCCTCCGATCTCCAAACACTACTATCTCTTCTTTACCTGGCTGCGCTATACGAACTAATTTCTTATTACAAACTATATGAGCATCATTAGACGCCAACCAGTCCATTCCCACAATGACATCAAATTCTCCCATACCCATCGGGTATAGTCGAAGTGGAAATGAATACCCCTCGATGACAATACTACACCCATCATACACCTCCTCCACTAAAATTTGACTATTATCGGCCACTTCTACTTTCAATTCATGCCTAAGCTTCTTGGGTTTCTCATTCAATTTATGCACAAAATTTGGAGACACAAAAGAACGATTTGTGCCTGAATCAAACAATACTTTTGCATAATTTGAATTTATAAAGAAAGTACCTGTCACTACATCAGGTATCTCCACCGCTTCTTCTGTTGTCATATTGAAAACTCTAGCCCTCGCTTTAGCTGGATCCACCTTTTTCTCACCTCCCTTGTCTACATATCCTCCGACCGATCCCTTTTTCAATTGTGGACAATTAGTCCTGATATGATCAGGAGATCCACACTGATAACAAGACTTTGAACCCTGGCAATCCCGAGCTATATGCCCTATCTTTCCACATTTATAACAACCCTCTTGATCAATCTTACATTCTCCTTTATGTCTTAGGTTACATTTTCTACATGGCTTACTTTCAAACTTATTGACAAACCGTTGATCAGACTTTGCAGACTTAAACGGTTTAGAATCACGGACCGTTCCATCCCATTTTCTTTTATCTCCACTTCTTTCAGTAACTTGTCGATTCTTTTCTTTCTTTCTCATTTCAGCTGCATTTACTGCCATTTGAAAAGTAGATGGTTCCTTGTTCGAGACAAATTCTCGAATATCACTTCTTAACCCAAAGACAAAACGTTCTACTCGTCTTCCTTCATTAGGTACGTAAATTTCTGCAAATTGAGACTTCTTTATAAACTTTGTAGTATATTCTCGAACTGACATCCCCTTCTGCTCTAAACTCAGAAACTCTTCTTCCAACTTTTTAACTGCCGCCAAAGGGCAAAACTGTGCTTTAAATCTTTTCACAAACTCACCCCAAGAAATTTCTTTGGCTACCGCCGAACTTTGTCCTCCGGCTTCAACATCCCACCACATTACCGTTTCATCTTTTAACATAGACAAAGCATAAACTACTTTATCTTCTTTAGCACACTTACTAGTATCAAATGCTAACTCCATTCCCTTTACCCATCTTATTGCTATCACTGGATCACATTCCCCTTTATAGGTAGGAGGCTTGCAAGCAGCAAACTCCTTAAAACTACATCCTTTCCCAGCTACCACTTTAGGCATCACTATGGGGTTTGACTGAGGGTGGCTACCCCCAACAGTTACTGGTGAGTCTGATACCTCAGTAGCTATTCTTTCTTCACTCTTTTCCTTACTTGACGAAACCTCATTAGTACGCTGAGCCAATAAAGCATTCAACGTTTCTTGTAACTTTCCCATTTCTGTCGTGAAGGTTTCTTGGGTAACAAAACCCTGAGTTCGCCCTCCACCACGGTTTCCTGTCTGCTTTCGACCCCTCATAGAAGTTGAACTTTCCTGATGAGAAATTTCTTGCTCCGATCTTATTTCAACACTTCTAGCTCGACGAATATCACTGGTCGTCTTCCCGCCTCTAGTTCCCACAGTGGAAACCCTTGCCTGAGTAGTCGCCTTCTGAGCCGTCTTACCTCTAGGTCGACCGCGACTCTTTCCTCGGATAGCAGTCAGATTGACAACAGTCATTCGCTCTTCGGCAACTACTTCATTAACTGGATCAATTTCAGGATTCGGCATAGACCTACTCCTTGTTACTCGCTCAGACATAATTCTGATAATAAGAAACATAAGACATTCAATCTAACATACTACACATTACGGCAGTTTAAGCACAAGCATGTACTTGTAAATTTACAATTACACTGGCCAGATGAAATTCCAAATTTACCTTACAAGCTAGTCCTTACTACCTTAATGTTATCTTCCTACAGTCTTCCTACTTCTCAGTTGTGCTTCTATTATCTCAGTTTAAGTCTAGGCCCATCTGATTACCTAGATCCCTTAAATTAATGCTCTGATACCAATTGTAACAACCTGGACCTTTATACATACATTAAAATAACATTTCTGTCTAAGAACTGCCCCAGGCTTACATTACAAAGTATAAGGTTTACAACTATCACTTATTACACAACTGAGTCAAAAAGTAAACTATTACAGGAAGTCTTCTATCTTCTCAGAATAGTTCACATCTTCTCCTTACCCTTATCTGTCCCTGCTACCTTTCCAAAACCTGAAACAGGATTATAATTTTGAAAGAGCGAGGGTTAGACCAATGGTCTAGTGAGTCCCCTCCAATCACTACTGCAACAGTTCAAATATTATTTAAAACATTTAAACAAATCTTGATATCTCAAAAACATAACTTGCTATTTTAATCAAACATAAAATACTTTATGCTTCGCAGGCATAACTCAATCTACTGGTCATCACTGACCACTTTTTACGCTTCGCAAGCGTACCTTAAGCTACTGACCAACACTGCCGTCAAAGACGGTATGTCTGTCTCGTACTGCCTTCTTTTAGGGACACACCCTAATGGCATAAACGGGCTACCTCCCCGGTACAAGCAGGCGGATCACACTTCCCGACTTAGGTCAGACTTCTGACTCAAATGTATGCATACACTTAGTCCTGACTATATATAAAACAAGTTTATATAAACATAGCATAAACATGCCAAACTGATTAAATCAACCTTTTTCATTAAATCTGCATAACTTTCAATACTATAAACGTGCAGTTTATAAAACCCACATTTATCAAATAACTGTCAAAATTATAAAAAAATTAGTTTGAAAGACTCACCTCTGATTCTTCTTGCTTAACCTATGTCTTCTAACGATTAACACCACCTACGATGGTATCAAAATACAAAGATAAGCTAACTTGCGACTAACATTCTGTCTTTTTCTAAATAAATACAATATACTGCTACTACCCCGGTCGATACTATTCTGTTCAACATCACTTATACCGGTCAATACTTATATCAGTCAATACTTATATCGGTCGACTACACTACACCGGTCGAGCATGATACCGGTCGACCACACTACATCGGTCAAGCAACATACCGATCGGTCGCTCCATACCGATCGACACCTTCGTTCCGGTCGATGTTCATACTAAGTTGGCTATTTTTACAGTAACCCAGAAAACCTCCAAATCTTATAAATCGATCCAATCTACGGTTAAAAGCTTGAATAACAAGACTATTTACCGACTATAACATGCAGATAGAAGTATTAAGCTAGAATCATACCTCTATTTGACAAAAACGGATCGATTCCTCAACCTCTTTCTCTGCCTTCGTTTCTGGTCTTGTTTCTTTAGTCGGTCTCAACTTTTTACAAGCTTTGTGTTATGAATACAAATATCTGAGGGTTTTGATTATATAAAACCAAGTTCCAAATAACCCCCTGAACTTTGGGTCTCGCTTAACTTTTTACCTAACTTCCAAAATTAATAAAAATTTCGGATCCGGATATTACAGTTATACCATTGACCTCTTTTTAAAACGTCTCATAACACGAGTCACGCATATTTCCATCAAACACTAAAAATGCATTTTTACCAAGAAATCTCCATTTATGGAATAAATTATTTAAAACACTCTCATTTATGACTTATTTATCAAGATGTTCAAAAGTCCCAAACATGGGCGTTTTACAAAGTTTATAAAGCTAAGCACTTCAATTAATCACAAGTTACCAAATAACTCAACAGTTGATAATTTCATGTAAAACACATAAATACTTTAAAATGGACATTTTGGCATGTACAACGTTTTCACAAATCAACTTGAACTCACCTTGCTAGATTCAGGCTAAATCTAGATTTTCCCAACTTGAGCTCCTTTGAAGAAAAATTCGAATCTTCAAGCCAAAACTACCAAGAACCTAGATCCACAATTTTCCAACCATAAATACACATATCCAAGTGTTTAGAATCATTCCCCAAACAACTTATATCAAAATCTCCATTTTGGTCAAAAACCCTAATTTGACCTAACTTTTCTCAAAATCTTCCCTAACCGAAATTGGAGAAATAAGGCACTAGGTTGCCATCAAAAAAGCGTTTATAACTCATAAAGAAGCTTGGAAATGGAAATGATGAGCTTACCACTTAGGTTTTGGGCAAAACCTAATAAACCCCAAAATCTCTAGTGTTGGAGATGAGAGCTTAATCTTGCATCAAGAGATGAAGCCATTAACATAAAATTGAGAGGGAACACTTTGATCTTCTTGGAAAAGCCCCAAAATTGGTTAGGGTTCATAATAGAAGGTGGGGGAACATTTTGGGAGCGAAAGGGAAGAGAGTGGGAAATGAGAAATGAATTAAATGGCTGAAAATCGAGTTTTTAACCCACTGGTACCTCTCGACGATAGTACCAAGCGATTGTGCCAGTGGCACTCTTGCTGGCACAATCGCCCAGATTGTACCGCAAGACCAAAAGGCTCGGCGAGAATGCCAAGCGATTGTGCCCTCTGGCACTCTCGCTGGCATAGTCGCCTCGATGCCCCAGAACCCCAAAATTCCGTCTTTTCCCTCATTCGATTAGCTTGACATCCGAAACAACTCATTATACTAACATCAAGGTCTAACCAAAGCTCGATTGGGGAAAGAAAGGTGGTCAATTACGTATCGAATTTCCGGGTGTTACATCGTTAGGTGAGGGACGTTTTTGTCCATTTATTTCTTACTAAAGAAATTAGTATACAAATTTATGTAGCTTATGTACAAGTGCGATAAGCTTTAAAAATGCAACCTTTTTTCTTCAACTACAACCCCCCTCCTCCCCCCCCCCCCAAAAAAAAAAAAAATCACCGTCGACAACATTCTCAGTTTGCTGGAAAATGAAGAACCCGACAAATAATCTAAATCAAAACCCAAATTCTGAGTCAAACCCAAAACAAAGCCTAACTAGAAAAGGTTATAATACATGATTTGAGGCTGAAAATTGCATCTATACAAGGTTAGGGTTCTTTTCTCCATTAAACCTTGTTGCTTGCCTTGGTTTATGAAAATCACTGCTCATAGAACAATTTAAATTTATATAAAATAATAAAATGAAAAAAGAACCATATATATCAAATATATTGAACTTATATGAAAATGATATCAAGAATGCAAAATCATGATTATATCTTTTGATAATCTTCAAAGAATTAATGTTCGACTATCCGTGTACGCGAAGTGTAAAGATTTACCTATTTTGAGTTTTTAGTTTATACGTTTTCTTTTAGTGTTTATTTAAGTGTTAGTTGTCGTACATAATCATCATTTACACCCCCGATTTTTATGTTTAAAAAAGTATAAAAACACATGTCTTACAAACACGCCATAATGCGTTACACCGGAAGCCAAGTCTTCAAAATGGAGTCAGGGTCGTTCCAATCTTTTTGGAGGCCCGGTTACGCTTATGCGGCCCGTATCAAAATAAGTGTCCACAAATGAATGTATGTAACCGGATGAAGGGAGTCAAATTAATAAAGAGGATAACAAGTGAGATCGAGAACAATCGAAATAATGTATGTGACCGAATAGAGTCGAGTTAATCGAAGAAGAACAAAAGGAGACCGAGAACTGGGAGAAGAAAAAGAAAAAAAAATTGTCGAACGTGGAACGTCAACTCATTTGTGTCTCTGTGAAATTTTTTGCTTTCACTATAGTTTGCCTTTGGGGAATTCAATCAATAATCATTTGTGTCCCTAAGAATCAATGAAACAGAAAACCAAGATGCGATTAAAGAGTGGTTATAAGCTATCTATAAATTGGGCCCCAAATAATTTAGGGGCCCCTGTTCCAAACCACCTTTTTAACTTGCCAATGTATGGCCTTTAAATGAAGCCACAAGGGTTAATGTGACGGCGAAGTTAAACCTTAATACCATAATGCACCATAACGAATTATTTAGAACAATTACATATATGATGTATCTTTGCATAAATTATCGTAAGTTTGAAAAGATGTTATTTTTTATTTATTTGCATCCATTATGTGTGGGTTCCCATGTTTTTGTTCCTTATGTTGTGTTTTAAGTTCATATCATTTACTTGTTGCAAGTTGTATTCTATGTAAAGATAAACTCATCCGGACAGTTTGGCCGAGTGGTCTAAGGCGCCAGATTTAGGCTCTGGTCCGAAAGGGCGTGGGTTCAAATCCCACAGCTGTCATTTTTTTTGTCTTCATATATTTTTTTCATAATTAAAAAAAAATAAAAAAATATGTGATAAAATATGTGAACGCCACCGACTCGAAGCAACAAAAAGGGGATCAGAAGCAATCATTCTTCCCCCCTTTTTCCCCATTTCGCCGCCGTCCACCGCCGTATACGAAACCGTCTTCTTCTTTTTCCGGTCATCGGATTCCAAAGACTCATCTCTTCCGATCCCTAATCACACAAATTTCTACAGGAAGAACCCTAACTTTTTACCGATCGTTTATTTGCCCTAATTTCACCAACTCTCCAAACCCTAAAACATGTTGCTATCACCAGGGCACTCACCTCGCCGGCTCTCTTCTCCGTCTCCGTCACCGTCGGTATCAGAAACACCGGTTCATCATCAAAACCTTGGATCATCCAATTCCTTAGTCGCCACAACTCCGAAAAACCCTAGAAAACGCGCTTCGTCCACCGTCCTTGACGAGGACGCGTACGTTGCCGCGATCGAGAAGATCATCGAGCGCGACTTCTTCCCTGACATTCCTAAGCTCCGCGATCGACTCGATTGGCTGGAAGCTACTCGCACCGGTGATCCTATGCAAATACGTGATGCGCAGTTGAAGATTATCGAGAGGCGATCTGGTAAAGCATCGGTTACCGATACGGAAGGTAAAATTCGGACACCTGGTTCAACTTTTTTTAGAAATACTACGCCCTTGGAGTTTGATAAGACTCCTGGTACCGATAGTTTTGTGAAGGAGGAGGTTTTGAATGTGGCTAGGGAGTTAGTCAAGGATGATGGATCTGTAGATGCTGATTCGTTAACGCTTGATGAGTTTTTTAGAAAGTATACTAGTGAAGATAATGATAGTTTTTCCAAACTTATTGAGAAGGTTAATAGAAAGAAGAGAGAAAGGTATGAGTTCTTATTGGAAGGTGAGAATAGGGATATGGGATTGATAGAAGATGCGAAAACGAATAGGGTTACGGATGGTTACGGGACTTCTGATCAGCCTTTAGCAACGTTAGAAGGTTGGAAGTACACTGCAAAGAATTTGTTGATGTATCATCCAGCGGATAGGGGTGAAGCACCGTTGACCCAAGAGGAATTGGCTGAGAGATTGAAAGGGATGACGAAGGAAATTAGCAAGACTAATACACGGTTCCATGGGAAAATGACGGATTCCAGGCCTAAAGAGGATGATGCCATATCAGTTCTCTACAACCCTGTTGCAGGTGGTACCCCGATTCCGTGGTCGATGTCAGATAGGGATGGAGACAAGTTGAAGAAGTATGATTTGGAAGATTTAAGGAAGACCCCAAATCCGTTCTATGTTGAATCCAATAAGAAGGCGGACAACGGGTATAACTTTGTTAGGACTCCATCTCCTGCACCGGGTGTGGATGAATCCCCATTCATTACATGGGGAGAAATCGAAGGGACGCCTCTGAGATTGGAGCCTGAAGATACTCCAATTGACATTGGTGGTAGTGGCAATGGGCCTCAGTTCAATATCCCCCTTCCACCTTCAAGAGATCTCAAGGCTCATTCTTTATCTAGGGAGGCTGCTCGGAAACTGAGGGATAGGTCCAAGATGTTCCAGAAACCACCACTGCCGGCTGCCGCTAGAGGAGGTAGTGCTAGTCCAGGTGCAAGAACCCTTTCCCCTGCTGCGCAGAAATTTGTCAGGAATGCGATTGCCAAATCTTCTCACTCTGTCACTGTTGATGAATCACTGCGTGCGAGTTATCGTGGGTCAAGTCCGGGGATAGCTACACCAAAATCTGGAAGGAGTATGTCAAGGTTAGGAAGAGATGGTAGCATGAGTTCAAGATCACCATCTGTAAGGGAGGGCTCTAATCCACCTTGGTAATAACATGTATTTGATTTGATTACGGCCAATGATTTGATCTTTCGACAATGCCTTTATTGTTGAACTGCACAATTTTTAGTCTCATATGGCCCTCTACTTTTGCATTAGTATGATATATGGTTGTCTATTATACTTTCATCATAAGCATATGTATTTGAATCTGCTTTTTCTAATTTGTGACTTGTAACTTGTTTCTTTCAGTTTCATTGCCTTCAATTTTCTTTTTCTTAATTCATTATATATGCATTTGGCTTGAATGTTTCTTTCACATCCTAGCTGACTTAGCATCTTGATGATTTATCTTTGGTTGCTGAATTTTAGCTAGTTTTCAATTAAGTTGCACAAATTGCAATGACATTTATATTGCACACTTCTCACAAGCCGCTTACCCTCGGAGGGTAGAGATCAGGTTTGCATACATCCCACCCCCCAATACCCCACCTTCGAGCGGGATTGTATTGGGCTCGTTTGGTTTGGTTTGGGCTTGTGAAGGCAAGTTTATGTGCTCTGCTTCTATCTCCATAGAAAACATGGTGGTCAATCGTGTTTAGATGTAAGAAATCTTGATGTAGTTGATAGCTAAATATGTGCTGCAGAGTTTTCACCAGATTTCTTGGTAGTTCTTTTCTTTGGTGTTATGTTTCAGACGGGATTCTTGTGTTTAGATGGTAGAAGTCTTGCAGAGCATACCTATCTGGAGCTGGCTCATTACGCATTCCCCCTTCTTCGGAAAAGAGGTATCTTTATTCTTGTTTGCAGTACATTTGCAGCATAAAGGATTCACATGACTTCACATGGGTTCATTAATGGCAACTATTTCATGTGTGTTTCTTGATTTTCTTTCAAATTTTCATTTGCACAGTTGAAGGGAAAGAGTTTGCTTCAGTTATGATGAAAATGTGTTGAGGGTAGCAAATCTTTTTCTTGCTTTTGCTTTAAGAAGGCTCCTTTTCTCCTTGTTTATTCTACTCCCTATAATGGTCCACATTCCTGGAGGGAGATGTATTCAAAGCCAAGTTTACTTTATTAACCAAATACGATACTTGTGATAGAAAAAGGGCAAGTCATCATGGTCGTAGGAAGATAACTCTGTTGCAAATTAGGGTCGTTTTTAGTATGATTCGTGAAGATGATATTTGATTTGATGTAATGGGGGGTGGAAGCACTTTTTGATGAACAACAAGAAGCATGAAAGTTCAATTAGTGTGTTCAAGTGGGGTGTCACATGAGTTTTGCTTTCCTTGGATTCTCCCTTTTCACCACGAGATTTCATCACGGGTGTTACTGGTCTTGCGTCGAGGTCGAGGGTAAACTATGAACAACACCCGATTGTTTGGATTTCGATGACAGGGTCGGTTAGAGAATCAATTTTGTATAATCATAATGTGATTTTAAGTGTTACGTTTTTTTTGGTATACTATTCACCACAAACATCGATTATAAATCAAAAGAATCCAATAAAATATTATGATCTGGAAAGGATAAAGATGTATGTATGTACACCGACCTTTTTTTCGAATTATTAGCGACTAAATTACTTCAAAAAGAAAATTATTAGCGACTAAATTGGCATTGACTATATTTTAAAAATAGGGATAATCACAAATATATCTATTATTAGAGTTGACGTATTAATGTATTATAGAATGAACAATTTCTTTTTTCTAAATTAGCATACAATAACCATTTATTTAATGAAAACTTTTATTTGAGAAAAACCAGAAACCCTTGCGAAATTTTAGGTTTTACTTGTGGTTTTAGTAAATTGGGTTCATAAACCAGATAATTTGTAGGGGGCTCTTTCATGATTTTAGCGGGAAAAAAATCGTGTTAATTTGGTCAAAAACTTCAGTTTTGATTAATTTTGTAACTTGCAAGTATGCCTTATTATACTATATAACATTTACCAGGGACGATTTCACTGTTTATGAACAGTAATTTACAGCTTTGGTCCTTGAGGTTTTTAGTAACTTACAGATTTGGTCCTTTCAGCTTTTAATTTTTTTTTTCTATGTTTGTAGAGTTACAGATTTGGTCCCTATAGTTTTATTTTCCTCTTGGATTTAGTCCCCATAATTTGTTGATTCCAAAATAGACTTTCGATTTTGCATTTGCGTAACGTTTTGGTCCTCGAAACTAAAAGTTGTTAGCTCCTGACCGTTAAGTAAATGACATTTCGATCATTTATAACTTTTTCATTTTCTAATTTAAATAAATAAAAGTTATATTATAAAAATTATTTTTATTATATAGGCATAAAATAAAGATCCCTTAACATGCATCGCATCTCAATGACTGTGTCTTCTCCAACCCAAAACCTATGTAAATTTTGTTTAATTCATATTTTTATTATAATTTAATTTATGTTTAATAACAATGTAACTTTTTTTTAAGTTTAATGATGTAATGTACCATTTGCCAATTTATTTTCGCTTCCTATCATACACACACATCATCCTCATAGAGCATTTTGTAAATTATAGTGATGGTGCTAACAGACACAAAATGTTTTGTTCTCATAATTGGTGATGCTCAAATTTATGGTCTTAATATTTCTTTCCATCCGCAGCAACGTGCGGGCATTAATCCCACCTCGTTAAATATCATTTAGACGTTTATTTTTAATGGAATAATTTACATTTTTTGTCCAGGTTTGTTGAAATTTCCTATTTTTTGTTTTTATGATTTTAAAATTACGATTTTCATATTTATACTTCATTGTTGTTTTCGTCCTTTTGATTTAAATTTATTGTTGTTTTCATTCTTATAGTCTACAACTTATTACTATTTTAGTCTCTCATGTTTGAAAGGAGTTAGTTAGTCTCAGAGACGAAAATAGAAATGAATTGTAAGCTATAAGGACAAGAACCATCAATTTCAAGACAAAGAATAATGTGAGAATAAGAGTTAAGGTGAGAAGTGTAAGAAGTGATTTGAATCTTATATCATTTTTAATTAGTGTTGATCTAATGGTTCAGATTAAGTCCCAAAATAACTCATGAATTAGCTTAGAATAGAGTTATCAATTGATATTCAATTAAGATGATCTAAGAGTAGAGATTTCTTCTTAACTTTCTCATAGTAACTATTATCTTATCGAAAACCAACTCCAAAATTCAAAACCAAAAAGGACGAAGTAAGCAAATTTTAACAACAACAAGGACTAAAACCGTAATTAACTCTTTATTAATGTTATGTCCCAAACGACGGCGTATCATGATAAATACTAAGAGCATCTCCAATAGCATTATTATTCTCTAATTTATCATTTCAATACACTTTTTAAAAAAAACTTAATATAAAATGATAAAAATTGAATCTTATTGGTGAGATTGAATAAAATAATTATTTCTCTCTCCAATCATCAAGTTTTAGAGAATTCTCTAAACTTAGAAAATTTTCAAGTTTTCTCTATTTTAGCAAATAAGATAGCAAAGTTGTTGGAGAGGTTTAAAGAACAAAAACTCATTTTTTTTCTATTTTCAGAAGATGCTCTAATATACAGTTAATGCGCATATTCTTCTCGTGCACCCCTCTTAGTTATCGTCATAACACACGCATCCATTCCTATATATATATATATATATATATATATAGCCACAACCCTTGACCATACTTCTCCAATGCTCTTGCAATCTCCTCTCCGATCCCTCACACAATCCAAGATCCTGAACAACTTGTAGTTGATTCTGCCTTATTTGAGGAATTATACAGGTATTTCTGTTGTTCCTTATTGATCTTGTTTGTGTAATTGTGTTCCTAATTGGTTTTAATCATACGCCTACTTTCAAAGCCCTAAAGTTTGATTTGGTTTTAACATGTTATCGAATAATTTCAATTAGGGCTGAGAATTTTGATGGTTTAGTTGGATTTTATGTTTAGTGAGTACTAAATTTGATTTGTGTAGACGATGATCGTATAAAGTTATAAATCGTGGCCTCTTTGAGTAAGGATCATGCATGTTGAATATTCTCGTAAGGTGAAAATCACGTCATATCTATGAGTTGTTGCTGAAGCAACTTAAAAAGGTTTAACTATCGTTCATGTGGAGTATATGAATATAACACGCTGTAGATAATTTTGGTGACTTCGTGTTCGTATTTCAGCTATTAAACTTAATTATGATTAATTATCGGTTAATTTCTGGTATCAAATTAGATTGTTTATGGATGATATGAGCTCAAGTAGACCTGTTTAATCTCTTTTATCAGTTTTATGAAACCATGTTTCTATGACAAGCTTATGTCTGGTGTGATGTGAATTTATTCGTTGTGGCTCATATAAACCCTTGGTTCGTGATTTTGTTTTTCCACAGGTAATTTTAGCTTGATGTGTTTATCATGATGTCAAATTGGTTGAACCGTACACTTATCCTATATCCGACCTAATGAAACTTTTTTCTAATATTAGATATTGACTTGCTATAAAGTCAGAATTAGAAATTTTAGCAATTGTTTGACCTTTTGGTTGATTTGTTTGCAATCTCAGGTTCAGGGAAAAATTGTGTATAATGCCATCTGCTGATGCTGAGACATCTGAGCAAGACAGAGAACCATTTGTGGAGGTTGACCCATCAGGAAGATTTGGTAGATACAGTGATCTGTTGGGCGCTGGTGCTGTTAAGAAGGTGTATAGGGGATTTGACCAAGAAGAAGGCAGGGATGTGGCCTGGAACCAAGTAAAGCTAAGGAACTTCAGTGGAGACCCAACCGTCCTCAAGCGGCTGCTGTCGGAAATAGAACTGCTACAGACACTGGAGAACGAGAACATTATTGTTCTTTACAGTTTCTGGAGGGATACGGAAAACAGCACCTTGAATTTTATTACAGAGGCATGTGCCTCGGGTAATCTGAGGGATTACAGGAAGAAGCATAGGCGGGTATCGCTCAAGGCCTTGAAGAATTGGTCAAGACAAATTCTGAGGGGCTTGGAGTATCTCCACACTCATGAGCCGTGTATCATTCATAGGGATCTTAATTGCAGTAACATCTTCATAAATGGAAATATTGGAAAGGTACATATGCTTTCTTATTTCAAAATCTATAACTTTTCATATATCATATTCTTATTGTTTAATTTCCCATCATGTCATGTCATTGGAGTTTGTTTTCTGGTGGCACCTGATACATCTAAACTCCATGACCAAGCTTAATCAGTATTCATAATACAAGTATAACATTAGATGTTGATCTGGATTTAGTACTTTGAGTCTATAGGAGTTCCAAGCAGAGTATAGACCCATTAGAACGTACTTCCAAACAGAGTATAGACCCATTAGAATGTAGTTACATTACTTATACTTTATAGAAGTTTAAAGCAAAATATAGACCCTTATAAATGTAGTTCCATTGACATAAGGTATCTGTAACTTCTTTAAATGCTGACTGACATGAAAATTTGTAATAATTTAGGACATTACCTGCTTCCTATCTGCTAAAAAATATGTGTGGGGAAAACAGAAAGCATGTTGACTTTCATGTTATCATTAGAAATAGAATTAAAAGAAAGTGTGAAAAAATGAATACCAGACGGAATTGATTAGAAATAGACTAAAAACATTAATTTACTGTCTTCCCACTTGTACCAGTTTTATTAACTTGTAGCTTCAGACATTTCTTTTTCTTTCCTTCTCTTTGGCTTGTCCAAGGAAGAATCTGTGTAATTATAATTAAGGGTTACAGGATTACAAATATCATGAAAAGGTATGAAACCTGATAGATTTTAATTATTCAACCACCATTGATATGAGACATGTGGGGTAGACATACTCCCATACATCCAACCGTGCCATGTGATTATAAACCTGATAAGACAGATGCAGAGTGATGCATCATGGAAGCCCGGAAGTGAAACCAAATTCCTGATGGAGTCATTGAATGCTTTACTACAACTTTGAACACAAAACTGATTCCTGAATTGGATAAATGTTTTTTCTTGGTTCACTACGAGTGCGTTTGGTACGTAGGATAAGACAGGACATAGCAAAATTTTGTCTCACGTTTGGTGCAACATTATACTGGGATAGGACTGTGATTGAGCCAGACAACATGCATTTATTTGTTCCACCAAAATAGGTGGAACAAAATTCATGGAGATGGGTCAAGATAGAAATTACTAAACTACCCATGTTAAATTAAAACCCTAAAACATTCCACAATTCTTTGACATGCCTATCTCACCCGGTCATGTCCTGTCCATGTACCAAACACACCCTATTTGTCTTGTAGAAGCCTGACACTGAATAAAGAACGAAGATTCAAAGACAATTCAAATGGGCTAGATTTCTGATTCATAAAGCTGCATACTGAATGCTACATGTTAACGACTTTCAGGTTAAGATCGGTGACTTGGGTTTAGCAGCTGTAGTAGGGAAGAACCATGCTGCTCACACGTTACTAGGAACACCCGAGTATATGGCTCCAGAGCTGTATGAAGAAGATTACAATGAGTTGGTGGACATATACTCATTCGGAATGTGTTTGCTTGAAATGGCGACAATGGAAATACCGTACAGCGAGTGTGACAGTATTGCTAAAATATACAGGAAGGTTACAGGTGGTGTGATGCCTCAAGCGTTCAACAAAGTAAGCGATCCGGAAGTAAAAGCATTCATCGAAAGATGCATCGGGAAACCACGAGCAAGGCCTTCTGCCTCCGATCTTCTCAAGGACCCATTTCTTATCTACAGTGAAGAGAGCGATGGTAGTTCTTAAGCTGGCGACTCGTCCATCCCTATTTCTGTTGAGTCTTGTGTATATATTAATATCGTATTCTTTGATTTCGAGTTTGCATTCGGTTTAGTTGTTTACATGTTGATGTAAAGAAAAAGGGTTTCAAATAGTTTCAAGTTGACTCATGAATGTAATGAGGTTGGGGCTTGTTTTCATTCCATTTTCAAGACATTTTCTTTATATAATATACCTCTTTGCAAGATTTGAACCTTCAAATCAAATGGGTTTTGATAGGATGCCAAAACACCAAAGGCTTAATTTTTAGTTCAGGTTTCAAATATCGGTAACGTAAAACAAGTTATAAACTAAATGAACCCGATATATTTCATCAGGATGTGAGAGGGGTAAGATGTACGCAAATCTGACCTCTATGGGTGTTTCTGTAATTATCCCCGAATTGGAATTAGTGTTTAAACAATATAACATAATAATAAAAGCTGTTTAAAGGGAAACCAAAATATGTTGAAAAATAATAAAAATGGGAAAAACATGGGAAAATAAAATAAAGAAGGTTTGTGGGGATTGAGAAAAGAATAAGGATTAAAAAAATGGAGGATTTTAAGAGCCGTGCCGTCCTGGTTGTTAACTTACACTACAAAACATACAAAGACTTCATCCTCACTTCATCTAACATTCTTTCCTTATTTTAGGTATTATATATATATATATATATATATATATAATTACTCGTCCGATTGATCTATAGCCATACATGTGTAAAAGACCACCAAAAATATTGAAACGTCCCTATCGTCTTTCTCAAACCCCAAAAATACAAATTGATTCACTAATTGAAATGGTACACAATTCAGGGATTTCTTTTTGCTTGCTAAGAAAAAACATATAATTTGCACATAAAACCAAATCAAACGAAACCAGTGAATCCCATACAGAGTAAGTTTGAAGAAGGTAGGATATACACATAACTTACTGTTGGCACGAGGGTATTATGGTCATTAATATTAAAAATAAATCAAGTTGGAGGGGTTTGTAGGTGAATGGGGACACAAAAAATGTAGAGATTGTCAAAGAGGTCACATGTAGAAAGGGTTACACCCTTATTCTACTGTCCAAGGCTTTGATAGCATTTTTCAACAGTTCCACAACATTCAAGAAACCAACTTTGAAACCTTAAAAAATTACCATTTCTTTCACTACATACACTCGTGTGCATCCTACTTTGACCAAAACTATGCTTCTGCATCTATCACCCTCCATCCAATCATCCAACGGCTAGTAATCATTTGAAAAATATCATCTGGTTTTCTGGATTCTAGAACTACTAACACTGTACTGTTTTCATTATTCTAATCTCAGGAAATCCGGATCAAGCAATTATATCCATAAAAAGACTCAAAAGTTATGGTTAAATTCTCAGTTTGTTTGTAAGATTTGCAGAATCACAATCTTCTTGTTTCTTTTTAGCACCAAATGGATGCTTCTGTTTCTGGTTATGGTTCTGGTTCTGCACCAAAAGACAATGCTTCCATCCTTTTAAGTCCTTTTTCTTCTCCAAATGTCAGTGCCCTTCTCAAGATCAAGATCATTTCATGGTAAATAATCAAATTATGCAAAAAGATTCAATCTTTTTGAATCTTTCATTGCTTTCACTGATTCTTGCTTTGAATTCATTCATACCCTTTTGATGTTTCACTTTCTTTTTCGGTTATATCTGGTGTAGGAGTCAAGAAACAGGATTGCCGGCTTCGGTTTGTGTCCATGTTGCTGATAGAATTTTCAATCTTCACAAGGTGAGTTTGATTAAAAATAACAACAGTATGAAGTTGTGATTAGTTCTAAGTTCTAACTCGTAAATTTTCTCTGATTCGGTTGGTTTTTACAGTATCCTTTGTTTTTGAAAAGTGGGTTCTTTAAGAGAAAACTAAGCGAATCTAATGAAATTGAGCTACCACGAGATTTCCCCGGAGGACCCGAGACTTTTGAGATGATCTCGCTCTTTATCTATGGCTCTTCCACCTTAGTCGACCCGTTCAACGTTGCAGCGTTGAGATGCGCAGCTGAATTCCTGGAAATGACAGAAGAATATGGCTCGGGAAACCTCTGTGAGCGTTTTGACATATACTTGAACCAAGTTGTGTTACAGAGCTGGGAGGACACACTCATTGTCCTCCAGCAATGCCGATCGCTGGTCCCTTGGGCCGAAGAGCTCTTAATCGTGAGCCGGTGCATCGAATCTCTAGCCTTCATGGCTTGTATGGAGATTCTTGATCCAGAAAGACGAAGAGACCAACCCGTTATAACTCTAGAAACTCTAAGCACTCAAAGATGGAGCTCCGAAATGGTTCAAGAAATCGTGAGCCAAGATGTGTGGATCAAAGACCTAATCGCTCTCCCATTCGGGTTCTTCAAACGGGTAATCGGGTCTTTGAGAAGACAAGGTATGAAAGAAAAGTTTGTTAGCCCCGTCGTGTTGTTCTACGCGAATTGGGTCCTTTCCGATAAAAACGGCACCCAGAAAGATCTAGCTGTGTTACTAACAGATGTTCTTGATTTACTTCAAATGGGGGAAAAGGGTAGTAGAGTCATTCCAGTTGGATTCTACTTCATTTTGCTCTCTAGATCACTAAAACTAAATCTAGATAAAGAATGTACTCAAAAGTTGCAAAATCAGATTTCTGGAGTGTTGCATATGGCTCAGGTTGAAGATTTTCTTCTCCCAGAAAGTGGGATAGATGATATTCCTAGTAACATCAAGATTACCACAATGGAAACCATATTTTCGACTTACGTTTTGTTTAACACGTCTAACGGCAGTCCTTCGCCTTATCATTCTGCTGTCGCAGAATTATGGGACTCGTATCTCACCCGTATAGCTAGTGATCCAGAAATGGGATCGAAAAGATTCATGGAGCTCATTGAAATCGTGCCAACGTCAAGTAGGCAAAACCACGATCATCTTTATAGAGCATTGAACATTTTTCTACAGGTACGTTTCTTTATTTCTGGTATCTAATCGTAAGAAAAAAT
Organism: Arctium minus; assembly: GCA_954870635.1. Lineage (NCBI taxonomy): Eukaryota > Viridiplantae > Streptophyta > Magnoliopsida > Asterales > Asteraceae > Arctium > Arctium minus. The sequence continues at coordinate 15,849,581 of OX941080.1, forward strand.
GCAGCTTTCTTTATAGAAAATGACTTGTTTTGCAGATGCACCCGGAATTGTCACAAGACGAAAAGAGTACAGTATGCAAATACCTAAACTGTCAGAAACTATCGCACGAAGTCTGTGTAGAAGCGGTCCAAAACGAACTAATGCCACTAAGGTTAATAGTTCAGGCGCTTTTCGTTCAACAGCTAAGTACACACAAAGCATTGAAGGAATGCTCGGATTCTTTCCGATATGCACACTGCGGAGACTTCTCAGGAAGCCTTCCGAGCTCCAGATACGCAAATTCTAGAAGCCTGAATCTGGTTGACAGTCCGTGCATCGATCTAGAAGACACAAGAAACAAACCGCTCAGTTTCTTGCTACAGACGGATTTAGTATCTCAGAAACCCGAGTTGTGCAGTAAAGATTACGAGTCCACAAGCTTCAGAATTCAAACACTCGAACAACAACTAATGACCCTGAAAAGAAGCCTTCAATTACAAAACACATCCAAGAAAAGAGAGCAAATTTCAAAGAACGTCAAGCCAGTGAGACCATACGGGCTAGAAGGAAGAACGATGAGCAAGAAACGAACCCCTCTTGGACAAGTGACTAGCTGCATAGGAACCGTGAATTTTGCTTCGCAAAGAAAGTATGCTAGTCGGTTACTCAAGGTGTTTAGGAGATTTAGTTTGTTTGGTAGAACAAAACCGAAGAGAAAACCAAGTGTGACTGGCTTACGCCCGAAATCATTGTAAAATGTTGAACTTACAATAAGCTTTTAGCAATCTTTGCTTCAATAAAACGAAACACTCAAAGCCAACGGTAAAGAAATCAAAAATCAAACCAAGAACATAGTTCTTAACTCGTTATATATACGTAATAAAACAGTAACATAGTTACAATACATCAACCAACATCGGAATTTGGAAATCAAATGCTACTTAAACAAAACCAAAGAACAAACATTGAGTTGATAACAAGTAGGGAATGTTATTAAGTTACAATTGTTGAGATTGGTTCTGGTTCACTCTGAAACTTATGAGATTCCTCTATCACATTTCTAGCAGCTTTGATCACTATTTGTCCGTTAACATAATGCTGACGGCAAACAGGCATATACACGTCCGCACCACCTATAAGTTCGGTTTTTGTCTCATTGGTCTTCCTTAAGGTGAAATGGGCTCGTTTGCCACATAGTTCGCATCGAGCGGTTAATTTGGTTATGGTATCAGCAAGGGGTACTAGATCAAGAACTGGACCAAAGTTTCTTCTGTCAAAATGGAAGTATTAGTAAAGAGAATTGATGCAAAAAGCATGATGACAAAAAGAACATGATTTAACCAAAGCACCTTAAGTAATCACCATCAAGGCCAGCAACTATAACAGTTTTTCCATCATGGTCAGCAGCTTTACAACAAAAGTCATAGAGATCATCAAAGAATTGGGCCTCATCTATGCCAATAACATCCAGCTGCCAAACATGCAAAGCTAATATAAATCAATAGAAACTCAATTTAACATGATCTGGTCAAACATTTTCATAGATTTTATCCCCAAAACAAGGGTGGTGGTGGTTCATCAATATAAGATTGGGATTCAAACAAGGTTCCCTTAAATTATGGGATTTGTATCATCTGTTCATAATTTTGACAACTATGCTACTAAAAGAAGTCACCTTTTGTTTGACAAGAGAAAGTCTATCTCATAAGAGCATCTACACCAAAATGGAAAAAATTGGAGATTTTGAGCAACTTTTTGCTCCAACAACTTCTACAAAACTTTCTCCAAAATGGAGAAAATAGGAAAGAGGGTGTAATTTTCTCCAAATTTGGAGATATCCCCAAAAATAATTACCAAGATACAAAAATGATTTTTTATTGTATACCACCATTAAGAAACTTTAAAATGAAATGTTTAAATGAGAGAAATAATATTTTATTAATTATATAGAATACCTTAATAATATTATCAATGGTTTATCTCTAAGACAGGGAATCTCTTAGAGATGGATGTAATTTTGTTTGAAAATTTTGACTATTGTATCTTGGGCCTTCCTAATTTCAATCTAAACAATTACCAAACAACCATATTTCATTTTGCATTATATCATAGAATCCTCTTCATCATTATGGCAACTGCTAAACAACCCCTAATCTAATTTAAAAACCCTGATTTGGTGACATGTACTCCTAATCCACATCAAATCCATTATAGAGATCATACCTTTTCATAAGCTTCTTCTCCAAGTTTTTGTTTGAAAGATAACAAATCAGGCAGAGCCCAACAAGGGTACTTCGTCCCATCATGGGTCACAACTGAATCAATAGCATATCGGTTATCTTTGCTTGACTTTATCATTGCTACCTTCCTGTATATACCAATTAACAATTTAAAAAAAAAAAAAAATAATAATAATAATAATAATAATAACAACAACAACATCAGATACATCTTTACATCAACAAATCAACCAAGAATGAAGAAACCCCCACCAATTTGATCACAATTCATCACTATAACCAAAAAAACACACGATTCGCAATATTTGACTTTAAATTCACAACTTCATACACCAATTGAGTGGATCAAAACAAGAGAAATCATTCAATTACCTGCCATTAGTTCCTTCAGATTTGATCCTGCGAAGAAGAGCTGTAGTTTTACCAGCAAACATTGGCCCCACGATGACATGAATTTCACCGGAAGGACGAAGAGGGTGGGCGATGAGATCGCGATCAGTGCGATTGAGAGTGGGTTTCAGCGACATGTTGTTATTGGGAAGTGAGGCGTTGTGAAAGAGGCGTGGTTTTCGATTGGGTATAAATAGAGAATGGATTAATGGAGGTGTGAGTTTGATTTTTGAAGTTTGGAGGGAAGATGGAGAAGGATTTGAAATATTTTGGAAGGAAACAAGAAGCATTTTGGGAGGGAAGGAAAGAGTGTTGGAGAAGATTTTATGGAAACAGGGAGAAGGTGGAATTCATGGCTGTTGTTTTCTTTGAGGTCCTTATAGTTTGGATTAATGTCATGTTTAGTCCCTCTAATTTGATTTCAATTGCTCAAAAGTCAAAACTACATGTTTTTAGAGCATCACAATATGGTTATTATGACGTTTTTGACAGGTTTTTCAAAGGGTGGGGATATTTTCACGGGTCCTATTATTTACACCCAACCTTGGGTGTAAATTGCATTGGGAATTGTTAAAATAAAAGTCAAACATTGAAGAAGGGATATAATTGGAAAGGGTAATCTTATTCCAATAACTTTTTTGACAACATTTTTTTCTTGGATATGTAAAAAGCATATAAAAAATAAAAAATATATATAAAAAACTTTTATTTACGGGAAAAGACAAAAATATATATAAAAAATAAAAAAAATTTATGCAAGACAACACTTTTTACTAGGATGTCTAAAAAACAAAAAAAAATCATTTTTTTAAGATATATCTCATTTTTTTATATATCTCATTTTATATATATATATCTCATTTTTTTATACAAAAAAAATCATTTTTTTACTAAGATATATCTCATTTTTTATATATCTCATTTTTTTACAAATCTCGTTTTTATATAATTCTCGTTTTTATACACATCTCGTTTCTATACAAATCTCGTTTTTATATACATCTCGTTTCTATACAAATATCGTTTTTTACGAATATCGTTTTTCTATAACGTATATATTTATTAACTACCAACATTATTTCATCTATATAAATTGACTATATCTCCCCAATCTACATCATACCACAATCATCAAACATTCTTCTCTCTCTCTCTCTCGTTTCTACATTTTTCAATAGGGTAGGGATATTTGCACCCCTCCCTATGTGTTAAAGACACCCCTTTCTAGATATTATTCATCATAATTCAATCATTGCATCATCATATTTAAATTTATTTGTGTTTTAACTATTTTTTATATTTTATTATTATTATCTCTCTTTCATTTAATCAAGCTTTTATTATTATTATTATTATTATTGTTATTGTGAAACTATAATTAATATTATGTTAGATGTTTTTTTAATTTATATTTAGTTTTATTATTTATTTATTTTTTAGTTTTATTTCTTTGTATTAATATTTAAGATAAAAAAATAATATGTTTTAAAAAAAATACAAATATAAAAAATGACTAAAAGGAAATTATTTTATATTATTATTATCATTATTATATAACAATACATTTTTTATATTTCTTATTACAAGTATATTTTTTTCTATAAATAAAAGATGATACAACATAAACTAATTTATATTCAAAATTTTGGTAAAAAAATGATGAATTATTATCTGATTTTTTAAAAGTTCATAAAACAATGATCACTTATTTTTGAATATTCAAAAACTTAAAATAATAATTGATTGGTTAATCTTGAATTTTGAAGTTGAAAAAGATGATGAGTTTTTTTTATTGATTTCTCGAGTTGCAAAAAAATCGATGATATGTTATATGAGAATATAGATAAAATGAAAAAAATTTGTTACTATTTTAGTTTTTGAAGTTTTTATTCAATTCATGGAATTTGTAAAGCTATAAAATAAATGATAGATTATTTTTTTATAAATAACAAGACATTGTTTTTTTAGTTTAATTATTTAAAAAAAATTATATATAATATAAATAAAATAATAATTACTTGCACTAATTAATATTATTACTTATTAATAAAAAAATGTCAGGATCGAATTCTCAACAAGAATTAATTCTCAGAAACAATATCAAAGAAGTTTGCGGAATAACACTTTGATATTCAATAAAACAGTAAATCAATACAGAAAATATGAAGAACAAACTGTAAACTTGTATTGAATGCTTTGAAGTTACAAGATTACTCACTCAACCTCAATATTGATGAACAGGCTCACCAATACGAATTCTACTTCTCTAGAATTAGGATCTATACCTTGAGGTTGATTTTCTCTCTAACAGAATGAAAAAGAATTTCGTATTTTAAACTATTCTAAACTATACAATATATATACTGAATACAAAAGATAAATACAATAAAATATCTTCAGTATATCTTCCATGTATATCTCTAAGCTTCCATGTATATCCTTTCATACGAATTTTCATCAAATAAGCAGTATTAATCTTCAGCAGCATTAACTTCCTTCTAGCAGCATTAACTACTAAGCAGTACTAACTTTGTTCAAGCAGCACTAACTTTGATTAGCAGTATTAATTAACACTAGCAGTAGTAACACTCAGCAGTATTAACCTTTTATGTCTTCTAGCAGTATTAACATTGAACCAGCAGCATTAACCACACTTGATGAATTCTTCAGTTCCCAACAATCTCCCCCTAACTTGACTTTTAGGAAGAGAAGTCAAGTTCTTCAAATTTTATTCAAGATGCTCCCAAAACTCTATTATGGTCTAAATTCCAGTGTTTGCATCCAATCCCAAACTCTGATTGATGGTTCTTTGAATCAAGTATTTAGCCATTTCTGAATCTGGAACACACCTTAACTTTTTCTTCAACATGGCATGTAGCTTCAGTCTGCTATGATTATACACTCTATCCACTAGGAAGTATTCAGTGTGATTTAAATCCAAAGTCACAGAATATACGCCACTAGTTTCATACAAAGTCCAATTGGTAACTGCTTGAAAAATACTCCTTATGATCTCCTTCACTTCATCAGGTTTGAACATCATACACAGATACTCCATCACCAGTTTTGTAATTGAAATCCCTGGAGCTTTCAACTTATCTGCATACAACTTCATCCCTATATCAAACATTTCTTCAATATCAGACCTTGAGCATGTTCTGACAATTTTAGCCCAAGTACTGTAGACTTCATACTTTTCATCTTTTCTCTTCAGTCTGATATACTCCTTGCCATCTACTTCCAAAACATCCCAGTGAATGACTTCAGGAGGTTTAACTCCTACAGGTTCTGCTGCAATTGGTTCAGGCACTTTGTCCATCACAACCATGTACATCTTGACATCCTCAGTACTTGCAGGTTCTTTTATTGTAGATGACTCAGGTGCCTCTTCTTCTTCAGCAACCTTTTCAGCCTCTTCTTCCACTAATCTAGGCTTCTTTGTATGCTTTCTCCTGGCAATCATCTTTGTTCTTTTTAGAGTCCTTAGACTTTCACCAATTGTTGTTTCCTTCTCTGGAGTTTCTTGCTCATCAGGGAATGGTTTTTGTAAGAAATCATTGCTTTCTTTCATTCTTTTCTCCATTTCAACCCTTGCAAGATCATCCCCTTGAAGCTTTATCATCTCAGCATCATACATCTTCTTGAGATTCTCAAAAGACATCTTTGAAAACATCTCTACCTTGACACCTACTGCACCCTTGAGGAAAGTAATCATTTTCTTTCTCTCTTGAGCACCCAGGTATGTCTTTGAAGGTTGTCTTTTCCTTGTAGCCATTTTGATCTTTTCAGGCTTCCTCAAAGATGTGGCTTTTTGCTTGGCTTGTTCTGTTGCTAGGCTTTGTTGATAGGCTTTGTTTAACTCTGCAGCCATTGCTTTAGCTATCTCTCTATCCTTTTGCACTTGCATGGTTTCTGCTTCTTCAAATTCAGCCTGTATCTTTCTAGCTAGAGCTTCATCTGATTCAATCAGCTTCTGCTTTTTCATTGGTTTATCAGATTCAACTAGCTTTGCCTTACCTTTATCTTTACTCATCTCCTTCTCAATGCTGGAGTTCTTTGTTGCATCACCTTTTTCTTTTATGACAACTCCTTTGGCCTTTGAGGTGACCTTGGGAGTATCATGTTTTGCTTTGATGAGTGTTTCTGCAACCTCAAGCTCTGTAAGGACCTCTTTTACTTTTTCTGCTGCTTCTTTCAGCTCAGCAGTATTAACCATTTCTGCTGCTTTACTTGAACTGGCAGTATTAATGGTTTCTGCTGCTGACTCTGTTTCTGTTGCTTGCTCATTCTCCCCCTCATGCTCATTCTCCCCCTCAACATCATGTTTTTCCTCTTGCTCCCCCTTAGCTTTGGCATCTGCTTCTGACTCCCCCTTTTTGGGAGCATCAGTCACTTGTTTCCTCCTTCTGAGCACAAATTGTTTTTTCTTCCTTTGCAGAATCAGTTTCCTTACCATTTGCTTCAACTTGATGATTTGTTCTTGTTGTGACAGAACTATGAGTTTAAGCTCTTCTATATCATTGCCCTGTTTGAGTACATCCATGTTGATGTTGCCCATTGCCTCCATCAATTCATCATAGTTATATCTGTCCTCACCTTCTCCAGGAGTGTTACCCCCTATTGAAGGATCATTGGATCTTTTAGTAGTGGAAGTCCTCTGCCTAGCAGAAGCACTATCCACCCCTGTGGTTTCTTGGCACCAGGGACCTTCAAATGATTGCTCATTCAAAGTTGCCATGGGGGAGGTCTTATTGATGTTACCACTTTCCTCCTCTGTGCTAGTAGGAGTAGTGGCAGTCTCATCACCCATATGCTCTACCTCCTCCTCAGAGAGCACCTCCTTTGGGTTGGGAGACACCCTTGTGGTTTCCCTTTGGATATCCTCTAGGGGAGAATTCTCCCTTAGAGGGCTTAAAGGCTTAGAGGGTGATGGTACAAGAAGGGAAGGAGCCTTCTTTACCTGTTTTCTTTGATAAGTTTGGGTGATTGGTGAAGTTGGTTTGTCAAGAAGAGACTGGGGAATTGATTTTGAGAGGGAAGGTTGGGCTTGGCTAGCAGTGGATTGGTCTAATGGGGGCCTTGACCCTGCTGCCATACCTTCATTGGTTTGGGACACTACCATCATTGTAGAGAACAATGGGGTGTCAACTCCTTCAGAGTCCCCAGCAGATCTTCTCATATTTGAGAAAACCTTGCCTTTGGGGGATTTTGGTACATATATTCCATCAGAATGAGGAATATCCGTCAATTCATGGTTGATAACTGCTTGAACAAACCTGGGATACATATAAAAGCTCTTTTTGTTTCCCATGTTTGAGACAAGATCATTGAAAATCATTTGTGAAAAATTGTACCTTCTGGCAGTGGCCAAACAGACCAAAGCATAAGCAATGGGACTGCTGAACTCACTCCATCCAGTAGTCTTTTTAGAAATGCAGTGCATCAAGGTATGAACAAGAAAACGCCATTGGGGTGAGAATTTAGCTTTTGAGAACTTAAAAATACCCAATGGGCCTCCATACCCCATTCTTGTCAGAGTAGAAAACAGTTCATCATTAGGGATAGAAGTTATACCAGAGGCATCGTCTAGATGTAGACTGATGCGAACTATCTCTTCAGTAACTGTCAATGGATTGCCACATACTGTCGTCTTGATCATTCGCACACCATCCTCAGTAACAATGGTGGCATGTGCCCAGAATTGCCTCTGATGCTCTATGAAGATAGTTGGAGACATAGTGAGAGCATGGGCAATGTGGCTCGACTTCAGAAAGTCGACTATCTGATGAAAACCTTCAGATTGTTTTGGCTTTTGGAGCATCGCAATTTCATTGTGCTCATCAATGAACGCCATGGATGCCATTGACCTTGAAGATTCTTGCCTGAAGACTTTGAACTTGAGAGAGAAAGGGTTTAGAGCGCAAGAGAATAGTATGCAAAGAGTCGTTATGAACTATTAGGCGGGCAAAAAGTATTTATAGTATTCGGAACATAAGCAGTATTAACTAACTAGCAGTATTAACTGAAAGCAGTATTAACTGAAAGCAGTATTAACCACAAGCAGTATTAACTGAAAGCAGTATTAACCACAAGCAGTATTAACTGAAAGCAGTATTAACCACGAGCAGTATTAACTGAAAGCAGTATTAACAACTAGCAGTATTAACTGAAAGCAGTATTAACCACGAGCAGTATTAACTGAAAGCAGTATTAACCATGAGCAGTATTAACTGAAAGCAGTATTAACCACGAGCAGTATTAACTGAAAGCAGTATTAACCACTAGCAGTATTAACTGAAAGCAGTATTAACCACTAGCAGTATTAACTGAAAGCAGTATTAACCATGAGCAGTATTAACTGAAAGCAGTATTAACCACGAGCAGTATCAACTGAAAGCAGTATTAACCACTAGCAGTATTAACTGAAAGCAGTATTAACCACGAGCAGTATTAACTGAAAGCAGTATTAACCATGAGCAGTATTAACTGAAAGCAGTATTAACCACGAGCAGTATTAACTGAAAGCAGTATTAACCACTAGCAGTATTAACTGAAAGCAGTATTAACCACGAGCAGTATTAACTGAACTTACTCCTTTTAAACTTGCTAATCACTGAGTACTGCTATGCATGTCCTGAAAAAGAAGATTAGTAACACCAGAAATAAAAATATACAAGTATAAAACCACTTTTTGAGAAGAAGATTATTCAGAGTTTATCATTCCCACACTTGTTACCAAGAAAGTGAATCTACCCACATCAAAAGCTTTAGGGTGCGTTTGGTACAGAGAATGGAATTGTAGAGAAATGATTGCAGAGAATGGAATTGCAGAGAAAGAGAATTGGTCTGGAGAATAGGAATTGACTCTCCTGTTTGGTAGCACAGAGAATTCAGCAGAGAAATGTAACAGGAAATCGTTTCTCTTGTTTGGGAGCACAGAGAAATGTAACAGAGAATTCAACAATTTTTGCAAAGTCTAACAGAAACAAATCATCAATGATGGGGGGATTTCCAACCCAACAGAAACAAATTCACTGACATTATCATCATATATAATTTTTGACCAAACCCTATACAGAAACAAGAAATCATGAAATTAACTGCAGAAATACAGATACATTTTGATTTCCAACCCAACATACAGATACATTTTTGATTTCCAACCCAACATACAGAAATACATATCCCTTATCCAAACCTAACCAGATACAGAAATACAGAAATCGCGACCTGAGAGAGAGCGTCGACAGGGAGAGCAACGTGAGAGAGAGAGAGAGAGAGCCGGTGGAGAGGGATCGCGTCGGGAGGGAGAGCGCCAGTGGAGAGGGATCGCGCCGGGAGAGAGCGCCGACAGGGAGAGCGACGTGAGAGAGAGAGAGAGAGCCGGTGGAGAGGGAGAGCGCCGGTGGAGAGGGAGAGCGCCGAGAGGGAGAGGGAGAGGGAGAGGGAGAGGGAGAGGGAGAGAGAGAGCGACGACGTAAGGGAGAGAGAGAGCGCCGAGAGGGAGAGAGACCGATGTGTTTTTTTACTTTGGAACAACTCTCATCAATTCCCTGATTTTGAAATCTCACCATTTCTCTTCACTTTGTGGAGAAATAAAAGTAGGGAAAGAGAATTGGTTTATTTCTCATTTTTCTTTTCTCTGTGTTACCAAACAAGAGAAATGGAAATCATTTCCATTTCTCTGTCTTCAACTCTCTGTACCAAACACACCCTTAGTGAATAGATCAGCAAACTGATTATCAGTGTGAACTTTGACAACTTGAATAAGTTTCTTTTCATTACAATCTCTTATAAAGTGATACCTAATTTCAATGTGCTTTGTTTTTGAGTGCTTGACTGGATTATTTACAATGCTAATAGCACTGCTGTTGTCAATAAAGATTGGAGTGTGTAGAAAGGTTACCCCATAATCCAACATTTGATTTTGAATCCATAAGACTTGAGAACAGCAACTTGCAGCTGCTATGTACTCTGCCTCTGTTGTAGATGTGGATACTGTGGTTTGTTTCTTGCACTGCCATGAGACTAGTCTAGCACCCAAAAACTGACATCCTCCAGAAGTAGATTTTCTGTCCAAGTTTGCCCCACCTAGATCACTGTCTGAGTATGCTATTAGGTCAAACGGTGAGTTATGAGGATACCAAAGTCCCAATCTGGGTTGCCCTTTGAGATATCTGAATATCCTCTTAACAGCTTGAAAGTGAGATTGCTTTGGCCTAACTTGAAATCTAGCACATACACAGACTGGAAACATTATATCTGGCCTTGATGCTGTGAGATACATGAGAGAGCCAATCATGGATCTATAATAATGAACATCCATATCCTCCCCCTCAAGATCTGCTGTGATCTGCTTGTGTGTGTCCATAGGTGTGCTGGCAGGTTTTGATTCTGAGAAACCAAACTTGATTAGAATATCCTGCACATACTTGGATTGGCAAATGAAAATGCCATCTGACTTCTGTTGAACTTGGAGTCCAAGGAAGAAAGTAAGTTCCCCCATGGAACTCATTTTGAACCTTTGATGCATTAAATCCTCAAACTCCTTGCACATGTTGTTTCTTGTAGAACCAAAAATAATGTCATCAACATATATTTGGACCAGCAAGATATCCTTCTTCTTTCTTTTGATAAATAGAGTCTTATCAATGACTCCTCTTTCAAAGTCATTTTCCAAGAGATAGGATGACAGAGTGTCATACCATGCTCTTGGGGCTTGATGTAGTCCATAAAGTGCTTTCTTTAATTTGTATACTCTGTCTGGATAGCTTGGGTTTTCAAACCCTGGTGGTTGACAGACATATACTTCTTCTTCAATTGAGCCATAGAGAAAAGCACTTTTTACATCCATTTGATAGACTTTGAAGTTCATGTAAGAAGCATAGGCTAGGAACAGTCTGATTGCTTCTATCCTAGCTACAGGTGCAAAAACTTCTTCATAATCTATACCCTCTTCTTGAGTGTAGCCTTGAGCTACCAGCCTTGCTTTGTTTCTTATAACAATACCTCTTTCATCTCTCTTGTTTCTGAAGATCCATTTTGTGCCAATTGCTCTGTGACCTTTAGGAAGGTCTACTAGATCCCATACATCTTGGAGCTTGAATTGTAACAGTTCTTCTTGCATTGCTTCTATCCAGCTAGATTCTTTCATAGCATCATGTGCCTTTTTAGGCTCAAGCTGGGATAAAAAGCAAGAAAGGACTGTATGCTGTTGATCTTTCATATCTTGAAGCCTGCTTTGATGTCTAGTCATCATAGGAGAAGAGATATCTCCTATTACCAGCTGTGGAGGATGATTCTTTTGAACTCTTGTGTTATGACTAGGTTCTTCATTCAGTCCAGCCTCTAGATTAGAGTCATGCAATTCAACTGAAGTGTCTTCAGATGTCACTTCTGATTCTTGAGTCTCCTCATCTCTAGTGTCTTCTTCACTCTGACTTGGTTCAGTAAATGATTCCTTTTCATAGTCTTCATTTACTGTGGGTATGGGAAAAATCACAGATTTAGATATCCTTTCTTGAATTTGTGTGATCTCTGATTCTCCACTACCTGTTCCTGTATACTCAGTACTGAAACCAAAAGAGTTAGTTAGTGAGTCAATGTCAAATAGCCACTGAGGTCCAGACCCAACAGGGTTTGGTGTGTTCTCATTGCATTTGACATTGTCACTTTCTTCAATTATTCTAGAAGAAGAGTTAAAAACTCTGTAGGCCTTACTCTGAGATGAATACCCAACAAGAAATCCATCATCTGCTTTGCTATCAAACTTACCTAAGTGAGATTTGGTATTGAGAATTGTACAAGGACACCCAAAAGGTTTGAAGAAACCAATAAAAGGTTTTCTTTGATTTAAAAGCTCATATGGGGTCTTGTTCTTTTGCTTGACCACTAGAACTCTGTTTTGGACATAACAAGCAGTATTAACTGCTTCAGCCCAGAAGGTAATTGGCAATTTTGAATCAGCCAACAGAGATCTAGCAGCCTCTATTAGTGTCCTATTTCTCCTTTCAGCAACACCATTCTGTTGAGGAGTCCTAGGAGCACTGTATTGTCTCTCAATACCTTTTTCTTCACAAAAGGTGTTTAGATCATGATTTTTAAATTCAGTTCCATTATCTGATCTAATGACTTTTACTCTTTGATTAGTTTGATTTTCAATTCTTAGAATAAAGGATTTGATAAGATCACTAGTTTCATCCTTAGTCCTTAGAAAATATACCCAAGTAAATCTGGAGTAGTCATCAACAATAACCAAGCAGTAAGATTTCTTGCCTATACTCATAACATTTGTAGGACCAAACAGATCCATATGCAATAACTGGAGACAAGAAGAAACAGAATTTAACTCTTTGGTCTTATGAGAAGTTTTGTGTTGTTTGCCTTTAAGACAAGCAACACAATGATCATCACATGAAAAGACTTTTGAAGGTAAACCTCTTACAAGGTTATTTTTAACAAGATTGTTCATAGTCTTGAAATTCATGTGACACATCCTTCTGTGCCATAGAGAGGATTCATCTATAGAAGCTTTTGAAACAAGACAATTTAGAGATGAATCACTATCAACATTGTCCAAATCAAGACAGTAAACATTGTCCTTTCTTGGAGTTCTAAGTAGTATCATGCTATCATCAACTACCTTGAACCCTGGAGCAAGAATCATACACTCAGTGTTAGTAAATAATATACTATGTTGTTTGTCACAAACCTGTGATACACTTAACAGGTTGTACTTTAATTGATCAACATAGTAGACATCCTCAAATGTCATCTTACCTTTGGTGACATTACCTTTTCCACTTATCTTACCACCAGTAAGATTGTCTCCAAATGCAACATGTCCTCCATTGATATGCTTGAAATCCTGAAGGCATGACATGTTGCCTGTCATGTGCCTAGAGCAACCACTATCAACATGCCAAATGCTCTTTCCTTTGAGCTGTTGGTTGCCCTGCACATTAAATAAATCAATTAGTATGATTGGGGACCCAAGCCAAAGTGATCTTGGGTCTTCCTTTCTCATCAAAGTATTTACATTCCTTTTTAATGAGGTTTTTAAACTCAGAACACTCTTTATTAGAGTACTTTGTCAATATTATTGGCTTAGCAGAACCAACACTAGAAGCAGTACTAACCTTAGAAGTACTAACAGAGTTAGCAGCACTAACAGGTTTAGCAGTACTAACCTTGTTAGCAGCATTAACATTGTTAGCAGTAGTATTGCTTCTAGCAGCACTATCATTGTTAGCAACACTATTTGTGGTAGCAGTACTAACAGTTTTAGTGCTTTTAGGAATCCACATATTGACACTTTCTTTAACAGACTTCTTCTTCATGTGGCTTTTAGTTTTAACAGTTTCCTTAGCTACATAGTTCTTTTCAATTTTCTTATAACCAAAGGGTTTTTGCATGGATCTTTGGAAATTCATTCTTTGGTTCATAGGATTGAAATAACAGAATTTTGCAAGATGATTCAATTTGCCACAGATAAAACAAGGTTTTGGTCTATTGATTTTACTCAGATCAACCCCTTGTTTATGTGCCCACTGATTATTCCAGTTTCTTTGATTTCCCCTCTTTTTGTCCTGTTTTTGGGGCTCATTCTTCTTACAAGCACACTGTTTGCAAGGACCTGGATTCACAACTGTGGTTTGTTTATAATGGACCTTACCAGACTTTCCCTCTGTTTTCTCTATGTTCTTGGATTTGATCCAAGTCCTTCCACAATCCTCATTGGTGATAATGTTGTTCTCTATATAAATCTCACCACTCACCTTGTTCTCCTTACTCTTGCCAACCTCTTTCTCAGTCTTATCCTCAACAACTACCTCATCTAAGGGATCTATTTCAGTGGTTCCCTCAGGCAAGTTCTTCCTATCTTTGGTGTCTAACAGGTCTGAAGTAGGAGGAATGTAATTGTTGTTATATGGTGGAGGTGTGGCATTATACCCAATTCCTCTTCTCAGCTTATCATGAATCTGATTTTGTAGTAAAGAGTCCATTGCTTTAGAAGCATTGGAAAACTTTTCTACATCAAGCTTAACCTTGGTTAGCTCCTCTCTCAGTTTTTCACTCTCCTCTTTAGATTTGGTCAGTTTAAGTTCTAAATCCTTTTTCTCCCACTGCCAGTAATTTGTATCATATGAGTGTTGGAGTTCATTGGCTTGAAAACCTTTGATCTGATCTTCAAATCTCTCTACAATCCTCACATAATCTTTTATATCTTTTTCTAATCTCTTAAGGTCATCACTCATCTTCTGATTGTGATCCCTGTACCTTTTAACAGTGTCTATGCAAGTTTTAGAACAGAGATTAGAACTTACCTCAGATGGGAGATCAGATACTTTAGCCATAAGAGCTTGATTCTGAATAGCTTCTTCTGCTTGATCACTCCAATCAAACCCCATTCCTTGTTGAGAAACAAGAGCTTGAGCAGAGTTTCTGTTGTTATTGAAGCTTCCAGATTGAGCTTGTTGGTGGTTGTTGTTGTGAGACACTCTACTTTTGCATTCTCTAGCAAAATGTCCCTTAAGATGGCATTTGTAGCATTCCACCTTTGATTTATCAAACCCTGCTCCATCTTCTCTTCTTTGGGAGAAGTTGTTTCTCCCAGTCCTCTTTATAAACTTCTTAACCCTCATGGAGAGCATTGCCATCTGCCATTTAATATCCATCTCTTCCAAATCATCAGGATGAAGTTGTTCTAAGTCATCATTAATCAAAGAGGAATTTCCATGACTGGAAAGAAAAGCTTCAAACACAGAATCAGTGCCTTTATCTTGATTTGTTCCATTAGCAGCATTAACTGATTCATGGTTAGCATTAGAATCAATTGATGCTGATAGGAGTGCAGCATTATGAATATATCCTGAAGGTCTTTTCTTTGCCTCCACCTCAGCTTCAAATACTCTAAGATCATTGTACAAATCATCAAGTTCTTTTTCTTCCAACTGATCATTCTGTCTGAATGACACAGTGTACATGGTCCATTCATCTCCAAGGGACCTTAAGAACTTTCTGTTCACATCATCTTGATCAATCTGTACTCCCATAGTAGCTAGCTCACCAATTAGTTTATTAAACCTGTCAAAAGTTTGAGTCATGGACTCATTCTTAGTTGAGATGAAGTTTTCATACTGCTGCTTTAAGATTGCCTTTTGGTTTCTCTTGGTACTTTTGGTACCTGAGAATCTCTTCTCTAGAGCATTCCAGAGCATCTGTGCATCAGTACAATTGCAGAATTGGTGTTGATACTCATTTGGAATGGCCAAGAGCAGTGTGCTCAAGGCTTTCATCTCTGTCTGTCTTGATTTCCTGTCTGCATCTGTCTTTGGAGGAGTTCTTTTGCCATCTTCACCAATCTTTCCTCCATCAGATGGGCCATTCTCAATGATGTCCCACATAGAGTAATCTGTGAGGAGAATATATTGCTTGATTCTGATCTTCCACATGTCAAATTCATTGGATCTGAGCATTGGAACTTTTGAGACCAAAGTACTGCTTGATTCTGTAAGATTTTCCATGATAAATAACTGTTTCTGAGAGAGTCTTGCTCTGATACCACTTGTCAGGATCGAATTCTCAACAAGAATTAATTTTCAGAAACAATATCAAAGAAGTTTGCGGAATAACACTTTGATATTCAATAAAACAGTAAATCAATACAGAAAATATGAAGAACAAACTGTAAACTTGTATTGAATGCTTTGAAGTTACAAGATTACTCACTCAACCTCAATATTGATGAACAGGCTCACCAATACGAATTCTACTTCTCTAGAATTAGGATCTATACCTTGAGGTTGATTTTCTCTCTAACAGAATGAAAAAGAATTTCGTATTTTAAACTATTCTAAACTATACAATATATATACTGAATACAAAAGATAAATACAATAAAATATCTTCAGTATATCTTCCATGTATATCTCTAAGCTTCCATGTATATCCTTTCATACGAATTTTCATCAAATAAGCAGTATTAATCTTCAGCAGCATTAACTTCCTTCTAGCAGCATTAACTACTAAGCAGTACTAACTTTGTTCAAGCAACACTAACTTTGATTAGCAGTATTAATTAACACTAGCAGTAGTAACACTCAGCAGTATTAACCTTTTATGTCTTCTAGCAGTATTAACATTGAACCAGCAGCATTAACCACACTTGATGAATTCTTCAGTTCCCAACAAAAAATAAAAATAAAAACCAAAAGAGAGAGAGAATGAAATGATGTTTTTCCTAATTCCTAGGTAATTTAATGATACTTTTTTTGAATTTTTTAACTTTTTAATTGCACCCTTACCTATAGAGAGGGGTGCAAATAACAGCCCCTTTTCAATACTTGAAATGACAAGTTGAAAAGAAGACTTACAATGGGATGATGATTCAAGCGATGAAAATACAGAATCGAAGTTCTCAACCGACATGGTATGCACTAAATATTCATTATATTATAAATTGCATATATATATATATATATGCCGATAATCAAATGAAAAAGAATTTTTTACTTGACTTTTTTTCATCAAAACTTATTATCTCTGTCCCGTTTCTTAATTTTTAGGTGTTTAACTCTCATCAAGATCTAATAGATTGGGTTCACGACATGGGAAATTCACTTGATTACGTTATTGTTACTAAAAGATCTAAGACTTCTACAATTGTATTTCAATGTGACCGTGGCGGTACATACAAAAGTAAAAAAAAAATCTCCACCAGAAATACATGCACCAAAAAAATAAATTGTCCATTCGAATTAGAAGGGAAACGTTCGACAATGGAAGATTATTGGACATTAAGAGTGATATGTGAAGTGCATAATCATGAACATGCGTTACATTTGGAAGGTCATCCATATCCACGACGATTGTCAGATAATGAAGCTCGATTGGTAGAAGATTTATCAAGAAAAAACGTGAAGCCACGAGATATCTTATCAATACTCAAGCAAGACCCAAATAACGTGTCTACTATCTCAACGGTGTACAATGCACGAAGTAATCATTATGTTAAAATATCACTGGCCGAAGGGTACCCGATGCCTCGTATCATGCAACAATGGTCCCGTTTCAAATATGATTGCGCAACCGGATGGGCTACTCATTACATGAGTCGAATAAATATGTACGAGCAACTATTATCTAGTAATCGTACTCCGTATTGATCTTCTTAATGTTTACTTTCTCCCAACCTTCTGCTTGTATCAATCGATTTACCTTCCTTTGTATCGACTCCTTCAACCGATCTCGGTGGTTATCTCGATCCAAGGTAAGTTTCGTTATTGTTTCTATTTATTTAAACCCCAATGAGTCTTGACCATTGTTTCGACCCTTCTCAATGTTTATGTATTGATTGAAGCTTTTTTACGGTTTTTGTATCAAATGAAGTTTCTTTATGGTGGATGTATGGATTTAAACCCCATTGTAATGTTTTGTGATCGATGGGTTACTGGAATTTGAGGGGGTTTTTTTTGCAGTTTTTTTGTTCCTAGAAAACCACTTTTAGGCACACAACCCGCTTATCATTCAACTGGTAAAACATTTTTCGTTATTGTAGTTTATAATGGTTTGAGACCTGAGTAGATTAGAATTGTTAAATTTGTATATGCTTCGTCTTTGTTTATGCTACTGCTTCTTTCTCCAAATTTTACCATTTATGTTTTTTCATTTGAAATCAAGCTTATCAGCAGGTCCTTCAAACTACAAAGTAATCCAACATTTCCTTGGTTGCAGATTCGTGGCCTTTGGTAGCTTATGGTGGAATAGTTTGGCATGCAAACTCTTTTCACATAACTTAAGTTTTTGGTATGTCTTAATCACTTTTTTCTTTCATAGCTTTCTTAAGGCTTCTTTTTGTTTTGACTTTTGTTGTTCATTGCCATTTTCATCTCTATCATTTCATTGATTGAATATTAGGCTTTCTTTAGTGTTCCTCATTTTCTTTTTATATGCCATTTAACCATCTATTGACTGGAGTTCTTGATTCATCGGCTGGAGCTCTCGATTCATCAGTCTGTAAGTTTAATTTACGCCAATAAGTTCAATTTTCTGTTCTTGTTATCTTTAACTTCATACCTCTCAAATCTCATTTTCTATTTGTGTTGTACTTTTTCTTGGTAATTCAAGTTTTGGTAATTCAATCTAACATAAACATACAATGTTTGGGTATCTGTACATAGACCCAATGTAGGAATCCTTGTTGATGCTTTATGCATCAGAGTTTACGTCATTGGCAGTAGTTTTTGAATGATGATATTATTTATAAAAAATGTTTTCCCCTTTATAAAAAAATAGGATTTTACATTGTTGGCAGCAAAACCTTCTTTCCAACCATCATAAAATGTGGTTTTGAATCCGATGATACCTTTTAAATATCCCAGTTTCCAACATAGAATTATTTGAAATTTTGCAAAAGATCGTGTAGTATATGCAAGATTATGCTTCTCCAGATCACCATCCATGTTTTTGCAGATGTGATATTACTAAACATATCAGTTGATCCTAAGAATCACTGTTCAACTTTATGTTTTCAACTTTGATCATCTTTCAACTCTATGTGTTTGGCTCTGTGTTCAACTCTATTTCCTTTTGATCTTTATTTGGATTTCTGTTCATCTCTTGGATTACATTTTTTTTGGATTTCAGTTCATCTCTTGGATTACATTTTTTTTGGATTTCAGCTCATCTCTTGGATTACATTTTTTTTTTGGATTTCAGCTCATCTCTCAAGACTTAATGATTCATGTGTGGTCCATGTAACTTATGATTCATTCTAATTCCTCTGTGATCATTCTGTTTCTTACAAGGTTTTAGACATGACAACCATTGTTAAATTATTTCATTTTTACTTTTATTTACAATTTTGGCTCGATATATCTTTCATTGATCATCTTTCTTAAACCATACACATTTGCTCATTTATGCATTCAATTTGTAGTATGTCTACCTATTCTTCTCAAGTCAACCTTCTTGCTGATTTCTATCCATATCACCATGTTAAGTGTTTGCATCAGGTCAACTATGAGAATTTATGATTTGATAATTGACATTCTGATGTGCATGTATATTTCTGCTTATATTGAATTCTGGATATGTAGTGTTGTTATTGCTAGCGTTTGGTTATTGCATTTATGTGTGTAGGAACATAATATGAGGTAATAGTATCCCGTCATCTACCTTCATAATCAACCCTTACAAGATCGATGGCCCTGATTTTTGTATGTTGGATATAGAAATCCAAGACAATTCTAAATTTTTTCAATACAAAAAAACCACTGAACTGGTTCTTGGTTCAGTCCAGTTCAAAACACGTTACCATAATACACCAACTTCATATTTTTTTCAACCCTTTTCAACTTTTTTCAACCTTTGGTTTGGTCTGGTTCAGGACCATTGTACTGTCCTTTTCCATTTATTGGGATTTAAATGTTCAATAAATTTTGTTATTTGAAAATGTTCCATATTAATTACTGTTTTGGGTTACTATTTTGATTAGGCAATTGCTAATGTATAAGAACAATCATGATAAACTTGCAAGCATGATAAAGATTGTTTTTTGGAGAATCATATGGGTGTATCTTCTTATTATTTCTATTAAAGCATAGGAACTCTTCGTATTCTATTAATCTTTTGTATACAAGATGTGTTTGCAAAACTTGTTTGGTTCTCACAAAATAACACAAGAGTGTTATGCATTCTTTCAACCGGTGAAGCCATATCCAACGTAACACTTCAATAGACAACATCATCTGGTGGAACCGTCACATTGATGTAGATGTTGTCTAAAACCTTATAGTGTATACAAGATGGATGTAAATTGGATATGCAAGGAAAATTTGAATTTTTGTCTCACAATTGCGAGAACCAAACAAGGTTCTAAAAGGAGTCTATCCAAATGCAAAATCGGTGAATCTTTTTTTAGTCTGTTGTAGATTCGAAATCAAATTGTTATGCTTTCATCTTTTTTTTTTCGGTTAAAACCCAAAATTTGTTTCAACGAACATAATAACGATGTTTCTCTATTATTTTAATCTAAAGTGATCTTAAGCGTTTGTGATTTTGATCTTGTATTTCTGTCAGTCACCATGATGAAGTCCATAGACAAATTCAACAAGTGAGTATTTGTACTATCATATACATTTTGATGTTTGTATGGGATTTTGTAATTTGAAACTCTTGGTGTACAGGATTTGCCAGGGTAGAAAGCAAGAGACCACACTGTTGTATTTGGTGTATGTAACACCCTAAAAATCAGAGTAAATTAAAACCTGGAATTATGGCAACATGACACTTGTATTGATATAAACCTCCCATAAAGGGGACCAGTCCTTAAGACTTTACAAAACCTGTACAGATATAGAATTCATCAACAAACTAATCTAGACACATCTATCTAGATTACATCAGATGACCATCCATAATTCAACAAAAGAATGAGACTTAACAATTGCCCAGTTACAATACTAGTCATCTCAAGAAGCCTCGAAACCAAGCCCATCTCTCAAAACCCTGGCAACCCATCGCTAAGGGAAACCTGTTATACATATCATTTGAGAAAAAGTGTTAGGCTTAAAGCCTAGTGAGAACATACAGTTTATTCAAAATCACAGATATAAACATCAGTATCATAAGGGAATCTTTTCATAAAGGTTTTTATTTATAAAAGATAACATTTCGCCACAACCGGGCCTTTTCGGTCCAAAACTCATCATACGATGACAAAAGAACCATTTTACCAAGGATTGTGGTGTAACACAAAGTAGACCACCAAATCCGAGTTATGAGCTAAATACTGGAACCATGGCCACGAACGCTTCGGTCCGTACTACGATGTGAGGGAGGCCCCCAAGGAACCAGTCATACTCGTTCGTTAGACTACATTTGACCCATGGCTAGTAATCGGCCTCACATAACCGTACCAAGTTGCCCCCGAAGATCAAATGTATCTAACTACAACAGAAGGGGCATATCCTTCACAGCCATAAGCCGACTCGATACCTAGGGATCCACTAGTATAGTCATGACTTGTCACAATATTTAATGTGACCAACAAAGCTAGATAAACAGCTTTCAACACATTTATATTTCAAAATGCCATTTTCCAGACCAACTGCTGGTAAGAAAGAAAATCATAAAACCAGTTTATATACATTCTTTCAATAAGCCACAAACATGGGTAAGTAAACATCATTTTACTTCTAATAAGGCGGAACCCGTCATTTTAGTCAAAACTGATCGGGAACCCCGAAAATCACCAAAAACCTCATTTATATCAAAATGTGGAGAACATGAAATCATACCGTAGAAATACTTCGGATTTCGCAAATAAGAGTTTTGAAATGTATAAAGTTTGTAAAATGGTAGTAGGAACTCACCAGTAGGTTTTAGAATAAAACCCGGAAAACCAGATAACGATCACGACAAAGAGGTGAAGCTTAAAACACCGACCCCTTGCTAGAAACACCGCAAACTAGCAACCAAACAAGCCTCGAAGATCGAAGAAGAAAGAAAGAGAAAATAGAGAAAGAGATCTGAGATTTTGAGATATTGTTTGAAAATATCCAACAATTGAGATATTTAAGCAACTCCAAAAAGCAACCTGACACGTGCGCCCTCAAAGAAGGAAATGCGCACGACCCGTGCGCAAGCACATTGCCTCGGCCTTGGATCATACGCACGACCCGTGCGTTTTCTCTGAAGGAGGGCGCACGACCCGTGCGTCCTGTAGACAGCCACAGTAACCTCTTTTTCCTCAATACAACTTCGCAAAACCAAACGAAATTCGGGGTGTTACAATACTCCCAACCTTAGAATGATTTCTTCCTCGAAATCTAATCTTCTCAATGGAACACTAATCGCAGAGAATATCGTCTCAAACCTAAATACCAGAATCATTAACGAGATCTTAATACCGACACCCGAAATAGCTACCCTTCTTGGGCATATTTCACTTCTAACCGAGCGAACACTCAACTCTCTACAGTAACCTTTACTCACAAGGTTACGGTTGCCTCCCAACCTTAGGTGACAATTACTACCTCCAGGAAATCAACGACCTCAACTTTCCATCTACCAATTTCTTTCGAACTGCACGGTTCTGAACTCAAAGCTAACGGTCGACGCTAATCTTCCCAAAATTCTCAGATTTCACTGATCCATTCCTAATATCGATAAAGATATTCTTACAAGGAGCACCAATGCGTCTTTCCGGCAATCAGTCAACACAGATTCTGCTATCACTCAACTCCGATCCGACCCCAAATCTGGAAATAACCCTTATTCAAATTTCTTAATACTTCCGTAAATACTTCGTCTACAACCACATTAAAAGATTAACCTCTAAACATACCACCAATCTATACATTCGGACTATAAAGGACGGGCGCTAATAAAACCCACAACAGGAATTTGATGCACATGCTGAAAATAAAAGGATTAGGCTTAATGCCTAGAGAGCTCTAGAGTTTGCATAAGTAAAAGCAATTAAATTAATGAACTTCTCTTTAAAACAGAACCTTTCAAATAATGAATTTTAAAACATGGAACAACTCCTTTTCAAAGTTATGCACTTTCAAAGATGGATCCTTCATCTCAACGATGCTTTATAAATTGATACAACTTGTACTAACTCGAAGTATGAAACATTAGTAACACTATGCATACCGTACGTCCGAAATCATGGACATTAGGTCAAATACTCACGCGACCAAAACGAAAGAAAACTAAATACCCAGACACAGGAAAACACACTTCATTCAAACCTTAATATACGTGGGGAGAACCCAATATTAAAGCCATCATTTACCGTCGACTCCACATAACCAAAGTTGGTAAAAATATGACATTAGTGTTTAAAATACCCCGGGTCTACGACGGAGAGACCCATACATAAAGAGAATAGAAGAACACGCAAGTAGGCCGCCCACACAGCTTCCTCGCATGACCTCTAAACGTTTCCATCTTGGGTGGCGAGAACAAATGAATGGGGCCACCCGTGATGTTATTGGATTTCACCACGTATCCCGATCTTAGTTCCCATGCCATACCAGACATCACAACCTCAAACCGTTGTTTGCCTCTAGCCATACTCCGTCGAATTCCACCTCAAGGGCTTATGGACACGGGTGCCTATCCAATCCAGACGAGTTCCAACTCAGCAGCTCGTGCCACCTATTGTCTACTCGCTAGCCAAACCGAGCGGTCACTAAGTGTAACCCAAAACCTCAGGCTTTACAAAACAGACAGACTGTCTATGGATCTACAGCACTGTCTAATATTACATCACTCCTACTGAAAAACCAAAGCTCCCAAAACATGTAACTCCCAATGGCATGAAATAATCGCCATCATACTCCAAAATTTCCACAACTGTTTTTAAACCGTAAAAATGTCCTCAAGTCTCCATTTAGTCAAAACTGAGCCAACGACCCAACAGTTTACGTAAATACCCAAATGAAAGTCGATATAAATATTGAAATACGTTTGACCAACTATTATGCAAACACGACCAAAAGTATAATTAACTCAAATCTCATCGCTGGTTGAAACAAATCGTTTTCCAAATGAACTCGTACCCTTATGTTTTCAAAATGCCTCATAACACATTAATATGCATTTTCTGAAAAGGTTTATAAGATCAAATACACCAAATGACACTTATGTCGATTGAACTCCAATTATATATGTAAAATCATCAAAGAAACACTTCAACATGATTTATTTACCAAGATAACCAAAGATCCCAAAATGGGTGTCTCAACATGTTCATAAAACTGAACATTTCAAAATAACCAAAACTTATCAGCAGTTAACAATTTAATGTAAAACACAAATAAACTCCATCATACTAAAATCTTTCATTGCGGTTATAAATCTGGACAAATGTCCACACGACTCATTCAGTCAAAACCCGAGCCAAAGGCTCGACACTTTACGTAAATTTCCAACGAAAGTCTCGTAAACCTTAAAACACATTTAACCGACATTTAACGTTTCCCCAAATAATGAAATGTCTTTAAACAATGTTTATGAAAACGCACACCACTAGGACATGAGTTCTCAAAACTCAACACGTATTGAGACCAAAGATTTTCCAAAAGTTTATGAATGCAAAAATACTAAGATGCACAAAATCATCAAAGATGCATAAATCCTAATATAGATTTTACGTGTACAAAATCACCCAGAATACGTAAATCACGCTATTTACTTGCTGAAATATTCAAGCTCGACATGAGCAATTTATGATGTTAAAACAATCCCAATTACCGAATACGAAAACTCATCAAAATACCCACACCTTGAGAAATACCGAGTAAAACATACGCAACAATTTACACTATAAACGTGAAAATAGGTTCTTGCACTTCAATACGTGCAACAATTGTTTGTATAACTCAAAAGGGAAAATCACGATTTTATCTTTAAAATTCCCCTCTATAACCAAGAGACGTTGCAACAAAAGAATTTTCAACTCACCCCATATGCAACATTTCATTCCCCATAGGGCGGTAAAATAACGGGGATGCAAATAAAATTTTAAATCGAGTTTAAAGCTTCACGTTGTAAAGATAAACACAAATGACCAAAATAGAAATTACGACGACAAAAATACCGCTAACTCGCTAAATACTTTTGCGGAATTTTTTTTAACAGTAAGAGTTAATGATGGAAATACGATCAGAACGAAAGTCCTGTTTTTTTTAAATAACATAAATCGTTTATGCAATCATTCACACCAACGTCATACTTAAATCCAATGCACATAGTACACGACAATTGACATTTGTTAACAAAACCCTGAAATTAACGCACACAATGATGCATATGCACATGTTCCTGAAATTATTTACGCGACACAAAAGTCGTAAGATGAGACACCATAATTCAACTGGATTTTCATAAAACTCCTTAACGCTAAAATCAAGTGATGTCCAAATTTCCATTTTGCAACACAAGATAAGGCGACCATTTTGACAAGTGGTGAGTTTAATTTTGACCATTTTGATGAGACACGACACCCAAAGAACTCATAACTTGCACGCAATGAAATTAAACTCACGTATCTCTAAATATACGCACGCGACAAAAGAATCCGTAAAACAAAACTTCATGAATTCAACAAAACTCACACAACTAAAAAAATTTCCAAGAAACTCCTACTCAAAAGCATGAGAATAACTCTTCCTTTAAAACCATTGACATACGTGGAAGAGATCCAATGTCAAGGTCAAAATTTCACAGCTACTTGCCCATTAACTCAAAAAGCGTTAAAACACAGATATTTCGACATCAAAAATAACATTTAAACACAAGACGTGAATAAAGAGAGTTTTGATAAAAATTTGTAATCAGGTGCAACAAAACCATTTTAAGCATGCTTATGCTCATAGTTTAAAATATGCTGAGTGATAAATGTTTTTGCCAAAGCGTTACAAGGTAAATCACTTTATGTTTGGCAATCATGAAAAGCAATTTATGCGACCTTATTTTAGAAATAAATTTAATGCATGAATTCGGTCGGCACTCACATCTTAATACTACGCTTCCCAACATCCCGACGTACTATAATCAAACGGATGACTCAAGCATAATAAGGCAACCATCCCATTAATTAACTTACAAAACTCCTTGAAATAGAATCGATCTAACAAGGTATAATTCTAATTCCACCAACGAATCTGGCTCAAGATGATTAACTTAATGCGTTCTACGCATTTACTATCATCCCAACGAGACATTGCTATAAACAACAATCATTCCTTAGCTTACTCGCTTATAAACTTTCGCACTACTCTAACGGTCAACATACCAAGGTGGAGCAGGTAAACACAAGCACGAGAAAGGGTAAGGAAGAGTTTAACTGAAACACGCACGAAAGAAACGTACCGTTACGTCTACCAATTGTCATAACATTAGCAAACCAATTACACTCACGTAAAATATCCTCATATTCACATTAGCTAAGTGAGATTATGAACATATAACACATAAGGGTTCTTGTTACCATCATCACAACGCTTGATTAACGTAACCTCCGTCGATTCTAAGACTAACCCATCTTAGAAGTTCTACCCAATCTCACAATCAATGCCTATCAAACTCAGTCTAAGTCTAGACATCTTACATTCATGCCTAGTTCGCTTAAACTAGAGCTCCGATACCAACTTGTAACACCCTAAGAATCAGAGTAAACTAAAACCTGAAATTATGGCAACATGACACTTGTATTGATATAAACCTCCCATAAAGGGGATCAATCCTTAAGACTTTAAAAAGCCTGTACAGATATAGAATTCATCAACAAACTAATCTAGACACATCTATCTAGATTACATCAGATGACCATCCATAATTCAACAAAAGAATGGGACTTAACAATTGCCCAGTTACAATACTAGTCATCTCAAGAAGCCTCGAGACCAAGCCCGTCTCTCAAAACCCTAGCAACCCACCGCTAAGGGAAACCTGTTATACATATCATTTGAGAAAAAGTGTTAGGCTTAAAGCCTAGTGAGAACATACAGTTTATTCAAAATCACAGATATAAACATCAGTATCATAAGAGAATCTTTTCATAAAGGTTTTTATTTATAAAAGATAACATTTCGCCACAACCGGGCCTTTTCGGTCCAAAAATCATCATACGATGACAAAAGAACCATTTTACCAAGGATTGTGGTGTAACACAAAGTAGACCACCAAATTCGAGTTATGAGCTAAATACTGGAACCATGGCCACGAACGCTTCGGTCCGTACTACGATGTGAGGGAGGCCCCCAAGGAACCAGTCATACTCGTTCGTTAGACTACATTTGACCCATGGCTAGTAATCGGCCTCACATAACCGTACCAAGTTGCCCCCGAAGATCAAATGTATCTAACTACAACAGAAGGGGCATATCCTTCACAGCCATAAGCCGACTCGATACCTAGGGATACACTAGTATAGTCATGACTTGTCACAATATTTCATGTGACCAACAAAGCTAGATAAACAGCTTTCAACACATTTATATTTCAAAATGCCATTTTCTAGACCAACTGCTGGTAAGAAAGAAAATCATAAAACCAGTTTTTATACATTCTTTCAATAAGCCACAAACATGGGCAAGTAAACATCATTTTACTTCTAATAAGGTGGAACCCGTCATTTTAGTCAAAACTGATCGGGAACCCCGAAAATCACCAAAAACCTCATTTATATCAAAATGTGGAGAATCTGAAATCATACCGTAGAAATACTTCGAATTTCGCAAATAAGAGTTTTGACACGTATAAAGTTTGTAAAATGGTAGTAGGAACTCACCAGTAGGTTTTAGAATAAAACCCGGAAAACCAAATAACGATCACGACGAAGAGGTGAAGCTTAAAACACCGACCCCTTGCTAGAAACACCGCAAACTAGCAACCAAACAAGCCTCGAAGATCGAAGAAGAAAGAAAGATAAAAGAGAGAAAGAGATCTGAGATTTTGAGATATTGTTTGAAAATATCCAACAATTGAGATATTTAAGCAACTCCAAAAAGCAACCTGACACGTGCGCCCTCAAAGAAGGAAATGCGCACGACCCGTGCGCAAGCACATTGCCTCGGCCCTGGATCATACGCACGACCCGTGCGTTTTCTCTGAAGGAGTCGTGCGCCCTGTAGACAGCCACAGTAACCTCTTTTTCCTCAATACAACTTCGCAAAACCAAACGAAATTCGGGGTGTTACAGTGTATCACTTCATGAACTATATACCAACCCAAAATCACACAAAAACCCGAAATAAATTGTGAGAGAAAGGAAGTAGAAGTGGAACGCATCATCAAGAAAAAGGTCAAGGTTCGAGTTCGGCCTTTAGATTTGATGATTATGGGTATGTAATTAAATCTCATGTTTGATTTCTTGTTTTTGGATTGGGTTCTGGTGGTAGGGCATCGTTGGCCAGACAGTCGACGTTGGATTTTGACGGCAGCTGTTAAATCTTTATGATCGTCGAGGATTACTTACTAAGCATCTATGTTATAAAACATCTATTTATTTATCCGTACAAAACTGTTATTTATTTCATCAGTCTAAATAATGTAACACTTCCTATAGAAATATCTATGTTATAAAACATCTATGTATTTATCCGTACAAAACTGTTATTTATTTCATCTGTCTAAATAATGTAACACTTCCTATAGAAATATCTATTTATGGTGATTTCATGCTTCTCCTATTGTCATCACTTTTCATGTAAGATGAGAGACCCAATAGAAATATCATGTCCCCTTTTTAATTTGATTACTTTCAATGATCTTTGGGTTTATGGTAGTTAAATGGGTACTCCCCTATAAACCTGCATGCTATTGTATTATATTGGATTATAGGCGTATTATTAGGGTTTCATTTTCAATGTGATTACATTTAGTTAGTTAAGGGTGTTCTTTTTCATCATCTTGTGCATCTTTTGGTTTAAACACATCCCGCCGCATTGCACGGGTAAATAACTAGTTATATTAAAATTAAAAAATAAATATGGAATGATTATAATTATTTTAAAATTAAAAATAAACAAGTAATTATTATATAATGATTATAATTATATTAATAAAAAAATAATGATTATATTAATAATTATAGTGGGTAGGATGGGTATGGGGGTGGGGTGGGGTAGGGTGTAAATAAGTTTTTGAGAGTGGGAATAAGATTACCCTACTTTCACCCTTCTATATAGGTCAAATACACCCTACACTACCTATTATTCATTTTTTGTTATTATTATTTAAAAAGTCAAATATAATTATTATTTAATTATTATGTTTTCAAAACTTATTTAAAAATAATTATTATATTTGGATTATTATTTAATTATTTAACAACCATAAAATAAAAGTATTTTTTATTTTATGTTAAAGAATATGGTAATTTGTTGTAAATAATTTAAAGCTACAAATATAAAATGTTCTAATATAAAAGATCATCAAAATAATTTAATTGATAAGTCAATAAATAAAGTACAAAAAGTTTAAAAATATTACAACTCAATCAAGTGAAATAAAATTCGTAGTACGATTACAAGATTAGAGTTGTTCGTACGTATTTATTCGAGTCATGTACGGAGTAGCCCATGCGGTTGCACAATCATATTTGAAAAGAAACCATTGTTGCATGATACGAGGCATCGGGTACCCTTCTGCCAATGATATTCTGACATAATGATTACCATTAACGTGTTCGATTGCAACAGCGACATGTTCAAACCATGGTGGCGGACTAGATCGTAGTGGTAAGAATGTCATGCTACCTGCAGTTGTTAAACAGTGTAGTATCACGTTATACCTTGAAGCAACCAACACACCCATTTCAGGCAAATCCATCCAGTGCATATTGGGTGCACATCTGTCCAACTCAAAGAAGTTCAAGGAGTTGTAAGTACAATACCATACTTCAATGCCAAACATCTCGGCATATTCTGTCTTGTACATTTCCAATTCCTCCATTAAACCATATCGAATTGATGGCCATTGATCTTCTTGAAGATTGAGACAGGCAGCTATCGCTCGAAAACCACAATTTCCATCATATGGTACATCTTGCACATGCTTGATATAAGGGTGAAACATATCTGGAAACTGATTCATGTACGGATGGAAATAATAATTGTGCCTTGTTGGTTCCGATGAGTAGCAACTATGTCTTACCGGTTCTTTGTTGGCCAAAACATCCAACTCAATAAATGTTGACGCGTCAGGACAACTAAGTCTATGAGGTTCTTGAGTTTTTGAATCAACACAACTTTTTTTAACAACCTTGTTCTTCAACGAGAGACGTCCACGAGTGGCTGTATGAACAACAGGTTCACTAACCCGAGTTGTCCATGGCGCGATTATCTCTCTTAACTTCCTTAGAAGACTAGACTTCTTAAATCTCGTATGTTTTTTGAATTTCTCAGTAAATATTTGCACTTCATCATCACAATAAATATCATCATCTTGCATGGACATACACGGTGATAAATCAAGTTTTCTCCAAAACCCGTCAATCGATTCGAGTGGAATAGAGCGACCCGCCTTGAAATAAGTTGTTTGTTCATGTACACATGGTAAACCGAAACATGTACGCATTTGACATCCACAACTTTCCGAAATTAATCCAAGATCTTTAGACCGCTCAAATTCCTTGAAGATTAATTCCAATGCATGCAATGAAACAAAACCACGTAGTTGGTGGAAGTGTGGTTTGTTATATCGATGCTTCATGACAGTTTTGCTTTGTTGGAAGCTTGCTTTGATTGACGTATGTTGTGAGTAGATGAGTTGATGAATATCATATAAAAATGTTCGTAAATTTGGTTGTGTCGAATCCAAGTATAGTTTCAGCTTGGAATGTTGACTTTCAACTCTATTAGTTGTGTGATTTCCAAAGTTAAGAAATCTGTCAGTCCAAACAGACACGAACATTTGCTTATATGGTTTCAACTATACTTCGTTCAAATAATCAAGAACACCTGAAAATTTAACAAATTAATTACTTCAATAAACACACAAAAATGGTTAAACATATGTAGTACATGTGATATATAATTAAATAATTAAATCCAAAAATATTCAATATTAAGCTCATTTCGAAGGTTTCGAAGATTATAATGGTGTAACTTGTTAAAATTAAAACGTATTATTTTAACGTATTTTAGTTAATATACGATTTTATGTGTTAATATGATGAAAATGAAAAATGAAAAATAGAAAAAGTAAAAGGTATAAAGTAAACTAACTAAATAATTATAGGGGTATAAAATGTAAATATATATTAAATATCACAATTCAATTAACAAATGTGACCCCATGTCCGCGTTTTAGCCCCCATGTCCGCGTTCAACAGTGAAAATGCGGCCCCAACCCCCGTTTCTACCCACACGCGGACCCAAACAGTGCCACTCCGCGTTTTTTGAAAAAACACGGACATATGGGGTATTTTGGCAAAAATGGCAAGATTTGAGGCATATTGGGCACTGATTTTTCAAAAAAGGGTATTTTAATTAAATTCCCTATTTTAAAAGTATATACAATAAAATAAATAAAAGAGTAAACTTCACTGTTGGTCCCTGAGGTTTCGTATTTTCTTTGAAAGTGGGACCTATACTTCAATATCTCATATAGTGGTCCCTGAGGTTTGGATTTTGCTCTGAAAATGGTACATGAACACTAACTTTGTTAAAAAAAACTCCATTAGAATCAGGGGTATTTTCGTCCAACCTTATTTTATCCCTCTTTGTGTACTTTTTTGTTTTTTTCTTAAATACATAAAAACCATCATATTATAAGGACCTGTTATGTAACTATCTCTATCTCTTTATCTCTCTCTCTTTATCTCTCTCTCTCTATATATATATATACATACATATCTCACATTGATTATATATGGTTATTATATATATATATATATATACACGTAAAACACAGGGACAACCTTAATGTTCTGCTACCTCAATTAATCAATTTAATACAACAAAACTTCATTTTCTCATTGATCATCTTCTCTTTCTCTCTCTAAAAAACCTTCAAAAAATCTATGTGATTTCCCAAAAAAACCCTTAATATTTCCTCTTCAAACTTCACCTGCAACCGGAGAGGATGGGTACGAACCTCACCATTTTTTGGGACAAAACCTCACTATCTCCGGCCAAACTTCACCATCTCCCGCATACCTCCGGGCAAAATCGTCCCCGTGATTTGGTGACCCACCACCGTTAACGATACAAAATCGTCCCTGTGATTTTGGTGATCTGGAGAAGAGACGAATGCCTCTGTGTTGTGTATGTGTATACATATAAATAGATATACACATCGGGGGATGGTGAAGTGAAGATGGTCCCTTTGTTTTTTTTTTGTATATATATATATATATATATATATATATATTACAGTGGGAATGAGAATGGTTAATCGAAAGCAGTACCAAAAACACTGAAGAATACTGAATCAGTGAAATCGTCCCTATGATTCAATGACATCGTCCCTGTGAATCAGTGAAATCGTCCCCAAATTCCCCCAAATCATATGTTTCATCTTGATTCAATGCTTTAAAAACAAAATTAACAAAAACCCACTTGTGTAATCAATCAAACAACATTAAATCAATGAATCCACCAAGATTTAATGGTTGAATCCTCAATCTCTTTGTTTCAGTGGTTTAATATATATATATATATATATATATTTACATAACAAGTCCCTGAATCTTTATGGTTTTTTACAATTATGTCCTTAATGTTTTAATGTTTAAAAAAAATAAAGAAAAGTTGAAAAAAGAAAAAAATATATGATTTGACAAAAATACCCCTCCCACTAACTCAGTTTTTTAACGGGGTTAGTGAGGAGGTCCTTCTTTCAGAGCAAATACCAAACCTTAGGGACCACTATTTGAGATACGGTAGTATAGGTCCTCCTTTCAAAGAAAATACGAAACTCTAAGGACCAAAACTGTAATTGTTGATCAAAACTCTCTCAGTGATTTGATAACGACCCTTTTCTATACTTAGTGAAAATTACGTTTGATATGTATTAGTGTTTCACCTTCAGCGATCAGACTGAGTCTGTTCAGTTATCGCTGATAGTCTTTCTTATAAACATTTAATATGTATTAGTGTTTCACTATCAGTGATCAAACTGAGCCTGTTCAGTTATCGCTGATAGTTTTGTTGTAAACAGTAACATAATCCTTGAAGACAAGTCTCGCGTCAACATATGTTCATAGCTGAATCGAAGACGAAGTTGCTGAACAAAGAGAAGTTTACTAGTGACCTGATGCGGATATCAGTGAAGCAAAGACAACTCTACTTATACGCGAAGGAACATGAGGAAAGCTTCAGCGATCGCTGAACTCTTGATGTCTCTGAAGAAAGAGATATTCAACGATCAAATGATCACAAAGCTTATACCTCAAGTTTCCTTTTGTCTTACCTTGCACAACTCAGTACAATGTGTCAGAACGGACATGTCTCTGCCACAATTCGTACAACAACTCTGTCAACTACATTGTTCATGATCCGGCCGGAAGCATGTCTCCCAAAGTCAGACTTCCAAAGCCAATCAGTGAACACCATGTGTAAAGTGCCCTGCCATGCATTTAATGCATAGGGTATAAATAGGAAGATCACCCCTCCATCTGAGGGTGTGCTCAATCCTTGAACCCCAAATAGAAACCTTTGTTTTCTATATTCCTTAATCCCCCATTCTCTGAAATTCTTATGCAACCATCTTAGTGTTTCTTAAGTTTGTTTAGATTGAGTCTGTCTTAATCTTATTCCGCAACAAACTTGTAAATTGTGTTTGACTTATCAATAAACAATTTATTAAATTT
Organism: Arctium minus; assembly: GCA_954870635.1. Taxonomy (NCBI): domain Eukaryota; kingdom Viridiplantae; phylum Streptophyta; class Magnoliopsida; order Asterales; family Asteraceae; genus Arctium; species Arctium minus. The sequence continues at coordinate 15,883,526 of OX941080.1, forward strand.
AATTTATGTGTTTGTATTCAACCCCCTCCCCCTTCTACAAACTTGTTAAGCACCTCCGGGACCAACAAGTGGTATCAGAGCAGTCTGTTTAATATGATAAACAAGATCTTGCTTTATTCTCTTCCTTGTTGTTCTAAATGGCACTTAACACAAACACAAACTACTATGATAATGGTTCACTTTCTAAACCTCCTCGATTTAGCAGAGATAACTTTTCTCTATGGAAAAATCGAATGATGCTATTTCTTGAAGGTGTTGATCCTACTATACCTGAATATATAAAAAATGGACCGTATGAACCTGTTAGAATTATAGCTGCAGTTCCCGCTATTGCCACCACTGAAGCTGTCCCTGAACGCTATGTCGTTAAGGAAATAAGACAGTGGAGTGATGAAGATAAAAAGAAGGTAGGTATAGATGCAAGAGCAAAGATCATTATCTCAATGGCTCTGCCTGATGAAGTTTTCCATTCCATCATGCATCTGAAAACTTCTAAAGAAATGTGGGAAACCATATGTGTTCAATATGAAGGCACTACTGAAATCTAAGAGACTCGAAAGATTAACTTGGTAAGACAGTATGAAAGTTTCATCGCTGGTAAGAATGAATCTCTCTCTGACATTCATCAGCGGTTTAACTGCTTAATCATTGATCTAAGAACAGTTGGTAGGACCTATTCTAATTCTGAGGTCTTAACAAAATTCTTAGAATGTCTTCCTGAAAGCTGGGATAGTTATTCAATATGTCTTAAGCTGACAAAAGACTTAAATTCTCTTTCTCTAAGCACTTTGTATGGAATATTGCTCAACTATGAGCAATCAAATCTCTTGAAGAAGAATCTTGTAAAAGATTCTAAAGACTCCAAAAGCACTCCTGTTGCTTTAGTCTCTTCAGAGATAATTCCATCTCAGCGATCTACTCTCACCATCACTGAGTTAGATTCTGAATCTGAGGATCTATCTTTCAGAGTTTGATGAGTCCTTAGCACTCTTGAAAAACTCTTTTAAGAGATTTGCAAGAAAGAGAAATTTCCGAAGAAATAAGCCTCTATCTCTAACTGATAAGCCAAAATCAACCCCGGTTGATAAGGCTACTGCCACTTGCTATAACTGTGAAAAGATTGGACACTTTGCTAGTGAGTGCAGGTCGAAAAAGGTCTTCAAACCTTCTACCTCAAGAAGATCCAGTGATGATAAATACCTAAAGCTGAAGAACAAATATCAAAAGCTGAAAAGCTACAAGCGAAAAGGTAAAGGTCTCATCGCTGAAGAACACGACTGGGCTGAATCAGAAGAATCAAGTTTTGATGAAAAAGAAGTCGCTAATCTTTGCCTCATGGCTGAGATTAAATAAGAAGTGGAAGAAGCATCTGAACCTTCCATGAGCTACATATCATCTCAGATATCTATCTCTACTAATCCCTCTCTGCCTGAAGCTGAGAGAAGTCGAGCCGTTGATGTGCTGACGATTGATCTTTATAATGCTCTAAACGACAAAACTCAAGCTGAAAATAAAAATGTTCATTTAACTCAAGAGCTAGAGAAATGTCATGAAAAGATCAGAGAACTAACTCTTTTAGAAGAAAAGTTGAAAGATCAAGTCATTATAAATGAAATCATCAGCATTGAACGTGAACAAGCCATCGCTGCTCTAAAAGCAGAAAAGGCTCATGTTGAAAAATGGTGCAACCAATCAACAAAAATCACTGAGATTATAAATGCTCAAACTCCTGAAAGTGATAGAACTGGTCTTGGTTTTTGGACACCACAGAATGATCCTAAAGAAGAAAGTTCCTTGCTTAAGTTTGGAACGTTTGTCACTCCTATCTCTGACACTTCTTATAATCAGTTTTATCCTTCTTCTTCAAATTCTATCCCTGAGGAAAAATCTAAAGGCTTTAAGTCTGCGGATAAAGGAAAATCCATTCTTCGTCCTCAGAAGGCTACCAAGAAAGCAAAGTTGAAAGTTCCTTCTAAACCATCAGTGAATCAATCATCTAGCTCTGTGATAGAAATCTTCGATCTCTATCCTCCAAAGCTAAAGATTGACCTTAAACCCACGAGATCTGAATAAATAAAAATTCCTCCCAGATCTCATGAAAAAAGCATTCTTGGACTTGGCCCTGCTCATCTTAAAATTGCAAAACCTTCTACTTCTGGTCCTAAAACCATTTTCAAATATAGAAAATGCTATCACTGTGGTTTTACTGACCATATTGCAAGTAAATGTCCGACTGCCACCAAAGTTGATAAAACAGCTAAAGTGAAGATAAACGCCTCTAAGGCTGAGAAGGTCACCAAAGCTAAAAAATCAACCAAGGTGAAAAATACCACTAAGGTTAAGAAATTAACCAAAGTGAAGATTATCACTGAAGTTGAATCTTCATCTGCTGTGAAGACTGCTGAATCTTCCATATCCACTAACACTAAATGAGCCATTGAAAAGTGGGTACCAAACAACGCTTAATCTTCTTTATGTGTGCAGGGATCAAAGGGCATCTGGTATCTCGATAGTGGATGTTCTCGTCATATGACTGGACAAAAAGACCTGCTCACTGAATACAAGGAAGAGAAAGGTCCCTCTGTGACCTTTGGTGGAAATGGAAAAGGATATACCCGAGGGTTTGGTGTCCTCAGCAATGGGACAACTACCTTCAAAAGAGTCGCTTATGTAGATGGACTGAAGCATAACCTTCTGAGCATCAGTCAGCTATGTGACAAAGATTACGAAGTTCGCTTTTCTAAGAAAACATGTTCAGTGGTGAATGAAAAAGGAAAACTTTCTCTCAGTGGTTATCGCAGAGAAAATGTCTATGTAATAGATATGGACTCTACTACCACTGAAAACTTATGTTTTCTCTCTAAGGCCTCTTCAAAACCCTGAATTATCTCTCATATAAGGAACTGGTTTATGGTCTTCCTCAGCACTCATATGCTAAAGAATCTCTCTGCTCAGCATGTGAAAAAGGAAAACAAACAAAAGCTAGTTTCAAATCTAAACAAGTTTCCTCAGTGACAAGTCCTCTTCAGCTCTTACATATGGATCTGTTTGGCCCTGTCAATATCCAATCAATAGCTGGAAAGAAATATACGCTTGTCATTGTAGATGAATTCTCTCGCTATACCTGGGTTATATTTCTTCGCTGCAAGAGTGATACTCCAGAAGAACTAATATCTTTTGTTAAAAAGATGGAAGTGCTGAATAATCTTACTGTTCGTTCAATAAGAAGTGATCATGGAACTGAATTCAAAAACAGCTCTCTGAACAATTTCTTTGAGAACAAGGGAATTTCTCATAACTTCTCTTCAGTAAGAACACCTCAGCAAAACGGAGTCGCTGAAAGAAGAAACAGAACGATTATTGAAGCTGCTAGATCAATGCTCATTGATTCTCATCTCCTACTCAATTTTGGGCTGAAGATGTAAATACTGCATGTTTTACTCAAAACAGATCGCTGATAGTAAAGCGATTTGGAAAGACAATGTATGAACTTTTTCATGGAAGAAAGCCCTCTATCAGCTTTCTTCATATCTTTGGTTGTCAGTGCTATATTTTAAACAACAGAGATCAACTTGGAAAGTTCGACCCAAAAGTGATGATGGAATATTTCTAGGATATTCCTCCATCTCCAAAGCCTACAGAGTTTTCAACAAAAGAAGACAATCCGTGGAAGAAACAATTCATGTCATATTTGATGAAACTCGCTCAACGAACTCTAAACCAATCACTGACAATGAAGAGTTAAATGCTTGGATGTTTTCTCATTACAGAGTAACATAACCTTTCTTCTCAAACCATCAGCATTCAGATCCTCCAGCCGCTGATGATGATCCAAACATCATACATCCTAACGCTGAATCCAACTCATGGGTTTCAGCTGAACCTCTTAACACACTGCTACCATCAGATCTACCTTCGTCTGAAATCTCTCTGATAACAATAGTATGTCCACTACTCAACAGTTAATTGATGATGAACCTCAAATGTCCTCATCAGTAAACATCCCAATTGTTGATCCAACCTCTGAGTTAAGCGATCATGCTCTTGCTCAGCGATGGACCAGAGATCACCCAATAGATCAAATTCTTGGTGATCCAGATGCAGGTATTCAGACACGACGAAGTTCAGGTAATATCTGTCTCTTTGTCAACTTTCTCTCTTTAATAGAACCAAAGAAGACTGATGATGCCTCAGAGATCCAAACTGGGTTAGCGCTATGCAAGAAGAGCTAACTAAATTCTCTCGCAACAAATTTTGGAATCTCGTTCCTAGACCATCTGATAAAACTGTTATAGGCACCAAATGGGTGTTTAGAAACAAGTTAGATGAACATGGAACTGTAACCCGCAACAAGGCTCGACTTGTTGCTCAGGGATACAGACAAGAGGAAGGCATAAACTATGATGAAACCTTGGCCCCTGTTGCCAGGCTTGAAGCAATTCGACTATTCTTAGCCTATGCAGTCTATAAAGACTTCATCGTTTATCAAATGGATGCAAAATCAGCATTCCTAAATGGAAAGCTGAATGAAGAAGTCTATGTAGAACAACCACCAGGGTTCTATGACCCTAAGTATCCAAAATATGTTTATAAATTGGATAAGGCTCTCTATGGTCTAAAACAAGCCCCTCGTGCTTGGTATGACACTCTCTCATCATTTCTTATCTCTGAAAATTTTGAACGTGGCAAAATTGATAATACATTATTTTTCAGAAAGATAAAAGGTCATTTTATTCTTGTATAAATATATGTCGATGACATCATATTTGGTTCTACTAACCCATCTCTATGTACTCGCTTCGCTGAAAGAATGAAGAAAGAATACAAAATGAGTATGATGGGTGAGCTGACATATTTTCTTGGCCTTCAGATCAAACAATCTGACAAAGGTACTTTTATCAGCCAAGGTAAGTATGTTAAAGATATGCTGAAGAAGTTTGATCTTACACAAACTTTAGCGATGAAAACTCCCATGGCACCTTCTCTGACACTTAACAAAGATCCATCTGGAAAACCTGTTAATGTCACTGCCTATAGAGGAATGATAGGCTCACTGCTGTATCTTACAGCGAGCCGACCTGACATTATGTACTCTACTTGTTTATGTGCACGCTATCAATCTGAACCCAAGGAATCCCATCTGATCGCTGTTAAGCGAATTTTCAGATATCTGAAAGGAACTCCTAACCTCGGTCTTTGGTATCCCAAAGACTCAGGTTTCGATCTTACCGGATATTCTGATAGTGATTTTGCAGGTTGTAAACTTGACAGAAAGAGTACCACTGGTGGATGTCAACTCCTAGGAGGAAAGCTGGTAAGCTGGACAAGCAAGAAGAAAAATTCAATATCCACTTCCACAGCTGAAGCTGAATACGTAGCCGCTGGAAGCTGTTGTTCTCAGATCTTATGGATGAGAAATCAACTATTAGACTATGACCTTCAGCTGTCAAAGATTCCTATCTATTGCAACAACACTAGTGCTATCACTATAGCAAATAATCCAGTGCTACATTCAAAGACGAAACACATAGAGATTAGATATCACTTTATCAGAGATCATGTGATGAACGGTGATATTGAACTTCATTTCATCCCTACTGACTTTCAGCTTGCTGATTTATTCACCAAACCTCTTGATGAGACAAGGTTCAACTTTCTCACCAGTGAGCTTGGAATGCTGAATCTCGAAGAATAATTCTTCAGCGTTCATGCATTGTGTCAGTAATCATAAGTTCCCCTTTTATCATTCTCTGATAAACATTCTGACTCTCAGGTATGTTCTCTCCATCCCTACAACTGAATCTTCATTTAGTTAAGACGTTTTTCAAAATATAAGCTTTAATCACTGAACTTTCTTCAAATGATTAAAAGTTTTTTGAAAAATAAATTTATCACTGATATTTCTAATCAGTGATCCTTCTTAAAAGAAAATCAATCCCTATCTTTACTGTTAAGTGCATTTTATGCACCTAACTTTGTATATTTTAGTTGCATTTTTCTTTATATTTTAGTGTTTAGTTTAGATTTTTCATGCATTTTTTTCATTTCTCTTTTATTCTCTCTAATCACGGTTGGAAATTCTTTAGGGATAGTTTTTATGCTTTTGGTATATATTTTGTGCAAATTATGCGTTCTAAAGGTGAGATAGGTGAAGGTGTGCTCAAGGATAATGAAGAGAAGAAGAAGATGATCGAGATCAAATAGGAGAAGTCGTCTAAAGAGACGAGGTCGAAAGGGAATAGCTATTTTCCAAGCTTCGCGGACGCGAAGAAAGATTTCTGAATCAAGATTTGAAGTTTCTGCCACGGTTTCGTGGGCGCGAAGATTTATTCACGGTCGCGAAGGTCTTTTGGGCTATTCTTTTGTTGGGCTTTTATTGGGCCTTTTCAGCTTAGACTTTTAAAACCCTTTAGGTTTTTTTTTTGGGAACATACACGTTTTTTAATTTGGAGGAAGAGAGGAGTCGACTTTTGTTGAGGAGAAACACCTTGATCGATCTCCAAGGTTGGGGAAGAAGATTGCACTACAAGCCTAGGCCATTGGGATCCGATTAACCATCGGTTTTTCATACATCTAGTAGCTTCTTCCCTGTTCTCTTGATATACTTAGTTGATTTCTTGTTTTTGTTGGAATATTGCTAGTTATCTAATCATTCTTAAAATTTCTTCATAAATTTTCTTCAATTCTTGTTTATTTGCATCAAGTTTTAGTTTTTCTACATCTCCCTATGTGTATTTCATTATCTTTCTCCCTTTTGTATCTATATTCCTTATTCTCTACCCTAATTTTCTACCCTTGATTCTTCTCTTGCTCTTTATCTTAATTTACTGCATTTATATAATTTTCTGCATCTATTAGTTTAGGTTAGATTAAATTTCCTGCACATGTTTGTTTATTGGTTTTAGTGTTTATTCCTAGTTTTGTTAATGTTAATTGTTATTAGATTGCATCCTATGTAGTTATTGTTTTAGTCTATGTTTATTTTATCTTTAGTTTTGTTAGAGTTTAAATAAATAGTTTATTGTTTGGTCCCGAGTCGGTTTTCGTTTTATTGGGTAATCGTCCCTTAGGATCGAGGTTTTGGTATTGACCAATTGTTCTTAAAACGAATGTTGGGTTATAACCCATTTTGATTCTAATGGAAGTTGGAGTTAATTTAATTGGGTTTTAACAAAGCATTTAGTCAATTTATTAGTTTTCGATGTAAACGAAAGTTTAGTCTTTTACTTGGATTGAATTGGTCAATGACAACGACTCTAACATGCGAATAGTTAGGGACGTTGATTGGGAAAATTATTTGTTTTAAACCTTAATGTTTCTTTCCTATGTACATATATTGCGAGAGTAAATATGTGTATTGGTTTAGAAAAGCTTTTCCACCTCGAAAGAGGGTTAAAGTAATTTTGCAAAACGAATTCTCACCATTACCAAAAATCCTAGGTTGACGTTACCCAGTGCCCCTTTAGTTGTAGTTGTCTTTTATTTTCCTCTTTTTTTGTCTCTCTTTCCTTTTATCTAGTTTAATTTTATGTCTACTTAGTTTAATCATCAAATCGAATTATCTGATTCGCATAGCTAAACATGATTATTAAGTGGTTAGTGTTTAGACCGTCACCTCCCTGTGATCGACCCGTATGCTACAAAACCCATACGCTTGCGGTATAAATTTTAAAACACATCATTTACCATCAGGGATACCTTCAAAGAGAAAATATATCGCTGACTTTTCTTCAGCGATAATTTCAAAACGGACAAATGAACAATCTCTCTCTTCTATGACGTCATTTGAACCGACAATCCACGACATGCCTTTTTTCTGACACGTTCGTCTGTTGCCCTTCCATCCAATCAACTTCGTGGGACGTGTCCATGTCATGATGAGCATTTGTTTTCCCGCCTATCACACTCTCTCTCCTACTCTCACACGTATAAAAAGAATGTTTTTCCATTCTTATCGTTTTACGCTTTCTGGAAATACTTTCAAAGCAAGAAAACTCTCTCAAAAGCATTCTAGCATTCTCAAGCATTTGCATCGTCTCCTTCAAAGATCAACAGGTTATTCTTGATCTTCTTCTTATTCTTGTTCTAAATCTTTTTACATAATACTCCATTTATGGACTGCCATTATGGGTTTATAAGATTTTTTTTACATAAAATCATTTTTCTTTTTGATTTTATTCATTCAAAACCATTTTCTTTTGATTATCTTCATTCAAAATCTTTGGTTTTTCTTCTTGTTCTTATATCTTATATTAAGAATACCTTTTTAATATTCAAATATGTTGATTTTTCTATGTTTCTTTCCCCAAAATAGAAACTGGGAAAACCTTCTTTATTTTTAGACTAAAACCTTTCTTCTACTCTTCTATCTGTTCATATTCAGAATGGCTCAATCTGCACTTGTCGCCTCTAAGAACTTCAAGTTTGCCATCACTGACTCTGAGCTTCCGAAAAACAATCATCTTGCTCGCCTTGATTATGACAGTGTCAAATACCCACATCTGGTGGAAGTCGCAAAGTTTCTAAAGCAATCCTGCATTGCCTACGCTATCACTGTGGATCCCACACCTTCAAAAGCTCTTCTCCAACAATTCTGGTTTACCGCTGAAGAGACCTCTATCACCAACAAAAAGGGTGAACTGGTTCTTGCTATTTCCTTCGGCACTGAACTTGGACCAGGGATGATGACAGCCTTAGGGCTAAGGAAAGCTCTGCGATTTCCTGACAAACCCAGAAATGGATTCGATGCCTTGCCCACTGATGCTGAACTCATCCAATTCCTGGATGCTATGGAATACTCTTGGGAACCCAAGCCGAGGACGACAACTCCCAACAAGAAGCTGACTCTCGTGAAGAAGGCGCTCATGCCTTCTCATCTTAACTACATCTTCTCTCACTTCATTCAGTGTATGAGTGGAAAGAGTGGGTCACTGGACTAGGCCAGCAAAATTCAGGTCCAAATGGCTTACTCAGTGATCGCCGGAAGAAATTTCGACTACGCAACATCTATCTTTGACGATCTAAGGTCAAAGATAGAGAAGACCGAGAGGGATCCCAAGATCCCCTATGTACGCTTCATCTGTGCGTACCTGAAGTTCCTCTACCCTGCTACTTACCCCACTAATTATGATGCAACTTTTCCCAAAGTGGGTCAGCGCTCCCTGGAGGTCAAGACGCTCCCCAACGAGGTAAGTATCTCTGAACTTCGCTCCCGACTCTCTCTCCTCACTTCTTCGTCTTCAGCGGCCACGCAGGAGGAGGTTCCTTCTTCTGCTATCCCTGCCGCTACCCCTTCCAAACGACCATCAACTGGCTCCCTTGGTCCTTCGAAGAAGGCCAAGGTGACCAAGGAAAAAGGTACCTCTAGCTCAATACCTAAGGATGTTTCTCAACAAACCTCCTTGGATGCATTCGTGGGTCTCTCCTCCACATCCTCAGCAATACCCACATCAACCGTGCCAGCGACTACGGTCGCTGTCACATCAACAGTGACACCACCCCTCATCTCAGCTCCTCAACATCCTGAGGTAACCACTGAGGTAACTATCCCTATCTCTACTTCTATCCCCATCTCTCATCCTTCTATTCCTTTGGTCTCTGACCCATCATCTACTTTTTCACAACCACAGTTTGGACCCATAGGACCTGAACATCAATCTTTTGAGGAATCTATGCAATTCTACAAAATGTTTGATAATTCAGGTACTCCTATAACCTTAAACACTACTCCCAACTCACCATATAAGCCTGTTTCTCAAAAACTAACTTATATTTCAGGTCCTAGTTTGGCGACTGTTGACACCAATGTCAACAGTTTTGAGTGCAAAGGTGGAGTCTCTAACTGCCTCTCTCAACAACACCACCAGCGCTGTTCATACCGTTGGTGAAACACTGAAGACGCTGACAGCTCAATGCGCCTCCAAAACTGACGTCTCTCAAATCGCTACTCTCCAAGAAGCGATTGTCAAAGTCAGGGAATACTCCAAGCAACAGTTTGATGCCCTGTCTGCAAAGGTTGACACCTGCACTACTATTCTTCAGCAAGTCCTCGACCAGCTGAAGGCACCAGCTCCAATTCCTGCTCCTTCATTTACAGAGAACGATCGCACCTCTCTGAACATAGCTGTGGAGTTTATTCATCAAGCTACGTCAGATATCCCTGTACTTGAAGGCTGTCTCACAAAACTGGAGGCTGAAGTCCAGAAGTTGGCCACTGCAGAAACCTCTACTCCTTCCAAAGATCTCTCCCTCCGTGATAATGACAAAGAGGGGGAGAAAGAAGTTGAACAAAATAAGGAGAAAGAAGTTGATGCTAATGAACAACTGAAGGAAACTCCCTCTCATGTTGAGGGGGAGATAGCTGCTGAAAAAGCCCCTCTTACCATCGATGAGTTAATCGATGAAGAGGAAGAGGAGAACGATGAAGATGAAGCCCTTGATCTTGAAGATCAAAAGGAAGAACCTCATCAAGATGATGATGATGACGATGAAGAAGATCAATCTCTATGGTGTTCTTCAGCCGTCACTTCATCAGCGATAGCTTCGAAAGAAGTTATCAAAACAGGGGGGGAGTCATGAGACATCTTCAAGAACCCCTTCTCAAAGCAAAGGTGCAACTGCTGAGGAAAGCCTGAAGATGACCTCACTACCTGAGGAGAATCCTTCTCAGGTATGCCTTACTCTCGTTCCCTTATCCTTCTATAAAAATCCCACCCTGTTTCTTTCTAGCTTTTATCTCTCTTCTTCCCTAAAAATAAACTAACCTTTTTCATTTTCTGACCAGACAGTTCTCTCCCCTGCTTAAGGGTAAAGAGCTCCAAATAATCCCAGCTGCTGAAGCTGATGACCAGATAATCCCAATCTCTGTAAGAGAGATTGATGAAGAGGATGAAGAAGAAGAGTCCCTGCAACATTCACGGAGGCCCTCTAGACCACTTCATTGGTCAGAGGAAGAGATGAAGAGAAGAACACAAATGATCTCTCATCTAGAGAATCAACGGCGAATGATCCCCTCTCAATCATCAGATCTAGAGTTCCTGACAGAAGCTGAAATTGAAGAATCCGTCAGGGCTGAGAAGCTGATAGCTGACTGTCAAAGAGATGCCTTTCTGGCTCTCAAAATTCAGTCTTCTCAAGTCAAAGACAAGAAGCTGAAGAAGAAACCAGTTGAAGTCCAGGCTGCTCTTTTGAAAGAGATTGAAGAGGAACGCTCAAAAGAAAAAGCGGTCAGCGATAACTCAGTCGATTGGTGCAAGCATAAAATTGACTATCGCTCTGACCTAATGAAGATCATAGCTGTTACTATCTCTGGAAGAAAGAATAAGGACAAAGTTTCTGTCACTATGGAGATTACCAGAGAGGATGGAAGCTGCAAGGCAATGTTCGTTTCAAAGCTGGAAAGCCTCGGCTATATGGAATGGCTTGAGTTCAAAGACGCACTGAAGAAATCAAAATCAATCTACAGAGGTTATGTTGAAGGGATAAATAATGCTCTCATCAATAGAGTCGCTGCAATCCTAAAAGTGTCGTCTGCTCTTCCTTCTAAGCCAAAGCAAATCAGAAGAAAGCCTGTCTCCTCCTCTGAAAATGTCGCGGTGATCAGGAATGAAACCTCCATCAAATTCTCAAGAGAAGCTCTGTTCGGTCCTCCTCCTGATCTTTCAGTTTTGGATCTATCTCTGCCTCCTGGTGGACCATATGTTGCGGGACAAGTACTTGAAGAACCTTTTGGAATCTTCTTCAGAGATGACGAGGAACAACTCAAATTTCAAAGAGTCTCTGAAATTCCTATCTGTCCCATCGGTCTTCTCAATGATCTCATGTGCTTATGGTGTGATCTCTCTCCTGCTGCTGAGCAAATCAAAGTGATCATTAGCAAAGAATCTTTAGAGCGAAAGCAAAAAGGAGAAGATATACCTGTGTACTTGATCAATCCTCCTAAATCTTCTTTAGATAGCTGATAGATTAGTTTTCTTCTTGTAATCTATTAGTTTAACTTACAGTAATTAGTACATCACTTGTACTTGTAATTTTCATACCTTGTAATTCTTTTCTTGGATTAATGAAAATTTCAGTGAAGTACTTAACTCTATCAGTACTGTAAAAGATCCCTCAAAATAGTAATTGGGACATGTATGTTATGAGTCCTGATTATTCCATCATTTTGAATTATAAAGTAATTTTCTTCAGTTACTTTGTCATTATCAAATAGGGGGAGATTGTTGATCCAAACTCTCTCAGTGATTTGATAACGACCCTTTTCTATACTTAGTGAAAATTACGTTTAATATGTATTAGTGTTTCACCATCAGCGATCAGACTGAGTCTATTCAGTTATCGCTGATAGTTTTTCTTATAAACATTTAATATGTTTTAGTGTTTCACTATCAGTGATCAAACTGAGCCTGTTCAGTTATCGCTGATAGTTCTGTTGTAAACAGTAACGTAATCCCTGAAGACAAGTCTCGCGTCAACATATGTTCATAGCTGAATCGAAGACGAAGCTGCTGAACAAAGAGAAGTCTACTAGTGACCTGATGCGGATATCAGTGAAGCAAAGACAACTCTACTTATACGCGAAGGAACATGAGGAAAGCTTCAGCGATCGTTGAACTCTTGATGTCTCTGAAGAAAGAGATATTTAGCGATCAAATGATCACAAAGCTTATACCTCAAGTTTCCTTTTGTCTTACCTTGCACAACTCAGTACGATGTGTCAGAACGGACATGTCTCTGCCACAATTCGTACAACAACTCTGTCAACTACACTGTTCATGATCCGGCCGAAAGCATGTCTCCCAAAGTCAGATTTCCAAAGCCAATCAGTGAACGCCACGTGTAAAATGCCCTGCCATGCATTTAATGCATATGGTATAAATAGGAAGATCACCCCTCCATCTGAGGGTGTGCTCAATCCTTGAACCCCAAATAGAAACCTTTGTTTTCTATATTCCTTAATCCCCCATTCTCTGAAATTTTTTGTGCAACCATCTTAGTGTTTCTTAAGTTTGTTTAGATTGAGTCTGTGTTAATCTTATTCCACAACAAACTTGTAAATTGTGTTTGATTTATCAATAAACAATTTATTAAACTTTAATTTTTGTGTTTGTATTCAACCCCTTCCCCCTTCTACAAACTTGTTAAGCACCTCCGGGACCAACAGTAATTCTCTCTTAATAAAAAATAGGTTGTTAAAAAATATATAAAAGTTGTATAAAAAGTATGTAAAATAAAAATTAAAAAATGTTTAACTTAAAAGTATGTATAACCGATAATAAAAACTGGGTCATCAAGAAAATTGTTAGAATTGTATAAATATATCAAATTTGAGATATTATTTTAAAAATATAAAAATATAATTACTTTCATTATGTATTTATTTATATTATTTATTTAATAATTATATTTAAATAGAATTACTTTAAATATATTAATAAATAAGACTGGTTAATAAATAAGACTGATTAAATACGAAAAAACAGGTCGTGCAGTTACGACCTATGACGAAAAACCTCATGAAAAAATCAATTGAAAAACCTCTCCACTATGTAAAAAACCTCAAAAGGAGGTTTTTGTTTTTTGAAAACCTCTCAAAAACCTCCTAACGAGCACATTGTGGATGCTCTTAGAGTAGTATAAACAAACAAATAACTAGGATTGAAGCGTGTATGGATAGTGACCGGGAGTCCGGGACCGAAAACTCAAAAAAGGCTTAGTTAGGACTTAGGGGGGCGTTTGCCAGGATTCCGATGGAATCTGAAAGAATTGGAATGATCAATTTCATTGACCAAATTCCATTCAGGCATTTGGTTACCTATGGAATGGAATTGAATTCCACACATTCTACCATTCATGGATTTAGTCATTCCATCACAATTGAGAAAGAATTCAATTCTATTCCATCCCATTTTCTCAAAAAGACAAAACTACCTTCATCTTCCCTACTTGATTTACCAAACCTATATGAACCTATGTCGACTACCGTCGATCTGAACCACCGCCGATCTGAACGACCACTGACCACCGTCGACCACCACCGGTCTGAACGACCACCGACCACCGTCGACCACCATCGGTCTAAACCGCCACCGACCACCACCGTTGTGAACCACCATCGGCCCTCACCAATCTGAACCGCCGCCGACCACCACCGATATGAACCGTAGTTGATCACCACCGTTCTGAACCGCCGCCGCCCACCGCCCACCGCCGACCACCATCGGTCTGAACGACCACCGGCCAGCGTCGACCACCACCGATCTGAACCCGCCACCGATCACCACCATTGTGAACCGCCGTCGGGTCTCACCAATTTGAACCGTCGCCGACCACCACCGTTCTAAACCGCCACCGACCACCACCGATATGAACCGTCGTCGATCACCACCGTTTTGAACTGTCACCGACCCTCACCGATCTGAACCGTCGCCGACCCTCACCGATCTGAATCGCCTCCGACACCACCGTTCTGAACCGCCACCGACCGTCACCGATCTGAACCGCCGCCACCACCACCGTTCTGAACCACCATCGATCACCACCGTTCTAAACCGCCGCCAACCCTCACCGTTCTGAACCGCCCGACCACCACCATTTTGAACCGTCGTCGACCACCACCAATCTGAACCGCCGTTTTGAACCACCGCCCGACCATCACCGATCTGAACCACCGCCGACCACCACAGTTCTGAACCGCCGCCGACCCTCACCGTTCTGAATCGCCGTCGACCCTCACCGATCTGAACCGCCCGACTACCACTGTTTTGAACCGTCACCGACCACCACTGATCTGACCTTTCTGAACCGCCACTGATTTGAAACCATCGTTCTGAACCACTGCCAACCACCACCGATCTGAACCGTCACTGACCACCACCGATCTGAACCACCACCAACCATCACCGATTTGAACCACAATAGCTGGATTTCGATTTCAAAAGTTTCAAAAAGGGTATTTTGGTCATTTACTAATATTTCATTCCAATTCCAAAGCTACATTATGTGAACCAAACAGACATATTCCAATTCATTTAACAAATTCCATTCCAACGTCTGTCAACCAACAAGTGGTCAAACCTAATAACATTTCATTCCAACTCCTTCAAAGTCAAATTTCCTTTGACATATTTCATTCCATCCAAAAACATTATGGTAACCAAACGCCCCCTTAGGAGTTGATGGTTATGAACGAATATGAAAATGACTGATTAAAGCATGATTTTTTTCAAAAACAGTTAAGGGGGCGTTTAAATAGTTATTGTTCTCGTGAATTTTTTGCACGTTAATGTAAAATCACTAATGATTATGTTGGTTCTCGTGCTCTTTTAAATAGTTATTGTTCTCGTTTGATCCTCCCTCTATGGGAACCAAACGCCCCCTTTGATTTAGTTTTTAAGAAATTTGTTTTGGGTTTAGTTGTATTTATGTATAATTTGTTTCTATTGATGATGTTAAGATGCAGTTGTGTTAAGGTCTGGATTTTGTGTATAGTGGTGCTTGATGGAACATGGTGGTATATTGTGTTTGATTCACCTTATGAAACACATATAAATAATGCATCCTACTCGATTCACCTTATGAAACACTGATTGTGTTTGGATATGGATATGTGTATAGTGGTGTTTGATGGAATATGGTGGTACATGGTATTTGATTCACCTTATGAAACACAATGTGAATATGTTGAATATGTTGAATATGTGTGTTTCATCTGGTGAATCTGTGTGTTCTGTGAATCTACGTGTTTCATATGGTGAAATAACAAAAAGATGAAACACTGTTATTATTAACCTTATAAAAAATAATAATTTTATAATGATTCAATTGGTAGTATGTGTTTCATTTGGTGAATCTTTGTTACCAAAATGACAATTATGCCCTTTTCATGCGGTGAAACAATTTTCAAGTAAAACCATTGGATCAAAATCAAATTATGGCTCAGATCGGTTTTCAACCTTTTTATGGTTCTTATTTAATTATCGTCCTATATATATATATATATGTATATGTATATATATATATCAAAAACTTGTCCGGTTTTCAACAAGTGTTATTTACATCAAATTTGACCATCAAAAAGAGATAAAACAAAGTATGGAGCTATGTAAAAAATACATAAAGAAAATATCGAGAGAGACTATTCAAAATTTCAGTAAGTGTAGTATTATAGTAAGTATTATTTACATTAAATTTGACCATAAGAAAAGATAAAAGACCATTATGCCATTCAATTTATATTTATTCTTAAATATAAAATAATACAAAATCCAAACGTATACATAAATAATAATTAAATTTTAAAAGTAACATAATATATCAAGGCTTATACAGTACAATCCATCTTACCGCACACACATACCTGAGTTCATCCCTTTCCGTTGCCCCACTGATCCACCACGTTCACTTTCTGTTCTTTCTATCATCGCTTGTCAATCAAGATAATATTTAAAAAGATAAAAAAATAATATTACCCACAATAACTAGATCTAGAAAAAAGTCGGATCAACTCATGGATTATTTACCATTACACTTGATTTGGATGTAATTTAATGTTTGCATACCATTTCAAGATCAATTGAAAACAGATAAGTTGCCCGAATTTGAATAAATTCATTGTTCTAATAAATACCTAACTATTACACCACGTGGGCTAAAGGCAAACATGTTAAAGGAAGTAGTAACCATAGTCCGATTAACATGATTCGTTTCAAACTACTGATTTTAGTTTCACGAAGCTGTTTTTTTTTTCCTTACACATTCCATCATATATAAAATAACAATTCAAATCCTAGAATACCATATGCTTTTTGTCCTTGTGGTTTGTTAAAAATTGCAACTTTCATTCTTATGCTTTTGAAATTATAGTTTTCGTCCTTATGGTTTGCAATTCATTGTTATTTTCGTCCTTGAAGCTAACTCCATTGGTGGTTTACCGTTAAATACGAGGGACAAAAACAACAATGAATTGTAAACCAAAAAAAAAAAAAAATTTGTGAACCATAAGAACGAAAAGTGTAATTCCGAAAACACATGTACACGAAAGTAGCAATTTTCAACAGAACACAAGAGTGAAAATGTAATTGGGACTATTTACCAAACACTTATCGGATAAACGTTCATCGAGATCACTTACCTTACAGATTGAGAATGAAAAAGAGCGAGAATCTTACCCAATAAGACGATAGCAATGATCAAGAATCTTACTCGATAAGTAAGACAAAAGACTCTTACCCAACAAACACTTACCATGTTCAAGACGCTTACCAACAATCCATTTTGATGACCGACAATGTTACAAGATAAAGTAAGTGATTATTATGTCTCTTACTGATAAGTACTTAGCCGACAAATGTTTAGTAGACGACCCATTACTTTAAATCTTAATTTGGTTCGAATGCAAATAATTGAAGTTGATGCGAATATTTCACTTAATATATTTTTTGGGGAAAATATACATGGTGAAAATTGGGTGCACCTCCTTTCTTAATGACTTTGATGTAGAAATGAGAACCACAAAGAAACAATATCAACCGTTGATGAAACAACAATGGGGTGCGAAGGGCAACATCCATGTGGGTCCATGGTCTACCCATGCATGCACATACATAGGATCGCTACGAAAGATTTTCCCAATAAGTATATAAAGGTCGAGTTGGAACACAAGCAATCCTTCCATTTATCAGATCAAAAACACCCCCAAAAAGTTTATCTTTTTTTCTTTTCTTTTCTCTCCCAAACTACCACACATATTCACCATACCCAAAAATTAACAAAAAAATAAAAAGAAAAATAATTAATTTTGGGCAAATTTCCAATTTTTATATATGTAAGAAGAAGAGAAACTCGCATCAAAGATTTCTTTGTTTGAGACATATTCCTCTTTCTTTAATTATTTTTCGAACAAATTTTGAAATTTGAATAATCAAGAAACACAAAAGGGGGCAGTATTGAGGAGGATGAACGTGCCCTCGGTTCTTATTGTGCCTCCTCTCAGATCTTAATTGCTTTTTGTCAAGATTTATCATCTGGGTATTTCTTCAATTTGGTGGGTTTTTGTTAAAGATTTGTGTGATTTTTATTTTTTTAATCTTTTCTGGTTAGTTTGGGAATAAAAGAGTATGTTTCTCGATTGATCGACTGATTGTTTGTGTTTTAATTTTTAAATTTCTTTCGCCCCCTTTTCAGGAGACCCTGAATTGTTGTTGTAAGATTGGTCATCGTCGAAGGATCCGATGTTTTCTGATTGAATCGACAATACCCAATTCTTATCGGGAATACTAATCTGAAAAGTGTTCTTCAAAGTAAGGTATATATTGCTTTTTAATCTGGAGTAATCTTGATCTACATTTTCCACTTTATGGACTCGAAATCTTAACCCGATTGAAGTCTGAATTTTGATGTTTATTTTCAATTGATTCCTGAATTGATTTTGCTCTATTTTGGATCAAGTTGTATGCTATGTTTCTATATCTCATTCTCTTCATGTTTGGATTGATAGCGATATGAAAATTTTGTGAAATTTTGTTTGTAATTTTGGGTTTTTGCTGGATTGATTTTTGGTGTTTAGAAAATGCAATCTGATCTTGGCAAGTTATTTATCGGTGGGATATCATGGGACACAAATGAAGAACGTTTGAAGGAGTATTTCAGTAGTTATGGTGAGGTGTTGGAAGCTGTAATTATGAAAGATCATACCACGGGACGTGCTCGTGGTTTCGGTTTCGTTGTCTTTGCTGATCCCGTTGTTGCCGAAAGAGTCACCAAAGAGAAACACAACATTGATGGTAGAATGGTGAGTTTTTTTGTTTCCCAAATCTAAATCTTTAATTCAGATTCAATTGTTATAAAAATGTAGTAAATTTGATTCTTGGTGATATTATTTTGTTATTGCAGGTTGAGGCGAAGAAGGCTGTTCCTAGGGACGATCAAAGCACGATGAGTAGAAACAGTAGTAGCGTTCAGGGTTCTCCTGGTCCGGGACGAACAAGAAAGATTTTCGTAGGAGGTTTAGCTTCGACAGTCACCGAGAGTGATTTCAAGAGGTACTTTGAGCAATTCGGAACCATTACGGATGTTGTGGTTATGTATGATCATAACACACAAAGGCCTCGAGGCTTTGGATTCATTACTTATGATTCAGATGACGCAGTCGACAAAGTTTTGTTGAAAACTTTTCACGAGCTCAACGGTAAAATGGTTGAGGTTAAACGTGCGGTCCCAAAAGAGCTTTCACCTGGTCCAAGCCGAACCCCGCTTGGTGCAGCGTATCCTTACGGTTTGAGCCGAACCAGTAGCTTTCTTAACGGGTACAATCAAGGAGCGTATTCTCCGAATGCAGTTGGAGTTGGAGGTTATGGTGTTAGGATGGATGGTCGATTCAGTCCGATTCCTTCTGCTAGAAGCGGGTTTGCTACGTTCGGTTCTGGGTATGGAATGGGATTGAACTTTGAACCCGGGATGAGTGGTAATTACGGTGGTGGCACCAACTATAATAGTACATTGAGCTATGGAAGGGGAATGAGTCCTTATTACGTTGGGAATTCAAATAGGTTCGGGAGTCCTATGAGTTTTGATGGTGGTAATGGAGGGAATACTTCTTTCTTTAGTTCGAATCCTCGGAATTTATGGGGTAACGGAGGGCTTAACTATGGATCAAATTCCACAGGTTCGAGTGGTTATGTAGGATCTGGAAGTGGGGTTATTGGTGGCGGAATCTTGGGGAACACTGGGCTTAACTGGGGTTCTTCTCCGATTTCACCTCAAGGTGGCGGAAATGGTTCTACGCAGAGTGTGAATCTTGGTTATGGAGGTGGAGATAACAGTTATGGTTTAAGAGGTGCGGCTTATGGAAGAAATGCTACTACTAGTGGGGTTCCTACATCGTCGTATGCTGCATCTAGTGTAGGTTATGATGGGCCTTTTTCGGATTTTTATGGTGGCGGTGGCTCGGTCTATGGGGGTGATCCAACTTGGCGGTCAACAAATAATGAGCGAGAGGGGTCTGGTTCGTTTGGAGGGTATGGGCTAGGCGGCGGTGGTGGTTCTGATGTCCAGACTAAAAGTTCTTCTGGTTATGTTGGTGGTTATAGTGTTGCGAAGAGACAGGAAAACAGAGGTATGGTCTCTTGTAAAACTCGTTACGTATGTGTCTGTATTTGATTCTAGATATTTTAACTATCTTTCGTGCTCATGGGTATGCCACATTAATAGTCTAGACATGCCTTTACGGGAGATAGGTGGTGAAAGAATTGTCAATGGTTTTAGGGTTTTAATTTGACATGGGTAGTTTAGTAATTTACCAATGTTGTCCCGACTCCCAGATTTTTGTTCCACGTATTTTGGCGTGTCCCACTCAAAGTCATGTCATGTCCCAGTCTAATGTCATGCCAAACGTGATAAGAAGTTTTTGTACTGTCCCGTCCTGCCTTGCATACCAAATGCACCACAGTAGGGATGAATGCCTAATCATGCAAAGAGACAGCCATACGCGGATAATTATAAGGATCTCGAAACCAACACTTTTTTGGTCCAGGAAATCTGAAAAAATCATCTTTTTTTGCATAATTTTATGATGATGATAAATATTGCATTATTGCTTTGTGATATTTATCGAGTGATTTATAAACGAAAACATAAGTAGCATGCTTTGAACTTCCCTTAATAAATGTCACTAAACATAATCTTCATTTTTTTGTTTCATCGTGTCAATTAGTATTCTCTAATTGCATTCATTTATGTTTTCTGTGAGCGTAATAAAGTATCAGGAGTTTTTCTGGTTGTTCAATGCCATGATAGGACAGTTTGACTACAAATGCACAATGTTGCCTTGCCCCTATTAGATGGCTTCCTATCTTAAGAAGTTGAGCATCTTGCTGAAAGGTCCCAGCCATATTATAGTTACTTAGAAAATACTTCCTTTCACAAGAAGTAACAACAGAGTTTGAAGTTCTTTTTTCAATTGAAAATCACTCGTATTAGTTGTGTTATCTCATTTAGATATCTGCTAGTCAAGTTAACCAACCACTACCGCCTTTTCTTGTTGCATCTCGTTTTCTATTTGTATTGATCTCATATGAGAATTGTATTAGTGGGTGTATATGTACAAGAGTACATGCAAGTAAACAGAAAAGCTAGCATGTAGAATTTTTTCTTTTAACTTTAATGGGATCTTCTTGTTGCACATCATGCCCATGACAACGTCCAATTTAACCACCATGTCTTAATGTGGTGTGTAATGTCTTCTTTGACATCTCCCTCATTCTGAATCATGGAGCCTAAATACTTGAAACTGTCCTTTTGAGGTACCCTCTGCTCCCTAATGTTGATTTCTACCCTCATTGTCACACTCCCTGCTGAAATTGCACCATAGATTGTCGGCTGAGTGGCTAATACACAATCCATTTGTTATCACTTCCACCCTCTACTGCTCTAACTTAACAATTATTTATTAAAAGGTCATAGTTTTGGGCTTAAAAACTGCAAGACGTGATTAAAGACAACCTTAAATAAAGAATGATTTTCATCATCATTCGTGTTTTGTGTAGATTTCCCAAAAAATGTCATTGTTTATACACTTAATTGCGACAGTGGTAAGTAGTGTCGATTCCACAGAGACTTACGATTAAACATGAAATGCGGATGTTTTCAAACAGGGTGAACAAAAGCAATATTAAACCCGCCCGGGGGGGGGGGGTTGGATGGTTGAATCAACTAAAATTAAGCATGCAATTGAAAGTAAACTTAAAGATATTTGGATTAAAGGGAAAATAATCAACGATGTAATAAACATGCAAATTACTTAGCCAAAGCGGTTCTAACCACTAGTAACTTCTAATGACTAATTTCAACATACATAGCATTTAAAAGAAACAAGCTCTTCAATTGAACCTTAGTACACAAATGGATTTAAATAAGCTCTTAAATCCTAGATGAAGCTAGCATGATGACCTAATGAAACCTGATTCCAAACAGACTAACACATAAGCTTGGTTAATCCTTTCTATCGTTTTGCTTAATCCCATAAAATAGAATAGATATCTTTTACAAAATCTGACATGTTAATCGTCACTAACATCAAACTCCTAAACGATTACGGATTGTAGGAAATGAATTAACTATTTGCCATCAAACCTTCACACAAGTGATCAAGTTGTATAAAGAAAGCAATAACAATAATCGTGAAGTACAAAGATTTCACAAATAACTAAGCAATTAAATAATAGAGAAATCAGCTACACATGGCTGATTAAGAACTACACTAGTGAAATAAGAATAATGCCGAAGTTGAAATGGTGAATAAAACAAGTGAATCCTGCTCCAAGACTCCAAAATTTGTCTTCTCTTTGCTCTCTCTCGTGACAGAAGGTAAGAGTCCTCTAAAAACAGTTACCAAGAAGCTTTTATACCAAGGAACGTCAAAAACCGTCGAACTAGGGAGTTCCTCCGCCCTTGGGTCGCGCATGTCCAAGGCCTTGAGTTCGCGTCATAAATTCAGTCTAGGCCGCATCTAAATTGCGTCAAGCTCGCACAGGGTGGAACAGAGGCTTATGTGACCTATCCCGTGACTTCAAGTCGTGACTAGGGTTGCGTGGCATGATCCAGAGTGTTACACGAGTTCCTTGTGATTCTAGGTCGCAGCTCAAGTCGCCCTGACCACTGTTTTGCTTGAAAACCATCTTTTATTCACATGTGAACCAAATATCGAACGCTGAGCTAAATGGGGGCAGTTTGTACACAAAACCATCACAAAACATAGGGTAATTATTAATTAACATAGAAAAGGGTTTAAAAATAGGCGTCTATCACCTGCTTGCTATCGACTACCTTGATCTGCCGCCTCCAAGTACTCCTATATGAGATCATGTTCTCTGAAAGAATTAAAGCCTCCATATCCAGTTTAATCTGCTCATTTCAAGTCCTTCTCGTTGTGTCTTGTCTCCTCGCCTCCTCGATCGTGACACTCTCCACCCTCCTAACAGGAGCTGTCTGCGGTCAACTACGGACATGCTCAAACCACCTCAACCTTTCCTCTCTCAGTTTAACCGCAATAGACGCAACTCCTAGTCCTGCCCAAAAAACCTCATTCGGTATCCTATCCAACATAGTTTTGCCGCTAATCCACCTCGATATCCTAATCTTTGCTAACTTAAATAGAACCTTAAGTAGACTAATAAATTAAGCACAAAGAAATTCCAAAGGATCTGAATGGTGATATATCTACATTAGTTAAATTTGCTGATAAAGTAACTAGAAAACGATCACCATCATTGCCATGATTGTCACCACGGCTACACGATTGCTAGATGTAGGACCACGAGCCACAAGAGCACACACCAACCACCAGGCCCGTTCCAGACATTTTATGGGCCCTGGGCGTATATAAAATCAAATCAGGGCCCTCCAAAAAAGTTCAATAGATATTTGTCATTAGTAAAAAAACCGAATACAAGAAATGCTAATAATTCATGTAGAAAAAAAAATCTTATTCTTCTTTAGTATAGATAAGGGAGTACTAAAGATTTTTGTACTCTTTATTAGGTAATTAGCAACCAAAGAGTATAATGTACTAAAAACAAGGATAGTTTTGAAGTCCTAATGTATAGATATGAGTTTGACCATCTACTATGGTTGGTAAGTTTTTTAAAATGTAAGAATTTTCTTAGTTCATAATAAGAAATGTGTCATTTTGATACAAAAAGAGAACTTACGTAGAGGAAGTAATCGGGAGAGTCAATGAGAGATCAATAATAGAGAAGATTATCAAGGTCTTCTAGACATATAGACAAACGAGGATCAATAAGAATTTGGAAGAAAAGTTGAATCATTAAGTTCAAATAAGAATAAATAATGAATAAAACCTATAATCTGCAAGATCAATGAATTGTTGCTTGAGCACTTAAATATAATATTGTGTTGTCTAGTGGAATCCCAATGTAAGATGAAGAAGTCAAACGATTGATGAAAATATTTGAATTTTCTTTTGCTTTTTTTCTTGCTCCAATAAATAAGATGTTAGAATTAAAAGTTTATAGAACATAACATATATAAGAGACAACATTGAATACGTTTAGTAGGGAAAATTTATTTATTAATCACAAAACCATGTAACATGTCATAACTCATAAGAACAATAGATAGGTCGTCAAACAATAGTACAAGATCATCTGGAGAAGCAAAAATATATAGCAATAGCCAACAAAAGCAATTACGCAAACTACATAAGAAAATAACAATAGTCATTCTAAGCATAAATAGATAAAAATATCCAACAAAAACATACCGCAACAACAAGCACATGAGCTTAATTTTGTTATCCGTTCAATTGTTGAAGCACGGAAATAGTCAAGCAGATAGAGATAGTTTCAATCTTGTTGACTTCTCATGTTGTTGAATAGCTTGGGTCGTTTTGTTTACTTTGGCTTCGGGAGGGATTATCCCATTTTGTATACTCACTTAGTCACTTTTGGTGTATTCGTTGGTATTAATAAAATTATTTTGTTGCTGTTAAAAAAAATAGCCAATAGCATTGGACTTTGAAAAATTAAAGAGGCAAAAGCAATAGGATATAACGAATTGCCAATTATTTTTTTATTTAGTTCTTCAATGTAATTAGTTAATATGTTTTTGGACCCTTGTTATGTACTAAATTCTTTTTGACTCTTATTATATGCTACAACTTTTTTGGTCTCATTAATATATTAAGTTTTTTAGACTACTACTATATACTGATGAAAAAAATTGGACCCCTAATATTTTTGGGCCCTGGGCATGCGCCCGTGTCGCCCTCCCCCTGGGACGGCCCTGCCAACCACTATCACCACATGGTTCCTTCTTTGGCTTCTCGTCACACCATTCTTCCTTCTTTGCCCTATGTCGTTGCCCTGCTACCTCGTCTTTGAGCCCCACATTAATGAATTATTTGAATTTCTCTTCCGTAAATTATATATACACACACACACACCGTGGTAAGCAGCTGCCATTCATATAACTTTTTAGCCATCATTCTCAAGTATTTACTGGATTCAAAGTACATAACTCGATGCTTTTCAAGTTGTAATATGTATAGCTAAAGTTTGTTTGTTTTGGTTGGCACAGGAATCACTGGGTAGTAGTGTGGATGCATGAAGTTTGATTGATGTAAGAGGTGATTATGTGAATTTTGGTTACTTTTGTTGTTTAGCAGCCAGCAGCCAGCAGCAGCTTCACCTAAAAAAGGGGTTTGGCTATCATCTTCTCCAGAGCTGAGCTAACTTGAGTGCAGTAGAAGGAAGGAAGGAAGGAAAGAAGGTTTATAAGTAATTTTTGTTTTTATGGATTGAATTTTATGAGTTGTTACATTTTTGAGTGAGATGTAAAATTGGTTTGCGGCATATAGTCAAAAAATGTGTCATCTTGCATCTCTTTGCAAGTCAACAAGGTTCGTTTTTTCCTTTCTTGTATCAGAGTTTTTATATTTGGTTTTGTACCAGGATGGATTCTTGTTGATTTTACTGCTAGTCAGGGTGAGTTCCCATGAATAAGTAAGTTACCTTAACTTTCTCATTGCTTTTTCGCTTGCATGGAATATTGATCGAGTTTGAATCCCCTTTTCGACCCAAAATTCAAATCCAGATGTTTTAATGTGTAATATATACAGATAAAGTTGTTGTGGGTTTGAGAATTTGTGTTAAGGAGTTGCTTTTTGGGTATATTTGGGTGATATGCAAGTGGTCTGTTTATGGTGATATACCAAAAGCCTTGTATTTCTGTCAAATGGGGCTCTTCTTGTTTTGAAACCTCTTTGACTTTTATGGTCAAATAAGGTAATCTTGTTTTTGGTGGTAAATTTCAAGATTTTGCTTTGCATGCCCAACAGATAAGTGATGAACCATGGAGTAGGCATGGGGAAGTGGGTAACCGGTTACGCCAGGCCCGGTTATGGTCATCGGCAGCTAGTAACTGGTTAACCAGATCCCTAATTCCGATTATAACTGGTTATATGGCTTTGAAATATGTGGATTGATTGGAACTAATGTAACCGGTCAGGTAACGGCTTAACCATAACCGATTTGGATAATCGGTTACCCATGCCTAATATTTATCATTTATCATAAATGATAAATACATTAGAATTAATAAATCAAACAATAAAATATACTCCAGTCAAATAAGTTTTTATTTATTATGTTTCATTTTACTTTCATTGTAAACAAAAGCTTGGGAACCCGGTATTTCACCGAGTACGAGTATGTGCTTCTTTCTTCATCGGCTATTTTATCATTGATGTAGGGAAGTTATTTCTCTAGAGAAGAAGTGTCTTGAATCTAGTCATAGCTATCCAAACAATTATTGAGACAAATACAAACCTTGAGTGGTTCTGGTGTAAGCTACGTCCTTTGTTTCGGAAGCACCTTGCTACCGAAAGAAAAAGCAGATTTTGAAGCTACTGTGCTAACTTGGATGGTTAGTAGGTCTCTTGCCATGGCGGCGAGAATCGGAAATTGACTTTTTTCTTTCCACCATGCCAATATATCAAGGTGATAAAAAACGTCATCGATCATAAAACCAACAAAGTTAGACTTTGCATAAATACACAATTCATTTGGTCGGTACTAGATCTTTGGCGTTCTTTTTTAGTTTGAGAGACTATATTGTTATAACGGTTAGTGTGATATTTTTCATCTCGAAACGAAATTTTATCGAGTGTTGTTAGAAGTGTTTGATTCACAAAATATTTTTGAAGGATTAGAATCACTCAGATGAATTGCAAATTTGCAATATGAAGGAATTAGAATAGAATTGAACCACGTTTGATCACTTATTTAGTTGGCATAAAATCAAAAGAAGTTTGTCAAAGAAATTAAAATTTGTCTCTTTGGTTTTCAAACTTTAGCTTCACAATTGATACAATAAAATAATAATAAATGATCAAAATAGTCTTTTTTTTTCTTATTTAAATTATACATACCATCTAATAATAATAATAGTTCTCTGAAATATTATGAAATGATAAACGGGATTAACGGAATTCTATGAATCATACAGGTTGGTTTAATGTTTTTGAAAAGTTTAGGGTGTGTCTGTACAAAAAAAGAACTTTAGTGTTTAAAATGTAATTTTTTGAAAACCACAGGGACGAATGAGGATGGCGTAAAGAATTTTGTGCCTTTTGTGTAAATATGGAATGATATATAAAGGGTAAAACGGCAAAAAGATGATCTTACTTTTATTGCGGGTCTTCTTCTCTATCGCTGCAAGTACAGATCTTCCCCGCCGGCCACTTTGTCGTCGGTTGATTTCTCTGCTCCGGCGACAAAAATCATCATGTTCAGGCGTCAATAATTGTATATATCTTTCTTTCTTCGTTTCTCAGGTAATCAATTACCCAATGATTCAGCAAAGATTTGTGAATGCTTATTGTTAGTCAATTTGTTTTTAACTTTGAGAGTTCAAAACTTGAAAGTGTTTTAAAATACAATTTTTTGTCGTCGATTGTTGCCTTTTTCTTTGTGATCGCCAAAGGGAAGGAGGGATTGAAGTAATGAATCCGTGAACTCAAAGTTATTACCAAGGGTTTTGTTTATAAGTCTTTTAAAATTGTTTCTTGATGCTTAGCCCCTTCTAATTATTACAAAGCATTTGGTATGTGGTCTAAGATCGAGTTAAAAGAGTGAGAACCAGGGTTTTAAAATTGGTTGTGGCTATTGGGGTTTTCCATCAATTTTGCAGTTGAAATTTGATGAGTAGTTCATTTAGTTGTTGGGTTTGCCTTGAAATTGTCCCAATGAATTGTATAATTATGTTTGTATGTATACTCTAAAGAGAGGAAATCGACTTACGTTATGCAAAGTTTCAAAGGATTATGCATAAGTTAGGCCAAGTTACATAAGTTAGAAATGTTATCTGGTTTGCTAAAGGATTAAATAAATGGGTACTGGAATAGCTAATTTAAGAACAAAATGGTATGTATATATGTAAGTATAATTATTTTATTTAGATGTAGAAGTGAAAGCCACAAGGCCACAAGTGGAAGCTTAAGAAGATAGATGATGATGAGTTGTGGTATCTTGTAGCAAGAAGAGTGAAAGAGAATAAGACAATCTGGAAGAAGAAAAATAGGGCAGAGCTAAGAGGTGAGATCACAAGTGGCTATAATCAAAGAAACATATCAAATAGGAGCCGAAAGGAACGTAGATCGGTAATAAAGAAAGACAAGGGTGATAATTTAAGAGATTAACGTTCTGTTTGGAAGCCAATGCAGGACATATCTAGGTTGCAAAAGAGGAGTATGGTAAAGGGGCTGTTTGTTTAGCTCTTAATGGTTACATTAAGAGCCTACCTCTTAATCGGTCAGAGGTAAAGAGTGTTTGGCAAATTTTTTTTCCCTCTTAATGGTTACAATTTACAATTACCTCTTAACGATTTTGAGCCTAGGGTTGCACTAAACCATTCAGATCCAAGGTTGTTCCACTTTTGCCCTTCCCACTCTATCCCACCCGTTCCTCCTAAAGTCGCCTTCCACCCTACATCCCAAATCAATCGCCGGTGGTCTTCTCCATCTACTCCGGCGGTCTTCTCCCTCACTGTCACGGTCGACATTCACTCCGACAGGTATATCCCTTCTCTTTGTCTCAAAATTGTTGGAATGCTGGAGTCGTGGAATCACCCTCACTCAAAATCGTTGGAATCGTGGGGCTGTGATTTCAACAGCCCCTCACTTACAGCCACGATTTTCTTCTCCCTCACTAATCAACAACCCCTCACTTTCAATTTCAAAACTTGTTCTCAAAAATCATGGGGCTGTGATTTAAGCATTTTTTTTTTATATTTTGATCATCTATTGGGGCTGTTTTCAGGTTTGATTTTTCTTTTTGTACACCAAACTTCATAGGGGCTGTTTCAATTTTAAGGCTTTATTTTGAGTTTTCTTTTTGTACAAGATTCAAATTTGTTTCCAAGTTTGATTTGTTGATTCATCATGTTTTGCTACTGTTGATTTTGATTTGTTGACAGAGGGTTAAAATGGTAATTTGTTGTCATTCAGACTGTCCATTCAGAGCAGTTACCAAACAACCATATTTCATTCTGCACTACATCATACAGAGCCTTTTAAGCATTCTGACCACTTAACCATTCTGCACCAAACCATTCAACAACTACCAAACAACCCCTAACTTATTTTCCCTACAATCATTGCTTAGTCGCTCACCCTTTTAGAGTTTAGTTTAGACTTAGTTCATCCTAAAGTGCGGAAATTCAAAGTATATTGAAACGAGTCACAAGTGGAGTGGATTCAAGTTCTTACAAGAGAACCTACAAGTTTTCGTATTCTAAGCCTTGAGCCCTTGAATTGAAGAGAACTAATCCCTTGTGTTTGAAGTACATAAGTAAATTATATATATGTTTATAAGTATGTGCCTCCATGAGATACCAGTTGTGGGTCAAATAATTGAATTTGAAACTCATACTAATTGTTTATGCAATAGTTATTTGTGAACTTTCAACTTTGGTTTAACGTTGGATTAAGTGGGAAGCCCTACAACTGGGAGCACATTTATTTACGGATTAAGGCTCCCCTAAATGTAAATCCCATCAGTTGATTCTGTGCTCCGGCGACAGAACTCATCATGTTCTATCGTCAAATAAGCAACACATAATTGTACCTATCCTAAGACGATCTTTCTTTCTTTGTTTCTAAGGTAATTACCAATGATTCAGCAAAGATAGGTGAATGTTTATTGGTAGTCAATTTGTTTTAACTTTGAGAGTTTGAATCTTGAAAGTGGCTTTATGCAATCTAGTTTAGTCAATTGTTGTCTTTTCTTTCTGATCACCAAACAGGAGAAGGGATTGCTTTGAGGCCACAGACTTGAGTTATTACCACCAGGACTCGGAAGGCAAAATTTGAATTCTCTGAAACTCTATATTTCATCAACATTCTGGATTAATTTGTTTTTATTTCATAAATTTAATATGTAATTTAGCACTTGTCTAATGTGTATTACTTGGATTAATTTTTGATCTCGAAGTTGTTTACTATATGGTTCATGTTTCATCATAGTTTTGAAAATTTAGTTTTAATGCTCATGTGATAGAAAAATGTTTATTTGTGTATATATTGACGATAATTATCATAAGGATATTATTCATACACAAGGATATTATTGATACCAAGAAAATGTAGCTGATGATCTTGAACTCTTGATGCCATACCACTTACATCAAATGCTCTTCTGAACTTAATTTTCTAGTTAGGATAATTGTGAATTGTCAAGCTGTAAAGCTACTTTTCACCATCGATAATCATAATAGGTATAATCTGCCTCGTTGATCACAATTAAAATCAGTAGCACACAGGTGAGGAGTTACTTCATTGCTTATTTGCTACTTTTAGTTCTTAATCATGATATTGGAACTTGAAGTGAACAAATCATACCAGTGTCATTTACCTTCTCTTCTCGAATGCTAAAGCGCATTTCATGCTTTTTCTTTTTATTGTTTTGAAGGCAGTGAAAGGCACATACAACGAGATGGACGGTAGTGATAGCCATTTTGAATCCAAGAGAATTGTTTTTGTGACTGTCGGCACAACGTCTTTCGATTCTCTTGTTAGAACTGTCGACACTGATCAGGTTAAGAAAGAGTTGTCAAAGAAAGGATACACTCATCTTATCATTCAAATGGGCCGTGGATCCTACATCCCTAACAAGGTATCTTGAATTGTGGTTTCCATTGATTCTGTTTTAGTTGATTGAACGAATTTCAGTTATATCTATTGCATAAAGGTCTATTCTTTAAGTGATTGAATAAACTTGCAATCAAGATAATAAGATTTGGTATGAATTTGTACCCTTGGAACATGGTACATGATGTATTCTCTGAGTAGTGTCGGTTGTTTTTTCATAGTCTCAACTCCCAAGCACTTGGTTCAGCATGCACATCCAGTCAAATTTGTTTTTTCGGTAATAAATATATTCCAGATTCATTAGTTCTTACCTCCTTCACAAAATGCAGTCTAGTGGTGAAGATGGATCGTTGGTTGTAGATTACTTTACTTTTTCCACAAGCATTGCAGACTATTTGAGATCAGCATCTCTTGTCATAAGCCACGCAGGTATTACGTCTAAGCTAAGGCTTAAGGTTTTTATTCATTCCTATTGATTGTTTCTTTATATTGTTCATGCTTCTAACAAAGTTATAATTGGTGATTTGCTTTCTCCAAGTACAATCTAGTTACTGGTTTTGAGATTTAATTGCAATTTGCACAATTCGACTTTTCAAGCAATCAGCTTTGCAATTTTGCACAATTTTGTACAAATATGAAATAGGGCCCTATGCCATATCGGTGGAAAGATGGAATGTCTGACCTCCTTATTACTTGGAGGTTGAAACCGTTTAATGTATGTGTCCCGTACCACATGTGCATGCCACCACCAGCTGGCTTGACTTGACATGGTGAAAGAGTTTATTTAGTAGAACTTCTGAAATGTAACTGTCAGACCCACGTGGTTTGAAGTGTGACCGTTCAGAATCTTAATGGTTCGGCATGCACTTGAGTTTTGGAAGTAATAGTTATATCAGTTGACAGGCACTCCATTAAGAGTCGGGTATTCTTTGTTAAAATTTAGTGGAAAATCATGTCATTTTTTGTCAAATTTTAACTGGCTTATCGGCTATCGCAAAGTTGTGAAATGCAGAATATGACAAATCGTTACACTTTTTTTGGCAGGTTCAGGGAGCATATTTGAGACATTAAGACTGGGCAAACCTTTAATAGTGGTAGTGAATGAAGACCTGATGGATAACCATCAAAGTGAGCTTGCTGAAGAACTAGCCGAGAGGAAGCATTTGTTTTGTGGTCGCCCTCAAACACTCTACCAGGTCATTGAAGCACTAGATTTGGATTCTATTGTTCCATACGAGTCAGGTGATGCTAGCCCGGTTGCTAAACTAATCAATAGGTATCTAGGTTTTCCTGCTGATTGATCAGAACGGTAGATACGTTATACTCATTTACTGAATCCTTGGTAGATCTTTTATGTAACAAATATCTTAAAGAGTTATTAATACTCTTCATGAGATTGCATTATGAAATTTTTTCGGGTATTGTAGCAAACATGATTTTATATATCTGTATTTGCTTATAACATATATAGATATAATTCTTTCAAATCTGATATGAACTTTCCGATATCCAGGTGATGCCTGAGCCCCCAAATCCCAATTCTTTTTCTTTCTTTTTTTTATCCTTTGATAGAGCAGAGTTTTACAATCTTGGATCAAAATTTGGTTTCTTGAAATCATCCATGGCGATCCTTTTTGTTAATCTTCAAATTTTGACTCTATATGCCTTTATTTCTGTTTTTAGAACTTTCCCAATTGGCACCTTGTTTTTATGATTCTCTCAAAGAATTTTCATTTTCATTTTTATTTAACAAACTATGGGGACTAGCTTTGAAGACACTTTGTGGTAGAATCGAAATTGCTCTTCCTGAATGTTGTGGATTATCTGTTAACCTTAACAAAATGGGTGCACTAAACAATATTGCATTGAAATTCAAGAATTGACATTGTATACCAAGTTCCTATCTAGGCTATTTCTTTCTATCCCGATAAGAAATCGAGCTCCCCTGTCGATTGAAGATTTTGCTGGGAAACAGCGTGCATTTGAGGGATATCATCCAAAACCAAGCTCCCCGCTTGCCATACTTGGTTAACAAGCGACCCACCTGCAAACGGACCCACAACAGCATAAATGGTAATCTCATTATTTGAGTACTCAGTAGATAGACCCGAAACTTGAAAGCTAAGCTCTCCAGGCAGCATTGACGGGCTGTAACTTGTTATCAATGTTGGATATACTGCCATGCTCCCATTACTGTTGTGGAAAGCCACCAGTGCTTCTGACCCAACCATACCTATCTGGTTCGGGTTCACGGCCCAAGCAACCCATCCAGAGGACCCTTGTCTCGCTCTGTATGCGATCCGGGCTTGGCCCGTGGATGAGTTGTAGGTCCAATGGAGATGGGCAGATAGATGGGGAAGATCTTGGCAAGAACTGTAGACTCTTCTAGCCGTGAATTTGTGATTTGAGCACGTTCGTGCAGGTAATATGTCGAAATTAGATGCAAGAATGTGAAAAAATAAGATGAGGCCAAAGTTTATGGTTATAGCCATTGATGTTAATAAAAAAGTTAGCTTATTGATCTTGTTAAAATGTAGTTGTTACTTATATGGTTAAGTGTATGTAGGATTGTCATGAAACTTTTGTTTCTTTTCCTTCATCCAGTGGCATTTATCTTGTCACAGGAGGTGTATCATGTGTGATGAACCAACTTCTTGCTCTTTACAGGTTGGAGGGATTGATCAGTGTGTGTTTGAGGGTGTAAATGTGTGAAAAGTTGTAGAAGTCATCGACTCTGCCCCCCAAAAGTCAACTTTATTGGTTCTTTTTTCTGTATAATCTTGTAGTTTTCTATCAAAAGAAGCATTTTTAATCCAATTCTTCTGCTTTTTTCAGGTTGGCGGTATGATGATTATTGTCACATTCGAAAAGCAACAAAAGGTACAAGATCCGATACAATCTTCGTTCTTTAATGTATTTCGCCGATAAGGAAAAAGGGTCTTTAGGAATGCAAAAAAAAAAAAAACTTGAAAAGCTAAAGACATCTTAACTTTAAATAAGCATATATTCAACAAGGGAATCTTGAGAAAATGATGCCATGTACCTTTACTTCTTTAACATGATCACATATTCACATGTGCATTGATTCAATCATTGAACACCATCTTGGTTTTTAAATAACTTGCATAATACACCAACAGCAGTGTCAGTGTGTGTTTGAGGGTGTAAATGTGTGAGAATTTATTGAGTTTATTGTTTTAACTCCATTTTTACAGACTTGATGAAAAATCAAGGACCCCTGTGGATTGAAGATTTTCCAGCTCCATTGCATGCATTTGCGGGACACCATTCTGATCCAAGCTCCCAACTTGCCACACTTGATTCACCACAGGCCCGTTCGCCAGTGGACCCACGACCGCAAAAATGGTGATCTCGTTGTTCGCATACTCCGCCGAGAGCTTCGAAACACGGAACTGAAGCTTCCTCGGCTGCATTGACGGATTGTATCCGGTGATCAATGTTGTATATGCCGACATCCTGCCTTTACTGTCGCGAAAAGCCAACAGGGCTTGCGATCCAACCATGGCTCGTCGGTTCGGATTGATTGCCCACGCGGTCCATCCGTTGGGGGTGTGTTGGGCTCGAAACGCGATCTTGGCTTGGTTGGAGGATTTGAAATAGGTCCAGTGGAGATGGGCATTGAGCTGTGGAAGATCTTGGCAAGAAGTGAAAACCCTTTTGGATGTAAAAGTGTGGTTTGAACAGGTTTGAGCAGATGAAGTGAAGAAAAAAGAAACAAGAATGATGGAGATGAATATAACCATGGATGCAGAGCTTAAAACCATGGTCATTTTTTGGTAGTTTTTCTTTTTAGAGTTTTATGTTCTGATTTAATGTGGAGAGAGGGTAGATCTGTAATTTTTCACTCGAATAGCACATGGGTCTAACCCATTATTAAAGTATCTTTTTTGAAGTTCCATTAACTTTATATATAAATAATAATGTATAGGTAAAGCTTTTACCTTTGAATAGTAAAATATCTATAAATTATTAATGTAATAAGAGTTACGGTATATCGAGAGTTTTTGGCTAAGAACATATCTAACATTGGTTGTGTTTCACTTTTATAAAATAGCTTTTTACCTCAATCTGATGTTAATTGATTCTTTTATTTCTTGTAATAGGGTATAGAAAAGTAAGTTAAGTTTTTAAAGAACATGCGTATAATTAAGAGATAACTTGAGAGTTTGTGATTATAAAACTTTAACTTGATGTATTTTGTTTCTAGAGGTTCATGTTTAAAAAAAAATCAAAACAATTATTTATTCGATTACAATTCTATTTTGTTCAAATATAAAATCTAAATTTTCATTTTTTATTGTCGGTTTATAATAAAATCTTAGAGCATGTTAAATGTCTAAATCTCCAAAAAATATCACCTTCATCTTCAATAGTTATCTATTTTGGAGATTACACAATTAATTATATTATTAAAATATTCAATACAATTCATAAAATATTATTTCTCTCTCATAAACATTTAATTTCATTGATAGAATGAATAAAAATCATTTCTCTCTTATATGTAATCATTTTTTTGAGATATCTTCAAATTTGGAGATTTTCATCATTATCTCTCATACTTTCTCCAATTTGGAGAATATGTTGGAACAAAAAATCTTCAAAATCTTTATTTTGGAGAAACTGTTGGAGATGTTCTATCATCTTATTACATTTCATATTCGTGTAATAAATTACATAAAATATATTCGATCAGTTTCTAGATGTTTTAAAAATGAAAAAGAATAAAATAGAAAATGGTCCCTAGGCGAAGGAAGATCCAAGTGGAGGTGGGAATACGACCATTATCACTTGTCAAGCAAAGCCGCCTTCAAACAAGCCAAACCGTGTCTAATGAGTCTTTTCATATATATAATATTCAAACGTCAATTAATAATTTTTTTTTATTAAATTACAACTACATGACGTATTTATTACATCATAATTTGTAACAAAGATTTTCGATTTTTATCACAAACCAAAAATGAAGGCGCGGGTCAACATTTATTAGTCGTGTTCTTTTATTATTGGGGTGAGGGGTTTGACTATGGATCGAGTCTGAATGTGGATCGGGTCCTGGTCCAAAGGCAACCGACTTGAAGCATGGGTTAACAACTGCATTTGAACTTCTAGAAGCTTTTTACGATACGTGCAGTTTGGTCAACATTGAGAGTTGACCTCTTGGATTATTTGAAGGGTGATGCTATAAGAGCATCTCCAATCGTAGCACAAAAAAACACACTAAAAATACCAAATATGGTGGGTCCATCAACACAAAAAAAAAACTCAACTTCAATCGTCCTCTGAAAAAACACCAAATTTATGGACCACACATTAAAATAATATATTTTATTTACTATAAAAATTTATTTTTAATAACATAACACATATATATTAATTATCAAAGGAATAATTGATTAAAATAAAACAAAACAAAAATGCTTTATGCTTTAGTGGTGGGCCCAACATTTATACCGTTCACAATTTCAACCGGCATATTTGCCGTTCACTTTCTCTGGCCAGCAAAAAAAAACAGAAATAGCGGTCGATTGGAGCTTTGAAACCGGCAAATTTGAAGAAATAGCGTTCGGTTGGAGATGCTCTAAGCGGGTTGGGTTTGAATGATAGATGAAAGTAAGAGTGAGAAGGTAAAAAGGGATCGTTATTTTTTAATCAATTTTAATTGAAGATCAACATTAATAAGGTATATCGGACTAATTCTCCTTTAAAGTGTAATTCATGGATTATTTTGAGTTTAAAAGTGGTCAAAGGTTCAGATCCTTTCTTAGGGGTTGTTTGTTTTAAAAAAAAAAACTCTTAATGCCTCTTAAGTCTGAATCGTTTCAAACCTTTTAAGATTTAGACTGTTTTTTTTTTCTAGTTTTCAAAACCTTTTAACTCTTAAATACACCTGAAATAAGAAGTGGTAACCTAACTTCTTAAAACCTCTTATCGCCACCTCAGTTCATATGCTCTTCTTTCTCTCAAGACGCCCCCGGACGTTACAGAAACATACAATCTTGTTGATTCAGATTTCAGACTTTAGCACCACCTCTTATTAATAAGAAGTAAAATAAGACTTCAGACCTCTTAAAAAACAAACGACACCTTATACTTTCCATCTTAACTCTTATTGTCACAAAATCATTCTTTCGCTATAAGCATCACATTAATGTCAAAACCATGTCGAATCATGCATTGAGAATATAAAATGTAAGGGGCCGTTTACCAAAATGCTTACCGGGTAAGCGCTTATCAGCAAGGACATTACCCCACTTACCTTATCGTACACCATTTCTAACCATCAAAATTGATTGTTGGTAAGCGTCTTAAATCCGATAAACGCTTACCGGGTAAGAGTCATTTCTCTCACTTACCGGGTAAGATTTTAGGTCCTTGTTATGGCTCTTACTGGGTAAGATTCTAGATAGTTTCCATGCTCGAAAGGTAAGGATCGTAAGTTAAGTAATACTCTTAGGCATTGTTTGGCAAAAATAAGCTATCTTATTTTCTGGGTACATGTTTGGATGGTCATAAGCTAACTTTTTGGAGTAGCTTATGAGGAGCTTTTTGTGATTATTCCAATTATGCCCCTCATTAATATTCATAATTATATATTAACTTTTAATTATAAATAAATAATTAATGTACTCTTTGGTAATTTAAATGCTTATAAGCTAGTTTTTGCCAAACATGACTTTTTCATCAGCTAGCTTATCAGTCACCAGCTAGCTTATCAGCTAGTTTGCCAAACATATCCTTAATAGTTCCATTAAGAAACAACCTCTGAATCGCTAAGAGATGATCTTGTTTGGCAAAAAAGAAATCTGCCTCTTAATGGTTCCAAAACCCTCTTAATGGTTTTGTATCTTGGGCCTCCCATTAACCATTAATTGTCCTGATTTCATTCTAAACAATTAACAAACAACCATATTTTATTTTGCACTATATCATAAGAGTCTTTTAGTCATTCTAAACAATTAACAAATAACCATATTTTATTTTGCACTATATCATAAGAGTCTTTTAGTCATTCTGCACTAAACCATTCAGCAATTGTCATACAACCCCTAAAACTAATGCTTGTGGATTGATTTAAATTTACCTAATTTTAATAAATTTGCTATGATAATTATTTGATCTGATTTTTAATTATCATTCCAAAAAATATATCCAAATACCGCTAAATTATCTTTATATAGTACAATGGTAGGTTTGATTGGTTTCTATCTAAGGTGCAGTTTGTTTTTTAAGAGCTCTAAAGTCTGAATTCTTATTTTAGTTATGATTAATAAGAGGTGGTGTGTAAAAAGGTCTGAATGATTCAGACTTAAGAGCCATTAAGAGTTTTTTTTTAAAACAAACAACCCCTAATCGATATATCTTTGTTTGCATATTTTTATTTTATTCATTGTTTTTTTTTTTTTAATGAAAACATTTGAATTATTCATTAGACCTATATTTGTTTTGATGAAGAGTGAAGACAAATTGGATATTTCATCGACCCCAACAAGACCTCAAAATATGAGGAGGTTGACAATAACGCCACGAATAAATTATAGATACAAAAATAGCGTAACTTAATGTTTCAAGTTACATACGTGAAAATTAACGAATATCGATTGATAATAAATTAAAATAAAACAAGATAATTATTTTGAGCTAAAGTATAAAAATATGAAGAAAAAAATCTTAACTTATAAACCAAACAAGTTATAAAATTTTATTTCGAGTCATACATTAAAAATATCTTTAATATTATAATGATATAGTAAATAACATATTTATTTATTATTATACTAGTCTATTAAAATATAATAATTTTAATATGTTATATCGCTAAATCTATACTATATTATAAAACACGGATAAAAAATTCTTAAATACAAATTATTAGACACAATATACCATCATTTTATGCAAAATTTTAAAAATCTCTTAATTTACAAGTATCAAAGCACAAAATACATATTACTACTGCATGCTTATAACACCCACCAATTTGGTATGTTCAGGGGCTTCCTTTTATATAAACCTTTCCATGTATCACTATTAATTAATATATTATATTACTATAACTTTGTTTTAATTATATTATTAAATATGTCATTGGTTATTTTTTTTCTAGATGTCATTAAAATATAAAAGATAATCATTAAATTCTAACAAAATACTTAATTTTTTTTATATAAAAACATTATATTATTAAGCCTAAATTAAACAAATTTATAAAAAAACATTATCGCTTTCTCAAAACCATCCAAAATCGTACTGTAAATCGACAAAAAAATAAAATGAAACATTAAAATCGTGATGTATCTCGCTGCATTGCGCGATTACACTTCTAGTGTTTTATAATATATAAATGTTTTATTTGGGTAGATGTTTAAATATTTTTTTACCAAAAATATAACAAAACCATTAAATTTTCAGTTTTCATTATAAAACAATAAATTGTTTACGAGTAATTTACATTTAAAATGCAAAAAAAAAAAAAAATTAATACAAATTATTGGATAATATATTAATGGGTTTAATCACGATTTGGCTCCTGTGTTTTGGTAAAATTACGAGTAGGATCTTTTTTTTTTTTTGGTTTTTTTTTTTTTTTCTTTCTTGATTTGGTACCTTTTTCGTTCTGATAATTGAAATGGAGCATCTGCAACCCAAAATCAAACCATAGCCATCAGATATCTGATATATCTTAGATGAAACAGATAAGGAAGGGGTTGGTCCATCGCAAATCTCATCTCAAGATTTATGTTGCGTTATCTCCATTTGGACTTGCCACGACGGAACAAAAGAGGAAGGGGTTAGGATTCGCCGGAGAAAGGGATGGTGGTGGAATCGTCGGAGAGGGATGAGGAGTTCACCGAGGGAGGTTTGGGTCACGCTTCACGGTTCCAGGTTTTAGGTTTTACATTCTATAAAGGAATTCTTTTTATCCCTCATTATCCAGCAAGGGAGATGAATGTCAACACTTGATTACCTATTATGACAACCTAAGATGTAGCATCAACAATAAATAATTCAAACATTACATAAAGTTTAAATTAAGAATGGGTGTTACTAAACTCCAACAACGGTCGCTACCTCCAAGTTATAGAAGACGTTCCCACATTTTCTAAGTGTTTCTCGTGCTTCTAACTAGCATTCATCTCATCATAGTGTCGCTAGTACCATTTTCCAATGAGGACCTGATGCACATGCTGACAAATAAAAAAGTTAGGTTTAACGCATAGTGAGTTCAAACAGTTTTCATCATTTATATAAGACAGTAAAATTGGAAAGATATTATTTAAATAACATCCCCAAATGAGATGCATTTAGTGTAAAAGAAACATCTTTTTCAAAACCCATCGTTTTCGTGATGAAAACTCATTTATCAAACACTCATTTTTCATGAGACCAAAACCAATACTCACACAAAACGTGAATAAAATTAAATATCCAAATACCCAAAATATGAATAAGACTCTATTATTCAAAACACCAAAATGTGGATAAGTTCCAATACACCAAACAATAAATTATGGATATACTCCATACCCAGAACAACAACCGAAAACATGGATAATACACTATCCAAAATAACACCTTTCGGTGATGGGGGACCCGATTTCCATGGTTAGTGGCAGAACAAGAAAGTAGGGCACCATTCCACGTTATAGAGCTCATCTAAGGATCAATGTCCCCAATGGGATCAATTATTCGCGATTCATAGATAGGGATGGTGATTTGCCCCGACCCGGTGGGG
The DNA here is from genome assembly GCA_954870635.1 of Arctium minus. Classification (NCBI taxonomy): domain Eukaryota; kingdom Viridiplantae; phylum Streptophyta; class Magnoliopsida; order Asterales; family Asteraceae; genus Arctium; species Arctium minus. The sequence goes on from OX941080.1 coordinate 15,923,944, forward strand.
AACCAGGTTCACCCGACCCGCCCGGGGCCGGGGATCCCCGGTAGACTCAAACCAGGGCCGGGAAATGCATCCTCCGCCCCGCCCCGCACCCGGTATATATATATATATTATTTTTTCTTAAATTATATATGTTATAATTAATATTAGTTATTTACTCATTTAATGATTTTCCAATTTAGGTTTAGAATTTATACTTTTGTTTAACGCCTCTCTCCAAATCAAAATCAGATTTAATTTTATCGAGACAATGTTCATCTTCTAGAGTTCATCTTCTTCGTCGAGACCACCGAGTTCATCTTCATCGATTTCATCTTCTTCATCGAGACCACCGAATTCATCTTCTTCGTTGAGTTCATCTTCTTCATCGATTTCATCTTCTTCATCGAGACCATCGAGACCACCGAGACCACCGCATTCATCTTCTTCACCGAGTTCATCTTCTTCACTTCTTCAGTCTTCACCGCAGACCACCGCAGACCAACACCACTACACCAGCACCATCGAGTCATAGACCATTAGACCATCACAGTGAAGAATATGTTGATTCAAGAACCTTCTTGTTGCATCAAGATTCAAGAACATGATTTTTGGATTTTTGTTTATATTACACTTGTTATTTTTTTTCCCTTTCTTACCACAGTGAAGAATATGTTGAATTTTTGGATTTCTGTTTATAAACATTTTTGGATTTTTGGGTTGAGATCGGGTCGGATAATCGAGTACAAACTGGGGATGGGGTTGGACCGGGTATTGACCGGGGTTGACCAGAAAATTGACCGGGGGTGGGGGTTTAATCCCCGTACCCGCCGGGGACCGGGGCCGAGGTCCTTTACTAGAAACCGGGGCCGGGGATTGTAAACCCCACCCCATCCCCGCCCCGTTGCCATGCCTAATCAAGACCCCCAATGATCCCATGTATACTCATCCACTGGAAATTACATCATGTGGCCAATGGCTAGTATCTGGCTCCCATAAGACCGTACCAAGTTACCCCCAATGACCCATGCCTATTTCTAGATATAATATGGGAACAACCGTCCCATTTCAAACCAATAAAGACCGTCTCTTATGCCTATAGATCCATTGTATTACAGTCTAAATTACATGACCCTAAACGAATGACCAACGCACTAAAAGCAGTAACTTTGAAATAAATACGTCATAACTGCCATAACTCCAAAAGCTCAACATAGAACAACTTAAACCGGATAAGTGTCCCCAAGACTAATCTGAGTCAAAACCGAGCCAAAAAAACTCAACAATTTAATTGACTATTCAATTAAAGTCAACATAAGCAACAAAACACATTTAACCACGGTTATGTAAACACAATATCCAAGTGTATGATTAGCTCGAAAAGTTATAGTTTGGGACAAATCATTTTCCCAAATGAAATTATGCCATTTATATTTCCAAAATGCCTTATAACACAATAATATGCATTTTCCAAATGGTTCATAAAACCAGATACATAAAAGTGTATTTATGTTAAATGACATCCATTTATAAAATAAAATATCAAAAGATTATACTAGTAGGATTGATTTATCAAAATGTCCAAACCCCCCCCAAATATGAGCATTTCACAAGATCTATAAATCAAATGTACCAAATATGCAAAAACTCCCTAAATAACCCACATATTTGATAAATAACAAGTAAAACACATTAATACTTCAAAATTAACATTTTTGGCATGTACATAGTTTTCATAAAGCAACTTGAACTCATCTTGTTAGGTTAAGTTAAACCTAGGTTCCAAACTCATTAGCTTCCAGAGGTGAAGACTTTAGATCCTTAGGTTATAACTCCAGATCTATTAGAGAAAGCTCTCAAGGACACTTAACCTACTCCAAATCTCAACAAATGTACCACCAAAGAAGAAATGAGGATTGAGGATGCAAAATGTGTAAAACCTAGGTCGAAAATGGAGATCTAGGACTTACCTTTGACCACTAACGATGTGTTCTCGAGTTTTAAAAGGAAAGAAAAGAAAAGAAAGGAAATAAAAAGAAAAAAATATTTGTATTTGTGTTCTTTAGATTGGAGGAAAAGAAAGGAAATGGAAGGAAATGTTCTCGCGTAGAAGATAAATGAAAGAAAATATGTCACTTTTACCAATATACCCTTATTTATTTCATTGTGAAATGTAACTAATGGATATATGTGTAATTTTTTTAAAATTCTTTTCCTTCCGTTTCCTCCCACATTTGGGAGGAAGGTTTTGGAAGGAAAATCAACAATATTTTCCTCCCCTTTCTTTTCCTTTCCCTCCTTAAAAAAACTCTTGAACACAACACTTTTTCTTTCCCTCCTACTTTCCTTCCCTTTGTAAAAAAACTCGAGAACACAGCGTAAGAGCCCCATAATCACCAAAAACCTTAATACCCTTTGATCTCTTTTGAATGGATTCAAAAATCGGAACCATCGCCTCAAGAATCGCCCAAATCTGGTGGAAAATGAGGGAGATATCGCCAAATGAAGGAAACCTTTGAAAAATAGAATTCTAATGCACTAGAACCCCTTGCTATCCTGCCATGCGATAGTGCCCGGACCCCCTTGTGCAATCATGACAACTATTGTGCCCAAATGGCACTATAGAGGGCACTATAGCCCGAAGTGTACCGAGACCTCTTCCCCCTTTTGCGATCCTGACAGCTGTTGTGCCAAAATGGTACTATAGCGGGCACTATCGCCCGATGTGTACCGAGAGTTTTTCGATCGTTCCTCGAATGTTTTCCCGAAATTTATTTTATAAATAACAATGAAATTATGGCTGTTACAAAAAACACACACATAGGTTCAAATAAGAAGTCCATAAATATTGAGAAGGTGAAAAGAGATCTCAACTATTAGATGAAATTTTTCAGGGCCCAAGATCTTTACGGTAAAATATGTAAATATAGACAAAATTCTGAGTAATTTAAACAACCTAAAAAAGTTGAGAGGAACATTTTGAAACATTTATGTAATTAAATCACTAATCCAATCATTTTTCAAAAAATTAGCCATTTTCTTTATAAATAAAGATTAGATTATTCATTCTATTTTAAATTAAATCCCCATTCCTCTTGATGATCTAACAACTTTCTCTCTTGACAAACCTTTTGTAAGAGGATCCGCTAGGTTGTCAACCGACTTTACATAGTCGATAGAAATATTTCCATTCGTGAGAAGTTGTCTAATGGTTTTATGTCGTCTTCTGATATGACGAGCCTTATCGTTATACATACAACTTAAAGCTCTCAATATTGTTGATTGATTATCACATTGAATGCATATAACAGGTACTGTCTTTGGCCACATAGGTATATCTTCCAAAAAGTTCTGAAGCCACTCTGCCTCTTCACCTGCTTTATCCAAAGCAATAAACTCAGATTCCATAGTTGATCTTGCCAACAAAGTTTGTTTGGTAGATTTCCAGGACACAACTGCACCATCAAGAGTAAATACATAACCACTTATGGATTTTGAATTCTTGGCATCTGATATCCAATTAGCATCGTTGTATCCTTCCAACACAGTTGGATATTTTCCATAGTGTAAGCCATAATTTTGAGTATGTCGTATGTAATTCAGCACTCTAGTTATTCCTTCCCAATGATTACGTCCTCGATTACTTATATAACGGCTAAGTATATTTACAACATGTGCCATATTCGGTCTTGTACAATTAGTAATATACATTAAGCTTCCAATCACTCTAGCACATTCTAATTGTGAGATACTTTCACCGGTATTTTTACAAAGTTGAAGATTGACATCTTCAAGACTCTTAGCAATTCCACTCGAATAATTCTTGAATTGATCAAGTATTTTTTTTTTGCATAATGGGATTGAGTTAATGTATAACATTCAACGGTTTTTGTAACTTTAGCTCCTAATTATAACATATGCAATACCCATATCTTTCATATCAAACTTACTACTAAGCATCTTCTTAGCAGTTTTGATGAATAATATCATTGTTGCCAATAATGAGCATATCATCGATATATAGACAACAAACACATATCTTTTTGGAGTATCCTTGATATAAACACACTTGTCAAATTCATTTATTTTAAAACCATCTGACATCATTGCCTTGTCAAAATTTTCATGCCATTGCTTAAGAGCCTGTTTTAATCCATACAAGGATTTAGAAAAGTCGTTTTAAAATCCATTTGGTGTATATCAAGATTGTGTAAGGCTGCAATAGCTATCAACATTCTAATTGATGTTATTCTTGTCATCGAAGAATAAGTGTCAAAGGAATCTAAACCTTCTTGTTGCTTAAATCCTTTAACTACAAGACTGACTTTATATTTTTTGATTGAACCATCTGTTTTCAATTTTCGTTTGAAAATCCATTTGCATCCCAAAGGTTTACAACCGGGAGGTAGATCGACTAGCTCCCATGTATGATTTTGCATGATGGAGTCGACTTCACTTTTCATTGCTTCCTTCCACAAAGAAGCATCATGCATAAACAAAACTTCTTTAAAGGTTTGCGGATCATTTTCTAACAATAGAGTGGTTAGAAATCACGTCCAAATGATTTGGGAACTTTGTTCAAGCAGTACTAACTTTAACTAGCAGTAGTAATTCTACTAGCAGTAGTAACACTTAGCAGTATTAATCTTCAACTTTGAGAAATTGTACCTTCTGGATGTAGCCAAGCATACCAAAGCATATGCAATTGGACTGCTGAACTCACTCCATCCAGTGGTCTTTTTGGAGATGCAATGCATCAGGGTATGAACAAGAAAACGCCATTGGGGTGAAAACTTTGCTTTTGAGAATTTGAAAACACCCAATGAGCCTCCATACCCCATTCTAGTAAGATTAGTAAACAGTTCATCATTAGAGATAGACATTATACCAGAGGCATCGTCTAGACGTAGACTGATGCGAATGACTTCTTCAGTAACTGTAAGTGAGTGATCACAGATTCTTGTTTTGATCATTTGCACACCATTTTCCACAACAATGGTTGCATTAGCCCAGAACTGCCTTTGGTGCTCAATGTAGATTGTAGGTGAGACAGTAAGAGCATGAGCAATGTGACTTGACTTGAGGAAATTCACAATCTGATGAAATCCTGAAGCTTGCTTTGGCTTTTGTAGCATCGCAATCTCGTTGTGCTCGTCGATGAATGTCATGGATGCCATTGGTCTTAGTGAAAACTTGCCTGAAAACTACGAACTTGAGAGAGAAAAGGTTTTGAGCGCAAGAGAACAGTATGCAAAGAGTCGTTATGAACTTTTAGGCGGGCAAAAAGTATTTATAGTATTCGGAATATAAGCAGTAGTAACCTAGAGCAGTATTAACTAACTAGCAGTATTAACCGCGAGCAGTATTAACCACGAGCAGTATTAACTGAAAGCAGTATTAACCACGAGCAGTATTAACCACGAGCAGTATTAACTGAACTAGCAGTATTAACTGCGAGCAGTATTAACCACGAGCAGTATTAACTGAACTAGCAGTATTAACTGCGAGCAGTATTAACCACGAGCAGTATTAACTGAAAGCAGTATTAACCACGAGCAGTATTAACTGAAAGCAGTATTAACCACGAGCAGTATTAACCACGAGCAGTATTAACTGAACTAACTCCTTTTAAACTTGCTAAATACTGAGTACTGCTATGCATATCCTGAAAAGAAGATTAGTAACACCAAGAATAAAAATATACAGGTATAAAACCACTTTTTGAGAAGAAGATTATTCAGAGTTTATCATTCCCACACTTGTTACCAAGAAAGTGAATCTACCCACATCAAAAGCTTTAGTGAATAGATCAGCAAACTGATTATCAGTGTGAACTTTGACAACTTGAATAAGTTTCTTTTCATTACAATCTCTTATAAAGTGATACCTGATTTCAATGAGATTTTCTTGATGCTGTGAGATACATGAGAGAGCCAATCATGGATCTATAAAGATGCACATCCATATCCTCCCCCTCAAGATCTGCTGTGATCTGCTTGTGTGTTTCCATAGGTGTGCTGGCAGGTTTTGATTCTGAGAAACCAAACTTGGTTAGAATATCCTGCACATACTTGGATTGACATATAAAAATGCCATCTGACTTCTGTTGAACTTGGAGTCCAAGGAAGAAAGTAAGTTCCCCCATGGAACTCATTTTGAACCTTTGATGCATTAAATCCTCAAACTCCTTGCACATGTTGTTTCTTGTAGAACCAAAAATAATGTCATCAACATATATTTGGACCAGCAAGATATCCTTCTTCTTTCTTTTGATAAATAGAGTCTTATCAATGACTCCTCTTTCAAAGTCATTTTCCAAGAGATAGGATGACAGGGTGTCATACCATGCTCTTGGGGCTTGATGTAGTCCATAAAGTGCTTTCTTTAATTTGTATACTCTGTCTGGATAGCTTGGGTTTTCAAACCCTGGTGGTTGGCAGACATATACTTCTTCTTCAATTGACCCATAGAGAAAAGCACTTTTTACATCCATTTGGTAGACTTTGAAGTTCATGTAAGAAGCATAGGCTAGGAATAGTCTGATTGCTTCTATCCTAGCTACAGGTGCAAAAACTTCTTCATAATCTATGCCCTCTTCTTGAGTGTAGCCTTGAGCTACCAGCCTTGCTTTGTTTCTTATAACAATACCTCTTTCATCTCTCTTGTTTCTGAAAATCCACTTTGTGCCAATTGCTCTGTGACCTTTAGGAAGGTCTACTAGATCCCATACATCTTGTAGCTTGAATTGTAACAGTTCTTCTTGCATTGCTTCTATCCAGCTAGATTCTTTCATAGCATCATGTGCCTTTTTAGGCTCAAGCTGGGATAGAAAACAAGAAAGGACTGTATGCTGTTGATCTTTCATTTCTTGAAGCCTGCTTTGATGTCTAGTCATCATAGGAGAAGAGATATCTCCTATTACCAGCTGTGGAGGATGATTCTTTTGAACTCTTGTGTTATGACTAGGTTCTTCATTCAGTCCAGCCTCTAGATTAGAGTCATGCAACTCAACTGAAGTGGTTTCAGATGTCACTTCTGATTCTTGAGTCTCCTCATCTCTAGTGTCTTCTTCACTCTGACTTGGTTCAGTAAATGATTCCTTTTCACAGTCTTCATTTACTGTGGGTATGGGAAAAATCACAGATTTAGATATACTTTCTTGAACTTGTGTGATCTCTGATTCTCCACCATCTGTTCCTGTATACTCATTACTGAAACCAAAAGAGTTAGTTAGTGAATCAATGTCAAATAGCCATTGAGGTCCAGACCCAACAGGATTTGGTGTGTTCTCATTGCATTTGACATTGTCACTTTCTTCAATTATTCTAGAAGAAGAGTTAAAAACTCTGTAGGCCCTACTCTGAGATGAATATCCAACAAGAAATCCATCATCTGCTTTGCTATCAAACTTACCTAAGTGAGATTTGGTATTTAGTATTGTACAAGGACACCCAAACGGTTTGAAGAAACCAATAAAAGGTTTTCTTTGATTTAAAAGCTCATATGGGGTCTTGTTCTTTTGCTTGACCACTAGAACTCTGTTTTGGACATAACAAGCAGTATTAACTGCTTCAGCCCAGAATGTAATTGGCAATTTTGAATCAGCCAACAGAGATCTAGCAGCCTCTATTAGTGTCCTATTTCTCCTTTCAGCAACACCATTCTGTTGAGGAGTCCTAGGAGCACTATATTGTCTCTCAATACCTTTTCCTTCACAAAAGGTGTTTAGATCATGATTTTTAAATTCAGTTCCATTATCTGATCTAATGACTTTTACTCTTTGATTAGTTTGGTTTTCAATTCTTAGAATAAAGGATTTGATAAGACCACTTGTTTCATCCTTAGTCCTTAGAAAATATACCCAAGTAAATCTGGAGTAATCATCAACAATAACCAAGCAGTAAGATTTCTTTCCTATACTCATAACATTTGTAGGACCAAACAGATCCATATGCAATAACTGGAGACAAGAAGAAACAGAATTTAACTCTTTGGTCTTATGAGAAGTTTTGTGTTGTTTGCCTTTAAGACAAGCAACACAATGATCATCACATGAAAAGACTTTTGAAGGTAAACCTCTTACAAGGTTATTTTTAACAAGATTGTTCATAGTCTTGAAATTCATGTGACACATCCTTCTGTGCCAAAGGGAGGATTCATCTATAGAAGCTTTTGAAACAAGACAATTTAAAGATGAATCACTATTGACATTGTCCAAATCAAGACAGTAAACATTGTCTTTTCTTGGAGTTCTAAGTAGTATCATGTTTTCATCAACTACCTTGAACCCTGGAGCAAGAATCATACACTCAGTGTTAGTAAATAATATACTATGTTGTTTGTCACAAACCTGTGATACACTTAACAGGTTGTACTTTAATTGATCAACATAGTAGACATCCTCAAATGTCATCTTACCTTTGGTGACATTACCTTTTCCACTTATCTTACCACCAGTAAGATTGTCTCCAAATGCAACATGTCCTCCATTAATTTGCTTGAAATCCTGAAGGCATGACATGTTGCCAGTCATGTGCCTAGAGCAACCACTATCAACATGCCATATGCTCTTTCCCTTGAGCTGTTGGTTGCCCTGCACATTAAATAAATCAATTAGTATGATTGGGGACCCAAGCCAAAGTGATCTTGGGTCTTCCTTTCTCATCAAAGTATTTACATTCCTTTTTAATGAGGTTTTTAAACTCAGAGCACTCTTTATTAGAGTACTTTGTCAATATGGTTGGCTTAGCAGAATCAACATTAGAAGCAGTACTAACCTTAGAAGTACTAACAGAGTTAGCAGTATTAACAGGTGTAGCAGTACTAACCTTGTTAGCAGCATTAACATTGTTAGCAGTAGTATTACTTCTAGCAGCACTATCATTGTCAGCAGCACTACTTGTGATAGCAGTACTAACAGTTTTAGTGCTTTTAGGAATCCACATATTGACACTTTCTTTAACAGAATACTTTTTCTTCATGTGGCTTTTAGTTTTAACAGTTTTCTTAGCCACATGATTCTTTTCAATTTTCTTATAACCAAAGGGTTTTTGCATGGATCTTTGGAAATTCATTCTTTGGTTTATAGGATTGAAATAACAGAATTTTGCAAGATGATTCAATTTGCCACAGATAAAACAAGGTTTTGGTCTATTGATTTTACTCAGATCAACCCCTTGTTTATGTGCCCATTGATTATTCCAGTTTCTTTGATTTCCCCTCTTTTTGTCCTGTTTTTGGGGCTCATTCTTCTTACAAGCACACTGTTTGCAAGGACCTGGATTCACAACTGTGGTCTGTTTATAATGGACCTTACCAAACTTTTCCTCTGTCTTCTCTATGTTCTTGGATTTGATCCAAGCCCTTCCACAATCCTCATTGGTGATAATGTTGTTTTCTATAGAAATCTCACCACTCACCTTGTTCTCCTTACTCTTGCCAACCTCTTTCTCAGTCTTATCCTCAACAATTACCTCATCTAAGGGATCTATTTCAGTGGCTCCCTCATGCAATTCCTTCCTATCTTTGGTGTCTAATAGGTCTGAAGTAGGAGGAATGTAATTGTTGTTATATGGTGGAGGTGTGGCATTATACCCAATTCCTCTTCTCAACTTATCATGAATCTGATTTTGCAGTAAGGAGTCCATTGCTTTAGAAGCATTGGAAAACTTTTCTACATCAAGCTTAACCTTGGTTAACTCCTCTTTCAGTTTTTCACTCTCCTCTTTAGATTTAGTCAGTTTAAGTTCTAAATCCTTTTTCTCCCACTTCCAGTAATTAGTGTCATATGAGTGTTGTAGTTCATTGGCTTGAAAACCTTTGATTTGATCTTCAAATCTCTCTACTATCCTCACATAGTCTTTTATATCCTTTTCTAGTCTCTTCAGGTCATCACTCATCTTCTGATTGTGATCCCTGTACCTTTTAACAGTGTCTATGCAAGTTTTATTGCAGAGATTAGAACTTACCTCAGATGGAAGATCAGATACTTTAGCCATAAGAGCTTGATTCTGAATAGCTTCTTCTGCTTGATCACTCCAATCAAACCCCATTCCTTGTTGAGAAACAAGGGCTTGAGCAGAGTTTCTGTTGTTATTGAAGCTTCCAGATTGAACTTGTTGATGGTTGTTGTTGTGAGACATTCCACTTCTGCATTCTCTAGCAAAATGTCCCTTCAGATGACATTTGTAGCATTCTACCTTTGATTTATCAAACCCTGCTCCATCTTCTCTTCTTTGTGAGAAGTTGTTTCTTCCAGTCCTCTTTATAAACTTTTTAACCCTCATGGAGAGCATGGCCATCTGCCATTTAATATCCATCTCTTCCAGATCATCAGGATGCAGTTGTTCTAAGTCATCATTGATCAAAGAAGAATTTCCATGATTAGAAAGAAGAGCTTCAAATACATAATCAGTGCCTTTATCTAAATTTGATCCATTAGCAGCATTAACTGATTCAGGGTTAGCAGTAGAATCAATTGATGCTGATAGGAGTGCAGCATTATGAACATATCCAGAAGGCTTCTTCTTTGCCTCCACCTCAGCTTCAAATACTCTAAGATCATTGTACAGATCATCAAGTTCTTTGTCTTCCAACTGATCATTCTGTCTGAATGACACAGTGTACATGATCCATTCATCTCCAAGGGACCTTAAGAACTTTCTGTTCACATCATCTTGATCAATCTGTACTCCCATAGTAGCTAGTTCACCAATTAGTTTATTAAACCTGTCAAAAGTTTGAGTCATGGACTCATTCTTAGTTGAGATGAAGTTTTCATACTGTTGTTTTAAGATTGCCTTTTGATTTCTCTTGGTACTTTTAGTACCTGAGAATCTCTTCTCTAGAGCATTCCAGAGCATCTGTGCATCAGTACAATTGCAGAATTGGTGTTGATACTCATTTGGAATGGCCAAGAGCAGTGTGCTCAAGGCTTTCATCTCTGTCTGTCTTGATTTCCTGTCTGTATCTGTCTTTGGAGGAGTTCTTTTGCCATCTTCACCAATCTTTCCTCCATCAGATGGGCCATTCTCAATGATGTCCCACATAGAGTAATCTGTGAGGAGAATATATTGCTTGATTCTGATTTTCCACATGTCAAATTCATTGGATCTGAGCATTGGAACTTTTGAGACCAAAGTACTGCTTGATTCTGTAAGATTTTCCATGATGAATAACTGTTTCTGAGAGAATTTGGCTCTGATACCACTTGTCAGGATCGAATTCTTAACAAGAATTAATACTCAGAAACTAATATCAAAGAAGTTGCGGAAAAACACTTTGATATTTGATAAAACAGTAATCAAACACAGTATATAATTATCAAACAGTAAACTTGTATTGAATGCTTAAAGTTACAAGATTACACACTCAACCTCAATATTGATGAACAGGCTCACCAATACGAATTCTACTTCTCTAGAATTAGGATCTATGCCTTGAGGTTATTTTTTTCTTAAAAGAATGAAAAACTAAAGTTATATCTATCTATTCTAAACATTCTATACATATACTGATAAAAAGATAATTACAAAGAATAAACAAATCTTCAGTATATCTTCCATGTATATCTTCTAAGTATATCTTCAGTATATCCAGCTGTAGTACTTTCCATCCGTATCTCTTTAGCAGCACTAATAATGCTCAGCAGCATTAACTTCAACTAGCAGCATTAACTTCAAGCAGTACTAACTACTAGCAGTACTAACTAGCTAAGCAGTACTAACTTTGTTCAAGCAGTACTAACTTTAACTAGCAGTAGTAATTCTACTAGCAGTAGTAACACTTAGCAGTATTAATCTTCAACTTGTTCTGGCAGTAGTAACTACACTTGTACTAGCAGTAGTAACTACACTTAGTAGAATCTTCAGTTCCCAACACGTAGCCCGTTTACTACGTCTAAGCTCGTCATTTTCACTTGCTGAATTTTCAAGCTAGTTACTCAAATTTCCTTGATGTCTCGTGCTTTTGGAGTATGAAGCATCTTTATATGGAAATACATGCTCAAAAAAGGAGGCATTTTTTGATTCCATTATTGTATATCTGGTATATATGATTACACATTAGTATACCAAGAACCAGTAAGCTGAACTATTTTGTCCTATCCTATGAAAATACAATCAACAGTTTGGGATTTGGAACCATCACTTTTGCCAAACATCCACATACTTTCATATATTTATATGAAGGTAGTCGACCATTCCATAGTTCATACGCAGTTTTTCCAATTTTCTTATGGGGTATTTTGTTGATAATATAATTAGCCGATAGAAAGGATTCTCCCCCGCATGTTTGGGGTAACCTGAAATTTAGTAATAAGACATTTACCATTTCTTTTAAAGTTCTATTTTTACGTTCGGCGGTATCATTTGATTGTGGCGAATAAGGAGCGGTAGTTTGATGAACTATCCCATGTTCGTAAAAGAACATATTAAGCGATATATCATATTTTCCTCCTTAATCACTTCTAACAACTTTAATTGTTTTGCCAAGTTGGTTCTCCACTTCACGTTTGTATTCTTTGGATTTTTCCAATGTTTCGTCTTTGGTTTGAAGCAAATATACATAACAATATTTTGTACAATCATCAATGAAAGTAACAAAATAAATTTTACCATCTCTAGTTGGCATAAATTTTAAATCACATAAATCGGTATGAATTAAGCCTAGAGGTTCATTGTTTCTCTCTACCGAATGACAAGGGTTTTTGGTGAGTTTTGCTTCAATACATACTTCACATTTGTCGTTTTTCTCTATTTTAAACTTTGGTAACAAACTCATGTTCATTAACCTATTTAAAGAATTAAAATTGACATGACCCAATCTTTCATGCTAAATAAAAAAAAGACTCAATGACATAAGTAACATCATTAATTTTATCAACTTTAGGAAATACAGTCTTTACATTGAACTTAAATAAACCATCACTCAAATACCCTTTTCCCAACACAGTTTCCAAACTTAGAGAGAACAAACTTATCAGATTCAAACACGATTTTGAACCCATTCTTGCTAAGCATCGAACCGGACACCAAGTTCTTGCGAATACCAAAACAAGCATCACATTGTTGAGAGTCAATTCTTTCCCGGACGTCGTCTTCAATACCACTTTTCCTTGGCCTTAAACTTTCGCCATAGAACAATTTCCCATATACACATTTTCTTCCAAATGATTTTTCTGATATGTAGTAAACATGTTTTTGTCAGAACAAACATGTTTAGTAGCCTGTTATCAAGACACCATTCCCGAGGATTACTTCCAATCAAGTTAAACTCGAATACAACCGCACATAAATCCATATCAGAAAGTCCATCAGTAATTTCATTTTCTGCCAAATTTACTTGATTTTTGCCTTTTACTTTACCATTCACTTTCTCGTTATGGTTATCCACGCAAATATCAACCTTGCTTCGGCAATCGGAAACCTTATGATTTCGCATACCACACTTGTAACAATTCCCAACAAATTTCCATAATGGTCTTTTGTTCGACATTTGACTTGAACTTCTAGAGCTTTGTCCCACAAACTTTCTTTTCTTTGTCCTTTGATCATGTTCAACCACATTGGCTTTCATATCGACCGATTGATTCCATATTTCTTCTCTGCACGACGGTTGTCTTCCTCAATCCGCAATCTCAAGATTAAGTCTTCTAACTTCATCTATTTACGCTTATGTTTCAAATAATTTTTGAAGTCTTTCCAACTCGGAGGAAGCTTTTCAATAAGCACAACAACTTGAAAGGTTTCACAAATCACCATATTCTCGGTCCGGATATCATGAATAATCAATTTCAATTCTTGCACTTGACTCATTATTGGTTTTGAGTCAACCATTTTGTATTCCATGAATCGGCCAACAAAAAACTTCTTTGACCCCACATCCTCGCTCTTTGATAAGTTTGGGCTTTGTCCTTATTAATGATTTGGAAATGAGTGAAATTGTGAGCTCTAAAGGAGAATAACAATAGTTTTTAACCATTTTTCGTAAGTCAGTATAGGTTGGGATTTATTGAAGAAAAGAGAGAAGTACGGTGAAATCGGACCAAAAATGGAGCTAGATGAAAAGCAGAAAGATATCCGTGTAAGAAGGCATTTCCAAAACACAATGGATGCGAAAGTTGGGGAGAACAGAACAAAATGCGGGTTCCACGCGGGTTGTGGTAGCGGGCGACTTTGGCGCGACTAAACCCGCCCCAAACTCGCTTTAGTCCCATATCCGGATCTAAAACTTTCTGCATCTAGGGTTGTAGGGGGTTACTTTTTCACACACACTTATGACGGCTGTAGAGAAAAATGGACGATTTTTTAAGGGACAAGGAGAGAGCTTGAAGTAAGAACCGGGGAGAGACATATTTGATTACGAATTTGATATATATTTCGATACTGTGTGCTTGAACAATCGCATCTTAGGGAGTTTCAATTGCTTTTAGATTGGCTATGAAAACAATGTTTAATCTTGTGATATTATTGTTGAATGTATTGTTTTGCACAACCCCCAACATGAAATAATTTTAGATGTTGGGGGTTGGATGAATTTTGGGTGTAATTTCTGTTTAACATGTGATTGGGTTTGTACTTTTGTTCGACTAATTCAATAAGCATATGACATAGTTTTAATGATTCTATTAGCCTGATCAACTAATGGATATTTTCTTGACCTTTTTATTCTTTGAGGAAAGTATTTTTAGGTTTGATGTCAATGTTGTATGGATAGAGATATACCAATTTAACCTTAGAATTTATTTAATCGTGTTCTTTTGGTTAAGTTGGAATTGATTGTTGAGATCGAGAGATGAAACGTTATTTTTCCAACTGCTAATGTTGCTATAGCTTGAGAAAGTGTAATAACTATTTGTCGTGATTAATTTCATTGAATGTTGGAGGAAAGTACTTGACCCATCCATTGTTTGAATAAGATGAACCCAAAAGGATTCCAATCCCCAACTGCTTTTCTTAATATGATTTTGTTCTTCTGAATTCTCGAAGTCGTTTATTTGGTGTGTTTAAGTTAAATCATTTATTTTAGTTGAACTCATTTCAAATTTTGTCAGTATAGTTAATAATTGATATAGTGATTGTGATACTCAATACCAGGTTCCTTTGGTTCGATACTCGTACTTCTAGTACTTATTACTTGATTCGACCCATACACTTGTGGTAGATTTAGGGGGTGTAAACCCACCTATCACTCTTATATTTGTTTTCCAACATGTCCCAAAGTTCTTTGGTCGTTGTAACCTTGCAATACACATTGTAGAGTATGTTGTCCAAACCATTCAATACGAAGTTTCGACAAAGAAAATCTCCATGCTTCCAAGCATCTACCGCACTGGTTGCTTGAAGATTACTTTGTTCACTATCTAGAACTGGTGCCGATTCATTTGAGAACTTTTCAAGATAAATAGTTTACTTTTCCCAAAATATCAAATATGACCCAATGGGTCCAAAACATCTTGCGATGATGGGGGAGACCCGATTTTCCAAGGATTGTGGCAGAACACAAAAGTAGGTCACTTTCCAAGTTATTGAGCTCACCATACTAGGATCAAGGCCATGAACTTGTCGACTCATACTCAGATGTGGGGGAAGGCACCTGTAACACCCCGATTTTCGAAAGGTATCAATCCAAGTTAATACAGAAACCGAGATATTAAGGAAAAATAAAATTTTTGATTTTGGACTTGAATCCTTGATTTTTATAGTCTATATGGATGAAGGATTCAATTACGAGTCCAACGGTTCTTTCCGGAGCAAAAACGGAGCTATAACGAAGGAGTTATGAACAAAACGAGATTTGAATATTTGTGAAGGGGCTGAGTGTGCCACTGGGTGTGGCGCACGACCCGTGCGCCCTCCCTTCATAAATAGCGCACGGGTCGTGTGCATGGTGCAGAGTCCTTATACGGGTTTTAAATGACTTTAACCCCAAATATCCTCATTTCTCATCTTTCTCATTTCTCTCATTCTCTCCCAACCCTTCCTCTCAACCTACCTCATCTAAACTCCTACCAAACACCAAATCATCACCATTTGTTGCTAGAGTGAGGATCTTCACCCAAGGCTTCGGTTTAGAAGCTTCATTACCAACCTCATCTTCATCTTCTCCATGTGTTCTTCACCATTGTTGACCAAATTTGGAGGTTTTCCAATAAACCTACTTGTAAGTCATTCTAACCATTTCTAAACCATGGAATAAGTTATAAAAGCTTCATTGATAGTTTTCTAGTATTTGATTTCTCTAGATTTCGGTTTAGATATTTGTTGGAAGTTTTGGGTCAAAATTAGGGTTTTGCCCAAAATAGGGATTTTGTTGATTAAGTGTTTGGGGATCAATTGTTTATGGTAGAATATGTATATTTATGGTTGGAACCTTGTGGATCTAGGTTTTGGAAGATTTGGTTTGAAGAATCAAGTTCTTCAAGGAAAGTTCTAAGTGGGTAAAATCTAGATTTAGTCTAAATCTAGCAAGGTGAGTTTACTAAACTTTTGTTAAAACTGGATACACATCATATTTGCTTAATTGTTGTTATTATCACATACTGCTCAAAATGGTCACCTTTACGGGCTTATGTATTTGATGGTATTTCCATGAGATTATGTGAGATATATGTATATGAAGTATCATACCATGATTTACTCTATGTTGTGTAATTATTTGGGAAATTTACATATGTGTGCCCACAATGGGTATTTGACATGATTATGGAATATATGTTTGGTATAACATGATGATTTCCATTTGGAATACACACTTGGTGTTATTGTATCTACTACGTGGTTATGTGGATATTTAAGTCTTATGTTAGACTCATGCTATTAGGAGGGTGTTATCGTACCCGTGGTTGGTACCGGAATATATTTGGTTGAAATATACCTAAGGACCTCCTATATGCTTTATGTTGGACGAACCAAGTCAAGGACACAAGGAGGATGTAGTCGGAGGCACCACCGTGATGGTATGTGCTTAGACCTCCGCCACTCAGATAAGGTGGAATTTTCGGGTGTGTCGGGCCTTTGGGATGCGCCACTCGGATAAGGTAGAATTTCCGGAGGGCATCAAGGTACATCGACTCTGGGGTGGAATTGATTGGTGCTATGGACCTCCTATATGCTTTATGTTGGACGAACCAAGTCAAGGACACAAGGAGGATGTAGTCGGAGGCACCACCGTGATGGTATGTGCTTAGACCTCCGCCACTCAGATAAGGTGAAATTTTCGGGTGTGCCGGGCCTTTGGGATGCGCCACTCGGATAAGGTGGAATTTCCGGAGGGCATCAAGGTACATCGACTCTGGGGTGGAATTGATTGGTGCTATGGGTCTCCCCCGTTGACTCCATACATGTGGAAAATTGGTTAACTGCTGATAAGAATTGTATATGTTCTACCATGCTATTTATTGTTCAACTCACTAGGCTTTTTGGCCTAACACTTGTTTGGTGTCGATGTGTATCTCAGGTTTTAGCGGCACCGGTTCTAAGCGGGCATATTGCTTGGGTGAGAGATTTGGGAATATCGCTTTTGGACTTATTGGTAGAGAATCCTTTGGGTCTATAAATGACACCCTTGATTGTAATCTCTTTTCTGGTTATAGAAATTAGATTAGTTAGTTGTTATTTATTATCCGTTTAATTACATTTGTATTTAAACAGGTTTGTGTACTTTCCCCATTTTTGGGAGGCTCTTGCTTTGGCAATTTTAAATACCGTATGTCTGTTTTTCGGATTTTTGTTATCCCTATTTCAGGGTGTTACAGCACCCAATGATCCTAGTCATACTCATTCACTAGGATTACATTTACGGTCCATGACTAGTATCCAGTCCCACATAATTGTACCAAGTTGCCTTCCGAGGCCCAATGTCTCAACTAGTTACAAATTAGAAATAACTATCCCATAAAAACTGACTTAGAAATTACATCAGAGGGTCAACGACAGATGTTTAACTCCAAGAGCCCGCACCATAATGTAACACCCATAATTTTTGGTAAGTAAAGGTCACCCGGATGTTTTTGAAACTTGTAAATGGTGGGATTTATGTTGGGAAAGCATTACTTAAAGTCCCTAAGAGTTTCGAGAGTGTTTACATAGAAAAAGTCGAGTTTCAGGGCTTGGTACGGGTCCGACTACAATGTTCGGCGACTATGACACACTGGCAATGTACCAGCCAAGGGGGAGCATTCTGGACACCTTTTGCGACTATTACATGTGATAATTCCATGGCAAAGTCGCATGGTAATGTATCACAGGTGTACCAGACTTGTTAAAAGTCGGATTTTCAACCCAATTCTTAATTTCTTCATAACTCTCTCATTTCTACTCCGTTTTTGGCAATTAAAAGTGCTATGGTTTCGTTTTTTAGAGCTTTTCAAGGATATATTGTTAGTTTTGGGAAGATCTAAGAGTATTTGGTGGTGGAGTGGAAGAAAAGATCAAGAGCTCATCATCATTACTTCCATCTTCAAGAAAGTGAGGGGTTTCTAGTTTTTTACCAAAACCTAAGTGGTGAGTTCTTTCTCCTAGTTTCTAAACTTTTCTATGAGTTATAAGTTCTCCATTGATGACTTCTTAGTGTTTATAAGTTCTACAGTATAATACTCAATAGCTTCTAAAGGTGTTAAACCATATCAAACATATAAACATTTATGTACAATAAGTGATCATGTGAGCAATATTCCTATTTTATCAACAAACCTAATGTATGCTAAAATCCACAAGTTTAGGTTCCAAAATACTTTATACTTTAAACCTAATATGTAAAACCCTCGATTTCAAGGTTTCCAATTATGATCAATCGCTCTATTGCTTGGAAAATAGGATAGAGATTTAGTAAGGATTTAAGTACTATTGATATTAGAAAGTTTGGGGTTCGAATCGGGATCAAAATCGGAGAAAAAAACTAAAAAACACCCCATGACCTGGTCGTGTAACCCACAGTTTGTGATATTGTGGGCGCAGACGGCCTGGCTTGCGACTTAGGTCATGTGCAAGGTCGTGTGGGGATTCAGACCTGCATAAAATCAAATTTTTTCGATTTGTTAAAGTATTTTGTGTTGGAATCATTTTGTCTTTGATGTTCTTATTTTGGTCACAACTTTGTAAGTCAACTTTTCTTAGTTGTTAAGTCTTTCATGTCTTAACTTGGTCAAGGTTGGTTTGACCCTTTAAATAGTCTTTGTCTATGTCATTTCCTTTGTAACTCTTGTAACCATATCACTTGTGACATAATAGACATATGACTCTCTCTCTACATTCTCTCTCTATATATATATATGTGCTTTGTATAAATGATCTTGATTGTAATATGTGTATGTTTGCTTGAATTCTGGACTCACACGGTTTTTTCTTTATTTGGCTTTATCTCCTTTATTTCTTATCTGATTTTAGCGATTTTGGAGTTTATAGTTTCGCCTTTTGAAGTTCTTCAAGAGGATAATGAAGAAGGTTAAGTTGTTTGGCGATTTTAGAAGTTTTAGAGATTTAAGTTAAGTTTTTAACCGATAGAGGAAATTGTATAGGTCCAAAAAGTGGCCTCAGTATTACCACTACAGTGGCGGTGCAAGTGCACACTGGACACTATGATCGCTACAAGTAATAAAGTAGTAGTAATACCAAGATCGTATCCACAAGGATCGGACTTCAGAGTTTTGAGTACTAAGTCGAGAATACATTGATTTCATTTAAAGAAGAAGAAAACATTTTTTTGGTGATTTTAACAATTAAGTAAAGAAAAATAAATTAAAGAAAAGGGTATGGGTGTAAGCACTATCTAAGACATTCGTAGTAACCTCATGGTTGGAAACAAGTGTCAGAAAAACATTTGTAAGAGTCCCTTTCTCTCGAAAGTGAATTCTCACAAAGCGTCGCCACCTATCCCCACAAAGTCACCACTTTTGCCAACTCAAGACTTGTCGATTTAACTAAGTCGACCTCTAAGGATCGTAGCTCTAGCAATATGGAAATAAATCCCCAAATCTGTTTGTGACACCAATATCGAGCGACATTTGAACCTTAGTTAAAATCATGCAAAAACCCATATCTCTAAATGGTCATAAAAGACTTTCTCAAATCTTCTTGCATCACTCAAGCCGTATTTCTGGATCTACCCATCTCTGGGTCAAAGATCTAATATTAACACTTAGGGGTTTTTTTTTTTTCAATTTCAGGACTTATTTACCTATTATCACTTATTCGGTCAAACATTCCTAAAATAAGTGCGCTTGTTTTTTCCATTAATTCAGATCTACTTATCACTTTATTTGCACTGACCGAAAAAGTGATTAGGTTATCACTTTTTTTTCACTTATTTCCAAATCAGCCGCTTAACTCCAAATTAAACAACTTCATACTCCAAATCGAATGAACACCTCCGCTTCTCCTCTCCAAATCGACATCTTCGACCCCAAATTGTGACTTGCAGGTTCGATTTTATGGTTCAATTTTATAATTCTCTTCGATTTTATGTTTCGATTTGTGGTTTTGTTCAATTTTATGCTTCTGTCGATTTCATCTCTGTTCCTACATCATATTTTTGCTTATGTTGATTTCATCTCTGTTCCCCATGAGATTTTATGTTTCTATTGGATTTCATCTATGTTCGATTTTTGCTTCTGTCGAATTTTGTTCTTGAATAGAATCAGATTTCATGCTTTTGTAGATTTTTGCTTCTGTTACATCCCAAACTAATAGGGGCACTCCACATGACTCTTTTCCATTCAAATAGATTTTATGTTTGAAAGGAAATGAGTCCCTTTTTCTGTATCCACGGGATTAAACTTCGTTGAGGCTCGTCAATGCTAGAAACGAGTCCCTTTTTTCAAGTAGCACTTTGCAAACTGGTTTGATGATTTTCTAATCACTCGTTGCTATCACTTATAAGAAACTTAAGAAGTGGAATGTAAGATGGAAATGAAAATTGAAATACAGTTTTGAGTATACCATGGTCACTTCTCACTTGGCATGATGTTGATGACAAGCTAGAAGCTAGAAATAAGAATTCATAGGTCATGTATATTATCTAGAGACATGCCACAATGAAGACATGATTAGGCTTCAATACAAATTTGCATGTGCTAATTGCGTTTTTTGGTGCTGTGGATTACTTTTAAACCTTTCAATGGATGGTTTTCTTTTGTTTTTCTGCTGATGCAAGTTTTTGTTTATATGCAGCTACTATGACTAAAATAATCAATAGGATGTTGCCTCCAGATGTACGTGTTGCAAGAGATACTCAAGATCTTTTGATCGAGTGTTGCGTAGGTGAGATCCTTGACATGCTTTTATTAACCCATATAATCCCCTAAACTGTGGTGGCAATGTAATCATAAGGAGCCAGGTTATTTATTAACCCATATGACAACTCCTTCAGTTCTTGGAGCATTATTGTCTTTTTTTTTGGTATAGATGGTAAATTACATTGAATATTAATATCACAATTATCCTTCTTCAAGTTGCACCTGAAATGCATCAATGAATGTTTTAAGTATCAATCTCCTTAATTGTTCATCACTTGTCCACATACTCAAGCCGTATCCTTGAGCCCAGTAAGACATTTACCAGGTGATCTACTAACTGCCAGTATGTAGAGGTCGGGTCATGATGTTTACATTCTGGTTTTTGATCATTTGGCATGCAAAACGAAGATTGATTTTAGTTGTTATAAAACTTTGTTCATGTTTTCTATTGTATCTGAACCAATTAACATATTTCAATTGATTTTAGTTGTTATGAAGACTGATTTTAGTAGTATAATTTAATTAAATTCGATAGTATCACATTTTCAAGGATAAAATAGACAATATTATATATTCAAACCTTTTCAGCTTACAAAAACAAACAGTCTTTTTTATTCAGATTTGAGACTTCAGCACCACCACTTAAAAATCAGAAGTGAAATCAGACTTCAGCAATACTTAAAAAACAAACGCCACCTTACAAGTGATCGGTTTATCTGCGTTGAGTTAAAGTCCCGACTTAAGTGACCAAGTCTAAGAGTTAGTAAAAATGACAACACCCAACTGTTGCCTACTAGTCTTAGATTTGGCTTACACCCACACCTAAAGAGGTGCTTATCTTATAATAAAAATAGAGAACATAATGGAAGAAGACAAGAAATACATACAAAATACTTGCATAAAATATAGCTTAAAACTGCCACCATAGTGGTGAGACTGTGGACAAAAATTCAAAATACAAGAAATTAAATATAAGAAATTTAAATACTACAAACTACAAATTAAGACTCTAGACATCTTCTTGAGATAGTTTGAGGTCTGGAAAGGTACACTAAGAATAGACTCACAAAGCTCCAATTTATAGGAGGTGGAAGGATAAGTCTTACAATCTTTTATCCAAAGGTTAAAGACATCCAACAATCCTATGGGCACAAGGATCTTTCACCTTTAATTCAAGGCAAAATCTTATCTTCTCTTTGAATAATGCAACTCCACTCCATCCAACTGTAGTCTTCAAAATCTTTACCAAATCTCATTTGAATCTGCCCATAGTGGCCGGTTTGTAGCTACAATACAACAACAATGTTTTTTAACCCAAAAATGATGCATTCAACCATCAAAACACAAACTTTTATCCTTAAAAACTCTAAATGAAAATAAATAAATAAAAAGAGAAAAACAAATACATAAAGGCGGAAACACACACTAAAATGGAAGAAAAACACACTCAAACAATGGGTAAATAATACTCAAAATGAGAATTATCACTAACCTTCCATTTTTGATATAAGGTTTGGTCCCTTTTTACGCACAACCCTCATTTCTTTCTTTGGTTTATTTGTGTAAGATTTGAGACTAAAGGAGGTGTTCTGAAGGGTTTTGCAACATAGATTTGGAGTTGTAGCTTGATGATCTCAAGTCTTCACCAAAGGAAGCTTAAGATTTGGTTCGAAGTCTAGCTTTAGCATAAATCTAGTTAGTTGAGTTTTAGTTGATTTGCAAAACTATATACATGTCAAAATATCTCTATTGTGGATTTTGAACACATTTCCATGAGTTGGTTCACTTTTGATGTGTTTTATGAACAATTGTGTTTTTGGGCATATTTGGGTATGGTTTGGGTTTCAATCTTGAAAGCTTAATCGATTTATTTTTGAAACATAAATCTTCAATGATTGCTCCAAATGATATTTATTGCATCAAATGAGGTTCTTGAATATTTGGATAATTTAGGAGCAATATATGGTTTTTTGATTTTTGGGAAGTGTTGTTTTGGGATTTACCCAACTTGTGAAATTTAATAGTGACGCTTGAGACCTTTTGGTTATATATGTGTAAGTCATTGATAAACGCCTATTATTGGCTTTGTGAGGATTTTGAAAATATAAACAATTTGGTTTTGGACCTCTTACTTTTTGTTTCAAGAAAATGATGGTTTATGGATCCTTCCATGTTATGGATGAGAGGTGTGTTTTAAATGTTTGAGAAATATGCCTTCGGCTTATGTAGGTTACATTGACTTTATTTAAATAGTCAAGTGTTTTATGGGGCCTATTGACATGATTTTAACTAAAATGAGTTTTAGGGACATTTATCCGATTTTAATAGCTTAATGTGGAGCTTTGGATGTATAATTCATTAATTGCATAGCTATTGGATATTACATGTTTTGAGTGCGTTAGTCATTCAGTTGGCCTCATGTAATTTTAGACTGTAACGCAGTGGATCCATAGACATGTGAGCCAATCATGTTGTTAAATGAGGAGTTCTAATGCTCTCCCTTTGAGGCTAATTCCTGATAGACATCATGGTAGCCGATATTACGGAGAGGAACCCGTGTGGGTTGGACTCCAGGACTATAGTCGGTATTGCAGAGAGGAACCCACGTAGGTTGGACTCCAGGACCGTGGGTACTGCAGCGGTGATCTTTTGTTGAGTCAAACTCCGAAACCCTGGATATTACAGGATGAACTCATGAGGAGTCGGGCACCAGGACCCATGCTTTGAGGATTTGGCTTAGTAGAGTTGACACTAAGCCATCATGGTATTTTGGGGATCAATTCGTGTGTAGTCGGGTCCCAGACCATTGGCTTGTAGGTTAACTCTATGGTATGTAAGTAGGAATTAAGATCAGGGTTATTATGGAGATAAACTCATGTGGGGTCGGGCTCTAGGACCTTAGGTATTACGTTGAAAACTTGAGAGGAGTTAGACACCAAGATCTTGATCTTAAGATGCTACTTGAAAACGTTGACACATGGCTTACTTTATGTTTTTCCATAGTTGATGAAGACAGGTCTCACCCGTCACCGAAGGCTGTTGTTTTAGGTATCGAGTTTATCTATACTTTCAGTGATTTGGGGTACAAAGTATAATCTAATGTTTGGTGTTTTGTGGAGAGAGTCTCACCACTGACTAGTTGCTTGGGTTTGGATAACGTTTTTTTTTAATCTAAAACAAGTATTATCCGTTAATGGATTTCATTTTAGAAATTGTGGGTTTTGTAAAGATAATCCTTTTGATTCTAAATGCTATTTTAAATAAGGAATTAGTGATCAAAGAGAACTCTTTCGCTTTTACTGTTTTATGGTTATGAGATAAAACTGTTTTAACTTACTAGGCGTTAAGCCTAACACTTATTCTTATCGACATATATATCAGATGTAAGTGGGGTTTGAGTGGTGTTTGGAGCTTTGTAGAGGTTCCAGTACGATAGCTTTAAAGGCGTCATCCGGTTTTGAAGATAGCAGATTCGATGTTTTAGTAACATTCGACATATTTCACTTTTATTTGAGAATTAGATAGTTCTATTTAGAACTTTGATACTTATCTAGTCCTCCTTCTTATGTAAACTATGTGTATTTCTATATTAAAGTTGTTTTAAACTGAAGTAGCTTAGAAATTTTAATTTTCTACTATTTTTTGATTTTAGGGGTGTTGCATAATATCCTCATAACATATAAAAGAGATTCCCACTTATAATTTTTTAAAAGATATGAAACCCTCAAATTTCCAAAATTTGACCTAAAGCGTCCAAAATCATTAAATACAAAAAATATATAAAATGGGAGTTTGAGAGACAAAAATATGACATTTTGATATATATATATATATATATATATATACTATGTTCGACCCCGTGTATTACACGAGGTAATTTAAAAAAATTAAATCATGTCAGAAAACTTATTATACAGATATGAATGATCATCGAAAGTACGATGTTACTTT
The DNA here is from genome assembly GCA_954870635.1 of Arctium minus. Taxonomy (NCBI): domain Eukaryota; kingdom Viridiplantae; phylum Streptophyta; class Magnoliopsida; order Asterales; family Asteraceae; genus Arctium; species Arctium minus. The sequence continues at coordinate 15,949,103 of OX941080.1, forward strand.
TCCAAGTTTTTTCCCCTTCCGAGTTGTTTTTTTGCAGTTGGTTATAAAATGTATTTGTTTTAGGCAGTTTTCACAAAGGATGTTTTACAAAAAATTAATAAAAAATATGAATAAATATTAAGAATTTATAATAGAACGTAAATGAAATTATGGAAAAGTACATAGTTAAAATTGATATGAAATTACAAAAAGAAAATCACGACAATTTAATGATTATTTGCATTAAATCTCATACTACTTTTAACATTTTCATACTAATCACGACACATTAATTCGTATATATTTATGATATTTAATAATATAATTAAATCCAAAAGAATTCAATATTGGAATCATTTTGAAGTTATTGACGAAGCGATTATAATGGTATAATTTGTAAAAAATAAAAATGTTTTTTTAATGCATTTGAGTTCATATATATTATTTATGTTTATATGATAAGAGTTTAAAATGAAAAATAAAAAAGTAAGAGATTAAAAATAAACTACATACCTAATTATAAGGTTAGTAAATATAAGGTATAAATTAAAAAAATTGAATTAAGAAAAGATTTAAGGAAGAATAAATGTGGATGTGCTAAATGAACTTATAATGTAAAATGCGTCAAGATACATGTTTAGGCGGGAAAATAAAAAAATGGGCTCACTAGAAGCCGACACGTGTTCTTCTAGTTATTTTTTTATTATATGTATATATATATATATATATATATATATATATATATATAGGGGGCCATTCAAGGGAGAACTCGGTTATTTGTGATAACCGTGAGATCTAATCTTAACCACAAATCAAAGGATAAATTAGAAAATTAATAATTTTGGTAACTTTAATTAAAATTTTAATTAAAGGGTATTTTAGGTATTTTATAAATATTCTCTCACCTCTCACCTCTCTTCCCTCTCCTCTCCTCTCTCCTGCAAATATTATTCCGGCGATAAATGTAGTGATACACTATGATAAATGTTGTAATACACTGTGATAAATGTAGTGATACACTATGATAAATGTTGTGATACACTTTGTAAAACAACACTATCTGATACAATGTGACACACTTCGTACAACAACAAAAACACAGTGTGATACACTTCGTACAACAACAAAAATACAGTGTGATACACTATGTAAACAACGAAAACACAACGTGATACACTATGTAAACAACGAAAAAACATTGTGATACACTTCGTAAAACAACTAAGACGCACTGTGATACACTTTGTAAAGAACGGAAATCACTATGATACACTTCGTAAAGAACGGAAATCAATATGATACACTTCGTAAAATAACGGTACCTGAAAATATACTTTGTGATACATCTCTTCCGTTACATCTCTGGCGAGATATGGGTTACATCTCCGAATCTGTCGATAGCTATGCTTTGGTGAACACCATTGATAATGGATTCAATCAACTATGCGTTTGCGACATGGAACAACGAGAGACCTGACATTATTTCGGATGGGTTTTGCAGCATCATAGACTGTGTCGTCGCTCTTGCATCGTCGATTGATCACTGAAGGTTGAGTATCCAACATGATCGATTGTGTTGTCTCTGTGAAGGTGGTCGAGTTTGTATTCGTTGAAGACTTCAAAAACAAAACGACGTAGGTGACTGATTTACGTCGGGTGCAGCAGCGACGATGTCAACTCTTTCTTGGCCACGATGTTGGTCTGCGTCGATGGATAATAGCAGAGAAGACAAAACGAAAACAAAACGGTGAGCTTCGGTCATCTCTTTAAACAAAATGGGGAAATGGTGGAAAGGGTACTGTAGAAAACAAAGTGACTGAAAGTGACTGTATTCATGAATGGGGAAATGGTGGTTGGGTGCTGTAGAAAAGAAAGTGAACGTCTTCATGGAAATGAGCGACGACTGGAATTTTTTTAGGGTTCCATGAGTTGTTAAAATAAATTAAATTGCCACTTTTATCCTTTATTTTATTTTAGTAAATAACATTAATTATCTTAAATGATTGGCTCATATTGGATCTCATAGTTATCACAAATTACACAGTTCTCATTTGATTAGGCCCCTATATATATAGTTTTATAAAAAGAGTATGATGAACTCATAATGCTAGATTTTGGCCAAAACCTAGAACCAAGCAAAACTCTAGAAACGAGAAGGAGATCTTACAACTTCAACCTTAGGGGCTTGAATCTATAGCTTAGATGACTTTAAATCCTCTTGAAATCTCTGAGGGGGCGTTTGGTTCGTCGGATTGCGATAGAATCTGATGGAATTAGAATGGTCAATTATGTTGACCAAATTCCATTCCAACGCTTGGTTACCCATGGAAAGGAATTGAATTCCAAACATTCCCTCAAATGTGGATTTCACCATTCCTTCACAAAAGGGATGAAATTGAAATCCATTTCATCCAAGATTTTAAAAATGACAAAAATACCCTCTTGAAAATATAAAACCCTAGTAACCTTACCACCACCACTACCACCTCCGATCAATCTCTATTAACAGCAACTCCTACCAAAACAGTAGACAATATGAAGAAGACTCCTATGGGACCTCCACCTCCTATTCCCCTAAATACTGAACCAGAGAAATTCGTATAACATAATGAACCACAGCTCCCTAAGGATGCTTATGCCGCCACTATGACTGGTAATTCCACGACCGATGAAGAGGCTGAATTACCGTAGGGTAAGAAAGAAGAATAGAAACCGTCGAGCAATGTCGGTGGTGGTGGTGGATTAGCAGTTATATATACGATTCTGTCATGGATCGATCATAGATCAATTTGATGTTGCTAGGAAATTGATCGGTCTGGTCAAATAATGGTGTTGCGATGAGGTTGCCGGAAAATTAGGGAAGAAGTTACGATGGGGAAGAAGCTACGATCTGCTGTTGAGATTTCTTCACGATCGATTTGTTATTCTATCGATTTTGGGTTCTTGTTTTTCGATCTGCAGGGAGGAAGGAGGGTTGTGTATTGGCAGGGAGGAAGGAGGGTTGTCTAAGTCAAAAAAAAAGAGGGGGGGGGGGGGGGGGGGAAGGGACAAAGAGGATAAAGAAGAAAAAGGGTAAAATGGAAACAACAATTATTTTTTTAATTTTTTCATATTCAAATGTTAATTTTATTTTTATTTATACTTTAAAAAACTAAAAAAACTATATCAATCAAAGGGTATTTTTGTCAATTTTCATATTCCATTTCAATTCCTTTGTAAACCAAACAGACAGATTCCAATTCATTTGACATATTATATTCCATTTCCTACTAACCAAATACTTGATCAAACCTGATAACATTCCATTCCAATTCCTTCCAGATTTCAATTCCTTTAACAGATTCCAATCCTTCAGAAATCATTCTGCAAACCAAACGCTCCCTGAAAGTAGCCTTAAATGCCTCCCAAAATGCAATAAATGAAAGGGAAGTCGAGAGAATTGAAGAAGAGTAGTTGAGAACAAATGAGAAATCCCCAAAATAATTCCCCTGATCCAGAGCGACCTCAAGACGTAGGTCGCCTACATCTCACACACACACAACCCGAAGCCCACACGACTTCTCCTGGGATCTAGTTTGTACAATGATGTAAATATCTAATAAAAACGAAAAAATGAAAAAAAAAGCGCTAAAAAGACCATATCACCCCGCAACACAACTGACTTTTCAAACTTTGTTAGTCTTAAGGTGGAAAAGCGAAATGAAATGGAAAACTTATTAATTAAAAAAACAATTGTTAAAAAACAAGGGCGAAAATAGTTATGAACAATAAGACACAAAGATAGATATCGTAATTTACTCTTAAATCAATATCTAAAATAACATGATACCAAAGAATTATGAAGCAAAAAGTAATTGGAAACAAAGAAACTTTTAAGTCAGATTGGAGAAAAACGTGTCTAATTTAAAGGGATAAACAATTTTCACAAATGAACAATGGCCTTGTGACACCGTTTTGAAAACGTTATTTTTGAAAATAATAATTACTTTTATATTAAATAATGGTTTAATAAATGAAAGAAGAAAATTAGGCGTGTGGTGTGGGAGCCCCAACCCCAAGGGTCAATGACTCGTTTTGAAAATTATTAAACAAGTTGAAATTTGGAAGTATGCTGCTTTTTTCATATGAAAAAAGAAAAACTACAAAATCAATTTGAAAATTTTCTTTTTACTTTAATAAACAATTTCCAGTTCGTGAAAAAGGAAATGATGATTGGAAATAAAATATTAGAGCGTGTTTGGTTTGTCGAAATGGATTGGAATTAGAGGGATTTGGATTTCAAATTCATTCCAATCTTGTGTTTGATTTGCAGGATTGTCTGGATTTGAAATCCAACATAGGATTTTGAAATCCTAAGGAGATGGATAAGATTTCAAGAGATTTCGTAGAATTTTATATAATAATGTTTAAAAATATATTAAAAACACAAGTTTTCTAATAATCAGTTATATAAAAGGCAATTTAATTATTTATAATTTTTTTTAATGCTTTTATAAATAATGGAATTCAAATCCATTCCAATCCTACAAACTAAACACACAAAAGAATTCCAAATCCTATCAAATCTAAATCCATTCAAATCCAAATACCTATATGAAATCCAATCCATTCCGACAAACCAAACGCGCCCTTAGTGTCGTGTGAATCATGGATTTGGTCCTATAGCTTGGTAAAAATTACGGAATTGGTCCCTGAATTTTATTATTTTCAGAAAAACCACTTAAGTATGCATTTTATTTTAGAATTGATCCCTCACATTAACATACGTCCACTTCCATCTGTTAAGTGAGTCCACATGCACAACACACTAGAGTCTTTTCGTCTTTTTACCCTTCTTTTTATAAGTTCTTTTTATTGTATATGTTTTGAATGATTATGTACTAGTATTTATTGCATAGAAGAAAAAGAGAACCATGTTAAAACCCTAACCTCCTCGCGGACGGCACGTTCATCCTTCATCCCTACCGCCCCTTCTTCCTTCTCCCCCACTAGCTCTCCCGCAACCTCCTCACCATCACCCCTTCTTCCATCCCCCTCTTCTCCTTCTATCAGAAGCCCTCAACGTTCGATATGCCTAATGTTTTCATTTTGGTAACGATAAAGGCATCAACATAATAAGTTTTATTAATTCACCAAGCAGTGATTTCTCCATTTTTCTTTCTCATTTTTGATGGGACTCCCCCAACCTCCGCTCAACCCTGACCCCCTATTGCCGTTAAGAATAGCAAAGCAGTGAAAATTACCACCTTCCCCTTCCCCTTGGCTATCATCAGTGTCAATATGTGGAATAAGAAACCTAATTTTATAAGTGACATTTTACCAACAAAAAAAACCAGAAACGAAAAAGTTTGTTGGGCTTTCTAAAGTCTCCAAGGACTCCATCTTTTTGATGAATTGATAAATAATGCAAGCTGCATATTTACAATGAGGTGGTTTTGAAAACCCACCCACCTCTATCTTTGAACGTTCTAAACCCTCTTTCCATAGCTTCTATGCCAAAAAGAGAAAGAGAGAGAGGGATGGAAGAAGAGAGGGGGAATTTGTTCTTTGACTGAGTTTTGTTCGTGAATGTAGATCTTGATCAAACCCAACCTCCATCCACCACCTCCCTTTATCTCTTTCTCACCTCCACCCAACCCCCTTATACGCAACCACGACTTTATTCTCACATCAACGTGAAATTTCTCCATTTTCACCTCCACCCACCTTTCTCTTTCTCACCTCCATAATTCCATGCACATTACCACCTCTTCAGTTGCAGGTTGGCGGGCACTTGAAAACCTACAATGGTTGCGGTTGGAGACCAAGAGGGTTGGTCTTAATTTAGGTTTTTCTTTATCTTTTAGCCATACAATGTTTAAAAGCCAAATGTCTAAAATGCACTCATTTAATTGGATTTAACAAAAGAAGATAAATAACGTCAGGGTCAAAAGCCTATTCCAAAACAAAACGCAAACCTTGACGAGTTTTCTGTAACAAATGAAGTTCAAGGGACCAAAATTTCTTTATTTCACAAAACCATAAGGACCAGATCCATAACTCATTCTTAATTTTTAGAGTAAATTATGGATTTGACCCTTAAGGTATTTCAAAAATTACGGATTTGGTCCCTTAACTTCATTTATTACATCAAAAAATGATAAAAGAACATAAATACCCTCGAATTAACTGAGAATTCTAACGGACGTTAGCGTAAATGACCAAATCCTGGGTTGTGGCCTTTGTTTTCTTGTAGCTTGGTGTTTTTATTTTAATAATCTTTGCTTTTCAAAAAAAAATGACCTAATCCATAAAAATCTGCATTCCTAAAAGTTTCTTATGTAATAAATAAAGTTAAGGAACCATATCCGTAATTTACTCTAATTTTTAATTTAAAGGTAATGAATATTCATATTCCAAAGGAAGGAACAAATCTTGATCAAATATCTCCAATTTATGTTTCACACAACACAAATGACAAAACCTTCCTTCTTGGGTGCTTCCACATCTCCCTGCTGATAAATTTTCCAATAAAGAAACAATCAACCATCCCTCCTTCCCTCATCTCACACTTCCTCCATATATATATATATAATCCATACATCCTTTCCTTCTCTCATCCACACTTCAAAACCATCTCATCTCATCTTACCACAAAGATCAACAACTCTTGCTCTTTAGATTCGATCTAATTTTAAAGAGTTGAATCGATCTGTCATTCTGTACTTTTTGGAACCCATCAAGCTTTTTCATGATGGGTAAATTCTTGAGTCTTCTTTTCTGCCTTCTGATATCGAATTTAGCCCTATCTTATGCTCAAAATTGCAGCAATTATGCCTTTTCTAACAACGCCGTTTACAACGCATGCGTTTCTTTACCTGTTTTGAACACGCATCTACACTGGAACTACAACACCAATCGCACCGTCGATGTGGCTTTCCGGCACACTGGATCGGAACCATCTCAATGGGTTGCTTGGGGACTCAACATTAACGGGTCGGGTATGATTGGGACTCAAGCTCTTGTGGCTGTCACCAGCTCAAACGGGTCGGTTCAAGCTCATACTTCATGGGTAACCGGGTTTGGAACGACTCTGCAACCCGGCAGGTTGAGTTTTGAGGTGCAAAGGTTAACGGCGCAGAGAGTTAACGGCGATGTTGTGATTTTTGCGAGGTTGGTGTTGCCTAATGGGACGAGATTTAATCAGACGTGGCAGGTGGGTCCGGTTACTAGTGGAGCTCCGGCTATGCATCCACTTGTTGCTGATAATCGGGGTTCTTTTGGAACGGTGGATTTTACAACCGGTCGGACTAGTGGGTCGCCGCCGGCGCCGACGACTCCCACGACGACGCCCACAACGCCCACAACGCCGACGACGGGAAATGTAAGTCTCTAACTTGGTTGCTTATTTCATATTCATTAATTTCAAGATTAATAAAAGTAACATGCTTGTTTGCTTGTTTATCAAAGATGCGATCTTGATTGATGAAATATCGAAAACCCACTTTGAGAAATCGAGAAATCTTTCAATTAATCATAAACCCCTTTTCGTTTTGGATAAAAATCAGTGGTACCAAAATTTCATGTCTAATTCCTATTCTACTAATGAAATTAAGGGCTTTAGCAGTTTAATGAGCTTATCGAGACACATGGTTTATTCGGTCAACTATATATAACTGTTTGGTAGTAACTTAATGATATAGAAAGTGACTTATTAGGTAAGCTTCAATGGTAGTAACTTAATGATATAGAAACTTTATGCAGAAAGCCAAATTTTTTCTAAACGTATTCGTCCCGATTCCGATTGAAAAACATGTCATTCCATCTATGGAAAAACCTTCCCAAACAAAAACCTTCCTGATTAATCTACGGAGACTGCTTAATCCATACAAGACTTAACGAAAAATCAACCAATCAGCCCCTAAACATGTGGATTTTATATATTTTTAATTTTATTTGATTCAAGTTCATATTCATTCTTCGATGACGTGTATGTATTCATTTGATTGATGGACATGAATAAGAGTGGTAATTTAGGACATAAGATTTTTATTGATTTGATTTTTGCGTATTGATTATGGAATCTGGCCTATTTTCTTCTCAGGGTTGCAGCAATTTTGCGTTTGCCAACAACACCAACTACGCCACATGCGTTTCTTTACCTGTTTTGAACTCGCATCTCCACTGGAACTACAACATCAATCGCACCGTGGACGTGGCTTTCCGTCACGCTGGATCCGAAACATCTCAATGGGTTGCTTGGGCACTCAACATTCAAGGGTCCGGTATGATTGGGGCTCAAGCTCTTGTTGCTGTAACCAGCGCAGACGGGTCGGTTCGAGCTTATACTTCATCAGTAACCAGCTACGCAACCGGTCTGCAACAGAGCAACTTGAGTTTTGAAGTGCCCAGGATAGCGGCGGAGAGACTTAACGGCGATGTGGTGATTTACGCGACGTTGGTGTTGCCGAATGATGGGACGACATTTAATCAGGTATGGCAGGTTGGTCCGGCTAATGGCGGAAATCCGGCTACGCACCCGTTGGGGGCTGATAACCGGGGTTCTGCCGGAACAGTGAATTTTCTTACCGGCCAGGCCGACGGCGGCGGTAATGTTGGTGGGTCGCGGCAGCGGAGGAGAAACGTAAGTCTTTAACTTGGTTTTTTTGATCTTAATCTGTTAATTATCAAGATTTTTTTGAAGCAAGATACAATCTTTTTGATGAAATCTCGGAAACCCACTTTCACAAATGACAAAATCTTGCATTTAAATATAAACCCACTTGATTTAGCTAAAAAATATTGAATCTTTTTAATTGGTTGACAGACTCACGGAGTGTTGAATGCGGTTAGTTGGGGTGTATTGATGCCCATGGGAGCCATGGCAGCAAGATATTTGAAGGTGTTTAAGGTAGCTAATCCAGCCTGGTTTTACATCCATGCTGCTTGCCAAACTTCCGCCTATATCGTCGGTGTCGCCGGTTGGGCCACCGGACTCAAACTCGGCGGTGACTCTACCGGAATCCGATACAATAAGCATCGGAACATTGGGATCACCCTCTTTGCAATTGGAACACTTCAGGTTTAACCCCATCCTTCTTTTTTCCATCTTCACTTACAAGTTACAATCGACATAAACCCAACAAAATTAGTCAATGATTTACACCTAAATCAATGAATCCGGTCCATATATTTGACATTTGTATCATAATCGATTCAAACTGATTGTGTGGTTGTGTTTTTTGTAGGTTTTTGCCCTGCTTTTGAGGCCTAAACCCGAGCACAAATACAGATTTTACTGGACCATCTACCACCAGAGCCTTGGATACTCGGTGATCGTTCTGAGCATTATCAATGTGTACGAAGGACTTGATATCTTGGACCCGGAGAAGAAGTGGAAGAATGCGTACACCGGAATACTTATCTCTTTGGGGGTTATGACAGTTGTGTGGGAAGCTTTAACGTGGTACATCGTTTTGAAGAGAAAGCAGGAAGACAAAAGAACACACGCAGGAGCGAATGGTTCGTCATATGCTGCCAATGGAAACGGGCAGTCGGCATAGATGATTGGTTCCCCGAGATGTTGTATGGCTTGATTTGTTGTTTTACTTTGGAGGTGTTGAGAGTTATATATTCTTTGTCGAGATTTATATTTATTATATATATGGATATATGTATGTAGGTATACAATTTTCATGTTTATATTGAGCTTTTCGATTCTTGTTGATGCCTTGGAGTCTCTTGATCTAGACTAACAAACGTCTTTTGTTAATTGTTATAAAGAAATTTACACGTTAATCAAACCAAACAAACTCTATATATGCTATCTGAAAGCGGGGTTTAAAACCCGAAATGTAACTGGGCTGTTTGGTTGAAGAAATTGGTCATCATATCGATTCAGAAGGGATGAAAAATCGTTGTGTTTTGAGTTCAAGCACAAAACCAGGAAACTCATTGAGATTATTTATTACTATTTTGCTGTGTTGAACTTTATGTTTGAATTTATTCATTAATATTAGAGTTTGGTATGTGACGAACTATGGTTGTTGGATTTTCGGTAATTAGAGCTGTTGAGATTGCAAAACTTTAGCTGTTGTTTTAGTTGTCAGTTAGATGTTGTTGTTAATTTGAGGTATCATGCTTGAGATTGTGAAGATTATGAAGTGAATGTTACATAATACATGTAGCAGGTATGTCAAAGAACGTGATGACATAGTACAATTTTGTATTTTGGGTTGTTCAAATAGTTTGAGCATGAGGATTACATGTTTCTAAGTGTTATTTGTTATGCAAAATTGTGAATGATAAAATCCCAAACAATCAAGCTAAATTCTCAAGATTAAACATGAAAGTCTAGAGAGAGAGAGTAGAGAGAGAAAGTAGATCCTGAACATTATCCACACATTTGATTTTACAATGAAGTTCTTACCAAAAGAATACAAAGCAAACCCTATTTATATCAACTAACAATTACAAGACTTAGAGGCTAAGGAAACTTAAACAAGACTACCTATGACATTTACAACGTTGACTTTGACAAAGACTATGACAATGTTGACTTTACCACTTTGATTTTTCTAAATAAATCTTGGATACAATATTTAGACTTAACAATCTCCCCCTTTGTATTCAAGATTTAATAAAAATTTGACACTAGTCTTCAGCAATTGATTCTTCAGCTTTTGTCTCTGACAACTTTGAACTTGAAACACTTTCAGCCTTTGAAGAATCTTGAAAAGTCTTTTTCACTTTGAAGCTTTGAAAGTCAACATGTCATGAATACGAATCTGAAACCTTGAAACTCTTAAAACATCAACTTTGAAAAATCTTTGGAAAACTTTGGAACTTCTTTCATCTCAGAGAAATCTTTCAAAACTGTATCTTCATCACATTGATCTCTTGACTGTCTTCAGAGAAACAAACTTTCACAAATCATCTTGATTTATCTTTTGACTTTGAATTTTGAACTCTCAGAATTTCTTCACAAGTCTTTTCACTTTGACAACTCTTCATGGCTTTGAAAATTAATCTTTGTAAATTTCTCCCCCTTTTTGATGATTGTGAGCATCATGATCATCAAAACATCTTCAATTTCAACACAGTCTTTGATCACCCTCTTTGTATTCAAATAACAATCTCCCCTTTCAATGATAATTTGACAGTTGCCGCTCTTTGATCTGAATAGCTGAATCATGAACTGTATATACCCGAATCTTTTCAAATTCAGATATAATGAACTTGGTAACCCTGATTCAACAAATGAAACAGTTAGGAATGCCTGTCAGTAACACAAAGTTACTGTGTACAACGAATGTACAATTTAAGGAGCTGGTTTGATGATGATATAACCTCTCAATTAATAAAGATTTTAAATAAGGATGTTACGTTCTTGAGTTGTTTTCATTAACCATGACCAAGGGTCAGGTTTTAGGACAACTGATACGATACATGCGACAAGCGACAAGTGGTCATGAGACGTTAAGACGCCATCTTGAATGACTATTGACACAAGATGTATTTAGATAATCAACAATTGTGGTTATTAATGTATGTCGGGAATATGACTGTCATGGATATTATCCTCGTCGGTCGGGGGTATGACTGTTGTGGATATTATCCTCATCGGTCGGGGGTATGACTGTCATGTATATTATTCTCATCGGTCGGGGTATGACTGTCGTGGATATTATCCTAGTCGGTCGGGGATATGGCCGTCGTGGAATTTTTACCCAAACACAATCTGTTATCTTTTAAACCATTTAACCCTTTTTTTAGCTTACATAGTTTAAATAAAGTGATGTGGACGACACGTCATCCTGAATACGTGACATAAATAATAAAAAAACCTTTCAAATATTTTAAATAATTTTCTCACTTTCCCTTTCGATGATTAATATCTCACAAATAATATGTTTCTCATTGCTTATTAAAGAAATTCTTTCAAAAAATAAGTCGCCCACTCCACTTCACCAAGAAAAATAATTGACACCAGGCATGCCGCGCGGCTTCACCGTGTGACCTAAGTTGCCCGAGCTATGCCGCCCGCCAGTGACGGAACGCAGGCTTTAGAAGCCGAGGGGCCAAGCCTAATATTTCATACAAATGTATAACATAATCAAGTTTAATATGTTTCAATATAATTGATATATACTTTAGAAATCACAAAAAAGAACTAATCAAAGTTAAAACATACTAAAACTCTAAAAAAGACAAAAAAAAACGTGATTATTTTGTACCTTTTTCACCAACTCGCCGATTTTTTGCTACTTTAAAATCCTCCACAATTTCCTCCAAACTAATCTTTTCTGCAACTTCCCTTTCGATAAACAAGACCAAAGAGTCATTCAAGAACTCATCTTCCATTTTATTATGTAGCTTTGTTTTCACAATACTCATTGCTGAAAATGACCTCTCTATTGTTGCATTACAAACTAGCAGAGTAAGTATGAGAATGACTACCCATAAATAAGATCAAAAGTGGGCGTTCTTCTAGTCTTTACCAACCATTGACACAATTCTAAAATAGATGTCAATTGTTTATAATCTGCATGTTGAACAACATCGAACTCATAATGTTGAAGTTGCATCTTCATAATTAGTTTCTCATGGTCACTAAAATCTTTTGCAGATAACTTCTATAATAGTTGACGTATATCAACACTTCACAAAGGCTTATCTACATTTTTAGGATATGAAATTGATGAAAGGTGAAACAACTCCATCGAACTATCACTAAACGGGTGATCTAATTCCATTAATTGACAATTAATTGCTTCATAAAAAGTATCCACTTGGTAGTGATGTTAGAGTGTATGATCATTATGCTCATTACGATCGAGCCCCCTACTAAATAGGAAGAAGACAAGTCTGAAATATCAATTTTACGTACCTGACAAAATGACTAAACAAGACTAAGCAAATCATCCCATCTTTCATCCTTCATTTTTTGCAATAACACTTTAGTGGATGCAACTAGCCTCAATGCATTTAACTATATCTTGGTCTCGTCTTTGTAAAACTTGACATAGAAACTCAGTGATCTCCATAATTTCCTTCTCAAGATGCAAAACAAAAACAAACTCAAATGTCGTAATAGTATAATATGCTGAATTTGCATCTCCTTTAATTGAACCGATGCCCTCCTCAATAATTTTAAACAAAACCTCACACGTTGAGCTAAACATTTTAATTAAACTAGAAACTGATTTGAGGTGAGAACTCCATCTAGTATCTCCAACTCGTTGTTTAGACCTCTACTAGTCTCCAACTCATCAACAGAAATTAGGTATGCAATTTCTTCCGCTCGTGCATTTCTTAGTTGGTCGGTGCACTTGGAAGAAGCACCAACAACATTGACAACAAAAGACAATTGAGTAAAAAACTTTCGCAATGCAATAACTCCTTGTGAGGCGGCCGTTAATGTTGATTGCAATCGATGAGCAAAACAATGAACATAATATGCATATTGACAATCATTTGAAATCAATGCTTACAAACCCTTAAACTGGCCTCGCATGTTGCTTGCACCATCATACCCTTGACCATGAAGGGACTTGATATCAAGGTTGTAATGTGACAATAAAGAATAAACCCCATCCTTGAGAGTTTGTGCCATAGTGTTAGGAACATGAACAAGACCAAATAAACACTCTGTAATAAAGCCTTCTTTGTTAACATATCTCAAAACAACGGATATTTCTTCTTTGTGAGACTCATCTTGTGCATTATCAACAAGTAAACAAAACTTCCCACCACCAATATCCTCACAAATTATCCATCTTACCTTACTTGAATAAGGTTCAAAATCTCTTTTTGAATCACCGGTGATGTATAAGATGCGCATTTAGGAGCATTATGAAACAATTTTTTAATTTCGATGCTAAAATGTAACACCCAAAAAATGGGACAACAAAAATTTCTGAAAAATGGAAATGTGGTATAAGGAAATGCCATATCATGAGCCTCCCAAAAATGGGGACATACAAATACCTGTTTAATTACAGTTTGTAATTGAAACAAAAAATAAACAACAACCTATTAATCTAATTCCTTAAACATAAATAAGATTACAAAAGGGGTGTCGTCTATATCCCAACAAAAGTCTTCACAAAAGGTGCACCCATTTGCACTCCCCAAGCTCACATGAAACCGCCTAAACCTTCTTAGATGCGGCATCACTAGAACCTGCGGTACACATAGACACCAAACAAGTGTTAGGCCAAAAAGCATAGTGAGGTTAAATGACAAGTAATAGATGCATGAATGGCAATTATATAGCTTTTAACCAATGTACATACCCACCGATGGAATCAATGGTGGAGACCCATAACACCAATCAAATTCCACCCAAAAGACGAGATACCATAGTGTCAACTTCCATGAGTGACAGCACAAGGCCCCGCACACTTGAGGGTACAACATAGGCATTGCCCCAAATGGCGGAGGTCTAGGCACATACCAAACACGGTGGCGCCCAAAACTATTTCCTCCTAGTGTCTATTTGACTTGACTCATCCACATAACTCATTTGTGACCAAGGAAGCATGTTTTCCGTCATAAGGTGTATATAATATACCAATGTACATCACATGGTCCAAATATTCATACTCATTAAACAAGTAGATGCAAGGGTCACAACATCATACACACCATACTTACTTATGTATATAGCCATAAAGAAAGCTTACTCAAGATGGAAGTATTTCTCAACACTTTAGGTGATGCCAGTATAAAATCACATGTGAACAAATATCGCTCTTCAACATGTTCATATTCCAAATATAGATATACTTCTACTTTACAAAGGTTAGCACTTCATATTCCAAGGCATCATGATGTCAAATAAACCCACATAAAGGAAACCCTAGTTTCATGTGACAAAGAGAATCAACATTTATGCAAGTAATAATATGTATCTCATTTAGAAAAGTTTAGAACACTTACAGTCTAGGTTTTTGATTAAAACCTAGAAAATAGCAAACCCTAGGTTGAAGAGAGTGAAAGCTTGGAAGAGAATGATTAATGAATTGGTGAACTTCAATAAATACTCCTCAATGTAGTCTTGAATGCTTAAGAAGCTTCCCAACAATGCCAAGATCAATATTTATGAGGATGGAAGTTTAGAAGGAAGAAAAATCGAACCCTAGGTCTCAAAGTCGCCCAACAAACGAATTTGGGAGAAAAGTGAAGTCAAAATCGGTCAAGGGATCTATTTAAATGCCCAGTCCCCGCTCGCGATTGTGCCCGACGACAATGCCAAGGGCATTGTCGCACCCTCTCACTCACTCACGGTACAATACGGCGACAGTGACACGTGACTATGCCCTCGGGCACTGTCGCTGTCATAGTCGCATGGTATGTACCGTGGCCTACTTGCCAGCCGCAACAATGACACGCGACTGTGAGACATGTCACAGTCGCTCGACACACTCTCCCAGCTCCCTCTCGAGTCCGATTTCTCGTCCAATCTTCTGTTCTAAGCGCCAAGTCTAGGGGTTTCGACTTATTGTTGGAGAGTTCCAAATTACTAGACTTATTCGAGGGTGGAAATTAGGAAGAGGAATATAAAATTCTAATATGGCTTACTTGTGAAATTCCGGGCGTTACAATCCTCCCCACCTTGGACAAGATTTCGTCCTCGAAATCTCGCCCTATGCAAACAAGTGAGGGTATCTCCTCTTCATGTCTTCCTCGGCCTTCCACGTAACATTGGCTCCCCGGTGATGCTTCCATTGAACCTTGACCATGGTCACTTCTTTGTGACAAAGCTTCTTCATCTTGGATTCTAATATCGCCTTTGGTTCTTCTACACACCGGTTCCCGTTATCCACTTGGATCTCCGTCAATGGAATGACACTTTCTTCCTCGACTAGACATTTGTGAAGATAGCATACGTGAAAGGTAGGGTATATCCCATCCATTTCCGGTGGAAAGTCTAACCGGTATGCTTGGAGCCTAATCTTTCTAAGATAACAAGGGGTCCAAGAAAACGGGGACTAAGCTTCCCGCATTTCCCAAAACGGATTATCCCTTTCCATGGTGACACCTTCAACATCACCCGGTCTCATACCTGAAATTCGATCGGTCTTCTCTATTTGTCCTCATAGCTCTTCTGTCGGTCTTGAGCCGCTTATAAACACTCTCGAATTTTCTTCACTTTATCCGCTGTTTCTTGAATGATCTCCGGCCCGACGAACTGTTTCTCCTCCGCTTCAAGCCAACAAGTCAGGGTCCTACATTTCCGGCCGTAAAGAGCTTCAAACGGGGCCATACCGATGCTCGAGTGATAGCTACTATTGTAGGAGAACTTCACTAACTGTAGATGTGAGTCCCAATTTCCCCCAAAGTCGATAACGTATGATCTCAACATGTCTTCGAGAATTTGAATGGTCTTCTCACTTTGCCCGTCCGTTTGGGGGTGGTATGCTATGCTTAGTTTGATCTTCGTGTCCAACTCTTTTTGTAGACCATCCCAAAATTTGGAAGTGAACCGGCTATCCCGATTCGATACGATAGATAACGGGACGCCATGCCTCGAGACCACCTCATCAATGTATAGCTTGGCTAACTTGTCCATCGGTAACGTTTCTCACATTGCTTGGAAATGTGCGCTCTTGGTGAATCGGTCTACCAATACCCAAATCGTGTCATAGCCCTTTAAAGTTTTCGGTAGTTTGGTGACGAAGTCCATTGTGATATGCTCCCACTTCCATTATGGAATTGACAAGGGTTGTAAACTTCCGTATGGTCTTTGATGCTCTGCCTTAACTTGCAAGCAAGTGACACATTTCTCCACATAGTTGGCCACGTCAAGTTTCATTACCGACCACCAATAATTTAACTTGAGATCTCTATACATCTTCGTGCTACCGGGGTGTATGGAGTACTTGGATTTGTGGGCTTCTAGAAGAAGTTCATGGGTTCCTTCCAACTTTGTCACCCATATTCTACCTTGGAATAGTTTTATACCATGACCGTCTTCCGTCAATAAATCTCGTTGCTTAACCATAATCTCGGTCTTGAAATTTTCTTCTGAAAGAGCTTCCCTTTGACAGTTCTTGGGTTCTCGACTAGGTTTGACACCACGTCAATTTGAGTGAGTGAAAAATGGCACCGCTTCCGAGACTCATTTGGATCAAGGCATCCGCTATTACATTAGCCTTACCCGGATGGTAAAGTAATTCGCAGTCATAGTCCTTCAATAATTCTACCCATCTCCGTTGCCGCATATTAAACTCCTTTTGGTCAAAAATGTACTTTAAGCTTTTGTGATCGGTAAAAAGTGTACATTTGGTCCCGTAGAGGTAATGACGCCATAAATTTAATGCAAACACCACCACCGCTAGCTCCAAGTCGTGGGTCGGGTATTTCTTCTTGTGATCCTTTAGTTGACGCGACGCGTAAGCTATTACCTTTTTCCTTTGCATAAGTACACATCTAAGACCCATCTTGGAAGCATCACTATAGACTACAAAGTCGTATTCCCTCGGTAGGGATAGGATAGGTGCTTCACACAGTTTCTTCTTCAGAGTACGGAAGGCTTGCTCTTGATTGTCTGTCCATAGAAACTTGACATTCTTCCTTGTCAATGACGTAATTGGCGAAGCGATTTTTGAGAAATCTTGGATAAATCTTCTATAGTACCCGACCAAACCTAAGAAACTATGAATCTCCGTTGGGCTCGTCGGCGGTTCCCATCCCATCATTGTTTCGATCTTGGCCGGATCTACCTTTACTCCGTCTTTGGACACCACGTGGCTCAATAATTGGACCTCTTGTAACCAAAATTCGCATTTTGAGAATTTAGCGAATAACTTCTCCTTCTGAAGGACTTCCAAAACTTCTTTCATATGCCTCCCATGCTCCACCTCGTCTTGTGAGTAGATTAGGATGTCGTCGATGAAGACTATCACCGACTTGTCTAAGAAAGGTCGACACACGCGGTTTATCAAATCCATAAATACGGCAGGTGCATTCGTCAACTCAAAGGGCATCACCAAGAACTCGTAGTGTCCATACCTTGTTCGAAAGGATGTCTTTGGAATGTCATACTTCTTTACTCTTACTTGATGGTATCCTAACCGCAAGTCAATCTTTGAGAACCATCTCTCTACTTACAATTGATCGAAGAGATCGTCGATTCGGGGAAAAGGGTACTTGTTCTTCACCGTGACCTTGTTCAATTTTCGGTAGTCAATGCACATCCGCATTGACCCATCCTTCTTCTTTACGAACAGGACCGGGGCTCCCCAAGGCGACGAACTCGGTCGAATGAAACCCTTCTATAGCCGTTCTTGAAGTTGAGACATCATTTCTTGCATCTCCGTTGGCGCCAACCGGTAGGGAGCACGGGCTATCGGGGTCGCTCCCGGAGTGAGATCGATTTGAAACTCTACTTGATGTTCCAGCGGTAAATCGAGTAGATCCTCTGGGCATACATCTGGATAGTCTCGTACGATCCTCACGTCTTCCACCGTTTTCTTCTCCAACTTCGCATCGATTATGTAAGCCAAGTACGACAAACACCCTTTTAATAGGTGCCTTCGATCTTTCAAGAACGAGATCACAGGGGTAGACCCCATTCTCTTCTCTCCGTAAATAGTGATTGCACCACCGCTCGCTAAAGGTACTTTAATCATCTTTTTGGAGCAAAATATTTTGGCGCAGTTCTCCGTTAACCAATCCATACCTATTACCACGTCGAAACCCCCAATTGCCATTGGTAATAGATTCACCTTGAAAGGATTTCCATCTAACTCTAGATTACAATCATGGTAGTGTTCCCGAATCAACACTTGTTCCCCGTTGGCTACTTCTACCACCAACGTATCAGAAAGGACACTAATGGGAGTGGAAAACATCGAGAAAAAAGGATTCGATATGAATGACCGGTTTACTCCCGAGTCGAACAAAACATGAGCAAGAAAATTGTTTACAAGAAAAGTACCCAATACTACATCGATGGTCATCTGAAAGGCTCGGCTCGACACCCTTGGTGGATTCTCTTTCTTTGGAGCTGGCCCATTTGGGAATCCGCGGTTACTCCCAGTCAACTTTGGGCACTCTCTCTTCACGTGCCCCGGCTCACGACACTCATAGCAGATGGGTCTCCGGATGGGATAATCATGGGCCAAGTGGTCCTTCTTCCCACACTTGGCACACTCGGGAGGGCCCGAGTAGGATCTTTGGTTACACGGGCCACTATGCTTACTCTATCATCGATGACACCATCTCACTTCTCGTCGGAGGTCAGCTCCCCTTCCCCCAAGAACTGGTTGGAATTGATGGGTAGGTCCAAATGACCCTTCCCACTTTCTATTCTCTCCTACTAGTCCCCGCTCCTCTCTCCCCGCTGCCAAATCATCCTCCACTAACAAAGACTCCTCTATTACCTCTTGTAATGTTGTTTCTCTAGTGTTCTTCACTGCCATCCTCATCTCGGCCGACAATTCACGTTGATAAGCTTTGACTTTTGATCGTTCATCGGGGGACAGATGCCCCACTAGATTCAGCTTTTCCAAGAAAAGCTTTGAATAATCCGTAACACATAATGTCCCTTTCTTTATGCTTCTGAACTCTTCCTCAATCTTGTCCAACGATCGTTCACTGCAGTATTTGTCCAAAATCTTCTGCTTGAAAACCGGCCAAGTCAACTTAGCCAAAACTTCGAGTGTGAGGACGGATCGGGTGAGATTCCACCAGATCAAAGCCTCACCTCTAATCAGTTGGGAGGCTAATTTGATCCTTTGTGAATCAACGCACTCTATTGATTCGAAGGCCATCTCTACCTCCTTGATCCAATACATGCATGTGACTGTATTAGCCGAACCTGCAAATTCTTGCGGCTTACTCCCTAGAAAAGTATTGTACAAGCATCCCTTATCTTTCCTCTTATCCCCGACCATCACATGTTCTTCCGTGCCGAAAACATTTCCAACACCTGTCGACCCAACCACAACATTCTCCTCCACCGTTTCGGGTCATCGATGACTGGCATCGTGGTCTTCCAACAACTTCAGGAAGAACTCTTGTTGTTGGGCCATGGCTGAGTTCATTGTGTTAGTGGTGGCAATGTTTATCCGGGGAATGTGTTCAACTCCTCCACCCAAAACAGTGGGTATGGGAGGACCCACGGTGGTCGCGACCACAGGAGGTTGGTCAGCGGTAGATTCGTCCTCCACATTACCCTCTCGTGGGGTTGGTAACCTGCTTCGGGTATTCACCATGATTATCTTCCATGCAGACACGAGAATGAGATTGAGAGAAAGACTAAGTGAGTTAAACTCAAAGTACGTACTAATACACACATCAATCATCTAGCAATTCAAGTATGCTTACGTAACAATGCATTCATAATAGCAGTAACTAAGTGAAATTATGAACGGATCATACACAAGGATTCTTGTTACCACCATCACGACTCTTAATTTGTATAATCCCGTAAGTCCTAACGCTCTCCCCACCTATGACTCTTACCCCAAATGTGGACAACCTATTATTAACGCTTACAACTTAAGTCTAGATATGCTAAAATCAATACCTAGTTCACTTAAACTAAAGCTCTGATACCAACATGTAACACCCCAAAAATGGGACAACAAAAATTTCTGAAAAATGGAAATGTGGTATAAGGAAATGTCATAGCATGAGCCTCCCAAAAATGGGGACATACAAATAACTGCTTAGTTACAGTTTGTAATTGAAACGAAAAATAAACAACAACCTATTAATCTAATTCCTTAAACATAAATAAGATTACAAAAGGGGTGTCGTCTATATCCCAACAAAAGTCTTCACAAAAAGTGCACCCATTTGCACTCCCCAAGCTCACACGAAACCGCCTAAACCTTCTTATATGCGACACCACTAGAACCCGAGATACACAAAGACACTAAACAAGTGTTAGGCCAAAAATCCTAGTGAGGTTAAATGACAAGTAATAGATTCATGAAAATCAATTATATAACTTTTTACCAATGTACATACCCGCCGATGGAATCAATAAGGGAGACCCATAATCAAATTCCACCCAAGAGACGAGATACCCTAGTGTAAACTTCCATGAGTGACACCACAAGGCCCGACACACTCGAGGGTACAACATAGGCATTGCTCCGAATGATGGAGGTCTAGGAGCATACCAAACACGAAGGCGCCCAAGACTATGTCCTCCAAGTGTCTATTTGACTTGGCTCATCCACATTACTCATTTGTGACCAAGGAAGCATGTTTGCCCTCATAAGGTGTATATATATACCAATGTACATCACATGGTCCAAATATTCATACTCATTAAACAAGTAGATGAAAGGGTCACAACATCATACACATCATACTTACTTATGTATATAGCCATAAAGAAAGCTTACTCAAAATGGAAGTATTTCTCAAGACCGACAGAAAAGTTATGCGGACAAGAAAAGAAGACCGTGTCAAGTTTAAAGTATCTCCATGGAAGGGGATTATCCGGTTTGGGTAACGTGGAAAGCTTAGTCTTCGTTTCCTTGGACCATTCGTCATCTTGGAGAAGATTGGTTTACAAGCCTACCGCTTGGATTTACCACCGAAAATGGATGGAATGCATCCTACGTTTCACGTATGTTACCTTCGGAAGTGTCTAGCCGAGGAGGAAAGCGTGGTTCCTTTGTCAGAAATTCGGGTAGACAATGGGAATCGTTGTGTGGAAGAACCGGAGTCGATTTTAGAATCGAAAATAAAGAAGTTGAGGCATAAGGACGTGATTATGGTTAAAGTCCAATAGAAGCACCATCGTGGTGCTAACATTACATGGGAATCCAAAGATGATATGAAAAAGAGATATCCTGACTTGTTTATTTCAGAATGAGATTTCGGGGACGAAATCCCAATTAGGTGGGGAGGATTGTAACACCCGAAAATTCAGAAGGTAAGTATTTGTTCCCTTAATAAGTTAATTGTGTTTATTTGGAAACATGAGCCTTTGTATGCATTTAATGATCGTTGTTATATTGAAATGTTGTTATTGGCTTTAATTGGGAAGTTATGAACCACTCTTTGTAAAACAGAGAGTTACGCGACTTACGTCGCGGGTGGAAGTCGCAGCACAAGCCGCGTTATCCACTGGAATGCAACCCTCTGAGGAAACGAGCGACTTATGCCACGGGTGCAAGTCGCGACACAAGTCGCGGGGAGACCTGCAGTCCCAAAAACCCCTTTCTATCCGATTTTATTTCACTATTTTCATGTCCCTCTCTTCCTTGGCGATTTTAAGAGCTCTCAAATCAGTTCCCTTTCCTCACCAAACCCTAACCCTCATAAATACAACATCCATTGGTGGTTGGATCTTTGGTTCTTGCATTTATTATCTTTAAGGAAGCATTCACTAGGGCTTCTCAAGTTCAACCTCTCATCTCTAAGTCTCATCTTCAACTTCTAGGGTTTCATCTTTTCTAGGTTTTGGTTCAAAACCTAGATTGTGAGTTTACTAAACCTTTGTTAAAACTAGATACACACCATATTCTCCTATTTATTGTTATCTACCTCTATATGTTCAAGTTTTTGGGGTTTTCTTATGAAGAAATGTAGTTATATGTGAAATACCATGTTTTATTCTCAATGTGCAAGTATTGGGGCTTTTCTCTTAGATACATACCATGTGTATTCTTATATGACAAATGTATACATGCCTCGGTATTAAGATGGTTTCTTGTTGGAACACCTTTTTGGTGATATATGTATATGCATGATGAGCATGATGGTCATTTGGGTCTCTTGTTGGACTCCATGTGAATGGGATGGTAATATTGTACCTGTGATTGGTATCGAAATATGTTAGGTTGGAATATACCTCAAGGACCTCCCATATGCGTTATGTTGGACGAACCAAGTCAGTAGACACTAGGAGGATGTAGTCTTGGGCGCCACCGTGTGGGTATGTGCCTAGACCTCCGCCATTCACGGTAATGCCATGGTTGTAGTCCTCGGGTGTGCCGGGCCTTTGGGTGTCACTCTTAGTAGTTGGCACTAGGGTACATTGTCTCTTTGGGTGGAACTTGATTGGTGCTATGGGTCTACCTTATTGACTCCGATAAGAATTGTAACTGTTCATGCATGCTTATTATTGTTCAACTCACTAGGATTTTTGGCCTAACACTTGTTTGGTGTCGATGTGTATCTCAGGTTCTAGCGGCGCCGGTTCTAAGCTGGCATAGTGCTTGGGTGAGAGCTTGGGGAAGACTTGCAAAAGGACATTCATTTGATAGAAGAACTTTGGAATTATAGATGACAACCCTTTTGTAATCTCTTTTCTAGTTGTAGAAATTACATTAGTTGGTTGTTAATTTATTGTCCGTCAAATTACAACTGTGATTAAACAGGTTTGTATATTTCCCCATTTTTGGGAGGCTCTTGCTTTGGCAATCTTATATACCGCACATCCGTTTTTCGGATTTTTGTTATCCCTATTTTTAGGGTGTTACAAGTTGGTATCAGAGCTTTAGTTTAAGTGAACTAGGTATTGTTTTAGCATATCTAGACTTAAGCTTTAGACTTTATAGATTCACTGTCCACTTGGGGTAGGAATCCTAGGTGGGGAGAGTGTTAGGACACAGTCTCAATGGATTCAAGATCATCCAAATACGAAGATCGCAATCTGAAGTTAAAGCTGACAAGTCACTCTCAACTATAGTCTAGGGTCTATCTTGTAATAATAGTCAAAGTTATGTTTTAGTATTTTAATTAGTTTAATTAGTTTAATTAGTTTATTATTATATTAGTTTTAATATAATATCTAGATATTATTAATATCTAGATATTATGTTTATTTGTTATTATATTAGTTTAAATATAATATCTAGATATTATATATCTAGATATTATGTTAGTTGTTATCTCTCTTAGAACATCAATAGATCAGATCACAACAATCACACACACAAAACACATATTCAAAGTGTAAAAGAGAGAAAAACAAACAAAAAGAAAACTCAAAGCAATCAACCGTGTAATCCGCGTTTGTAATCCAAACAGGTTGGTTTATCTTCTATTTGTTTGTTATTTGATTATCTGGTAACGATCACGGACTCACAATTGGTATCAGAGCCGTATACCAGGATCAAAATCAAAAAAAATTTCATCTCTGTGTTCTTCATTTTTGAAGAACACTGTGTTATAAATCAAAACTTGATTTTACGGTTATTTTCGAAATCAAAAGGTTGTGTCTTGTTCTAATTGATAAGGAGATCGTTGTGTCAAAATTTGGTGTGGTAAATCGACCTCTAGCTTGGTTAATTTTAGAGTTACAGTCGATTTAATCGGAGAAGACGACGTATCGGTCTTAAGCGTACCGGTCGAACCTTAGTTTTTACATTCTATCGGTCTTAAGCATTCGACCGGACCCTCACTTCCCCGGTCGAATCTCACAAACTTTTGTACCGGTCGAATTTTTTTTATCCGGTCGAATATATTTTTTTTTGTTTGTTATCCGGTCAAAGGAAAACTCACTTCCCCGATCGAATAAAACTTTTCCACAACTCTTCCCCGGTCAAACACTACCATTTCACTTCAATCATCCGGTCGAACTCACATTTTTTCAAAACCACATCCGGTCTAAATCAACCTCCGGTCAAAGTCATAAAAACCCCCCGGTCAAAACCCAAAATTGATTTCACCTTCGGTCTTCTCTCTCACAAACCACTCCGGTCGAACAATTGCTTGTGAACATATCATACTCCTCTCACTCACACTCTCACTAAGAAACTAAGAAACTTCAATTTACATGCAAACTATCACGTGACCACCTTTTTCACACATGTGTCCACCACCTTTTCCTACAATCAAATTTTTTTTTAAAACAAAATCCATCCTTTGACTTGTAAAACTTTTTTTTCTTTGCAAAACAATTTTATCAAACCAATTAGACTTTCGGTCAAAGGAAATCAAATATTCTTTCGGTCCAATCCTTTTACCGGTCAATCAGTTTAATCGGTCGAAAATCTTTCCGGTTCTTACGTCTTATCGGTCGATCCTCACTTTGCGCAATCAACATCTCGCGCAAACTTTTGATTTTTAAAATTCTCTCATATCTCAAAGCCTCTCGCATCTCAAGCCTCACGCATCTCAAAGCCTCTCGCATCTTAAGCCTCACGCATCTCAAAGCCTCTCGCATCTTAAATCTTGTTCAATTATGACTTCCAGAGAAGCTCTTGCCATTGGAACTGATTCCAAACCACCAGTTCTATTTAAAGGTGAATACGAACAGTGGAAGGATCGGTTTCTAAACTTCATAGACAGACATGAGCTTTGTGAGTTCATCAGACAGTCATTTGCAGAAGGAAATATGCAACCAATAAAGACAACTCGTCTGGTTGGAACATTGCCAACACAAGTTGAACTGAAGTACCATGAGCTTGACGGTGACAACCTAAACAGAGCTAAAGGTGATAAGCTAGCTATGTCATACATTCTTCAAGGAATCCCCAATGAAATCTACATAAAGATTGACAGCTACAAGGCCTCAGCTAAGGAAATGTGGGATCAGCTGGAGAAGATGATGCTGGGTTCTAAGGTGGGAAATCAACTGAAGATCTCCAACTGCCTAAATAACTATGAAGAATTTAGAGGCAGAGCCGGAGAAACCTTAGAAGAAGTACATGACAGGTTTGTGACCTTGCTGAATGAGCTAAGCAAGAACAAGGTCCACAAATCTCAAATTGAGCTAAACGTCAAATTTCTAAGCGTTCTACAGCCAGAATGGAAGAGATTTGCGAGACAGATGAAGCAGATTAAAGATCTGAATGAGATTCCACTTCATGAGGTGTATGAGACCCTCAAACAAAATGAAGAAGAAGTGGATGAAATTCTAGAAGAGAAAAGGCATAGAGGAAAGAAGGTTGAAGACACAGTTGCTCTTGTTGTCAAGAAGAAGAAGAACAAAGCGACTGTGTATGAATCAGATGAAGATAAAGCTGAAGCAAACTCTGACGAAGATGAATGTGAACAACTAAAGCAAGCATTGCTTTTGTTGACTAAGGCTTTCCAGAAGAAATTCTACACAAAGCCAAGCTCAAACAGTCAGAGGTATTCGTCTGGTCCAAACAACTACGCTCATAGAGAAAGGGTCGAAGGAAGTAGATTTGAAGGAAAAAGGTTTGAAGGAAGGAGAATGGAGGAGAGGAAACCAGAAGATAGAAGAGATCTTGCTGAAGGAAAGAGATCAGAGGAAAGGAAACCTGAAGAGAGAAGGTTTCAAGCAGAAGGATCAGGTCAGACAGAACCTATAACGTGCTACAACTGTGGCAAAACCGGTCATTATGCCAGAGATTGCCGAAAGCCAAAAGTCAAGAACTCGGACTACTACAAGAACAAGATGTTGCTTGCAAAGCAACAAGAGGCTGGGAAGGCATTGATGGCTGAAGACGTTTTCTGGCTCGATCATTTTGATGATGATGAAGAAGATGAAGAGAAAGATGAAGTTGTCAACCTGTGCTTGATGGGAAAGCATGAATCAGATGATGAAGCTGATTCAGAGAATGAAGAAGAGGTATGCAACTTATCGTATGCTGAATTCATAAATCAATTGCATGCCATGAATGATAAACTCAAAGAGTTAGAGTCGAACCTAAAGCGTGAAAAGGGTGTCATTACTGATAAAAACCAATCAATACAGAAACTTAGCAATGAAATTGCTGAGAAGAAAGTACTGGTTGAGGTTTTACATAAAAACAATGACACCAACGCAACGGAGAAGACAATAATTCTTAGTGAGAATTCTGAACTCAAGTCTAAACTGCTAAAACGTGAGATTGACTTATACGAGGTTACACAAATGCATTCTTCGTCTATCGAAGAAAACAAATCTTTAATTGCAAAAATGGATGCTTTGGAAAAGAAGTTGTACTCATTAGGTCAAACTGAGCAAACCATTCATCTTAACAAACCAATAGAGAACAAAGAAAGATGGGGAATCGGTTATAAGAATCCTCACTATCTTCAAAAGGGAATGTCTGAAGTGCCTGCACTTTATGATATTCTTTCTATGAAGTTAGCTAGAAGAATCCCTGAACTTAAAGTTTATTGGACTAAACTATCTGAAGAGGATGAAGCCAAAGAAACAGAAAAACATTTAATATCATCTAAAGTTCATCTTCCATTTTATTATGCGAAGCTGAATAATAGCTATGATAAGAAACCTGAAAAGAAGAAAACTCTTTCAGATGACTTCTTTCTAAGTTATTCTGAAAAGGAAATGGAGGCGAAACCTACTCAAGGTAAACTATATGTCCCTCCTCTCGTTTTAGAAAGTAAAATTTCTGAACTCGAGAATTCCTTGTCAGATGAAAGACTTTTGATAAACATTGAACAAAATGTTTTTACAACTGTGTTTACAAATTCTGTTCTTTCTAAGGCTTCAAACTCTGAGAATATGGTTAGTTCATCAAATCAAGGGTTTGATTTTCTGAACTCTAACGGTGGTTTAGATGATTGTCTTGAACAATTTGACTTTAATGCAAAACTTCCAAACCATTCATCCTTTCTTAAGAAATCTGTTGGATCAACCAGTAAGCCTGTTAACAGTGCAAAATCAACGCGAATTGATAACTCAGTCTCTGTGAAAGCTAAAAATGATAAAGGCAAGAAGCATTCACAGAAGCCGATCAATACTGGTAACCCAAAGAAAATGCATTCAGTTGTTTCTCTAATGTCTAACTCAAAGGTTTCAACTGTTTCAGATATGACCAAGAAATGGCAACCCAAACGGAAGCTTGACAAGACTTTTAAATCTTTTGATTCTGTTTATTGTAATAAGAATATGTCTAGTTCAGATACTTTGAATATGAATGTTGCTCCTAAACTGAAATACTCTTTTAAGCAACTATTCCTGTTATCTAAAACTGCTAGACAGTCTTCCTTTTATGATAAACATGCTTGTAATTTCTGTCAAGATTCTGCTATGCGGTTTGAATCATCTCATGTGCATTCTTATCATTATCCTACTTCATATCTATTTCAAAAGAAAAAAGGACCCAATTTGCAATGGGTACCAAAATCAAAACCTTGTGCTAACACAGCAGGACCCAAATTCAAGTGGGTACCAAAATCTAAATCTGTGTTGCAGGCACCCAATGTTTAGCAAAACATGTGGCTTCTGATTACAACAGATCAGAACCCGTACCTCAATAGAGAAAATGGTTCTTGAGTAAGACAGCTCAAGACTCGAACTTCAAAGACAAGACGATGGTTTCTGAACACGTCTGTTCAGAACCTGTGCTTAAGAAAAATAGGCTTTTGAATTCATCAGTTCAAAACCCGCACTTTAATATTAACGCTCCAACGTCTTACTCATTTATAATGCTTAAAATCTAAATCTGTGTTTCGTTATTTCTCCTATGCAGATCCGTCATATGTGGTATTTGGACAGCGGTTGCTCCAAACACATGACAGGACAGAAAGATATGCTGACAAACTTTACAGAGAAATACTGCGGAACAGTCAGATACGGAAATGATCAGTTTTCACCAATATTAGGCTACGGTGATATACAACGGGAAAATATAACGATCAAGAAGGTGAGTTACGTAGAAGGATTAGGACACAACCTGTTCAGTATAGGTCAGTTCTGTGACAAAGACCTAGAGGTCAACTTCAAAGCCAAGAGGTGTTCTGTTCGCACAGAAGAAGGCGAAGAACTCTTGGTCGGCACTCGAAAGTCAGACCTCTACACGATCAATTTATCAGACGTCCAGACTGACAAGCAGATTTGTCTACTATCTAAAGCATCGATGCAGCAAAGCTGGCTATGGCATCGACGGCTCTCTCATCTCAACTTTCGCTACATCAACAAACTGGTCAGTGGCAACTTAGTCAAAGGACTTCCAGAGCTCAAATATGACAAAGATCATCTGTGTGCAGCCTGTGAGAAGGGCAAGATGAAGAGGGCTCCGCATAAACCGAAGCCTGAACCAAGTACAAGCGCTCCGCTAGAGCTATTGCATATGGATCTCTGTGGTCCAATGCGAACTCAGAGTCTAGGAGGCAAGAAGTACATTCTAGTGATCGTGGACGACTACTCACGATACACTTGGGTCAAGTTCCTACGATCAAAGGATGAGATACCTGATGTGCTCATCACTTTCCTGAAGACGACCCAGGTGAATCTGCAGAAACCGATAAAGCTTCTAAGAACAGACAACGGCACAGAGTTCAAGAACAAAACTGTTCAAGAATATCTCGAATCTAAAGGGATAACTCATCAGTACTCTGCTGCACGTACGCCTCAACAAAATGGAGTGGTGGAAAGAAGGAATCGGACGCTAGTCGAGGCAGCTCGCACTATGCTAAGTCATTCCGACCTACCTCTATTCTTATGGGCAGAAGCTATATCTACCGCATGCTATACGCAGAACCGGTCCATGATTCACAAACGATTCAAGAAGACTCCTTATGCGTTGATCAACAACCGAACACCTACAATCAAATACTTCCATATCTTTGGATGTAAGTGTTTCGTTCTAAACGATAGGGAGAATCTCAACAAGTTCAGCGCCAAGGCAGATGAAGGAATCTTCATTGGATACTCCTCATCATCAACTGCATTCAGAATCTACTTCAAGAAGTCAAAGACGGTGATTGAAAGCGTCAACGTCACCTTTGATGAAGAGATGGCTTCCGAACAATACTGTTCAGAACCCGTTTTAACCGGAGTACTAGCTTCTGGGCAACTCAGTCCAGAACCTGCGTCTCAACATAACAAATCAGATGAAGCTTCAACATCAACTAACCATTTATCTGATTTAGATTTATTATTTGAATTGTTTTATGACGAATTTCTTGGAACTAACATAAAGAAATCTGTTTTGGTTGACAGGATAGAAGAGCCAACGCCTACTCATCCAACCAGTTCAGACATTCCAAATGAATCAAGCACCCCGATTCATCAAGACGTCACAATTCAAATACCAACTCCTACAGTTCAAGAAGTGCCAAGTCATGTAGAGTCAGAAGAAGCTGAACCAGCAGGATGTACCGTACAGATCCAACTACAGCCGGACCAAGCTGTACCTGCTGAGTCTTCTGAACCAACAACTTCAACTGAAGCAACTATCATATCTCCTCCCAATCAAACTGAAGAAGGTGCAAGTGGATTTATAGATGACACAACTGACATTCATTCCTATAATCCACTGCCTCATGAACGTAAATGGACCAAAGCGCACCCTGCAAGTCAGATCATAGGTGATCCATCCAAGTCGGTGCAAACTAGGTCAGCGTCAATCAACTGGTGCATGCACGACTCCTTTCTAAGCAAGATTGAGCCAACTCGAGTATCAGAGGCTCTTGCGGATCCAGATTGGGTAGTCTCTATGCAAGAAGAATTGAACCAGTTCGACGCACTGCAAGTCTGGAGACTCGTACCAAAGCCTAAAGGTAAAACAATCATCGGTACGAAGTGGATCTTCAAGATTAAAAAGGACGAAGCTGGTACCGTCATCAGAAACAAGGCGAGACTAGTAGCCAAAGGATACAGACAAGAGGAAGGATTAGACTATGACGAGACATACGCTCCTGTGGCGCGTTTAGAGGCAATCAGAATATTCTTAGCCTACGCTGCCCACAAGAACTTCACGGTCTTTCAAATGGACGTGAAGACAGCATTCCTCAATGGAATTCTGAAGGAGGAAGTCTACGTCTCTCAGCCAGAAGGTTTTGTCAATCAAGAGAAACCGAATCACGTCTACATTCTCGACAAAGCTCTCTACAGTCTGAAACAAGCCCCTCGAGCCTGGTATGATGTCCTTTCCACTTTTCTAGTCAAGTCTGGGTTTTCAAAAGGTACGGTGGATACCACTTTGTTCATAAAGAAAGAAAAAGCCGATATCGTTTTAATACAAATCTATGTCGACGATATTATTTTTGGTTCAACTAATACTAAGTACTGTAAGAATTTTGCAAACCTTATGGTGTCTAGATTTCAAATGAACTTGATGGGAGAGATGAACTTCTTTCTCGGGCTTCAAGTAAAACAATTTTCTACGGGTATCTTTATTAATCAATCTAAGTACATTATGGAAATTCTCCGGAAATTCCAAATGGAAAATACAAAACCGATTGGTACCCCAATGGCACCAGGAACTAAGATTGGCACCGATCCTTCAGGAAAAGGCTGTTGATATTAGGACCTACAGAGGAATGATAGGTTCTTTAATGTATCTTACTAGTAGTAGACCAGACATAATGTTTTCAACATGTCTTTGTGCCCGATATCAGGCTAATCCAAAAGAAATCCATTTGACTGCTGTCAAGCGTATATTCAGGTATCTGAAGGGCACCGCAGATCTCGGTCTGTGGTATCCCAAAGATACTACTTTTGAACTAACAGCGTACACAGATGCAGATCATGCAGGTTGTATGTTAGACAGGAAGAGCACGTCAGGACACGTACAGTTCCTCGGTGACAAACTAGTAAGTTGGGGATCGAAGAAGCAACTTTGCGTTTCAACTTCCACGGCCGAAGCAGAATATGTAGCTGCTGCTAGCTGCTGTTCTCAGGTTTTGTGGATGCAAACACAACTTCGCGACTACGGTTTCCACTTCAACAAAATCCCGATCTACTGCGACTCCAAGAGCGCCATCGCAATAACAGCGAATCCTGTTCAACACACAAAAACCAAACATATCGACGTCAGGTATCACTTTATCAAAGATCATGTAGAAAAAGGAAACATAGAACTTTTCTTTGTAAAAACAGATTATCAACTTGCAGATTTGTTTACCAAGGCGTTAGATGAAAAGAGATTCAACTTTCTTATCTCTAAGCTTGGTATGTTAAATCTTAAGACATAATCAGTAGTTACCTATAAAAGTTCACTATTGTTTAATTTTTCCTCATATCTTTATGCTTAATTGTGAATGATATCTGTATTTCATATGTTAATGTTCATGATTCTAGGGGGAGTATGAGAAGAAACTCATACTTGGTCAATATTAATTTGAGGGGGAGCTCATAAGATTTCTGCACTTACGTTTTATGGAAAATTTTTGTAATGCAAGATTTTAGGGGGAGCTCTTCACATCAAAGGAGTTCGGATATGACTTCTGATCAATTCAGATCAGAACTCGTTCTTTAAAAAGTTTTACTGCTTTTTGTCTTTTCAATTTAAGTGAATAAATTTTCTTTGACTTGATTAAGACTTTTGCAGAAGTTTGAGAGAAGCTTAAAAGATCATATCTTTATGACTTTACGCTTAGCTTCATGAGATGGAAGATCGTACGTAAAGGTATAATTCTATATCTTCATCTCATATATGGTTGAAAGAAGGACAACTTTCAATCATAGAAAACATTGTTTTTAACGTTCAAACCACTTCCCGATTTTTTTTTTCTCAACAGATTTTATATTATGGAAGTGTGATTTTAAATGTTTTCAAAATCAATTTTGTGCTTTAACTGAAATAGTTAAACCAATCTGAGCATCGCGTGCATCTAGGAAAACAAAGAATCATTGTGCTAGGACTTAACACAACTTCAATGGAATCACCTTAACCAGTGATTTCTATCCAAGAAGTTAATCCTTAGTGATTGAGTGTGCAAAGAGAAAAGAAATGAGTGTGATTAGAGAAAGCAAAACGTTTAAAAGAAAGAGCGTGCGAGAACAGAGTTAAAAAGAATATCACAACTCTGCACCAACTTTTTCTGAGCCGGGTAGCCACATTACTAGTGTTTCACAAATCTTTGGTGAACATTATTGAAACAGGCAAATAACCCATGCCAACTCTTGATCAAACCTCACTATCTACTCATTTTCTTCTCAACAAGAAAGTGTTTCACATTTTTAAAGGGGACGCAGCACATATGCTATCTGATTTTCACTTGGAAAATCTGGATATTGAAAAGAAGGAAGTCTGCCCCACCTTCGCACTTCATTCATGCACATTGAGTCTGTGTTTAACTTACTGTTGTCTCAGTGGTTTACACATTTCGAGCCTTAAAAGCAATCATCAGTGCTTAATTCTTTCTATCACAAGCACGAACACACAAGGAATTTGTTTCTTTGTCATAACGTTTATAGAAATAACCTTTGTGGTGTTTCGATGATTAAATGGAAGCCCTGGGGGAGTCAACATCAAACAGCTCCTTTCCATTGTGTATTCGTTACACATAGTGACTTAGTGTTACTAACAGGCATTCTAACTGATTCATTAGTTGATTCGGGTGTTACACAACTAATTTGTCTGGATTTGTAAAGATCTAGATGAATATCTTATGAATTGACGGATCAGAGGCTACGAATAAAAGACATTTCTTGTCAACAAAGTTTTGAAGATATCGATGCTCAATCCATCAAAAAGGGGGAGAGCAGAGCAAATAAAGTACAAGAAATGATCAAGAAACAAATGTCCAAGCTAACACTGAAGACAATTTCTTCCCAACAACCGAAAGAGAGTTTCTCTACATCAAAAGGGGAAGATTATTACAATTTGAAGACAAAGATGGAGATTGCATCTTCCAAGCTGAAAGAGAAGATCGAATTAGATAAATCTTTTTATTTAAATGATCTTGTTCCAAAGGGGGAGATTGTTAGGACACAGTCTCATTGGATTCAAGATCATCCAAATACGAAGATCGCAATCTGAAGTTAAAGCTGACAAGTCACTCTCAACTATAGTCTAGGGTCTATCTTGTAATAATAGTCAAAGTTATGTTTTAGTATTTTAATTAGTTTAATTAGTTTATTATTATATTAGTTTTAATATAATATCTAGATATTATTAATATCTAGATATTATGTTTATTTGTTATTATATTAGTTTAAATATAATATCTAGATATTATATATCTAGATATTATGTTAGTTGTTATCTCTCTTAGAACATCAATAGATCAGATCACAACAATCACACACACAAAACACATATTCAAAGTGTAAAAGAGAGAAAAACAAACAAAAAGAAAACTCAAAGCAATCAACCGTGTAATCCGCGTTTGTAATCTAAACAGGTTGGTTTATCTTCTATTTGTTTGTTATTTGATTATCTGGTAACGATCACGGACTCACAGAGAGCGTTAGGAATTCGGAATTACTTTAATTGAAATTTATGATGATGGTGACAAGAATTCTTGTGTATGATTCGTTCATAATTTCACTTAGCTACTGCTATTATGAATGCATTGTTACGTGAGCGTACTTGGTTTACTATTATTATGATAATTGATGAAGGTATTAGTACGTACAATGAGTTCAACTCGTTTAGTCTTTTCTCAATCTATCTCTCGTACATGTATGGCAGATCGAAATGGTAAACACTCGGAGCAGGTTACCAAACACACCGGAGGGCCATTTGGAAGTGGAGTCTACCGCTGATCGGCCTCCTGTGGGCGTAACCGCCGAGGGACCTCCCATACCCACAATCTTGGCAGGAGGACCTGAGCATATTCCGCACCGGAACCTCAATGTGGATAATGCCATCATGGAGGAAGTGACCATGGAGACCTGGATTCGGGATAGTATGATGTTAGCCATGAACTCCGCCATGGCCCAACAACAAGAGTTCTTCATGAAGCTCTTAGAAGATCGGGATGCCAGTAACCGATAACCGGAGATAATGGCGGAAAACATTGTCATGGGGTCGGGTGGACCGGTTATAGTATCTGTTGAAGACCCAACGGATAATGGGAATAAGGCGAAGGCTAAGGGGTGCACCTACAAGGCGTTTCTGGGGTGCCACCCTAAAGAGTTTGCGGGTTCGGACAACCCGGTTGCTTGTATGTATTGGCTCAAGGAGGTGGAGATGGACTTCGAGTCCAGTGAATGTGACCCCTCTCAACGGGTCAAGTTTGCTTCTCAGCTACTTCAGGGAGAGGCTCTGATTTGGTGGAATCTCATTCGATCCGCCCTCACTCCAGAAGTTCTGGCTAAGCTAACTTGGCCGGTGTTCAAAGAGAAGATCATGGATAAATATTGTAGTGAGCGTTCGTTGGACAAGTTGGAACGGGAGTTTCGAAATCTGAAGAAAGGGACTCTGTCCATTGTCGAATACTCCAGACTCTTCTTGGAGAAACTGAATTTGGTGGAACATCTGGTCCCCGATGAAAAGTCGAAGATCAAGTCCTATCAACAAGGTTTACCGGTCGAGATGCGAATGGCGATGAGAAATGCTACGGGATTGACTTTGCAAGAAGTCATCGAAGAATCCTTGCTAATTGAGGATGACATCAATGTGGGGAAGGAAGAAAGAAGTCAGGCTGGGGAGAAACGAAGGTGGGAAGGGCCATTTGGGCCCGTTCGTCAATCAAGACCCTTTGTAAGTGGGAGATCGGGTGATCATCGTCGTGAGGATCGGTGGTGCCACAAGTGCAAGTCAAAGCACTCGGGGCCATGTGCTCCACGAACTTTCTACGGACCAGCAGGGTGTGCCAAGTGTGGTAAGAAGAACCACACAACGAGAGAGTGTCCCATCCGAGGGCCGATGTGCTTTGAGTTCAGAGAACCGGGGCACATGAAGAGGGATTGCCCAAAGCTAGTAGAAGGAAGTGGTGGAAATTCTGTGGGTTCGACGGCTAGAGTCGAGCAACCACCAAGAGCGCCGAGTCGAGCTTTCCGGATGTCTACCGAGGAAGCCAAGGAGACCGCTGATGTTATTTCGGGTACGTTCCTAGTAAACTCCTTGCCAACTCGTGTTTTGTTTGATTCGGGTGCTTCATGTTCTTTTGTATCGGACGTTTTCTGTAAGCAATTTGTCACTCCTATTAGTGTCCTTCCCGATGCGTTAGTGGTAGAAATAGCTAATGGGGATAAAGTGA
This sequence comes from Arctium minus, assembly GCA_954870635.1. NCBI lineage: Eukaryota > Viridiplantae > Streptophyta > Magnoliopsida > Asterales > Asteraceae > Arctium > Arctium minus. The sequence goes on from OX941080.1 coordinate 15,984,836, forward strand.
TCATCCGAGACCGTTTTTGTGATTGCGCCCTAGAGATTGATGGGAATTCTTTCGGAGTGGATTTATTACCTATGACTATAGGAGGGTTCGATGTGGTTATAGGTATGGATTGGTTAGTGAGGCATAAGGCTGACATCTTTTGCTCCAAAAAGATGATCCAAGTACCATTGCCGGAAAATGGTGTGGATACCATTTATGGGGAGAAAGGAAAGAGGAATAATTCCATTATTTCATCTATTAAGGCTCGAAATTTTCTATCGAAGGGTTACCCTTCATACTTGGCCTATGTGGTGGACGCGAAGAAAGAAAAGAAGTTGGTAGAAGATGTAGAAGTGGTGCAAGATTATCCGGACGTCTTTCCGGAAGACTTACCTGGGTTGCCGCCGGAGCGGCAAGTGGACTTTCAAATCGACCTCATTCCGGGAGCGGCTCCAATAGCCCGCGCTCCATATCGCTTGGCACCGACGGAGATGAAAGAGATGATGTCACAACTGCAAGAGTTGTTAGTGAAGGGCTTCATTCGACCGAGTTCGTCACCTTGGGGAGAACCGGTTTTGTTCGTGAAGAAGAAGGATGGATCCATGTGGATGTGTATCGACTACCGAGAGCTAAACAAAGTCACGGTGAAGAATAAGTATCCTTTACCTCGCATCGATGATCTTTTTGATCAACTTCATGGCGCGGGATGTTTCTCGAAGATTGATCTTCGGTCTGGGTACCATCAAGTGAGAGTGAAGAAAGAAGATATTTCGAAGACAGCCTTCCGAACGAGGTACGGTCATTATGAGTTTTTGGTGATGCCTTTCGGCTTAACCAACGCTTCGGCCGTATTCATGGATTTGATGAACCATGTGTGTCGCCCATGCTTAGATAAATCTGTGATCGTCTTCATCGACGATATTCTAATATATTCAAAGGACGAGTCCGAGCATGTGAAACACTTACGGGAAGTATTAGAGGTTCTAAGAAGGGAGAAACTGTTTGCAAAATTCTCGAAGTGCGAATTCTGGCTCCAAGAGGTGCAATTCTTGGGGCATGTGGTATCAAAGGACGGAGTAAAGGTGGACCCGGCAAAGATCGAGGCAATGATGAGTTAGGAGCCTCCAACTAGTCCGACAGAGATCCGAAGCTTCTTGGGTTTGGCGGGATACTACCGGCATTTCATTCAAGATTTTTCCAAGATAGCTTCACCGCTCACTTCTCTTACAAGGAAGAACGTCAAGTTCCTTTGGACCGATGCACAAGAGCAAGCCTTTCAGAGGCTCAAGAAGAAGTTGTGTGAAGCTCCGATCTTGTCCTTACCCGAGGGATCGGAAGACTTTGTTGTGTATAGTAACGCTTCCAAGATGGGTCTTGGGTGTGTCCTAATGCAAAGGGGTAAAGTAATAGCCTACGCGTCGCGAAAATTAAAGGATCATGAGAAGAATTATCCGACTCATGACTTGGAGTTGGCGGCGGTAGTTTTCGCTTTAAAGTTGTGGCGACACTACTTGTATGGGACGAAGTGTACTCTTTTCACGGATCACAAGAGTCTCAAGCACATCTTTGATCAAAAGGAACTCAACATGCGACAAAGGAGATGGCTCGAACTTTTGAAGGATTACGATTGTGACCTACTCTATCATCCCGGTAAGGCCAATGTGGTGGCAGATGCATTAAGCCGAAGGAGTTATGATGGTGGCATCAAAATGTCCCTTACAAGGATCGATGTGGTATCAAGTTTGTTGGAAAATATCAAGTCGTGTCAAGTAGAAGCACTCAAGGAGGAGCAACTAAAGTCCGAGATCATGGTGAAGCAAAGCGGACTTTTGACGGAAGACGGTCGTGGACTCAAGCTCTTTCAAGGACGGATTTGGATGCCGAAGTTGGGAGGAAATCGGGAGTTACTTCTTGAAGAAGAGCATAAGTCGAAATATTCTATACATCCCGGTAGCACCAAGATGTATAGAGACCTAAACTTAAATTATTGGTGGCCGGTGATGAAGCTAGATGTGGCTAGCCATGTGGAAAAGTGTGTCACGTGACTCTAAGTCAAGGCGGAACATCAAAGACCGTATGGAAGTTTACAACCATTGTCCATTCCCGAGTGGAAATGGGACAACATCACTATGGATTTCGTAACGAAGTTACCGAAGACCTTGCTTGGACACGACACCATTTGGGTAATCGTTGACCGATTGACCAAGAGTGCGCATCTCCTTGCAATGCGAGAGACTTTGCCAATGGAGAAATTAGCCAAACTTTATATCGATGAGGTGGTATCGAGGCACGGAGTTCCGCAATCTATCATGTCGGATCGAGACAGTCGATTTACTTCGAACTTTTGGGCTAGCTTGCAAAAGGAGTTGGGTACTAGACTGAATTTAAGCACGACGTATCATCCTCAAACGGATGGTCAAAGCGAGAGGACAATTCAGACACAAGAGGATATGTTAAGGTCATGTGTAATAGACTTCGGGAGAAGCTGGGATTCACATCTACCTTTGGTAGAGTTCGCGTACAACAACAGTTACCATTCTAGTATCGGAATGGCACCGTTTGAGGCATTGTATGGACGGAAGTGCAGAGCCCCGGTTTGTTGGCTAGAAGCGGGAGAGGAGCAATTCGCCGGGCCGAAAATAGTTCAAGAGATGACGGACAAGGTGAAAGAAATCCGAGAGAGGCTAAAGGCGGCGCAAGACCGACAGAAAAGTTATGCGGACAAGAAAAGAAGACCGGCCGAGTTTCAAGTGGGCGACCGTGTCATGTTAAAAGTATCTCCATGGAAGGGGATTATTTGGTTTGGGAAGCGTGGAAATCTTAGTCCTCGTTTCCTTGGACCATTTTTCATCTTGGAGAAGATTGGTTTACAAGCCTACCGGTTGGATTAACCACCGAAAATAGATGGAATACATCCTACGTTTCACGTATGTTACCTTCGGAAGTGTCTAGCCGAGGAGGAAAGCGTGATTCCTTTGTCGGAAATTCGGGTAGACAATGGGAATCGTTGTATGGAAGAACCGGAGTCGATTTTAGAATCGAAAATAAAGAAGTTGAGGCATAAGGACGTGGTTATGGTTAAAGTCCAATGGAAGAACCATCGTGGTGCTAACATTACGTGGGAATCCGAAGATGATATGAAAAAGCGATATCCCCACTTGTCATTTCAGAATGAGATTTCGGGGACGAAATCCTAATTAGGTGGGGAGGATTGTAACACCCGGAAATTCAGAAGGTAAGTATTTGTTCCCTTAATAAGTTAATTGTATTTATTTGGAAACATGAGCCTTTGTATGCATTTAATGATCGTTGTTATATTGAAATGTTGTTATGGGCTTTAATTGGGAAGTTGTGAACCACTCTTTGTAAAACAGAGAGTTACGTGACTTACGTCGCGGGTGGAAGTCGCGGCACAAGCCGCGTAATCCACTGGAATGCAACCCTCTCAGGAAACGGGTGACTTATGCCGCGGGTGCAAGTCGCGGCACAAGTCGCAGGGCGACTTGCAGTCCCCAAAACCCCTTTCCATCCGATTTTATTTCACTATTTTCATGTCCCTCTCTTCCTTGGCGATTTTAAGAGCTCTCAAATCAGTTCCCTTTCCTCACCAAACCCTAACCCTCATAAATACAATATCCATTGGTGGTTGGATCTTTGGTTCTTGCATTTATTATCTTTAAGGAAGCATTCACTAGGGTTTCTCAAGTTCAACCTCTCATCTCCAAGTCTCATCTTCAACTTCTAGGGTTTCATCTTTTCTAGGTTTTGGTTCAAAACCTAGATTGTGAGTTTACTAAACCTTTGTTAAAACTAGATACACATCATATTCTCCTATTTATTGTTATCTACCTCTATATGTTCAAGTGTTTGGGGTTTTCTTATGAAGAAATGTTGGAAATGTAGTTATATGTGAAATACCAAGTTTTATTCTCAATGTGCAAGTATTAGGGCTTTTCTCTTAGATACATACCATGTGTATTCTTATATGACAAATGTATACATGCCTCGGTATTAAGATGATTTCTTGTTGGAACACCTTTTTGGTGATATATGTATATGCATGATGAGCATGATGGTCATTTGGGTCTCTTGTTGGACTCCATGTGAATGGGATGGTAATATTGTACCTGTGATTGGTATCGAAATATGTTAGGTTGGAATATACCTCAAGGACCTCCCATATGCGTTATGTTGGATGAACCAAGTCAGTAGACACTAGGAGGATGTAGTCTTGGGCGCCATCGTGTGGGTATGTGCCTAGACCTCCGCCATTCGGGGTAATGCCATGGTTGTAGTCCTCGGGTGTGCCGTGCCTTTGGGTGTCACTCTTAGTATTTGGCACTAAGGTACATTGTCTCTTTGGGTGGAACTTGATTGGTGCTATGGGTCTCCCCTATTGACTCCACATATGTTGAACTCTGGTTAACTGCTGATAAGAATTGTAACTGTTCATGCACGCTTATTATTGTTCAACTCACTAGGATTTTTGGCCTAACACTTGTTTGGTGTCGATGTGTATCTCAGGTTCTAGCGGCGCCAGTTCTAAGCTGGCATAGTGTTTGGGTGAGAGCTTGGGGAATACTTGCAAAAGGACATTCATTTGATAGAAGAACTTTGGAATTATAGATGACAACCCTTTTGTAATCTCTTTTCTAGTTGTAGAAATTACATTAGTTGGTTGTTAATTTATTGTCCGTCAAATTACAACTGTGATTAAACAGGTTTGTATATTTCCCCATTTTTGGGAGGCTCTTGTTTTGGCAATCTTATATACCGCACGTCCGTTTTTCGTATTTTTGTTATCCCTATTTTTAGGGTATTACAGCTAATTTGATCCTTTGTGAATCATCGCACTCTATTGATTCGAAGGCCATCTCTACCTCCTTGATCCAATACATGCATGTGACTGGATTAGCCGAACCTGCAAATTCTTGCGGCTTACTCCCTAGAAAAGTATTGTACAAGCATCCTTTATCTTTCCTCTTATCCCTGACCATCACATGTTCATCCGTGCCGAAAACATTTCCAACACCTGTCGACCCAACCACAACATTCTCCTCCACCGTTTCGGGTCGTCGATGACTGGCATCGTGGTCTTCCAACAACTTCAGGAAGAACTCTTGTTGTTGGGCCATGGCTGAGTTCATTGTGTTAGTGGCGGCAATGTTTATCCGGGGAATGTGTTCAACTCATCCACCCAAAACAGTGGGTATGGGAGGATCCACGGTGGTCGTGACCACAGGAGGTTGGTCAGCGGTAGATTCGCCCTCCACCTTACCCTCTCGTGGGGTTGGTAACCTGCTTCGGGTATTCACCATGATTATCTTCCATGCACACACGAGAATGAGATTGAGAGAAAGACTAAGTGAGTTAAATCAACGTACGTACTAATACACACATCAATCATCACAATAATAGCAATTCAAGTATGCTTACGTAACAATGCATTCATAATAGCAGTAACTAAGTGAAATTATGAACGGATCATACACAAGGATTCTTATTACCACCATCACGACTCTTAATTTGTATAATCCCATAAGTCCTAACGCTCTCCCCACCTATGACTCTTACCCCAAATGTGGACAACCTATTATTAACGCTTACAACTTAAGTCTAGATATGCTAAAACCAATACCTAGTTCACTTAAACTAAAGCTCTGATACCAACATGTAACACCCCAAAAATGGGACAACAAAAATTTCTAAAAAATGGAAATGTGGTATAAGGAAATGTCATAGCATGAGCCTCCCAAAAATGGGGACATACAAATAACTGCTTAGTTACAGTTTGTAATTGAAACGGAAAATAAACAACAACCTATTAATCTAATTCCTTAAATAGAAATAAGATTACAAAAGGGGTGTCGTCTATATCCCAACAAAAGTCTTCACAAAAAGTGCACCCATTTGCACTCCCCAAGCTCACACGAAACCGCCTAAACCTTCTTATATGTGGCACCACTAGAACCCGAGATACACAAAGACACTAAACAAGTGTTAGGCCAAAAAGCCTAGTGAGGTTAAATGACAAGTAATAGATGCATGAATGGCAATTATATAACTTTTTACCAATGTACATACCCGCCGATGGAATCAATAGGGGAGACCCATAACACCAATCAAATTCCACCCAAGAGACGAGATACCCTAGTGTAAACTTCCATGAGTGACACCACAAGGCCCAACACACTCGAGGGTACAACATAGGCATTGCTCCGAATAATGGAGGTCTAGGCACATACCAAACACGATGGTGCCCAAGACTATGTCCTCCTAGTGTCTATTTGACTTGACTCATCCACATAACTCATTTGTGACCAAGGAAGCATGTTTGACCTCATAAGGTGTATATAATATACCAATGTACATCACATGGTCCAAATATTCATACTCATTAAACAAGTAGATGCAAGGGTCACAACATCATACACACCATACTTACTTATGTATATAGCCATAAAGAAAGCTTACTCAAGATGGAAGTATTTCTCAACACTTTAGGTGATGCCAGTATAAAATCACATGTGAACAAATATCGCTCTTCAACATGTTCATATTCCAAATATAGATATACTTCTACTTTACAAAGGTTAGCACTTCATATTCCAAGGCATCATGATGTCAAATAAACCAACATAAAGGAAACCCTAGTTTCATGTGACAAAGAGAATCAACATTTATGCAAGTAATAATATGTATCTCATTTAGAAAAGTTTAGAACACTTACAGTCTAGGTTTTTGATTAAAACCTAGAAAATAGCAAACCCTAGGTTGAAGAGAGTGAAAGCTTGGAAGAGAATGATTAATGAATTGGTGAACTTCAATAAATACTCCTCAATGTAGTCTTGAATGCTTAAGAAGCTTCCCAACAATGCCAAGATCAATATTTATGAGGATGGAAGTTTAGAAGGAAGAAAAATCGAACCCTAGGTCTCAAAATCGCCCAACAAACGAATTTGGGAGAAAAGTGAAGTCAAAACCGGTCAAGGGCTCTATTTAAATGCTCAGCCTCTGGTCGCGACTGTGCCCATTGACAATGCCAAGGGCATAGTCGCTTGGGCATTGTCGCACCCTCTAAATTATTCAATGCGAAAATTAGGAACAACTAAACATAGACAACAACCAATGAATGAATAAATTAGATGATTAATTAATTATAAAAATCAACAAAAACATAACCAAAGATAAGGGTTAGACTTACCAACGGGTAATGTCGTTCCGAATTTTGACGTCTAACCGATAATCAGTGAAGATTGTGGGACTATGAGACTGGTGGTAGAAACGAATAATGAGGGATGTGCGGTAGTGGGTTTCACCTTTTCAAAAAAGATAAACGAAAATATGTGGATGCGATTGAGGAAGGATGCAATCTAGAATCTAGTTTTTTTTTTCTTTTGTGATTTGGGCTTTTGGATACTAATTGTCTTATTAATATTACGACTCTTCTTAATTATGGACTTCAATATTTTAATGGATTAAGCTTTATAGTGGAGGGGCCCAAAAGTAAAAGAATAATATATTAATTTTAGCAATTTGGAAACTACCATTTAGGAGTAAAAAAATCAGTAGGGCATTGGCCCCCACTCCACCATTCTCTTCCGCCACTGCCGCCCGCCCTCGTGTTGTGCGACTTAAGCAACCCGCTCCTTTCTTCCTTTCTCGAGTCTCTTTGAATATCCCAACACAGAACCACGGGTGAGGCCTCCTGCCATGCGGCTTAGGCCGCCCAACTTCTTTTCTTCACGGTATGTGCAGGTCTCCAACACGCCAACATTCCAGTGAATGATGCAGCTTTCCATGCGACTTTAGCCGCCCAGTAAGTCGCCTAGACCACTATCGAACTCCAAAATTCCCTAAAATCTTGACTAGGTAACTTAGGGCCAAACTATAGTAACTCAAAGCTTGATAATACATATGATAACAAAATATAATGAAGTTTTACAGAAGTTACCTAGGAATCAAATATTTATTAAACATCTAAAATAAAACACAAGTGTTATAGATGGCGAGACAGGAGAAGCAAAAAAGTTGTAGCAGGGAGACGAGGAGAACCAGATCCATATATGTCGATGAAATACAAATAGAAATAAAGAGGCTTCAATGGAAGGGTTTAGGAGTTCAATGTTTTGTAGTGAGAAACTTAAGAGAGGGAGAGGAGAAGCGTGAGTACACGAGATATATTACCTTATATAAAGGAGAGGATACATCCAAGAGATGTTACTAGGAAAATAACTTTAGTAGTAATCATTAGGGGTGAGCAAATGTGGGTACCCGACCAAAATTCTTGGAACCGGTCTCGGAACTGGAACTGGCGGTTCCTAGAATGAATGAACCGGAACTGGAACCGGTTACACCGGTTCTTAATATTTGGGAACTGGGTCTGGAACCGCTTGGAACCGATTCCGATACCGGGTACACGGTGTTTAATTTTTTTTTTAAATTTTATCATTTCATACTATAAAAAAGTAATTATTAGTCTATTACAAAGTACCAACGTAAATAAGTAAATACTACAAACGGTGAAAGCTAAATCGATGAAAACTAAAAACTAATAATTACATAAATAACTTGATAGAAACTCTTGACAGTAGCAAAACAACAACTTATTTAAGGAAAACAACACTTATTTCAGCAAAACAACACATATTTAAGCAAACATCATTTTATAAATTTCACAAAATAAACTCTTAAGGAAGCGGCGATAAGTGTAACCCTAAAAGGTAAATTAATAATTTCGATTTTAGTTTATTGAATATAATAAACATATAAAATAAATTTTATTAAAAAATAGCGGGTACCCGTCAATTCCGGTTTTGGGTATCGAGCGGGTACCCAACGGTTAACGGTTCCAAAATAATGGGAATCAGAATCGGAACCAGTTTCGATCGGTTATGTATTTTAGGAACCGGAATAGGAACCAATGGAACCGATAGTTCCAGAGCGGTTCTGGTTCCAAAGGCAGGTTCCCGGTTCCGATGCTCACCCCTAGTAATCATATCAAGCCAATATTATTGACATAACATCGAATTCATCAAGAGAAAATTGAACCATCTTGAGGAAAGTAAGCGCAGAAGACCAGGACAGATTAACATATATGAACCTATAAACTATTGAGGAGCTAAGACATCATGGCTATTGAAATTGCGAAAACATTTTTAAAGGTGGTAAAATTAGCACAATTTTGATATTTGGGGTTTCTCACGGTTAATAGCATTGTTTTAAAAACTCGCCGCCCAACCGCCATGGCTCACCGTGGCACAAGGTTTGTGTCTCATGCCACGTTAAACTCGTGACACGCCATGGCCTAATGTGCAGTTTTCGTAATGTCATATTGATTTTTTTATACGTTTTTAATGTCTTATTTGCTACTTTTTAATATATAACTAATTTAACTTGTTTATTACTATTGACTCATTGAGTAACAGTACAAAACATGTGTTTTTATATATAATATTATATATAAATTAAAAATTTGACGCCATAAATCACGTTTTAAAAACGCCATGGTTTCACCGTGGCTCCTAAGGCTTAAGGTTTCGTCTCGCTGCCACGCCATGCCTTAAACCATCTAAAACCTTGGGTTAATAGACCTAAATTATTGCATTTTGGGTTAAATTTTCTTTTTCCCTCTCACCAAAAGGTGAATATCATTTACTTTCTTTTTCTAAAAGCGATATTACCAAATGGCTTTTAAGTCTCACCAACAAAATTGTGTCATTAATATCAATTTGTTATTTCCGAAAAAGTGTCATAATCAATAGCTACAAAATCAAAATCGACAAATTACTAATGACGCTAATTCATGATAATTATAACTATAATTAATTGATCACCTTACATGTTGTACGTGTTGTTTTATGTCTAACAAGTTTTCACTTTACAAATACCGAGCTTAAATTAGTATTTACGTGAGTTGGGTGTTGATTTTTTCATGCATGTAGTTATGATTAAGTCACAGTGGCTGCGTTTGGTACATGGGACGGGATAGGACATGATGAAACAAAAATCACTGTCCCACGTTTGGCGCGACATGGGACAAGACAAGAACTCGATTTTCCACGTTTGGCACGACATGAGACTGGGACAAGGACTGAGAAAACATTGGACAAGATGAAACAAAAAAAGTTTTTCTTGTTCCATCAAAATAGGTGGAACAACACGGGACAAGGTCGAGACAGAAACTAAAAGAATTACTGATCTACCATCATTTGATATATAACCCTATTATGATATTTGTTTTAATGGTTACCACTACCTATAGTCGCCACCGGCAGCCACCGTGGTAACACCCCCTCAAATTTAGAAAAAACGACTAAATTAAAATTTCCAAAAAAATAAATAAGGAATAAGTCCATTTCTTAAAAGTGAACAATTGATTACATATAATGTCAATCTAAGATTTAACATCAATATAATATTTTCAAAACCTTATACAAGTGTACATTTATGGACGGTTGCTACTAAAACCCAACCAATAGCCGCTATCTCCAACGTATGGATGATGTCCACCCATAAAGCAAATTCCTTCTCGTGCCTCTAACTAGCACTCATCACATCACAGTGTCGCTAGCACCATTCCCCCAAGAACCTGAAACACATACCGACAAAGAAAAATGTTAAGTTTAACGCCTAGTGAGTTCAAGCAGTTTTCATCAATTATATAAAATGGTAAAACGGAAATAATAGTATATAAATCACAATTTCCAATATGAAATATATTTAGAACGAAAAAGATATATTTTCTAAAACCCACCATTTTCATGATGAAAAACCTATTAATAAAACACCCATCAAATCATGAAGCCAAAACCTAATACTCACACAAAACACGAATAAGGATAAATATCCAAATACTGAAACATGGAGAAAACTCTGTTATCCAACACATTAATACATGGAGGGGACCCAATATATCAAAACCATAGATTATGATTATTTTACAAACCCAAATAATATATATTAAAACATGGATAATACATTATCCAAAAACAACACTTAATAGTGACAGGGGAGCACATATCCATCGAATGTGGAGAGCATAAAGTAAGCCACACATCAATGTTATCAAGTAGCACCTCAAGATTCAATTGACCTTAGTGTCTACCTCCAACGTAACACCTCAAGGCTCAACACACTTAGGGGGCGTTTGGTTCGTGGAATGGAATTCGATGGAATTGGAATTCATCAAGGAATTTGACTTTGAAGGAATTGGAATGAAATTTGATGGAATTTGACCACGTATTTTCGTCGCGTTTGGTTGGATGGAATTGGAATTGGAATTGGAATATTTTTGTTTGGTTCATGGAATTCGACTTTGGAATTGGAATTGGAATTGGATTTTTTTTTGAAAAGACTTTAGAATTGGAATTAAATATCAACAAATGACATATTATTATTTTTCTATCATTTTCTTGAAAATTATAAATATCAGTAAAGTTATAATTCAACATGTTAAATTATTTAAATTACCGTTCATTAAATAAAAAAGAAAATTTTATCATTTAATTAAATAAAACAAACATAAAATTGCGGAAACTAAATAACCATAAACCAAATTACATTACTAATATTTGTAACATCTGAAACTGTTCACTACATAACATCTACTAATATCCGAAACGTACCTTACTTCCAAAAACCAAATTGAAGTTTTTAAATCATAAACCAAGTCAACTTTCCAAAATAAACCTTACCCACTCATCTCACTCACTTTCTTCCAAACTCCAAAAGATTAACATGTTATTAGGCTCATCTGTCATCTTCTTGATTGCTCTGAACCTTTCCATTCATGAAAGTGATTGGATTTTGGCAAGTTCAGAATTCACCATGGAAGTCTTTTTTTGTATCTCCATCTCCGTTTCTACCATATTTTTCGTTGCATTTTCAAACTTCTCCCCAAGAAGGAGAGTTGCACTATGCATTCCATCAACAAGAGTATCAGCTCGGGTTTTCCTCTTGTTGCTACCTCGACTTGAGCCTTCTTCACTTCGCATATCCGTAGCATTATGTACGTTGTGGCTACTTTCCGTCTCCTCCGTTTGTTGTTCTTGTTCCTCAAGATTTACTCGATCCTCCATTGACAACATCCATAGCTCTACTTCCTTGAGCTCTATCTTTTTCGAAAACAATAGACAAATCTTCAAAATGTGGAAATGTCTTGTTTCTCCATTTCGCCGCCTCTTTATGTACCTATTTCATGTCATAAAAGTTAATTAGCAAGGTAACAAATAATAACTACAAATATAACATGAAAACTGAAATGGTACCTTCAGGTAAGACTCCCAAACTGGCACTTCGGCAGTTACACATTGCTTCACACTGTCATAACCAAACCCACTCGTATTTGTCCCGTTCACCATGTCATCTACAACTTGCCAATCTTTTTTCATTGTTTTAATTCTTGACTCAATGTGTGGTCTACCCAATATATGAGACTCGGGAACTGATTCTTTCATCACTTGTTCGAGATACTGTAAATATCCAGATTTAAAGCCGTTATCAGCTTTAAATCCTCCGGTGTTAACCATGTTAATCAAAGCCTCCACAAGTTTAGCATCTTCAGTAGTTGTCCAATTTCGATAGTTTCTATTACGACTTCGATTTGCCATACCTATTGTTAAACGAATAACATGTAAGCATAAACATGCAAATCATAATGGTATGCAATATAATAAACAAAATCAAGTTGTAACATTGCAAATCGTAATGACATGCAACATAATAAACAAAATCAAGTTGTAGCATTACAAATCATAATGGTATGCAACATAGATATCAAATTCATTACAAACTATAAAGATAAATTTATAGCATTACAAATCATAAAGGTCAGTGTGTAGCGTTCCAAACCTCAAATATTTGTTGTGCCAAATTATTCCTAAATGCAGTCCACTTGGTTGATGTCCCAACAGAACTGACATTATCTACATTTTGGTCTCCATCATCTTCGGTTGTTTCGTCCAACCCATCATTCTCAATCGGATCATTTGGCATTTCCCGCCTGATATGATTATGAAGTAGACAACATGCCATTATGATCTTGTTTTTCAGTTCAACGTGATAATACGAGTTATCTTTTAAAATTCCCCACCTTGCCTTCAAAATGCCAAAACATCGTTCGATGACATTTCTTGCGGAGGAATGTCTCATGTTAAATAGTTCTTTTGGCGTGGTTGGTTGGTATCCATCCCACCAATCATTTAAGTGATATCTCTGACCTCTATATGGGGCGAGGAAACCCTCGCCATTTGTGTATCCAACATTTACCAGGTAATAATATGGCCTTGGTACCTTTAACCCATGTGGCCTAAGAAGAGCATCTCGAAGTACTCTACCATCGGCCGCTGACCCCTCCCATTCAGGTAACACATAAATAAATTGCATATCTTGAGAAAAGACCCCTAATACATTTGTGGAAATATAATTCTTTCTTGTTCTACATCGAGCCTTGTCTTCAAGTGGCACTAAACACCTTATGTGTGTTCCATCTAAAGCTCCTAGACAATTCCAAAACCAAGAAAATAGAAATGGTCATTACACACTTTAAGTTACTTACATTTGAATACCCGGAATATATATATATATATATATATATATATATATATATATATATATATATATATATATATATATATATATTGTATACCTTGACCCACTCCCATCGGTAGAATCCTCTCGAACGGGTTCGGGTTTTTAAGCAAATGTGGATGCAATCTTATCACCGCGTTGCAAACTCGAGTAAATAGTCTACTAATTGTTTCTCCCGAACGATGAAAACGACATGTAATGACTCGAATTTTAACATTATGAGCCATAATGTGAAGAAAAATGGCAACTTGTTCATCAATACCCATATTCCTACTTGCTCATAATCCTTCTAATGTTTCCAACATATCACATAATTTTTTGAAACACCCTCTGTTCATCCTAAGTTGTGATATGCACATATTGTCACTCTCATAAGCATACCTATGCAATATTGCAGCCCGACCCATATTTGACAAAGAGTATTGAATCCGTGGTCTATCCCTTTCGTAGTCGGCTATTAAAGTGCAAACCGTAACGAAAAACCAAATAATAATGGTCATAGCTTCGTGCAAAAACAATCTCATAAGCTTACGTCTGCGTGTTCTGAAACTAAGTCGGGCTATATCCTGTTCAAAGACATACGAATTGTTTTATTTCCAATTGTTTGAATTGAACTTTTCTTTAGCATTTCAGATAGACTTTTCCAAAAAAGTGTGAGCAAACAGTAGAGGGAACAAATGCTAATAATAATACTAATACATAATGAACATAGAATGAGAAAAGAAGTAACAAAAAAAATACAATGAACATAGAATGGGAAATCCTCATCCAACAGATAAACAACATTTGTGTTAGTCCTCCCATGTATGCTCATAGTTAACTACCCACAATTTTCATATTTTGTTTATGTTTCTAATGTACATTTTTTTGTTAACTAAAGTTATGCACTTTCTGACCATATATATATATATATATATATATATATATATATATATATATATATATATATATATATATATATAATTCAAATGATTATTATGGTAACCTCCAAAAAGAAGCTATCTATGCCTTAAATATGTTGTCAATCCTTACTAAGCTCTAAACTCAGTAGAGTTGTCACAATACCAACTTTTGCATTCTAAATCAAATAAATTAGCTCAATGCTGTTTTGACTTGATGAATATAGATGGAAACTTGACAATCATGAAGTCTACCTATTATGAACTCATTAAACAGAGTGGCATGACATCATAAACAAGTATGAAGTAAATATTCCAATGTATGAGAGAAACCAATACGAACTTGTTGCATATTTTCTCTCGCATACAATATTTTGGTGGTTCTTTAGTGACCACAAGTAGCTAAATTATGCACATTTTTCATGTATGCGAGTTTTGCCTCTTTGTGACCACAATATATTCACAGTTTAGGACTTACCCCTGCTAGTGCGTGGTCAGAAAAGACACCAACTGTAGCTAGGATGCCCCTGTTGATTAAATACAAGATAACTACTATTAGAAGATGAACATCAAGAACAAACTTTTAAATTTAAAATGTTTCTTAGAAATAAATTTAAGAATGGTACCTGGGACCCCTTTACGATAAAGTGACTAACAAGTAACAAACAAGCTATAAATGAATAAACCTTGAAGTTCCGTTCATCACATTCGACAATCTATTGTAGTGGAAGGCTTACAAACTAAAATAAATATCATACAAACTATTTCGTCCCATGGCCAAGCTAATAATTACAACATAAAATAAATAAAAATGCACTAAATTGATCTAAACCAAGTTAATGCTTATGCTTTTTTCCTATATGCAAAGTGACCACACTTTCCTAAAGTCAGGTTCAATGGTTTCATCCACCCACCCAGCCTTATGGAATTATTAAAGGAATAATCTATTTGTGTGTTGCAGTTTCTTTGTGGGAATCCAAGTAGTAGAAAGTGAAAGAGTTATGATGATCAAAAGAATTTGCAGCAGGCTTTACATATTTTGTGTGATATTAATTAATATCAGGAACTTGAAAACTTGGCCCTGTTCTAAACTCAAAATTTGAAGATGTACCCTGCAGCATCGACAAGGTGGAAACATATGGAAGTTGGAGGTTTGATGAAAAATAGAAGAGGGTCTTTTTATCACGTCTTCAGCACACCAATCAAACATAATGAAACCATAACAAATTTTAATTTCTCCACAAGGATGATTCCCATCCTAGCAGGAAAGTGAGGCAAATGAATAATACATACTCAAGTAAAGAAAATCCCATAGATAGCTTGGAAAACAAAGCATTATTAGCCTAAATGAGCATGTGCAGAGAAACAAATTTATAAACTTGAGGTAAAAAAATGGAAACAACTTCATTTGAAGAAATAAAACCTTTTAATCTAGGCCACGATTTACATATTGATGACAACATTGTGCAAGCAAGGATAAAATGAATGAGAAGAAGAAGGGTTATACTTGCTATTTTAAGGAAACGAAAGCTACCACCAATGGCAAGGGATACCTTCATTCCAATAACTGTTATACCCATCATCTTATTTGATTGTTTCTCAAGATTACAAAAAGTGAAAGAGAAAGACCACACCAGATAATTACAGATTAATATCTGTGTTTCTGAAAGAGGGGAATTATATTATTTGGAGTGTGTTATCTCAAGCTTGAGCTGTATTGTTTGAAATCGAGAGATAGATAGATAGAGAGAGAGAGAGAGAGAAAGGAGGAAATGCACAGAAGTGATCGACACGGAAGCGATCGATTTAGAAATGGACAGAAGCTATCGAGAATGGAGAAAGCGAGAGAAAAAGAGAACATACCAGATGTGCGATTAGGGCAAGATTCCGTCGAGAATGGAGAATGGAGCGGTGGAGATGGTAGACGAGCCGCGAGAGAGAGACCGATGATTTGGATTAGGGCAAGATTCCGTCGAATTCTGTGGGATATCCCGTGGATTTGTGAAATCGGTCGTTTAAGGATTTGGATGGAATTTGAAGGATTCCTTTGGCGTAATTATGTGAACCAAACATAACTAGGGAATTTGGTCAATGGAATTGGACATTCCAATTCCATCCAATTCCATGAACCAAACACACCTTTAGTGTCTACCCCCTATGGGTAACACTTCAAACGGTGGAGATCTTAGTGCCTACCCCCACTGGTAACACCTCAATACTCAATAATCTTAGTGCCTACTCTTTAGAGTAACACCTCAAGGATCATGTCCTTAGTGCCTACCCCGACTGGTAGCACCTCAAGGCGCATGGCACCTCAAGGCGCATGGCACCTCAAGGCGCATGGCACCTCAAGGCGCATGGCACCACAAGGCGCATGGCACCACAAGGCGCATGGCACCACAAGGCGCATGGTTCTTAGTGCCTACCCCTTTTGGGTAGCACCTCAAGTCTCAAGTCCTTAGTGTCTACTCAACTAGGCCAAAAACCTCAAAACAAAGGCCTCGGGGTCCAACTCCGAAATGTTGGTAGTCCTGAGTCCAACCCCGCTACACTGGCTTGACCATTAACACAAGATTGACTCATATGCCTATGGATCAAATGCATTACAATCTAAACTTACATGACTCCAACCGAATGACCAACACACTCAAAACATGTATTTTACAAATGAATATGCCATAGATGCATATAACTCCAAAACCTCAACATAGAGCAATTTAAATCGGACTAATGTCCCCAAGACTCTTTTAAGTTAAAACCGTGCCAAAAGCTCAACAACTCAATTGACTAATAAATAAAAGTAATCAAAACAATAAAACTCCAAATGTATGATTGACCTAAATACTCATTATTTTCATCCTTAAAATGAACTCATACTAGTTATATTTCCAAAATGTCTCATAACATCAAAGTATACATTTTCCAAGTGGTTTATAAAACCAAATACATTAGGACTGTGTTTCCTCCAAATAATGTTCATTTATACGGTAAACCCACAAAATACATATTATTATGATTCGTTTATCAATATATCCAAAAACCTCAAATATGGAAATTAACAAGATTTATAAGATCAAAAGTACCCAAAATGCAAATGTCATCAAACGATCAATACACTTGATAAACATCAAGAAAACATCTTAAGACTCCAAAATAAACATTTTGGCATGCACATAGTTTTCACAAAGCAACTTGAACTCACCTCGCTAGGTTAGGTTAAACCTAGGTTCCAGATCCATCTCTAGCTTCCAAAATGGTGAAGGATTTAGATACATTAAAACCCACCTCTTGAGACTTTATCTGGGTCACAAACAAAGCCTAGAGATGTACCAGAAGTAACCCCAAACTCATATTCATAACAAACATTTGTCAAATCCTCTAATAATCCAAAATACCCATAATTGGTCAAAACTTCAAAACATGGATGACACCTCAAAATAAATGCTCTAGGAGGTTAAAATAATAGGTTTTAACAAGAATAAAGGTTTAGAAGGTTAAGATGGACTTACAATTCATTTTTAGGAAGAAACCCCAAAACTAGGTCAACAATGGTGGAAATGATGATTGGGGAAGATGAACTTTGAATCTTGGATAGACTAGGAATCTTGATGTTTGAGAGCTCTTAAATGTTTGGAGATGAGAAATAAAAACACTTTCAAGTCTTATAATTGAGTTCAAATGAAGAAGCTAGGAAGTAGGTATGAGAACTAACGGATAAGATGAAGATGGTGATAAACTTTAATCATAATCCATAGCTCCTGATCTCATAAAAACTCTTAAAGAAATCGATTGGGTGAAATGGAGATGCTTGGACCAAGTTTGATTAACAGAGAAATGAGTTAGGAGATGAGAAATGAGGTAACAATGGAAGGAAAATCGGATTTAAAAGCTCCAATTTTCTACCTAAACTCCGCGGGAGTGAAAATTTCTCCCCCGTAGTGAAGGGCGACTCCCCGGGCGTGAAATTTTGCCCTGGGCGTGAAAGTTTTCTTCAGAAAATTTAATTAACTTATTTATCACCCAAAACATTAACCAACTCAAAATACATACCAAGGGTTATTCTAAGGTCAAAATATAAACATGGAGCTCGAAATAAACATACGAAAAATTCGGGTGTTACAACCGCTAACACCGTCGGCCACCTCCACCTCTTCTTCCAATACAACCTACTCCACTACCTCCACAAGCACCGCCCAATGCCACCACCACTACCATCATCGACCACTTCCACCAATCACCGATCACCACCACCCATCACCCCCACCACCAGCGACCACCGGTAGCCACCGCTAACCACCGTCGGCCACCTCAATCTCTTCCTCCTATTTAACAACCTTCTCCACCACCACCTTTTCCACAACCACCCATCGTCACTACTACTACCATCATCGACCACCTCCGCCTCCACCTTTACCGATCATCACCACCACCGCCAACCACCGACGACTACCTCCACCTCTTCCTCCACTACAACAACCTCCTCCACCACCCCCTCAACCCCCGCCCATCACCACTACCATTACCATCGTCGACCACCTCCACCGATCTTCACCACTCATCGCCGCTCACCACCACTTATACCTCCGCCATATTGGCCACAACTACCTCCTCCACCACCATTGTCCACCTTCTTCACGTTCTCCACAACCACCTTCAGATTCTTCATTCAAATTTCGTGTTTTTTTTCTAACTACCATCAATTATATCATATTCTTCATTCAAATTTCGTACTACTATTTATGTATATGAAAATTGTGTAAAAATGATTATAAATTTAATTATTTAAATATTTACTTTATTACTGTCATCTATAATATTATATGATCTATAAATCATCAAACAACTTTTATGGTCAACTTGTCTAGTTCTGTCGTATCTAGTTCTAGTCGTACTAAACACCCTGTCCTATTCAGTCATGCCCTCTTGTCTTGTCTTTTCCTGTCCAGTTCAATCATGTCTGCGTACCAAACGCTTTATACTAAATGCAAGTGTTTTTTGTATTTAAAGCAACTCTTTAATTTTCATCTTAGAAGGGGGTGTTACACACTGCACCAAATTGTAATAAGAGCGTGTCATATATACAATATTTCATCAAAACATGCATATATTAATTATTGAAGAAAATAACGTTTTACTATATCAGATTCCATGATTATCAAACAAATCTTGGTTATTGATCTTCAATATGTATCAACCATTCCTTTTTAGTATAGGATTCGTATGATCATAAACGAACTTTGTGAAATATAATTAAACATAATAATGTAAATTAAAATAATATGATGTTGACATTAATTCTCAACAAAATAATTATAAATCACTAGATCAGTATAAATTACATCAACGATCAAAATAGATGAATCTTAGATGTTTGGCATTTTTAGGTTTACCAACCTAAGTGTAAGTTTTAGAAATCTCTTTTGCGGTTTTAATTAAATATCCTAACCACTTGATTATGCAACTAAAATTCCAAACTTAATTAACCAAACAAACTTTGTATATTTCACCTAAACTTACGGTTATTAATTAGAGGTGTAAGATCATGCTCTAAATAACTCGCAATGGCGTGTTATAGCATCGAGGCTTAACTTCGCTATCACGTTAATCCCTGTGGCTCCACTTTAAGGCTTGACTTCCGTTGTAACGCGTTATGGCGCATTACAACACATTATTTTGTAAGGCATGATTTTTTTTTAAACATATAACTTGGGGATAAATGATAATTATGTACGACACCTAAGACTAAACATTAAAATGAAACATAAAAATTAAAAACCTTAAATAGGTAAATTTTTACTCTCATTCCCGTACATGAAAAATCGAACATAAATTCTTTGAGGATTGAAGAAAGTAGTGAATACAGACTCAAAAGATTCAATCCCAATTTTTCATTCTTGATATCATTTTCTTATAAGTTCGATATATTTGATATAAATGATTCTTCTTTCCTTTTTAGTTTAATAAATTTATGTGAATTTAAATTGTTTTACGGAATTATTCAAAACACTAACACGCACAAGTATACATACATACATACATATATGTATACTTATGCCGCCTTAAGGCGTAGTCTTGAAAAACGCCATGGTCTCTCCGTAACCCATAAGGCTTGAGGCATGACCTCGCCACCACGCCACGGCTCACGTCATTTAGAACTTTGGATAAGATCTATACAAACCTTTTTTATACCTCAAAAAGACAAAGAAGCTGTTTCCAAGATAATGTAACTAAAAACTTTAAACAGTGGCAGACCCAAGAATTTTTTGAGCGGGTGCACCATTTAAGGTGGATCAAAGGCCCACAAAATCACGGGTTTGATCGGTGGCAAAAGTCGACGCGGTTTGATCCGAGGGAAAGCCAATTATGTCGATTCCGGTAATAATACATTTTTTCAATGTGAATCGATTTTGACCTTTTGAGTAAAACACAATACTACGTCGTACCTCGACGTGTTTTTAGCTGAATTTTGTCATTACGGGGAACTTATTTGGTTTTTTGGTTGATTTCATAAAATTTTCCAATTTTAAGTATTTAATATTGATTGTCTGTTGTTTTTTTTCCTAGGTTTTACAACTTTGTTTCATTATGGATGTAGAACTCCTCGTATTAAATAAGATTGTTTGCAAATCAAATTAACTATGCATCTTATTTCATTTTCGTATTCATCTAAGATTTCAACAATAATCAAATTAATAACTAAAAGCAAATTACTAAATACAAACGAATTAAGAGGAAAAACTCATATTTTCAGGGAAACTTAATTATTAAGAACATCAAAATTTACAAGAGGATGTAGTTAATATAAAAGTGGAAACAAAAAATTGAGAATTAATTAAGTATTTAATATGATTTAGAGGCGTTTGTGAAAGTGATTTATGATTGAAGAAGATAAGAATGGAAATAGAAGTTATTGGCTATCTTATTATTATTTTTTTTAAAGGGTATCCTGGGCCTATGGCCTAGACTAATCCCTGGCAATTAGGGTCTATGGCCCAGCTGCTAAAGCGTGCAGCCCTGAGTTTATCCTCAGTGACCACAAGTGCTGCTAGTGGGGCTTGAACCCGGGTTGAGCGCTATGAACTCCCTAAGCCTTTACCACCACACCACAACCCTTGTGGTTTATTGGCTATCTTATTGTTAATCAAAAAGTTATATATCTACTGTAAATAAGATTTGAACCGAAGACCTCATACAAAGGAAACACTTTAATACATACAACCAAGACCATCATATCCAACTCTTGTTTCTATATGGTTTTAAAATATTCGAGGGCACTCTTAAAATCAAGCAGCATGATGCATACTTTTTTTTTCTCTTGTGGTAATCAGGTGAGCGGGTGTACGGGACCCTGCTCGGTCCTTAGTAGGTCAGCCCCTACCTTTAAAGATATACACAATCATAATTACAAGATAAATATAAACAAAAATGGCTAAATATACATAAACTCCCATGCACTTTAATCTGAAACGTTTGCCTAAAAATGTTTGGTAAAGAGTTCCCTAATTAAAGTAACTTGGTACCTCTACCTAGGTATATATTTCATATCACCAATCTCTAAAATCGATGCTTAAGTAATAAGAAAGTACTTCAATACAAATGGGTAGAACAATATGTTGCTTGTTACTTATGGCTTTGATTGCCAGGAACCACGCTGTTGTTGTCAATATAGGAAGTAAAGGTGCCAAAGGAGATGGCAAAACTAATGATGGCCCGGTAAATACGACACACACACACACACACACACACATATATATATATATATACATCCTATTTTTATGTGTTTCTTATTGATGTTTTTTTTTCTAGCTAATTGTGTGTATATTGAGGAGGTTCATCAACGAAGACTTCTAAAAAATGAAAAACTAAGTAATACTCTGGTAACTAATCATCTCGACGGTATGCACATGTGGATACAAGTAAATTAAGTCGTTCTTTGGGTTTTATGATTACAAATTACTTGTATGCACATGCGCATACTGTCCAGATGAACGACTACCAAGTGTTTTTCAGTTTTTCACTTTTTTGCGGTTTTCCCCGTGCCATTCATTTGCTAACCAATCTATTAGTGCTAATCATGCTAACCCATTTTCGGTCAATTAGAATGCTCCTAGAGATTAGAGAATGATTTTGTTTATTTTAAACTTACAAGGGTAAAAAAGGAATTTATATAAAATCGGAATATTCAAATTAAGTAATCATTATCGCCTATTTAATGTGTACCATAATTATAGCAATGTTTGTTATGGTAATGATATACCATATTAAATATAAAAGTTTAAAATTTTAAATTATTCAAGATTATCTTAAATCTTAATATATCATTTACATATATTTTTCATTATATCACAATGAGCAATATATATGGATTTTATGTTATAAAGAGTTAAATCTAATATTTTTAAACGTAACTTTGATATTGTTCCAGATTTTATGTTATTAAGCTTGCACATATGCATATGTGCATATCTTAAACCATTTTTCATATGCATATACAAAAGGCTCATATACATAAAAACTTATTAATGTGAACAATCCACATATGCACTGAAAGAACAAATAATTTAATCATTTTGATATGCATATTCAAATTGCACATATGCACATCAAGACTTATTAGTGTAGACAATGCACATATGTACAACACATAAATCATGCACATATATATTTTTGAAAATGTACATTAAGAATTATTAGTTTAAAAAATGCACATATTTACTTGACAATGAACAAATGTCCAAGTGAGCACATATGCATTTTCCGGATTTTATGTTATTAAGTTTGCACATATGCATATGTGCATATCTTAAACCATTTTCCGTATTCATATACAAAAGACTCATAATGTACATCAAAACTTATTAACGTGAACAATGCACATATGCACTGAAAGAACAAATAATCTAATCATTTTGATATGCATATTTAAAATTGTACATATACATATCAAGACTTATTAGTGTAGACAATGCCCATATACACAACACAAAAATCATGCACATATGTTTGTTTTGAAAATGTACATTAGGAATTATTAGTTTAAAAAATGCACATATTCACATAAATAGCAAACACTTTAAACTGTGTGGACCTCTTTTTTTTTTTGGTTTAAAAACAAGAATGATTAGTTTAAAAAATCCCTACTTTTGCGCCTCTTTTTTTGGTAACGTGTTAATATGATTTTCGAAGGCTATTTGCATTTTTACATTTTTAACCCTATGCTCTTATGCACCGTAATTTTCTAGCCTTTTAGTTTAATATTTCTAAAATTAAAATTTTAATTAATTGTGAATCATTGATCTAAATAACCAACGGTCCAGATTGGTTAGTACGGTTAACACCAATGCCGTGATTAGCAAATGCAGGGGACCTATATATATATATATATATATATATACATATATATATATATACATATATATATATATATATATATATATATATGAAAGGTCCATATTTACAAGATTTAATCACAAATCTGACTTTATTTCATAGATCTTGAATGTTTCTCTCTCTACAACATGTTTCTTTCTCTACAGTTTCTCTCTGTACGTATATGGCAATATCAAAGTTCTTTAACCTTCTAACCTAATATTACAAAGGCAAAAACCCTTTTATACTTGGTCTGCATGACCTTACAAGCTAACTAAAGTCAAGGTCAAACCCTTTGACTTACAACTCAATTATCAACAAAACTACTTACACTTTTACAACATTTACACTTTGATCCCTCATTTAATCTTGAATACAATCTTGACTTAACAATATATATATGTATATATATATATATATAGCTTTAAGTTCATTTGAGAAATGGTAAATGTATGAGAAATAGAAAAATGATCATGGCCCTTTATCTGGTCAACATTTGCGGCTTTGACCGTGAAGTATCGGATAATTCCTTATGTGGTCTGTAGAAGATAGAGGGGTAGATTCGTAAAATACGCGAGACGAGTTTATATGTGAACCTATGTGATTCACATATAAACTATACGTTCATATATGAATCAATTAATTAGTTCATAAGAGAATCAGTTAATTAGTTCTTATATGAACCATAAAGGTTCATATGTGAATCTATTAATAAGTTCAACTGATTCACATATTAACCTACAATTAATTAACTCATATGTGAATCAGTTAATTAGTGCATATATGAATCAGTTAAAAGAGTTCATATGCGAATTACACTGGTTCATATATGAACATGTAGTTCATATGTGAATCATGCAGGTTCATATATGAACTCGTCCCGTGTATTTGTAAAAATTACGAAACTGTCCTTCTATTTTTGGAATAGCCACAACTTTTGACTAGTCAAAGTTCCACTTGTTAACCAGTCAAAGACGCAATATTTGACCAGTCAAATCCGATCTTGACCGAAGGAAAGACTATGATTACTTCTGTATTTCTCATACATTTACCATTTCTCAAATGAACCTCTCCCATATATATGTATGTATATGTATGTACGTACGTATGTATGTATGTATGTATGTATGTATAAATGTAGGTTATTATGCAACCCTTTTACATGGTGCCGCCCATGCAATCACGATATCCACCACTCATTCCATTTCATTTTTGTAATTAAGAAAAAGGAAAAAAAACCTAAAAATAAAATGAGTGGTGGATAGGGGGTTGCATGAGTTACGTCATGTAAATGGGTTGCATTTGAACGCCCCTCTATATGTACACACACACACACATACACACACACACACATATATATATATATATATATATATATATATATATATATATATATATTGAGAGAGAGAGAGAGAGATGTGAGTTCATACGAGAACAATATCTATTTAAGGAAATACAAAAACGACCGAATTAATACAAAATCATATATGATTACGCGACTTTCTCCGCGACTTTAGGTCGCGACCAAAGTCGTTCGCATCCGGTTTTTTTCGGGTTAATGTAAAATCACATATGATTTTGTACATGATTTGCTATTTTATTATTTTCTTAAATAGTTAGTGTTCTCTTTTGAACCTTCCTCTTATATATATATATACACACACACGAATGATGTCGATATTTAATAGGCAATAGAGCAAGCTTGGCATGAAGCATGTGCAGGAGGACCATCACCAAGCTTGGTGTTGATTCCACCAGGGACATATATGGCATATCCTCCGATTCTATTTAGTGGTCCATGCAAGGGTCCGATTGAGATTAAGGCCACCGGAGCCACCATCAAGGCCCCACCTGAGCTTGAAAGGTTCAAATCCGACGCTTGGATTGCCATCCAATATATTGATGGATTGACTATAACCGGTGGTACTTTTGACGGCCAAGGCCACGAAACATGGAAGAACCACAAATGCCACGATACAGCTTTAACATGCCAAATACCAGTCGTAAGTACTGTTTGATCGTTTTGAAACTTTTTGTTTGGGAAAGGTGTCCTAGGCTATGCCTAGACTAATCCCAACAAATATTATGACTGCAAGAAATCAACCTTGATAAACTCAGTGGCCACAATTGTTGTGTACGTCTGGATTTGAACCCTGGCAGATGGGATATTTCACCACATCCCCCAGGGCCTTAACCACTACACCACAACCCTTGTGATTATCATTTTGAAACTTAATAACTTGTGTAATCGGATTTTGATGTTAGCATTCCAATTCCATTATGGCAACCTTTGATCTCCGTTCATGTCACAGAATCTCAGATTGACTTTCGTCAAGAATTCATTGTTGAAAGGCATAACATCTATTGATAGCAAATACTTTCATATGATCATGTTTGGTTGTGACAACAACACCCTTGATCATGTTTCGGTTGTTGCACCGGATAACAGCGTCAACACAGATGGAATTCATGTTGCCCGCTCAAACGGGCTCAACATCCTGAATCCGAAGATAAAGACCGGCGATGATTGCATTTCTTTTGGAGATGGAAGCAAGAACGTGTACGTGGAGAAGTTGACATGCGGACCTGGACATGGCATCAGTATCGGAAGCTTGGGAAAATACCAAAATGAACAACCTGTACAAGGAATCTGGATCAAGAACTGCACCATTACCGGAACCGATAACGGAGTGAGGATCAAGACCTGGCCGGGTTCTACCCCAGGATTGGCCACCGACATACATTTCGAAGATATCATCATGAACAACGTGGAAAATCCCATATTGATCGATCAAAAATATTGCCCTCATAATAATTGCAAGGTATCAAACCAATATTAGCTAGCTAGCTAGCTACATGTTTTTTTCTTGGAAGGGTGTCCCAGACTATGCTAGACTAATCCAGAAAAATTTTGACTGTAAGAAATCAACCCTGATAAACTCAATGGCCACAATTGTTGTGTATGCTTGGAATTGAACCCTAGGCAGATGGGATATTCCACCCCATCCCCCAGGGTCTCAATCACTACGCCACAACTCTTGTGGTTTAATTAGCTAGCTAGATGTTAATTAATTATGTATTCTCAAATATAATTAATTTATAGAGTTGATCAAAGTACTAATTTTCTCTTAAAACTACTCCTAGAAAGGTGTTCCGTCGAATGTGAAGATATCGAATGTGAGCTTCAAGAAGATAAGGGGAACATCAAAAACGAAGGTGGCCATGAAGATTGATTGTAGCGAAGGATTATGCGACAACATAGAGGTGTCTGATATACACTTGACGTACAACGGAGGAGCTTCCATCTCTGAGTGTTCTCACGTCAAGCCCAAAGTAGGGGGTCATAACATCCCTCCGGCTTGTTCACATTCCTCACATCATATAGCGGTGTGATCGACACTATCGACCGGCCTTCGAGGCAGATGGAGGAGAAATAAAGGATGGTGGAATTCTCATAGATGCGATGTTCATAGTACTTGTTGAAATATTTCAGATTCTATATATTTGTAGTCTTTTAGATTATTTTATGTGAATATATATTAATTAGTTAACTGATTATTTGACGAAGTTGATTTTTTAAGGGTAAATTATGGTTTTCCTGTTGGTTTTTATGGTTCTGAATATACTACAAGGAAATGTTGGATTATAAACTTGTTTTTATTAAGATAGGAGCCCAAAAATTCCAAGTCCAAACTCAAGATATGGTGAGTTTTTAGAAAATAAGTTGGAAAGTCTAGAGTTACTTTTATGTAATAAGCTTTGCATTAATAGGGGTATAGATGTGTGGCTAAGATTGATCCTCTCATCCTATAAATAGGTGTTTTTGTTGAGTTTGTAATCATCAAGTGAAAACAAAGATCATTGAGTTTATAAAGAGAGTTGTTCGAAGTTTGAAGAGAAAGAAGTGTTTCTTTTTGTTTTGAAGTTTTCTCTCCAACAGGAAATTGGGTTTATAGAACGTCAAACTTGTCTATGTATGCCAATAAACTGTTTTATAGGACATAAGTTTATAGGACAATACATTAAAGTGTCTATATAAAGGTGTTGCAATCAGAGGTGGATCTAGTAAATTTTGCGAGTGGTATCACAAAATAATTATCGTAGTATAAAAAAAATTAGAAATTAATTATAAAATTATTACACAGACTCTATTTTTTTTTGTTTGTCTATTTTAGGTCTGTTAAATATACATTAGATACTTAATTAAAAGTTCTGTACATTAGCTTATTTTCAAAAAGTTATCTCTTAAAAATTACAACAAATCGATTGTTGGTGCATTTCTAGTTTTCCACTTGGTAATATACATAATCGATTCGAGATACAACATATTAACATCAAATATAAACAAGTTAATTCTAATTAACATCAAAAGGGTTAACCCCAAAAATAAACAAATTAACCTACAAAGTTAGACTCTAATTAACAAAAAACCGCAAAGTCTAAAAATTAACCCATATTAACTCAAAACAAATAACGCTAAAGTCTATAGAGAGGGTCAAATATAAACAAAATAACCCTAAAGAGTATCACTATTACATCAATATAAACACAAATTAACTCTAACCAAAAAGACACGTACAAAAATCTGTATTCACGTTAATTTTTTTAAATTGTTCATGGCAAAAGAGAGGAGAGCTTTCTCCCCCTGTCAGAACTCAGAAGACAATCTAGGAGGTAAAGCCACCAACTTCTTCATCACAAACCTTTTTTTGGGGAAGGATGTCCTAGGCTATGCCTAGACTAATCCCTTGACAAATTATGACTGTAAGACATCAACCCTGATTAAACCTCAGTGACCACAATTGTTGTGTACGCCTGAATTCTAACCCGGGGCAGATGGAATATTCCACCACATCCCCTAGGGCCTTAACCAGTATGCTACAACCCTTGTGGTTTTTCTTCATCACAAACTTCCTGAAGATATCAACTAAGCTAGAGTTTGGAAGGATTTGTATAAAGTGGGTCATTTAGTGGATGTTTTTATTCCAAAAAAGAGGAATACAACAGGCAGGAGGTTCAGATTTGTAAGGTTCGTGGGAGTGTCGAATGTGGGAGATTTAGAGAGAAGACTCAATAAAGTATGGTGCGGTTCATGGAGATTAAGAGCCAATGTGGCTAAATAGAGTCGGAAGAAGCAGGTAGGAACCAACAACAAGGTGTCCATGAACTAACCTCTCCTGCGGGTAAGCAAATCAGTGTTTCCAGATTCGGCATATTTCGGGAATGTAGCAAGGAACAAGTCTTACACAGACGTTGTTTCAAGGTTCATCAAACTTGGCGAGGAAGATTATGGAGTATAATGAAGAAATAGAAAACATCACTACGGTGACTCTTGATCTGAAATCTTCCCCATCGTCGCGTGTAAGCTTGGGCAGATCCTTGATGGGGGAAACTTGTTCATTAGAAACGTTAAAAAACATTCTTTACTTCTTGGAAGCGGAAGGCCTCTCGGGAATAAGGATGTCGTATGTAGGAGGTATATATGTTCTTCCAAGTAGAGTTCGAAAATGTTGAGAAAGCGTTGTTATTCAAATCGAATAGATAATCGTCCTGGAAGAATTGGTTCAAAGGAATGTCATCATGGGATGAGAGCTTCAAATTGGATAAGAGATTAGCATGTATAACAATATACCAAGGAGGTGTTCTCAGCCATATAAAAAACGTGGGGGGAATTGTTGTGGTCGGATAACGACATGAGTTATTGTTGGTTCAAAGACAAAGGGTCGGTAGTTATCCATACCGAGAAATTGACCTGGATAAGAGAAGTATTAGGGATCAAGGTCGACGGGAAGGTGTTTAAAATCTCAGTGGTCGAAAATTCCGAATACATTTGGAGCATTCTTCCCCAAAGAGTTGAGGACCTTGACGTTTCTGATTCAGTTTCATCAGTCGCGGATGAATGTGATGATTACGTGTTGAACCAAAGCTTCAATTGCCAAGAGCTACTAGAGGAACGATCTCCACCGCCGAAAATCAGGGAGAAGGATCATTGTGTCTAGGAGCATGGGAAGTGTTGCAAATTCCGATCACACCACACTTGATCGAACCCCACAAAACGAGATCGAATCAAGTAGAAACTTAATCGAAATCAACCCAAGATCCAAAAAAAACTAACACGAGTTTGTATGTGGAAACGATAAACTCAAATCTCTCAACGGTAACAATAATCAACCACAAATAATAATCGAAAACTTGACGGAAATAAATAAGGGAGAAAACGACACCGGATTTACGTGGAAAACCCAAAACGGGAAAAACCACGGGCGGAGGAGACCACCGAGAAGTCCACTATAATCAACGACGTTACAATGCTTGAGAAATGGAGAAATCGATGAAGAAAATTACAGATTTATTGCTAATCTAAACTCTCGATATTGTTGGGAGCGATAGATCAATCTCAAAAGGAGAGCATCCCACTTTTTTAATATAATCTGGAAACTGCACAATAATTATGTAACCGTCCATAGCACCAACGTGAGTTGCACTGTGGGTTTGGATGCATTAAACTCACGCTGACAATAAAATTTCATAGAGACCACAGTGCCTTACGTGAGATTTGAAGTGGGTTTAGACACCAAAAGCCACAAAGAAGTCACGTGGCTTACTGTTGAAAAACTCTATTCCTTTGTTGACTTCCATTAAGATGTGTTGACTTTCAAAGCATTTCCATGCACATATATATTTCTAATATCCATTTTCATCCATAATTTCTTCGGAAGCTATTTGGAGTCAATAATTTTACAATATCCACCTTTGACTCCATAATTGCATCATCCCAACAAACATTCTTCTCCATGAAACAAAGCTCCAACACAAGCTTTAGAACACATAGTCAATAACATAGTGAACTTAGAAACGACTTCTCGAAAGTGGATTAACAAGCACATACCTCCTCCGCCGGCCCTTCACGGGCTACGCCAAACCACGGATTCCGACCAAGTTTGTAAACAAACCAAACTTAGCCGTCGGAAGAACTTTGGTCATCATATCATCCGGATTAACATGAGTAGAAACCTTCCTCACTTTGAAGTCTCCCTTAGCAATGATCTCTCTTATAAAATGAAATCGCACATCAATATGTTTTGTGCGCTCGTGGAACATTTGATCTTTCGTTAAGAAAATAGCACCCTGATTGTCACAGAATACAGAGTCCACTTTGAGCTCATCACCACTAAGGCTATTGAACAAACCTTTAATCCAAATCGCCTCTTTAAAGCCCTCGGTAACGGCCATGTATTCGGCCTCAGTTGTAGAAAGAGCAACCGTCGGTTGAAGAACGGCCTTCCAACTGATGGCACATGACCCCATAGTAAACACATATCCGGTAAGAGAGCGTCGGCCATCCATATCTCCACCATAGTCAGAATCAACATACCCTTGAACACCATCTCTTGAAGTCCCAAAACACAAGCAATAGTCTCTAGTACCCGATAGATACCGGAGAACCCATTGAACCGCCTTCCAATGCTCTTTACCTGGATTAGACATATAACGACTCACCATGCTCACAACATAAGCTAAGTCCGGTCTCGTACAGATCATCGCATACATCAATGACCCAACCGCACTAGAGTAAGGAACCCGAGACATATGTTCTTTTTCTTCATCAGAAGTGGGGCATTGACGAGCAGATAATTTGAAATGAGAAGCAATAGGAGTATTTACCGTTTTGGCGCCATCCATGTTGAATCTCTTCAACACCTTCTCGATATAGCTTCTTTGACAAAGTGTCAAAGTTCCCGCCTTTCGGTCTCTTGAAATCTCCATGCCAAGGATTTTTCGAGCTTTGCCCAAGTCCTTCATTTCAAACTCCGCATTTAATTGATTCTTGACTTCTTGGATGTCTTCCTTGTTATTTGAAGCTATAAGAATATCTTCCACATATAGCAATAGGTAGACAAACGAACCATCTTCACATCTCTTTATATAAACACAACTGTCATATAAACAACGTGAGAAACCATGTGAAGTCATAAAAGTGTCAAACCTTTTGTACCATTGCCTTGGCGATTGCTTTAGCCCATATAACGACTTCTTTAACCGGCAAACCAAATCCTCTTGACCAACACTCACAAATCCTTGAGGTTGATCCATGTAAATGTCTTCCTCTAAGTCACCATGTAGAAATGCAGTTTTAACATCTAACTGATCAAGCTCAAGATCATGCAAAGCTACAATGCTCAATAATGCACGTATAGAAGAATGATTGACTACAGGTGAGAAAATATCCGTGAAATCAATTCCTGGAATCTGACTGAATCCCTTTGCCACAAGCCGAGCCTTAAATATGGGAGGTTCTACATCAGGTATCCCTTCCTTCTTCTTGTATATCTATTTGCACTTTATCGCCTTTTTACCTTTGGGAAGAGGAACGAGCTCCCAAGTACCATTTTTGTGTAGGGACTCCATCTCATCATGCATTGCCACAATCCATTTTTCTGAATCTTTAGACTCAACCGCTTCACTATACGTAGATGGATCCTCAACTGACTCCATCTCGAAGGCAACACTAAACGCACAAGCTACTATCTCAACTTCAGCAAACCGTGCGGGACGAACTATCTGTCTTCGACCTCGATCCCTGGCAATGCAAGGTTGTGGCTCGGATGGTGGCGAATTAGAAACACCATCATCCTCACCATTAGACAACGAAGACGAAGACGACTGTGAGACGGTAGAAGACGTTGTCTTAGTACCAACTGGTAGCTCTACCTCCACTCGAGATCTGTCAGAAGAACCAGGAACATCTACCTTCGGCTGATCAGAAACGGTAGGCTTGCACAACATAGAACTTTCATCAAAAGTCACATCCCTACTCACAATGGTCTTTCTGGTCTCCGGACACCATAATCTGAAACCTTTCACACCATATTTGAAACCTAGAAATATACATTTAACGGATCTCGGCTCAAGTTTACCATTGTCCACTTTGGCATACGCGGGACATCCAAATACCTTCAAGTCAGAATAATTAGCAGGTTTGCCCGACCATACCTCAATAGGTGTCTTTTTGTCAAGGGCATATGAGGGAGAACGATTAATAATGTAACAAGCTGTTGATGCGGCTTCGGCCCAAAACGCTTTTGTCAAACCAGAGTTTGACAACATACACCGAACCTTTTCCATGATCGTTCGGTTTATGCGTTCCGCCACACCATTTTGTTGGGGAGTGTGAACCACTGAAGGGTGTCTAGTAATTCCTTGACTAGTACAAAAGGCATTAAACTCCGCCGAACAAAACTCTAGACCATTATCGGTCCGGAGGTATTTGACATGCTTGTCGGTTTGCTTTTCTATCATTGTCTTCCAATCACGAAAGGTAGCAAACACATCATTTTTATGTTTCAAGAAATAAGCCCATACCTTACGTGAGTAGTCGTCGATAATCGTCAACATGTAAACAGCACCACCATGTGACGGTACTCTCACCGATCCCCATAAGTCAGAATGCACGTACTCGAGAATCGCCTTGGTTGTATGAGTTGAGCTCGAGAATGACACCTTCTTTTGCTTTCCATATACACAATGCTCACAGAATGGGAGCTTCTCGATTGCTTGGCTACCCAAAAGCTTCCTTTTGCTCAACTCCATCATACCGGCTTCACTCATATGCCCAAGTCTCATGTGCCACAACTTTGTTTTATCAACACTAGAAAGAGTCGATGAAGCTACCTGAGCATCTCCCATGATGGTAGTGCCCGTCAGAACATACAAATCCGCACTTTGCCTAGTGCCCTTCAAGTAGACAAGATTACCTCTAACCACTTTGATAACTCCACCTTCACCGATGAACTTGTAGCCTTTGATGTCAAGACTACTAAGTGAAATCAGGTTCCTTTTCAGCTCGGGTACATGTCTAACATTACCCAAAGTTCGGATGACCCCATCGTACATCTTGATTCGGACATTACCTTGACCCACTATCTTGCACAAAGCTCCATTCCCAATTCGAACCGATCCCGAGCAAGGCTCATAAGTGGAAAACCAGTCACGGTTTGGGCACATGTGGTAGGTACATCCCGAGTCAAGAATCCACTTGGGTGGTGAAGCCTTCACGTCATCCGTCACAACCATCAAATCACCCGTATCATCTTCGGCTACATCCGCGTGAGATTGGCTAGAAGACCCCTTTCCTTTGTCTTTGTTTTTGTTTTGTAGCTTGTAGCAATCATCTATAACGTGACTCTTCTTCTTACAAAAGTTGCAAAATTTTCTCTCTCCGACTGTCTCCCTCTTATAGTAAGACCTTCGGCTGCCTTAGTAACATTAGCAATCTGCTTCATCTTGTTCTTTGCATTCAAAGATGCATAGACCTCTTCCAATGACAACGAATCTCGGCTATAAATAATGGTATCCATGAAGTTAGCGAATGACGGTGGCAACGAACACAAGAGAATCAAACCCAAGTCTTCCTCATCGTACGACACATCCAAGTTCTTCAAGTCTTCAACAATCTCTTTGAACGTTGAGATGTGTTCGATAATGGATCCACCCTCCTGTAATCGATGAGTATATAACCTTTGTTTCATGTGGAGTGTGTTGGGTAAACTCTTGGTCATCAGCAGACTTTCTAACTTCGCCCACATTCCAGCCGTAGTAGTCTCTTCACACATATCTTGTAGAACATCGTTTGACAAGTGTAGGCGAATTTGAGATATCGCTCTCAAATCATTATAATCCTTCAACTCCTCGTTCCATGCCGCGGGCATCGCATCACGGCCCTCGATACACCAATGTAAACCCATTTGTATCAAAACGTCCCTCATCTTAATCTTCCATAGAGGAAACCGAGTATTCCTAACAAGCAACGGCAAATCGATCTTCATGGTCGACATATAGAACAAAACCCAATTGAGAAATCACAAAACGAAGTCTATCGACAAAACCCGAGAGCTCTGATACCACTTGTTGCAAATTCCGATCACACCACACTTGATCGAACCCCACAAAACGAGATCGAATCAAGTAGAAACTTAATCGAAATCAACCCAAGATCCAAAAAAAACTAACACGAGTTTGTATGTGGAAACGATAAACTCGAATCTCTCAACGGTAACAATAATCAACCACAAATAATAATCGAAAACTTGACGGAAATAAATAAGGGAGAAAACGACACCGGATTTACGTGGAAAACCCAAAATGGGAAAAACCACGGGCGGAGGAGACCACCGAGAAGTCCACTATAATCAACGACGTTACAATGCTTGAGAAATGGAGAAATCGATGAAGAAAATTACAGATTTATTGCTAATCTAAACTCTCGATATTGTTGGGAGCGATAGATCAATCTCAAAAGGAGAGCATCCCACTTTTTTAATATAATCTGGAAACTGCACAATAATTATGTAACCGTCCATAGCACCAGCGTGAGTTGCACTGTGGGTTTGGATGCATTAAACTCACGCTGACAATAAAATTTCATAGAGACCACAGTGCCTTACGTGAGATTTGAAGTGGGTTTAGACACCACAAGCCACAAAGAAGTCACGTGGCTTACTGTTGAAAAACTCCATTCCTTTGTTGACTTCCATTAAGATGTGTTGACTTTCAAAGCATTTCCATGCACATATATATTTCTAATATCCATTTTCATCCATAATTTCTTCGGAAGCTATTTGGAGTCAATAATTTTACAGGAAACATGGGAGAGATAGTTCAAAAATCGAAAGACATAACTTGGATGTTCCAGGATATTGAAGAAACTTTCACAAGGGCGAAAAAATCCAAAAAAAAAAAGCGAGCCCTTAAAAACCAAACGTTTTCATAGCCCCTGCAATTGCGACAAGAAGAAGAAGAGAGGAAAAATCGATTGTGCCCACACGATTAATTCAGGATCCAAGATCAAGTTCTGATTATACCTAGAGACGTACTAGGTGATTCTGATTCAGAGAGCTTAATCTGTATCTCCAATATTCGAATAAAAATATGGTAACGACAAAAGCTAGCGAAAATGGGATTAGATGAGACTCTTGAGGAGTAGATAGTTGAAGTGGCCGAAACTACTGTGCGGAGTAAAGCGACTGGTTTTGACCTGGAAGGGAAGGAAGAGGTTGTTGAATCCCTCATGCGTGAATTCGGTACATCTTCTCCCAAATGTTAAACGTCATTTTGATCAACATTAATAGAGTTGGGATGGATGTGAAGAGGGATTGGATTAAGGAGCTGGTAAAAGAGAACAAGGCAACTTTCTTTGCATCCAAGAAACTAAATTGGAAGCTAAAAATGAGGGTGTTATAAAATCCATATGGGGTAAAGGCTATTGGCAGATATGGAAGCCTGGTTTCGGTTTGGGATCCCTCTTGTTTCGAAGCCGCGACAGTTCTTCATGATAGGAATTTCGTTGCTGTGATGGGGAAGTAGAAGTCCATTAATAAAAAATGTGGTTTTATTAACGTTTCCACCCTGCAGGATCTCAAAAGCAAATTGACACTCTAGAACAGAATTGAAGAGATTGTGTCTGGTGCCCGCAACCGTATCTGGACGTTATATGATGACTTTAATGAAGTCACACGTGCTGACGAGCGTAAAGGTTCCATCTTCGAGGCCCGAGGTGTGTTCTTCTTTAATAGTTCTATTAACTCTTTTGGTCTCATTGAACTGAACTTGGGAGGCAGGATACACTTGTATGAGTGAGGACAGATCCAAATTGAGCAAACTAGACAAGTTTTTAGTCACCTCCAATTTTCTCTTGGTCTGACCAAACTCGAGTGTTAAAGCACTGACTAGGCTACTCTCAGCCCATTTTCCCATCCTTTTGGACTCGAATTATGCAGACTTTGGCCCCTTCCCGTTTCGCTTTTTTAATTCGTGGATTTCAGATCCCGATCTAGATAATATGGTTTCTAATTAATATTGGAACATAAATTTGGATTGTTTTAATGTGTCTTCGGATATTGAGCGATGTTCCAGGAAGCTAAGGTATCTCAAAGGGGAAATAAAAAAGTGGCAAGCTGATCAGTCCTCGATCAAAAACCGTATGTATAAGGCGATGTTGAGTAGAATAACCGTGATCGATACGATAGCGAAGGCGAGTAGTATCAACAAAGAGACTCTTAGAGAAAGAATGTAGTTCATCTTAAAAATTCATGACATTAAATCCAAGGAGCTGCTCGATCTTAGATAGAAATCCCGCTCGACGTGGGCTCTTGAAGGAGCTGAAAACTCGAGCTTCTTTCACGACACCTTAAATATCAACATTAAGAATTAGGTGCTTTGTAACTTCCTTGGAACAACTGCAGTCCAAAATTGATGATCAAAACTTAAAAATTCAAAATTGATCAAGGACCATTCTTTGGAAGCCTCTCAACCGACTGACTTTACTCTTGAAAATAGGTCACGAATGATCAAGATCGAAAACTTCCAATATACGATAGATTCATCTCTCCGGATTTTAACCTCCAAGGTTGATGACCTACTTGCTTCCTCCGGTGTTGTTGAGGGGGAGAATTCAAAATCTAATCTTTTCAGCAACACAAAGAAAGCACCAAAGGTGTCAACTATTGAAGGGGAGCAAATCCAAGCAACAACTCAGGAGGAACGTTTATCTGACATCCAACGTTCGACCCTTCTCAAAGAAAAAGACAAAATGTCCTTTGAAGATGAAAAAATCCTAGAGAAAATCCAAGTATAATGCAACAAGAAGAAATCGTAAGGTGGTTGTTAAGTGCATTTTGTGCATTCATTCATATTAGTTTATAATTCCATTTCACATTTAGTTTAATTGTTTACACGTAGATTTTATTATATTTTTATTTAGTTTTTGTTTAATCATCGAGTGGGGATATTACATTGGTATGTTGTGGTTTTGTTGGGTTTTATAGGTCATTTGAGTTTAAATGTGGATATGGATGAATATAACTTTTGGAGTATTTGATCAATCATTTATGCGGTGGACCAATTCAATAAATATAACAAAGTTGGACCAAAATTTGGAGAAAGGATTCATGAGGGTATGTTTTGAAAGAATAGAAATCTAGAGGGGCACTTATTTAATTGTTGCAAAGTTGAGGGAGCTAGTTTGAAATGTTCATTTTATAAATAGAATTTCTTTTAGGGTACTTCTCTTCTTTTCTTCTCCTCCATGCCGTGGAGTTCTTCTCTTTTTTCCCCTTCTTTTTTTTTCTTTGTTTTGTTTTTTTTTCTTTTTTCTTTTTGGGTTTTAAGTTTTAGATTTAGTTTTTTTTCCTCTTTTGTTCTTTATTTTCTTAGCTTAGATTTAGGTTAGGTTTGATTTTTATTTATTTGTAATTCCTTTAACCTTTGAGCCTTTAAAGACCTGATGAAGATTTAATATGGCGGATCGACGATAAAGTTCAAGCCTTACGGATTCTCACCCATTGTATTGTATTATTCCCCTTTATCTTTTTAACTTTATGTTTTAACTAGAAGTGTACTCGCGCAAATGCAGCTAGATAGATCACGATTTTAATGTTTCATTTTATTTTCTGTTTTTTGTCGATTTACATTACGATTTTGGATGGTTGTGAGAGAGTGATAATGATTTTTTTATATAAATTTGTTTAATTTAGACTTAATAATATAATGTAATTTATTTTGGTTTAATAATACAATTTTTTATAAAATATTCTGTAAGATTTTTTAATTATATTTTAGATTTTTTATATCTAAAATATGTTGAGAGTTATTTTAGGGGAGTTAAAGTGGGAAATGATTTTAGGGGAGTTAAAATGGTTAGAGATAATGATTGAAAATTAATGAATAATATTAAATGTAGTACATACAGCTTTTATGGCTGCTTTTTAAGTAATTAACATTAAATAGCGGTACATTAAGCTTTAAGACTTGTTTTTAAGAGTTTTTGATGCCATCTTTATAATATAGTATAGATTTATTTTAGTTTATTTCCTAATTGTTCATACTTGAAATTTAATTTAATTTAATTTAATTTTAGTAGTTATTTAATTTTTCTTATTTAATTTCTTGCACCGTCTTAAAATTTATTTTATTGCTTTCATAGGTTAGAAACGATTATCGGAGAGTGACACTCAATGAATCGATCTTTACAGTTTTTTAAATTAATTTTATCGTGTTTTAAATTTATGTTTTGTTTCATAGTGTAGCTTTCATTTGATTGATTTTTGTTGTCTTGAATTAAGGTCTTGGTATTAACCAATGTTTTATAACGAACATTTGATTTTAATCGATTGATCTCAAGCAACGAAAGTTGTTGTGATTAATTAATTTTATCTAGTGTTTGATTAATTTTTTTAGTCGGAAATAAGGACGAAAATTTGATTTTTGACTTAAACCGAATTGGTTGATGACTACGGTTCTAACAAGAAAACAGTTAGGGACGTAGGCCGAGAAAATAAATGTTTTATCAAAATGCTTCTGCTCTAGTACTTGTATCAAACGAAAGTTGGTACGAGTTTGTTTTAGAAAGGTTTTTCCACCTCGATAGAGGGTTAAAGTATTTTACACAACAATACTAACCATAACTAAAATCCAAGAATGACATTACCCGATCTTCATTAGTGATAAGTACTCACTTTTGAGTACTTAAGCACATTGTTTTTATCTTTTTAGATTAGATTTTACACTTTATAATCCCAACCTTGAATCATTTTGGTTATTATTTTCCACTTTCTTGATTTGGAGCTTAAGATATGGATTTGTATACAAACATGAGTTGTATAGGCTAAAGTTGATGTATTTTGAAAAATCTTGATGAAACAGGTCAATGTTACAGCATCCCAACAGCATCGGACCTGCAGGAGAATTGGAAGCTGATTAAAGTGGAGTGAATTTAGACATTCTTTGGACCAGTGGATAATGATTTTTTTGCCAGCTGATTATCAGATCTTAGCTGGATATTCCTTTTGCATTGTACTTTTTGTTGTAAAACTCTAATATTAGTACTCTTAATTATGGTAGATTAACCCTTTTGGCCCCTCTCTATTTCCTATAAATAGAGGGTTTTTGTGGGCATTTAAGGCATCCAACAATCACTCATCCAATCATCCATGAAGCTTCCTTCATCATCACCTACTCATTTCGAGATCAGTTCATCCATTCCCCTTGAAGATATTTTTGTAGCTGATTTTAATCAGCCCCAATTCTCCTTTAATATTTAGTAATCTTTTGGTTTAATCATCTTGTTCTTCATATTTTCATTTATTTATTCATGTTCTCGTAAATCTCTTCTTGTTGTTGATGTTGCTTGTAATCGTTTACTTAGATTAATCTTTTTATTATCGTTCATCTTGGAACTGGACCGCACATCAGTTCTGAGTTTTTCTGCAAATTTCCAGAAAACATGCATATGTGCATATGGTGTTCTTCGTGTTCTTCATATGTTCATCGTAAACCCAGGCTATGAATGCTTCCAGCATTGGAACAACATTCACCTGCAGATTTTCTCCATGCATTTTCTTTACTTATCTTGCATCTCTAGCCTTTCCATTTATTGTATGTCTTTAATTTTCAGCATTTGATTCCAGTAGATTGTAGTGTTGTACTTACATTCCATTTTACTTCCTTGTCATTTACATTTATTGTCTTTACATTCCAAGTCTTATATATATATATATATATATATATATATATTTATATACTTTCAAGTCATTTACATTTCCAAGTATTTTACATTATGTTTTCTTTTACATTTCTTTGTAATGTTCCTTATTTTTTTGTTGTAATGAGTAGCTAAACACCTTAGCTTGGGTGTGAGGCAAATGGTGATGGTGTTAACTTAAACAAAGTGGACTTTTGTGACTTTAACAAAGTTTTATTATTCCAACTCAAGTTTTATCAAGATAACAAAACTCTTTGACAAATTGATCATTTTGATAGTGTAATAGTGTCATGGACCTAGAGATAGGCCATTGAATAGCACGTCAATTTAATGACATGGGAGGTAATATCGAAAGAGTTACTTGCAACGAGAGTTGTTACTTGTGTTATTTAAAATGATCCATTCTTGATAAGTTGTCACTTTTTCAAAGGGTTAAAATGGAATAGACTTAGAGATAAGCTATTTGGAATACACCAACTTGGGAGGTATGAGGGTTATTTCGAAAGAGTAACTTTTAACGAAGAGAATTTGTTTTGCCGTATATTTTGAGAATGTTGACCCAGTTTAATCTAGTTGATTAACAATCACAGAACACAATAATAAACAAGAGATAATAAGATCAAAATAACATACCAATCCCTTGAATAAACAGTTAAACCTTGTGTGTTCTTGATACAATTTTAAAGTGTTAATGCAATTTTAAGAACAAAGATTGGAAGTTACCTCTATTGGGAGATCAGACACCTCTGCCATTAGATCTTGGTTCTGGATGGCCTCTTCAGCTTGATCACTCCAATCAAAACCCATGCCTTGTTGAGAGACAAGGGCTTGTACAGAGTTTCTGTTATTATTGAAGCTTCCAGATTGAGCTTGTTGGTGGTTATTGTTTTGAGGCATTCCACTTCTGCATTCTCTAGCAAAGTGTCCCTTCTGATGGCATTTATAGCATTCCACCTTTGACTTGTCAAAACCTGCTCCATCTTCTCTTCTTTGTGAGAAGTTGTTCCTTCCAGTTCTTTTGATGAACTTCTTAACTCTCATAGAGAGCATAGCCATCTGCCATTTAATGTCCATCTCTTCAAGATCATCTGGATGGAGTTGTTCCAAGTCATCATTAATGAGAGAAGAGTTTCCATGACTTGCCAGAAAGGCTTCAAATACAGTTTCATTGCCTT
Source organism: Arctium minus (assembly GCA_954870635.1). Taxonomy (NCBI): domain Eukaryota; kingdom Viridiplantae; phylum Streptophyta; class Magnoliopsida; order Asterales; family Asteraceae; genus Arctium; species Arctium minus. The sequence continues at coordinate 16,026,385 of OX941080.1, forward strand.
TCTCTAGATTTGCTCCATTGGCAGCACTAACTGATTCAGGGTTGGAAGTAGAATCAGTTGATGCTGAAAGGAGTGAAGCATTGTGAACATACCCAGAAGGCCTCTTCTTAGCCTCTACCTCAGATTCTAAAACTCTTAGATCATTATATAGATCATCAAGTTCCTTTTCTTCCAGTTGATCATTCTGTCTGAAAGACACAGTATACATGGTCCATTCATCACTCAGGGACCTTAGAAACTTTCTGTTCAGATCATCTTGATCAATTTGTACTCCCACTGTAGCAAGTTCACCAATAAGCTTGTTGAACCTGTCAAAAGTTTGAGTCATGGACTCATTCTTGGTTGACATAAAGTTCTCATATTGTTGCTTCAGAATGGCTTTCTGATTTCTCTTGGTACTTTTGGTACCTGAGAATCTCTTCTCTAGAGAATTCCAGAGCATCTCTGCATCAGTGCAGTTGCAGAACTGATGTTGATATTCATTGGGGATAACCAAGAGCAAAATGCTCAAGGCTTTCATCTCTGTCTGTCTAGTCTTTCTTTCAGCATCAGTTTTTGGTGGAGTTCTCTTTCCATCTGCACCAATCTTTCCTGCTTCAGAAGGACCATTCTCTATGATATCCCACATAGAATAGTCAGTGAGGAGTATGTACTGCTTGATTCTGATCTTCCACATATCGAATTCATTGGGTCTGAGCATTGGAACCTTTGAGACCAGAGTACTGTTTGATTCTGCAAAGTTTTCCATGATGAATGAATAGATGTTTCTGAGAGAACAGGCTCTGATACCACTTGTCAGGATCGAATTCTTAACAAGAATAAAGTCTCAGAAACAATATCAAAGAAGTTGCGGAATAACACTTTGATATTTAATGTAACAGTAAACAAACAGTGTATATGATTAACAACTTGCAAACTTGTATTCAATGATCAAATCACAAGATTACACACTCAACCTCAATCTTGAAGAACAAACTCTTTCAAGACGAATTCTACTTCTCTAGAATTAGGATCTATGCCTTGAGGTTGATTCTCTCTAGAACATAAACTTAGAATGAATTCAATTAAAAATTATTCTGTCAAATCTATACAAATACTGAACAAAAAGATAATTACAAAAAAATAGAATATATTCAGTATATCTTCCATGAATATCTTCAGAATATCCTTGTTTATCTTTAACCACGATCTCTTCATCATTATCTTCACATTATCTTAGAAGCAGCATTAACTGAGTCTTGACAGCATTAACTACTAAGCAGCACTAACTTCTAGCAGTACTAACTAGCTAAGCAGTACTAACTTTGTTCAAGCAGCACTAACTTTGACTAGCAGTATTAATTCTACTAGCAGTAGTAATACTCAGCAGTATTAACTTTGAAGTCCTCTGGCAGTAGTAATTCTGAACTAGCAGCATTAAAGACTTGTTCACATCTTCAGTTCCCAACACCTTGAATAAAGAGAAAACGGCTACCTCTCTAATATGATTATTGTAATTGTGTGGATTAAACCTAAAACCTAATAAATCAAAACATTAAATACCCAAGCCTAATGCCTATTGGGCTTTGCTAAATGCTAAACGGGCTTGAGGCCCAATAGCTAAACAACTATTAGCTTATTACAAAATAAACCCTCTAACTTTAACTATCAAATAAATACAGTTTAGACCCTCTAATTTAACTTTAATCTTGAATACAATTTATGATCCAACAATCTCCCCCTTTGGATTCAAGATTAAATTTTTTTTGACAATAATCTTCAGATCTTCACTTTTCTTCTCGTTTCTTCAGATATGACGTTGATAGCTTCAAAACTTCAAAACTTTGATATCTTTGAAAATCTTCAGCAATCTTCAGATTATATTCTCCCCCTTAATATATTCTCCCCCTTTTTGATGAGTGGTGAGAATCATCATCATCAAAACTTGTTAAAACAATCTCCCCCATTGAACATGGTCATCATGTAACGAGCCCTATATGGAAATAAGAGCAGTTTTCCCAGATGGAAAGAGTGATTATTTCAATCTTTTCAGATTAAAATAGAAAGTAGTAACCATTCGAATCTTTTCAAATTCAAACAGTTTAATAGGTGTAACCCTGAATCAACAAATAAATCAGTTAGAATGTCTGTCAATAACACAAAAGTACTGAGTAACACAAAGTTACTATATAAAGAGTTGGTTTTGATGTTGGCTCCCCAGGTCTTCCATTCAATCATTGAATAACACATGGTTATCTATGAACGTTCTGACATAAAACAAATTTCTGTGTACTCGTGCATGTGTATTAAAAAAATTAAGCATAGATGATTGCTTTTCAATATAGGCTCAAAGTATGTAAACTTGTTGAGACAGCAACAAATTATACAAAGACTTAATGTGCATGAGAAAGGGTTCGAAGGTGGGGCAACTTTCCTTCTTTTTCAATATTAGTATCTTCCAAATGAAGAACTAATAGCGTATGTGCTGCTTCCCTAGAAAATGTGAAACATTCTCTTTTTGAGAAAAGAATGAGTAGCTGGCGGGGTTGTATGCAAGAGATGGCATGGGCTAGGTGCCTATTTCAATGATGGTCACCAAAGAATGTGAACCAATCAGATTATGTGGCTGCCTGACTCAGAAAGAATTTGGTGCAGAGTTTAATATTCTTTTACTCTGATCTCTCACCCTCTTTCTTTTAATGCTCACTTATAACCAATCTCTCTTTTCCATTTTACCTCTTCACACACCAACACTCAAATCTTTTTGACCCTTCTCCCCTCAATCACTCAGGGAATACTTCCTGGGTAGGAAACACTGTTAATCATGAATCCATGGAAGTTCTGATAAGTTCTCACACTGAATCCCATGTATTTTCCTAAAAGAACATAGTGTTCAACAAGCTTTTGTACATGAAAGCACAAAGTTACATGAAGAATAAAAATTTGGAGAAGTCAAAACTGTTGTGTTTGACGATGCAATTCTCCCCCTCAACCTAAAAGTGGTTGGCAATAAGTTCATATCAATTTGTCATGAAGAATAATATGCTGGAGAATCAAAAACGAATTTTGTTTATATGAACAATATATAAACATATTTTCAATGAAAGCACATGAAATGACGTTTGATTCAATCAACAGTGAATACAAAGAACGTGAGTATTACCATAGAAAGATTTAACTTTTGATACATGGTAATAACAAAGTCAAATAGAATGTTCTGAACCGTTATGTGTATGAATACTTGACAAAGTATATTGACAAGATAAAACGCAAGTATTTATCTTTAAGAACACACGGTCAGATAAGCATTTAAGTATCCAAAAATCTATTAGCATCACAGATATTCTCCCCCTTAACTTAATGTAAATAATTATTTTTTTTAACAAAAAACAGAAAAATAAAGTAAAGCACTGAGGTGCGGGTCCTAATCTGATGTGATTAGAAGCCATAGTCACTTGAACAAACCTGCATAAATGAAAGAAATAATGGTAATCGTTTGTGAAAATGATTCCTCTTTCGTTAGCAACAGTTGAAGAATAAAAATGAACACAAAGTCAAGACTGAGAATACTCCCCCTTGAATCATGAGTAAGGTTTAAGACATGTTCAACATACCAAGTTTGCTGATTAGAAAATGGAATCTCTTTTCATCCAATGGCTTGGTGAAAAGATCAGCTAACTGGAAGTCAGTTTGAACAAAGTGCATTTCAATGTTACCTTTTTCTACATGATCCTTGATGAAATGATATCGTACATCGATATGCTTGGTCTTCGAATGCTGTACCGGGTTAACAGTTATAGATATGGCACTCTTGGAATCACAATAAATAGGAACACGCTTGTAGTTGTATCCAAAGTCCCTTAACTGTGTCGTCATCTAGAGGACTTGAGAACAGCAGCTAGCAGCAGCTACATACTCATCCTCGGCAGTGGATGTTGAAACACAGTTTTGTTTCTTTGAAGTCCAACTCACAAGTTTGTCACCTATAAATTGACATGATCCAGAGGTGCTCTTTCGGTCTAGCTTACATCCTGCATGATCAGCATCTGTAAAGGCAGTTAGTTCAAAACAAGAATCCTTTGGATACCAAAGGCCTAGATTAGGAGAACCTTTAAGATATCTAAGGATTCGCTTAACAGCAGATAAGTGCGACTCTTTAGGATTAGACTAATATCTCGCACAAAAACATGTGGCAAACATTATATCTGGGCGACTGGCAGTCAGGTAAAGTAAAGAACCAATCATGCTACGATACACCTTTTGATCAACAAGTTTCCCGGAGGGATCTGCGTCTAAGAGTGTACCAGTAGCCATTGGTGTTTTCATGACTGAACTGTCTGACATATTGAACTTTTTGAAAATATCTTTTATGTATTTAGCTTGATTAATAAATATGCCGTCGGGTAATTGCTTTACTTGTAAACCAAGAAAGAAATTCAATTCGCCCATCATTGACATTTCAAATTTTGTCTCCATTATTTTTGAAAAGTTCTTACAAAATTTCTGATTTGTCGACCCAAATATTATGTCGTCAACATAAATCTGAATGAGAATCAAGTCATCACCTTTCCTTTTAAGAAATAAGGTAGTGTCAACAGTACCTTTCTTGAAGCCAGAAGCTAAGAGGAATTTAGTGAGAGTTTCATACCAGGATCGCGATGCTTGTTTAAGACCATAAAGCGCTTTGTCTAAAACATAGACATGATCAGGGTGATGAGGATCAACGAAACCTTCAGGTTGAGCCACGTAGACCTCCTCATGCAGAACGCCGTTCAGGAAAGCCGACTTTACATCCATTTGATAGACTGTAAAGTTTTTGTGCGCTGCATAGGCTAGAAAGATTCTGACGGCTTCGATCCTTGCAACCGGGGCGAATGTTTCGTCATAGTCAATGCCCTCTTGTTGACAGTACCCTTTTGCGACCAATCGAGCTTTGTTTCTCACTACTACTACAACTTCGTCTTTCTTATTTCTGAAAACCCACTTTGTTCCAATAACAGATTTACCTTTAGGTAGTGGGATCAAGTGCCATACCTTGTTCCTTTCGAATTGTAGAAGCTCGTCTTGCATAGCAGAAATCCAGAAGGGATCATGTAGAGCTTCAGACGCTTTCTTTGGCTCTAAGGAACTGAGGAAGCTTCAAAACATACAGAAGTTAGCTGTTGCAGATCTTGTTGTGACACCGGATTGTACGTCACCTATCACGTTGTCCAGGGGATGATCCTTAGTCCAACGATGTGTGCTTGGTAAGGCTTCAACTGTTTGTTGCGTATTCGACGCGTCGTTTTCATCATGCACGGCAGGTTGCTCCATAGATGTACTCGGGACATCTTGTACTGGTGTTTCTGATACTGAAGCTTCTGGAACAAAGTTAGTGCTGCTGGAACAAAGTTAATGCTGCCAGTTGAAGTTAATGCTGCTGGAACAAAGTTAGTGCTGCTCTTCAAAGTTAATACTGGAGTTACTACTGCTAAGAGATTAATACTGCTCAGAGTATTAATGCTGCTTATGATTAATACTGCTTATAAGATGGAGATCTGTATGGAAAGGATGACAGCTGGATAAACTGAAGATATTCATGGAAGCTTAGAGATAATGATGGAAGATTATACTGAAGATCTTTTATTCTTTTGTAATTATCTTTATCTTCAATATATGTATAGAATTGATTAGAATGGTTAGGGTAATAATTCATTCTATGTTTTTGTTCTAGAGAGAAAATCAACCTCAAGGCATAGTTCCTAATTCTAGAGAAGTAGAATTCGTCTTGAAAGAGTCTGTTCTTCAAGATTGAGGTTGAGTGTGTAATCTTGTGATTTTAATCATTCGATACAAGTTTACAAGTTGTTAATCATATACTGTTTGTTTACTGTTACATTGAATATCAGAGTGTTTTTCCGCAACTTCTTTGATATTGTTTCTGAGTATTCATAATTCTTGTTGAGAATTCGATCCTGACAAGTGGTATCAGAGCTAGTATTCTCAGAAACATTCATTCAACATCAATCATCATGGCTAAAGAATCAGAATCGACAAGCACTGCCATTCCCACTGAGGTAACATCTAACCTTTGCTCTAAATCCTGTATTGAAATTGTTCAAAGATACAGGGATCACAATCAGGGTATGTGTGATGATCTTAAAAGATTAGAGAGAGATATAAAAGACTATGTAAGAATCGTTGAGAGCTTTGAGGAACAGATTAAAGTTTTCCAAGCCAATGAACTTCAACATTCTTATGATACAAATTACTGGAAATGGGAAAAGAATGACCTAGAACTTCAGCTGAAAAAGACTAAAGAGGAGAATGAGAAGATAAAGAGTGAGTTTGAGAAAGCCAAGCTGGATATTGAGAAATTTTCCAATGCTTCAAAAGCAATGGACTCTTTGCTCCAAACTCAAATCCATGACAAACTTAGAAGAGGAATAGGCTATAACACCACCCCACCACCATACAACAACAACTACATCCCTCCTATATCAGACTTGCTAGAGACCAAGGATAGGAAGGAATTATCTGATGGAGCCACTAAGGTAGATCCATTAGAAAAAGTGGTGGTTGAAACAGACTCTGAAGAAGAGAACTCTAGTGAAAAAAATAAGGAGAACACTGTGAGTGGTGAGATTTCTCTAGAAAATCACATTATCACCAATGAGGGATGTGGAAAGACTTGGGTCAAATCTAAGAACATTGAGAAGACTGAGGGAAAGTCTAACAAAGTCCACTACAAACAGACCACAGTTGTGAAACCTGCTCCTTGTCAACAGTGTGCTTGCAATAAGTCTGAGCCCCAAAAACATGATAAACCAAGGGGAAATCAGAGAAATTGGAATAATCAGTGGGCACAAAAACAAAGGGTTGATCTGAGTAAAATCAATAGACCAAAACCTTGTTTTATCTGTGGAAAGCTTAATCATGTTGCCAAATACTGTTATTTCAATCCTATCAACCAAAGAGTTAATTTTCAAAGACAAACTCAAAACTCCTTTGGTTATAGGAAGCAAGGAAGGAATCAAATGGCTGAGAACAGAGCACCTAAAAAGTCTCATGTTCAAAACAAGTTTGCTAAAACTTAGAAAAATACTTCAAATAAACAAAGGAGTAACTTAAAGACAAAGAAAGCAAACAACTTTGCTCAAGTTTGGGTTCCAATTGCAAAGAAACCTGTTAGTACTGCTATCCCAGATAGTACTGCTAACAAGAATAGTGCTGCTAACTTGATTAGTACTGCTAACCAAGTTAGTACTGCTAACAAGGCTAGTGCTGCTTCTAGTAGTAATGCAGCCAAGCCTATAATATTGACAAAGTACTCCAGTCATGAGATTCCTAAACAACTCATTCAGACCAAACTGACAGATTATATTAATGAGAAAGGTCAACCCAAGACCACTTTGGCTTGGGTTCCCTCAATGACTAACTGATTTATCAAGTGTGCAGGGCAATCAAAAGCTCAAGAGGAAGAGCATTTGGAATGAAGATAATGGTTGCTCTTGGCACATAACAAGGAACATGGACTGCCTTCAAATTATTTAAAAGATTTGATGGAGGACATGTTACTTCTGATCCAGCAGAAGGTAAGAAAAGTGAAAAAGGTATAGTTTCAAAAGATAAAGTAACTTTTGAAAATTTTATGGTATGTGGTACTACTAACCTTGTGTCTGTAAGTGTTTCAGGTTGCTAATACTGAAAGGTAGTTAGTACTTCTAGTTCAGTGAATACTGTCAGACTGTGTTAATGCTGCTGGTATGTGTTACTACTGCCAGTCTGTGTTAATGCTGCTGATAAGTGTTACTACTGCTAATGTAAGTTTTCTATACCTAAAAATGATCTTCAATGATTTAATGTCAAACCTGGATATCAATCAAAAAGCTTTTATCTGTATCCAAGGTTTGTACAAGAAGTACTTAATAATGAATTGATGGACATACCTCACTTTGATGAGGTATATGTACCTAAACCCCCTAAAGGCAAGGTTTTCTCAAACATGAGAAGATCTTCTAGGGACTCTGAAGGAGTTGACACCCCATTGTTCTCAACAATGATGGTGGTGTCCCAACCACAAGAAGGTATGGCAGCAGGGTCAAGGCCCTCATTAGACATTCCCACTGCTAGCCAAACCCAACCTTCCCACTCTATATCAATTCCCCAGTCTCTACTTCATAAGCCAACTTCACCAATAAAACAGGTAAAGAAAACAGGTAAAGAAGGCTCCTTCCCTTCTTGTACCTTCACCCACTAAGCCTTTAAGCCCTCTAAGGGAGGATTCTACTTTAGAGAATATCCATAGGGAAACCACAGGGGTGTTTCCCAAACTCAAGAAGGTGCTCAATAAGGAGATGCAAGAGCATATGGGTTGTAAGGCTCACACTACTGACTTTGCACAAAGTGCAGGACAGGACAGTGTGAACATTACTAAGACCTTCCCCATGGCAACTTTAGATGAGTAATTATCTAAAGGTCCCAGGTGCCAAGAAACCAAGGGAGTAGAAGGTGCTTCTGCTAGGCAGAAGATCTCTACTAAAAGATCCAAGGATCCTTCAAGGGTAGTAAACACACCTAAAGGAGGTGAGGACAGTTTAACTACAAAGAATTGATGGATACACTTGGTACAATTAGTCTGAAAGTTCACAATCAAATTATGGAGATAAAAGAGATGAAAAGGTGATCACTTCTTATCACTAGCAGATAGATCATATCAAGAAGCTGGTACTGAAAAAGAAGAAAATTAAAGTTTGTATTGATATGAAATCTTATTTTGAGGGGGAGATAAGTGAAGAAGCTGAAATAAAGCAGTAACTACACCAGAAACAGAAAAGAAGATAACAGCAGAAACTGAATCAACAAGAACTAGAAATTACAGAAAGTTTTGAAATTATCATAAAGACCTTATGCTGAAGAACTTAACTTCTCAGTTTTGAAAAGTTAAGTTAGGGGGAGATTGTTGGGTCTGAAAGATGTCAAGGATGGATACTACTGTTGAATGTGTTAATATTGCTAGTTCAACATGGTTACTACTTCTGAAGTTAATACTTCTGAGGTTAATACTTCTGAAGTTAATACTTCTGAAGTTAATGCTGCTAGAAGAACTTGGTTAATACTTCTGAGGTTAATACTTCTGAAGTTAATACTTCTGAGGTTAATACTTCTGATACCACTTGTCAGGATTGAATTCTCAACAAGAATTATGAATACTCAGAAACAATATCAAAGAAGTTGCGGAAAAACACTCTGATATTCAATGTAACAGTAAACAAACAGTATATGATTAACAACTTGTAAACTTGTATCGAATGATTAAAATCACAAGATTACACACTCAACCTCAATCTTGAAGAACAGACTCTTTCAAGACGAATTCTACTTCTCTAGAATTAGGAACTATGCCTTGAGGTTGATTTTCTCTCTAGAACAAAAACATAGAATGAATTATTACCCTAACCATTCTAATCAATTCTATACATATACTGAAGATAAAGATAATTACAAAAGAATAAAAGATCTTCAGTATAATCTTAATGGTTGCTAGTTCAACATGGTTACTACTTCTGAAGTTAATACTTCTGAGGTTAATACTTCTGAAGTTAATACTTCTGAGGTTAATACTTCTGAAGTTAATGTTGCTAGAAGAACTTGGTTAATACTTCTAAGGTTAATACTTCTGAAGTTAATACTTCTGAGGTTAATACTTCTGAGGTTAATGCTGCCAGTTGAAGTTAATGCTGCTGGAACAAAGTTAGTGTTGCTCTTCAAAGTTAATACTGCTGGAGTTACTACTGCTAAGAGAATAATACTGCTCAGAGTATTAATGCTGCTTATGATTAATACTGCTTATAAGATGGAGATCTGTATGGAAAGGATGACAGCTGGATAAACTGAAGATATTCATGGAAGCTTAGAGATAATGATGGAAGATTATACTGAAGATCTTTTATTCTTTTGTAATTATCTTTATCTTCAATATATGTATAGAATTGATTAGAATGGTTAGGGTAATAATTCATTCTATGTTTTTGTTCTAGAGAGAAAATCAACCTCAAGGCATAGTTCCTAATTCTAGAGAAGTAGAATTCGTCTTGAAAGAGGCTGTTCTTCAAGATTGAGGCTGAGTGTGTAATATTGTGATTTTAATCATTCGATACAAGTTTACAAGTTGTTAATCATATACTGTTTGTTTACTGTTACATTGAATATCAAAGTGTTTTTCCGCAACTTCTTTGATATTGTTTCTGAGTATTCATAATTCTTGTTGAGAATTCGATCCTGACATCTTTTATCTCCATAATTTGATTGTGAACTTTCAGACTAATTGTACCAAGTGTATCCATCAATTCTTTGTAGTTAAACTGTCCTCACTTCCTTTAGGTGTGTTTACCACCCTTGAAGGATCCTTGGATCTTTTAGTAGAGATCTTCTGCCTAGCAGAAGCACCTTCTACTCCCTTGGTTTCTTGGCACCTGGGACCTTTAGATAATTACTCATCTAAAGTTGCCATGGGGAAGGTCTTAGTAATGTTCACACTGTCCTGTCCTGCACTTTGTGCAAAGTCAGTAGTGTGAGCCTTACAACCCATATGCTCTTGCATCTCCTTATTGAGCACCTTCTTGAGGTTGGGAGACACCCCTGTGGTTTCCCTATGGATATTCTCTAAAGTAGAATCCTCCCTTAGAGGGCTTAAAGGCTTAGTGGGTGAAGGTACAAGAAGGAAAGGAGCCTTCTTTACCTGTTTTCTTTACCTGTTTTATTGGTGAAGTTGGCTTATGAAGTAGAGACTGGGGAATTGATATAGAGTGGGAAGGTTGGGTTTGGCTAGCAGTGGGAATGTCTAATGAGGGCCTTGACCCTGCTGCCATACCTTCTTGTGGTTGGGACACCACCATCATTGTTGAGAACAATGGGGTGTCAACTCCTTCAGAGTCCCTAGAAGATCTTCTCATGTTTGAGAAAACCTTGCCTTTAGGGGTTTTAGGTACATATACCTCATCAAAGTGAGGTATGTCCGTCAATTCATTATTAAGTACTTCTTGTACAAACCTTGGATACAGATAAAAGCTTTTTGATTGATATCCAGGTTTGACATTAAATCATTGAAGATCATTTTTAGGTATAGAAAACTTACATTAGCAGTAGTAACACTTATCAGCAGCATTAACACAGACTGGCAGTAGTAACACATACCAGCAACATTAACACAGTCTGACAATATTCACTGAACTAGAAGTACTAACTACCTTTCAGTATTAGCAACCTGAAACACTTACAGACACAAGGTTAGTAGTACCACATACCATAAAATTTTCAAAAGTTACTTTATCTTTTGAAACTATACCTTTTTCACTTTTCTTACCTTCTGCTGGATCAGAAGTAACATGTCCTCCATCAAATCTTTTAAAGAATTTGAAGGCAGTCCATGTTCCTTGTTATGTGCCAAGAGCAACCATTATCTTCATTCCAAATGCTCTTCCTCTTGAGCTTTTGATTGCCCTGCACACTTGATAAATCAGTTAGTCATTGAGGGAACCCAAGCCAAAGTGGTCTTGGGTTGACCTTTCTCATTAATATAATCTGTCAGTTTGGTCTGAATGAGTTGTTTAGGAATCTCATGACTGGAGTACTTTGTCAATATTATAGGCTTGGCTGCATTACTACTAGAAGCAGCACTAGCCTTGTTAGCAGTACTAACTTGGTTAGCAGTACTAATCAAGTTAGCAGCACTATTCTTGTTAGCAGTACTATCTGGGATAGCAGTACTAACAGGTTTCTTTGCAATTGGAACCCAAACTTGAGCAAAGTTGTTTGCTTTCTTTGTCTTTAAGTTACTCCTTTGTTTATTTGAAGTATTTTTCTTAGTTTTAGCAAACTTGTTTTGAACATGAGACTTTTTAGGTGCTCTGTTCTCAGCCATTTGATTCCTTCCTTGCTTCCTATAACCAAAGGAGTTTTGAGTTTGTCTTTGAAAATTAACTCTTTGGTTGATAGGATTGAAATAACAGTATTTGGCAACATGATTAAGCTTTCCACAGATAAAACAAGGTTTTGGTCTATTGATTTTACTCAGATCAACCCTTTGTTTTTGTGCCCACTGATTATTCCAATTTCTCTGATTTCCCCTTGGTTTATCATGTTTTTGGGGCTCAGACTTATTGCAAGCACACTGTTGACAAGGAGCAGGTTTCACAACTGTGGTCTGTTTGTAGTGGACTTTGTTAGACTTTCCCTCAGTCTTCTCAATGTTCTTAGATTTGACCCAAGTCTTTCCACATCCCTCATTGGTGATAATGTGATTTTCTAGAGAAATCTCACCACTCACAGTGTTCTCCTTATTTTTTTCACTAGAGTTCTCTTCTTCAGAGTCTGTTTCAACCACCACTTTTTCTAATGGATCTACCTTAGTGGCTCCATCAGATAATTCCTTCCTATCCTTGGTCTCTAGCAAGTCTGATATAGGAGGGATGTAGTTGTTGTTGTATGGTGGTGGGGGTGGTGTTATAGCCTATTCCTCTTCTAAGTTTGTCATGGATTTGAGTTTGGAGCAAAGAGTCCATTGCTTTTGAAGCATTGGAAAATTTCTCAATATCCAGCTTGGCTTTCTCAAACTCACTCTTTATCTTCTCATTCTCCTCTTTAGTCTTTTTCAGCTGAAGTTCTAGGTCATTCTTTTCCCACTTCCAGTAATTTGTATCATAAGAATGTTGAAGTTCATTGGCTTGGAAAACTTTAATCTGTTCCTCAAAGCTCTCAACGATTCTTACATAGTCTTTTATATCTCTCTCTAATCTTTTAAGATCATCACACATACCCTGATTGTGATCCCTGTATCTTTGAACAATTTCAATACAGGATTTAGAGCAAAGGTTAGATGTTACCTCAGTGGGAATGGCAGTGCTTGTCGATTCTGATTCTTTAGCCATGATGATTGATGTTGAATGAATGTTTCTGAGAATACTAGCTCTGATACCACTTGTCAGGATCGAATTCTCAACAAGAATTATGAATACTCAGAAACAATATCAAAGAAGTTGCGGAAAAACACTCTGATATTCAATGTAACAGTAAACAAACAGTATATGATTAACAACTTGTAAACTTGTATCGAATGATTAAAATCACAAGATTACACACTCAACCTCAATCTTGAAGAACAGACTCTTTCAAGACGAATTCTACTTCTCTAGAATTAGGAACTATGCCTTGAGGTTGATTTTCTCTCTAGAACAAAAACATAGAATGAATTATTACCCTAACCATTCTAATCAATTCTATACATATATTGCAGATAAAGATAATTACAAAAGAATAAAAGATCTTCAGTATAATCTTCCATCATTATCTCTAAGATTCCATGAATATCTTCAGTTTATCCAGCTGTCATCCTTTCCATACAGATCTCCATCTTATAAGCAGTATTAATCATAAGCAGCATTAATACTCTGAGCAGTATTAATCTCTTAGCAGTAGTAACTCCAGCAGTATTAACTTTGAAGAGCAGCACTAACTTTGTTCCAGCAGCATTAACTTCAACTGGCAGCATTAACCTCAGAAGTATTAACCTCAGAAGTATTAACTTCAGAAGTATTAACCTCAGAAGTATTAACCAAGTTCTTCTAGCAGCATTAACTTCAGAAGTATTAACCTCAGAAGTATTAACTTCAGAAGTAGTAACCATGTTGAACTAGCAATATTAACACATTCAACAGTAGTATCCATCCTTGACATCTTTCAGACCCAACACCTTTTATATCTGAAACAGAAACAGGAACCTTGTTAGTCTCTAACTTAGAAGGTGGTTCTTTTCTAGTGCTGTTTGAAGTCTCTCCCTTCTAAAAAATACTTGGTGGATATTCAGGACAATCAGAGTAAACAATTGAAGGTTTTGTAGGAGTATCAAATTCTGGATTGGTTCTTACCTTCCAGCTTGGATCATTGAACATCTGTTTATCATTTGAAGCATTTTTAAACAAAGTAATTTTCAAATCATTGATCTCAGTGCAAAGCTCTTGATTTACTTTTAAAGACTTTTCAAGTTTAAATTTGAGATCAAAGTTTTCATCTTCAACCTCATCAAGAGATTGTTGCAACATATCAATTTGCTTCGTCAATTCAGATGTATGATCATTCACAGAATTTGACGCTTTTGAATTAGAAACAGGATCAGAGTCTGAAGCATTCATCATTTCAGAAAATATCTCTTCAGTCATGGAGTCAATAACCTCTGTTTTATCATTTTTAGAACAAGATTCATTCGTGATAGCAGTTTCTTCTTCAACCTCTTCAACAAGTAAAGGTTTATAAGCAATGGGATTTGAGACTGATGGTATAGTAGATGGATCAACATCCGATTCATACTCATCATATTTGCATGCAGTCACAAGTGGAACTGTGTTGGTGCTTACTAATTCTTTGGAAGGTGTGGTAAATAGTGATTCAAACTCAGTAAATTCGATCTTTCGAGTCTCATAGCTTTTATTCAAATCACCATATGTAAAACCAACTGATTTAAAAAGATTTTGAGAATCAGTATCACCAGACTTGTTCTTTCCCATTTCTTCTCGACCTTTGGTCTCTTTAGAAGGTTTAGGAGAACTCGCTTCAACAAAAGTCGCACGAATGTCAGGAATGGGTCTGATTGCGGAGCCAAATTTATCAAAGTTGTATAGGTGCTCCGGTGCCTTTTTCAAAATTTCGTTAGTTGGCACACCCAAACCTGGTTTTAGTTTATAAAACCTTTCGTATTGGAGTTTATTGGTCAACAGATTTAATGTTTGCTCAGTCTGACCTCGTTTCTTATTAATATCCTCCAATTGCTTGATTTTGGTGTAAGCTTCATTTCTTTCTTTATAACAAACCTCAAATTTGATTTGAAACTCACCCTTTTCAGCATTAAGATTCACAAGATCCGTTTCTAAACCAGATATTTTTTCTTTTAAAGACGTTTTTTCTGCTTTTAAATCATCCTTTTCCTTTTCTTTTTCTTCCACAACAACTTTTAATATATCATTTTCATCACGAAAGCTTAAGACAGATTGATGTGCAGAGCTAAGTTTTCCTTTCAGTAATGCAAATTCATCTTTCATACCACGTATTTAGGCCATTAAAGATTCAATAAGTTCAGAATTATCACTTACCTCAGAGTTTGCATCTTCGGATTGTGTCTCAGAGTCTTCATCGTCACCATCCAGCTTTGCCATATAAGATACTTGGGTGAAGTGAGCTTGCTCCTCGTCATCGGAACTTTGGAACAACCAGTTTTCTTCTTCCGCCATCAGCACTTTTCCTTCTTCAGCTTTCTTGGCAATAAGTGACTTTCTTGCGTAGTACTCTGAGTTCTTTACATTCTTGAACTTGTAATCTCTTGAGAAGTGCCCAAATTTTCCACAGTTGTAGCATCTTCCTGGTTCATCCTTTCGTTCTTCTCGCTTCTCCTCTCTCTTTCCTTCTCTCCTATCTTCCTTCCTGTCTTCTCGTCCTTCCTCTCTCCTTCCATGCCTCGGATTGTATCGCATTTCAGACTTCTCTTTCTTGTATCCATCATACTTTGGCTTTGAGTAGAACCTTTTCTTGCCAAAGCTCTTCTTGAATCGTCGTGTGATTAGAGCTAAGTCCTCAGAGAACTTCTGAATATCTGGATCTGAATCAATTTCCAGTTCTTCATCGCTTGAAGCAGAGTCAGAGTTAGTAACTTCGGTAACTAGAGCTTTAGACACCTTTTTCTTTGACCTTGCAGAGGATACAGAACCTTTGCCGGCTATGAGAGCCACAGAGTCCTTCATATTATTAGACTCGTTATTGATAGATCTCACCTCATCCTCATGTTGAGCAAGAGTAGAGAAGATATCAGTGACATTTTCTTGAGCCATATTCTTGGACATCTGGAGGTTGATGGCAAAGTTCTTCCACTCTGGATTCAGATTCTTGATGAACTTGTAATTTATCTCAGAAGCAGATTTAGCGATATTGTTCCTCCGCAAGTCATTGAGAATGATGTTATACCTGTTGTAGGTATCTAGTAGTAGCTCTCCTTCTTTTGCATGAAATCCCTCATAAGCATTTATGCATAGATTCTGCTTAGCTTGGATAGAGGCTTCACTTCCTTCAAACTGTCTTGCTAGTTCGTCCCAGATTGCTTTAGCAGTGCTCTGACTGTCTACACGATTGTAGATGTCGTTTGGGATTGCCATTGTCAGATAGATTAGAGCCTCTTCTTCTATCTTATACTGTTCTTTCTGCTTTTCAGTGAAGAACTGATAAGGTTTAGGAACCTCTCTGTCAGGGATTTCTGGAGAGGTTTCTGTTGCAGCTTGACCCTTTACTGTGATCATTGGAGTTTGTGGACCATCAATGATTGCTTTCATGAATTCTCTGTTCTTGTGATTCAGAAACTGGATCATTCTGGTCTTCCATTGCTGATACTCATTAGCCATGAGGACAGGAGGTTTGACCTGAGAGCCCATTGAGAGAAGCTGATTCGACATCCTAGTTGTATGGTTAGTAATCAAACTTTTCTATATCAAGACAACCAACTAGATGAGATCGTTAGAATTAAAATAAAAACTACACTAAAAACTTTTTAGAAAAATAAATTTCCAAAAATAATTAAATGCAGAATTCTCAAACAGTAGATAAAATCAAACAGAGTAATACTGAAAATAAGAAAATTTTGAACCCGAACAGAACTTTGTCCCCCTTCGCAGACTTAGCACGGGGGTCCCGCTAAGTTGCGCAAAGTTAAGGTTTGCGTGACACGACCGTTGCGCAAAGTTAAGGTTTGCGTGACACTTATGGCGCAAGCACTGTTCGACCGGGGGATTGCTTTGACCGGTATTTTGTAAGATCGATAACTTGTAATGACCGGTAAACGACTAAGACCGATAATGTGAAGGACCGATAAAGTGAATTCGACCGGTATTGATCAGGACCGATATAGAATCGACCGATATACTTTTAAAGGTTTCGACCGGTAATGGACTTGACCGATATGGTGAACTCGACCGGTAGTGTGATAGAACGGTATAGGCTTTGACCGATAGGATGTTCGACCGATAAACTGTGTGGACCGATAATCTATGTTCGACCGATAATGTGCTATGACCGGTATAGTGTTCGACCTATATGGTGCTTTGATCGGTATAGTGTTCGACCAATATATTCTTAATTCAACCCAGATTGTCGATGAACAGAAGCAATAACCAACCCAGAAATCAATCACGAACTCAAAATCAAATGCAAAAATCAGACTATTACGCCCAGAAACAAGTATCGATCACAGTTCAATCAAAATCAAAGATTAATTTCAACTATCATGCATTAATTTGATGAACACAGAGACCGATATGTATACGAACCCAGATTTTACAAAATCCTAAAAATCTAATCACTTGATGATCTATACTGCGATTAATCAATCAGATAGCATTCCGAAGCATGAACCTCAACTAATCAGATCAACTTTAAACCAATAAGCACATCAATTCATGCAATCGAATTTCACTATTCGATGAACAGTAAAAAAAATTTCGATGAACAGTAAACTGCGTGAATAGTAATTGATGAATAGTAAAATCGCAAAACACAAATTTAATCCTAAAACTTGATTCTTTAGGCTCTGATACCACTTGTTGACCCAATTTAATCTAGTTGATTAACAATCAGAAAACACAATAATAAACAAGAGATAATAAGATCAGAATAACATACCAATCCCTTGAATAAACAGTTAAACCTTGTGTGTTCTTGATACCCTTGAATACAGAGAAAACGGCTACCTCTCTAATATGATTATTGTAATTGTGTGGATTAAACCTAAAACCTAATAAATCAAAACATTAAATACCCAGGCCTAATGCCTAATGGGCTTTGCTAAATGCTAAACGGGCTTGAGGCCCAATAGCTTAACAACTATTAGCTTATTACAAAATAAACCCTCTAACTTTAACTATCAAATAAATACAGTTTAGACCCTCTAATTTAACTTTAATCTTGAATACAATTTATGATCCAACAGAGAACTCCACTCTCATCATTGCCTTATCTTGAACATTGCTCAGAGATGAGATTGTTCATAGCTACTGGAATAATGAGATGGTGAGAGTCCGAGAGGAACGTGTCTTGAAATAGATGATAAAATTAGTTTCTGTCACAAGCATGCTGCAGCATCACTACAGCATTGGTCCACTGGAATTTGGGTTGACATTTCACCACAAGCCTTGCACCCTTGCTTCTCTTTAAATCTTGTTAAAGTAAATCTGTGTTCACCAACCAATCAAAATATTGCTTCAAATTCGTCATCTGAAATCATATCTTTCATCATACTTTTATTACACTTTTTAGTTCAATCTTTGTGGGACGATATCTGGTATTTTACCACTTTATTACTTGAAAGGCGACATAGTACCAATTTGTATACTTGCTTTTTGGTATTATCTGTCTCACCCTAAGGTACACAAAAGGGCCTGTCAAGTTTTTGGCGCCGTTGCCGGGGATTGGCAAGTCAAAAGTGTTAAAAGTATTTTAAAAGATTTGGTTTTTCTACCACCTTTGGAAGTTTTTAAAAGGGTTTTTAAAAAGTGGTGCATGCCAAGAATACAACGCGAGGAATTTTTCGAAATAGATCCAGATATTGAGAGAACCTTCCGTCAAAGAAGAAAAATTCAAAGAACTTTTCAAAACATAAACTCTCTCAATATGGATGGACCTCCCCCGGGTTTTGAAAACAGGCAGATCAGACCACCACCACTTTTGGAAAATCAACCTCCGCCTTTGGAAAATCAAATGAGACCACCTTTAGTGAATCAAATCAGGCCGCCACCAATTTTTGCAAATAATCAACCAATTTTTGGAAATCCTCCATCTCATCAGTTTCAAAATCACCAAAATCATAATGAGGAAGAAGATGATGCCAGATCTATTGGTAATGTTGAACAACAAAACATCATTGATCTTGCAAACTCAAAAGATGGAAGAATTATGGACTATGCAATTCCTAATTTTAAGCAATTAGGCCACAATTAGAAACTTTACATTTTAAACCAAAACCCATCATGGTTCACATGTTGCAAGCCAATGGTCAATTTGCCTGAATGCCATCGGAAGATCCATATTCACATTTAAAATCTTTCATGGAGATCACCGATGTTTTTCTGATTCCTGGGGTATTTGCTGATGCATTAAGGCTCACTTTATTCCCATTTTCTCTAAGGGATCGGGAAAAAGTTTGGTTCAATTCTTTAGCACCAGGTTCAGTACCATCATGGAGTGATATGGCCGAAAAGTTTTTGCGAAAATATTTTCCACCCACCCGAAATGCCAAATCCAGAAATGAAATTTGTATGTTTAAACAAATGGATGATGAAGCTATTCCGGATGCGTGGGAAAGATTTAAAGAATTGTTGAGAAAGTGCCCTCATCATGGCATTCCCTACTGTATTCAACTCGAGACGTTTTACAATGGGCTAGTTCCCAATGCAAAACAAATGCTCGATGCGACTTCAGGAGGGGCTTTTACATCCAATACCTACAATGTCGGGTATGAGATTCTTGAAAAGATTTCAACAAACAATGGACATTGGACTGATCCAAGGGCCTAAACTCAAAGGAAAACTGTTAGAATGCATGATGTGGATACATATACTTCATTGACAGCTCAGCTTGCTTCCATGACCAACATGCTTAAAAATATAACTTCTGGTCAAGGAATACAACCGACTGTCCCTACACCTGCTACCGCAGTTCTTTCTATGCAATGTGTGTGTTGTGGTGGAGAACATTCTTATGAACACTGTCCACATAATTCTGAATCTGTAAATTTTGTTCAAAACAGACCTACTCCCCACTCCAACCATTACAATGCCAGCTAGAAACAGCACCCAAACTTATCTTGGAATAGTCCATGTTTAAATCCTCCAGTTCAAAAGCAGCAAGGGAACTCCAATTTTCAAAATCAAGCAAGTAGTTCTCAAAACCAGTACAAGGGAAATTTTCAAAGTAATAATCATCAGAATAATCGTAATCAAGGTTTTCAACACAGTCAGCACACTCATCCACCTTTTCAAAACCAACATCATACACCTCCACATGATGACTCAAATCTCTCTCTTGAAGCAATGATGAGAGGATTCATGAGTCAGACACAAGCAACTCTCCGGAGTTTGGAAACACAAGTCAGTCAAATTGCACTTAATCAGAACAACAGAGCCTCAGGCACTTTGCCTAGTAACACAGAAATACCCAAGGCTCTAGGAAAAGAACATGTGAAAGTTGTCACTGAATCTGTGGAAAAGGAATTTGAACCAATTACTAAACCAGATTTTGAAAAACTGTCCAAGTCCATTCCTGTTCCAGAGATTCCCATTATTCCAATACCATCAATTCAAGTAGAAAATCAAGATCCTAAGATCACAAGTTCAAGTCCACCACTGACTGACCCAAAGACCAAAGTTGTGATTCAACCCAATGAGACCAAGACCAAAAGCATGGTGGACCCATCTTGCTCAAAACAATCAAACCAAGTTGTTATCAAACCAGTTCCCCCTTACATTCCTTACCCCCAGAGGTTAAGAAATGAGAAGGAGGAATTGCAATTTAAAAAGTTTTTGGATGTTTTCAAAGCATTGCACATCAACAAACCTCTTGTTGAAGCAATTGAGTAGATGCCTAGTTATGCCAAGTTTTTAAAAGACATACTGAGCAAGAAAAAGAAATTGAACGAATATGAGACTGTTGCACTCACAGAAGGTTGCAGTGCTCTCTTGACCAACAAGATTCCCCCTAAGCAAAAAGATCCAGGGAGTTTCACCATTCCTTGTTCCATAGGAGGGAAAGAGGTTGGGAAAACACTGTGTGATTTAGGTGCTAGTGTCAACCTTATGCCATTGTCCATTTTCAAAAGCCTACATAGGAGAGGCCAGACCTACCACAATCACACTCATTCTAGCTGACAAGACCATTGCATATCCCAAGGGAAAGATTGAAGATGTGTTAGTCCAGGTTGACAAGTTCATTTTTCCGGCTGATTTTATCATTTTAGACTTTGAGCCTGATAAGGACATTCCCATACTTTTGGGAAGACCTTTCTTAGCTACGGGTAGAACTTTGATAGATGTCCAGAAAGGTGAGCTGACCATGAGACTACAAGACCAAAAAGTCACATTCAATGTCTTCAATTCTTTGAAATACCCTAGTGATTTAGAAGACTGCTCAAGCCTAGGTGTCATTGAGGAATTGTGTCATGAGGAAGGAGTCAAACAAGCTTGTAGGATAGAAGAGGAGGATGAGAAAGACCTGAGTTTGGGAGACTTGGATGAGGAATATGATGATGATGATGATGATGATGATGATAAGACCATAGAGAAAGAGACTGTCCCTTTGGATGCTGCAGCATTTGAGCTGCTAGAAAGAAATGAACAGAAGTCATTTACTCCTTCCATAATCTCACCACCTGACCTGGAGTTGAAACAACTCCCATCTCTCTTGAAGTATGCCTTTCTAGGGGGAGAAGACAAATTGCCAGTCATTATTTCAGCTACCCTAGAATTGCATCAAGAAAATAAGTTAGTAGATATGTTGAAGTTGCACACCAAAGCCATAGGGTGGACTATTGCTGATCTTAAAGGGATTAGTCCCTCTATTTGTCATCATAAGATCATCTTAGAAGACAATAACTTCACTTCCATAGAGCCACAAAGAAGACTGAACCCTATTATGAAAGAGGTAGTGAAAAAGGAAATTTTGAAATGGTTAGATGCAGGAATCATTTTCCCAATAGCCAGTAGTTCTTGGGTTAGTCCAGTCCAGTGTGTACCCAAGAAGGGAGGGATCACTGTCATTTCCAATGACAAGAATGAACTCATCCCTACCAGAATAGTCTCCGGATGGAGGATTTGCATGGACTACCGTAGGCTGAACAAGGCTACTCAAAAGGACCATT
This sequence comes from Arctium minus, assembly GCA_954870635.1. Classification (NCBI taxonomy): domain Eukaryota; kingdom Viridiplantae; phylum Streptophyta; class Magnoliopsida; order Asterales; family Asteraceae; genus Arctium; species Arctium minus. The sequence continues at coordinate 16,048,283 of OX941080.1, forward strand.
TTCCTTTACCTTTTGTTGATCAAATGTTAGACAGGTTGGCTGGAAAAGAGTACTACTGCTTCTTGGATGGATACTCAAGATACAATCAGATAGCCATAGCACCAGAAGACCAGGAGAAGACTACTTTCACTTGTCCTTATGGCACTTTTGCTTTCAGAAGGATGCCTTTTGGACTGTGCAATGCTCCTGCCACTTTTCAGAGATGCATGATGTCCATATTTTCTGATATGCTTGAAGAATCCATTGAAATATTTATGGATGATTTTTCTGTTTATGGTTCATCTTTTGATCAGTGTTTGGATAATTTAAAGCAGAGTCTTAAAAGGTGTGAGGAGATTGACCTGGTCCTTAATTGGGAAAAATGTCATTTCATGGTAACAAAAGGGATTGTCCTTGGTCATTTAATTTCTAAAAGAGGAGTTGAGGTAGACAAAGCTAAACTTGAAGTAATTGAGAAACTACCTGAACCAACAACTGTTAAAGGTATCAGGAGCTTTCTTGGCCATGCTGGATTTTATAGACGGTTTATAAAGGACTTTTCAAAGATTTCAAAACCTTTATGTCTATTATTACAGCATGACCAAAAGTTTGATTTCAATGAAGAATGTAGAAATGCATTCCTCACCTTAAAGAAAGCTCTGGTGACTGCACCAATAGTTGGTGCTCCTGAATGGGACAAACCTTTTGAGATCATGTGTGACGCAAGTGACTGGGCTGTTGGTGCTGTATTAGGTCAAAGAAAAGATAAGATTTTTCATTCCATCTACTATGCAAGAAAACCCTAAATGAAGCTCAAATTAATTATACAACAACTGAGAAAGAATTGTTAGCTGTGGATTTTGCTTTTGAAAGGTTTAGGTCATATTTGATGGGAGCCAAAGTGATTGTACATACTGACCATGCTGCCATTAAATACCTAATTTCAAAGAAAGATGCAAAACCTAGGTTGATAAGATGGGTTTTGTTATTGCAAGAGTTTGACCTAAAGATTATTGATAGGAAGGGGACAGAAAACCAAGTGGCTGATCATTTGTCCAGGTTAGAGAAACTTGTTGAAAGTAGGGATGGAGTAAACATTACTGAGACTTTCCCTGATGAAAAGATTCTTATGATGCAAGCACAACTTCCATGGTTTGCTGATATAGCAAATTATTTGGCTTGTGGCATCAGACCCTCTGATTACAAACATCACATGCTTAAGAAATTTCTCCATGATTGCAAATTTTACTTGTGGGATGACCCTTTTCTGTTTAAACTTGGTACAGATCAATTGTTGAGAAGATGCATCCCAGAGACTGAAGCTGCAGCAATCCTGCAGCATTGCCATCAATCAACTTATGGAGGACATTTTGGAGGACAGAGAACAGCAGCTAAAGTGCTTCAATCAGGATTTTATTGGCCAACTCTCTTTAAAGATGCCCATAATTTTTCTCAAAGATGTAATGAATGTCAGAGAAGTGGTTCCATTTCTTGGAAAAATGAAATGCCTTTGAATGGGATCTTAGAAGTTGAGTTATTTGATGTTTGGGGTATAGATTTTATGGGTCCATTTCCCCCTTCAAACAATTGCCAATACATTTTAGTTGTTGTTGATTATGTATCCAAATGGGTAGAGGCAATGGCATGTGTTTCAAATGATGCTAAAACTGTAATTAAGTTTTTACAAAAACATATTTTTACAAGGTTTGGTACCCCCCGGGCACTGATTAGTGATGAGGGTACCCACTTTATAAACAATTTGTTGTGTAAAGTTCTTGAAAAATACCATGTGAAACACAAAGTTTCCACTGCATACCACCCACAAACTAATGGACTGGCTGAACTCTCAAACAGGGAAATTAAAGGGATTCTTGAAAAAGTTGTTAAACCAAACAGAAAAGACTGGGCTTTCCATTTAGATGATGCTTTATGGGCATACCGGACTGCTTTTAAAACACCTTTGGGTATGTCTCCATATAAGCTAGTCTTTGGATAGGCCTGTCACCTCCCTTTGGAACTTGAACATAAAGCATATTAGGCTATAAAGAAATTGAACATGAATTTAGATGAGGCTGGTAACAAAAGAAAACTGCAACTCTGTGAGTTAGAAGAACATAGGAACATGTCCTATGAGAATGCCAAGTTGTACAAAGAGAAAACAAATAAGTGGCATGATAATAGGATTAGACATAGAGAGTTAAGAGCTGGCCAAAAATGCCTTTTGTTCAATTCTAGGCTAAAGTTGTTCCCTGGTAAACTTAAGTCTAGATGGTCAGGCCCATTTCTTATTCACAAAGTGTATCCATATGGGGCTGTAGACTTAGTCAATCCAGAGAACAATAGTGTGTTCAAAGTCAATGGCCAGAGAGTGAAGTTGTTCCATGATTCTGTAACATCTCCATGCTCTGTGGAGATGATCTCTCTTTGCTAAAAGCTTCAACAAAGATGGGGACTATCTTAAAGTTCCAATTCTGTGTAAATATTCCTTTTAAAGTCTTGCTTATGTTTTCTTAATTAGTTATGTTTAATATGTTTGTTAGTGTACAGCTAAAAGTCAGGAACAAAGGCAGAACCATTTGATGCTGGGTCCATGCTGCAGCATCAGAAACCCTAGGATTTTCAAGACAAATCAGATGAATTTAGAGGGAACCGGGTATAGCAATTTTGAATTGAAAAAGGATATTAGTACCAAAAGTGACGTCCTCTCTCATCACCTGGAGAAGAGTACACCTCTCTCCTAGGTGATGATGATGAGTTGTACCTAAAAGATGCTTCCATGATGGTCCTTTTTGTACTAATTCCATGATGGTCCTTTTTGTACTAATCTTAAAATTATCCAATGGATAATAACCATTAACAACCTGGTTCCATCTTTTTAAAAATTCTCAAGATCAAATCCACCTCCATCCAAAAACTGACTTTTCAGTTTCCTCCTTTCTAAAAATCTACTTTCTAATCAAAAACCCACTTTTCTTCCCTCTCATTCCCTCCAACTGCCGAACACCACCAAGAACAACCACCATTGTCATTCTTATTCTCCATCTTTCTGCGATTCCCATGGCCCGAGTGAAGAGACCAGTACCTCGAAAGCGCACCATAGAAGAAACTCGCCCAAGTCCTCGAAGAAGTCGAAGGAACCAACCTGTGGTTCGAACCCCTGTTCCAAACCCAACCACTGACCAAGTCGAACTCGAGGATGCATCAATCGCTCCTCTGGTTCGAAAACCTTCAACAAGGGCGAAAACCACTAAACCTAGGGTTGGAACCAACAATGAAGCAGTGAAGAAAGGGGAAGCTCCGAAAGAAGTTGCTACTGAAGATGGGTCGAAAACAAGGGAGATGGAGGTCTCGACTGTGGATACACCACCAACACCCAATCCTTTTGCTATCATCGTGTACAAGGATGCTTCTTCAATCCTCTCATCAACTGAAACACCGAAGGTATCCACTACTCCCTCTAAAACTTTGGTTGAGGGACTATTCACCTCTTGTTATGAGGATAATGTCAATGAACCTATTGCATCAACAAAGATTGACATTTCCCTCATTCAAAATCACACAAAGGCTGCACAACCATTCGGCTTTCTACAAACTGATGGAGATTTGGCCATGACCATCTCCAGTAGAGTAGCTATTGAGAACCCACATGAGGAAATAAACACTGAAACCTTGTCAAAACCTGTGGAGTTTAACAATACAAGCCTTGAGGACCTTTCTGATGATGATATACCTGTGGTTAAGTTGATCACCAAGAAAAAGAAGAGACCATTAGGGAAGACTTATGCCACCAGGTCTAGAACTGATATCCCTACTGCATCAGAGGTCCAAGAACCCATACCAAAGAAGAGGAGGACAGTGAGGTTTGAGGAAGATGAGGATGATTTAGAACCCTCAGAGAACAACTGTCATGCTGCAGCATCTGTGCAACATGAACAGACTGTGAAAGAAGAGGGTAAGAAAGCCAAGGAAACTACTGTGTTTGTCACTAGACCAGAGATGCCACACAAGTGATTTAGCTCTAAGGTTGATGCTAGGATGTGGAGAAAGCATCACACAAAGGTGGGATTGCCAGATAAGGGGTTTGATGCACAAAGCCTAAGGGAATTCCAATTTATTGGAGATGTAGTTGATACCAATGGGCTTGAGAAGGTTTGTGAGGTCTATTCCTCATATAACCTCACACTGATGAGAGAATTCTATTGTGAGATCTCAGTCACACCCTCTCCTAAAATCAAAATCAAGGGGGTCACTTTCAAGCTCACAGCAAATCAGATAAACCAATTCCTAGATCTCTCACCACCTAAGAACATAGAATACTACAAGATGATGGTTAAGACCACTCCACAAGACCTGGCAGAAGCCTCTGTATTACTGGGAAAGCCAAAAGCAGAATGGGAACATCACAGTAATTTCATGCTAAAGACATTCAAGGCTTCTAACCTCACTGCCAATTCTAATGTTTGGAACAACTTTGTCAAGCATTCTATTTATCCTACCACACATGATGGAACCATCTCTGTGGATAGAATGCTTTTGTTGTATTGTCTCATTACAGGAAGAAGCATCAATCTGGGAAGGATAATGCTCAACAGCATTAGGGAGTGTGCAACAAGAAAGAGAGGAAAGCTGTATTTTCCAGGCATGCTCACAAAGATGCTGGTCAAGGCTGGAGTTCCACAGTACAAAGATGACCTCATTGTGAAAGAGCAGAGGGAAAGATGGCAAATAGACATGAAGACAGTAACTAGGCTGAGCAACAGAAAGGAGAAGCCCGTTGAGGCTGCAGATTTGTTAATTTTGGTGCAGGATCTTCTGGCCCAGAATACTGCCATAATGGAGGCCATGAACAAGCAAAGGAATGAGAGTTTGGAGAAGATGGAAAGTATGAGGGAGGAGCTGATGAATGTTGCTAAAGGAAAGAGGAAGGTAGGAGAAGGGTATGGAGCTGAGAGACAGATTTCAGTGTTGAAGAAGATGCTGAAGGTCAGGAATGAAAGGATCAAGGCATTGGAGGAGGAAAATGAAAAGTTGATTGCAGAAGTTGCTGTCAGTTCAGGTGCTGCAGCATCCAAGGATGCTGGACAACCCTCCACAGAAGATCATTAGCCTACTCCCATGGGAGTGGGACAGGTCCATATCATTCCCTTTTGCTCCATTTTTTTCATTTTTATGTCTGGGATTTGTTTTTCTATTTTTAGGAGTTATTTTCATGCATTTAGGGTCATGTTTTGTTAGTTATATGTACTTGCATAGCCTAAATAAAACTTGAAGTTCACATCACAATTCTAGGATTTATTTATTCTAGAACTAGCCTTGTAATTACTTGGGACACAATTTGGTATACAATTCACTCATATCACATCAAAACGCCAAAAAGCCATACACTTTGTTCCATTTTTATCCACCCAAAGTCAATACACTCTTTCATCCTATACAATGAGGACATTGTAAGATTTTTAGTTTGGGGTGGGGGTGTCTAAAAATGGCAAGAGCAAAGCTCCACACATTCTGAAAATGCCATGGACACAATGAAAACACCACAAATGTTCCATAGGGGCAGGTGTATGCATGCAACAAAAAGAGCACAAAATGTGCCAAAATTTGTAAAATTTTTCATGTTGATGCATGGGGTGAGAAAAGACAAGGTGAGGAAAATCAAGTGCCAAAAAGAGTGAAACCCATTCCACCTATGGCCTTATCAAAGTATGATGTGAATTGTGTAAACCATAACAAATAGAATGCTAGGCTAGCATATGGTTCATGATAGCAAGTAGCATGGTATGTGATCACTTTTGTATTATGAAAGGCTATGCTATGTTTTCTTGACACTCTCAAACTCATGATGTGCACTTAATGCCATCCTTTTGCATAATTTTCTTAGAACTGAGTCTTTTCTTTTCTTCTTTGTTTTGCTTGAGGACAAGCAAAGTTTTTAGTTTGGGGTGGTGATAAGTACTCACTTTTGAGTACTTAAGCACATTGTTTTTATCTTTTTAGATTAGATTTTACACTTTATAATCCCAACCTTGAGTCATTTTGGTTATTATTTTCCACTTTCTTGATTTGGAGCTTTCGATATGGATTTGTATACAAACATGGGTTGTATAGGCTAAAGTTGATGTATTTTGAAAAATCTTGATGAAACAGGTCAATGCTGCAGCATCCCAACAACATCGGACCTGCAGGAGAATTGGAAGCTGATTAAAGTGGAGTGGATTTAGACATTCTTTGGAGCAGTGGATAATGATTTTTTTGCCAGCTGATTATCAGATCTTAGCTGGATATTCCTTTTGCATTGTACTTTTTGTTGTAAAACTCTAATATTAGTACTCTTAATTATGGTAGATTAACCCTTTTGGCCCCTCTCTATTTCCTATAAATAGAGGGTTTTTGTGGGCATTTAAGGCATCCAACAATCACTCATCCAATCATCCATGAAGCTTCCTTCATCATCACCTACTCATTTCGAGATCAGTTCATCCATTCCCCTTGAAGATATTTTTGTAGCTGATTTTAATCAGCCCCAATTCTCCTTTAATATTTAGTAATCTTTTGGTTTAATCATCTTGTTCTTCATATTTTCATTTATTTATTCATGTTCTCGTAAATCTCTTCTTGTTGTTGATGTTGCTTGTAATCGTTTACTTAGATTAATCTTTTTATTATCGTTCATCTTGGAACTGGACCGCACATCAGTTCTGAGTTTTTCTGCAAATTTCCAGAAAACATGCATATGTGTATATGGTGTTCTTCGTGTTCTTCATATGTTCATCGTAAACCCAGGCTATGAATGCTTCCAGCATTGGAACAACATTCACCTGCAGATTTTCTCCATGCATTTTCTTTACTTATCTTGCATCTCTAGCCTTTCCATTTATTGTATGTCTTTAATTTTCAGCATTTGATTCCAGTAGATTGTAGTGTTGTACTTACATTCCATTTTACTTTCTTGTCATTTACATTTATTGTCTTTACATTCCAAGTCTTATATATATATATATATATATATATATATATATATATATATATATATATATATATATATACTTTCAAGTCATTTACATTTCCAAGCATTTTACATTATGTTTTCTTTTACATTTCTTTGTAATGTTCCTTATTTATTTGTTATAATGAGTAGCTAAACACCTTAGCTTGGGTGTGAGGCAAATGGTGATGGTGTTAACTTAAACAAAGTGGACTTTTGTGACTTTAACAAAGTTTTATTATTCCAACTCAAGTTTTATCAAGATAACAAAACTCTTTGACAAATTGATCATTTTGATAGTGTAATAGTGTCATGGACCTAGAGATAGGTCATTGAATAGCACGTCAATTTAATGACATGGGAGGTAATATCGAAAGAGTTACTTGCAACGAGAGTTGTTACTTGTGTTATTTAAAATGATCCATTCTTGATAAGTTGTCACTTTTTCAAAGGGTTAAAATGGAATAGACTGAGAGATAAGCTATTTGGAATACACCAACTTGGGAGGTACGGGGGTTATTTCGAAAGAGTAACTTTTAACGAAGAGAATTTGTTTTGCCGTATATTTTGAGAACTCCACTCTCATCATTCCCTTATCTTGAACATTGCTCAGAGATGAGATTGTTCATAGTTACTGGAATAATGAGATGGTGAGAGTCCGAGAGGAACGTGTCTTGAAATAGATGATAAAATTAGTTTCTGTCACAAGCATGCTGCAGCATCACTGCAACATTGGTCCACTGGAATTTGGGTTGACATTTCACCACAAGCCTTGCACCCTTTCTTCTCTTTAAATCTTGTTAAAGTAAATCTGTGTTCACCAACCAATCAAAATATTGCTTCAAATTCGTCATCTGAAATCATATCTTTCATCATACTTTTATTACACTTTTTAGTTCAATCTCTGTGGGACGATATCTGGTATTTTACCACTTTATTACTTGAAAGGAGACATAGTACCCATTTGTATACTTGCTTTTTGGTATTATCTGTCTCACCCTAAGGTACACAAAAGGGCCTGTCAATTAGCTTTTATTTTTATTGTCTCGTCATTTTTTTAGTTTATTTTATAAAAAATCAAAATATTGATGATTTCTCGTAGCTAGGCCATAGTCTAGAACGGGCCCGTGTTTAGTCCATGGTCTCCCTATGATCGACCCGTATGCTACACTTCTCGTACATTCAATATGCATAAATTTATGTAATCATGTTTTTATTGTATCTTATAAACAAATGGAATATTTGTTTACTTAATTTTTTTTGCATGTCTATGTATTTATTTCATCATTTTTTATAATCCGAAAAAGAAGGAATGGAAGAAAACAAAAGAAAACAAAAGAATGGAAGAAAAATAAAAGAAAAAGAAAAGAGCCTTAGAAAATGAAAAGATAAAAAAAGGAAAAAAGAATTCAAAATGGATAACTGAATTTATGACTTTGGATTTTAGCTTTCGCTTATGAGCTTAGGTACCATTTTTGTAAGTGTTTCACTTGTGGATATGTATTGGTATTATTAACAAATAAGGGGAGATTGTTGGTCTCAACCATCGAATTTGTAAATAATACAACTAGCATCCGACCCAACACTTAGAAAGTAATTCTTAATACTTGTCTTGTAATAAACATATCTGATGAACAATATCCATTGGATACAACTCAAGTGGTTTATCATCCAAAACCTTGCATAACAAAGAAAAACCTTAAAACTCAAACTTTCGGATATAAAGTCATCATCGGATCTCTAGCTAGAATGTACGTTGTAGGATCATATCTCAGAATTGATCAAGCCTTATCTGAATGATAATCCGATTGAAGTATCTAATACTTCAATCTCTCGGCTTTAATCTTCATCCAAAATACAAAATATTCTAAGCTATTTTTATATCCGATAGAATCACTTCATAAATGTTCTATAGCTGGAATCCGATTTATAACTTATATTTCAGAATAGATAAATATATGAGTTTACTTGTAAAGGTCCTATAACTATCTATATTGATCCAAAGAGCAAAAAGTCTTCAACAAAATAGAAGACTAGTTGAAGTGAGGTCAAGATCATCATTTGTCATCTAGTCGAAAGAAGATCAATACAAGATAAAACCAACTAGTAGTCTGACAAATACTACTACCAACAAGTTGTGGATTTTGGAGTGCAAACTTGTCCAACAAGGTTTGGCTCACCAACTCTCCCAAACTCTTGTTCTATTATGGGAACATACATAACATGTCAGCTAAAATTAAAATTAAAAGTGAAAATTTGTTGTGTTTGTATCAACCTTTCTTACAAACACATTCTCTGTAAGTTATTGTATTTTAGGACCAACACATATATGTAGACCTTTAACATTACACTTAACCCCTAAATTTTTGTGGTTTCACAAACCACCACACCTTCAAGGTGGATCTGCCCCTGGTTGCAATAGGTTAATTTATAGGACGTTTTTCAATGTCTTAACAAACTTTTTAGGACACTTTTGAAAAAGAACTCTGTATTAGCTGTTATGAATAACATTATTTGAAAAAGTGCCTTATAAAAACAAGTGTCCTATAGAAAATGTGGTTATAAGACATTTCTCAAAAGTGTCATATAAAATAGCTAATATGATGTTTTGTTTTAAAAACGTTTTAAAAAACCTGTTAATATGCCCAAAAACGTCCTATAAACTTATTACAACTATTTTAGATGATAAGTTTTATTGTTTGGTCCTATATAGTCAGTCTATTAGGTTCCTATAAACCTGATTTTGTTGTAGTGATTTGTCCTTCGATTTTGTTTATGTTAAGAAAACCAGTTTGATATAAGTTTTGTTACGGTTTTGGTTCCTCAATCTCTATCCCTCAAATAAGTGCCTTAAGTTCCCTTCACATGAGTTTTTTTAGTCTTTTTAGCTTTTCCTTCTCTTTTAATGTGCGAGAATCCTCTTTCATATACCATTCCTCTATCTAGGTTGACTTCTTCATCTTCTCCATTGGACCTGTAAAAAATGGCATTGAAATCGATTTTTATTGACCAATCAAAATTGCCTCCCAGGATTTATAATTGTAACACCCGTAATTTTCGGGTAAGTATAATTTCAAGTCAACATAGAAATCGATCTTTCAAGAGAAATAAAAGAAATAGGATTTTGGATTCAATCCTAGATTTTATAGTCTTGCTAGATGCGAAATTCAAATACGAGTCCATCGGTCCTTTCCGGAGCTGACACGATAGATAATGGAACACCATGCCTTGATACTATTTCATCAATGTAAATCATAACTATTTTGTCTTTTGTCAACGTCTCTCGCATCGCCAAGAAGTGCGCGCTTTTGGTGAGTTGATCTACCACTACCCAAATCATGTCATGACCCTTCAAAGTCTTCGGTAGTTTGGTGACAAAGTCAATTGTGATATGCTCCCACTTCCATTCCGGAATCGTCAAGGGTTGTAAACTCCCATATGGTCTTTGATGCTCCGCCTTGACTTATAGGCAAGTGACACATCTCTCCACATAGTTTTCCATGTCAAGCTTCATTACCGGCCATCAATAGTTCAACTTGAGATCTCTATACATCTTCGTGCTACCGGGATGTATAGAGTACTTGGATTTATGGGCCTCTCCTAGAAGAAGTTCACGGGTTCCACCCAACTTTGGTACCCATATTCTACCTTGGAATAGCTTTAGGCCACGACCATCTTTCGTCAACAAATCCCGTTGTTTCACCATAATTTCGGCTTGAGATTTTTTTCTTGAGGTGCTTCCCTTTGACATGTCTTGAGATTCTCGACTAGGCTTTGTACCACGTCAATTCTAGTGAGTGAAAAAACGGCACCGCTTTCGTGACTTCTTCGGCTCAAGGCATCCGCTACCACATTAGCCTTACCCGGATGGTAAAGTAATTCACAATCGTAATTCTTCAGTAATTCTAGTCACCTCCTTTGTCGCATATTGAGATCCTTCCGATCAAAAATGTATTTCAAACTCTTGTGATCGGTAAAAAGTGTACATTTATATCCGTAGAGGTAATGACGCCATAACTTTAACACAAACACCACCGTCGCTAGCTCCAAGTCGTGGGTCGAGTAGTTCTTCTCATGGTCCTTTAGTTGGCGCGACGCGTAGGCTATTACCTTTCCTCTTTGCATAAGTACACATCCGAGACCCATCTTGGAAGCATCACTATAGACTAAAAAGTCGTCCGATCCCTCGGGTAGGGACAAGATAGGTGCTTCACATAGTTTCTTCTTGAGAGTACGGAAGGCTTGCTCTTGAACGCCGGTCCATAGAAACTTGACATTCTTCTTTGTCAATGACGTAAGTAGCGAAGCGATTTTCGAGAAATCTTGGATAAACCTTCTATAGTACCCGACCAAGCCCAAGAAACTACGAATTTCCGTCGGGCTTGTCGGTGGTTCCCATCCCATCATTGCTTTGATCTTGGACGGATCTATCTTCACTCCGTCTTTGGACACCACGTGGCCTAAGAATTGCACCTATTGTAACCAAAATCCGCATTTGGAAAATTTTACGAATAATTTTTCCCTCCGAAGGACTTCCAACATTTCCTTTAGATGCTTCCCATGCTCCACCTCGTCTCGTGAGTAGATTAGGATGTCGTCGATGAAGACTATCACCGACTTGTCCAAGAAAGGTTGACACACCCGATTCATCAAATCCATGAATACGGCGGGTGCGTTCGTCAACCCGAATGCCATCACCAGGAACTCGTAATTCCCATACCTTGTTCGAAAGGCTGTCTTCTGAATGTCATCCTTCTTTACTCTTACTTGATGGTATCCCGATAGCAAGTCAATCTTTGAGAACCATCCCACTCCTTGCAATTGATCGAAGATATCGTCGATTCAGGGAAGAGGGTACTTGTTCTTCATCGTCACCTTGTTCAATTCTCGGTAGTTAATGAACGTCCGCATTGACCCATCTTTCTTCTTCACGAACAGGATCGGAGCTCCCCAAGGCGAAGAACTTGGTCGGATGAAACCTTTCTCTAGAAGTCTTGAAGTTGAGACATCATCTCTTGCATTTCCGTCGGCGCCAACCGATAGGGAGCACGGGTAATCGGGACCACTCCCGGAGTGAGGTCGATGTGAAACTCCACTTGGCGCTCCGGTGGCAACCCAGGTAGGTCCTCCGGAAAAACGTCCGGATAGTCCCGAACAACCTTCACCTCTTCCACCGACTTCTTCTCCAACTTTGCATCCACAACGTAGGCTAAGTACGACGAACATCCCTTTGATAGGTGTTTACGAGCCTTCAAGTACGAAATCACGGGGGTGGATCCTTTTCTCTTTTCTCCATAAATGGTAATCGTGCTGCCACTTGCCGTCGACACGCTAATCATCTTCTTGGAGCAAATAATGTCGACCCAGTTCTCGGTCAACCAATCCATGCCTATCATTACGTCAAAACCCCCAATTGACATCGATAGAAGATTCACCTTAAATGGATTCCCATCTACTTCTAACAACACTTGTTCCCCGTTGGCTACTTCTATCATTAATGCATCGGGAATGGTACTAACGGGAGTAGAAAACATCGAGCAAAAAGAATTTGATACAAATGATCGTTTTGCACTCGAGTCAAACAAAACATGAGTAGGCAAGGAGTTTACAAGGAACGTACCCGATACAACATCGGCGGTCTCCCTCGCCTCTTCGGCGGTCATCTGAAAGGCTCGACTCGGTACTAGTGGTGGGTTCTCTTTCCTTGAAGATGGACCGCTTGAGAATCCCCGGTTATCCCCATTCAATTTCGGGCACTTTCTCTTCACGTTCCACGGCTCTTGGCACTCATAACAAATGGGTCCCCGAACAGGACAATCACGGGTCATGTGGTCCCTCTTTCCACACTTGGTACACTCGGGAGGGCCCGAGTAGGATCTCTGATTACACGGGCCACTATGCTTACTTTTGCATCGATGGCACCATCTCACATCTCGTCGGGTGTCGGCTCCCCTTCCCCCAAAAACTGGCTTGAACTGTCGGGTAGGTCGAGATGACCCTTCCCACTTCCTTTTCTCTCCCACAAGTCCCCGTTCTTCTCTCCCCGTGGGCAAGTCATCCTCCACTAGCAAGGACTCTTCTATCACCTCCTGTAGCGTCGTTCCTTTAGCGTTCCTTACTTTCGTTATCATCTCGGTCGGCAACCCACATTGATAAGCCTTAATTTTTTATCGCTCATCGGGGGCCAGATGCCCCACGAGGTTCAACTTTTCCAAGAAGAGCTTTGAATAGTCCGTAACCAACAATATCCCTTTCTTCATGCTTCTGAATTCCTCCTCAATCTTGTCCAACGATCTCTCACTGCAATATTTGTCCAAAATCTTTTGTTTGAAGACCGGCCAAGTCAATTTGGCCCAAAACTTCGGGTGTGAGAACGGATCGGGTGAGGTTCCACCAAATTAGAGCCTCACCTCTAAGCAGTTGAGAGGCGAATTTGACCCTTTGTGAATCGTCGCACTCGCTCGACTCAAAGTCCATTTCTACCTCCTTGATCCAATACATGCATGTGACTGGATTAGTTGAACCCGCAAATTCTGGCGGTTTACTCCCCAGAATGGTCTTGTATGAGCATCATTTGTCTTTCCTATTCTCTCCGGTCAACACAAGTTCTTCTGTGCCAACCCCATTTCCAACGCCTCCCGACCTAACCACAACATTTTCCGCCACCGTTTCGGGTCGGTGGTGACTGGTGTCGCGATCTTCCAATAGCTTCATGAAGAATTCCTATTGTTGTGCCATAGCCGAGTTCATGGCTTGCATCATGTTATCCCTGATTATGGTTTCGAGGGTCACTTCCTCGATGATTGGGGTGGTAGTGGTAAGGTTTACCTGCGGAATTTGTTCGGCTCCCCGCCTAAAACGGTGGGTATGGGAGGACCCACGGTGGTTGTGACCAAAGAAGGTTGGTCGGCGGTAGATTCATCTTCCACGTTACCCTCTCGAGGGGTAGGTAACCTGCTGTGGGTATTTACCATGGTTACCTGTTACACACACGCGAGAAGGAGATTGTGAAAAGACTAAGTGAGTTTAAACTCGAAGGTACGTACTAATACACTTATTAATTATCATAACAATCGGTAAATCAAGTAAGCTTACGTAACAATACATTCATAATAGCATTAGCTAAGTGAAATTATTGACAGATTATACCCAAGGATTCTTGCCACCATCATCACAACTCTTAATTAGTGTAATTCTGCAAGTCCTATTACTCTCCCCACTTATGAATTTACCCCAAGGTGGATGACCTATTTATAACACTTACAACTTAAGTCTAGATACACTACGGTCAGTAGTTCACTTAAACTAAAACTCTGATACCAACTTTGTAACACCCAAAAAACGGGACAACAAAAATTTCCAAAAATGGAAATGTGGTATTTAAAATGCCATAGCATGAGACTCCCAAAAATGGGGAATACAGAAACCTATTTAATTATAGTTTGTAATTGTAAGGTAAAAATAAACAAAAACCAACTAATCTAATTTCTTAAACAAAAATAAGATTGCAAAAGGGGTGTCGTCTATGTTCCAACAATGGTCTTCACAAAAAGTGCACCCACTTGCACTTCCCCAGCTCACACGAATATGTACTAAGCCTTCTTAGACACGGCGCCACTAGAACTTGAGATACACGTAAACATCCAAACAAGTGTTAAGCCAAAAAGCCTAGTGAGGTTGAATGACCTGTAATAAATGCATGAGTGACAATTATGGAGCTTTCACCAATGATTATACATATAACCAGAATAAATGGGGGAGACCCATAACACCAATCAAATTCTACCCAAGAGACGAGATACCCTAGTGTCAACTACCATAAGCGACACCACAAGGCCCGGCACACCCGGGGGTACAACAAGGCATTGCCCCAAATGGCAGAGGTCTAGGTACATACCAACTCGGTGGCACCCAACACTATAGCCTCCTAGTGTCTATTTGAATTGATTCATCCATCCAACTCATTTGTGACCATTGAAGCATAATAGTTCTCAGAATATGTATATAATACCAATGTAAGTCACATAACCCAAATATTGAAGCTCATTAACCAAAGGGATACTCAAGACATAATATGATATGTACCATATTTGTATATACACGTGCTCATAAAGAAGAATTCATTCTTATCCTCATTCACACTTGTATTTCCACATTTTAAGAAGTTCCATTCACAATCTCAAACATTATTCATGTCAAATAAGCTTGTATGGATAAAACCCTAAATTTCTCATAGCAAAGAAAGGCAATAATAGAACAAGTAAGAACATGTATCTCAGTTATATAAGAATTTAGAACACTCACAATCTAGGTTTTCACAAAAACCTAGAAAAGTTGATAGACCCTAGATTTGATGGAGATGAGGGCTTGGGACTTGGAAAATCTTGAACTCTTCACAATGAATGCCCAAATACTAGTCTTGATCACCTCTTAAATGTCTCCAACAACCCAACGGTCGAAATTAAAGAGGAAGGAGTCTTGGGAGGAAGAAAATCGCCTTCAATGCTCTTAAAAATGTTTCTCCTAGAATTAGGGAATCTAAAAATGAGTTCAAATGGGTGAAAACCCGTTTTTAAGGCCTGCAGGTGGATCCGCGGGTTTGACCGCGGATTTGGGGCCTCGACATAAGTCGCGTGTGTGCCCCTAGCACCGAACTCCAACGAGTTCCGCGGCTTTGGCCGCGGATTTGAGGCACGCCATAGGTCGTGCAAGTCGTTGTCCACCCTAAACTGAGTTCCAGATTCCAAGGCACCGGTTCTCAGTCTCGCACGATGAGACTTACAACGAATTTACTTAGGAGAAGTTTCAAGGATTCTAACATGGCTCGAGAGGTATAAGAATATAGATAGATAGATAGATAGATAGATAGATAGATAGATAGATAGATAGATAGATAGATAGATAGATAGATAGATAGATAGATAGATAGATAGATAGATAGATAGATAGATAGATAGATAGATAGATAGATAGATAGATAGATAGATAGATAGATAGATAGATAGATAGATAGATAGATAGATAGATAGATAGATAGATAGATAGATAGATAGATAGATAGATAGATAGATAGATAGATAGATAGATAGATAGATAGATAGATAGATAGATAGATAGATAGATAGATAGATAGATAGATAGATAGATAGATAGATAGATAGATAGATAGATAGATAGATAGATAGATAGATAGATAGATAGATAGATAGATAGATAGATAGATAGATAGATAGATAGATAGATAGATAGATAGATAGATAGATAGATAGATAGATAGATAGATAGATAGATAGATAAGTTCCGAATGAAACTGTGGGTGTTACATGTTTTTTGTTGGTGGTGTGTCATCTTAATGAGTCTTCGTGAATAAAGGAGTTGTTGTGGGCCGTTTGTTCAATGCTATAAGAATTGGGGTTTTATTTTCTTATCAGATGTTAACTTTAAGTCTTTATTGGGAGATCGACTCAGTGCAACCAGGAATGAAATACTTCTTGGCATACCCATATTTACTACATGGCCATTTTGATTTTAGGTGTCAACTTATTCTTTGGGGTCAATGTGTAACACCCCAAATATTAGAATAAACAAAAATTTCCGGAATTGTAAATGTGGTATATAAAATTATGCCAAAGCATGAGCTTTCCCAAAAAGGGAACAATATACGCCTGTTTAATTACAAGTTTGTAATACAAAAGTAATGAGGGAAAACAACCCTTTAATCTGAGTCCTATCTTGGAGAAAGATTATCTCAAGTTCTAATCCAATTCTCCAAAATATGTCTTCTATACATGGTGTTCCAAAATGCTCCCAAGCTCACCTCTAAGGTCTACTAAACCTTTTTGGCGGTCGCGCCGCTAGAACCTGAGATACACATCAAAGCAATCAAGTGTTAGGCCAAACGAGTCTCGTGAGTTCAACAATAATATGGCAAGATAAGTTAAACAGTTATAGACAACAAGCGCCATAAATGAATCAATGGGGGAGACCCATCACACCAATGAGTTTCACCTCAAGTCAATGTACCTTGATGTTCACTCGCATGAGCAACATCCCGAAGACCCGACACATTTGAAGACTACCTACCAGGCATTACTTCAAATGGCGGAGGTCTAGGTGCATACAGTCAAGGTGGCACCCTAAGACTACATCCTCCTAGTGCTTACTTATGGTTCATCCAATATACATGCATAGCATCCATCACTATACAAATTCCACATAAAGTAAAATACATGTATAAGATCTCAAATAGCTCCAATCCCAATTTAGGTACAAAACCATATATCATGTAAGCTCATCAACAATATTCATCATTCACATTGTATCCCATAGCATGTCCCAACTATTGCCAAAAAATACTCTCATAGAAACTCATATCATGAATAATAACCAAAAACCCCAACATTTTCCAAAAATGGAAATGTAGGTCAAACTTATCAGATGATTGACATAGATAGAGAAAAAAAGTAGAAGTAACAAGAAACATATTAAGAAGTGTATCTCATTTAAAATAGTTAAGAAAGAACTCACTATCTAGGTTTTTAAATAAAACCCTAGAAACTTGCAAAACCCTAAAAGATGTAGAGAAGATGGTTGATCCTTGAGTTTGCTTGAAATCCACACTTGATGACTCCAAAGGTGTTAGGTTAACTCACTTAATACTCTCCAACAAACGCTAGGTTGGAATTTAATGAGGAGGAAGGTTGAGAAGAAAAGAATGGCCCTTAAAGCTCCCAATGTCGTTTTCTCAAAGTGTGTTGTAAATAAATGAATAGGTCTTGAACTGAAAAGGGTTTTTAACCCGTCTGGACGCGCGGGCGATTGTGCCCGGCGATTGTGCCAAGGGTACTTTCGCCGAAAGTGTAACGAGAGTGAGGGTGTGGTTCGGGTGAGAGTGACTCGGCGATAGTGACCAAATGTCCCTTTCGTCGTCACTTTAGTCGAGGATGTACTGATCCCCCCCCTATTCCAGCGATTTTTCCCTCTTGGCACTCTCGCGGGCACTCTCGCTCCCACAGGAACGAACCTCGAAAACACTGAAAATGAAACGGTGAGGCTCGTGCTTATACATTTCAATATCAATTAATCATAAACAAAAGTTAGAGCATTAAATAACCAATAGTTCAAAATAGGGAACACAATACTTGAGAGATTTTACGGGCATTACACAATGATCTTTGGAATGTTAAGAAGTACTCCCTTTGGCATATTTGGAGTGTAGCTGATAAATCCTAGGGGATATTGGTATCGTATGTAGTAATTTTAAGAAGTTTAGACTGTGATCAGTGGATGTAGTTGAATGATTTTCTGTAACTAGTAAGAGATTTGCCAATTGAATGTTTGGTGCTTGGGCGTATTTATGGGAGTTGTATAATTCTTGGGTCAAGGACGACCGTCCGTTTTGGAGTCTAATGGTACTCATTAAAACCAAATGGCGGTTCAGTAGCGGGAACAGTTGGAATTGAAATTTTATTGGTTTCGGTAGTGATCAAACCTTGTATTGGTTGGAGAAATAGTTTAAAAGCGTGTAGATCAGGACTGAACGAAAGTTGGGATCGTCGTTGGGGGAAGTATGGATCACCAAAGGTTGGGAGACAACCGAATTCTTGTGGTTAGAAGTTATTCTAGTAAGTTAAGTGTTCGCTCGGATATAAGTGTAATGTACCTAAGGGGACATTTGTTGTGTTTATCAGCATAAAGTTATCTTGATTGTTCTATCAAGTGGATTAGATACAACTCCTCATAAACAGAGACGGTCAATTATGAGGGAAACGCTAAATGGGAAGCTAGATTTCGAGGAAGAAATATCTTTTAAGGTTGGGAGGATTGTAACACCCGTAATTTTCGGTTAAGTATAATTTCAAGTCAGCATAGAAATCGATCTTTCAAGAGAAATAGAAGAAATAAGATTTTGGATTGAATTCTAGATTTTATAGTCTTACTAGATGCGAAATTCAAATACGAGTCCAACAGTCCTTTTCGGAGCGAAAACGGAACTAAAACGAAGAAGTTATGGCCAAAATAGTGATCGGGAAATAAATCGGGCGACCAGTGTCAAGTGGATGTCCACATAGGGAAGCAAGTGGACGTCCGCTAGGATCTTCCACGAAAGCAACATAAGTTTCGTCAGTTTTCGTTCTGATGCAAGTGGACGTTCGCATAGGGCCCCAAGTGGACGTCCGCATTAAGTGTGATGAATTTTCACCTTTTTTCACCTTCAACTTTTCCCTCCTCTCTCTCCTCTCTCTCCTACTTTTACCCCCATATCTAGATCTGATATCCCTCTCCCTCATCTCAACTTTCTCATCCAAAAACCTCAAATCTTTTTTCCTCTCTTCATCTTTCTCTCCCAAATCAAACCCCATACCATTTTTATAAAGCTTAATCTTTCTAGAACCCATTTCACTTCATCTTCTTCATCAAGTTTCTAGGGTTTCATCCAACCATTTTTCCCCATTTTGAAGATTAGGAGTTTGTGGTTCATTTTGGTGACCCAAGAGGTATTTGGTTGGTGGATTCAAGTTATGGTTAAGGTAATATTCTCTTTTCTTCATCTATGGAAATTAGGGTTTTGGAATAAGTTGAGATCTTCATGTAAAATGTTTTGGCTTGAGGATCTAAGTCTCTTTAAAGGAGCTCAAGTTGGGGAAAATTTAGATTTAGCCTAAATCTAGCAAGGTGAGTTCAAGTTGATTTAACGTTATAAATGCCAAAATATCTATTTTAAAGTGTTTATGTGTTTTGCATAAAATTATCATTTGTTGGGTTATTTGGTGGGTATTGATTATTTGAAGTGTATAACTTTATAAACCTTGTAAAACAACAACATTTGGGGATTCTTGGGTGTTTTGATAAATAAGTCATAAAGGAAAGTGTTTTGGTGATTTATTGCATAAATGAAGGTTATTTGGTAAAGACACATTTTTGTGTTTGTTGAAAATATGCATAGATTGTGTTATGGGATGTTTTGAAAATACCAACTTGTGGGTCATTGGGTTTTGGTCATTCCCGACCTTGTGAACATTTTGGAAATTGTAAATCCTCTTGGTTTGGGAAAAGATATTTTTCAAGTATTTTGATGTGTAAATCTTAGGTATCGACATTTTAACGATTTATTTTACGAGTGTAAGTCCTTTTGTGTAAATGCACTTTTAGTGTATGTTTTGGAGAAATGTGAAACCTTGTGTTATGAGACGTTTTGAAAGAGTCAATGGTATAAACTTGTTTGGAAAATGATATTTTTCAATCTAAGTTATGTTGGAGTTTATTCATGCATTTTGGAACATGTGTTTGCATAAACGTTGGTCGATTGCATTTTATTTCTTTTGACAAATAGTCTTTTGGTTAACTGAGCTTGTGGCTCGGTATTTGATTATGTTGGGTTTTGGGGACATTTGCCTAGCTTTGATAGCTCAACGTAGAGCTTTGGTCATGATTTACATTTATTGGAGATTTACATGTTTTGAGTATGTGTGACATTTATTCGGAGTTATGAAATGTTTTAGACCTGATTGTTATGGATCCATGAGCGTTATTACGTTCGATGATGGAATGCTAGTTTTCCACATCGAGGCACGGATAGGCATCAGATGTGGTATAAGTCCTACTAGGCATCGGATGTGGTATAAGTCCTACGTGTTAGTACACGATATTGGATGAGGAACTCAACATAAGGACCCTATGTGGTTAAATTTGACTTTCCATAGTGTACGTTTAAAGCTACCGAGCCTGAAATTCCTTGCGTGTATTTTATTATGCGTTTGGCATTACTAACATAGTGTGTGGCTTACTTTGTGTCTGCCACATTATATGGAATCGGGTCTCCCCCGTCGCCGAAAGGTGTTGTTTTGGGCCTTGGATTTTAGTATTGATGTTTTCGGTGACGTCTTATTTGTGTGGATTATTTTCCATGATTTTATGTGTGGAGTATTGTACCCCACCCGTGTTTGAGTGTTTCGAGATATGAAGTGTTATTCATGTTGTGTCGTAATTTCGGAGTTCGATTTCTATTCACATTTTGAGTGAGTTTTGGGTTGCATCACCACCCCAAAGAATGTTTTCACATTGGGGCATCATCTTTAAAAGATGCGTATTATTGGAAATGAGTCGTTTTCATATTTAAAGTAAATCGTCTTGAAAAATTATGATTTAAGTTGCATTCTTTCTTTTTGCAATATATTTATTCATGTTGAAAACTCTTGAACTCACTAGGTGTTAGTCTAACCTTTTTATTTGTCGGCATATGAATCAGGTCCCGATTGAGGAATAGTTCTAGTGACACTGTGAAGAGAGGAGTGCTAGTTGTGTGCTCGAGAAGTGGATATCTTAGTGAAGTCTTCCACATTTGTTTCGGGAAGAGCAACTTGTATTTGGGATTAAGTAACACCCGACTTCGGTTTAGTCCTTGTATAAGACTGGAGTTTTATAAGTGTTGAGGTTAATTATAGAATTTTAAATTTGAGGTATATTGAGTTTTGATTTGTAGAGGAAGCTTTGTCCTTTACTTGATGAAATATCATAGTTTTTAATTAGTTATTCTTACCAAATTTGAGAGTGTTACAATAATTGTCTCAAAAGGTCCAATATATATATATATATAGAGAGAGAGAGAGAGAGTGAGGATCTTTTGTTAACCATCCTAATGTTATTAACTTTATGAACCTAAACTAGCTAATAGGATTGCTCCTTAGAGTGTTGTTAGGATTGAGTGTATCATTAATGCTAAAGGGTAAAGAGGGAAATACAAAACTGGACAATATTTGAAATAGTTATTGGGGAGTTACAAAAATTAATTCCATTATTCTAGCTAGTGGCTTGATTTCAAAAAAAATTTCCATATTAAATTACATTCTAAAATTGTATGAACATCCCCAATAATCCAAGTAGCTAATGGTTTTTTTTCAAAAGTTTGTCCATATTCATCGTATTTCTAAAATCGCATGCACATCACAACAATGAACGCAACAACGTCCACCGACACTAAGAATTATGGGCTCCTTAACATCGTCGATAGAAGTGCGATTGTTGAAAGTTTTTCTTCCCATATGTTCTTCCATGTTGACAAGTGAACACCGACATTGGGGATTTTATAGTGTTTATCAATGTGTTTAGAAACAGGGGAATCAAATTGATACATCCCAACTGAAACAGATGAACATTAGTGCATGAATATATGAACAGATGAATCCTGATGATGATAGATGAACATTAGTGAATATATGTTCATATTTTTTCATTTGAATACGATGTTCAGTTAAGACGGTTCATATGTAAGTGCATACACACATGTTTGAGGTGATATTTAAAAGTAATAATGTTCATATTTCTTCATATGAATATGATGTCAATTAAGGTAACATAAAGTTAACACATGTTTGAGGTGATATTTAAAAATAATATTATTCATATTTCTTCATATGAATATGATATTTAAAAGTAATAATGTTTATATTTCTTCATATGAATATGATGTCAGTTAAGGTAACATAAAGTTAACACATGTTCGAGGTGATATTTAAAAGTAATATTGTTCATATTTCTTCATATGAATATGATATTTAAAAGTAATAATGT
This sequence comes from Arctium minus, assembly GCA_954870635.1. NCBI lineage: Eukaryota > Viridiplantae > Streptophyta > Magnoliopsida > Asterales > Asteraceae > Arctium > Arctium minus. Next base: position 16,070,817 of record OX941080.1, read on the forward strand.
TCATATTTCTTCATATGAACATACATGAACCGGGGGTTACGATTCTTTTGGAAGAATAATGTTCAAATATATGCAGATTCATGAACACTAATGAACCGAGGGTTACGATTCTTTTGGAAGGAACATTAATTGAGAAAGAATAAAGACATAATATTTCATTGATTTTTCCCCAAAATACTCTTAGCACTATAGTTCACTCCTAATTTTTCATTAATTGTACATTTATTAAGTCTTTAAAAAAAATAATCAATCTCAACCATTGATTTCCAAGATCAAGGGCTTATAATGGTTCATAAAGTTAACACAAAAAATGTGGTTAACAAATGAACCTGACCATATATATATATATACACACACACATTGTTGGACCTTTTGAATAACAATCAAGGAGAGCTTATGAAAATGGAGCTTGTTCCTCTCGTATGACTCAAACAATGTGGCATATTCGGACAAGCAGTCAATACAAAATTGGTTTTATAGGACTTCTAAAATATCTAAGTGTCGAAGTAAATTACTTTTTATAACACTTAAGTTTATAGGATCAAACCAAAAACTCCTCTATCTGAAAGTGTTACAATAAGTTTATATGACGTTTTTAGATGTTTTAACAAGTGTTTTAGAACACTTTTAAAATAAAGTGTCATATTAGCTATTTTGTATTGCACTATTTGAAAAAAAAAATGTTCTATAAACACAAGTATCGTATAAAAAAAGATGGGTTAAATGAAATTTTTCAAAAGTGTCCTCTAAAATAGCTAATAGGACACTTTATTTTAAAAACGTCCTAAAAACTTGTTAAACCGCCAAAAAATGTTCTATAAATCTATTGTAACATTTTTAAATATGTCATTTGATAATTTGGTTCTGTAAACATATATTTTATAAAATAATTTATTAGGGCACTTAGACATTTTAGACGTTCTATAAAGTCAATTTTGTTATAATAATGTTGAACCATTTGAGACCATATGACAGTTATGGTACATAAGGTTTTTTTTAAGAATTATCATTCATTATAATACAAGATGAACAATTATCACTCATTATAATCCAACATGGTCACATATTATGACCATTACATTAACCCAATACGATCCATATACATTATAAATAAAATCTAAAATGACTCAATATTACATTAGGCGAAAAATCGTGTGATAAGTTGAGTTAATGATGAGAAGCGTGAGAAGTGGATCTGAACCGTTGATCTCTTTTAATCTCAAGCCCTCCCATGAATTGCGGCTTAGAAGGGAATTGGTCTGGTGCATCTTATCTCGGTGCATCTCATCCTAATGTGCGTTCATTTCTCATCCAACGGTCGATAACCACTTATCACGATTCTCACCATTAACTCAACTTCTCATCGGAACCCAACCCTATTACACTATACATACATATGTAATAGTACTCTTTCAAAAGTTTTACTCTTTAAACTTTTTTATTTTATTAGAAAATATAGTTGATAATCCATCGATAAAATATTTATATTATCGGCTGATTTCACACTATAATAGAATCTGGTGTATAGGATGTTAAAAATGAATAAGTGTCATAGCTAATTAACCGCTTTATATAAACAAACAATAAAACATCATATTTGAAAGTGTTATAACAAGTTTAACATTTTTAGACGTCTTAACAAGTTTTCTAGAGCATTTTTTAAAATAAAGTGTCGTATTATCTA